>OZ007497.1:236489395-238889395 GCA_963931805.1 Microdon myrmicae | reverse complement strand
TTTGAATTAATATAACACTTTATTAGTCCGTTAATAACAACCGTTACTTATACCGGTCACTTAACGATTTCTTTACTTATCGCTTCCGTACTCATTGCGTCTTTTACTTCTTACTTATCGCTTGCTTCACTTTCTTACTTATTACTCATCTCCATGATCTGTGTGCGACGTATTTATACCGTTTCCTCATTCTGATTCAGCGCTTCGTTTCCGTCCGTTCCATTGCCTTGAATCTTCTACTTTTCCTAGTCTCCAGTTTTCCAGTACTTTATAGAATATTCTAGTACTTTGTTGCGGACTTTCTCGAATATTCTAGTTCTGATTGTCATATGCGTCACGCTACCCTCCGGCTTGATTAGTTCGTCCCGAACTAAGTTCACTGGTCTCCTGTTTAACAAAAGTCGCCAGTCGGTCACGATGTACCACTTTCATCTTGGCGTTCGGTCTTCGCTGAATCCTATAGACAACGTCGTTAATTCCTGTGAGAATCTTATACGGTCCTTCCCAATGTCGCTGCAACTTCGGAGACCTTCCTTTTTGCCGATAAGGGTTATAAAACCACACGTTATCGCCTGCATTAAATCCGGATGCGTTGGCTCAAACGTCGTACCTTGTTTTCATCCTGTCACTTCATACCTTGATTTGCTTTCGAACCAAATGATGAATCTCATCGAGGCGATTTCTCCATTCGGCTACGTAGTCTTCGGTGTTGTCTATGGCGTCTGGAGGTATTCCGAATCGCAGATCGGCTGGTAATCGTATCTCCCGTCCAAATATAATTCTTCCTGGAGAATGGCCCGTCGTATCGGGATTAGCCGATCTATAGCTCATGAGAAAGGTTTGTACATATTTGTCCCAATCTCGTTGGTGATCACTGACGACCTTCGATAAATACTCTTTCATTGTTCGGTTGAACCTTTCGACCGTTCCGTCTGACTGCGGATGTAAGGGTGTGGTCCTGGTTTTCCTTACGCCTAGTGCCGCACAGATGCCTTGAAATATCTGTGATTCGAAGTTTCGGCCCTGATCGGAATGAAGCTCACAGGGAACTCCATATCTGCTGATCCAATTATTGATAAGCTGCTCAATGACGGTTTTTGCTTCTTGGTTTGGAATTGGAAGGACTTCCACCCACTTGCTGAAGTAATCCATGATGACCAACATGTATTTGTTGTTGTCGTTGGTTTTTGGTTTTGGTCCTGAGATATCAATCGCAATTCGCTCAAACGGGGCACCCACGTTGTACTGCTTCACAGCGCTCCTTGATTTTACTGTTGGTCCTTTGGTGCAAGTTGTGCACTTCCTACACCAAGACTCGACGTTATCTCTCATGTGAAGCCAGTAGAATCGTGATCGTAATTTTGAAAGTGTCTTGTTAACTCCCAGATGTCCACCGGAGGCCCCGTCGTGCATTTCTGTTAGTACATCCTTCACTTTTGATGGTGGGACTAGGATTTGTATTCGATAGGATTTTCTGTCCGCGGCTTCCCATTTACGCTTTAGAATTCCATCTTCCACCAGCAAGGAATTCCATTGTGCCCAATATGCTTTAAATGTTTCACTCTTGTCGGAAATATTGTTCCAAGTTGGCCGCTCGTTCTTTTCTTTGTGTTCTAGGATTAGCGACATATCTTCATCCTGAAGTTGAGCTGCGCGTATAACACCACTCGTCCACCCATCTAGTACTTCTACTTGTACATTTCGCAGGTCGTACGTCTCTTATTTCTCTTCCGCTCTATGACAATGTTTACAATCTGGATTACATGGTTTTCTTGATAGAGCGTTAGCTTTATTATGCACCTTCCCTTGACGGTGGCAAATTTGGAAATCGTACGTTTGAAGCCGTTCGATCTATCGAGCTATCTGTCCTTCCGGATTCTTAAAATTTAACAACCATTTCAGGAAGGCATGATCCGTTCAAGGGTGGAATCCACGTCCGTAGAGGTACTTATGGAAATTCTTAACGGCTTCTCCGACAGCCAGCAGTTCCTTTCTTGTTGCGGAGTAATTTCTCTCTGGCTTAGATAGAACTCAACTATAATATGCGACAACGCTCTCTTTACCATCGACTTCCTGTGACAACACTGCTCCGATTCCTGTGTTACTTGCATCAGTATCCAATATAAATGGGCGATCCGATCTTGGGAATGCCAATA
Source organism: Microdon myrmicae (assembly GCA_963931805.1). Classification (NCBI taxonomy): domain Eukaryota; kingdom Metazoa; phylum Arthropoda; class Insecta; order Diptera; family Syrphidae; genus Microdon; species Microdon myrmicae. The sequence goes on along the minus strand of OZ007497.1, from coordinate 238,887,239 downwards.
TTGGAGTCTTACATAACTCGGCCTTCAATGTGTTGAATGCTGCTTCACACTTTTCTGTCCAATTGAATTTCTTGTCTTTACCCGTTAGTTCGTGTGGGGTTTTAGCCACGTTAGCAAAACCTTTAACAAACTGTCGGTAATATGTGGCTGGTTCCATAAAGCTTCTCAACTGTTGCTTATCTTCTGGAGTAGGCCACTCTTGGACAGCTGCTATCTTATCGGGATCCGTTTGGACTCCTGCAGATGAAACGATGTGTCCCAGGAATTTTACTCTCCTTTGGAAGAGTTCATATTTCTTCGAATTGAGCTTTAAGTTGGCCTGTCTTAGTGGTTCGAAGACAGAGCGCAGATTATTGATGTGTTCTGGTAAATTCCTTCCGACAACGGTGATATAGTCCAAGTACACAAGACACGTCTTCCATGTAAGTCCCCGTAGAACACTTTCCATTAATTGTTCAAACGTTGCTGGAGCATTACACAATCCAAAAGGCATCACGTTGAATTGATAAAGTCCGTTTCCGGTAGTAAACGCTGTCTTCTCCTTGTCCTCCTCCTTCACTTCCACTTGCCAGTAACCGCTTTTTAGGTCCAATGTTGGAAACCACTGAGCTCCAGAAAGGGTATCTAGTGTGTCGTCGATTCGAGGAAGTGGGGAACTGTCTTTCTTCGTAACGTCGTTTAACTGGCGGTAGTCGACACAAAATCTAGTTGTCCCATCCCACTTCTGACACCAATTGTAGCGAGCTTAGGGTTCGCTGGATTAATTATTTTTAATAAATAAGAGCCGTGAAATCGATTTTGAATTAATCTACCACTTTATTAGTCCGTTAATAACAACAGTTACTTTTACCGTACACATAACGATGTCTTGACTTATCGCTTCCTTAGTTATCGCTTGCTTCACTGCTTACTGCTTACTTCTTACTTTCTACTTATTACTTCTTACTACCGCACTTATCGCGGTAACACAAACCTTACGCTTCACACATATCCTAAGGCGTATTATTCCTCTTCAAAGAATAATACGAATTTTGTAGGGGGGGGGGGGGGGGGGGGGGTATGTTTGTGAGGGTTTGGGTATCTGTGTGCGCTGGCAGGGGGCTGGTTAACTCCTATTCCCCAACGATCAAAAGTTCCGCCGAACACTGTCCGCCAACTAATCGGAGAAACACCGCATGAGAAGAAAAAACACAATGAACTGATGTTGTTAATTGTTCATGATTTTTATTGTGTCAGCAACTGGTTTTTAATGTTACATGTATGGAAGGAGAAAATAAACACACGAATATGATCCTAAAAAGGTTTATTTTTTGTTTTGAATTACTACACTAGGCACTTAGGTATATAGTTCTCTCGTTTCTTGGCACATTTAGTGCCAATCAATGCGTAACACATCAGGCTACTAGCCGTGTTTAGAATTCGATTTTTAAACTCCAGTATATTCCACTGATGTGAATTGATATGTTATACGGCTCTGACGCATTTTCTTATTCGATTTTCGTTCGGTGTTCTTCACTATTTGCTTGTGTATTGTGCGTGTATCTGTTAGAGACGCTACACATTATCTTAATAGTAATTGATATTAGCACAGGAATATGGTTTGCATTGCTGTTTGACATTCGCGATCTCACGTGTTGTAGTTATCGTTAGTATGTTCATTTAATGTAAGAGGGTCTATGGTTACTTTAAAACTCCGAACATTCACCGAACACACAATTATGCACATAAAGGGGGGGGCCAGGTATGATGAGCGACAATCTTTAGCTTACGGTATATTACTCCTAAACGGATTTCTCGACTACGGTCCGCCCGGGGTTAGTAAGGGGCGCCTGTCCCCTCGGATGGTTATCATTCGACTAGTTGTGACTCGGCTATGGCGCTGCGTGACCGTCCCCAGCGGTTAATGAACTTCGACGGACTTGTACTCCGTTCGGCGGATGATTAGCAACTGACTAATAGGGGCCAAGAATCCATTTATGGTGTCGTGGCAGTGGAGTCATCGCTAAGTAAAACTCACTGCCACTTACTAGGAACTCGAAAAGGATTGCTATGCGTGTATAGAGAATTGTTTCGGAGAATTCCTGCCGTACAGGCTGGGTTAGATTCCTCGGTTGATATGTGTACTGAGAAATCGGTTTTGGAGGCATAACCAAGTATGGACAGGAGTTGTCGGTTAGACAAGGGAATATGGGTCTTGGTCGTTGCGATGGTTGTTTCGCGGAAATGCAACGCAGATGGTTTAGGTAGGATGGGAGCCGAAATGGTTTTCGGGGAAAGTAAATGTTGCTTGGTTACAAGCGAGGGAAATGGCGTAAGCAGGAAGTGAGCCGGAATGATTTTCGGGGGAAATTAATGCTGCTTGGGTGCCAGCGAGGAATATAGTTTAATTAGGAAATTAACCGAAGTAGTTTTTTTGGGAAAAATGCATGTGGTTTGATGTAGATGAGGGAGATGGTTTATATTCTGTTGTAAGTTTGGAAAATGCATTTTATTACCGATTGGGAAATGGATTCTATGCTAATTTGGGGGTGTATGCGATTGCCAATTTGGGAGTGGGTGCTATTGTAGGTGGGAAGTGTGTTCTTTGCTTGTTCGGGAATGTGTGCTATTGCAGATTTGGGTTATGGTGGCGCGCAGTTAGCGGTCAAAATTGGTTGGAATTGTGGGTTGGTTCTCCATGTGGTATAGAGAACCCCCACATGTTACGTACCAAGACCACCCACCCAAACATTCATACCGGGCGAGGTGCCATTCAATTTCGGATCACATAAGGTGAATCCCTTGCAGATTGATTAATGTACCAATCCGCTAAGAAAAATTCTCTACCGACATCGCTAGAGAATAAAACCATAGAGTCCAGACGTACATCTAAGAACAAAACTCAATGAGCACCGTTTCTCTTAATCCCTTGTAAGGATACGTTCCCTAAACGGAACGAAGAGGGATGCCTGTGAATAAGATTTCTGGACAACAATACCATTAAGATATATCTTTGGCACCGTTGTCCATTAAAATGTAATTACAAAAACACCCGTGGTAAATACTAATCCTAAATATTACAAACAAAAAAAACCAAGTAATGTTTAATGGCTTATCCTAATTGTCGATCCTAGGAAAATTACCGAAGGATCAAACAAAAGATCGCTCGTTCACAATAGAGATCCGGATACAAAGGATTTTATGTGAGGTCAGCGAGGAAGAGAAAAAACGAAAATTTCCTCCGATCAAACATACGCAATAGAGTCGGAGTTGGTTTTTGAGATTTGGCCGGGACGGTCATTGGGAGTTGATTGTGAGTTGCGTTCATGGACGGTCAATCGTAATGTTCAACTTCTTCTAAGACTAAAGTTATTAACTCCAAATATCCGCTACCTTAAGTGACAGTAAAGAGTGCAGTTTGAGTTCATGTATTTTAATTTGTAATACTTAAGATATTGAATCCACATATCCGCCACCTGGAGAAACACAAGTGTATAAGATTAAATAAAAAATTAACGCATCAAAATTAGTTGTTGAGTGTTTTCTTTTGTGTCGTTATTTCGGAGGATTGGACAACCCTATTGATCAATAAGTTCATTAGGGATCAAGCTGGATAAGTAAGGAGCCAAAAGACCCGGAAGACACCCCACCGAGGTAAGCAAAACAAAATACATAAACTTATAACATTACAACAGTAAAATTGTACGACAAGGTGAAGGCAACGGTAGTTTTGAATTCACGTGAAATCGTCTACGTTTATTACTTGGAAAAATGAAACCATAATTAGAGAGTAGTATGCCTCATTATTTACTGGAACGAAGAAGTCAATTAAAAACGCGTTAATTAGACATTTTTTTTATATAAGGACTTATTGAACGACGTTCAAAGTAACGCACCCAAAAAGGATAACTACCTTGAAGGCGTAAAGGCAATTGATTTGTGGCGGTTCCCTCGAACGCCACCAATCATCTTCCCACTAACTATGTAAAAACTCCCACCTTGGGCATACAAAAACCTGGAAAGCAAATACTTACCTGTTTATTGTTGAACCATAAAGCCTTAAAACGCATGAAATCACAATATTTGCTGATGCTAAACCCATCAGCACCAAACAGGCATGTTTCTTATGGGCAATTTGGTTGCATCATCACGCAACCAACATGAACCGAACCAATCCATTAAACATGTCTCGGTTTGATTTCCATCATGTAACAGGTATCTTCCAGTCATAAAGGCAATTTGGTTGCATCACCAACATTGCCCGAACTATGTCAATGAGATATACCCCTACGCGCCAGCCGCACACATGCAGGAAATGCTTTAGCTTTTCCTTTTGCATACATGCCTACATCGCTCGGTCATCCGACCGACAAATACATGAAGGTGTATGGCTGATCGCATAAGCAAGTCGAGTTCACAAAATGGAAAATTACCATCGAAAATTCGACTACGTGGAGATGCCACCAACATGTGCACGATCAGCATAAATGCTTTACGCAGTCGCTGATCGTGCAAACATTTCAATCCCTAGCTGCAACCTTGTAGATTTGATCGATCCACGGCCCGCATGCTTGTGGACACACACACGCCATGAGCTGCAGAGACGATTATCGTGTGTGTGTTTCACCCCTTTCTTGTTAGACCAAATGCTAAAGAGAATCTTACCTTATATGGTCATCGAGGCGGTGGATGGAATTTGGTGTTCTGTCGCTTCGGTGGCAATAGTTAATCGCGTTCTGGATTCCGTGGAGGCAAGTAGGGCCTCCACGTTAAATAAACGAAAAAAGGAGTCGAAGTTTTATCTCGGTGATGTGCGGACGTTAAGTTTAAATGCCAATTTCATTTAATACAGCCGAACTATCTTTTATGTTTTATTAAGTGTTACAGTTCTAAAACGTTATTCCAAATTATATGCGGACGTTAAGTCTAAGTGATAATTTCATGTAATACAGCAGAACTATCTTTTATGTTTTTACTGAGTGTTCTAAAACGTTATTCCAAATTATATGCGGACGTTAAGTCTAAGTGATAATTTCATGTAATACAGCAGAACTATCTTTTATGTTTTAACTAAGTGCTGTACTTATAAAGCGTAATATAAGATCACCTTTGGATCTAAATTTAAGTGATAGTCACAGTTAATAGACAAGACCTAGCCTTAAGTTTCGATGTGTAGTGTTGTATTTTTCCTTATTTAACGTGTGAATAAAGATACTAGTGAACTAAGAACAAGACGAACAACAGAGTTTTATTTTATGCGTCTATGGATAATAACAATTAAATTTGGAAGTGAACCTGTGCCACTGTGGCACCTACACGACAACATAAATACCAAATCCCACAGATTACTAACGTTTCCTAAAATTATTATTTATCAACATATTCATTTCATTTAACTATTTCAGTGACTAGAGTGATAGCCGAAAAATTACGAATTATCGAATCTAATAACATCAATAACTTATAAACAGTAATACTCAGATAGGCAATTCTAAAACTGAACACAACAATAGTAATATTCTTTCACGAGAAATGTGCTAACAGTTAATCAATTCGTTTCGCATGTGATCAATCAGGGACTAAACCATTCGCATTAATTATATTCCACGGATCCTCTCATGGTTTCGAATCTCGCCTTGACCGAGTTCCCAGTACTACCAAAACAGGGAAATCAATACCAAACTATAACTTGCATGACCAATCTAATTACCATCCAATGCTGAATTTCCCAACACAATGTGGGCTGTCATTTGCAGGCGATGAACCACTGAGTATGATGTGAAACTCACAGTCCCTATTCGGGGAAAGGCAGTTTGGGGGTGTTTGCAATTGTGCCGCGTATAAACAGTCAAACAGGCTCAAATCTGCCAGGATTCAGTGCCACTGGCATCCAGTACAGAATATACGTGCAGTTAATTATCAGACCGCCAACCACAATAGTAGGTCATATTTCCTAGTTCCTGTGCCCGATTATCTCCCGCCAAATATTCTGAAACCCCTTATTACCCTTGCGTCAACATATACATCGCATATTTTCATTAATAGGTCGCAATACTTTGTAAGGACTATTGCAGCGTTGGTATTCTATGCACAGATGCACACTTTCCCACCACCAGTACTGATTATGTTATCTCTATTATAATATTATTCTATTTTTGTTTTGTTTTGGCGGTTTTTCCATGTTTTAGGTACCACCAGGATATTTGAAAATGCAAATTCAATTAAAAATTTAAATATCACCACGTAGACGTAATACTCCCCTTTGAGCGCATTCGATCGACAAGCACTGCCAACAGTGAGATTGGGTCTGGGGTAATTAACGTTCGAATTGTTTTACATTTCAATACAGATTAGTTTACGAATCCAATTCCCGGCCACAAATAGTTTACACAAGTGCAACGATTCCCAAAGCACCCGGCGAACAAGCGAACGAGTGCTTTTCTAAAACGTCGAATAACAACACTCCTCTTGGAAAAAGACTGGACGAAAAGGGAAACAGCACAGGAGAGTGGTATTCATCAAGGATGAAAGGATGAAAACCATTCACACGCAATGTCGTTCATTAGGTTGTGCAGGAGGATAACCAGATCTGCAGCCAATCAGACCGCCAGCAACCACTCAGACTGATAAATAGATAGTCAACCCCCACTTATTAGGAATAGAACTCTGTATGAGATATTGTGTGAATTAGCGTATGCTTTTGGTTTAAGGGCTGAAAACAAAGGTTGGCAAATGGGTGAGCTTAGTAGAACATTACCCGCAGCGTAGATGTTGAACAAAAGGAGTTTCGAGTATCCAACAGTTGGGCGATTTGAATTCAGGATAGCTGTGTGTTAATGTTAGCATTACCATTAATATTCATTTGTGGGGCATTATGCGACGCAGTAGCGTAATGGCCGTGCCTCTTCGCCGGAATCAGTGCTTTTTGGATAACGATTATGTGTTTTTTCATGACTTAGAGCTTACTTGTGTAACAGGCTCCGGCATTGCGTAAATGCTCATGGATGCTTTTGGAGACCTACACTATCGTCGATCACGTTGAGTGATAATGAGAAAACTTGTAGATTTGAATTTGGGGATCGAGGTATCAAAAAATTGTCCTCCTCCTATAATACAAATATGTATAAATGTCTAAAAATATTTTTATGTGGACATTTTTCAGTTCGATAAGAGTCGCAGGAGGTATCGGCAACATTTTATTTCTTCTGCGACAAAACAATTCCTTATCATTTCCGCTCCCTCTATTAAACTCATCACTATAACTATGGGAATGGGAAGGCGTATATATAAAATAATGTCATCAGCTAACATTCACACGGTGCGGTTCGTCCTGCCTTTCATACGTTTTACATTCTATTTGTCTTCCCACATCACGTGACCTAGCAGGTATACCAAATACCTGAACAATACAGCACAGTTTTGTTTTCGCGCCGTGTTTTGTTTTGTGAAAAGTGACAATGACAGTGAACATACAAAGACCAATTAAATAAATAAATTCTCTTGATAAAAACAGTCAAAACAAAGTGATTATATATAAATATAATGAAATAAAAAAGAACGAAGCCACGGGTTTGACAATCAAAACAAACACAGATTAATACTAACCAGCTGTGAGAGTGTATGTGAGCGTGTTTAGCAAAAAAAAAAAGGAAAACAAAGAAGTAAAAGAAAAACAAAACAGAAATAACAAATAAAAATAAAAAAGAAACAAAAGGAACTAAAATATATAGTGAAATCAAAAACTGAAGCCAACCCAATAACGGGTTTAAAACAAAGACTGGCCTGCTATCTTGGATGCAACAAAATCGGTGTACTGATCCTCAGCATGCAGAATGGCAGACAAGAAACAAAATATTAAAAAATTAAAACCAAAGTCCGCGTTAATAAAACGTCTGGCGAGCTCCCCACTAACACGAGCGACAACAAAAGTAAACAAGCCAAACGAGGCAATAACAGACTTGCTCGAAAAGGCGCAAAAAAATGGAAGAGGACAATACATTCCCCCCGGTTCCATATAATGACGGCCATGTCACAAATAACATGTTTGCATGTTTAGCGAGTACCGAGACTGAGGACGAGGAAGAGGAAATCAGCGATCTTGAAACAAGGCTAGCCCGATCAAGGGCGCAATTAGCAGAGAAGCGTCGCAGAAAAAAGGAATTGGCTGAAAAGGAGCAGCTAATAGTGAAACAACAGCAGCAGAAAAATCAGCAACAATGTGCACAACAAAAGGCTAGCCAACAAAAAGGATGTCCACCGCAAGAGGTCACACAACAAAAACCACAACAAGAGCAACAGGCAGCAAAACGGAAAGCGAAGATGCCACCCATCAACATTACAGATATGGACTGTAACGAACTGGTAAGTCTATGTAAGCTTTCTATTGGGGAAGATTTTTCAATTAAAAGACTGACAGGGAACAGGTTTGCCATATAGACAAATTCGATTGAGGACTTCGAAAAAATGAAAAATGTGCTAAAAAGGGCCACCGCGGAATTCTACACGTACACCCCGAAAGAAATAAAGAATATAATGGTTCTACTAAAAGGCGTTGACCCTGAAACAGAACCAGAAGTTCTATTACAAAAGCTACGAGAGCTTTACTGTAATGATATTGAGTTTATCGCGGTAAAACCTTTCAATACAGCTAGGGCTAGACGGGAGAATCGTAAATTACCATTCTACCTGGTGCAGCTGGGCCCCGGTAGCAAAATTGGTGCACTTAGGAAAATCACTATCCTGAACCATCAAATTGTCACATGGAACAAATTGAAAAAAGGCAGAGATATAATCCAATGTCTTCGCTGCCAAAGGTTCGGGCACTCAGCAGCAAACTGCGAAATGCAGTATCGATGCGTAAGATGCGGACAGGACCACAGCGCAGAACAATGCACGTTAGGTAAAGAAATGGTAGACGACAGATCTCTTCTAAAGTGTGCAGTTTGTAAGAGTGAGGGACACCCCGCTAATTATCGAGGCTGTCCTAAATTCTGCGAACTACAGGAAAAAAAGTTTTCACAGCAATAAAAATTAGAACCCCCGATAGTTCAAGGCCGACCAGCACTAAATGTAACACCCCAGTTCTCGTATGTTCAAGTAACAGCTGGTAGGAGAAACACGCCACAAGCCACCACACGGGTACCGCCACAACATGCTGTGGCTCCAGAAAAAGGAACACCAGCAGATGTGCTTACAAGCTTGCTCGCTATTCAGACGCAGATGACACAAATGCAAAAACAAATAAAAGAATAGGACACTAGACTAGACTGGGTCTATTCGCAGTTGTCTAGGCGTCAATATAAACCCCTCAACAGAAAGCACCATTAAGGCTTTAGTCGTGAATGTAAATTCACTAATCAGAATCGAGAGAAGAGCCGCTCTCTTTAAACTGTTGCAAGACGAAAATCCTGACGTGCTTCTGGCTAGCGAAACTAAGCTGAATCAGAGGCATAAACTATGTCACACAAACTACGACATTATACGAAGAGACCGACCCAACTCCACACAAGGAGGAGGGGTGGCAACCTTTGTTAAAAAAGAACTTCAACATATATACAACAACATACAGTGGTGAGATGCGCAGATTTCAGGTGCTTGAAGCGTGCATTATCCGCATACCCCTCCGACAGGGTAGGGGGATGTATGTGATATCTGCCTACGCACCAGAAGCACATCAACAAAATCTATATATAGTGGAGCTAGAAACTCTTTTCCAATGCTTACAACTTTACTCGGAAGGGAACTATTACATCGTAGGTGGCGATTTGAATGCTAAACACCCAAATTGGGGAAATAGCATATCCAACACGAGAGGAAATCAACTAGCTAGTTGGCTAGATCAACATCACATTGAATATAAAGTTGACCTGCTAGCTACAGAATATCCTTCTTTCCCCAGAGGGGGATCGTTCCTCGATATTATGCTTATTGACACACGACTTAAACATACACATACTAACAGACAAAATATAAACTGCCTATGCACAATTGAGTATGACAGCGACCATTGTGCGTTATCAATCGTGATAAAAACACCAAGCGAAGTTGCGGAACTCGGTGAATGTATGATACCGCAACCCTATAACTATGGGGGTATTCGATGGACGCGTTTCACGAGAACCTTAACAAGAGAAATTCGCTTAAAAGATATTAACCCTCTTACCAACAGAAACATATCCAACGATGACATCGACAAATACATACAAAAAATGGACGAAACCATAAAACAAACTATGGACAAAACAATACCAAAAACCACACCTACGGACAACATGAACATGTACCGAAACGCCACAATCAACGCACTCCACAGAAAAAAAAGTAGACTTCTGTCGCAACTAAAACTTCGGTACAGACGATTTATTTATAGGCACGACCAGGAGATAATATCACTGAAGTCCAGATTAAAAAATCTCCAACAGCTGATAAAAGCCAACTATAGGCTATCAGCAAATATGTATTGGAACAACAAAGTTCGGGCGGTAAAATCCAACAACCCTAGTACTCGTATGTTTCCGCAAATTAATAAAATATTTAGACGGAGTAATGAAAACGAGATTCAGTGTCTCCAAATACCACGAACTGACGAAAACCAACGAATGCTGACAAATATAGGCATAGACACAAACAACGCCATCCTAAATGACGAAGTTTTTGTGTTTGAAGATCCCTAGGAAAAAGTGAATGTTGTAGGGGCCGTCTTTCAAGATCTGTACAAGGCAAATGAAGTAATTCGCTGCAACCATGGCTTGGAACATAGAGTTTTACTGAATTATGGTCATCTTCGAAATGACATTTCACAGTGGCAATCAGAAAACCATGGTTTTATCGAATTCAGTAATGAAAATACGGCAAACGTCGAGATCACTGTCGAAAGCGCCAACAGCCTTTTGATCACTAGTGAAGACATCCATGGCGTCTTTGCATCATTAAGAAACAAAAAATCAGTTGGAATCGATGGAGTACCCAATATCGTACTAAAACATCTTCCTCCAATCGCAATTGACATATATACAGTCTTGTTTAACAACGCTCTGAACAACGCACACTATCCAGTACGTTGGAAAATAGCCATCATCCAACCGATACGAAAAAGAGGGAAAGACAGAACAAACCCAAAAAATTTGCGATCGATCAGTTTGTTACCGAGTATCAGTAAAGTATTCGAAAAGGTTCTAAACAAGGCTCTACTTAAATGGGTTGAGGACAATTATTATTCCAAATAACCAGTTTGGTTTTAAAGCTGGTCATGAAACCACACATGCCGCAGCTAAACTGGTTTTGACATTCAGTGGAATAAAAATCTGAAACCTGTACACGTGCCTGTTTGATTGACTTGGAGAGGGCCTTCGACACCGTTTGGTTAGAAGGGTTATATTACAAGCTAATGAGACTAGGCATTTATAAACCACTACTGTATATACTATACGACATGTTGAATGAAAGGAAATTCGTCGTCAAAAGTGGCAATGTGACCTCCAACATTACTTACCAAATAAAAAACGGTCTGCAACAGGGTGCTGTGTTATCTCCGATCCTTTTTAATATTTACACTAGCGACCTGGTAAGGTCTCTTCATCAGGCTATTGCGTATGCAGACGATCTGATAATATATAGAACAGCTCCAAAAATTTAAATCATTAACAGAGTATTACAAGGGGATTTCAATGATGTTCAGCGATACTGCGACAACTGGAAACTCAAAATCAATATCCAGAAGTGTGAAACCATCCTCTTTAGAACACCACTGGCTGAAGCTACCAGGGACACCAGGAAAAACTGGCGAAAGCTAGCTATTATGGGACCACACCAACAAACACTGGAAACCAAAAATGTAGTCAAATACTTAGGCATCTGGCTGGATCAGTATCTATATTTTAACAAACATGTGGAGGCTGCGCTGGCCAGGGTAAAGAAAGCTTATGCTATGACAAAAAGACTGTTTCATAGTAGTCAACTTGACAGTACAGTTAAAGTTATATGCTACATGGCTCTCATCAGACCGATGATCATATATGGATGTCCAGTGTGGTTTAATGTGGGACCTAGCTTAATGGAAAAGATTCGGATTTTTGAGAGACAATGCCTCAGGACGTGTCTCAACTTACATCGGACTCCTGAATCTGATCACAAAAAATACTATCCCAATGAAGCGTTATACAGTGGGACCAAGATAAACAGAGTGGATAACTTTATGATCAAGCTGATCCGATGGCATATTGCGAGATCAATGAGCTCCCCGAACGATTTAATTTTTGGTGCATATTACCCAAACAATATGTATTATGAGGAGGTACGTTGCAATGGCTTTATTCTACCAGAAGCATTACTTAATCTTGACATGAACGGCCTTATACAAAATGAATCCGCTACACCGTTGATTTATCACGTGCGTCGGTCGGGTACAGATAAGCGAATATGTTATAATCGAGAAGTTGCGCACACAAATGAAGAGCGCCTGCAGTTCAGTAGGGCAGTAGCACAGAAAGACCGAAAAGACACGAATAAGCAACACCAGAGATTCATTTTTCATTTTTTAAACATTTTTTTATTTTCTTTTTATATTCTTATTTTCTAAATTAAAGGCTAGACAAAAAATGCTTAAATTCTAGCTTAAATATCTTATATAATAACTTACTGGTCCTTCGCAGACGCTCTAAGCTAAACATTACTTAATATTTGTATAATTTGCCTTTCGGCGACAGAACTTTGTGGCATAACTTATAATTATTTGAAAGACAAAGAAAAATTTGAAAAACTTTGTATATTTTTTTTTTTTTTTTTTCTTAAAATTTAACTTACTTAACTTACCTAAACTTATCTACTTTTTTTTTTTTTTTTTTTTTTTTTTTTTTTTTTTTAATGTAAAATCACTTAGCCTAACTTAACTTAAATCTTATACTACCCTAATTCTAGAAAAGCTAAGTCTATGTAAGCTAGCTGATGATAGTGTGATTCTATACCGACTTTGGTATCCAGGTCTTTATATGCCATTCAACCACCAGAACTGTTGACGCTGTCTAATACTATCGTCCCGGTCTCTGCGGGAGATAGCCCTACTGAAGCGCAGGAGCTCTTCTTCGGTGCGCGCTACTTCCCGGTCATAGCACAATCGCCCGTCTACAGATGATCTACTTACATGATAGATCAGCGGAATTCCGGATCTATCCTGTATAAGCCCTTTCATATCCAAGTCAAGGAACGCCTCTGGTGGAACAAAGCCGTTGCGACGCACGCTCTCATAGTATAAGGTGTTTGGATAATAAGCCCCGAAAATTAGGTCATTGGACGAGCTTATTGCTCTCGCAATATGTCCTCTGATTAATTTAATCATAAAATTATCCACCCTATTTATGTACGCTTCATTATATAAAGTCTCATTTGAGTAATACTTTTTATAGTCCGATTCCGGTGTCCGATATAATCTGAGACAACTTCTGAGACACTTTCTTTCGAACACCCGAATCTTTTCTATCAAATTTGGACCTATGTTGAACCATACTGGGCAACCATATATGAGCATTGGCCTGATTAGCGTCATGTAGCATATGACTTTTACCCTGCTGTCAAGTTGGCTACTATGAAATAGCCTCCTTGTCATAGCAAAAGTTTTCCTCGCTTTGAGCAAAGCAGCCTCTACATGTCTGTTGAAATACAGATATTGGTCTAGCCAGATGCCCAGGTATTTAACTAAACTCTTGGTTTCCAGTTTATCTCCATGCGGTCCCACGATAACTAGCTTTCGCCAGTTTTTCCTTGTGTCGTACGTGGCTTTATATAATGGAGTTCTAAATAGGATGGCTTCACATTTCTGGAAGTTGATCTTAAGTTTCCAGTCATCGCAATAGCGCTGCACTTTGTTGAAGTCTCGCTGTATTAACCTATTTATGATCGCAACTTTCGGAGCTGTTCTGTAAATTATGAGATCGTCTGCGTACGCAATAGCCTGCGGAAGTGCATCTAATAAGTCGCTAATGTAAATGTTAAAAAGAATCGGAGAGAGTACCGCGCCCTGTTGCAAGCCATTCTTGATATTATACGTTTTATTAGAGGTCACATTACCACTTTTGACCACGAACCTCCTGTCCTTTGACATATCGTAAAGTACATATAGTAAAGGCTTATGTATGCCATATCTGACCAGTTTGTAATACAACCCTTCGATCCAGACGGTATCAAAGGCTTTTTCCAGGTCGATCAGACAGGCACCTGTGCATTGGTTCCTACATTTATTCCATTGTATATCGGAGACCAGTTTAGCTGCGGCATGTGTGGTTTCATGACCCGCCCTAAAGCCAAACTGGTTGTTTGGAATAATGCTATTGTCGTCTACCCATTTTAGCAGAGCTTTGTTAATGATTTTTTCAAATACTTTACTGATGCTTGGGAGTAAACTTATCGAACGACAACACCAGAGATTTTGCTGGCTGAGTGGCAATTAAAAACCTGTTTCCTTATAAAACTGGCAAAAAAAGGGAAGTAATAATAATAATAATAATAAAGCCCAACAAACTACGGAAAGCTTACATAGATTTAGCATTTCGAAGTCTTGATATTAGGTTTCGGATAGAGTTAAGGTAAAAAAAAATGATTGTTAGTTTAGTATTTAAATTAGATATAAGGTAAAAACAATAACAAAAACAACGTTTTTTCTGTTCTTCATTTTCTTTGTATCCAATTAAGTTCTTTGAAATCCCCATGTAAACCAAATAATCATAATGTCGAAATTCATGTTTTAAGCGTATTCATATAACTTAGAGAGTCCGCAAGGGACCAGTAAGTTAATAAATAAGATAACATAAGCTAAAGTTTAATCATTTTTTGTCTAGCGAGTAAGTAAATTATAATAATAGGAAGAAATAAAAAATGATATTAAAAAAAAAGTATATATATATATATATATATATATATATATATATATATATATATATATATATATATATATATATATATATATATATATATATATATATATATATATATATAATAATGTCACATTAAAAAAAATGTATTTAAAAAAATTATGTATCTATAATGTGATGGATTTTTCCCGTGGTGCAATTGATAATAGAAGTGTTTCTCTATAATAACAAAGTTTTTTATTAATATATACAAAATTTACAATATTATAACTTTAACTAATCGTTATTCTTACCGATAATAACAAGGAAACAACATTCAAAGTTATTAATTGCACTAATTGAAATACAATTTCACAAACACGTTTTTTGTTCTTAGTCTTTTACAGACATGTGCCCTTTGTGGTTTACATGGAGGTTTTTTGTGGGTTTATATTACTGAGTTTAATTGTACGAGGTTTACATCATGGTTTACATTACTAAATTTAATTATACTGAAGGTACTTTCCTTACATATCTATTAAATAATTTTCTCTAGGCGACTTTTTTGGATTTCGAAGTACCCTTAAATGTCAGAGCACAGTGCGAGCGACTCTGTTGGCAACGCTGGACATAGTCAAGGTATTTGTCCTATACTTTGTATGAACTAACTGTGAATAACAAAACACGTAAAAACAATATACACGCTTCTGACACCCGACTGAGCATACCAGAAATTATTGATTAATATTTATGGGCACTGGTTTTCATCTTCTTTAGCTCTACTTGTTGTGGACGTTGTTACACTAAAAAATTTGGTTGTAATAGCTGTTCAGCATGATCTTTGGGAGCACACTTCAGAGGAGCGTGGATCGGTGGATCGTCCTTTCTCGATAACTTTATCCCGTTTTGTGTAAATTGTTTATACCTTGCGTGCTCCTGAGCTATGAGATGACCGAATGAATTTGTTTAAAGATCCGCGTGACGCTGTGAATTGTACCGGCTGTTGTAGTAATGCTTGGTCGGATATTATTTTTGTTCTCGGCGAACAAAATCTGTTTGTTGATCCCCTAAGTACGCCCGTGCCGGCCATCACCGTGCTTCCGGAGTTGACCGGGAAGAGTAGCGACCGATCATTCGAGGGACGCCGTTTCGGAAAAGTGTTCTTGCGTCAAGCAACCCAGCGACTTCCGTGGGGGAGGTGATGTTTGGTAGCGGCAGTGTATTTAAACATGTGTATGACTCTGTGGCCGTTCCGCCAAATCCCACGGTTCCCCTTCCTGAAAAAACCCCCATAATCATCTCCCAAGACGGATATGTCTTCGCCAATGCATTCGCATTCGGCACCTAAAAATGCTTCACGCATTATATAGATAAAATCTATGACCATTAAGTCCCTGTAAAGAAAACTTGCCTTCATGCATTCTCTTCGCATACCACTGCTCCTTAAGATTTCTTTATTAGCTTACCAGGAATTTCCAATCAATTTCGGCATCTACGTCCCCAGTCAAATTTCCTTGAACGAATTCCGGTAAACAAATAATTCGATTTACATACATTGTAACCTTCATGACAGGGATCATAAATACTGCGCCGTCTATTTTCCCAACGTCGCCAAGTAAATTTCCTAACGTACACATCGGCCGGCGCCCTTTTTCTTCCAGCAATAAAATCCCCTAACTCGCACCATGTGCAAATTGAAGATTACTGTTCCTACATAGGTTCCTGCGATACCATAGACAATTCATATCGTTTAGGTATCCGAATCACATTGTCTATTTAATGAGCGGCTGCTATTTATCTAGCCGACCCTCATTACCGAACTATGCACCAGGTCATATTTCGCTTGTCCTTTAATTCGCCGAATCTTTTCTTTCACGAACTAGATGCATAAACAAATACAAAGCCATTGGCATCCGACGCGATGCGAATCGTTTGTTTGAACAAACACACATCTCTTGGATGCCCATTATGCCCCGTCCTTGAGTTTCAGGTTTATTCCGATGGCCTTGTGTATGAAAAAAAACCAATGTGATCTTCACTCACACATACACATTCATTGCCAAGTCGGTCTTCCTTGTTTTCACCACAGAGAAACATTTTCTTCTTGGGCAAACTCACCTCAAAACGATAAAATATCGTTGAGTCTTCTTCCATCCTTCAGTGCGCGCGCATCTAGTATTTTTATCATTCCCCGTAGGGTGATGCACCGGAGTCTGCACCCCTGCGGGACGTGTCCCTTCGCGGAGTCGAGTGTACTAGATCCTCCTTACTCATTAAAATTTCAATCAGTACCTTTTTGCCTCCTCACTAAAGTTAAATAAAAAGAACAATTTACCATAGAGCAGCATACCGGGTGTTTTAATTACTTATGGTGGACAGTGTTATTCTTTTGGCGTTCGGCGGAACAATCACAATTGGTGAAGTACGAGTATGTGATGGAGGAGGAAGTAGAACGGAGTACCCATGCAGGTATATTACTTCCTCCCCACAACTCTACTGACCAATCCTCAAACGACAGCAAAATCCTTTTGTCCGCTGGTCTCCGCCTATGTCCAAAAACAAATAAACACAAAAAACAACACATGGGTATCTACAAGAAACGACTGTTTTATTTTTATATCACCAATCGAACACACTGAGTTGTAGTGCCTCAGATACTGCTTCCGTCGAGATCACAATGCACGCCCTTTTATATACAAAATCTTATCGGGATTTTGTTTCGGGGATGCATCGAAATGCGAATAGGATTCCGAAATGCACTTCGAGCAGAGTCGAGTACTGGAGATTGTGTAGGAATTCGGTTAAGCGAATTCTTGGAAATTTGGGATATGCAGGGCATATGAAGATATGCACTGAGATTAGGGTTTTGTTTGCGCATGGTGGTTGAGCATCTGGTTTAATTTACTATGCGTTTGGTTTAATTTGGGAATTATGAGGAATTGGATGTATTGGCGATAAATGAACATTTGATTCATTTATCACGAAGTTTGTTCGGGCATTTTATTGTTGGCAGGGAGAACGGATTTGTGAATTAGTTGAATTCAATGATAGGTTTGTTAATTGGTTTGAATTTAGGTTTAGGTGTAGGGATTATGGTTGATTTATCTGTTTTGGTGAGGGGGGGGGGGGGGGGGGGGGGGGGGGGGGCTTTTAGAGCACTACACGGTTGCGTGTATGAGTCGTTGTAGATATCGCGAGAACACATCCAGGAATTGCAGATAACAAAACACGTTTTCTTCGTTTTAGTGTTTTATATATTTTACCAACAAAAAAAAGAATTCTATCAAATATAATAAAAGAGTGCAGATGGTTTTAAAAAACTCTTTGATGAGATACAAAATACAATAGAACTGAGAATTGATTTGGATTTTAATTATCGAAAGACAACTTATCTAGCTAATACACATTAATAATACTTTCGAGCGGAAATACACCATGCCTATTCAAAAGAACTCGATTTCGAAGAAGACTAAAACAGAAAGGTGTACAAAAAATGGCTTTCTATAATGATGTAACTGACTATGACATTTAGCTGAGTGATTGGAGGTCTTGCCACCTATTGGCGAGTAGTTGTCATCCTGCGTTATTGAAAATAGCGAGATTTTGAACATTCTGCCAGCCTTCGTCAATCCCTGGGAGAAGTTATTTGAGTGGTGATGGACGAGCTGGTGGTGCCTCATTACTTGCTATTGGTGTTAGCACAAGTTTTGAGATAGGTCGAGTGACTAGTAAGTCCATAACGACCGGGATGGAGCCACATTACTCTGGCTAGTGGCCCCTTGGCAGGTGGGTACCTCTCGTCGGTGAGCACAACCAGGGATCCGATGTAAATATCGTTTTGAGTCCTTTACCACTTTGATATTGATTGATGACCCTGCAGACGTTCTAAAGACCATCGTTCACAGAAATGTTAAAAACGTTCTTGCATGCGTTGGAAGTGAGAGAGCCGAAACGATGGTACTGCAATGATACTTGGTTCAGGTACGGTATTCATATCCGGACCCCGAATGAAGTGACCTCGAATTAGCGCAGATACGTCTTCGGGGTCGTCTAATAATGAGCTGAGAGGACGCGAGTTGAGAATTGCCTCAACCTGACATAAGAAGGTTGTAAAGTCTTCATATGTGAGTACAGTGTCGGCAATTGTTCGTTCTAAGTGGTATTTTACAGATTTAACTGCAGTTTCCCATTTTCTACCCATATGATGAGCTCTAGGTGGATTGAAAATCCATCGAGTGCTAGCATTTGCGAGCAGTTGTTGTAGATGAGTTGATTCCTTCGAGTAGGGGCGTGATATCTGTACCTTTGAAGTTTATGCCGCAGTCAATGTAGAGTGTCTTGCATATACCTCGAAGACTTAAAAATCGTCTGAAGGGTTTGAGAAATCTGTTGAGTAATCGGTAACAGCTTCAAGATGAACCGCAGAGGAGCAAGAAGCATACAAATGTAGCTATCCACCTTTTGTAGCACTATAGCGTTTGAAATAATAGTGAAGAAGAACGTGTGATTCGAACTGACGCTATGACAATTTGAATCACCAAAAATTGAACCTAAGCGTTACCCATAAGGCTACTGGCCGATTTTATAATTTGATTTTCAAACTCGACTATAGTGCACTGATGTGAATTGTTATGTTATCACTATAGTATACGGCTCTGATGTATTTTCTTATTCGATTTTCGTTCGGTGTTCTTCACTATTTTGCTTGTGAATTGTGTGTGTATCTGTTAGAGATGCCACCCCACTCCCTCCTCAGTAACTGCGTTACGATCAGCTTCGCTGCGAACGACGGAGAGAACGAGAGAACGTCGGAGCAGACGAGTGTGTCGGTGCTCTATGCGGAAGTCATGATCGTGTGTGGAGTTCTGTTTACTACGGGAAGCGTGTGCTGTGTGTACAGATCACGTCGTAGTCACCAATTATAGCGTTTGAAATAATAGTGAAGAAGAACGTGTGATTCGAACTGACGCTGTGACAGTTAGAATCACCAAAAATTGAGCCTAAGCGTTACCCATCCGGCTACTGGCCGATTTTGGAATTTGATTTTTAAACTCGACTATACTCCACTGATGTGAGTTGTTATGTTATCGCTATGGTATACGGCTCTGATGTATTTTCTTAGTCGATTTTCGTTCGGTGTTCTTCACTATTTTGCTTGTGAATTGTGTGTGTATCTTTTAGGGACGCCACAGTACCGCGTACTGCATCCTTGAAAGAATTTGAGTGAGATCGGACCCGTATAATCGGACCCCAGTGTTCTCGACAACCAGAGTAGTTGTTACTCGTGATTCTGGAAGTTGGGCCATATGTTGTTGTGATCTTATAGCGTTTGAAATAATAGTGAAGAAGATCGTGTGATTCGAACTGACGCTATGACAGCTCGAATCACGAAAA
This sequence comes from Microdon myrmicae, assembly GCA_963931805.1. NCBI lineage: Eukaryota > Metazoa > Arthropoda > Insecta > Diptera > Syrphidae > Microdon > Microdon myrmicae. The sequence goes on along the minus strand of OZ007497.1, from coordinate 238,867,026 downwards.
AAAATTTACCTAAGCGTTACACACCAGGCTACTGACCGTGTTTAGAATTTGATTTCCAAACTCGAGTATATTCCACTGGTGTGAATTATTTTTATTTATCGCTTGGTATACGGTTCTGATGTATTTTTCTTATTTGATTTTTTTCGTTCGGTGTTCTTCACTATTTTTGCTTGCTTGTGAATTGTGTGTATCTGTTAGAATCGCTACAATCGAATGCCTCGAATGCAGGTACAGGTGAGACATTAACGAAGATGAGTTTTAATAGGCACTCATCCACCGAAGATCCAGCGCTTTTTTCGGATGTAGGCAAGTGTGAGCTGTTCCACCATGCATCGGCCGTGCATGCGCGTCTGAAATGATGAGTTGAGATAAAACCCATTGTTTTGGTAGTACTAGTGGATTTTTTCTGTCTAAGTCCAATTTAGAGTTTTGTAGACGTCCACTAACTCGCAGAAGCCCAGTCTGATCGGTGCGTGAGGTACTTTTGCCTTGTTTTAGCTTCTACATCTCTGATGAGAAGTGTGCCTGTTGAGTTGACCGAATCGAGAGTGTTAACGCTGATTGAGCGAAGTGATGCTGAGCTGAGAATCTGTAATCCTTTTTATCCAGGCCAAAGTTACAGAAGAATCTGTCAACTGTAAACTGGAGCGTCTTTTGCACATGCGCAACGAGCTTTGTGTCAACTAGGGCAGCTCTTGGTGGTCGGCTGTTGAACAGGCGTAACTCTGGTTTTGGAGCAGATGAGAGTAGAAGTTGTTTGTAAGCTGGTAGTCTTGTCCTTGTGATATACTACAGCAGACATCGCATATCGGGATGCGTCTGAAAAGCCGTGGATTTCGATGTCTAATGTTTCTGATGTTAGATCGATCCATCCTGGAATCGTGAGCTGGTCAAGTTGGATTAACTCACTGCGAAACGTCTTCCATCGGTGATTTAATTCCGTAGTTAGTGGTTCATCCCAGCTTACTGCTGCCAACCATAGGTCTTGAATGAAGATCTTGGCTGTGATCATTACTGGAGATATAAGACCCAGAGCGTCAAACAATTGAGCACTTTCGGACACGATTCAGCGTTTGGTAGGATGTACCTATTGAGTTGTTTCCGAGTGGAGGTGTATATCGGCTTGGCAGTTTCATGAAAGACAAAGAATTTTAGCCCCTGAATTGTTGAGCGACTATGTCGTTGAAGATGTCTTGTTGAATTCTACGTGATTACTTTTCTACTTCGCTAATGGAAAACAATCAGAGAGACACATGTTTTCAACTTGCGAAGAGATTTCTTTGACCTGCTCCAGAGTATCAGCCCCTCTACTGATGTCATCACCATAGCTTCTGTGGGGAAGAAGTATTGTGTGCAGGCGTACTGCACCGGGTTCCCTTCTTCCGCCATTATCACTATAAGTTCCGCTGATACAAAACCGAGAGAAGAAAAACTGTTTGCCAAGACAACGAGGAAAAATTAAACACAGGATATTGCAGCACGGAAAATTAAACACTTAGGTTTGATTTATTAGTTCAAGATTCCTTTAATATGGGGAAATTTAAGTACACTTGCTTACAATAAATTTCGTCTTCTTATCTTTATTATAAGTTTAATTAACGGTTAAAAGGCATAGCACAAAATGACGCGGCGAACAATAATGTAACGTAAAACTAATGATTGGCTAAAATCCCGAACACTCTCGACGCTGGTTATATTATATTCGCGTCCCCGTGCGCACCGGGGAGCGGGAGCGGCACGACCGGCGTGGTCGGCGGATGTATTATAATTGGATTCACTGATTCACTAAGGATATGTTTTTACTTACCACCAGAGAAACGTAAAGTCTCTCTTGGTTTAATAGAAAACCAGATTTCGTAATGTAGATCATGGTGGTATGTGTGTGATCGTTTAGATCTGTGTTGTTTACTCATGCGCGAAGGCAATGGAAAAACAAAGCAGGCAGGCGGCAAGGACAAAGGAATCGGGGAGATCATGGTTTATGATGTGCATCGCGGGTAAATAAATAGGCGATTATGCATCGAAGAAATGGTGTTAAAAGAAAAGATGGGACGAGGGCATCATAAAAATCTTAGATGAGTGATGCCCTTGTGTAAATGGACGAATTGACATTGGGAAAAGGTGCTAATGGGGTGCGATACGGTATACAATGAATATTGTATATCGTATCTTGAGTCGGTGGCCGAAACGAATTGCTTGCATTTGTATATGCGGGGTAATTCGTTGTAAGAAACGGATTCTATATTTGCATTGTTTATGGTTTGAATTCAATCCGGCGGCTAAGCGCGAAGTCGGTGATTGTTTGGAGATTCAAACAACGGAGCATTTAGGGGTAAAGTGCTTGCAGCTGTATCAATAGCTGCAGGTGATTGCGAAGCAAATTAGATGCTTATACAATGACGGTTTGTATAACATCTATGCCAATTGTAGATGGCATCTAAGGCAAATCAAGGGTCGTATTCTAGTGTGAGTATTTACACTAAACAAGAATTCGGTTCTAGGTCACTAATGCAGAGATGCATTGATGCATGCATGAATGCCCTTGTGGGAGAAATTCTTTACAGGAATTCCTAGATAATGCGTTGAAAGGTATGCTGGTGATTGGGATGTATGATGTTTGGAACAGAATTCTTATATGAAATTTCGGATTCGAATAAATGATTGAAGGTAAGAATTCTCTTACAGCAGCTTTTAGCTAAATACATTTGATAAATTTGTTGCGTGAAGCATTTACAAGCGGTAATGCGATTGCATTAGCAGAAGACGATGAAGGTTGGGTTGTAGTTATGGGGGTTCTGCGGGTAAGTAGACAGTGGGGTTTGGCGGAACCGCCACACTTTCTTTGTCGAACACTTCAATTGGCAATGGAAAACGGTGTTCATCATATCTGACAAGTTTCTTAAGTGTGCGAGCAGCCAAATAAGGAGCAGATCGCTCCCATATGCCACGGTTATGAGCTGAAAGGGTTCCGTGTTGAGCTGATCATTGGTCTATAAATTGCGCTGATAATCCCAATCATCGGGCTGGAGCAGAATTTGTCTGAACATTTTGGTGATGTCCGTTGTGAAGATATATTTATGACGTCTAATATACAGAAGAACATATCGATTGAGACTTTGGGCTGATATGGAGGTGATCGTTGAGAGAAGAGCCATTACACGCAGCTTCATAGTTTCACATCTTCCCGCAGTACTCCGTGATGTGGTAGGTAATAAGCTTTAGGTGGCCCGGAAGCTGATTTTGAAATCCGTTTCATGTGGCCGAGTGATTCATATTCTGAGAGAAATTCAGAATATTGCCTTTTCATTTCTGGAACTTTCTCGAGGCACTTAAGGACGTGATTGAGGCTGATTTAGGCGTTCAGGAGTTGATGTAGGCTGCGTTGAGCAGTATACTTTGAATCTCTGAGCTTCTTTGAACTAAGTTTAAATGGAAGACGTACAATATATCTTCCTAATGAGTCCCGGGAGTGAGTTGCTTGGAAGTGGGCCTCACACTCAGCTTCTTCGACTGTGAACCGATTCTTCCAATGAGGAGGGTATTTCTTCAAGTTGCCAGAACTTAGTGATCGAGTCCTGCAGTTGAGCATCTGGGCAGATGGGCAAGGGACGAAGTGGAGTAGGTTGAGAGCAAAAATTGTCCATTCGAAAACTGTGTGCATCGCGATTGTTTCGGACGAAGACCCTTTTTCTATTCCTGGCTTTATAATTTTATTGTAGGAGTCCGCCCCTATGAGAATGTCAATTTTAGTTGGTGTTAAGTAATCTGGATCCAGGAGCTGAAGATGCGAGGAATGCTGAGCTGGGATGTTAACAGGTGGAATATAAGCGGTGATTGTGGGTAAAATATGGGCCATGATATTGACATTTTCTGTCAAGTGAGTCGAAAAGAGTTTGGTGTCCTTCAGTCCGTCCGTTTGATGTACTTCCTACTCCAACAATTGGAATGTTTCATGGCGATATTGAAATATCGGCAAAAACACTAAGTCTTTGGAGAGGGAGGAGGGAGTTCTGAACCGGGATCAATCAGAAGTCTGACTCGATGAGTCTTACCTTTTGTTTTTATTATGGTCTTGGCCGTGGCAAGTAACACGGTAGGTAGAGCTGATGATAAAGTTTTAAATTGAGATTGTTTCACATTCACAGAGTTGAGAGCGGTGGCTTGATGAGGTGATGAGTGGTTTTGAATGTAAGAGTTATCGGATTGAGATACGGCGTGTGAGGATTTGACGAGTCAATTTGGACGAGGCTCAGTTTTGGCTGTAGACTTGATGTTTGAAGAAAGATGCAGCATGGAATGATGCTTGTCTCCGCAGGTTATACAGGGATTCGGATTCCGACAGAGAGATATATTATGTTTTCCGTGACAGTTGATGCAGAGGCTAGGAGATGAAGCCCACTTGAAGCGGTCGTGCTCTGACAGTCCTCTAAACTTTGTACAGAAAACGACAAAGTGCGTTTGTGTGCAGTAGGAGCATGTATATTGGTAAGTTTGCGTTGTGGACTTCTGATGAGTCGTAGAAGATAGATACTGTGTCAGACGAAAACAAGTTTGAGCTGATGACTGTGTAGTTAAAGTTCGATGAGAACCTGAAGCCTGCGCATGAACATGTGCATTGGTTTGAGCGAGATGGACATGAGCAGTTGATCTTCTCGTGGTTACAGAGTCAGTTTTCTGGTGCATTGACTTGCGCGTCATCGTTGACACTCGAACATTCATCATTTCTAGAGCACGGTCCCTCAATGAATTTTCTCAACTCTTTGAACTCAGCGTACTTTTTTTTTAATCTAAGATGAAGCTCGCACGCTTCTCGCGCCTCATAGAGGAACTTCTGAGCTAGTAAATTGACTAGTATCGCATCCTATTGATTAGTTGGAAGTTCCGGTGATTTTAAAGGAATTCAATGCTTCACTAGAACTGGTGAGCAGATGCTGCAGATCCATCGCTGACCTTGTCAGTGGGCAAGCTGGTGAATAGCTTCGTGAGCTGCGCTGATATGAGCAATCTTTTATTTTCGTAATATGCGACAAAATTTGTCCATCCTGTCTTTAAAGAGTTTCCATAAATAACAAGGCTTGTGGTAAGATGAGTTGCAGCGCCTTCTAACCAGCCGCTTAGATAGTTTTCTCTAGGTTGGTCAGAGCTGTATTTTCGCCAAACAGCGAAACAAACATATCGTGGAATTGACGCCACTTTGAAAAGTTGCCTGAGAACTTCGGTAAAGAAATATCCAGTAGAGCTTAATGGTGACTATTTGGAGCGGTTATTCTTGAATGAGCGAGGGTGGAACCCATCGATGACAGTCTGGACTTAATGAGATCAATACTTTCACATTAAACATCGTGAGCCGTTTGATAGTGCTGTGGGGATGTTAGTTGATATTTTTTTCTTGGTACTTGACGCCCAGACACAAGCGATCGAGAAACGATTCCGAATTTACACTTTGACTTTTGGTGCTTTTATTGATTCTTCAATGACTCCACATTCACAAATAAATTAATAAAATTTAACTGCTTTCTTGAAGATAATTAAACCGGGTATTCGTGGCAAATATGTATCTCGTCTTTTCGCCACCAGCATGCACACGCGGCGGTAGTTGAATAACGACTGTATTAAATAACGACTGACTTGAATTAGGGATGAAGATCGGTAATTTCTGCTTACGCACAACGATCAACCAATGGTAATCGTGCTCTCTTGTAAATTCTTCGATTCCCCACGCTCATCGAGGTGGATAAGTTCTTGCGTATTCGTTCGACGTCGATGGGCGTAGAAAGGATGAAGAAATCAAAAGGAAAGCACAATAACACAGGGTTGATCTGGCTTAGTGTGCGTGTATTAATGCAGTCTCCGAGGTGTTCCACTGACCTAGTCCGATGTCTGTGGTGAACTCGGATTGCATTGAACTGTAGGGAGACAGAATTGTGGAGAAGAGGAAAATGTAGCTGGTTCTATTCACCTGCGAAAAGAGATCATTGATCCCTAGCGGATAGAGTGTCTGGAGAAAGTCGAAGTGACGCTACTTTGGCTAGGGTAATATTAACGTGGGAAACATGTTATGAACTTCGATAATTACCCAAGGCGTTGCATGATTATGCAACAGCGTCGTTTGATTCGACTTGTTGTTGCTATCCACATGGATCGGAATTTCCGGTGGAAATCTCATGGTTAAAGGACTGGAGTTGCCGTATGGCAAATTGGGGTTGGTTTGACACGCTGTTGGCGGAAATAGTGGGTTGGTTCTCCATGTAATTAGATAACTCCAACAGTGCTCTAACATGGTAGAGTAGATGTTGTCTTTGAACTAGTCGACCTCAGTATCCACATCTGTTTTGGATGAAAGCAGCTTTTCGTGTTCTAAGTGGAATTACTGCCATTGAGTTTCCACCAACTTTAGTTTGCTGGTACCACTTTGGTTCGAAATTCCTTCATAATTTCAAGCGATGGCAGCGTTCGCTGCTGAAGACATGACCGGTAATCTGCTCATCTCCAACACAATCCTATTCTTTTGACATGCCATTGTTGCTGAGTTAAGAGAAGCAACGTTTCATTCTTTTTTAAGTATTGGACTGTTACCAACTTTAAGTGATCCAAAGTGATCTATAGCTTAGAGACTTAATAATAATTAAAGAAGTACTTCCCTGGGTAGTTGATTGTATGCAATATTTTATTGGTCCCATGAGGTTGTTAACCGAAGTGTGAGCAGCGTGAGTAGGTTTACAGATAAGATTCCGATTGACACGTGAGCTGGATGTTTTACACTGGAGCGGCACTAAAGTTAATACTCGTTGAACGAGCACTACTACGTGAGCAAAAAATAGTTTTACCTAAAATGGGTTAGTTAATTCACATGTTTTATACCTGTTCACCCGAATGCACTTCGCACACACGCCTTTTTTATTGTTCACACGCGATCCGGCTCGAATTACCAAAAAATATGAATATTTAAATTGTTTATACTTTGCGTTGTTCTGAGCTATGAGATGACCGGATCAATTTGTTTAAAGATCCACGTGATACTGAGAATTATACCGGTTACGTGTATGAGCCGTTGTAGATGTCGCGAGAACATAACCAGGAATTGCAGACAACAAAACCATGTTTTCTTCGTTTTAGTGTTTTATTTATTTTACTAAAAAATAATTCTATTAAATATAATAAAAGAGTACAGACGGTTTTTCGATTGAAAAACAACAAGACCCACGGAGTCGACCGAATACCGGCCTAGCTTGTGAAGCATGGGGGAGAGGCAACCGCTCGAAAAATCCACCAACTCATCAAAACAATATGGGATAAGGAAGTCGCTGCGGAAGAATGGAAAACCACAATAGTCGTCCCCACTTTCGAAAAAGGCGACAGATCTGACTGCGAAAACTACAGAGGAATATCATTACTCCCAACCACATACAAAATACTAATAAATGTCATACTGGCGAGAATCACACCGTACACAGCAAAAATACTGAGACACTACCAATGCGGAATCCGTAGGAACCGGTCAACAAGCGACCAAACGTTCACAATAAGACAACTGCTGTAAAAGAAGTAGGAATACGGAGAGACGGTTCACCAACTTCAAAAAAGCCTTCGAAAAAGACTACGTCGCAAGGCAAAGACTCTACCATATTGTAGTTGAGCAGGGAATCCCGAAAAAATATGCCGACCCCATTCAAATTTGCATGAACGGAAACAAAGGGCGAGTTAGAATAGAAAATCACCTCTCAGAGCCATTTGAAATCCGGGACGGACTAAAGCAGGGAGACCTATCACCGTGTCTTTTTAACCTTGTGCTCGAGTATGTCATCAGGAAGGTACAAGACGAAAACATGGCCGGATCATCCCTGAACGGGGTCACACAAGTGCTCGCATATGCGGATGACATCGCCGTTTTGGGCAATAATCTAGAAACTGTAAGTACAAACTATGAAATCATCACACAAGCGGCAGAGGGGGTGGGCCTAGAAATAAATGAAGACAAAACAAAATACATGATTACGGCAAGAGCAGGCGGACCCCAGGGAACACATATACACGTCAGAGGCAAGATATTTGAAAAAGTTAAAGAATTTAAATATCTGGGAACGATACTGACGGCAAGTGACGAAATGTCGAAGGAAATTAGCAAAAGACTGTGTGGCGTTTCTAACAGATACACACACAATACATAAGCAAATAGTGAAGAACACCGAAGGTAAACACCGTATAACATATTCATTCAACCTTCAATGCACTGCAATTCAACGCGCGCAGACCTGTGATCGACAGTCGATACGGAGACGGACATGGTTATCCTTGCGGTGACACTTTCGTGTGACTCCTAACGTGTGCAAATTAACTCATCCTTGTTTTTGTGTAGATGTGCTAAAACACCCAGTGACAGACTATATATAATTTAACAAACAAAATGTAACGTTAAAAGACAAGAGGAAAATAAAACAAAATTATATAAAAAATGAAATTCGTTGTGTTTAATTGGTGACGGCATTCGCTCCTTGTTCCAGTGTGTTTCTTTCTTGTTTGCGAACGGTATTCGGCGGAACGCTCCAATAACGAACATAGACATGAATCCGCCAAATTGGTGACCCCGACGTGATCTGTATATACACAACACACAATCTCCCATAGGTAAACAGAACTTTACTACTCGATCACGACTTCCGCATAGAGCGCCAGCACACTCCCCTGCTCCGACGTCGTCTCGCTCGCTCGTTCCTCGTTCCGTCGTTCGCACACGAAGTTGATCGTAACAAAGTTACTGAGGAGGGAGTAGTGTGGCATTTCTAACAGATACACACACAATACACAAGCAAATAGCGAAGAACACCGAAGGTAAACACCATTCATTCGACATATTCATTCGACGTTCAACACGCCGAAATTCAACGCGCGCAGACCTGTGATCGACAGTCGATATGGAGACGGACACGGTTATCCTCGTCGTGACACTTTTGTGTGACTCTTAACGTGTGCAAATTAACTCATTCTTGTTTTTGTGTAGATGTGTTAAAACACCCAGTGACAGACTATATATAATTTGACAAACTAAATGTAGCGTTAACAGAATAGAAAATAAAACAAAATTATACAAAAAATAAAATTCGTTGTGTTTAATTGGTGACGGCATTCGCTCCTTGTTCCAGTGTGTTTCTTTCTTGTTTGCGAACGGTATTCGGCGGAACACTCCAATAACGAACAATGACAAAAATCCGCCAAAACTACATTCCGGCAATGCTAGTTGGCATGCAGTCAGTAAACTGCTGAAATCCAAACTCCTGTCACGTAACATAAAGCTCCGTGTCTATAGAACCATAAACATGCTGATTGTTCTATACGGATGCGAAACATGGGCTCTCACAAAACAGGAAGAAAACAAATTCCGCGTATTCGAGAACAAAGTTTTAAGGGGTATCTTTGTGCGGTAAATATGACGAGGAGGCAGGGCAATGGAGGAAACTCCACAACCACGAATTGGAAGAACTATACCGCAAAGCTCCTCGATAGTATAGTGGTTAGTATCCCCGCTTGTCACGCGGGAGACCGGGGTACGATAACCCGTCGGGGAGCCTCTGGCGCAAGACTAATGACCTTTTCCGGAACAACAAAGACCGGTTCTCGGTTGTAGTGCCGATGATGATGATACTGCAAATCTGCAATGGTGTAACACTAGAGCCTGAGCTCTAATGTTAACATTTAATATCTGGTTATCAGAATTTGAGTTTAATATTATATATATATATATATATATATATATATATTCTTTTATTACTAAAATGCAATACCTGTGCGTAACCCCAGATATTAACATTTATTATTTGGTTATCGTAAAGTATGGGATTTGATTGCTATTTTTGTTATCCTAGCTGTGGTATTGTTTGTTTTCAACCTTTATGTTGCTTTCTATTGTACTTCACTTAATATTTTGGTGTCAGAAGGTATTGGATTTGGTTGTTACTATGTTTCAGTTATTCTAGCTATTGTTTGTTTACAACCTTTATGTTTTATCAATTGTTATATTTGATACTACTTACGTAGCTGGCACCCTGTGTAGGTTGAATCGATCCTTGGGCTGCTGATAAAATTGATTGGCTTCCGGTCCAGTGGTCACACGATCGATGAGCTGCTGATAAAATTGACTGGCTTCCCTCCTTATTGTTTTGATTAAGGAAAACACGTCTTATTTGACTGTTTACGTCACACTTTATTTCTGAGTCAAATTGGGAATTTCCATCCCTTATACGTTTTCTTTAAGTTTACACTGTTAGTGACTTTATTTCAATAGCAAGAAGACCCGCTGTTCTTACGCACTGGGCCGCAGTCTTCTTGCTTGGATATTACTACACCACATTGCACTCTTAACACACAGCTAATTCTAATCTAATCAAAACAAGAGGTCCGCTGTATATACGCTAAGGTCGTAACCTCTTGTCCGATAGATTAGATCACTATACACTGCTCTGCAACTTCCAACTAATTTGCAACCACTTTATATACCATTTTAATTTGCTAAATGTGCAGATGATACATTTTTCCACACCGAATGTATAACCTATTTTGAGGCTATTCGCCTGCCATTCGCAATTAGCAATTTTTAATGACCACTTAATTGCCTTTGCAAAAATGCCGCAGAATCAATTTAAATATTTGTTCGATTTGCAGGAGCAATGACCGAACCAATTTCAGTGCCTTGCTCTACGTGCAAATCGTATCATACGTTTAATTTCGCCTTTTTGCTACGTTCGACACTTTCGCTGCGCTCAGCATTTCGTTGTCGTTGAGCTACCGTTTTTGACAATACCGCCCGTGTCCCATATCGTGTAAAACATCGTATATACGAAACTTGAGCTTGCCGACTGTGGGGTTGTGAAAGATGATATGTTTGAGCGTTTATCGCGGCGTGCGTGGATGAATGAATTTGAAAAATTGCATTGTATGCAGAATGCTTGTGACGATTGAGTTTGTTTATGGTATGAAGTGGATAGGCGTTTATCGTGATAAGATATGAATCAATTGGAAGAATAGCATTGTATGCAAATTGCTTGGGATAATTGTGGTTTGAGATTAATTAATTGAATGAAGGTTTATTGATTGAGGAGTGGCTTGAGATTATGTGTGGTATTGTTGTATTATTTAAGAGGGGGTGTGTGGCGAGGTGTAACAATAGTGAGAGTAATCAGGTCGCGAAGATTAAGATGGGCCGGACATGTGGCACGGATGGGCAATGATAGACGATTTTGGAGAGACACACGAGACGGACAGTTACTCCGGCTGGAGTAATAGAATACATGCTTAGTTCAAAACAGGCATGGTCCGTAACCAGTGGTATTCACTGTGAAATTATGCAGCAGTTGCGACGTGACGAGCGGAGTAACAGGTAAACTCCGTCCCGCCCCGCGATGGAATATTCGGATCGGCTGATGAAGCGTGGAAGGAGAGTACACAGGACAGGGAACGATGTCGGAGTCGAGTCGGTGAAGTCATGAACTTCCACGTTCCCACAGGCCAATAAATAGTAATAGTAATAGAATCATTATGTATTTTTCAATACCTATGTATTTTCAGTGTTAGATGGCACGCTTTGAAAAAACAATTCCAGCATCGGATCGAGGTTAGCAGTATTATAAGATACCGTCCGCTATAACAACTTAGCAACTTCTCGAACATCTTATGAAAACATCAAGCCTATAAGGAAAATGTTCCAAAAGTTCGATGATCATGCTGTCAAGTCTGCGTCTCACTTTGGCTTAGCATATATTCTCCCTTACTTCCACATCAAATTGTGATGTGATTAATTAATTATTTCACTTTAATAGATAATTATTTGTCCAATCTTACGATTGTTATTTGTCCAATATTATTTCACTTCAATAGATAATTATTTGTCCAATCTTACGATTGTTATTTGTCCAATATTATTTCACTTTTATAGATTATTTTTTGTCCAATCATGCGGCATGACGAGGATTCAAATCCATAAGTTTATGTCCACCGTATACAGCGTATGAAACATACTATAACATGAAGACTAATAACAACGTTAACTAATGTAGATTTAATATATCCTTTGGTATCAATTTATATTTCCCTCATTAAGTTCTTATATTTCACGGTATTATTATTGGATGTATATCATTGCACATCACCATTGTGAGTTGAATCTCTGTATACACTGCCCCATGTTCGCAACATCTTTACCAAAATGGGCACTGAAATGAAGCTTATTGCTTATTACTATCCAGTGCAATTCATTGATCATCGTTCCTCAGTTATCCAAAAAATGCATATAAAAACAAAATCTGAAGACTAACTTGCATCTCGATGTCTTTGGCGAAGACAACCGAAAATTGTATGTTGGATGGTTAAGATAAGTAAACTTCGTGCGATGCATTCAAATGGAGTAGAGTCTGTGGGTAGACCACTCATACATGGCCATCTTTCCCGTAGAAGACCAGTTTCCACAAGTAAAACAGAATAACGATCGTTTTGGAAGACTACACGATTTTTCCGTGGAGTGTTAACATGGTCTCCTCAGACATCATTCTGTTAATTCTCGTTCCCTTTTATGACCTCATAACGTCCACTAAGTACACGAAACTGTATCCAAACGCTTGAGTCTGCCCGTTTAACGGTTAAGATATTCAATGGAACTGGTTTTAATGCGAAACCTTGTTGACCACACTCCATTATGTAGTGAACACAATTTATTGCACTTGAATGGGTAAATGGACCCGTATAAGACTGGAGACCAAAAAGTTAATATATAAAGGCAAACATCAGGGAATCTTGGAAGCGAGTGATTTATTTGCACGTACCATGTACCCCAGGGATTGATTTACGATATGCCAAAATATATATGTTACACAGAGATGTCGACACTGCAGCCAAGCTACTACAATCGTACGATTAAATCCAAGAAAGAACAATGAATCCTTCAATCAAAACTTCTTTTCAAATCAGATTCCATATGTCTTCATTTATCATAAGACATTGTCGGCAGATTTATCGTAACAAACGTGGCACGATAACAAGCCAATTCCTTTTCCCATTTATCATACAATATATACAAGCGTATTGTACTCTCTACAGTCCTGTGAAACCAGTTAGAATATTTCACCAAGAATATTACGAAACGCGATACATTTCCCATAAATCGAAACGTACCAATATGGGTCCAAGAACATACCCTTGAGTGACATAAAGATCACATCTCGTGCAATGTACTGTGTTCAGCGATAATGGCTGCGGCTATTAGCACCATATTGAAACAGCTGCAGGCACCTAGCTGTCGCCGCCCATAAATTCCTTAATTGAGCAATAAAACACAAGAAAATTTCCACTAGGTCAGCAGGCGCACACCACCCCCCATATTGGTTCATACGCCAAATCGCTTAATAATCTCCCACAATCGATTAGCAATAAAAATGACAAAACTCGGCACTTGCCTGCTGCCATTGTGGTAAGCGGATGCTAAATACGGTCATACGCGCTGGCAGCTGATCCAAAACAACACCCAGCCCAATCTCGTCTCACACTTCGCATTGTGGTGAAAGTAAAGCAACTGAAAAGGGGAAACGAAAGAGAAGGAACACAAAAAAGGACGAAATACGCCAATAAATAACAGTACTTCTGTCATTTATCCACATAACTTGCACCAGTGGCGCGCAAGGATACAAAGCCCCTGAGCCTCGCACAAATTAAAGAAAACCAAATGGGGTGCCATTTGGCAATCGAATACGCAACAAATAAGGGACCAAAAAATAAAGAAAAAAGAAAAACAAAATAAACAATCAAACCCCAAGATAGAAAATGGAAAAATTGGGAAATACATATACATATGCGGCCACAGCAGAAGTTGGAAAAGTTCAAATCCACGAGAACAATTATAAGAAAGGTGGGCACACCTGTAAACAATGTGTCCTGTGGCCTGGTGGGCGTCTTAGCGTCCCACCAATTACTTGACTTTACGTACATCTGCTGCCGCTCCCCAGTCCTACAGGATACCATCATGTGCGAAAGGTACCATAGGCAGGGAGTCCAATAAAAAAAAAAGTGAAAGAATAACATTCAACCAAACACTTTCAGATCCAGAAGTGTCTACATTGAATTCAGCGCCCACAGGAAGGAGAATATGGATACACCGACGAGGAGGACCAAACGACTGGCGCATACTGTGTGGCACATTTACAAAAATCTATAACCATAAATTCGGATTATTCCTGTTTTCCCAAACGAAGGGCATTAAGAACGATATGACAAATTTATCGCCACCGCCACAGCCACAGCCACATTCACAGCTAACAGGCAACGTCGCCGCCATCAGATTTTTTCCCGGTTGGTCGATTCTTTGTTTTACACCCAGATACTTTACCCGCAGCCGCTCGGGATGTATTAGCCCGGCTTTAATTCAATATTTGAGTTTGCCCAATGCCAAATGCGTCTTAATGGCCACCCGCTAAATAGACATAGATCCAAACGCATCTACCCCCCACTCATTCTGAAAGCCGAGAGTCCTAAAAGGATATAATTCCCATTTCAGATGGACGCACTGGATGGATGGTCTTAACTCAGCTATGCGTTTCCGGTGTTGTTCCATTGGCTTAACGGATACTTATTACAACGGAAATTTGCGTGTAAATTTGGAAAAATTAAAAACATTTGCGCCATTCATCCTATGCTCGAACCAAGCCATTGCTCAACACTCATAAAAGTTTTGCTATAATTGCTTTATGCTCGACGGAATGTACAACCGGGGCGCGGTGCGGCTGATCCGATTTATTGGCGGTGGGAAATTTTAATGATGGAAAAATATGTCACCCAAACACCGACTGTCATATAAATTCGTGTACAGCGATGAAAGAACCTTGGCTTGGGGTACTGGGTGGTGGTGAAGTCCCATAAACACCAAATCGGGGTAATGTTAAACACCCGAGCGGCAGTTATCCTGTATACGACGCCCGACTGTGATGACGAGTGCGGGAGTGTAAGTAACTTTTGTTTGGATAATTAACGAGCATGACTTGCCTTCCGGCAGCACCGTTCCCAAATTGGGTGATGATGTCTGAAGTTTTACAAACTGAACGCTTGGAATTTTGTGATTAAGCGTGTTTCTCGTTTGACTAAACGGTCGCACTCTCGAATCTTAATTAGAAATGTGAACACGTTTGGGAAATTTTTGAATTCTTGTATAATTCGCTTGACCTTGAGGGGGCGCTTCACTACTCTGAAGATTGTGCATTGGAGTGGAACTTATGTTATTGGGGTTCCTATATGGCAAAATATAAACCGACTGTCCTCTAAAATAAGGTCGAAACACCCATAAACTCAAAGCTATAGCAGTTGATATTGATTTTACTCAATTGTTGAAAAGATTGAAATATTTGGCTTTCGTGGGTTTATTATCAGTAATTGTCCATTGTTTTATAAAGATTGACTCCGGGTCAATCCAAAGAGATTAGGTACCGGACATTGAACATTTTCAGTGACTAAGTTGGTAAATAGACTGCAATATTCGTCCATAGGTTCGACTGAGATTTATGTTCAGCCAATAAACCTATTTTTGTTTTCGTAAAATTGTAGTAAGTTGGAAGATGTAAGATTTTTTATTATCAATCATAACTCGGCTATGATATACCTACAAGAATCTATGAACGAACAAAACTAGTTGTGCTCTTACGTTAACCCTTCTTTTTGATGAGATACCGAGCAACAGCTGCATAGATCTAAATCGAAACAGGAGATATATGTTTTATAAAGACGACTTTTATATGGCAAGTACGTACCATTTGCCCTATTTTGTTAAAGCACATGAAAGAGCAAAAAAATGTGTTGTAAACATACCAAAATTGACGATGATAGTACGAACACTTTACACATCCTTCAATAGGTACCAGACACTTCCGATGTTTTTCTTTTGTCAATCCCTTCGTGAGAAAATCCGCGGGCATTTTATCCGAAGGAAGGTGCTTAATATCCAGTCGACCTTCGGGCAAAACATCTCTGACGAAATGATGCCTGATGTCGATGTGTTTCGATCTCGCGTGAAACGTGTGATTCTGGATCAGTAGTTGTGCCCCTCGGTTGTCGTTCATCACCAGAACTCTTTCACACTCGAACAGTTTGAGTTCCGACAAGAATCCCTGTATGTATAGGGCTTCTCTCGCGGCTTCAGTTAATGCCATGTACTTCGCCTCGGTAGACGAAAGCGCGACGGTGCGCTGTTTCTCGACTCCCAGCTGATTTGTCCCATCTACGATCCTTTAGTCAAAAGCTCACTCCATTCTACAATAAACTCACGCTCTACCTTTCGACATATATATCGAGACTTGTTAAATTGTCCATAGTAATTTGATTTCCGGGCAAGGGCTTTAGCCTTGCCCCATTTGACCACTATATTCACTCTAAAAGAATTTCACATCTCCAACGAGGAAAAACTGACTGCGATACGGGTGTTCATTCGTTAAGTTTTATCCCCCCCCCCCCCCCCCCCCCCCCCTCGGCCCTCCAACCCATCGCAATGCTAAATTTACCTTCTATTATCAGAATCTACGACCCTTTAGTCAAAAGCTCACTCCATTCTACAATAAACCCACTATCTACCTTTCGACATATATGCCCGACGCAAAAGTACCAAAAAGCTGGAATTATTTCCCTCCCACTTTTAAAGTCCACCGCGACGAAGAATCTGATCGACCTATTGATGATTTGCTTTTGGCGTGTTTGTGGCGTTTCCAACAGATATACAGACAATATACAAGAAAATAGTGAAGAACACAGAAATTCGGATAAGCAAATCATCATTGCTGTATACCATAGCGATAACAAAGCAATTTCTCATCAGTTGAGTGTACTTGAGAATAACGATCGAGGTCGAAAACGCTGTTTGGTGTTTTAAGCATTGGTTCTATCTTCTAGTGATTCGAAACGCCATAGCGTCGGTTCAAATCACACGTTCTTGAATATCGTCACAAACATTAAATGGTCATTGTCATAAAAAGCAGCATCGATTCGTCATTTATTTATAGTGAGCCTAAATCCCTACTCTCATTATTATATAATATTAGTATTAGTATATATCTACAATAGTGAGAGTAATCAAGTCGCGAAGATTAAGATGGGCCGGACATGTAGTGTAATATGATGATGGGTATGGTAACTGCTATATGGTGCGTGCCTTGCACTTTTGCTGTGGAGATTTAGTTGGAAAATATTAGTTTTGTTACCTAGTTATTCCGCTCGACGTCCCGTTGCTGAGCCACGATGTATCGGCTCCCGGTTCCAACCGGTTTAGAGAACTCTTGCTTTTGCTGCAGAGGGATCCTTATGTGCCGTCTTTTATTTTCGAAATGTGTTTTAGTTTCCCATTTGTTGAATTTGCAACACCATTTGCAACACAATCTCGTAAACACTGAGTTGTACATCCACTGAGATCGCCCAATAGGTAACACAACGTTAAATGTCTTCTTGTTCAAATCCAGCAATGTTTTTTGAAATCTCTCAATTTAAATACTGCTTCCAGTTGAATGAGCTGTTGTTAAGTTCAAAATCAGATCCAATACAAAACAATTCGTAAAACAAGGTACACATTAAATTATAACAGAAGAAATATGCACGGTTACAATACGGTTAACTAAGTTCGGTTTCCGTCGGTTTTTCTGCCTTATTCATCTACACGATTCACAGGATCTCTAATTATATCAGAAGAAATATGCACGGTTTCTATACGGTTAACTAAGTTCGGTTTCCGTCGGTTTTCTGCCTTTTTCATCTACACGATTCACAGGATCTCTAATTATATCAGAAGAAATATGCACGGTTTCTATACGGTTAACTAAGTTCGGTTTCCGTCGGTTTTCTGCCTTTTTCATCTACACGATTCACAGGATCTCTAATTATATCCAACCAAGTCTGATTTTTACACTCTCCTCACAACGGAACGTCAAAAAACTCGTACATCAAAAAACATTGACCCTATGTCTCTCTCGCTCCCCATTCACGTCCACTTCGAAAACCGAATTCGAACTCGAAGAACTGCACGATCCACACCCGAATCGGGGCGTGTTCAAAAACTCACTTCTGGATCGTGCAACTCCTCCACCACCTTACCACCACACCACTTTAAACAAATTATATTCTAATTACAAACTATTAATTGATGGGGTGGCGGACGCACGTAACAGTAACGCGAATGGGCAACAATAGGACCATACGTAGAATTCTTGATGGCAGACCAACGGGAAAGAGACCGGTAGGACGGCCGCGGCGGAGATGGGAGGGCAATGATAGGTTCGACCTTGAGGAGATCGGATCAGATGGTCAAGCGTGGAATGAGAGTGCAATTGACAGGGAACGGTGGCGGAGTCGAGTCGGTGAGGTCATGAACTGCCGCGTTCCTACAGGCCAATAAATAATAATAATAAAGTATTAGTATATCTAAAACTAATCATCCATACCCCAATATCCTACTCCTATCCACAACCCCACAACTTTAACATTACATACAAACCCCCGTAACGTACGTAACCCACGACTGTTTTATGTGCCTGCTCATCACACTTCTTACGGCGCTAACGAACCCATTCGCGTATGCTACGACAGGCCAACTCCTTCCCCACCTCCTTCGATTTCAACATCTCCACCCCCACTCTTAAACGACGTCCCAGAATAAACCCGCCCTAAAAAAGCACCCTTCCCAACAACATTCTCCTCTATAATAGAGGATTCCTGGACCAATCCCATAGGGTCTACTGCTGACACACTACAAACACGCACGCACAGTACAAGACAGCACAAACGCACACACATACCCACCAACCAAAGCGCCGATTATCAGACGCCAAAGACGTGATCTGCGTTTACTACCGCACTCAAGACCTACCGGTCTTGTACCATTTCTTTCCCACCAAGTAGTTAGAGAACGCTCGAACTAACTCTGTCTACACTATCTTTTTTTTCTTTTACTATCGTTTGCATCGGCGGAAATTTTAGAATTTATAAAGAATGACTGACGTTAAAAGTGCGGAATACTTCGAGGATCAGCCAATTGAGCCTAGCCATTGCAAATCCAAGATACAGCAACAATCCCCCAACCAGCCGAACTACCTGATATTAAACTTTTCGGAAAATGGAATTGTGATGAAATGACTGTTAGCGACATATCCTTACAGGATTACATTGCTGTTCAGGAAAAATATGCACGATATTTGCCAAACTCCGCTGGTCGGTATGCAGCTAAACGATTCCGTAAAGCTCAATGCCCAATTGTAGAACGTTTGACAAATTCCTTGATGATGAAAGGTCATAATAACGACAAGAAACTCATAGCTGTTCGCATTGTTAAGCATTCGTTTGAGATCATTCATCTACTAACAGGCGAGAACCCTCTACAGGTACTCGTTACGGCCATTAAACATTCAGGACCTCGAGAAGATTCCACTCGTATTGGCCGAGCAGGTACAGTCCATCGTCAAGCTGTTGATGTGTCGCCACACCGACGTGTAAACCGAGCTATTTGGTTGCTGTGCACTGGAGCTCGTGAAGCTGCATTCAGGAATATCAAGACAATTGCCGAATGCCTGGCTGACGAATTAATTAACGCATATAAGGGTTCATCAAACTCGTACGCGATCAAGAAGAAGGATGAGTTGGAACGTGTTGCAAAGTCCAACCGATAAATATTTATCCATTCACGTGTTTTAGTTTTTATACTAGACAACAAATAAAATATCCTTAGATACGTCCTTCCCCTTTCTTTTCAAGTATCTTGAGACCGAGCCCAACTTCTTCACGGATGTGGGTGATTCTGGTTATCGTAAGATGACCAGAAGCCAGAGACAAGATGAAGGACACATTTGTCGGCCTCTCGCCACCCCCATTTTTTTTTTTTTTTTTTGGATTTCGGAACAGTACCTCACTTGTACGGGAGCCTTACGTTCTTGAGCCTCATTTCCTTCGACCTCTTCGAATCCAACGGTTCTTGTTCAGTACAAAACTGAAGAAAGCACCCTTTCCAACAACATCCCCCTCTATAATAGAGGATTCCTGAACCCATTCTATGGGGTCTACTGCTAAAACAAATACCACACACACACCGACCAAAGCGCAGATTAACAGACGCCAAAGACGTAATCTGCGTTTACTACAACACTCAAGACTTGTATGGTTTCTATCCCACCGTCCCACCATCGTTAGAGGCCCTTTTAACTACGCCTGTAGACAGTATCTTAGATAACTGCCCCCGGTTTTAATTTTCAGATATCTTGAGACCAAGCCCAACATCCTTATGTATGTGGTGATTCTGGTAGTCGCAAGATGACCGACTCCCCCCTCCCCGGGTGGCAGGAAATATAAAGAACCTACCCACTTCAAGTAAGGCCTAAAATAAAACAGAACAACATATAACTTTTACATATTGATATTGCAGCGATTCTAACAGATACACGTAATTCACAAGCAAAATAGTGAAGAACACGAACGAAAAATCGAATAAGAAAAATACATCAGAACCGTATACCAAGCGATAAATAACAAAAATAATTCACATCAGTGGATTATAGTCGAGTTTGGAAATCAAATTATAAACACGGTCAGTAGCCTGATGAGTAACGCTTAGGTAAAATTTTTTTCGTCATTCGAACTGTCATTGCGTCAGTTCGAATCACGCGATCTTCTTCAATATTATTTCAAACGCTATAATATATTATATATACGTCATCCAAACTTGATTATGTATCAGTCAAAATTATACTTCCCCGCAAATCAATTTATATTATACCTCACCATCCTAACCCACCGAAGCGTACGAACCCGCTCTCAAAGTGATTGACCATCTAATTGGATTGAGCGATTATCAGAATGAGATCATAATTTTTGGCGGTTTTAATTTGCTAAAATTAAAATGGACATTATCTAAGCAGACTATCGTTCAACTATGATGAATCATCTGAAGAGTATGATATTACACATTTTATATTTATACTCTGCATAAAACGTAGAACTCATCACCCCCCTGGTATAATCACAGACTCCGTTTCTTACGCAATGAAAGTAACAAGATGTGGGCCGCTTTTCTCCGGAAGCGTACGTTTAACGATTATTCTATTTTTCTCGGATGTTATTTTCAATTTACCGAAACTTTAAAATGCGCTCTACTGAACTAACCGAACAAAAGACCCCAAGCGCCTTGTTTCAATCCGCTACCTACAAATCGGGAACGTCAACTGACCCACTTATTGTCGCTAATATCTTGGGCAGTCATTTTAAAGAATATATCACAAATGAGTCCATCGTCTTGGAGTTTTTGTATTTCGATTATTTACCTCCTTTCTCCCTCGGCCCATTTATACCAATTCCATTGATTCGCACTCGATTTAAAGCAAATTACTCCAACTAAACGACGAATTCACCCCGGGTCTCGATGATGTACCTGCCATTTTCCTTAAAAGTTGTTCATCTATTCTTTCAGATTCACCTTCGCAAATTTTCTATCTATCTCTTTCTCAAATGAATTCCCAAATATTTGGAAAACCTCCTTCATCACACCAATGAACACAAAAAGGACCAAATTGTGCTGTCACGAACTATCACCGTATTGCCAAGCTTTCCCATATACCCAAGCTTTGTGAAAGCTTTGTGTACCAAACGTTAAGCTTTCATTGTAAATCCCTCATTTCCTGTAGACATTACGGACTTCTTGCAGGTAATAATAACGACAAATCTCGTCAAATTTACATCTTTCACACTGTCAGTCCTAGACAGTGGCAAGGGGGTCAACAACGTTACAACCGACTATCAAGGCTTTCGGCGTGATTTCTCAGAAACCCATTGTCGCCCTACTAGCAGATTGACATTCTCAGAATCGAGAACATTCAACGTCTTGTCTTACGTTTCGTAGATTGGGATGGGAGAACCCCCTGATACCTCCCCTTACACCAACCATTTCAAATTAATTAGCCTGAAAACCCTGGAAGAACGCAGAATCCGATATTGTATTCATTCACCGATTTCTCTCTGGCTCAACGACTGTGCAAATCTTCTCAACTCCACTCTTTTCAAAACCGATACAACATACGTAATCCTCGCCCGTTCTCCACCCCCCCCCCCCCCCCCCCCCCCCTTTACCACTAACGGCTCCAAAGAACCCATCTCCCGAATTTTACGAAATGTCGACTCCAAGTCATCCATTATTGACTGCAATATTAGCATCCTCACTATAAACCACCGCCTCCTAAATGTCTCCCCCTAATTCTTTTCATCTCGCGCTCTACCTCCCAGTATCATATTTAAGTTATTAATTTAGTTCGTGAGTTAGATCTAAGAAAATTTTGGTAAACTTGTTCTTCGCGAGAAAATGGGGAGTAGCCCCACTAAACTAAACTAAATCGTGAAATGGAAGTAAATTTCCGCAAACCTACAATAGCGAGAGTAATCGAGTCGTGGAGGTTAAGAAGAGCCAGGCATATAGTAAAAACAGCCAACGGCAGATCCGTCCGTATTATTCTTGATGATAGACCAACGGAAAAAAGACCGGTGAGAAGACTGAGACGGAGATGCGACGACAATGTAAAGCGTAACATTGAAGAATTGGGTCAGATGGCGAAGCGTGGAGGGGAAGTGAACAGGATAGGGAACGGTGGTGCATCCGAGTTAGTGAGGTTATGAACTTTCGAGTTCTTACCGACAAATGAAGATGATGAAATATACAAACGGGCCAGACTATAGTCCTGAATCAACCGAAGAACTCAACACACTCTATCCGAATGTGAGCCTACAGTATCGTGCTCTACTCGTGAATAAATGCTGGAGGTTCCGCCGAACACTGTTCACCGAAAAACAAAACAACACCGGAGCGGATTTGACACAAATGAAACTCTGTACAAACGTTTTCTTTATAACTTTGTTTTATTTGTATTTACGATTTATTTTTCTTTTATATTACGTCAATGTTTTGGCACAAATGATCTGGGCGTGTAAATTACTTTATTTAATTGTATGTTACACAATGTTTTGGCACAAATACTTTTGGCGTGTGAATTGTTTTGCTTAAGCTTTCACGCCGAACCACTGATGGGCATTACCATTCTTAAACAACACTGGGCGCGTTCTTTAAAATATCAACCACCGGTTCGTTACACACTCAACGTTACCTTTTATTTACACAAGTCGTTGCGCGGCCTGACCTCCTCGTCGGACTTCTCCGTGAAGGCTTTCTTTTTCAATACAAAAATCACGCGCGCGCGCTTCTCTAAGTAGACTGTCCTAATTAATTTTTCCTGTTCATTCCCAATTCTCTTCTGTAAAAACAATTTCCATCATGATCATCATTCTCATTTCCTTATCTGTTCTTTGTTCGAAGGATCGAGCGTACCGCCACTTATTTATCGATCCTTTCATGGGATTTGTTTACGTTACCCATCTGGCTTAAGACAACACGAGTTTTCGTACGCTTCAGATGGGTAACAAAGGAACCGTGTGATTTTGATGTCGGATCCTAGATCGCGTTTCCAAATCATAAACATCTGGCGTGAGATACGCGTTAAGATGTTTATGATTGCGCGAATTGTGTGTCGGTGGCGAATCACTACGCCTTTGTATGCACACGTGCGCTTCTTGGTTTTAGAATCTTGCGAGGAATTTGGGGTGCAAATTGCTATTAGCTATATGAGGAGATATGCATTATCCTGTTTGCTTTTAGAAAAATGCGTTCAATTGGATGAATTGAGTAAATGTGGGAATGGCATTGAATTGAATTGAATGGATGAATTGAATTCAGTATTAGGAAATTTTGAACGTTTAGTTCGATTGGTTTTGACCATTGAATTCAATGTTGGGTATATGGAATGTTACCTTTTGTTTCCGGCGGAAAGAAGGACTTTTGAGGACACGTGTCTGTGGGCGGAACGACGATATCTCAACCTATAGTGGATTGTGTGGTTCGTAGAACCGCCATAGAGTACATTCAGATTATTGTAATTTTTTAGTGTTGACTTTGACCTGCAAAATGCCCTATACTTAGAATTCCAGTGGCCACTGTGATCGGGTGGAGCCGAATTGAAATGTGAAACGCTGTCTTATGTACATTATTGGGTTACTTGTTCTTTGGGGGACGGCACAGTCTTGTTGAAATTTTACACCACTCTCCAATCTCCACCCTTCACCCACCAACCTCCTCCCACCACTCCCCGAACTTCACTCTCCAATCTTCAACCTCCACCCTTCACTGTCCGATTAACATCCTCCACTCTACGATTTCCACCCATCACTTTTCGGCCTCCGTCATCCAGTCTCCGCTATCCACTCTCCACCCCCCACTCTCCACCCCCCACTCTCCCACCTACATTCTCCAACCTCCACCCTCCACTCAGCAACCTCCACCCCCCACTCTCCACCCTGTTCACCGTTGTTTGGTTGTTCACGGCTTCAGAGTATATTCCAAAATGTTTCGCAACACCATTCGCTTGCTTCCTGACGCCACGGGCCAAAAATCCCAACGGAGAATGACCATCGACCGTCACGTCAACTTAAGCCATGACAAATGGTATCGTTTGATTTTTGGTGGCAATTTGAGTGTCCTAATAACCCCCCTGTTAAGGAGGCACAATCATTTGTTTGTTTACAAATTGGTCAATCTACTAGTATTATATTGTTTTCTGCTGCACCACCGTGCTTCCGGTTCCCCGGGAAGAGTGATTTACGGTTGCTGTCCTTGACGAATGTGTCGACGTGTATTCTTTATTCATCCGAACAATATCGAATATGTACCGATTGACTAAAGATGCAAGTGTCTATACACACACGGAAAGCAAGCATTGTTGAACTTGAACTTCTATTGAAGAAAATAACTTTTTCCTGAGCCGTAGTCGTAATTGAAAACAAAGGCTGATTTTTTTTTAGAAGACTAATTTATTTTAGGATTAACATAATTTTGGAGGATCTTCTTCTTACACACGCTACCCACTGACTATATCCGCTCGACCTCCCGATTCTGACTCTCAATTCTGACTCTTGATTCTGACTGCTATCTGTATCTGTATCTTTTCTTATCTTTTCTTTTCGAAGCCCGGACGCATCGCCACTTATTTCCGATCCTTTTGGGGTTTGTTTGTGTTATCCATCGGACTAATTTGGGGGCTTTCATTCAGGTGCTCCAATCGTCATTTTTATTATTTATTTAAAATATACTCTGCCAAGCTCTTCAAATTTATTTTATATTGCACAGTGAGTTCCTAAACTTGTAAAAAACACGCAGAACCAAAAGTCATAACTGACAGAAATTAATGAACGGCACGTGCCGTTAAGAAACAAGAGCATTAAAGTGTTTGATTGCAACAACTTCATATATATAGAAGATCGTAAACGATGTTGAAAAGACATTGAAGTGTTGTGGACTGCAAATGATGAGGAAATGAATCTGGGAAGAAGCCTTCAGGCTTTGTCAAGAAAGATGGTCGAAAATATACGAGTATATCATCATCATCGGCACTACAACCGGGAACCGGTCTTGGCCTTTTTTAGCAAGTGCTGAGGCTTGTTAAATTTTCCATAATGATTTATTTTTTCTGGGCAAGGTCATTAGTCTTGCGCTAGGGGCTCCCCGACGGGGAATCGAACCCCGGTCTCCCGGGTGACAGGCGGGTGTACTAACCACTATACTATCGAGGAGCCCATACGAGTATATGCCTTACATCAAAGCCCTCGGATTCTCGACTTTGGAGACGTTACCACGGTCTTGAAGTCCCGTCGCTAGGAGAAACCTGCAATATTGGTTTTTATGACGACAAAGGATGTGAAAAACAAAAACAAAACGATAAACCAAAACAGATGGCAACAAATACACCAAACTAATTTTAATGTCCGAAAGCCGAAGCAAAAAGATGATCCCATTTCCTTATCTTTCTTAGTTAGGTGACTATTCAGATCTCGTGGGTTTTGTTTAAATTTGCGTAAGTAATTTAGTGGACACAAAGATGACCATATTAAGCAGCTATCGGTTAAAATCATTTACAAAACAGTCAGTTGTTAATACTTTGTAGGCTATCTGAGTTATTTCAGTGACCAGCACACATAACAGGTCGGCAATAACCGATGCCAATTATCTGGAGAAATTAGTTGAAGTGTACTAAAATTCCTACATGGGATTGAATTTCTGAAGCCATTAACCGGACCGCACTCTAGACACATGACCTATTCATCTTCATCACAATAGAAGTAATTTGCGACATGGTATTCATTCATCCTCCGTCCACTAAGACTTTGCACCTTCATTTTATTAGCTTCTTCGACTTATTCTTCTTAACGAGTACATAAGTCAAGTCTCATTTGCCAAACTGAGTTTATTGCAAGCGTTTGTAACAGTGTTCGTTTTTTTCTCACTGGAAGCATTTCCTGAAAGTTATGTTGTTGGTGAAAGCCGGAGCCCGACTTTCGACACCAAATGTTTGTAACCGCAGTTGTATTAAAACAGCTAATTTAAAGTGGTGCATGTTGAGCGGAGATCTGAGAAGTGACTTTCATTTTGATTTCGATAATCAGCTGTATATTAAGGGCATCTTTTTTATACTTAATATATTCATGTCCCTGTCAATCGTGTGCCTGTAACAGTTAATTTAGATTTTGAATATCAATCGCATGTTTGGGGACAATTTTTCTTGTGTGATTCATTGTAAAATCCATTAATATACTCTGCATACATTTTAGCAAATCACTAATTAATTTTATTACCCCAGTTTTTTGTTGTTGATGGATGGATGATGGTTTCTTCGGTTTTTTAATCTTATTATTCAACATGTTACTACTATAATCTTTTGTGCTGTTTTATGTTAATTATTTAATTTTGTTTCATTCCTCATCATTTCACCGGTCACCAACGGTCACCACTCTTCCCTTTATATAGAGGAAGCACGTTGGGGACTGCAACGTAACGCAATAGTCGACAGTGGTCATTCCCTATCACGGAGATCACATATAAGCGAAATTGCCATACTACAAGACTGACATCGAAACCAAACACATGTTGTCAAGATTTCGAGGTAGGTCGACTTTTGAAACAAGCGCAGTTCTGCATACCACAGAGTGGTATGAGGAGTGGGAGATGAGAATTGGGTCCAGTGTGTTGGCGGAATGGCCATCTATGTCTTGTAGCCGTGTTGGCCCATTGAGGAATTCATTTAAAGTATATGGGTGGACTGAAAAGTTTCCGACCTAACAAAGATACAAAACATTTGTTCTTAAAATTTATTTTTATTTTTCTACACAGTCTCCTTGTAACTCTACACACTGCTCCCAGCGATGCCCCCCATCTTTCTAACCCATCCAAATAGTATTTGGCGTTTTTCTCTGCAAAATAACTGTTTTTTTTGTTTTTAATTTTTACCTTAAAAACTCATTTATTTCTTTGTTTAGATTACATTTTGTTTTATTATTTAGGATTAAATGCTAAATCCTATTTATAAAATTATATATTTTTAATTAGCTTACTGCCTCTTCGCGAGCACTCTAAGTTATACGAGGGTTGCCTCTTATGTTTCGGGATGTGGCAACCCTAGTGTTGCAATCCGGCAATTGACAGCTCTGTCGTAAAGTTGGACATTTTTGAGGTTATACGCACTCAGAACGTTTTGACATACGAGCGCTATTTGTGTTACGGTAACTTAAAAGATTCATCTCGGCCCAAAAATGGAATTAAATCATCAACATTTTCGTGCGATTATTTTTTACAACTTTCGGCGTGGATTAACTCAGCAACAGTGCATGGATGAACTTGATTCAATTTTTGGCGATGAAGCTCCATCAAGGACCAGTGTTTATCGATGGTATGGTGAATTCAATCGTGGTCGTAGTTCACTCCAAGATGAATTTCGTGAAGGTCGTCCAAAATCAGTTGTTGTTCCGAAAACCATTGATGCTGTGCGCGAACTGATATTGGAAGATCGTCATGTGACCTATGGTGAGATTGAGACAACTTTAGGCGTTAGTGGGACCAGCATACATTCAATATTGCATAAACATTTGACTGTCAAAAAAATTTGTTCGCGTTGGATCCCACACAATTTGTCAATCGCCCAAAAAAAGGCTCGTGTCAATTGGTCGAAAGAAATGCTCAAAAAATACGGCCGCGGTGCTTCGAAACACGTCTATGACATCGTGACAGGTGATGAATCGTGGATTTACGCGTATGAGCCCGAAAGTAAACAGCAGTCGACTGTCTGGGTGTTTCAAGATGAGCCAAATCCAACAAAAGTTGTTCGCGCACGAAGCACTTCCAAGCAAATGGTCGCCTGTTTTTTCGGAAAAACTGGACATGTCGCAACCGTACCACTAGAACAACGCAGAACAGTCAATTCTGAGTGGTACACAACCATTTGTTTGCCAATTGTCTTCCAAGAAATCAGGAAAATCAACCGCCGAAGACGGATCACTCTTCACCACGACAATGCGAGCTCTCACACATCGGCTGCGACAACTGCATTTTTGAGCACCCAAAACATCGATTTGATGGGCCACCCGCCGTATAGTCCTGACTTGGCACCGAATGACTTCTTTTTATTCCCGTACGTAAAAAACAAACTGAGAGGTCAACGTTTTTCGACACCTGAAGAAGCGGTTGCTGCATTCAGAATGCATGTGTTGGAGATACCTCAATCAGAGTTGGAAAAGTGCTTCGACAATTGGTTCAAACGCATGCAAAAGTGTATAGATCTTCATGGGGAATATTTTGAAAAACAATAAAGTGATTTTCGATGATCAATATTTGTTTTTGTTCTCTAATCCCGAAATATAAAAGGCAACCCTCGTACAATTTTTTTTTTTGCTTTAAAGTGGTTGCCTTTCGGCTTTTTGTTTGTTTGTTCGTGATCATGTTTATAATTGACTTAAATTATATAACATAGCTGTGTATAAGAGAAGGTCCTCTTACATTTACTTATGAGTATATCTATTACGTAAAAGGAAAAATTTTTTTTTTTTAATAGAGGGAAGTTAACAACCAAACGAATTAAAAACAAAGGAAAAACCAATAAAACAACAAGGGTATTAAGAGAAAGGGAAGGGATAAAAACAAACGAAAGGGCAATGTGAAAAGGAAGCGCTGCATCCGATATACGTTCTATATTTGGGGACGTTCAGTCCGTTCTTCATTATTGAGCCACCACCAATTAGGTTCTTTGATTGATTACCATACTTAAACGTATGCGATGTGGGGCGTTCGAGTTTTCACTACTATGGATAATATGTTTATCCCTAGCACCACGGGAAGCGTGGTAAATAATACAGACTCCATGTTTGTCTTGAATAAAGCTTTTTTTATCCATGAAAGAGGACGCTTCTGGGAGAATAAACCCATTCTGGAGCGTACTCTCCAGATACATGTCATTGGAATAGTATGCTCCCGATATAAAATCGTAGCTCTTGCAGTGGGACCGCGAATGATTTTAATTATGAAATGATCTATCCTGTTTAGCTCTGACTTGTTATACAGGACTTTATTGGATAGCATTTCTTGTATTGAGACTCTGGTGTTCTGTAAAGTCCGAGGCAGGCACGCAAACACCGCCTCTCGAACACCCGGAACTTTTCCATGTATGATGGGGATATGTTGTACCATATTGGACAACCATAAACTGGCACTGGTCGAGTATGAAATTAGTTTGACTTTGTGATCAAGAAGGCTACTTCGGAATAGACCTCTTATCATCGTATATGCGCTTTTAGCGGAAGAGAGGGAGCTCGCTACATGTTTGTTAAAGTATAAAAATTGATTGAGCCAGATACCAAGGTATCTGACTTCAGTTTTTACTTGCAGTGGGAGATTACTGTTCCCTAAAATGGAAAATTTTCTCCAATTGCATTTCGTATCCCGCGATGTCCGGAGAGGTGCGTTCGGAAAAGAATATTTTCAGTTTTCTGGGAGTTAATCTTTAATTTCCATCATCATCATCGGCACTACAACCGGGAACCGGTCTTGGCCTTATTTAGCAAGTCCTGAGGCTTGTTAAATTTTCCATAATGATTTATTTTGTCTGGGCAAGGTCATTAGTCTTGCGCCAGGGGCTCCCCGACGGGGAATCGAACCCCGGTCTCCCGGGTGACAGGCGGGTGTACTAACCACTATACTATCGAGGAGCCCATTTAATTTCCAGTTGTCGCAATAATGCTTTATATGATTGAAGTCATCTTGAAGGAGTCTGTTGATGACGTTTATTTTTTCTCCCGTATACTACAATGTCATCTGCGTATGCAATGGCATTGTTGAGAGAACCTACTAGATCGCTAGTGTAAATGTTAAAAAGAATGGGAGAATTCACTGCTCCCTGCTGTAAGCTCTTTTTAATGTGAAAGATCTTGTTGGAGAGTATGCATCCACCTTCTACCACAAACTTTTTGTCCATTATCATATTGTAGGTAATGTACATATGAGGTTCCCCCCTTAAGTGACAGTAGTTGTATTTGAATAGCCGAAGTGCATTGACATGAAATAAAAGATATATGTACAATATAATGTGCAAACTGAACGTGTTTTATTTATTAAATAGCAAATACAACACAGGCGCTAGATCGCATCCTTTCCATGACGAATATTATGCCACTGTAGCGATTCTAACAGATGCACACACAATTCACAAGCAAAAATAGTGAAGAACACCGAACGAAAAATCGAATAAGAAAAATACATCAGAACCGTATACCAAGCAATAAATAAAAATAATTCACACCAGTGGAATATAGTCGAGTTTGGAAATCAAATTATAAACACGGTCAGTAGCCTGGCGTGTAACGCTTTGGTAAAATTTTTTTCGTGATTCGAGCTGTCATAGCGTCAGTTCGAATCACACGATCTTCTTCACTATTATTTCAAACGCTATACCACTCCAACACCAAAAAACCAACAAAGATTGTAAATCAATCAATATGCAATTGCACAATTGACCCGATGGTACGAATCACGAGGCAGAAGGGCACATACATCATCAAATACGAACGACATTTCCTTTAATTATTAGTATTACATCACGACATTGCTTTTAATTATTAGTATTACATTATACATATTAAGTATTAGTATCATTTGATTGATTTTTTTGTTCCCACGAGTCTTGGGGTTTCAAATAGTCCGCCACATCAGAGCCCCTCTTTGATATGGTAAGGTCTGCTTAAAGCTCTGATTCGATCCGGTGTCAGAGAGGCGCCATTATAATACCCCTGACTCCAAACCATCCAATGTGCACGGTGTCGCATAACACCCTTGATTAGGGGTGGTAGATCTTTGTGTGTTACTCCTCGCTAGCCTGTCTGACATAGGTGGCCCTACTGGAAGCGTATGCTTCCGTCAGCATAGCCTGAGTGATTCATTGTAGTTTAAGCCCCCGCATCACGTTGTAGTATTCCAGAATACTACCCTTATTAGCTTTAACACTGAATCTCATTACTTATCTAACACATCCTTAAAACTTTCTCCTTACTTATCTAACATTCTCATTTAATACCTATCATAAATAAACAAACACAATATTCTATATCAAGCCAGTTACAGTACATTTCATAACATGCCCCTTTTTCATAACATGCACCTTTTTTCATTTGAAACATGGCTCTTTGATTTTCGTTCAAAGTTTATTCAAAATTTAAAAGTCACGGAGAGTAAATAATACTTTGAGAAAATGGTTCAAATTATAATTTACAGTGAATTAGAACTCAATGTTCTATAAGAAGAGAGAAAAATGAATTGTAAAGTCACTTTGAGTTGAGAGTTCAGTTTGAGATTACAGTTTCAGTTAAGTTTAAGTTTTGAGTTGAGAATAAGTTTTCAGTTTAAGTTGATTTGTGAGTTTGAGTGAAGAAGAAGATACACAAAATAAACAATATCGAAGAGACGGAATAGTTTTTTTCTTTGATAATTAATTATCCATTGCAACAAATTTCCGCACAAACATATTTTCAATCGGAGCGGAATATTAAATAAAGGAAAAATAAAAGGTCCCCGCTCTTCCCTCAACCGAGGAAGCACGGCGCCGGATCATAACAATGGTGGCAGCGGTGGGATCCAACAGAAGGATCCCATAAATAAATAAATAAAATAAACTAAAATAGAAAAAAAACTAAAACAAAAAAAAAAACAAAAAAAAAACAACAAAAAATTCAAGAAAAAAAACTAAGTAAGCAGCCAAGACCGGGATATTCAACTATAGGGCGTGAAGTCTGCCTGGCGGTAATAAAAAAAAATTTAAGTTAAAATAAAATAAAAAGGTGAAAGAAAAAAAAGAAACTCAAAGACTACAACACTGGTTGGAAAGACACAAGAAAGACAACAAATAAGTGACGAACAAGACTTCAATCAACTTTTAGTAGTAGAATATTTTCAACAAGTAGTAAGAAATTTTTGAATATCGACTTTTCTCTCTTCCTTTTTTTTTGTAGGAATATTTTCAACTTGGAAGTTTTCCTTTTACAAAAAAAAATTTTTTTTTTCGATAGAAATTCTTCTTTGAAAGTTCTCTTTTCAGTTTTTTTCGAAGACATTTTCGTTTTCTTTTTGCTTTCTCTTCGAAAATTTTCTTTCTTTACAGCTTTTGGGTCCAATATATCTTTTCCATGCATATATATTGAATAACAAAATAAAGGTCTTTCATAACCACATTTTTAAGAAGTGATAACAAATTTTCGCCATACATTCTTTCAAATTTTTACTATTTCGAGTCCTTACTATACGAGACATGCGGCTAGGCAGGGGGAAGAACAAATCCACTCTCAACCGATACACCGTAAACCCCCTGAAATGGCTCTCTCTGTCGGAATTTCAGATGTTTTCAGAATCGTCCCTACCTTTGACGGGAAACCCTGCGACCTAGACATATTTATTTCCGGGGGAGATGTTTTATTTAGATCCATAAAAAAGGCAGACCCTGATATATATGAAACATTTTTAGAGCTAGTCAAAAATAGACTAGAGGGTACTGCATATGATCTTATTAGGTATAGCTAAATCGCTAAATGGGAAGATATAAAGGAACACCTGGAATCGGAATATAAAGAGGAGCAATCTCAGTCGACGGCACACAATGAGTTGATTTCTCTGAAACAACACTTCAGAGAAACCGTTCGGGAATATGGAGATAGAGTTGCGAATGCTCTGAGGACTCTGGACTCTGCCACTTGTGAAATAACAGCAGATGCGGTAGTTAGGGAATTCTTGATGGAAGAAAACACAAAATTGGCCGTACAAATATTTGAGGATGGATTAAAAAACGAACAACTAAAAATAATAGCTAAAGTCCATGGGGAAAACAGTTTAAAACAGTCGATTGCCCATGTAGGAGCGCATGCTGCTCGAATGGATAACTCTCCCAGGTCATACCATTATAACGAAAATCCTAGATTTAATCGAATAGTCTGCCAAACCTGTGGTAAGCCAGGGCATTCACAGGACACAAGTTATCGGAACATGCAGTCCAACACTTTTCCAAATAGACAACCCATAAAAAGGGAATACAACATTACCTGCAATTTCTGTGGACGGAATAATCACACAGATAACGAGTGTAGATACAGGTTATCTAGGAATGGATCGTCTTTACCAAATTACCAACAAGGTACAACGCGTAACCCATTCCGAAATAACCCTGCAAACACCGAAAATCGTTTTGGTGAAATTTCTAGGACCACAAATAGACAAAATGATAGGCAAAATGTTCACTTTTCTCGGGTACAAGAGTCGGTAAACGAGGCCTGACGCCAACCAAATTTTATGGAAGACAAACAAAACTTTTCTATTTATAGCATTAGATCTGTCGCAATAGAAGCTCCTAGCCAAATTTACCTTGGGCCAGCATATGATTATCCTAACCATGACTAATTCCGATAAAGCTATAGTTATAAATATTAAAGAAGATAAACCAAACGCCAATATAATGACTCCGATTCAGACTACAATTCTGGAAAATAATTCAGCAACGAAGACTGAAAATTTGGAATTTTCAGAAAAAATACGAACAGAAATCCCTAATATTTCGGCTATCCCAATTGACAACCCTGACACTTCAGCAACAAAGACTGAAAACTCAGCAGTATTAAAGACTGAAGGTCCTAAAGTTGCAGCAATTAAAATCGAAACCCAAGTCAGTTCAGCAGCTAACACTGAAGAACAAATCTTTTCAGCAGCAAAGACTGAAGGACTGAATGTTTCTACAGCAGATAAAACTGAAGAAATAGTTCAAACAGCAAATAGGACTGGGAACCAAGATGTTCTAACAGCTAATAAGTCTGAAGAACTATACGAAACAGTAAATAAGACTGAGAAACTAAATGGTCCATCAGCAGTGGGTAAGACTGAAAATGTAAACGTTCCGACAGCAGTTAAGGCTATGGAAAATGACGACATTAAGCCAAAACCATTAAATATTTTAAACAACGATAATGAACACAAACACTTACTCAAACACGAAATAATAAAAAATGAAAATAATAATTCAACTAAAATAAGTATTGGAAAGAAAAATATATAAATACATTACAATTTTTTTTCAACAACAATAAACAGTTATTCAAATACAAAATACAGAAAAATAAAAAGTTACACAACCATTTAAGATATTTGAAATCATTTCTTAAGAAGATTTTTGGCAATATTCATTTTTATTCAATCATCATAGTAATAGGCCCAAAACGGTTTTGGAAAATTTTCCATAAATTTAAAGAAAAGGTACACACCTAACAAATGGCCTTTGTTTTTTTTATTCAATATATATGGAAAAATCAAACAATTGTAGGAAATGACCATAAATGAAAAAAAAAAAAAAAAAAATTAAAAGGGAAAAAAGAAAGAAAATGTTTTAGAGTTAATATATATATTGGAATTTTTGGAATTTTTATAGAGTTAATGTATTTATTGAAATTTTTAACTATATATATTTGAGAAATATAGATCCAAATGAAAAAGAGAATTTTGAACGTACAGGAATCATACTTTTTAAAATATAAAATTTTTTGGATGAGAAAAGAAAAAGTTCCAAGGAGAAATATTTAGTTTTAGTTAATATATATATTGTA
Source organism: Microdon myrmicae (assembly GCA_963931805.1). Classification (NCBI taxonomy): domain Eukaryota; kingdom Metazoa; phylum Arthropoda; class Insecta; order Diptera; family Syrphidae; genus Microdon; species Microdon myrmicae. The sequence goes on along the minus strand of OZ007497.1, from coordinate 238,831,995 downwards.
AATAGACAAGTTTTATAGTGTTAAAAACTTTTTGAAATTTAACAATGTATAAACTTTTGATGGAAAATTAATTTTGAAAACCAATTGTAATTGAACGAAAACCCAAGTCCTTAATTAAGCTATAGTTACAAAGAAAATTATACTCTTCAAGGATAATTTTCTTTCTCGAAGAAGGGTGGGATGTAGTATTCCAGAATACTACCCTTATTAGCTTTAACACTGAATCTCATTACTTATCTAACACATCTTTAAAACTTTCTCCTTACATATCTAACATTCTCATTTAATACATATCATAAATAAACAAACACAATATTCTATATCAAGCCAGTTACAGTACATTTCATAACATGCCCCTTTTTCATAACATGCACCTTTTTCATTTGAAACATGGCTCTTTGATTTTCGTTCAAAGTTTATTCAAAATTTAAAAGTCACAGAGAGTAAATAATACTTTGAGAAAATGGTTTTTGTTCAAATTATAATTTACAGTGAATTAGAACTCAATGTTCTATAAGAAGAGAGAAAAATGAATTGTAAAGTCACTTTGAGTTGAGAGTTCAGTTTGAGATTACAGTTTCAGTTAAGTTTAAGTTTTGAGTTGAGAATAAGTTTTCAGTTTAAGTTGATTTGAGAGTTTGAGTGAAGAAGAAGATACACAAAATAAACAATATCGAAGAGACGGAATAGTTTTTTTCTTTGATAATTAATTATCCATTGCAACAAATTTCCGCACAAACATATTTTCAATCGGAGCGGAATATTAAATAAAGGAAAAATTAAAGGTGCCCGCTCTTCCCTCAACCGAGGAAGCACGGCGCCGGATCATAACAATGGTGGCAGCGGTGGGATCCAACAGAAGGATCCCATAAATAAATAAATAAAATAAACTAAAATAGAAAAAAAACTAAAACAAAAAAAAAACAAAAAAAAAACAACACAAAAAATTCAAGAAAAAAAAACTAAGTAAGCAGCCAAGACCAGGATATTCAACTATAGGGCGTGAAGTCTGCCTGGCGGTAATAAAAAAAAATTTAACTTAAAATAAAATAAAAAGGTGAAAGAAAAAAAAGAAGAACTCAAAGACTACAACACTGGTTGGAAAGACACAAGAAAGACAACAAATAAGTGACGAACAAGACTTCAATCAACTTTTAGTAGTAGAATATTTTCAACAAGTAGTAAGAAATTTTTGAATATCGACTTTCCTCTCTTCTTTTTTTATAGGAATATTTTCAACTTGGAAGTTTTCCTTTTACAAAAAAAAAATTTTTTTTTCGATAGAAATTTTTCTTTGAAAGTTCTCTTTTCAGTTTTTTTCGACGACATTTCCGTTTTCTTTTTGCTTTCTCTTCGAAAATTTTCTTTCTTTACAGCTTTTGGGTCCAATTTATCTTTTCCATGCATATATATTGAATAACAAAATAAAGGCCTTTCATAACCATATTTTTAAGAAGTGATAACAAATTTTCGCCATACATTCTTTCAAATTTTCACTATTTCGAGTCCTTACTATACGAGACAGGCGGCTAGGCAGGGGGAAGAACAAATCCACTCTCAACCGATACACCGTAAACCCCCTGAAATGGCTCTCTCTGTCGGAATTTCAGATGTTTTCAGAATCGTCCCTACCTTTGACGGGAAACCCTGCGACCTAGACATATTTATTTCCGGGGGAGATGTTTTATTTAGATCCATAAAAAAGGAAGACCCTGATATATATGAAACATTTTTAGAGCTAGTCAAAAATAGACTAGAGGGTCCTGCATATGATCTTATTAGGTATAGCAAAATCGCTAAATGGGAAGATATAAAGGAAAAACTGGAATCGGAATATAAAGAGGAGCAATCTCGGTCGACGGCACACAATGAGTTGATTTCTCTGAAACAACACTTCAGAGAAACCGTTCGGGAATATGGAGATAGAGTTGCGAATGCTCTGAGGACTCTGAACTCTGCCACTTGTGAAATAACAGCAGATGCGGTAGTTAGGGAATTATTGATGGAAGAAAACACAAACTTGGGCGTACAAATATTTCAGGATGGATTAAAAAACGAACAACTAAAATAATAGCTAAAGTCCATGGGGGAAACAGTTTAAAACAGTCGATTGCCCATGTAGTAGCGCATACTGCTCGAATGGATAACTCTCCCAGGTCCTACCATTATAACGAAAATCCTAGATTTAATCGAATAGTCTGCCAAACCGGTGGTAAGCCAGGGCATTCACAGGACACATGTTATCGGAACATGCAGTCCAACACTTTTCCAAATAGACAACCCATAAAAAGGGAATACAACATTACCTGCAATTTCGGTGGACGGAATAATCACGCAGATAACGAGTGTAGATACAGGTTATCTAGGAATGGATCGTCTTTACCAAATTACCAACAAGGTACGACGCGTAACGCATTCCGAAATAACCCTGCAAATACCGAAAATCGTTTTGGTGAAATTTCTAGGACCACAAATAGACAAAATGATAGGCAAAATGTTCACTTTTCTCGGGTACAAGAGTCGGAAAACGAGGCCTGACGCCAACCAAATTTTATGGAAGACAAACAAAACTTTTCTATTTATAGCATTAGATCTGTGGCAATAGAAGCTCCTAGCCAAATTTACCTTGGGCCAGCATATGATTATCCTAACCATGACTAATTCCGATAAAGCTATAGTTATAAATATTAAAGAAGATAAACCAAACGCCAATATAATGACTCCGATTCAGACTACAATTCTGGAAAATAATTCAGCAACGAAGACTGAAAATTTGGAATTTTCAGAAAAAATACGAACAGAAATCCCTAATATTTCGGCTATCCCAATTGACAACCCTGACACTTCAGCAACAAAGACTGAAAACTCAGCAGTATTAAAGACTGAAGGTCCTAAAGTTGCAGCAATTAAAATCGAAACCCAAGTCAGTTCAGCAGCTAACACTGAAGAACAAATCTTTTCAGCAGCAAAGACTGAAGGACTGAATGTTTCTACAGCAGATAAAACTGAAGAAATAGTTCAAACAGCAAATAGGACTGGGAACCAAGATGTTCTAACAGCTAATAAGTCTGAAGAACTATACGAAACAGTAAATAAGACTGAGAAACTAAATGGTCCATCAGCAGTGGGTAAGACTGAAAATGTAAACGTTCCGACAGCAGTTAAGGCTATGGAAAATGACGACATTAAGCCAAAACCATTAAATATTTTAAACAACGATAATGAACACAAACACTTACTCAAACACGAAATAATAAAAAATGAAAATAATAATTCAACTAAAATAAGTATTGGAAAGAAAAATATATAAATACATTACAATTTTTTTTCAACAACAATAAACAGTTATTCAAATACAAAATACAGAAAAATAAAAAGTTACACAACCATTTAAGATATTTGAAATCATTTCTTAAGAAGATTTTTGGCAATATTCATTTTTATTCAATCATCATAGTAATAGGCCCAAAACGGTTTTGGAAAATTTTCCATAAATTTAAAGAAAAGGTACACACCTAACAAATGGCCTTTGTTTTTTTTATTCAATATATATGGAAAAATCAAACAATTGTAGGAAATGACCATAAATGAAAAAAAAAAAAAAAAAAATTAAAAGGGAAAAAAGAAAGAAAATGTTTTAGAGTTAATATATATATTGGAATTTTTGGAATTTTTATAGAGTTAATGTATTTATTGAAATTTTTAACTATATATATTTGAGAAATATAGATCCAAATGAAAAAGAGAATTTTGAACGTACAGGAATCATACTTTTTAAAATATAAAATTTTTTGGATGAGAAAAGAAAAAGTTCCAAGGAGAAATATTTAGTTTTAGTTAATATATATTGTAAATAGACAAGTTTTATAGCGTTAAAAACTTTTTGAAATTTAACAATGTATAAACTTTTGATGGAAAATTAATTTTGAAAACTTATTATTTTGAAAACCAATTGTAATTGAACGAAAACCCAAGTCCTTAATTAAGCTATAGTTACAAAGAAAATTATACTCTTCAAGGATAATTTTCTTTCTCGAAGAAGGGTGGCATGTAGTATTCCAGAATACTACCCTTATTAGCTTTAACACTGAATCTCATTACTTATCTAACACATCCTTAAAACTTTCTCCTTACTTATCTAACATTCTCAATAAACAAACACAATATGCACAAACATATTTTCAATCGGAGCGGAATATTAAATAAAGGAAAAATAAAAGGTCCCCGCTCTTCCCTCGACCGAGGAAGCACGGCGCCGGATCATAATAATGGTGGCAGCGGTGGGATCCAACCGAAGGATCCCATAAATAAATAAATAAAATAAACTAAAATAGAAAAAAAACTAAAACAAAAAAAACAACACAAAAAAATAGCGGAATATGAAATAAAGGAAAAATAAAAGGTTCCCGCTCTTCCCTCAACCGAGGAAGCACGGCGCCGGATCATAACAACGTCAAGGTTTCTACCAAGACGGGGATTAAGTATTAGTATTAGCTGCCAATATTATTTTTACTATTTATTGATCGGCAGAAACCCGAAAGTTCAACATCTTTCAAAATCGGCTATGCCCCCGTTCCCTGTTCTGTGAACTTTCTCTCCACGGTTTACCTCCTGACCCAATTTCATCAATGTCGCGTTTTACATTGTCCTCCCATCTCCATTGGGCTCTTCTTTCTGGTCTTTTTCCCATTGGTTTTCCGTCTAGAATTCTACGAACACTTCTATCGTTACCCATTAATCATCGCGACCAGATGATTCTCCCCATTGTTGGTTTGAGGTATTTACGATGTTTGTGGATTGTGGATTTTCCTCCATTGCTCCTTAAAAATATTAATTCATACTTTATTACATTCGAGAATAAAGTCCTAAGGAGTATCTTTGGCGGCAAATATGACTAGGAGGCAGGACAATGGAGGAAACTCCACAACCACGAATTGGAAGAGCTATACCGCAAACCTACAATAGTGAGAGTAATTAAGTCGCGAAGATTAAGATGGGCCGGACACGTAGCGCGAATGGGCAACGATAGGGCCGTGCATAGAATTCTTGACGGTAAGCCAACGGGAAAGAGACCGACAGGGCGGGCGCGACGAAGATGGGAGGACAATGTTAGGTTGGACCTCGAAGAGATCGTATCAGAAGGTCGATCGTGGAAGGAGAGCAATGGCGGAGTCGACTCGGTGAGGTAATGAACTTTCGGGTTCCTACAGGCCAATAAATAGTAGTAAACTTTATTCTCGAATATATGGAGCTTGTTTTCTTCCGGTTTTTTTAGCATCCATGCTTCGCATCCACATAAAACATCTGTCATAAATACCGTTCTATATATATGGAGTTTTCTATAACGGCTCAGCAGTTTTGATGTAAGTAGTTTGCTAAATTCGTACCAGCTTGCTTTGCCGGAATACTATCTTTTGCTGATTTTCTTTGATATTTCGTTACTATCGGTCACTACTATTATATATAAATATTTAAACTCAGAAATACATTTCCCCTGACGTTTATGTGTGTTCCGTGAAATTCACCTGCCCTCGTCGTAACCAAATATTTTCTCTTTTCTTCGTCAATTTCCAGGCCCAAATCAGCCGATTATGTTTGCTTTCAAAATAAGCACTCCCATCATCGTAATCATCGGCACTATAACCGGGATCCAGTCTGGGCCTTATTTAGGTCCCGATTTCGAGCCGATGTCATCCTGTTTGGAAATCCCAGGCTCTGGGCGTCCTGATTTACGCCATCCCTCCATCCTTCCATACATCCTGCCACAAAGGCCATTCCGGGCAGGCCCCTCTTCGCTCATTCGAGCTAGGTGTCCCGCCCGCCGGAGTCTACCGAGCTTGATTTTTCTTACAACATTAGTTTCAAGGTAGATCGTGTACAACTCATGGTTGTAGTGTCTCCGGAATCGTCCTCCCTCACATACGAGGCCAACAATTCTCCTTAAGACCTTCGTCTCGAACGCGGCTAAGAGTTCAGAGTGACTTTTATTGAGCACCCAGGTCTCGGATCCATACATGAGTACTGGTAAGACCATGGCCTTGAACAGTAACAGCTTGGATGTTCTGGATAAATTTCGTTATTTAAAGAGCCTTAATAGACCATAGTAGGGTTTGTTTGATTTGATCAGCCGTTCGCGTATTTCTTCTTCCATATTGTTATCGGCTGATACTATTGACCCAAGATAGTTTAAGGATTGCACTACTTCAAATTCGTGCTCCACTACCCTGATAGTTTGACCAACGTTAGGTCTTCTCTTCGCAGAAGTTGCCAACATGTACTTAGGTTTCGCCTCATTAATGTGCAGTCCCAGTTTTTGTGCCACCTGCCCGATCTGGGTGAAGGAGTCCTGTACAGCCGATTCGGTTCTACCGATGATCTCGATGTCATCTGCGTAGGCAAGCATCTGGCAGGACTTAATGACAAAAGTCCCTCTAGTTGTAACGCCAGAGTCACGGATTACTTTCTCCAACGCCAGGTTGAAGAGGAGGCCGGCCAGATCGTCGCCTTGTCGGAGTCCATTAAAGACGTTTATTGGTTTGGACAGCAATCCCGCTATTTTTACTTGACTAGTTACGTTGTTCATGGTCAACCTACAAAGTCGTATCAATTTGTTTGGAATGCCGAACATTATAAAGTTCTACCTTGGTCATGCTGTCGTAGGCATTATATAGTTCTACCCTGGCCATGTTATCGTAGGCGGCCTTAAAGTCTATAAATAGCTGATATAATGGAATCTTAAATTCCAGACATTTTCCCATCGTCTGCATAAGGGTGAATATCTGATCAATCGCTGATTTGCCTGGGATGAAGCCACACTGATATTGACCAATGATGAATTTAGAATATGGGGCTATCCGATCTTGTATGATAGAGGAGGCTATCTTATAGGAGGGACTCAGCAATGTCATACCTCTATAGTTACTGCACAGTGTGATATCTCCTTTCTTATGTATGGGGCAAATTATTCCACGACGCCAATCTTCCACCATCTACTCTTGCACCACGATTCATGAATTGCGTGATGTACGGCTGTCCCTCCTTTGTTTGATCAGCTCAGCTGGTATACTATCATCTCCGGGGGCTTTATTTCATTTCAGCTGTCTTATGCCTTTTTACTGTTTCCTCAATGCATGGTGGCTTACACGCCGCGGTAGTTGAATAACGACTAACTTCGTTGATGGTTGTTACTCGACTGTCTGGAAAAGGGATGAAGTTAGGTAATTTAATTTTTCGCACTTGACAACCAACATAGAACATACTTCTGCTCTCTCATTGCCACGCCCGTCGATGTGTGGTGAATTACATCGGTTAATTCGATAATCGACGAACATGGGAGAATGAGAGAACAGACGCACAAAGTCTATGATCTCGGGGTGAGTTTGGTTGTGTGTGCATGAATCGATGTAGTTCTGAGCGTAACCCATTGACCTAATTCGGTGAATATGGTGATCTCAGAGTACATTGATCTGTACGAAGACGGAAGTGTGAAGGAGAGGAAAATTAAGCTGGTGCTAGTCACCTGCGAAAAGAGAGCATTGAGCAAATGAAGTGTCTGGAGAAAGTGAAAAGGACGCCGACTTGGCTAGGGAAATCTGATCATGGGAACTAACTTAAATGCTTTGATAATTTTCCCAGCGGTCGCAAGATTAAGCAACCGCGTCGTTTGATCAGACAATGCCGTTGCTAACCGACATGATGCGATTTCCGATGTTGCCGTATTGCAAAAAGGTAAACTCAATTATGCATTATCTGCATAGGATAATGAGTTTAGCTATGCGCCCGTTTAACATGATTTACAAGTGAAATAGCTTATAAGGGGAATGGGTAGAAATGACGCGCTGAAAGCGGTCGAAATAAGATACGGAATTGTGGATTGGTTCTCCATGGGGTATAGAGAACCCCCACAGAACTACTGCTTGATAGGAGTAATCGAGATATGAAACTTGGGGCAAGTCGCTCAAGTCTGGCATTACAAAATAAGAGGAAACTAAAATTTCCTGCTGAAAGAAATTTTCTGTAGAAAGATGACTGAACTGGTGAATCCACCATATTCCAGCGAATAATTTCCCGTGATGCCTGATAATCATAAAGTAGTCACTGATTCATTTTAAAAATTAACATCAGACTTCATACGCCTTATATAATATTTTTTGAGCCAAAACATGCAAGCGTGGAACGTTCTGCCTTGTCACGTATTTTGTCGTCATTCAAATTTCGTAACACTCAATTCTAAAGAACATGGAAATCGCTCTCCCTTTATCCTCCCCCTACTGTTCACCTATAAAAAAATGGACTGCAACTGCCATTCAACAAAGTCAGTTCAACCAAGGTACATACGAAACCTCTCCTTTGTTACCAAGTGTTCTACCGCGTTAAATTTTCTGAATATACGTAGGCCTGTTCCTTAAATGTTCGGGTGGTGGGGAAGCTAGTACTGACTCTGTAAGTGAGATAGTAAAGGGCTTGTCACATGTTTGCGACAGTGCGCAGGTTTAAACGAGAGTGATGTGCTTTTGCGGCGGTTGGTCATTATATTTACTATTTCATTATCATCATTATCGGCACTACAACCGGGAACCGGTCTTGGCCTTATTTAGCAAGTCCTGAGGCTTGTTAACTTTTCCATAATGATTTGTTTTTTCCGGACAAGGTCACTTGTCTTGCACCAGAGGCTCCCCGACGGGGAATCGAACCCCGGTTTCCCGCGTGACAGGCGGGTATACTAACCACTATACTATCGAGGATATTTACTATTTACTCCTATCAAATTGTAGTAAATTGCGGAACCTACACATAACTTAGGATGCTTCGTCCCGGAGTGATATGTCATGCCTTTGAGAAAAAAATACGAAAGTTGGTTCTGGTACCAAAAGTCCACCCGTGATTAGTTTAGTTTAGTTTAGTGAGAGCAGAACCCTCGTTTAATACACTTAGTACAAGCGTTTGAGAAAAACAAAAACAAAAAAGAAATTAAAAGTAAAAAAAAAAAAAAAAAAAAAAACTTACGAACTAACTTAAGAAATAGGATTACAAAAATTACTTTCGAATAAGTAAGAAGATAAAAAGGTGGGAAGGTGGCTGTGCACGTGATGTGGTGGCGAAGACCGGGTAGTAGGATAAAGGGCCGGGGTGATAGGAATGTATGCGGGTAGTAAAAGTGTAGATAGTGGGCGGGGCAAGGTCACGAGGGGAAAGACAGAAGACGACGTTTGAGAGCAATAGAAGTGGGGTAGAAATCGAAGGAGGTGGGGTAAGAGTTTGCCTGCTTAAGCATACGTGAAATTGGTTCATTCCAGCCGTAGGAAGTGTGGTGGGAGGGCAGATAGAAGAGACGAGGGTTTCGTAGGTTGCGGGGGTTGGTGTTGAGTGCGATGGCGGAAAGCAAGCTAGGGCAGTTGATTGTGCCGGAGAGGAGACGGTGGATGAAGAGGATATCGGCAAGAGTTCTGCGTTCCTCAAGTGTACTGAGGTTGATCAAATGGAGCCGGCTTGTGTATGGGGGAAGAAACCGAGGATTCTCCCAGTTCAGTTCGCGGAGGGCAAAACGCAGAAACCGACGTTGCACGCTCTCGATTCTGCGGATATGGGACGAGCAATGTGGAGACCAGACCTGACTGGCGTATTCAAGAAGGGGGCGGACGAAGGCTATGTAGAGGGAACGGGAAACGTAAGGATTAGAGAATTCTTTAGACCAGCGTTTCACAAACCCTAGGGCGAAGTTGGCCTTAAGAATGATATCGTCGATATGTGGGATGAAGCTGAGCTCCCTGTCAAATAAGATTCCGAGGTCACGTATTGAGGATACGTATGAGATCTGCTGGTTAAGCAGGAAGTAGGGGCGAGGAGGTGGGGGTGGACGTTTGTGGGAGAATGTAATGGAGTGACATTTGGCAACATTGAGATCAAGGCAGTTATTACGGCACCAGGTTGAAAAGCTGTCGAGGTCCTGTTGGAGGAGTGAGGGGTCGAGGGCAGAGATGATTGTTTTGTAGAGTTTGGCGTCGTCTGCATAGAGGGATATGGATGAGTGTTTAATAACAGAGTCGACATCATTGAAGGTTAGGATAAAAAGGAGGGGGCCTAGATGACTTCCTTGCGGAACCCCAGAGGTGGGAAAAAAAGGATCGGAAAGGGAGCATCTGAATTTGACACGGTAGGATCGGTCTTTCAGATAAGAAGATAACCATTTGATCAATAGGGGTTCGAAGCCTAGGGAAGACAGCTTGAAAAGGATGAGATTATGGGAGATTTTGTCAAATGCCTTGCTGAAATCGGTGGTGATAACATCAACTTCGTTGCCATTCTCTAAGGCACGGAGAGTATGGGATGAGTACTCGATCAGATTGGCTGTGGTCGACCTACCCGAAAGGAAACCGTGCTGGTTGGGTGAGATGATGGATTTACAGCTAAAAGATAACGCATTGTAAAGAAGCCCTTCGAACAGTTTGGGGATATGAGATAGTTTAGCGATGGGTCGGTAGTTGCTGATATCATTTTTAGGTCCCTTTTTATGTATGGGCGTGACATAGGAGGATTTCCATATACTAGGGAAGGTCCCTTGAGATAGAGATAGGTTGAAAATCTTTGATATCGGGAGAGAAAGAGAAGTGGAACAATTCTTTAAGAATACAGACGGAAGTCCATCAGGTCCGGGGCTGAACTCGTCTTTGAGTAAGTTTAGTTTCTCCTCAACTACGTGACGCTGAATAAGTTGAGGAGAGAAAGGGCCAAGGGAGAATTCGGGCAAGTCCTTGAAATACGACGGATTGGGTTCGAAGGAGATGTCCGTGAAGGATTTATTGAAAAACGACGCGAACAGGTTGGCAACAGTTAGGTTGTCGATTGACGTAGTCGTGCCATAAGAGAGGGAGTTGGGATAAGCGTCGGATTTACGTTTATAATTTATAAAGTGGAAAAAGGATTTGGGATCGCTAATCAAATTGGATTGTGTTTTAATAAGGTATTTGGAATAGAGGGAGTTGTAGAGTTTGGAAAATTTATAAAAGGCCCCGAGATAGTGGGAGTAGTTTTCAATGGATCGCGTTTTGAGGAAAATGTTCCATAAGTTATTCCTTTTGTTCCGAAGATTGCGGAGATTGCGGTTGTAACATGGCGGCGAAGAAACCGATGACCTGCGGCGAGAATAAGGGACATATAAGGCGACGGCATAGTAAATCTCCTTATAGAGAGTGGCCATGGCTTCTTCTACACCCAAATGATCAAAGCGAAACGCTGTTTTGCTAAGATGTTCATTTAGGAGGCGGAAATTAGCCTTATGGAAATTGTAAGAAAAGCAGTCAGGAGGTAGAGGGGGCTGGATTTCATGGTCGAGATATAAGGATAAGAGCAGTGGGGGGTGATAATTGTCAATGGTAGAGAGGGCGTGTGGGCTAGGGGCAACTGAGGACATGAGAGGGTCGGTTGTGAACACGAGGTCCAGCTGTCTCGCCATAGCCATATGGTTTGGGACATTGTTAATTTGATGGAGGCCTGAGTGGGAGAGCCCGTTAATAAAAATGCGTTCATTAGAACTAGTGGGGTTAGAGACGTAGAAAGCTAGTTCGTCAGCTGATGTCCATTGTAGGTGGGGCAGGTTAAAGTCGCCAAGAACGACGATATCGTCTATTGCGGTGCTTAACACTGTAAGGTTATCTACCGCTTCTATTGCGAGTTCGTATGACGCGGTGGGTCGAGAGGGAGGAATATAAAAACAGATAATAAATAGAGACTTAGGGCGCTTGTCAATTTTAATAGCGACGTAGTCGAGATCCGGAGAAGAAGAGATGGCAATTAGAGATGAAGTGAGTCTGTTATGAGTGGCGAGCAGCACTCCACGGCATGGGGAGTAGGGACCTTCTCGATGAGCGTCGTCATCGCGAAAAACGTTGAAGGAAGGAGGGAATAGTTCGAGACTACTGATACTAGGGATAAGGTTGGTCTCCGTCAGAGTGTATATGTCGAAGGGGAGGGAGTGTGCCTTTTCCAGAGTCGAATGTGTTTTGGAGCGGAGACCCCTAACATTCTGATAGTAGACGGTTATGGGGAGAGTGTTGAAATGATTAGAGGGACCAAAGGGCGGCTGAAAAGGGTCAAAAGTAATATTGATTATTGGGAAAGGTAATTTTGTTGTCAATATACTGGCGAAATGCTGAGAGATCACTTAGCACCTTATTTGGGGGCATATCGAGATTATTATGGAAGTTGATGAATAGGCTGCGAAGGCTAGGGACGTCAGTAGGTAGACCTTCCTGCTGGATGGAGGCCATTAGGCTGGTTTTCGTAATACCATCGTAACAGACGGAGTCGGCTTTATCGTGGAGGAAAGCAAGATAGAGGCGTACATTCTCATAGATCACTTTGTTTCTAAATTTAGACAGGGCATACCGGTTGTCCGAAGAATTAATGGTTTTGCTGAGTGAGTTTAACAGGTGGTGGTAAAACTAGGTCGATTAATGGTCTAGGGGGGGGGGGGGGGGAGATGGGCGTGGGCGAGGACTAGGTGCGGGAAGGAGTGGGGCAAGAGGCGGCCTCGTGTTAGGACCAGTAGGTGAGTGATGGGAGGAGGGAGGATTAAGAATGTGTGACCTATGGAAGTTAGAATATTTCGCGCCTGTTTTGAGGTCGAAAAGGGGGGTGGAATTTGGAGACCAGGGCCGGGGGTGGTGTGGGGCGAATAGGTTTGCCGTGCAGGCGGGATAGTGTTGGGGATCGGTTCAGGTGGGTGTCGGTTGGGACTGTATACTGAGAGATTGGGGTGGGGGGGTGGAGTTTGGTTGATGGGATGGGGTTGCAGTTTCTCAACGACAGCCTCCCAATCCTGCAGCACCCATTTTTGTTCGGATGGAAAATCCAGTCGAACCTGGAGGGAAGAGAGACGCGGAAACTTGACCCAAAATCGGAGGGAGGAAGCACGATGCATTCTGTTATGGATATCTTGAATTTTTTACGAAAGTATTCCGAAATCCATTCGGAGCTCGTGGATTTGGGGGCACCCTTTAGCAGATAAGAGGTTGTTGGGGTATTAGAATGGTTCAGTTTATTAATACGGGCCATCCATTCTTCGCGGGTCCAAGAAGTACCAAAGTGAACAATTGGCGAGTAGACATCCTTTACCGCCACAGAAAACGGAGGGGGGGGGGGTTCTGGTGACTGAGGTGAGGTAGGAAGGGAGGGGGATGCGGTCGCGTTATTGAATTCTTCAAATAAAGACAACTCACATCGCGGTGAGGGGAGTGGGTTAGTGAATTTAAGTTGTAAGGATGAGAGGGCGCCGCCGAGCTGGCCTAGGGTGGATCGGGAAACCGCAAGCTCGCCAAGGATAGTATCGAGTTTTTGTAGGATAACGTCGAGTAGGGGGTCGGGTTCGGGGACGGTAGGGGGGTTTAGAGAGGAGGAGCGCAGAAGGGCAAGTCCTTCAGAAAGGCGGTTAAGTCTAGAGAGAATGTTCTCATAAAAGTATGAAGTAAAAGAAACGTATGAAAATTTGACACTCGAAAAATCACTAGATGAGAACCTCCCTTTAAATTTACTGTTTACCGTAAAATTGTGATAAATTACGGAACTAGATTTTGGGAGAAATTTTGCCTCGAATAAGACATCATGATATGGTGAAAAAAGAGCAATTTAATTCTACAGCCAAATGATGTAACAATGGCTATGATTAAAAATATGGCGGAGAAAAGAACCGCAACTTCCAACATCTGAAAACTTGTAGTCCGCAAATTCTCGAAAAATCACTGCATTCAAGATTTAATTTTAAAATGCGTTTGACACATCTGTAATATTCCTACAAAATCGGGTCGCGCTATCCGAAAATAATGCGGCACTCCACCCAGGCTGATGAGCAACACATTTCCTTCCCTCTCACATCCTCGACACGACAAATTTATTTTAAAACATTTTTAGCGAAGCACTTGCAACTAAAGAGTCAAATGTCCACGCCCTTATTGGCCTTCCTGTGGGGTGAACGTATAGTGGGACTATTTTTATCCGGTCTCGAAGTGCATAAATTAATAAAACCAAAAATAAAAAAACCAAAACTTGCATATATTACATATATGAATTCAATGTTCTTTTGCAAAATCATTTAAGGAAATTATACTCCTCACTCAACTTTTTTCTGTTTAATAAACGAGGACCGAACACACAGACGAAGCCTTCATAGCAGCCCATCCGATATCCCAAAAGATTGTCCATGAATCACATGTTGTATGTCATGTCAGAAGGCAACTAACCTAAACGAAAGAAAAACATCTCGATAAAATAAAACGATAACAAGAATAGAAAATTAAAATTAAAATTCGCAGTCATAAAGTGAAATGTTAAGAGGAGAATAAGAACAAAAGCCGAGAGGCCCAAAAGCAAACCTAACGACACTGCCACAAAAGAACATATACAAGAGGAAGTCATTTCTGTCGGCTTGAAGTATAAGCCCAAGTACAAGTATAACTACTCGAAGAAGTATGTATATTATTGCTACATAGATTAAGGTACATAGCTCCCTGATATCTAAATAAGTCCCGCTCGCTTTCGACCCAACCCAAGTCAACCCAGTCGGTTAGCCCCACAAGACGGCCAGTCAGAGGTATTAGCGCCCCTGTCATCCGCTCCTACCTTACACTCCTTATCTATCTTCGTACAACTGCCTCTTCTCTGCCTGGCGACACTAACTACTACTTCGTATCCGATCCAACGTGCCGTTCATCATTCCAGAAAGTGACGAGCTGCAGTACGGTTGTGCGTTCTCCTTGGTTGCCCGCGACTAACTTGAATACTTCTTTTCAATTTTCGATCCATCCGTTGAGTTTGTGTTGTTTTCTAGTCTCTCAGTTTTCATTTGATATCATTTTAAAATACATCAAGAACGTCTAGACCGAGATCCCCCAGAGCGCTCCAGTAAAAGGAAAATCATTGGGCTGAGAGTATTCTCACTCGACGTTATTTCGGTGCTCGTTTTAAAATCTTCCAGTCAGCAACTGATCGTGCTTCGAGTTTGTCAGTACTCTTCGCTCTAAATCCAACAATCGATTTTGAGATACACTGATCGTGCGGTGAAAATTATTTTGCGTGTTTAATTAAAAACAAGAGAAGGACAAAAATATAACAATGAGGGAAATCGTACATTTGCAAGCTGGCCAGTGCGGCAATCAAATTGGTGCTAAGGTAAGTCCGATCTTATTTCCATTCTCTCTTTGAAATCCTAAAATCAACGGTAAAGAAGATTGTTTTAAGTGCCGGCAAATGATGCTGCACACGTGTAGGGGGTTTATAGCTCAAAACCACGTTTGACGTGCTTTTGAGTCGTTACGTTGCCATCCGAATTTCTCTTGGGTTTGGGAGACATCGTATTTGCCGGGCCCGACAAATTAGTACTCATGACATGCAACGATTGCTTTGTGATTAGCCTAGCAAGTGACTCATATGCTCATCCGAGCAGGAAACATGAAACATTCGGTATCTGATAATTGAGAGACGGGAAGAGGCATAATTTTTCTCTACGCCGGCAATTATTCTACGTAAAAACTTGCTAACCCGATCTCGACTACATGACAAACAGCCTAGAACAGAATATACATTAAGACCAACTTTATGTGATCTAGAACCTGTATCTCAGCAGGCTTCTAACTTAACAACATTAACTTTCGTCGAGTTGATTTGCAAAATTAAGCACTTAAAATGTCTGTGGACTCTGCTGATACAGTTCCAGTACTTTCTAAACTTAATTACGAATTTACTATGCAAATCACCCCGCTGAGTTCACTCATTCCGCTGCCAACTGAAGACTAAACTAATTTCTTATTAACTCTTCGGTGAGGTACAACGCTATCATGTATCTTTGGTGTTTTGGTTGGCGCACCATTCTCACCACACCGGCCTGCAGCTTTTCGGGGAAGCCCTTGAAGAACCCAAGCCTCGGTGTAGAGTTACAGGAAGTCTCATGCCTTTCATCGACTACAAACAACAAATTGGGGAAAATGTTTGCATCGGAAGGATATCCGAGGTACATGCGGACAAAAGACCCACTAGTAAATCGATAGCTGGACAGGCATCGAATAACCAGCACGTACATTATTAGTTACTTCACTATGACTGCCGGTGACTCATTTACTTTCTTGTTTAAGCGAACGGCGTTGCTAGACCCTTCCTTGATACTTATACCTATTGTGTTACGATCAAAACACCCATCCGATGAATCAACGGTCTCAAGTTATCGCCTGGGCTATTAATCGCACATATAATTTGAGCTATAAAAACATACCTTTCTAGAAATCTTAGGTTACGCGATGCAGTAAATTAAGGTCTTCTGATTGAACCACATTTCGGATTGCCGGTACTGTGATAGTTTGATTAGAAAGTATCCAAGAAGTATCTATGAAAACAGCTTAAGTGCTAATGCATGTCGAAAGCCCCGCCGTCCAACTGAGATGAATGTAGCTCATCACACTCCGATAAGTTCGTAATTGTCCAAAGGCTTCACAGAACGTTGCCTAGAGACGGCCAAGAAATTATAGTAGAAAAATGGTTCATGCAACGGCAGACATTCCGAAGACTGCTTTCATCTAGCTTTCGTAGAACCGACTTGCCTTTTTCTTCGTGGAGATTAGTAGGGATTTGATGCGAACGAAATTACCGCAATTAGTTGGCTAACTGAGGGGATACATTCATCTGGAACGATTGTTTTCTTTTTTGTTTTTTGTTACTGCTAATTGCTAATTGAGGGATCTGAAGGGCCGTAATGTTGAATTAGTTAGTACAATAATTTAAGGCCTATCTTGCTTCCGTTGAGTGCGCTCTGCACTTCAGATAACAAGACGACGTCTCAGGAAATGAAGAGTGCAATCTTTTACTAGTCGCTTAAGTGGCATAGACTCTGCGGAAATGAATTATTCAGAACCATGTGGATCAATAAATTCAAAAGTTTTTTTAAATTTCATCACATTCTGACTTTAAAAAGTACACTGTGCCCTTAAACTCGATAAACTTGATCTTCTTATAATAAGAGGACATTTCATGCGGTGCAGACCATTGTTTAGTAAGTCTTATGAGGTTGGATCAATAAATCCCCGGCTTTGTGAACTTCATTCTGACATTGTTCTCGCGAACTACCTTTTTGATCGATCATGCTCTCGACAATAATAAGATGCCATTACTTAAAATGTATATGTATGACCAGTTAGTTATGCGAGAGTGGATCAACAAAGTCATGATTTTTCGAATTTTATCAAATTTTGACTTGAGAACTACATTGTTGCCATTGGCCACCATTTTTGCTCGATCTTGTTCTCTGCCGTTCTATTAACAGGACGTCACCTCGACATTGTATGTATTAGCGCAGAATGTACGTATGTGACTCATTAATCGTAAGAGAGTGGATCAGAAAATGCATGATTCTTCGGATTTCATCGCATTTTGGTTTGAAAATCTACACTATTTCGATCAATTACCATATTTGGACCATCTTGCTCTCTGTACTTCTGATAATACTCGTAAGATGATATTTCATTCCGAAATGCAGAGCGTATCTGTTGTAGAGTAGTAGCGACGAAGGGAGGATACCACGTGGTTGGATGGACGTGCGCTGAAGTGGCTGGTTGATGAAGAAGAAGTGATGATGTGCACGTACATCATCAAGAAGCCTTTGGAACTTGACGAAATGCAAAATGGTGGATGTTCGTCAAGTTCAACCAATTTCATTGTCGCCGGTGTACGCATCGGATGTACACTAATGTAGAGCATTAGATGTCCAACACTTCCCCTCGATGAGCGCACCAGTGCGAAAAATTTACATCGGGTTTAAGAGGTCGAGACACTTCTCGTGCTTCGGTTCGGATAGGGCCTTAGTGAGAATGTCTGCAGACATTTGCTCCGTGGGCATGTATTCGACCGAGAGTGTTCCGTTGTCCAGTGCTTCACGGATGAAATGATGTCGGACGTCGATATGTTTGCTCCGGGAGTGGAATACGGATTCGCAGCCAGCTTCCGAGCACCGTTGTTGTCGTTGAATAACTTCAGCTTGTCTGGTAAGGCGAATCCCAGTTGACTAATCAGTCTTCGTAGATGTATGGCCTCTTTCGCCGCATCGGATATAGCCATATACTCTGCTTCTGTGGATGATAGCGCGGTGGTTCTTTGTTTACGCCATTCCCATGAGACAGGTGTGCCGTTGAGAGTAAAGGCATACCCAGTGTACGATCTCATGTCGCCCGGGCCGTTAGCCCAGTCCGCTTCGGCGTATCCGGTGAGAAATTTCCCGCTCGTTTTATAGGATAACCCAATGTTGGCCGTGCCTTTCAGGTAGCGTAAGACACGTTTGGCGGCTTTCCAGTGATGCTCGTCGAAACAGCTGTTGAATTGGCTCAATCTGCTCACGACAAAGGCTATATCTGGTCTTGTGCTTACTGCCAGGTACATGAGAGATCCAATTAACTCTCAAAACGGCAGGTTTTCGTCGGGTTCCTCCTTCCCTTTCTATAGTATTGTGCCGCTATCCAGAGGTGTACCCGCGGGCTTCGAGTCGCTCATGTTGAAACGGTCTAGGACTTCGGATATGTATTTGGTTTGAGTCACCCGCAGTTCTTCCTTGTCTCGATCAAATTCGATTCCAAGACAATGCTTTATTTCGCGGAGGTCCTTTGTGTTAAATGTTTTTGAAAGCTGCTTCGATAGTTCCTCGATCTTTGTCGTGCTTTGTGAGGAAACTAAAATGCCGTCCACGTATAAGGTGACCAGTAGTATGTCCTTTCCTTTTCCTTCAAAGAATATGCAAGGTCGGCAGTGGACTGCTTGAGACCGAGGCGTTTGAGATCACAGTTCAGCTTCGTGTGCCACTGTCGTCCTGCTTGGCGAAGTCCGTATAGAGCTCTGTTTAGCAAGCATACCTTATTCCCCCTTTACAGTTGCGTTAGCATTTGTTTTGCTTTAATATTTTCTCTTGAATTAATTTTTTCCGGATTGAATTAATTTCTCCAGGGCAATATCGGTGTGTTTGGGGATCTCCATGTAAATTGTCTCGTCGAGCTCGCCGTTTAGATAGGCCGTTGCAACATCAACGTGGCGGATGCTCATGTTGTGTTGAGCGGCTAGGGCGTCCGTAATTCGAATGGAGTTCATTCTTGCAACTATGGCGAACGTCTGGTGGTAGTCAATTTCGGGTACTTGGGAGAATCCTTGTGCAACGATGCGTTCCTTTCTTCGTTCTAGCGTGCCGTCGGGATTCGATTTGTTCCGCAAGACAAAACGGCTGCCGATGACTTTGTCTTGTCACGGCCGATCTACCAGAGTCCAAGTGTCGTTTCTGACTATGGTCTCGATTTCTTGCGCCATGGCATTTATCCACTCCTCGGAGTCTGGACCGCTTGTTGCTTCTTTTATAGGAACTTCGGCTGCCCCCGCGGTCTCTGAAGAGGTCGCATTCTTGAAATTGTTTTCGAGGTCTTCCCCTGAGTCCAGTCCTTTCTATACGTGGTCTTCCTGGTCCTCTTCTTGTGATGATTGTGTCAGATCTGCTGGTTAGGGTTGTTGGTTGCCCGGTTGCTTCATTTCTTGCTACTTCGAGTTGTTCATTCTCGCCATGGTTTCGTTATGTGTTGTATCCGGTGTGATGAATTCGACCTTAGCACTTTCAGTATCAGATTTGTTGTTTGTTGGGCGAAAATCGTTGGAGGCGGGACTCCGGTCGTTATGTTTTTCGGAGAACTTCACGTCCACCGCAATTTCGATTCTTCGTTCGTCGGGGAGCCAAATCCTGTACGGTTTCGATTTGTCAGCGTAGCCGACGAAAATCCCCTTTTTGGACCTGGGGCTGAATTTACCTTTCCTTGGTCCTCGTTCTAGCGAGTAGACAACGCATCCACATTCACGAAAATGACCTACGTTTCCTAGCGTTTCCAGTCCACACTTCGTATGGGGTTCTTCCGTTGATTGTGTTGGTTGGACATCTGTTTTTGATGTGGTTTGCTGTGTTGACTGCTTCTCCCCAAAATCTTGTATCCAGATTTGCTTGTATGAGGAGGCATCTACCCATATCCACCAGGGTCCGGTTTTTTCTTTCGGCTACTCCATTTTGCTGAGGTGTGTGAGTCAATGATAGGCTGTGGTGGATGCCGTTTTTCTTAAGAAGGTATTGAATTCGTTGTTGACGTACTCAGTCCCGTTGTCAGACTGTAAGCTCTTGATCTTACTTCCAGTCTGTTTTTCGGCAAACGCTTTAGAACCTCTGAAGGCGTTTAAAACCTCGCTCTTGCTTTTGATCATTTTCACTGTGCACCACCTAGAACAATCGTCGATGAACGTGACGAAGTATACAGACCCGCTCCATGTTTTGATGCTCATTGGCCCGCAAGTGTCGGTGTGAACCAGGTCCAATATGCCGGTTTTTCGCACTGACTCCTTCCGTAATGGAAGCCTCGTTGTTTTCCCGAGAGCGCAAATATCGCACTTCATTTCTTGTATGGGCTGCCTGAAAAACATTCCTCGTATTGTCCCGTTTCTGTAAGTTAAATCCTTAATATTCAAGTGACCCAGTCTCCGGTGCCAGGTTTCCAGTGGTGATACATCCGGGGTAGTTGTAGCGGTGGCTGCGTGGGTTTCTTTCAGGCTTGCTGGAGCGAAGTACAGGTCGTTTTTCCTTACAGCCTCGAAGATGACCTCCCGTTTTGAGTTCGTTATTTTCACTCCTTTATTATCGAATGTGATTGTGAATCCTCTGTCAGTGATTTTGCTCACAGACATTAGATTCGCCCGCAGATCGGGGACGTGTAGAACATTATCCACTTTTACGTTTCGATATTTGCCTTTGTACTGGGTAATGATGTTTATGTCGCCTCGTCCGTTGATGTCGGTTGAGGCACTGTTGGCAAAGTTTAATTTCATCGGATGAATTTCGTTGTATTCTTCGAATGCTTCGGTGTTACTCGACATGTGGGATGTGCTTCCGCTGTCCAGGCACCACCCCTTACTGACAGTCCACTGAAATCCGTCTTGCGCTGAGTTGTGTAAGTTAGTACACTTGTACCGTTGTTGTACGTCTTATTTTCCTTTCCTCGATCTTTAGAAGATCCCGGTCCTTTTCTGCTGAGAGAGCGGCCCTCGGCGACCTTGTGCTCGGCTTTTCCGCAATGGTAGAATTTGTAGGAAGGCTTTTGTCGGTTTCCAGGGTGATTGTGTCCATGGCGTTCATCCTCCGTCCTCGTGTCACGTTGTTTGGCGGCCATCGCGCCTTCGGCTTCATGTCGTTCGTTGGTGCGCCTGGAGTCGCTTTCCTCGATTATCTTGATTCGTAGCGCCTTCGGCGAAGGTAACTCGTCTCAGGATTCTATGGCGCATCTGAAGTTCTCGAACTTCGGGGAGAGGCTATACAGAAGCATGATGCATAGCAGATCGTCGTTTACTTCGATTTCCATGTCGTTCAATTTATCGACGGTGTCAAAGAAGTCACTTAAGTGTGTTTTTTGTTTTTGTTTTATATCCACATTTATTTAACACACCAATTACATATTTTACTTAAGACTAAATGTTAATTTCTATTTTACAAATATTACTCTTAATTAACTTACTGGCTCTTCGCAAGCACTCTAAATTATACACTATTATTCCTCCTATGCCTTTCGGCGTACAACACTTAAGTGTGTTCGCACGTCGTCGTGATCGCTCATTCTATGAAGCGTCAGTCTCTTCAGTAGACTGGCTTTCCTGGCCGGACCGTTTGACTCGTACACGGAGATGAGTTTCTCCCATACTTCTTCATATACTTTCACACCCTTTGATGATCTTGACTTCAGATGGTCCGATCGCTAGTATGATGTCTGCCTTAGCCTTCCTGTCTCCTATTTTCCACTGCTCGACCTCGCCTGTGCGCGCCTCCGTCAATTCAGGTTTCACAATTTCTCCAGTCACATAGCCCCATGCGTCGTTCTTTACTAGGATCGCCTCCGTCTGCAGCTTCCAAGTGTCGAAATTATCCTTCCGCAGTTGTTCGATGCTCGCTGTGGATGGCGCCATTTTGTTGATAGACGAGAATTTAGCTTTCCTGTGTTGTTTGTAGGTTATCCACGCGTTTATCCAACCGTAACTCTATTTCGCAGTGCTTTGGTGAATGCCTGGGCCCATAACCAGTTGTAGAGTAGTAGAGACGAAGGGAGGATTCTACGTGGTTGGATGGACGGCTGATTGATGAAGAAGAAGTGATGATGTGCACATACATCATCAGGAAGCCTTTGCAATGTTCGTCAAGTTCAACCAATTTCATTGTCGCCGGTGTACGCATCGGATGTACACTAATGTAGAACATTAGATGTCCAACAGTATCCTCTATTACTCAGCTAAACGTATATGAGCGGTTAGTTTTGTGAGGTTGGATAAAACAATCTTTTTTTGAATCTCAAAGTATTCGGGCTTAAAAAGCTACACCGTTTCGATGAATTGCCATTTTGGTACCATATTACTCTCTGCACCACTAATAACAAGATGGTATACTGATTTTTAAAATTCAGAGTACATCTTTTATTACTTAGCCTATGCGTAACTCAGTTGTTTGTCGTGCAAGGATGCATCAATAACATAATGATTCTGTGAATTTAACGCATTCTGACGCTGTTTGCATCAACTACCACTTTCTTTGATTTCTGCGCTTCCAATAATAAAATCATCATCATCATCGGCACTACAACCGGGAACCGGTCATGGCCTTATTTGGCAAGTTCTGAGGCTTGTTAAATTTTCCATGATAATTTGTTTTTCCGGGCAAGGTCATTAGTCTTGCGCCAGCCAATAATAAAATGATAGTCATGAAATGCGAAGCTCATATTTTATTATTGTGCCTAAGTGTATATATATATATATATATATATATATATATATATATATATATATATATATATATATATATATATATATATATATAATATATATATATATATATATATACATATATATATATATATATATATATATATATATATATATATATATATATATATATATATATTTATTTATTTATTTATTTATTTATTTATTTATAACAAACCATATATATATATATATATATATATATATATATATGATTTTCTAGTCACATGGTTATCAAACAATTCATTTCTGGAATTTCGTATCATTCTGATTTGAAAAGTGGCACGGTTGCCGTCAAACATCATGTTTGACCTATCTTGCTTTGTACTTTTGATAATAAGATGACTTTTCAGCAATGTGGAGTACTTTCTATCACTAGTCGTGTCCGTGCTTTAGATTGCAGACATGGGGTTTTGAATACCCGCATTCTTGAACTATTATTTTTGGTTGATCTTGCGCTCTGTACTTCTGATAATAAGAAGAGATTTCAGGAAGAGTGGCGTACTTATTTTGTATGTAAATGACTTCTAAATTGGGCGAAAGAACGTCGACTTTACGGTTTTTTCGTAATCCCACATGCAACGCTCTTTATGAAAGCACACATGTAAAACTTTCCAAGAATTCCCGCCAGCATATACACTCCCAATCACTAGGATGAGGCCACAAATTTTGATATTGATTTTCGCTCTTTATACCTGTTGGAAATGTTGTACTCGGAAACATATATTACCTGTGAGTAGGTACGTATTTTCCCAAAATAAATTCATAAAATTAAAGGGTAATTAAGAAACGATCGTTGGAATTTCCAACATCCAATAATAAACTACTTAAAAAGGATATAAAAAACTGCGTCACTAGGATGCAAACTTTTAGAAAAAAAAGGAAAAAATTTATGAAATGTTTACATTTTATAGTTTTAAACATTTATTTGTAACGTATTTCTCCATTAATAATGAGTATCATCATCATCATCATCATCGGCACTACAACTGGGATCCGGTCTTAGCTTTATTTAGCAAGTCTCGAGGCTTGTCAAATTTTCCATAATAATTTATTTTTACGGGCAAGGCTATTAGCCTTGCGCCATAATAATGGGTATGCCCGCCGCTTTTGGATATGACCTCTATAAGACGGTTTGGAATAGAATCAGAGTTTTTTAAAATAGTCTAGGGAAATCTGGTCCCAGGGATCCAGAATAGCTACGATTAAGGTGTCCCCGTCTTCAAATTGTCTGCCGCCTTCATAAAATTTACGAGATAGCCATGACCAAACGTTTTCAATTGTGTTTAAGTCCGGCGAATAGCGCGGCCATGGCAGAAGTTCCACGTCTTCTAATTGAATCCAACTTCTAACAACCTTGGAAGTGTGGATGGGGGCTTTGTTTTGTTGGAAAATCCAAGACAGGGGTCCGAAAATGTTTTTAATTTTTGGAAATGACCGTTCCAACAACCATTTGTAGTTGTTTTCGTTCATTGTTGTGGACAAAAACTCCAACTCGATTGTGACATAGTAGGTAATAGTTCCCCACACAATGAAACCTGATGTACGGCTGCGATGTCTTGCTAAAATAAGCTCCTCCTTTCTCAGATCATGGAAATAACAGTTGAAACCATCGCAACCGTCAAGGTTAAACTTTTTCTCACCTGAAAAGACAACGCGTTTCCATTCGCTGGTCCAAGCGACATGTTCTCTTGCAAAATTCATTCGATGCTCCTTGTGTACTTGCCTGGAAACAGGTTTCTTTTTCAATTTTTTTCTCTTGATAGTATCACTTCTTTTTAGTATCCTTCCGGCCGTTATTATGCTGGCTGATACTCCGCTTTTGGCCCTTACTTTAGTCGCTGGTAGAGTAGTACTTGAGGCAAGCCGTAGAACCGCTTTTCTCGAGATATTGTTGCTTGAGATGCGCGTCCATTTTGAATTTTCCCATATTTTTGTGGATCCGCAAGATAACTGTTTACAACAGGCTTACTTCTATTAAGCCTCTTTGCTATTTCTCGGCCTGCGAGTCCTAAATCCTTGAAAGCATCTAATTGTCCCCTTTCTGTCGCTGTCAACGTCTTATCGGAACCCCTTTGTGTTTCAAATTAAATAAAAACAGTTCTTTTCAACACTTTTTTAAATATGCTAAACAAAAGTTTTAAAAAAATCGCACATGTGCACTCCTGCAACACAATATTCGCAATGGCCTCATCCAAGTGACGCACTTTTTTATACCATTTTTAGGTAGTTTATTATATGATCTTGAAAAATTCCAACGGGAGCTTATTAATTACCCTTTAATTTTATGAATTTCTTTTGGGAAAATACGTACCTATTCACAGGTAATATATGTTTCCGGGTACAACATTTCCAACAGGTAGCCTGATCCTGGTGATTGGTACAAAAAGGTTTTTGTCGTTGAGAATTTTTTTATTTCTTCTTTTCTTCTTTTTTGTCTGTTTTCTCTTATCTTTTTCTTTCTTTTCTCATTTTTCTCTTTTCGTTTCTGTGTTTTCTTTCTCTTTTCGCTGTTACCTTTTTCCTATTTCCTATTTCATTTTCTCCTTTTTCTTCTTTGCTTTTTCCTTTATGATTCTTCTTTTTTGCTTTTTTATTTATCGTTTTTTTTGGGGTCCGCGATAGTATAGTGGTTAGTATACCCGCCTGTCACATGGGAGACCGGGGTTCGATTCCCCGTCGGGGAGCCTCTGGCGCAGGACTAATGACCTTGCCCGGAAAAAAACAAATCATTATGGAAGATTTAACAAGCCTCAGGACTTGCTAAGTAGGGCCAAGACCGGTTCCCGGTTGTAGTTCCAATGATGATGACGATTTATCGTTTTTGTTTTCTCCCTTTTTCTTTTTTCGTCTTTACTGTTCCCTCTTTCCTCCTTCCTCTTTCCTCTTTGAGGGATCACGAATTCCTCCAGATCTGCTATTTCGTTCGGAAGCTTTCTTACGGGCGTGAATGGACAGTAGTCACTGTCGCATTCAATTGTCCGTAACAAGTTTCTGTTTCGTCTATTGGTGTTAAGTAGTTTCAGTCGAGAATCAATAAGCAAGATATCTAAGCAGGATCTACTTCTAGGGAACGATGGGTATTCCGTAGCCAGCAGGTCAGCTTTATATTCTATATGATGCAGATCCAAACAACTACCTTTTTTTTATTAAATTTCTCTCGGGAGAGGCGAACCTATAGCGTCGACACGGCGCCCCAAAATGCCACCAACTAACTGTTGCAGTTCTTATTGAACATTTGCCGATAACTGATTTTCTCTCGTTTTAGATATATAACTTACCCAATCTTTATGTTTGGCATTTATATTCCCACCTAGGATAAAATAGTTTTTTTCCAGGTGCAATTGTAAGCATCGCAAGAGAGTCTCGAGCTCCGCTATAAAGAGGTTATGTTGGTGTTTCTGAGGTGCGTAAACGCCTTGCTGAAGCGGTATGCGTACGATGCAGGCTTCCAGTATTCGGAACCTGAAACTTCTCCACTGTATATAACTTTATGTTGAATTCCTTTCCTAATCAAGATTGCAACACATACCCCTTGTGTGGAGTTAGGTCGATCAATTCGTATAATATCACAGTTTTGGTGCTCTACCTCATGCCATTGGCTTAACTTTCCCCCGCCAGAAGTACATCTGGGTTTCCATCTTGCAACAAGTTGAAAAGCGTGGCTCTTCTCTCAGTTCTTATAAGTGAATTTACATTCACGACAAGAGCTTTGATTGATGGCTTGGTTAGAGGGTTTATATCGACATTTTATTTAGACTGGACAAGTGCGAGTAGATCTCGTTTATTTGAGTTTGCACCTGTGACATATGTCACTGTAGATTGAGCAAGCTGCTTGTGATGTTGTTTCAGTCTGTGTCGGATTATTTCTGGCTACCAGTGTTGTAGCCTGTTTGCCGTACCAGCTGGCATGTAGCCAGATCGACTCTCTGAATCGGGATCTGGATAGGATCCTACGGCGTGAAAAGGCCAATCTCGCGGACATCAGTGCAACAAAAAACGTGGGCTGAAGTTTTGTGACATTTTGCCCATTCATTTACGAGCTACCTTCGTTTGAGTGACGCTACTTTTGCCTTCGTAAAAAACAAAAAATGGAAAGACAGGAATATCGCACCTTGATCAAACGATTTTTTTAATGGGAAAAACTCGTGAACAATCTTGCACAACAAACCTCTGCTCCTTCGAGCACAACACTTTCGATGGTTTAGTGAAATTAAAATGGGTCGTACAAGCACCGAAAGCGCACCTTGCTCCGGAAGGCCAAAAAGCAAGTGCGTCGAATCGTTTTAAGGGTACATTCTCATCAGTTGGGTCAAATTTTGGTCAACATTTTTTTTGCGGAATTCGATAGCTATAACTGTCTAGAATATCATTTTAAAAGGAAAAATCGAAATTCGTAACGGTTAAAAAGTTATGAGCCTCCGAGCCGACTGAGTCAAAGCAAGTAGCTACTACACTTAAAACTTTAAACGCGTTTTCTGGAAAACAACGTTTTTCGAGCTGGCGACTGTGATAACTCAGTCAATTTTCAACGAATCTTAATGTTTTTTTTTTAAATACGCGCAATTGAACTCTCTATCGCATGAACCACAATTATGCCGATACGTTGTAAATTGATTTTTTTATAAACAAAAAAAGAACAAAAACATTCATTAAAAGCGCACATAAATTTCAAAACGTCGCCATTTTGTTATTTTTGGATAGATTTCACTTTTTGTGGTTCATGCCATAACCACACTCATACTTACCAGTAAACTTTTTCGATTTTTTGTTTCTGATAAATCTTATGACCTGTAGGACAGTCGCCATCGAGGTCCTTTATTTTGCAGTGGTCTAAGGCGCAACGTGCCCCTACCTCAGCGTTATCATGACATTAATTGAAATTTTTTTAAAAGATACTTAAAAGTACAATAAATATACCTGAAAAATCGCGAGTGTCTAGATTTATTACTTTCCTCAAAAAAAAACATGAAAATAGCCTACTTTTCGGCCTTATTGATGAGAATGTATCCTTAAGCGATCGTAAAGTAAAGTTGCGTGAGTTAGCTGAGGGCGTGGGTATCTCAAAGAAAACAGGCGGGATGCATTTTTCACCATCTTTTGGAGATGAAAAAGCTATCGGCGTGATAGGTGCCGCGTTTGCTGACCGTTGACTACAAACATGATGATTCAACGGCCGGATTTGCGTTGTTGCAGGATTTTTTCAACGCACTGTGACGGTGGATGAAACCTGGGTTCGTTACCATACTCTTGAGTCTAATAGGCAGTCTGCAGATTGGCTGGAAAGCCACGAAAGCTGACCGAAGTGGCCAAACGACCAATGTTCGGCGGTGAAGGTTATGGCCTCCGTTTTTCAGACTGTGCATGGCGTAATCTTCATCGATTACCTGCAGAAGGGAAGAAGAGCCACAGGAAAGTATTATGCAGTGTTTATACAAACGGAACGACGAAATATAGTTAAAATGGCCCCATATGGCGAAGAAAAAAGTTCTGTGCGATCACGATCACTTTTGGCGGATAGTTGCTTTAGTCGAAGTTATCCGCCGAACACTGTGCACACAAACAAAACGACACAAATAAAACACTGGGGTCCTTGTTCTTAACCTGTGCTTTTCTTTTTATTTTTATTGTCACTGTTTGTAACATTTACAGAATGGTTACCAACTCGTAATAAGTCCCTCTATACATAATCGAAAACGAGCACAAAGGGAAAGGACTGTGGAAGACACTCATCACTGATTATATTGTTCCCGGTATTCGGCGCACATGCACTCTCGACGACACTAAAGTATCGCAATCTTTGTTCCTATATATCGTGTGATATCCGCGATAGCTTTCCTTACGTGTTAATTTATCGGTTCTAATTAGGCACATACGTTCTACTGTTCGGGTCATTCGTTTCGAATCATGTTGCTCAACACGCGACCTTCTCGGTGAGGTTCTCTGATTGTCCTCTCCTGGGCGGATGCTCGAAGTAGACTTTCGGTTCGACTATCTTTATTAGACTAAATTTCAATTCCCCATCGGTAAGGGAAATCTGCCCAGCGCATCTCTGTACAGAACTTCCCATCATATCTGCTAACAGACTTTTCCATAGTATCTGTTAACAGCATAAATTTCCCATTGTATCTCAAAAGGAGAAATCTTTCCTCATAATCATCAACATCATTAGCTGTTGGTTATCGGAATTTTGTTCCTTTGTATTACGATCGGATGCCGCCGCTTATTCTCCGATCTTTTCCTTAGGATTTGTTTATACCGCACATCTGGCCTGAGAAGCAAAGGTTCTCATGCTATTCAGATGGGTACACAGGACTATGGGATGTAATGGTTTGTTTGTACTTCCACTCATAAACATCTATCGTGGGTAGTGTTAAGAGTTTATGGCGGCATGACTGCTAATCGGCAGCGCAACGATATGCCTTGTTTGCACAAGTGTGCCTTTAGCGTTAGGGTCATGCCAGGGATTTAGGTGTTAATTTCTATTAGCTACCAGAATAGGCAGCCGTTGTTCGGTTTATTTACCGCCAATGGTATTTCATGGGAAACATCGCGTTGATGCTTAGGATGGGTGAGTGATTTACATGCGACGCTTTCCTGCATGGCGCATTTGCTTAGATGCGATGCTTTCCTGCCTTTTGGAATTGGGTTGAATACAATGTATTGATGCGTTGAACTCGGTATTGGGAGTTTTTGAACGTTTAGTTCCTTGCTTCCTGATATCGGGTTCAACGTCGTTACGTGTCCTATAACCTTTTGTTTCAGGTATGGCTACTGACTATTGGGACACGTGTCTGTGGGCACGTGTGCTGCAAAAGGTGAGTAAAGTTCCTTGGCGGAAAGGATACCTCAACCTGTAGTGAGTTGTACGGTTCGTAGAACTGCTACAAACTCACCGCCACACACATTCTTGAAAGCGATGGCCAAATTGGACCAATTACGATGTGAATTGGTTGCTCACCAACCGTATTCTCCAGACTTGGTCCCCAGCGACTGGTATCTATTCCCAAACCTTAAGCTCTAGCTCTCTAGGGAAAGAGATTAATATCAAATGAGGAAGTCATCCTACAAACCGAGGTGTATTTCGAAGGCTTGGACGTATCGTACTATAGCGAAGGCTTCGGAATGTTGGAAAGACCCTATGCCCAGTGTATCACGCTCAAAGGCAACTATGTTAAGGGATAAATATAACTTTGCCCAAAAAGCATTCGTTGTCATTAAAAATCCCGGGACTTTTCAGCCCCCGTTGTATATAGTACTACATTCACAAGAACAAATGGATCGTCGGTTCCACAGCTGATGATAAACTGCCGAACAGAAATTTGTTCGGTGTCACGGTCTGTGGGAATATATCGTGACATGAACACGTACCGAACGGCACCAGGACCGCCTCTAGAAAATTACGTTATCTTTTTAGAGTCAAAAATATTTTATTCCAGCCCAAATTCTTCTCCTGATTAAATCTCAAATTATAGTCGCGCTCGAATATTGTTCCCATGTAAACGTACCCGCGACCTACTTGATGGCATACAGAGGCGGTGGATCCGTTTGATCGAGGACATATCGCCGAAATTTAGGACTCGAGCTATCACATTGAAGCCTTGTAGAAGCCCTTGTCTACTTTAGAGATATTATATCGGGGATTGTTACACGGAAATTCGTGATATTATTCCTCAAAATTCAGTTTATTTGCGCTACACAAAACAATCCGACTATCGCACCAATTTTTGGTTGATATCACGACTACACACACATCTCTGTACCAAAATTCGTTCCGCTGCCGAAGTAGAGAGCTGTAAAACTCTCTCCCCGCACGAGTATTTCCGACGCGTTACAACTTGCAACTGTTCAAGAAGAACTCCAACAGTTACTTAATGCCATCTCGAGGCGCCGACCCGACCTTATAGGTTCGTCTCTTGTGAGAGAAGTATGTCACAAAAAAAAAACATCTTTTTTGACAGAATGTTTCAAACCAGGCCCGCGTATATGACAGGATATCTCAACTCACTATATAAGCAGAAATTGCTACATTAATGCTTTTATATACGATGTTCATAGTTTTGTGGATTTTCTTTTGATGATGTATGCATATCTTTTGGAATCGCCAGGGTTGTCTAAAATAAGCTGACCGTGTAACATGGTGCTCTGGGAGGTTGTGGCGATTCTAACAGATACACACAATACACCAGGAAATAGTGAAGCACAACACCGAAAGAAAATCGAATAAGCAAACCATCTGAGTCGAATACCATAGCAAATAACGTAGCAATTCTAAATCAGTCGAATGTACTTGAGAATAACGATCAAATTTGCACACGCGGCAGCGGCCTGATTTGTTGAGCAGTGGTTCAATCTTTAAGTAATTTTGACCATCTTAGCGTCGGTTCGAATCACACGTTCTTCACTATCGTCGCAAACGATATAACGTAGCCGTGTTTCTTTATTTAATGAAATGTCGACCTCGTTTTTGTATCGAAGTGTTCTTTCCGACTCCTTTTTCCATGGCTTTCCAGTAAATACTGTGACTGCAGTTCAATAGCCATTTATGATTTTTTCGGACGTCCTTTCTTTACCTTTCGTTTGTTTTGGTTTTGTGGCATCCTTTAAACATGCTTGTCAAGATTTAATTTGTTCTGTTGGACCTAGTTTTATTAGCATTTCTGGTGAATACTTCGATGGCAGTTCTTTAGGGTTTATTTACATTTAACGGTAGCTTGTCTGCTCTTCCGTGTTTGGCTATGCTAAAAAGAAGCATTTAGTCTTTTACACAAAACAGTAAGCCACAGCTATTCGTAGTTCAACCGCAAGATTTCTTCTCAATCTGCTTTCATATCTACACATTTTCGTTCAATCTACAACTCAGATTACTTGTTGACATATTTCATTACCAAATGCGACTCGGGTAAAAATATTGGGAATATACACCAAGTTAAATTCACGGACCGGTGACAAAAACATCTAAAATTCAGATCCTCAGTGGCATATGGAAATGAAACTTGAACGAATATATCGGGATACATCATGAACTTGAATTACAGACCTTCGGCGACCGAAAATATCTATTCCGATATCCACATATGTGACTGGGATAAAAATGTTGGGAGTCATCACCAACTGAATTTAGATTTACAAAAGTTCGGTGAGCAAAAACGTGTAAGATCGAAGTTTTCGGTGGCATGTGCGAATACCACTGCAACGAATATGTCAACACTCATTACCGACTTAAAACTACAACCCGTCGGTGACCAACATTATCTAAAACTCGGATTTCTGGTGGGATGCATAAATACAACTGGTATGAAAATGGTAGGACTCATCACTGATCTGAATTTAGATTTAGAGCCTTTCAGTGACCATACACATCTTTAATTCAATTTTCCAGTCGCTCATGCTGGGATAAAAATGTTAAGAGTCATCATCAACTGAATTTCGATTAACAAAACTATCGGTGACCAAAAACACCTATAATAAAATACAGAATTCCAGTGGTACGCACAATTGCGACTGGAATGACTATGGTCGGATTCACCACTGACCTGCATTCTGATTTAGATCCCTTCAGTGACCAAAAACATCTAAAATTCAATTTTCCAGTGGCACATGCTGGGATAAAAATGTTAAAAGTCCTCATCAACTGAATTTCGATTAACGAAACGTTCGGTGACCAAAAACACCTATAATAAAATACATAATTCCAGTGATACGTATAATTGCGACTGCAGTGAAAATGTTGGGACTCATCGCCGGCTTGATTTTGGCCAGAACCATCTCGAAGTCGGACTTTCTTTGGCACATCTCGCAGTCAGATATTGGAACACATCACCAACTTCGCCTTAGATTTAAAATTAAAATTTCCAATGGCACACGCAAATGTGACTGAGATAAATTGAATGAAAATGATGTGATTCATCATTTACTTGAATTAAGATGGACAGACCTAACCAAAACTATCTCAGAATCTGGTTTCCAGTGACATATCCCAACTAAGATAAAAATGTTGGTTCTAATCACCAATCCCACGAATGTGGAATGCTCTACTTGATCATCTGTTTCCTTGTCATTGTAATGTTCAAGCCTTTAATCTCAAGGAACATTGATTCCTCGTTTCCTTATCCACTTCCACTTCTTCCGCTCGCGCCGTGCTCTCGCATTTAAGGGTACTTCAAATCCCCTTTTGTGCGCGCGTTAGTGTAAACAAAAAAAAAAAGACCTTGCTCTATATTTACAGACGTTCGCCGAACAAACATATTAAAATTCAGATTTGAGTGCCATGCAGAAATGTCTGGATTTATACGAGCGTTGCCTCTTATGTTTCGGGATTTGGCAACCCTAGTGTTGTAATCCGGCAATTGACAGCTCTGTCGTAAAGTTGGACATTTTTGAGGTTATACGCATTCAGAACGTTTTGACATACGAGCGCTATTTGTGTTGTTTACAGTAACTTAAAAGATTCATCTCGGGCCAAAAATGGAATTAAATCGTCAACATTTTCGTGCGATTATTTTTTACAACTTTCGGCGTGGATTAACTCAGCAACAGTGCATGGATGAACTTAATTCAATTTTTGGCGATGAAGCTCCATCAAGGACCAGTGTTTATCGATGGTATGGTGAATTCAATCGTGGTCGTAGTTCACTCCAAGATGAATTTCGTGAAGGTCGTCCAAAATCAGTCGTTGTTCCGAAAACCATTGATGCTGTGCGCGAACTGATATTGGAAGATCGTCATGTGACCTATCGTGAGATTGAGACAATCTTAGGCGTTAGTGGGACCAGCATACATTGAATATTAAACATTTGACTGTCAAAAAATTTTGTTCGCGTTGGATCCCACACAATTTGTCAATCGCCCAAAAAAAGGCTCGTGTCAATTGGTCGAAAGAAATGCTCAAAAAATACGGTCGCGGTGCTTCGAAACATGTCTATGACATCGTGACAGGTGATGAATCTTGGATTTACGCGTATGAGCCCGAAAGTAAACAGCAGTCGACTGTCTGGGTGTTTCAAGATGAGCCAAATCCAACAAAAGTTGTTCGCGCACGAAGCACTTCCAAGCAAATGGTCGGCTGTTTTTTTCGGAAAAACTGGACATGTCGCAACCGTACCACTAGAACAACGCAGAACAGTCAATTCTGAGTGGTACACAACCATTTGTTTGCCAGTTGTCTTCCAAGAAATCAGGAAAACCAACCGCCGAAGACGGATCACTCTTCACCACGACAATGCGAGCTCTCACACCTCGGCTGCGACAACTGCATTTTTGAGCACCCAAAACATCGATTTGATGGGTCATCCGCCGTATAGTCCTGACTTGGCACCGAATGACTTCTTTTTATTCCCGTACGTAAAAAACAAACTGAGAGGTCAACGTTTTTCGACACCTGAAGAAGCGGTTGCTGCATTCAGAATGCATGTGTTGGAGATACTTCAATCAGAGTGGCAAAAGTGTTTCGACAATTGGTTCAAACGCATGCAAAAGTGGGAATATTTTGAAAAACAATAAAGTGATTTTCGACGATCAATATTTGTTTTTGTTCTCTAATCCCGAAATATAAAAGACAACCCTCGTATCTACAGTTTTTTGGCGGCCAAAACCATCCTTACCTACTTAACTTTAATTTTACGGACCTTCAGCGACAAAAACCAACATAATAAACTTCTCAATCCCAGTGGCATGCGCAAATGCAACTGGAATGAAGATATGCAGATTTATCACCAACCCGAATTTAGATTTGTAGACCTTCGGAGATCAAAACCATCTAATATGTTGAGTTTCATCACGAACTAGGAGTTAGATCTGCAGACCTTCGGTGACCCAAAACAACAAAAGGAAAATTTTCCAGCGGCATGCACAACTTTATAGACTTATATTTACAGGCCTTCAGTGAACAAAACTGTATAAAACTTCTTCACCAATTTGATGTTAGATTTATGAGCATATTTCGGCTGACCTAAAACAATTATAATGAAGTCCAAATTTTCAGTACCATGTATAAATGCGAATGGAGTGGAGATGTTGGGATTCATCACCAATCTGATTTTAGATCTTGATCAGGTCATCATCATCGGCACTACAACCGGGAACCGGTCTTGGCCTTATTTAGCAAGTCCTGAGGCTTGTTAAATTTTCCATAATGATTTGTTTTTTCCGGGCAAGGTGATTAGTTTTGCGCCAGAGGCTCCCCGACGGGGAAACGAACCCCGGTCTCCCGCGTAACAGGCGGGTATACTAACCAGTATACTAACCAGTATAGTATACTATCGAGGAGCCTCTTGGTCAGGTACATAACCAAAATTACCTACGATTCAGTCCTCGTGGTCCACGTTTGATATTGGGTTGTTACTAAACTTACCACTAAAATAACGAAGGAGCACATAGAATATAATCAGGTGATTACACCGATGTCTGAATGTTTATCCAATTAGCCTTCCAAAAAATATCTGAAACCTTGCCAAGCGAAGTCGTTATAACCTAAATAAGTAAGTGGATAAAATTAATTTCAGTCAACAGATATTACTTTCAATAATTAAGGCACATGTTGTAAACGCCGTCAGAGCTTGTAAGGGCATATGATCTCACCCACTCAAATAGGATAAGTGCCTTAATTTCGAAGAGCTAAGGTCGTTTGAAACTTCTAACAGAGTATGACCTCAGCCACAAACTGAAGTCGCCAATCGTTGAGTAGAACAGCTGTCTACTGTCGCCGCATGTTCACAAACCATTAATTCTAAAGACCTTTTCCGATCGAATTCGGGAAAATTATGTCAGAGATGAATTCAAATTTTCCATGCGATTAGTTTCGCTGTTGAACGTCTTGGTCTCTCTGCGGCCGTTAAATTCGTTCTGTTTTTAGTTTTCATGTAAACGCTTCACTAACTCGCAAGACGATTCCCTATTTCGTTTACATATACGTTGTCACCAAGTCGCCACCCTCCGAAGCTAAATATAGGACCGCATTACATTCCAAGAGTTCTGAGGGAGCCCCACAAAGGCTAGCAGAGACAAAGCTGGTTGCGTTCGCCTCCATAATTTGTTTTTATTCATTTTGGCATTTAATTTAACTGAGCGCGATAGACGTGCAGCCAATTGTATGTTTGGAATGGGGCGTTATGTGGCAGCACGCCACAAATAGAATCCATGGAGCTATTGCAAGCGCTGTGATCTGGTATGGCTTGTGCTGGAGCAATGGCCTTCGCCGGCACCACTATCAACCGCCCTAACGCCAATTAAAGTCGAAGTTCACTCACAACACCCTACGCTTATCGAGTGCACAACGATGACAAGAAGTATTGGTAATGGTATTAAATACTGCATGGTCAATAAACTTTGACTGGTGGGATAAAAGTGATGATCTGCGGAAGGTGGCATGTATACCGCTACATCTATATACCACTGGACCCAATGGTTTGTCCAGAATGACTTCTTTGTTTGCTCCGTCTAGTGTGGAATTTTTGCAAGCCTGTCATACTGATCGAGCCGACCAGGCAATGAACTTACATAGCTTCCCTAGAGCTCAAGGCTTGATGTGAAAGGGCTCGAAGACAACAAGCACTGCCGTTAAATAGCACAGCGAACTCGCTGTGTAGTGAAGCATGGACTCAGTACGTAGTAAGTTTGGAAAGCAAAACCACAGCATGCTTTTTATTGTGTTTTAATTGCTGCCAACTAGGAGAACAAAAGTCTTTTTAATTACTTTCCAGGGAACCAGGGGCGGAGTGCTGATTATGTGACTGGATCCAAAACTAGCAATTAATTAATTTTGAAATACTGTCTTATTAAGAAGCTCCCCTTTTACGGTGATTCGACTGAAACTGATGCTTAATGACAAATTACGATGAAGACTTTTCTGATTACAATAGATTCGACATAGCTATGTTGGCCGGAAGCTTCTTCTGAAGCGATGCCGAATCTGTTCGGAATGACCTTCTTACAGGTAATGGAAGAACCGACATGACACATCAGGTGGTGATAAAGTTGCCCCAATACATACGATGACGATTTCTCCGGTATTTCAAATACCCGATCAGTTTCATAGATCTCCGATGACCGCTTTTATTAAATGCACTTTATTAGCAGATAGCAGTGGTGCATTTTAATTGAATCGTTTGTTGACACCCAACACCGTTCCTATTCAAATTGGAATGTAAAAATGTATGGTATCGAAGCTAATTATAACTCGAACGATCATCTCGGGAGCTGGCCTGTTTTCTATCTGCCGAAAAGGAAAGCCTTAAAGTACATAAATGAATCTATTATAAATCGTAACAGGGATTGAAGAGCTCAATGCCGCTAACGGCCGCCCTGTGGCGACAGGCACCATAAATAGTCAATAGAGAGGTATACAAATATCAATTTGAAAGTCGTGTCTGTTTTTGGATTTAAAGGGAGTTTTCTAAATATTTTTAAAACACAAATTGTAATGTGAGCTGCTGAGAGTCTCGACTATTTTGGAGAAGTTCTGTGCCTTAGCCATGAGTACTTAATGGGGATTAGAGTGAGAAGAGAGTCACTTAAAATAACGGAAAATGTAAATAATAGCAGAAGCCCTGTGTCAGGGCCGTTTTTGACATTCGCTTTGGTTTTATGTTATTAGATGTAATCATTGCTACCTATTAGGATGGTAAGAGGAGAACAAATTGTTTAGTAGTGCAACCTGCTGGAATTTCTTTAGTTTCTAGTTTAATTTTTGAGACACATTTAGAACCTAGTATTTCTCCAACTTGATATATATTTCTTTTGGAATTGCATATATGCGTGTCATGGAATAATTATATTGAAAGTCTGGGTTTGTGACTTGTTCGGTTTTGGTGTGAAACCAGCCATGGTTTCTTCAATTTTTTTACACGAAACGAAAAAGAATTCTAAATTTATCAAGGTGTGAATAAAGTCATGGGCACAAGACTTATAACCTTGCCTGGAAAAACGAATTATTATGGACAATTTAACAAGTCTCGGATATGGACCGGATGCCGGTGGAGAGACTTGATAAATAAGGCCAAGACCGGATCCCGGTTGTAGTGCCGATGATGATGATGATGATGAAAGAAGTCATGTTTTGGCTATACTTTTTTGGTGTACATAACGCGCCCACAAAAAGAATTTTGGGATTTTTTATTTTTACGCAAATACTCGCATTATATGTCGGATAAAACAAGAAGATGTCATTGTACATTGGTTTTGAATACTTGGAGATTATAATGACGAGGGTTTTGTATTTATGCTGTTTGGCTTACGAATAATTCTCTGTGTTTATCTGTTGGCCTGAAATTTGTTTTTATCGTGAACTGATACGCATCTTTCGATTGATGGATGTCACAAAAATATTGGAATAGCTGAAATGTATTAACCAAGTTCAATTGGTCAAGGATAGTGATAGTACCTATAGAAAAGAGATAGGCATAATACGTGGTGCCTTTATTGTAACGTAAATATTGAGCCGGGATTTCCAATGAATTTCAGTACTGGTCTTTGCATTTTCTGGAAAGCCAGCGGTGCTGTTTTAGATATGAGTAACCAAATATGTAAATCCAATTCGAGTTTAGAAGGAATTTATACCTAAATTGTTAATAGACTGGGTGAGGTGAAGTATTTCTCGGATCTCTTAAGGGGTTATTCCCTGCTTAAGCCCAAAAAAGGCTTTTTTCTATTTTTTTGCAGTCATTTGAGATGAATGGTTTGTAAATAATATATCATTGGATTAAGCAAGTATTGTAGGTAGAAACAAAATTTGTTTATCAGACTTTTTTTTACCAAATGGCTGCTCTACAGTAGTTAGCGTAGACCACTACTTTAATAAGGCCTTCCGCGCCCGGCGGTAGTAGTCTCGGCCAGCTTAACAATAATAGTTTCGCTACTGAAGTATCCGTGATTATATTTTTAGAACTTTTTTTCGCGGAATGGCGATTGTTTTGACAAAAACTCATTTTTTTTTTTGACGAAATAAATTGACCTAAATTGTTTATATATTTTTTTCCTGTTAAACAGTCACTAAAATCGTACTTCAGTAGATATATATACAGCTCAAATTCCAAGCCAATCGAGTTCCAAGCTTTTCGAGTTCTACTGCCGACCGATTTCGAAAACACGATTTCGAGAAAAATGCGCTTAAAGTTTCAAAATCCGTCTGTCTCCAACCAGAA
Organism: Microdon myrmicae; assembly: GCA_963931805.1. Taxonomy (NCBI): domain Eukaryota; kingdom Metazoa; phylum Arthropoda; class Insecta; order Diptera; family Syrphidae; genus Microdon; species Microdon myrmicae. Next base: position 238,793,011 of record OZ007497.1, on the reverse strand, counting down.
GTCGTGTATATTTGGCCCGGAAAATTTTATTTTAAGAAATTTTGAATTTAGATTGGTACTTGGGCGTTGTAGATTTTGATTCTAGGGATGCTTTGGCATGACTTAAACCAATAAAAAAATATTGAAAAAAATATTAGGCCGGGAATAACCCCATTAAGCTTAATATTTGGTCGCATCCTGCCCAGCCTCAAATATTAAATCGTTCCGACAAGAGCCGAGTACCAAGAAATGTAAGTTTCTAGCCTGCGAATAGCCAAGTCATCGTCAACATCGATCGGCATTACAACCGGGATCCGATCTTAGCCTTAATTAGCAAGTCTCGAGATTTGTTAAATTTTCCATAATAATTTATTTTTACGGGCAAGGTTATTAGCCAAGTGACGTTGATTAATAGTGTAGCTATAGCGTTATTTACGTCGAATTGAAGAACATGATTACAACTTGGCCAATAAGACGGTTGAAACCAAACCACCCCACATTAGATGGCGGGGCGTGTGTGGGGATACCTCATTTCGCTACATAAACTGGGTTTTGCTACGTTAATGCTCTAGTATTGTTACGGCCACAACCACCCATCCCATAAAACCTACCTCTGTAGAGCTAAGCTCCATCATTAATACGATAAATATCGCGATATAAATTCAATATCAAACAAATTGAACTGTACGTTCAATTTGCCCATATTGAATTTAAGTTGAATCCAAGACGTGAAAGAACGAACCATATGTTCAACACGCAGAATCCCCTGGATCCAAATCTGTGGACCAGATGACCAACTTTCAAGTAAAGTTGTTGAGAATCATAAACTGCACGTCTGCAATTTTATGATCTTTCAAAGGTTTGTTTACCCCAAACCATTTCCCACAAGAAACATACTTGCCCATTCGGCTAAAATAAACAACATAGAGAATCATAAATGTACATTAGCACAATTCTCTATTTGTATTCCCTATCGTTTTCCCACAGAAGGGATCCTTGTCAATTCGGGTAAAGAAAAGAACAGGCACCATAAAATGAACTACACGTTCGCCTAAACCATAACAACAACAAAAAAAGGGAATCAGAAATGTGCATTAACACGATGCACTATTGATTTTTCTTTTGTGTTTGATCTACCGAAAAATGGATCAAGCTGGAAAAAGGAAAGATCCTTTTTTTCTGCCGGGCGAAACAAATGATTTCCATCCAAAGGAAAAAAAATGAGAAAACCACTGGAGATGATTGGTGTTCAAGATGTTGGCCGAGACGGTCAGACAGAGAGTTGGTTGGAAGACTTCGTCCAGAACGGACACCGAGAGTGGGAGGCTCGACTCCATCCGTGTAGAACGTGATTTTGTTATCGGGCACCAAGTGAAATCCTTTGGATAGTTGACTCGTTAAATAAGATCGGACGTCGATCGGAATGAAGGAAAGGTGTTCTTGTGTGTGTTGGGGATACAAGTTTTTTATACTACTGTGAAGTGTGTAGGAGTGCGGCATATGTCTATAAAGCATGTAAGTGAATTACACAGCAAAAAAAGAAACTATTGATTTAATTATTAATAAAGAGCAATAAATTAAGGTAATAAACAACCGCAAAAACTGTGTTTGATTGACAATAGTTTAGTGTACATAAGTGTATTGTGAAGAGATACCTACGTACTTTACAGTATGAGGCCGTGGTGATTTTTACGGATCACTTTTGATACTGTGTTCTTCGCTATGGTTGCATGTGCGTAACCTTTTGGAACAACCAGCCTACTCTTTTCCCAGTAACTATGTTGGAGTGACGGGGTAAATGGTGCGAGGAAGTGATATTAGGATTATTAAGGGAGGGTGTTTTGTCGTAAGTACAAATCACTTCTGGGCCACCAATTGTAATGGTTTTGATACGAAATGAAGAACGTGATTTGAGCCTGCGTCTGCCCAGATATACACTGTTAATCATTACACGCTCGACAACAAAATTATTTTTCGTCATCGAAGTTTACTTAGAAACCAAAACTTTTAAGTATGTCAGTTCAGGCTGAATTCTCGTATTAAAATAGTCGTTGAGTCATAATTAATAAGTCATAATTATTAAAGTTATAAATACCATACGCTGGATATGCTTTTTTAAACGTTTGTTTATTTTACTTAAATACTATTCATTATCATCATCATCGGCACTACAACCGGGAGCCGGTCTTGGCCTTATTTAGCAAGTCCTGAGGCTTGTTAAATTTTCCATAATGATTTATTTTTTCCGGGCAAGGTCATTAGTCTTGCGCCAGAGGCTCCTCGACGGGGAATCGAACCCCGGTCTCCCGCGTGACAGGCGAGTATACTAACCAGTATACTTAAGTACTATTACATTTTTATATTTCTTAGTCCAAATAAACATAAAACCATAATCTTTTGTTGTTATTGTTATAATGTATAAGGCCGTTGTGACACGCAATACTTATTATATTTTGTTCTTTATTTTTTCTTATCCTTACAAATCGTTTATACAATGTACTGTTTTTAAAAAAAAAAATTATTTGAGAATGTAGCACGTTGCAAACAGTAATGGCGATGGTGCTCTTTGTGGCAACATGTTTTTGAAATAACTCTCCACCCCCTTTCCTCAAGGTATTAGAAAACGAATTTCCCTGCATATACAAATGCTAGCAAGGGATTCGTTTTGGCCATCGACCCAAGATACGATATACAATTCTCATTTCGAATGTCTGTTCGTATATTTACACAAGGGCATCACTCATCTAAGACTGTTATGATGCCCTCGTCTCATCTTTTCTCTTACCACATTTCTTCGAAGCATCGTCGTCTATTTATTTAGACGCGATGCACTTCATAGACAACGATCTTCTCGATCCCTTTGTCCTTGCCGCCTGCCTGCTTTGTTTTGCCATTGCCTCCGCGCATGAGTAAACAGCACAGATCTGGGCGATCACACACACACCACCATGAACTCCATTACGAGATCTGGTATCTTATTCCACCAAGAGAGATTTTACGTTTCTCTGGTGGTAAGTAAATACATATCCTTAGTGGAGAGGATATCTACCAACACACCACAAACTCACCCCAAACGAAGATTGTATCGCTGAGTCTAATTACATCTGCCGACCACGCTGGTCGCGCGATCTCCGGCTCTCCGTCGCGCGGCGGAGGAGCGTAGATATACACAGTCGAGTCGCAAAATGTCTTGAGACGTTATTTTCAAAAGTCCTCATTCGTGTTAATTGAAATCGATTTGCGAAATTTCGCTTTGGAGATCAAACCAAAATAAAGTGCTCTTGGAAACGTAGTTTAAGTAAAGTATAAACACACTAACATATGTAATAATGGTTTACAACAAAGGTAATGATTGTGAAATATAAGAACCTTTTCTAAGAAATAAAAAGTCCTTGTCAATTATTTACTTCTGGTGGTGCTGATCGATTAATGTGGACAATAAACGTAGCGGCGTTTCGCTCTTTGTCGGTATTTATTTCTTTCGTGATGGACAATTTGCGCCGAGCTGTTTAGTAGACGATGGGGATGGAAGTGAACGGAGTGCCCATGCCTGGCACTATACTTTCTCCCCACAGTTGCATTAAAAACATACTTGAACGCATCCAATTCGGTCGTCATTTCGGATATATGTATAATAGCTTAGTCATTGCTGGTTTTGTCACTAAGTTTTAGCCATTTACAAGCTGTCATTCCATGTGCATCAGTTGTATAAAAGATGGAGCAACATTTACGCCATTGCATTCTATTCTGTTTCTTCTGTTTCTGTTCAAGATGTGGAATTGATTAATTTGACTCAGAGTGAACATTCTGTAATTGGCGCAAGGCTAATAACCTTGCCCGGAAAAACAAATTATTATGGACAATTTAACAAGTCTCGAATAAGGGCCGGACACCGGCGGAGAGACTTGCTAAATAAGGCCAAGACCGGATTTCGGTTGTAGTGCCGATGATGATGATGAACATTCTGTAAGTTATTCAATAGTAAAACAGAGGTTTGGAAGTTTTCGTGCAGGAAGTTTTAGTCTTGAGGATACTCCACGTCCAATTGCATTAAAAAAATTTGACCACGAGGAACTTCAAGTTTTACTTAATGAAAATCCATGCTAAACTCTAGAAGAGCTTGCAGAACAGTTAGTAATTTCTCACCAAGCAATATCGCTTCGATTGCATGCAATGGGAAAGATATAGAAAAAAGGAAAATGGATTCTTCATAAACTCACGGCGCAAGGCTAATAACCTTGCCCGTAAAAATCAATTATTATGAAAAATTTAACAAGCCTCGAAACTTGCTAAATAAGGCCAAGACCGGATCCCGGTTGTAGTGCCGATAATGATGATGATGATGATGATTCTTCATAAACTAACGGAAGGGAACAAAAAATGAAGAGTTAACATCTTCATGAATTTGATTTCTTGATACAAAGGAAAGAATTTTTTGCACAAAATCGTTACGGGTGATGAAGGGTGAATTTTGTACGACAGTCCTGAACGCAGAAAAGCATGGATTGATCGGGCCAGCCATCAACACCAGTTGCAAAATCGAGTATTAATGCTAAGAAAGTGTTACTTTGTGTCTGGTGGGATTGGCAAGGAGATATTTACTAACAGCTTCTGGATGCTGGCCACACTGTTACAACTGAGCGGTATCAGGCCCAATTGATCGAAATGAGTGATGGATAGAAGGAAAAAGATAATTTACGGGCCAAGGAAGGCGAAAAGTAATGTTGCTGCATGCCAATTCTCGTCCCCATACAGCAAAGCCAACCTAGGAATGAATCTTCTCCTTAGGCTGGGAAGTTCTCCAGCATGCGGCGTATTCTTCAGACTTATAAGGTTGGAAACAAAGTAATTGCCGATTTTTTTCAGATAGATAAAACTTTTTCTTTTTAAATACAACCAATAAACTTTAATCAATGAAAACTTTTTCCATTTTATTCGAAGACCTTTTGTCATCCTTCTGGCAACTTCATAATTCCACGTTCGTAGAACTTCTGATCTTTATCGAAAAAAAACGGAATAAATGCAAATTCACAGTGTCATCATCATTGGAAGTTTTACCAACCGAAGAGTTTTGCAAAGATCGAAAAAAAGGTAATCTGATGGAAGAAGATCAGGGCTACTCGTATATGGGGGATGCAACATCAATTCTCAATCAAACTTCAATAATTGTTGGCGAGTGACCAAAGATGTATGTAGCCTAGCGCTGTCCTGGAGAAAAATGAAACCTTTTCGATGGACCAGCTCTGGCCGTTCTTCGTTGATCGCTGTATTGAATCTGTCCAGTCGTTGATAGTACACATCCGAATTGATCGTTTGGTCCCTTGGAAGCAGCTGAATTGAGAGCAAAATCTTCTTTTGGTGAATAACAGCTTACGAGGTGGATTGTGCTGGCTCATCAAGATCGTTTTCGATTGACGTTACTGTAAACAACCTATCTTTCATCGCCAGTGATGATTCGTTTCCAAAAAATGTCGGACTCATTGCGTCTAAGATGCAAATCGTAACCATTGATGCGCTTGGTTAAATGAAGTTCTTTCAAATCATGTGGAACCCAAAGATCAAACGTGTTAACGAGTTTAAATGTTTCTCGATCGCCATATGTGACACACTTAACTTTTTTGTTGTCTCTCGTACTGTTACATGGCGATCCGGCAGTCGCTTTGTTTTAAGGATTCTTCACCATACACATCACGTAACGTTTTAGCAAGATGCGATGCGTTTTTGCACTCCATATTAAAACTGACGCCAAACTAATACCTCTTCCCAAAAATACCCGTAATTTGCTTCTGAAGCAAAGTAAGACTGACAGCTAACAAATGTTAAAAGGAAAAAAAAATGTCATCGGCAGAAGTCATCAAAAAATATGGCCACTGACATCTACGTGTGAATTCGGCAATTACATACTTGCCAACCTGATAGTTCCTTCTGATTACCACTTAATCAGTTCGATGTCGTCTTATTTGAGAGACCGGCGGTTTACGTCAAAATCACCAAGTTTCTATCGCGAAGGTATTCAAAATCTACTCGATAAATGGCAAAAGACTACAGATAGCGATGGCGAATATTTCGATTATTAATGTTTGTATAAGTATCTTTCCCTATCTATCACAGAACAGTTGCATGTTCCGCAGTACATTTTTCGTTTGTTTAACATTGAAAATGTTTACGATCACCGAGCCCTGATTGTGTGGATGTGCGTAATATATCTTTAGAACTTTGTATTTACCCAAGTGTTAATTTATGGTCAACGATAGCAATGTATCGTTTACATGGAATTGATTACTATTGTTTAGGTAACACAATCTGCGTTATGTTTGCTTTTGTGCCGTCATAGAGATTCTGATCTCGGACCTACGTCTTGACTCTATAGTTTTATTCTTAAGAATTTTTGGGTTGTGGATTGATTAATCAATTCGAAGGAGATTCACATTATGTGATCCCAAGTTTGTATGTTCGGGTGGGTGTTTGTGGTAAAAACACACAGGACCGGGGACTTATATACTCTGCGATAGCCAATGCGACCTTGCTGTCACCAAAGTCGTTCGCCGAGTTGCTGCAAATTTCAGTAAGGTGTGCTTTGAGATATCCTGTGTATGTATTGCTACGAATCCCATATTGAAGATCACTGGGAAGGTGGTTTGATTCTAGGTATTCCGAAAATTGAAAGTTAATCAATGATCCCATCACCTTTAATACGAGGGCCGGTCAATAAATCTTTAGAAAATAAGGACGATTTTCTTTTGTTTTCTTATTTAGCTGACCTAATAATGACGCATAATACTGTCCACTTATCGGCTGCCCCTTTACTGGGTTTATCCCTCAATTATCACTCATTCATTCACCTCGCTTAGTACAGGATGTAAGAGCGTAAACGTGGAGTGGGCGTGGTCGGGAGGGGAAAGAGAGGAGATGAAGTTTGAGAGCAGTAGAGTTAAAGTTGAAATCGAAGGAGGTAGGGTAGGAGTTTGCCCGTCGCAGCATTCGCGAAATGGCTTCATTAGAGCCGTAAGAAGTGAGGTGGGTGGGCTGATAAAAGAGATGAGGGTTTCGCAGGTTACGGGAGTTAGTGTGAAGTGGAATGATGGAGAGCAAACTTGGGCAGTTGATTGTGCCTGAAAGGAGACGGTGGGCAAAAAGGATATCGGCATGAGTTCTGCGCTCCTCAAGTGTGTTGAAGTTGATCAGATGGAGCCGGCTGGTGTATGCGGGAGAATCCGAGGATTCGGCCTGTTCAGTCCGCGGAGGGCAGAATGCAGAAAACGACGTTGCACGCTTCCGATTCTGCGTATACGGGACGAGTACTGTGAGGAGCAGACCTGACGCGTATTCAAGGAGGGGACAGACGAAGGCTATGTTGAGAGAACGGGAAACGTAAGGATTAGAGAATTCTTTAGACCAGCGTTTCACAAACCCAAGGACAGAATTGGCCGTAAGAATAATATCATCAATATGCGGGATGAAGCTAAGCTCGCTGACAAATAAGATTCGGAGGTCGCGTATCGAGGGTACATATGATATCTGCTGGTTTAGCAAGAAGTAGGAACAGGGCGGAGGAGGGGGGCGTTTGCGGGAGAAGGTGATGGAGTGACATTTGACAACGTTGAGATCAAGGCAGTTATTACGGCACCAAGTTGAGAAGCTGTCGAGGTCCGTTTGGAGAAGTGAGGAGTCGAGAGAAGAGATGATCGTTTTGTAGAGTTTGGCGTCGTCTGCATAAATGGAGATGGATGAGTATTTAATAATGGAGTCATTGAATCATTGATGGTAAGGATCAATAGGAGGGGACCTAGATGGCTGTCTTGCGGAACCCCTGACATGGGAAGAAAAGGAATGGACAGGGAGGATCTGAATTTGACACGGTAGGATCGATCTTTCAGATAAGAAGATAACCACTTAAACAATAGAGGTTCAAAACAAAAAAGAATGAGATTATGGGCGATTTTGTCAAATGCCTTGCTGAAATCGGTGGTGATTACATCGACTTCGTTGCCATTCTCTAAGGCACGGAGAGAACTCGAAAGGAAAAATAACGCGTTGTAAAGAATTCCTACAAACAGTTTGGAGATATGAGACAGTTTGGCGATGAGATGGTAGTTGTTTATATCGTTTTTAGGTCCCTTTTTATGTATGGGGGTGACATAGGAGGATTTCGAAATACTAGGGAAGATCCCTTGTGAAAGGGATATATTAAATATCATTGATATCGGGAGGGTAAGTGGAACATTTCTTTAAAAATACAGCCGGGTGTCCATCAGGCCCAGGGCTGAACTCGTCTTTGAGTAAGTTTAATTTCTCCTCAACTACGTGACGCTGAATACTTTGAGGGGTGAAGGGGCCGAGGGAGAATTCGGGCAAGTCTTTGAAGTGAGACGGATTGGGTTCGAAGGAGATGTCTGTGAAGGATTTATTGAAAAACGAAGTGAATAGATTGGCAGTAGTTAGGGGGTCGGTTGAAGAAGTCGCGCGATAAGAAAGGGAGTTAGGATATGCGTCGGATTCACGTTTGTAGGTTATGAAGTGGAAAAAAGATTTGGGACCATTAATCAAATTAGATTGTGTTTTTGTGAGGTAGTTGGTGTAGAGGGAGTTGTAGAGCTCGGAAAATTTATAAAAGGAAGAACGACCGGAATAGAGGCTGCTGCCCCCTTTTTGGGAATTGCTTGCTTATTCGTTCAGATGCATTTAGTTGGGAATTGGCGAATTGAATAGAAGCGATGTTAGAGATCCCACAGCGTGTTGCCTAGAAATCGCCTCACAATAAACAATATATACATATATATATATATATATATATATACTTTTTTTTTAAAATAAATATATTAATATACATATATATATATATATATATATATATATATATATATATATGTATATATATGCATGGGCTCCTCGATAGTATAGTGGTTAGTATACCCGCCTGTCACATGGGAGACCGGGGTTCGATTCCCGGTCGGGGCGCCTCCGGCGCAAGACTAATGACCTTGCCCGGAAAAAAACAAATCATTATGGAAAATTTAACAAGCCTCAGGACTTGCTAAATAAGGCCAAGACCGGTTGCCGGTTGTAGTGCCGATAATGATGATGATGATATATATATGCATATATATATGTATATATATATTTATATATATGGCACTCATGCGGTTGTAGTGCCGATAATGATGATGATGATATATATATGCATATATATATGTATATATATATTTATATATATGGCACTCATGTGGCTGTTTCCTGAATGATGGTTTCCTTTTTTGGTGTAATTGAAACACTAAGGTTTTGTTTTTTATTATGTTGTCTTCATTCGATTAAATTATATTAATGCCTTAATGTCTTTTGGCTTTCATTTGATTAACGTGTTTTAACAAAATACCAACTGATCTTGCTGGCGGTTTAAGAAAAACACTTTCTTTCCTTAGACAGTTTAATTTCGCTTAAATAAGAGATTGGGGTTTTTTATTTGATTAATTTCTATTAATGTCTTAATGTCTTTATTTTAATTTGATTAACTTATTATCGCTCTTTTAAATTCCGCACACCGCGAATTGATCTTGCCAGTTACAGAGAGGCCAGTTGTCACCTCTGACAAAACAAGACGAATCCTCAAAAATGCCTGTTCGCAGCCTTTTACAATTTTCGTCCACCTTTCCATTTACCAGCTCCTCGAATATTTTTTTTGTTTGTTCAAACCCTTACTCAAGGCCCTTCAGGTGTCATGGTAAACCAACGGAAAACCTGCTGGGAAAGGTTTTATGTGTGCAAAAATGTGTGTGATATGCTGCCGTATCATGTGTGTGCATTAATAAAGTAGTGTGTAGTGTGAGATTAATAAAGGGCGTGAATTAAACAATCATTCAGGGGGGCTTTTATTACAAGCGGTTAAGTGTGACAAGAACACCTCTTCAAAAACAAAAATCAAACAAAAGGAAAAGAAAAGGATCCCATCCGGGGCAGAGGATTTGTTAATATTTAGCGAGTTCAAGAGTGAATCTGGCCCATAGCATGCTGCTTGTGTTGAAGTTGCGACGGAGCTGATGTATTATCAGGCAGCGTTCAATTGACTGCAAAAAGTAAGCACGTAGTCTCGCTTCCTCTGTCTAACTGTTACAAATGAAGAAATGCACGAAGGGACAGAATTTCTGATGTTCTTCAGATATGCCCAGAAATATCACCTACCTGAGTTTTTTGTCCAATTTTCTGCTCGTGTAAGAACATTACGCATTGCAATTGCCTATTGCTGGTTTTTTTATTGCTCTTAAATTCTATCCGGGTGTTTTCTGCGTTGATTGATGTACACAGCCGGGGAGGTTAAATTTTTAAATTTGACCCCTTCAGTTGGGATCGAATCACATAGTTGATTTGGGTTTGATATTTTTTACCCTGTGGATAATAAACGTCCTCTTTAAGTAGAATCACGCCCGCTATTGTATTTTTATTTTATTTTATTTTTATTTTTATTTTTATTTTTTATTTTTTTTATTTTACTTCTCTCAGGAAAGGCGACTTAGCCGAGTCCGCGCCTTCAGATTTTTTTTTTTTTGATCGGGTCCATCAGCCAAGCTACGAAATATGGGAAGGACCTTCTCCCACGGAGAGTAAAGCTTAATGGGCGTGTATTCCACCGGGTTGTTGGGCATGAGGTTCTAACCTGTAATTGTGCCAAACTGGCACAATATCAAGGGTCATCAGCATGTACAAACATCAATCAACGTCTGACACGACCTGCTTGCTAATTCAGTCAGCGATAGCACTTCTATTGAGGAAGAATTATGATCAATTTTAATAATCAAATAGGTTGTTAAGATCGTCCTATTTGGAGGAAATATAGGTGATAGAAAAAGTGAACAGTATTTTTTAGACTGGAAGATGTGGAAGATATCCAATCTGCTGAGTTAAATTTCTCGTATTTGAATCGGTGTAGAGCTAAACATACTGGCCTTCGGGTATTGTCTGCCCACAATAATATGAGTTTTTGTTTACATACGAACGTTAAGTTTTAGCAATAAAAGCTGAATTGTGGTGGAACCTGACAACTAATAACATTTGGTATTTATGTGATTAAGCCATGATCTGGGAAGCATATAGTGATAACCAGGTATTGGTAATAGTTATGACTTAAATTTCATGTCTAAAGGGGATTGATTTGTTGTAAGATACGAGGGCAGGTCAATAAGTGTTTAGAAAATGAGGGCGACATTGTTTTATTTTCTCATTTAGCTGACGTAGTAATGACACAAAATACTGCCCCGTTATCGTCTGTCCAAATACTCAATGAAGATAATACAATGTGCATCCCAAAACACAGTAGCCATAACCTTTCTAACTGATTTCACTGTCTTTGCCTACCTTGGTGCCCGTCTGCCTTTAACAATCCGCTGTTTTTACTTTTCTTTTGTGCCGGGCTTGTAGTGGTGTATCCATGTTTCATCTACAGTTACTAATCTGCGCAGAAAATGATCTGGGTTACGACACATGTGCTTAGCTGAGAGCAAATGGAAATGCATCGCGAGATATTTTTTTTATACCCAATTTATCACGCAAAATTTAGACATGAAGCGAATTGAAAATTGACAGATACCTAGTCAGGAATGATGCATAGTAAAAACAAACCATTAGCGAAGCTACGAACGCACATCGTAGGCCTTTCTAAGGACTTATTGACCTACCCTCATATATAGGCAGACACAGTCGAAAATTTGCATCTTAACCAATGAACGTGGCACGGACCGACACCAAACTCTCATATCATTGACAAAAAAGACTGTGGCAGAGGTTGACTGACTTTATGTGGCAGAAGATTCGTCTCCACATGTGTGAAACGTGGATAGCGGCATCTCTTCGACCATTCATGTATCGTAGAGCCGCTACTTCGCCTCGGAACGGGATGCAAAGCGAAATCCGCAATAGAGAAGTAAACGCGATTACTATAGGTGTTAAACCCATATAGCACCTACCACATTGAATCTGTGCAGGAATTCAAAACACAGCCTCTCTATAACGAATATTATGGCACTCCCACATCATAATATGATTGCTTGATAATATTAATACTTGACGGAAAAAATGGAGGCGTGAGGAAAATAATAACGAATATAAAGGAAACGGAAGGACATTTTCCCCACACTGAATATATGTATGTATGTTTGGGACACTGTATGAGATGTTGACCTTCGTCTTTACTTAGGGGTATTGTATCACTCTGCCTGGTCATATATTTCCTTGCTATTATAATTTACTACAGGGTGGGCTATTTAAAGCTTCGGAATATATAAAAAAAAAAAAAACAACTGTGATTTTTCGTTTATATTGCACCTTACGAATTTCTTCTAATCACTCCTTGAATATGATATCGCGTAAATGGTTACTGCTATGACTAATGACGAATTGCGCTGACTTCTTTTGCACTGTCCATTACTTTTCGAATTGTTTTGGGTTGAATTGGTTCTTTTATTGTATATTGCCACACTTGAATTCCAGGGTCCGTGGCATGTCAACACAACCGTTGAACTTCAAAAAACCTCACGGACATTTTGGACGCGTTAAATCAGGCGGTGGCCAAACCAAATCACATTTTCAGCTAGCGTGGCAAAATGGACACATTAAAGCGATCTTTCCTAGGGTTGTGTGAACTATGGATGGGAAGCGAAAGTTATCAATCCGTCGAAAAAAGCTCCTGCCCTGGGTCATTAATGCTCCCTATAGACGGTTTCAGCTCATTCTTTGTGAATTAATTGAGGGTTTTTATTGATGTAGAATCAACGATTTTACCTATTCATGATTCCGGTCAAAGAAAAATGAGCTCTATCACGCCTAACACCATTTTGCCAAAACTTGTCGTCGGTTTGAACCATTAACACCATAAAAATCTACTTGGGTTCTCCGTTTGAGAAGTTAGATGAGTTATTTGAATTCTATATGGCAATCCATCACGAAATACGCATCAGAGACACGTGCGAGGCGACTTCTCAATGCTGTCGGTCAATTCTCAACATACAGTCTCAAGTGCATCGACATCGGCCTTGATGACCAGCATTAACAAGATAGTCGCTAGTGATACATTTTTCGTGTAAATGTCCTATAGTGTTGTCAGATCGCACTTTCTGCACTCGGAATTTTGTAAGACGCTCACGTTGCACCCTACTTAAGCGTAAAACTGCCTGACAATAAAATTCTGTTACAAGTGCTGTTGCGTGGCATAAATCCTTTTGAACTGAGGTTTCGAACGCTGTTGTCATAAATTGATCTGGAAATATATGTGAAAGCTACGGGATTGATAGATGCAGAACGTTTGAATGGCCCGCCATGCAATTGAAGACTAATTCACTTCGGTTTCTTCTTTTCAATCTGTCCTTTTTCTTCCACTCGCAAAGTGCAGTGATAGTTAAGGGCATCAAACAATTTTTTTAAGGAGCTAACGCATTAACAACTTTTTTAAATGGAGGGGGAAGAACGCGTTATACATAATCCGAAAATTTGCAGAAGAACGCATAACTCACCGAGTCCCATGGAAGCTTTTATTTGGAAACTACTAACAGTTTAGAAGTAAGCAAATGTCATTCGGCTCCTCGATAGTATAGTGGTTAGTATACCCGCTTGTCACGCGGGAGACCGGGGTTCGATTCCCCGTCGGGGAGCCTCTGGCGCAAGACTAATGACCTAGCCCGGAAAAAACAAATCATTATGGAAAATTTAACAAGCCTCAGGACTTGCTAAATAAGGCTAAGACCAGTTCCCGGTTGTACTGACCAATGATGATGAAATGTCATAAGGAAGATCCGGAGTTTCGTCTTCAAGACGTGTTGAATTATATACGTCACAGATAAATTATATACAAGTCAATTAATGACGCAATTGGAAATTTTGACAGCTAGAGTTCAAACTACACGAGATCGGAAAGTAACATTTTTTATTAAAAAAAAACAGACAGAATACCCAAGTATCCTCACCAAACGTCTCAGAAAATAGTTCAAGATCATAATACAACAGAACTTTGAATACAGTTCGCACGCACTAGTCCGCTTACTCATTCTCATAACACTTCGCAAACTGAGCTGTGATCAAGAGCAAAACGTAAACGTTTGGTGGTGCAATGCCGTTCAGCACCGCCACGATATAGACGACCTATCAAACCCAGTACAGATCGCTAGATCTGCTAGGTCATTAATCATAAATTTCCCCCATTGTAGATTTGCTCTCAGATAAATCAATCGTTAAGCGATCATCGACACTTTACTCGAGTGGAGTATAATTTTAAAGGGGCGGCATACAGCCATGCAGATGCTCCATTGCAAGGTGACTGCCAAGATTGACTTCTTATAAGTTAATTGCTTCAAAAGCAGCGCGTTTGATTGACATATTGCTAATCAACTCATCCAATCTTGTCAGGCAATTAAAATCTCTTCACGCACATCAAACAAACTGTACCTTTGAGCTGCTGCCGTCCTCGTCCTAGGGTCAACACAGCAGGAACCTATTAGGGAAGTTGTAAATCATCCAACCAGATATTTACAAAACAAAACCAGCACTGCACTCCGGTAGTCTCTAGAGAGCAACCGACTCCGAAGGGGTTTTCAATTAACGCTCAAAGGCGACGCCATCCCAAAATAGCGCTCAGCTATCAGCTCCCAAAGTGAACACCTTCAATGTGCAGTGGCATAAGGGGAATCTAGTATAAATTTCTTGCAGAGCTCGGTGGGTCTGCATTCGTGCCCTGAATAAGGGTGCCAATGAAGATATTTTTGAACGTACTATCGAAATCCTCATCCCCACGGAAGGAGTGCTTCCAAAATAGATTGTTTGCTCCCCTCGGTAACGCAGCATGAAAATAGCATCAGACTGGTCCCCATGCATTGATCACGGCTGCTGTTGTTGTGCTCCCGAAATTGGAATGCTTAGTAGACGCAGCGCGTTACACACAACTCTGTTTCGGAGGACATTTGCATCCATCACGATGAGGGGCTGCTGTCTAGTAATTGCACATGCTCGTTAGCTGCTCAATCAACTGCTCCCAATTTCTTTTGAACATTTTTAATGAAAACATAGCCGCCAAATTTGGTCGGGCGCAATCAAGTGATTCGATTTGACATACTACGCTGTGTGTCCAAGGTGCTGTTGGCGAGGGGTCGCCAAAGTCGTTCTCAATGGACGCGACTAGTTTGGGGGTCTAATTGTTCGGTTAAAGGGGCACTAAGTACGCAATCAACAGGCTGATCACGTAGATCAGGAGATTATCGATCGTCTTTTTGTTGGGGCCTCTCATTCCCAAGCTCAACGACTATCCTTGTCCAGTCCAAAATCAACGGTGTACGTTCTACATATTGCAATGAGAGTAATTACTTTTGACTTGCTCACCACCTGCATCCGATCCCCGACAGCCTAGACATGATTCACTCAGCATCTATCTGTGACGAAATACGAATCGGTTTCCGTTGAAATTTGAATCTAACATCGACAAGTGGTGAGGAGTGATAGAAAGTTATTTTTTATTGCCCTACAGTTAGTTCGGCAGCGCGTGGAGTGATATGAGGATGACTTTCACCTGATTACCTGGAGTCCACACTGTAATTAACTACCGAAAGGAAACCTTTGAATCTCGTTGGTAATTTGAAAGGAAATGACAAGAGAAAATCTGATTTAAGAGAAGGCGTAGCGGTGTTGTAATGAAGAGAGGTGGATTGTGTCGGTGTAGCATATGTACTAAGATCTATCGACAGCTTTGCAGTGTAGTGTCAGATTTCACTGTCGTGATTTATTGGAAGGTATTTTTCATCAAGTGGAGAGTACTTGATTTGCAATTGGCATTACGGATATTTTCGGGTCGAGGGATCATCAAATGTGTTGCTTTAAATTAGTTTGTGTATTCGTGAAATTGTCGACCAGTGCATTTATAAAGAGTGTCCCAAAATTTAGGCATCCTGCCATTTTCACTGAAAACATAGGCTTTTAATTATAAGTTGTAAATTATTTATTGAATGTTGAATTTAGTGAGGATAGCGTTCCGTTATGGTACAAAATAATTATTATTAATCTTAGGTTTTCACTTCACTGAAATTGATCTAACGTAACTTAAACTCAAACTATCCCGACAGAAGATGGTGTGAGAGGTGGATTTTTTGCCAGGAGTTTAAAAGGTTGAAGTTAAGAAGCTTGGGGTTTAATTTAACCTACGGTATGAGGAAAGCTAAAAAAGTGCGAGGTTATATAGATTGGTGTCAAAAGTGGAAACAAAGTGTGCAAAAAAGAGGGAACAAAAAAAACAGATGGACAGATACACCTCTACTAACTTTAATATGGGAGAGATTAATAACAGACAAATGATCAGGATAGGGTGGCAGGAAGCGGAGGTTGTTATAATTATAGAAATGCCGATGGGCAAAGGGCACAAAAAGTCGGTGAAGGCTTACAATATCTGGATAGATGAACAGCTCATTGTAAAGTAGCATAGGAAATATAAAAGGGTTTCTATGACAAGAGCATTTTTAAGCTCTTTGTACCATCTTTTGATAAATCCAAGAGCGAATTTGGTCTTCAATGTGAGGGCGAAAAGTCACAAATGATATTATTTATGGGAAGGCTCTGAAAATTTCCAGGGGAGGGTTTTTATTACTACGGGGTAACTATATAAATTCGCATTTTTCGTGAACCAGAAAATTCGTATGGTACCAAGTAACGAATAAGTTAAGGATTAGAAAAAGATACTTTTGGAATGTGTGGGTTATCAGTAGAAAGGATAAATGGTGATGATTGAATGATATTCCCGGTATCGTTAATGGAAATGATATATATGAAGGATCCGATATGGGTACTTTGCGATATTCCAGAAGTGTCTTCAAAAGTAACAGGCAGACCAGAGATATAAAACGAATGCCGTATTGAAAGTCTTTGAGGTTCGAGGAAACTTATTAAGTATATGGGAGTGAAATCAAGGAAGAAGAGTTTAAAAAAATGTCGAACCTTACTAAAATCTATGATAACGACGTTTACTTCATGTTCGTTATCTAAGACAGGAAAGGACTAGTATGCGAAGTCAACACTCATTGGTGAGCCATCCCATCATCCTGCTTCGAATATATCAAAGATGAATAAAAAAAAAAACAAAATTGGAACAACCTTTTTTTTTTTTAGTTTTCCTTAGTTATTCAAATAAACATTATTAAAAGGCAAACAAAGTTCTGTCGCCGAAAGGCAAATTGTACAATAGACATGTATTGTTTAGCTTAGATCGCCTGCGTAGGACCAGTAAGTTATCATCATCATCGGCACCACAACCGGGATCCGATCTTGGCTTATTAGCAAGTCTCGAGACTTGTTACATTTTCCATAATAATTTGTTTTACGGGTAGGGTTATTGAAGTTATAATATATTATAAGTAAGTTATAATATATCATAATTAACATAACATAATTAACATAAATACATTTTGGAACAAATGAAAAATGGTGTGGATTACAAAAAAAAGTGACATATAAAATACTTTCGAAGAGGTTAAGGTGATGAGAGAGTTTAGTTGTTGACCTTTTTTCGCATTTCCTTTGAGCAACAGCCAATATAGGCATGATACGTGGCGCCTATGAACTAATGGTGAAAACTAATGTCTAATGTGTTTGACTGCTTTCTGCATCCTATCGAGCATATGTAAAGCATCTTACGCCCGCCAGACCAAATATTGGGATTAGATCCCATTTTAGAAGGCATGCACTCCCCGTAATTGTACCCAGTTTGGACAGAGTGAAATGTTTATTGCATCTCTTAAGAAACCCCATACATTTGGCCCGCACTTTCTGCAGGTTCATATATGTGGTCGTTCGAATTAAGAGTCGTATTAATTCGAATGCCGAAGATTGATAGTTTCTTGGCTTTGACGATGTAAGTGTCGTTCATTGACAGTGTTTTTACATTTGGATTCGTCTTTGATAACAAAGGTTATCAGTGGGCTTTTACCTATTCAGTTAGATTGCTATTGGTAATTTCTTATCCATTGAATCAGTGCATCGTCAACTTCTTAGACATGTAATTTCGACAAATGGGCCGGGAGCTAAACTTTATCCATCGCATTGGAAATATCCAATGAGACTATGTTGTTTTACACCCATGGAGTGGCTCCACTTCTCGGTATGATAGGCCATCTCCTGTGGACCCATTGCTAGGAAAGGGATATTGACGATAATTAATGAAGTTATTTAATTTTAGTTAATCAGTAAGTCGAAGTTAATCTTGGGCGGAAAAGTACCTAGTGATATGGGTCGTTAGGAAGACGGGAATAATTATCGCCACATCATCTGCATAACACTACATTATTATTGCTACAGGCTGATGGGAAGAGTGGATGCTGCTCACTTTTTGAGAATTGCTTGAATACGCGCTGACTTCGAAATATTTAAAAATTATGCAATTGAATAGGACAGATGACAGAGCATCCGCAGCGGTTTAGCGAGGGGAACATATCTTCGAAAGAATTGAGGGAATGCCATGCATGCCAGCAGATTTGTTGATGTTCAGCTCTTTAAGTGCTTAGCGAGCAGTACCAGTTCAAAAGTGAATCTGTTACATGGTGTCCTGGTTGTACTCATCTTGAAACAACAGATGGGCTATTGTGGCGTTTCCAACAGATCCACATAAACTGAGTTGTGTTGAGTTGGTTGTGCATTTACAACTTTTTTGTGATAGGAACCTACACTAAGAAAGAATAGAACCAAACCACCGACGCATCAGACCTCCACTACTTGATTGCGAAAATGTCGTCTTTGTGTCGTTAGTGTTTATTATTTATTGGCCTGTAGGAACCCGGAAGTTCATGAGCTCGCCGATTCGACTCCGCTATCGTTCCCTGTCCTGTCCGCTCTGCTTCCACGATTGACTATCCAATCCGATCTCATCAAGGTCAAACCTTACATTGTCCTCCCATCTCCGTCGGGGTCGTCCTGCCGATCTCTTTTCCGTTGGTCTACCGTCAATAATTCTGCGCACGGTCCTATCGTCGTCCATTTGAGCCGCATGTCCGGCCGATCTTAATCTTTGCGACCTGATTACTCTCACTATTGTAGGTTTGCGGTATAGCTCTTCCAATTCGTGCTTCCTCCATAGTCCTGCTTCCTCGTGATATTTACCACAAAAGATACCCCTTACATCTTTATTCTCGAATACGTGGAATTTGTTTTCTTCCCGTTTTGTAAGAGCCCATCTTTCGCATCCGTATAGAATAATCGACATGATTATGGTTCTATAGACACGAAGCTTTACATTACGTGATAGCAATTTGGATTTCAACAATTTACTAAGTGCGTGCCAAAAACGTTGCCGGAGTGTCATCATCATCATCATCGGCGCTACAACCGGGTTCCGGTCTAGGCCCTATTTAACAAATCTCTTCACCGGTCCCGATTTCGAGCCGATGTCATCCAGTTTGGCACTTCCAGGCTCTGGGCGTCCTGGCCTATGTCACCCCTCCATCGCAGACAAGGTCTGCCGCGCTGTCTCCATCCATACATCCTGCCACAAAGGTCTTTCCGGGCAGGCTCCTCTTCGCATATTCGAGCTAGGTGTCCCACCCACCGGAGTCTACCGAGCTTGATTTTTCTTACAATATTAGCTTGAAGATAAATTGCGTACAACTCATAGTTGTAGCGTCTCCGGAATCGTCCTCCCTCACACATGGGGCCAACAATTCTCCTTAAGACCTTTCTCTCGAACGCGGCCAAGAGTTCAGAGTGCCTTTTATTAAGCACCCAGGTCTCGGATTCATACATGAGTACTGGTAAGACCATGGTCTTGTACAGTAGCAGCTTGAATGTTCTGGATAAATTTCGGGATATAAAGAGCATTGATAGACCATAGTAGGCTGTGTTGGATTTGATCTTATTTGTACTTATTTTTTCCCTCATTAATGTGCAGTCCCAGTTTTAGTGCCACCTGCTGGGTGAAGGAGGCCAGTACAGGTGATTGGATCTACCAATGATGTTGGTGTCATCTGCGTAGGCAAGTATCTGGCTAGTTGTGACGCCAGAGCCATGGATTGCTTTCTCCAACGCCAGGTTGAAGAGGAGGCAGGCCAGACCGTCTCTTTGTCGGAGTCCATTAAAGATGTTTATTGGTTAGGACAGCAATCCCGCTATTTTTACTTGACTAGTTACGTTGGTCATGGTCAACCTACAAAGTCGTATCAACTTGTTTGGAATGTTGAACTCTCTCATGGCATTATATAGTTCTACCCTGGCTATGCTCCCGTAGGCGGCATTAGTGCAGTCTTTTGATAATTTCCTTCGACATTTCGTTACTGGCCGTCAGTATTTAAATTCTTTAACTTTTTTCGGATATTTTCCCTCTGACGGTTATAAGTGTTCCCTGAAGTCCAGCTGCTCTCCCCCTAATCATGTATTTTGTTTTGTCTTCATTTATTTCTAGGACCACCTCTTCTGCCGCTTGCATGATGATTTCACTGTTTTTGCTTACAGTGTCGATGTCATCCGCATATGAGAGCACTTGTGTGACCCCGTTCTGGGATGATCCGGCCATGTTCTCGTCTTGTACTTCTCTGGTGACATACTCGAACACAAGGTTAAAAAGATATGGTGAGAGGCCATCCCCCAGTTTTAGTTCGTCCCGGATTTCAAATTGTTCTGAGAGGTGGTTTTATAACATTTGTTAGTATTTTGTATGTGGTTTGGGAGCAATGATATTCCTCTGTAGTTTTCGCAGTCCGATCTGCCCCCTTTTTTGAAAATGGGGACGACTATTGAGGTTTTCCCTTCTTCCGGAGTGACTTCCTCATCCTATATTGTTTTAATCAGTTGGTGGATCTTTCGAGCAGTTGCCTCTACTACATGGTTCATAAGCTCTGCCGGTATGCAGTCGACTCCGGGAGCTTTGTTGTTTTTCAATCGATTTATTGCGTCTACAACTTTGTTGAAAGAGAGCTCTGGTATCTGAGGCTCTGCTGTATGTATGTCTGGTGCCTTTATTTGTGGTTGATGGGTGCGCACATTGAGGAGGTTTTTAAAGTACTGCTTCCACATTGTTACAGTATTGTTTGTTGCTGTCATCAGACAACCGTTTGCGTCTCGAATTATTTTGGCTCTCCCTCGGTAGCCATTTCTAATTGAATTTAGGCCGCCATATATACCTCTGATGTTCCTTGTTTTGGCATTTTCTAGGATTTCTTTGATCCGAGTCTTTTCCCATTCGCGTTATTTGCGTTTGAAAAGTCTCATTATCCGTCACCAAAGTATCACATCACTAATTAATCAGCGCGGCTCCTCGATAGTATAGTGGTTAGTATACCCGCCTGTCACGTGGGAGACCAGGGTTTTTTTCCCCGTCGGGGAGCCTCTGGCGCAAGACCAATGACCTTGCCCGGAAAAAAAAATCATTATGGAACATTTAACAAGCCTCACGCCTCCCGGTTGTAGTGCCGATGATGATGATGATGGTGATCTAACGTCCCAAATAATTCTAGCCACTCATCGCGTTTCGCTGCTTGAAAACCGGCCCGTTCACCAACAGCCCCCATTCGCAAGCCATCTTTTACCCAGTCTTCTGAAATTTATAATGCTACTTCTTCATATGTTCCATATTCTCGACATAGGATATCGGTTTCATCGCCCGCATGGTAAAACACTACTCCAACTATCTTGGTTCGTTTTTTCTATTCAGCGAACTTTATAGCTACCTCGACCACAAATATCGGTCTCTTTTAGATTTATCTCTTTCACAAATCACCATACTGAAACGTAGGCGATCTGGAACATTAGAGATATTACTATCATGAAGAATTCGTTTATCCCCGGCACAACGGAAACTGTGGTAAATAATAGAGACTCCATATTTGTCTTGGATAAGACCTATTCTATCCAAGAAGGGAAACGCTTCTGGGGGAATAAACCCATTCTGGATAGTACTCTCCAGATACATATCATTGGGACCCACGAGATAGGATTATTTTCATTGCGCATTCCCCTTGCAGTGCGGCCACGATTAATTTTAATTATGAAGTTCTCAATCCTGTTTAGTCCTGGTTTGTCGTACAGGACTTTATTGGGGTAGAATTTCTTATGTTGCGACTCTAGTGTTCTATATATTCCAAAGCAGGAACGCAAACACTGCCTCGAACACGCGAAACTTCTCCATGTAAAATGGGGATATGTTATACCATACCGGGCAGTTATACACTAGCACTGGCCGGATGAATGCCGACTGTGATATTATTTTGACTTTAGAGCTTAGAAGAGTACTGCGGAATAGACTTCTTGTCATTGCATATGCGTTTTTAGCTGCGGTAAGAGCAGCTGCTATACGCTTATCAAAGTAAAGACACTGATCAAGGCAGATACCAAGGTATCTGACTAAGTTTTTACTTGTAGGGGAAGATTATTACTTCATACAATGGAGAATTTTTCAACTTTATTTTGTATCCTCGATGCCCTAGACAAGGGCGTTCTGAAAAAGGATAGTGTCCGTTTTCTGGAAATTGATCTTTAATTTCCAGTCGTCGCAAAAACGTTTGATTCTATTGAAGTCATCTAGTCTGTTGATGACATCAATCTTTTCTTCAGATCTATACACCACAATGTCGTCTGCGTATGATATTGCGTGGTTGAGAGAACCTACTACATCGCTAGTGTAAATGTTAAACAAAATGGGAGAATTCCCTGCTATAAGTCGAACGGTCTTGTTAGAGATTATATCACCACATTTCACCACAAATTGTTTACCCATTATCACATCGTAGATAATGTATAACAAATATTCGGGCATACCTAGATTTGATAACTTATATACAAGCCCTTCTAACCATACGGTGTCGAAGGACTTTTCAAAGTCAACCAAGCAGGCCCCCGTGCATTGTCGCATTACCTTGTTTCACTGTGTGTAAGAAACAAGTTTTGTCGCAGCGTGAACTCTGTCATGTTGCGATCTTAAACCAAACTGGTTGTTCACAATGATACAACTTTTGTCACATCAGTTTATCAATGCTTTAATTATAATTTTCTCGAATACCTTGGTGATGTTTGGAAGTAAGCTAATCGAGCGAAGATTGGCCGGGTTGCTCCTGTCTGTGGGGATGAGATGGACTACTGCAGTTATTCAATCGTTTGGATAATTTAGAGCGTTGTTGAACAAAATTGTGTAAACCTTCACTACTTCAAGAGGCAAATGTTTTAGAACAATGTTTGGAATAATATCTATTCTTATTCTATTTCTATTCTTATTCTATTCTATCTATTCTTATTCTTTTTTGTTCTTAATGGATCTAAGGATGTTCGTAAATCCTTGTGCACAAACATACTCGTGTTTGGACTTCTAAGAGGGGAATCCGCTCTATTGTTTTCACTAAAGGTCTTGAAACTTCGACTTCCGAGACGCCAACTGTTACATTCAGTGCGTACCAAAATATGGTTTTGGAGAGCCCTATTTTCCAGGTCAAGTTTAGAATTAATGGATATGTTCACTCTATACACTGCCTCAAAACTAGCACCAATTGAGTTCGCTTTCTTTTGCGGATCCTCGACTATTATTAACTTCGTTGGAGTTGATGTGTTCCGGGGTAAATGCTGTGTTCAGCTAATTTTGACAGTTCTCAGGAGTCTGTGGAACTCGCAGACTTGGAATGTTATTTTAATCTCGCTTTTTGAAAGACTGTCTATTTGCGGGAACATATTCGGTCATTTAATTTTTCATTTTTACAACATTTTTTTATTTTCTTTTTATCTTCTTAGTTTCTAAATTACACGCTAGACAAAAAATGCTTGAATTCTAGCTTATTTATCTTATATTATAACTTACTGGTCCTACGCAGACGATATAAGCTAAACATTATAAAACTGTGGGCGTTTATCGGTTAATTGTGCCAGCACGGGCACGGGTTCACCAATATTCAACCGGACTTTCATATACTTTTACTAGGAGAGATGAATTCCATAATAGGTGCGCCAATTAGCATCACAGACGGCGACGATGAATAAAAAGTGTCAATTTGAACCAAGAAAAAAAAAAAGATGAACAGTTTAGTTAATTATTAACACTTTATAGGAAATCATTCTTCAGGTTGAGTCAATACAAATCTTCAATGAACAGTTTAGTTTCTTCGCTGGCGCTTTTCGTTACTTTCAACGGGAATTTTTCGAGTTACCATTATGTTGAAAAGGCAATGCAAATTATTACCACCCCGACTCACGACTTTACTTTCGACCTGCTTCACATCGACTTCCTGGAGCCCGACTCGGGGTAATAAAAAGGGGGTTCCGCTTTCGACGGTATTTGTGACTCGACTGGCTTAAAAGGGGCAAGAATCCATTCGTGGCGTCGTGGCAGTGGGGTCATCGCTAAGTAAACTTACTGCATCTTACTAGGAATGTGAAGAAGGGTTGCTATGTGTATATAGAGAATTGTTGCGGGGAATTTTTTGCCGTACAGGCTGAATTAAATTCCTCTGTTGCTATGTATACGGAGAAATCGGTTTCGGGGGCATATCCAAGTATGGGCATGAGTTGTCGGTTAGACAAAGGAACATGGGTCTGGGTCGTTGCGATGGTTGTTTCGAGGAAATGCAACGCACCGTGCTGGTGACTTACCAGTAAGGATAATTGGTATTATTTCAGATGGTTTAGGTAGGGTGGGTGCCGAAATGATTTTCGGGGAAACTAAATGTTGCTTGGTTACAAGCGAGGGAAATGGTTTAAGCAGCAAGTGAGCCGGAATGATTTTCGGGGGAAATTAATGCTGCTTGGTTGCAAGCGAGAAATATAGTTTAAGTAGGAAATTAACCGAAGTGGTTTTTGGGAAAAATGTATGCGGTTTGATGTAGATGAGGGAGATGATTATATCCTGTTGTAAGTCTTGAAGATGCATTTTATTACAGATTGGGAAATGAATTCTTTGCAAGTTTAGGGGTGTATGCGATTGCAGATTTGGGAATGGGTGCTGTTGCAGATGGGAAGTGGGTTCTTTGCATGTTTGCGAATATGTGCTATTGTAGGTTTGGGTTATGGTGACGAGCTGTTAGCGGTCGAAGTTAGGTAGGAATTGTGGGTTGGTTCTCTCCGTGTGATATAGAGAACCCCCACAAAACGATTGTATAAATTGGACAAGATGTATAGCAAGACTGTTGGCCGGTAATATATGGCAATAGCTAGGAAACCTGTTCCACGGAATATGTGAAAGTATAAGATGCGTGAAAAAGTTTGCGTAAAAACCAGCATCAGTTCTGGGACACGGTTTGGTATTCCATTGGATCTGATTGCTCTAGCCTAATTCACGGGAAATACCTTGAATAACACATGAACGGGGCTTTAGATCCGGCGTTGAAGATTTTACGAGCACTTGTGATCATGGTGTTTTTAAAAGAATCAGGATTTAGAGCTGAACTCGCGAGAAACATTTTTTCGAAATCATTGACTTTGTTTTTGAGTTTGTGACTTGTATCCCGCTGCCTGTCAGAAATACCACAAATTGTCCCAAATTGTACCTACATATTCCAGCACTTGGCGAACTTGTTAAGGCTTATTAGTCGTGAGATGTGTGATTGCACAACAGATATCAGATATCATTTCCCCATTACACTGTCTATTGTACGGATACAAATGCTTGGCTCAATTTCAAAAACAGGATCAAGGTGTTCACAGAATTACTCTGGTTATCTGGCACTCTCGTAAGCTCTACCATTAGTTCGGGTCAAATTACAGCTAAAAGCAAATGTTTTGGGCTACGCTTGAAACCGACTGGGGAAATGTACATTAAACTTACTAACATTTTTTCTTTAATTTGTATTCAATATTCGCTTTTTATAGTCCCAATTCTTGTGCAATTTTTTTGTTAGATGTGTACATGTATTTTTTATATGTATAGTAAGTATACATCCAGAGTCCAGAGGGAACCAATAGAATCCCTGAAATGTCCTTATCCTTGTCCCCAGTGATTGCAGTCTCTTTAAATTCTTTAGGTTAGGAACTGCTTGTGCGCCAGAACAAATCGAACACGTACATCACTGTCAATTTCGAAACATAGTTTGAATGGAATCCTTATTGAAGAACAATTCAATAGATTAAATCTGGTCAATGGTCCCAAAGCAATATTTTTTTATAAATGCCTACTTTTGAAGTTACGTTTGTACTGCACACACAATTTTTGAAAGTTGTCGGATTGAATATAGTTCAACATCAGAACCTCTAATTGGACTTACTTATGTTTTCGAACGACTACATCCCGTGGTGACCAGTTGTTTGTTTATATTTCTGGGAACTGTTGGAAATAAATGTGACAGAAAGATAAAACAATAGAGGAAATCTCATTCAGAAATAATAAAAAAGTGTCCAAATTAAAGTGAGCCAATTAAATTCGCAATAAAATTTCCGATCAAAACCCTTTACAGTTTTTTTTAAAGATGAATTGTATGCTGCAAAAAATCTCCCTGGATTAAATGGAAAGAAACTGAGCCAATCAATATAATTTGTACACAGAACGCGGCTTTGTTAATTAGATGAAGTAGCTTTGTAACAGATTGAACGTTAATAAAATGGCCAGAGCTATGAAGATAGGCCATTAAGCCACTGACCTATTAGGCCCTCTGGAGTGTGTTTCCCAAGAAACAATTTATTTGCACCCTTCTTCCACACAATCCTGATTCAAACTTCTCAACAGTCTTCGTATTACTGCTGGGAAATACATAGTATTCAAATTTATTATTGTTTACTTTTGATTTGCACTTCGTAGCTTTTATTAATTAAGCCCCTTCCCATCGTCACCTTGATTCTAGGTAAAAATACGTTCTCCATGCCTACTAATTCCTCTGAATTGCTGTTAGTTGTTCATGTAAACATTTAATATCTTGTATATATTAAAACGAAGGTAAACATACTACAACTGTTTCTTCTCTTGGTTCCTTTCAGTTCTGGGAAATCATTTCCGAGGAGCACGGCATCGACGCCAATGGTATCTATCATGGCGACAGTGATTTGCAGCTGGAAAGAGTCAGCGTCTACTACAACGAAGCGTCAGGTATGTATCAGGCATTTCCATTTAGGGGACTGTAACACAATATTCTCCCCCATTTGTTTTTCTGGTATCCAACGCCCTACGAGTTTAAATAAATGCCTTCACGGTTCTGCTTCTACAGTCGTTGCATTGGCTCTGGTATGCATGATAAGACTTAGTTTGTGGGTAAAAGTAAATGCACTGAAATGCCTATCGTTTGACTGATGGTGGCACATTCGGGATAATGAATCATTCTAAGCGCGTCATTGGGGATTCGTAGACTTTGCCATGGGGGGATCAGGCACTGCATGCAAACCACTTAAGGCGACAGACGTCAGGGTCGTACGTACGGCGCAAGCCAATGCCTTCCCATTTTTAGGCTGGATTTTGTGCGTTTTTATGGACTTCCTTTCCAAATAGGCTTGCACTCTACGTGTGGTGAATTGGAATTGTCCAATTGAGACTTTTAGTAGGACGGTTAGCTAGTGAACATTGGACACCTGTGAATTTAATTAAGCTACTCTTCAAAAACCAGTAAGTTGGCAATTAATCATTTTCGGGAATATTTACAGCGGTGACGCGCTCGTCGGGTGGAAAATATGTACCACGTGCGATTTTGTTGGACTTGGAGCCTGGCACAATGGAAGCTGTCCGTTCTGGAGAATATGGACAACTCTTCCGGCCAGATAACTTTGTCTTCGGTCAGTCGGGAGCTGGAAACAATTGGGCCAAGGGTCATTATACCGAAGGAGCAGAACTTGTTGATAACGTTTTGGATGTTGTACGTAAGGAATGTGAAAACTGCGATTGCCTGCAGGTAAGGAGTGTCTTTCAAGTAAATTAGTGAAAACTACATGCGTTTTTTTAACGAATTTATAGGGATTTCAATTGACGCACTCTCTCGGAGGTGGCACCGGCTCTGGAATGGGAACTTTGCTGATCTCGAAAATACGAGAGGAATATCCTGATCGAATCATGAATACGTATTCAGTTGTACCATCGCCAAAGGTTTCCGATACAGTTGTTGAGCCATATAATGCCACTCTATCTATTCATCAATTAGTCGAAAATACTGACGAGACATACTGCATCGACAATGAGGCACTATACGATATATGCTTCCGTACTTTGAAGGTATCTAACCCGACTTATGGAGATCTCAACCACTTGGTATCATTGACTATGTCTGGGGTGACAACCTGCCTACGATTCCCGGGACAACTAAATGCCGATCTTCGTAAACTAGCCGTCAACATGGTGCCATTCCCACGTTTGCACTTTTTCATGCCTGGCTTTGCTCCATTAACTTCACGTGGCTCTCAACAGTATCGCGCTCTCACCGTTCCCGAATTGACTCAACAAATGTTCGACGCTAAGAATATGATGGCGGCTTGCGATCCACGCCATGGTCGTTATCTAACAGTTGCAGCGGTCTTCCGAGGACGAATGTCCATGAAGGAAGTCGATGAACAAATGCTGGCAGTTCAGAATAAGAACAGCAGCTACTTCGTCGAATGGATACCAAATAATGTGAAGACAGCCGTATGCGATATCCCACCAAAGGGATTAAAAATGTCGTCTACTTTCATTGGAAACACGACTGCTATCCAAGAGCTCTTCAAGCGGATCTCAGAACAATTTTCAGCTATGTTTAGGCGTAAAGCTTTCTTGCATTGGTATACTGGAGAAGGTATGGACGAAATGGAGTTTACTGAAGCCGAAAGCAACATGAACGATTTGGTCTCCGAATACCAGCAATATCAAGAAGCTACGGCTGATGACGAGTTTGACCCTGAGATGCATGAAGAGGTTGAAGCCGAATGTGTCTAAAAGGCATGCACCCTAGAAATCAAATAAAAATCAAAACAACAACATCAAACGTAACAAAAGTTCCAAAGTTCACAAAAAAAAAAAAATACATTTTTACACGTTCTTGTATCATTCAGTAGCCCCATTTTCGACCTGCTTTAAAATTCGAGGGCATATTATTACCTTTCCGATTTTCTAGTCGCTCTCATCGACACTCAACTCTAAACGAACTAGCCTGCCCGACGGTGGTTAGACTGAAGTCTCTAGCAAATCAATTAGCTACAACAATGAATTCCTATTAAAATAGTTCAACGCTATTCGTATTTTATGATTTCATTTTTATATTATTATTTTACAATACATATGTGTGCTGCAAACGTTAAACAAAAAATCACATTCTTAGCTCTCTGTTTTCTGGTGCTTATAAGGCTTCACCCAAAGATTGCGAGGTTTTGTTTATTATTATTATTTTCTTATAATTTATTAGCTTAATGCTGTCGAAATTCTTTATAATTTATATAACTGTCCAAGGATATGCAGAACTATCCATTTATTATACAAGATATACATAAATATCTCACGCTGAATCATTTATCAACCATATTTTACGAATTTTATTTTTATTTTCTTATAATAAAGTTGAATCTAAAAATCATGTGCGTGTATTTTATTAATAACTAAATGTGATGTGAGTTATATACAACAAGAATAACAATTGTTTTGTGCAGTAATTTTAATTGATTGCCCCACCGTTAAATAATAACGCGTGTCCCAAACATTTTTTTTTAATATCCTTAAATTTCAACAGTTCCGGAAAATAAGGACCCGACGAAGGCCAGGGCGATCCTTGTCCCTGTTCAATCCAAGTTGACATCCAGACTCCACGTGACACCCCTGGATAGTTACTTTGGTACCCGCTCAGTAGAGATCCAATGCATGCAGCGACATCCCGAGAAAGGTTGGCGCAAGGCTAATAATCTTTCCCGGAAAAACAAATTATTATGGAAAATTTAACAAGCCTCGGATATTGGCCGGATGTACGACGACGACTACGGAAACAAAAATGGCTAAACGATTTGAGAATTTTCTCATGGAACCTCCGCTCTCATGGAGGTCGCTGTCTGAATATAAGGCTGACATAGCAGCATTATAAGAAATAAGATGGGCGGGGAGTGGTGTAATTCAAAGAAACAAGTATGACATTTATTACAGCTGTCATGCAAAACACCATGTGCTCGGGGTAGACCTTTAGTCAGACAAAAACTGAAACCTGCCATTATCGGCTTTAATGCAATAAACGAAAGGCTATGCACTCATCGGTTGCGAGGCAAGTTTGAGAACAGAAGCCTCATAAACGTTCACAGACCTACAAAGGAGTCCCCTGACGACGAAACAGAATAATACTACGAGAACGTCGAACTCGCCCTCGATGCCTCCCCAAGATACGCTGTGAACATCATTCTTGGTGATTTGAATGCGATAATAGGTCGGAAGCCGGTTTTAATGCAATAAACGAAAGGCTATGCACTCTTCGCGTGCGAGTCAAGTTTAAGAACATAAGCCTCATAAACGTTCATGGACCCACGGAGGAGTCCTGTAGTATCAGCTTAAGTTTGTAGTATGATAATTTGTTACCTGCCAGTGTGTAATATTATATTACGTGCCTTGCACTTCCGCTCGTTATTCCTCTCGACTGCAACACCATGTACAACTTCTTCTGCACTGAATCATCCAGCAATGTGGTTTGTCGATTATCCAGTGTCGGCTCCTCTGGATGTTCTCCCGATGCGGCACTGATTTCTTACCTTTAGTTTGCCGAACAAAGGAAAAGACCCGCAATCACTTCTACGTCAAAGTTCCGTCTTCTGCAATTTTTCTTTGATGACAAAAAAAACTACTTTTCACTTTTTTTTTGTTTCAACCTTCCTCTCTCTTTATAACTTCTTTATTCTGTTTCTTTACAAGAAAAAGGATTAACCTCTACCGGACAGTTTCTTCTTTTTCTACTCCTGCCTTTTCTTTTTTCTTTTTTCTACAGTTCACAACAGTTTCTCTTTATGTTCTTCCAAAAAACCCGTCGACAACGGAACGTCAACAAAACCCGTACATAAAAAAAAAACATTAACCCTTTTTCTCTTTCGCTCCCCATTCACGTCCACTTCGAAAACCGAATTCGAACTCGAAGAACTGCACGATCCACACCCGAATCGGGGCGTGTTCGAAAACTCACTTCTGGATCGTGCAATTCCTCCACCACCTTACCATCATACCACCTTAAAACAAATTATATTAAAATTACAAAAATGATTAATTGGTGGGGTGGCGGACGCACGTAACATACCCCCCCCCCCCCCCCACAAGACTGCGTGGCATTCTTAGGAGAGGAATGTCACGCCGGAGAGTGGACGGCGGAGAGCAAACAAACAAACAATCAACAAACCAACCAATAAATAAATAAATAAATAAATAAATAAATTAGTCGACATGCTTAAGTGTTAATGTTAGTAAGGATTCTCTATATAAACTACGGAGTACTTATAAATTAGGGTTAGTAAAAAAAAAAAATAAATAAATAACATTTTAATAGGGGAACACTAACAACACAGATTTCCATTTCTCGCGGCGGGCCCGACAATTAAAACGATGGTCCGACCGAAAGCTCGACCGTCCACACGATCCGGTTACGACCCCCCCGCTAAGGCGAGGTGATCCCTTCTCGTCTAACCTCCAAAATGTCACCCGGCCGGCGAAATCGTCCCGCTCCTAGATATTTCCTCTTGGACTCCTTTACTCCCAGTCCATGGGTTGGCAGATCGGGGGTTGCCCCGTTCCGGAGGCAAAACCTACCATCACCCAACATTATGCTGCGCTTTCGCACTTTCTATATTTGCGATCCAACCCCCAGCACTGGGGTTTGCCTCTGCAGTCTGCGCTGGGACTGCGCCTGCAGCATTAGGCCTGGCCTTAAAGACTTTTCGTCAGACTCTCAAGTTGGTATCCCTCGACGAATGTCCTTTACAAGGACGAGGATTCCGGAGGGAAACCAGAGTCTGGCCAGCTGGGATCAGGGGCTCCAAGTTACAGGAAGGCTTATCCTGCCCTTATTCGTTCTTTTATTAAAGGTGTTGTCTAATAACTATATTACCAACGTCCGCTGTTCGGGGTTCATCCGGATGACCTCGTGGGTAGCACGTGGTTGCACAGCTTTTCGCAGCCCTCCCCTGTATGGGTAAGGTCTCCGGGCGAGTACCTGCCGCAGTATCGACCTTGACAGGTCCCTTTGGCACGTCTCGCCGTTCGGCTGCCACATGTTCAACCCTTCCCGTCCCATTGTTGATAAATTGAATGGAGAATGGCACGGGATTTACGGTCGTTCGGGAAAAACCAAACAACCACCCGGCCCGTCTACCTTACAATTCCGAGACAGGAAGTCGTACCCCAACAATCCGTCTTCCTCCAAACCCGACAAGGAGTCTACTATTTGGAAACTGCAGGGAATCTCATGGTGCAACTTGAAATTCCCAGTGCAGCATCCCCTCGACTTGCCTTTGACAAACAGCGCTTGGAGCGTTGTAGATTTATGCACATCCATGCCATATCTAGGATGGAGTGCCTTCAGCTTCAACAGGCTGATCTCAGCGCCGGTGTCCACGATTAGGCGCGTAGGGTTCCTACGGCCAATGTCTAAAGGGAGAGCGACAATCGGGACCTGAGTCGGTGAAAACTGAGAACAGCTGGAGCCGGGTTGCGTTTCTAGTGCGGTCGGGTAGGATCTTGCCGACCCGACCTTGGGGAGTTTCCCGAACTCTCACATTTTGCCTTATGTCGACCCTCTGCCGCCTTGTGAGTGTGTCGACCGCAAAACTCGCACAATGTTCCGCTCCTCCGTTCAGGAATATTCCGCTCGGGAGTCCCACTGGACTCCGAACTAGCGGAACTGGAGCTATTCTTTCTGCCCACTTTGGGCCCAATGCGCCGGGGCTGCCATTCCCGGCTCCCCGCGCTGGCTGATGCGGCGTCATGCCTCGCATCCGTTTTTGAGGACTTTGAGTCCATGGAGTCGGGTCGCTTACCGCCACCGCTCGACACGGACGATCGTCGCCCATCATCTCCACCTGCTTTCCGGGAATCCTTACTCTCCGCGCTACTATTACCGGCGTTCCGATTTCGCCGACGCTGCCCCCGACGCCCCCTGCGCCTATTTCTCGCGCTTGCCCCAGTCTCCACACGGGTGTCTTGCTCTCGGCTCGCAACAGGTGCTGTTCCGGCGTGCCGCTTATGGGGAGAACCCTGGGAACTCTGTTGTTGTTCCCACCTTTGCCTGAATTCGCACTCGCGCAAGCTGTGACCTTGCCGGCCACAAAACTCGCAACAGCATCGGACGCTGAATACTCTGGGGCCTGATGTCGCCGTCCCGCCACCCGTAGACGGGGGCTGCGGCTCTGGTAGGGCTCTGCGCTGAAACTGTGGTCGCTGATAAGGCGGTTCTTGCCGTGCGAAACCGCCCTGCTGACCACTACCCCCGTATGTAGTCTGGGGACCGCGCGTCCTCGTCGGACGATCCGGGCAGTCCACTATGTCGTGGCCATACCGCCAACACTCGCGACAGAAGGGAGTGTTTCGTCTTTGTAGACACTCGTCGTATACGTGACCCCTCACTTTGCAGAAGCTGCATGTTGTCTGGGATTCCAGGGGGTGCGCCGATCGACCAACCGGATCCCTGAACGGATTGTCGCAACCCGATCGATCCTGTGGCACATACGTTCCCTGAGCCAAGCTCTGTGACTCTCTACTCTGGCTCGGCATGGTATTTGACCACGCTCCCTCGCCAGAGGAGGCCGGAGCATAGGCACCAGCATCCCGTCGATAATTGAGAGGTCCGTACGACCGCTCCCGAACGAAACTATCTTCCCCCCGCCGACGACTATCAGACTCTTCGGCCGGCAACACGAATGACACCGCCCGGGGATTTAAGTTCGATAAAACCGGCGCCGGCGCCGCGGTGTAATCCCTAGAAGTGGAGGATGAATTTTCCAAAAGGGTCGAGCAACTTCCCGGTCCTAACTCTAATGTTTCCGACGCTCGCTCGGCGATTCCGTGCCGCGCATCCACAAACAGGTCGTCCTGCCTCAGCATTTCCCTACGAGCTCGCTCAAACCCGGTTAGGTGGTCCACCAGGCTTCGAAAAGGGACATTACCCAACGTGAGGAGGAAGTGCTTTAGTCCTTCCTCCCCCAGACCCCTTACCAACACCGGTTTGTCCATGCCCTCAAGCTGGCTGGCGAAGACGGATCTACCCTGGCGACCATAAAAACGCTCAGCTGCCTCCTCGCACCGTACCACGGCCCGCTTCACTCGGGAAACGAAACTTGTGGCATCCTCAGAAGGAAGTCGTCGCATTTTGGAGAGTTGAGCACACAACTCCTCATACGACACCCGGGGCTCGTAGGCCTCTCTGAGACGCTGTTCCGCTTCGAGGAAGGTCGTGGGTGGTCTCTCCTCGAACATTCGATAGGCCTCGCCGCTCAGCCTAGAGGGCAGCCACCGGAGGAAGGTATGTTCCTCCTCCACCGCCAACCCATCCAAGGTCCTTCTACAGCCCTTGAGAAACGAAGAGAGTCTCTCAGCTGTATCCGGGCCTTCCTGTCCCGAAAACATGGGGACCGCCTTCGACACGAGGTCGAAAACCCTATCAGTGCCCAACATAGTCCGTACAGGACATGGTTGCGGGCCCAATTTAAAATATGAGGGCATCGGCGTGTCCTCCATGCTTCCAACAGCCTGCTTGCTGACGGTGGGAGGGGGCCTCGTTGGTGATCGCTCGTCCACAAATTCATCACGCGAATCATGGAATGCCTCCGGATCCACCTCGTCAACCGGCGGCTCGGGAAACGCCTCGGGCCGTGCCCGGGCAGGGGTGCCCTCTCGGACATCTCTCTGACGTTGCCTTGTTTGCATCTGCCGGCCCTCTAACTAAACCCAAGATTTCCCGACAACAAACCCGGAACCACGACAAGCCCTATGGCCAATAGTAAAACCGGGGACAAACAACAAAATAAGTGGTGGGAAAAACAAAATTAGCGGTGGGCGGTATATCGGATACCAACCCACAACGTCCGAGCCGATCAGTGTTTTATTTCTAAATCTCCGACCGCCAAAAACCGCTCACGAATCGAGGGGGCGCGAAAAACAACAAGGAACACGTTCTCCACAGCAGACAAACAAACACTCTCAAAGGGGGACCAACAACAACGACCCCGCCCAAGAAAGCGGAGAGAGAGAGAGAGAAAAGGAAAAGAACCCGGAAACGAAAACAAAAATCCTTCAACCCGACGATGAGGTAACAACACCAAAAATATATATAACAAAATCACACGCGCGATCAAAAAGAAGGAAGAAAAGGCAGAATCACAATTTCAAGATTTCAAGATCGATTAAGCTGAAAATCATTCAATGAATAAATAAATCAAAAGCAGTAATCAACAATCAAAGTATCAGCTTAAGGCTAAAACCAAAACAATACTACAGTCATTAACATATTAGATTTCCATTTAACAATAATAATAAATAAATAGATAAACCACAAGCATTGCTCAATTAACAACAAAAAGAGAAGAAACAATAAAAAAAAACAAAAATGTCTGCCTTCCATCCCTGGTCCATGCAGGCCTCTCCGCTCACGCCTTAGTGCGTGATGTTTCACAATAGTATTTAAAAACTATATTCACAATCCACAAACCTGTCCTGGGAAGATCCTGCCAGTGTGTAATATTATATTACGTGCCTTGCACTTCCGCTCGTTATTCCTCTCGACTGCAACACCATGTACAACTTCTTCTGCACTGAATCATCCAGCAATGTGGTTTGTCGATTATCCAGTGTCGGCTCCTCTGGATGTTCTCCCGATGCGGCACTGATTTGTTACCTTTAGTTTGCCGAACAAAGGAAAATACCCGCAATCACTTCTACGTCAAAGTTCGCTCTTCTGCAATTTTTCTTTGATGACAAAAAAAACTACTTTTCACTTTTTTTTTGTTTCAACTTTCCTCTCTCTTTATAACTTCTTTATTCTGTTTCTTTACAAGAAAAAGGATTAACCTCTACCGGACAGTTTCTTCTTTTTCTACTCCTGCCTTTTCTTTTTTCTTTTTTCTACAGTTCACAACAGTTTCTCTTTATGTTCTTCCAAAAAACCCGTCGACAACGGAACGTCAACAAAACCCGTACATAAAAAAAAAAAACATTAACCCTTTTTCTCTTTCGCTCCCCATTCACGTCCACTTCGAAAACCGAATTCGAACTCGAAGAACTGCACGATCCACACCCGAATCGGGGCGTGTTCGAAAACTCACTTCTGGATCGTGCAATTCCTCCACCACCTTACCATCATACCACCTTAAAACAAATTATATTAAAATTACAAAAATGATTAATTGATGGGGTGGCGTACGCACGTAACAGTCCCCTGACGACACAAAAGAAGAATTCTACGAGAACGTCAAATGGGCCCTCAATGCCTACCCAAGATACGATGTGAAAATCGTTCTTGGTGATTTAAATGCCAAAATAGGCCGAGAGCCGGTTTTCAGGCACTACGCAGGTTCCAATAGTTTGTATGAGAACACTAATGACAATGGATTACGTGTCATCGAACTGTCAGAATCAAAGGACTTGGTCGTTGCGAGTACCAGGTTTCGCGTAAAGATATCCACAAAGCCACCTGGGTATCACCTGATGGAGGCACTCGCAACCAAATTGGGCACGTGTTGATAGATCGCCGCCACTCCACGAACCTGATGACGGTACAAACGTACCGAGGTGCCAACATTGACTCGGATCACTATCTTGTTGGTACAGGTTTCCGAGCGCGGATTGCCTTACGGAGACCTATTGCATCCGAGGATCCGGTTCGAATCAACACGACTGCTTTACGCAATGAAAAAAACCAGTAACACCTTTGGTCATGTGCTAGGACTCGCCCTCGGAGAGCTCGGCGGAGGGAGAGTAAGTCCCTGGGCCAGAATGTCGGGCGTAGAAAAGAAATGGACACGCCTTAAAAATACTGTCATACCGGGCAATGCAGCAGTCTCATAGGACGCGGGTACGCGGGGAGAAATAAAAAGAGCTCAGAAGATCTGAAAAAAGGCTTCACAGACAAATGAAGAGTGCCTGAAAAATAACATTGTCTGTGAAATAGAGAAAAGTAGAGAGCGAGGTCCACACTAGGCGCGGAAGTTTTACCAAATAACCGGCAGTGTGACGCGGTTCACACCACGCTGCACTTCCTGCAAGGCTAAACGAGGGTAATCTGATCACCGATCCTGAAGGCATTCTAGAGCGATGGGAAGTTCACTTCAATGAATTACTAAATGGTCAGTTCACAG
Organism: Microdon myrmicae; assembly: GCA_963931805.1. Taxonomy (NCBI): domain Eukaryota; kingdom Metazoa; phylum Arthropoda; class Insecta; order Diptera; family Syrphidae; genus Microdon; species Microdon myrmicae. The sequence continues at coordinate 238,755,874 of OZ007497.1, read as the reverse complement.
AAGAATTGGAGGATCCACTAATTCAAGATCAAGACCAAATGCTGCCGCCACCAAGCACTGAGGAAACATTAAAAGCCATAAGACAGCTCAAATGAAATAAAGCCCCCGGAGCTGATGGCATACCAGCTGAGCTGATCAAACAAGGAGGGACAGCGTTACATCACGTAATTCATGAGATCGTGATGCACGTATGGGAACAAGAGGGGACGCTGGAAGATTGGCATCGCGGAATAATTTGCCCCATACATAAGAAGGGAAATATCACAGTGTGCAGCAACTATAGGGGTATAACATTGCTAAGTACCGCCTATAAGATGCTCTCCTCTATCCTACAAGATCGGATAGCCTCATACGCTAAAGTCATCATTGGTCAATATCAATGTGGCTTTATACCGGCAAATCAGCGATTGATCAGATATTCACCCTTAGGCAGGCGATGGAAAAATGTCTGGAATTTAATATCCCATTAAATCATCTGTTTATAGACTTTAAGGGCGCCTACGACAGCATACCCAGGGTAGAACTATATAATGCAATGAGAGAGTTCGGCATTCCAATCAAATTGATATGACTTTGTAGTTTGACCATGACAAATGTAACTCATCATCATCATCGGCACTACAACCAGGATCCGGTCTTGGCCTTATTGAGCAAGTCTCTCCACCGGTATTCGGTCCATATTCGAGACTTGTTAAATTTACCATAATAATTAGTTTTTCCGGGCAAGGTTATTAGCCTTGCGCCAACCTTTCTCAGGATATAGCACCAACGTAACTAGTCAAGTATAAATAGCGGGACTGCTGTCCAAACCAATAAACATCTTTAACGGACTCCGACAAGAGGACGGTGTGGCCTGCCTTCTATTCAACCTGGCGTTGGAGAAAGCAATCCATGACTCTAGCATTACAACTAGAGGGAGTATTGTCATCAAGTCCAGCCAGATATTTGCCTACGCAGATGACATCGACATCATCGGTAGATCTGATTCGGCTGTACAGAATTCCTTCACCCAGATCGACCAGGCGGCGCAAAAACTGAGCCTGCCCATTAATGAGGAAAAAACTAAATACATGGTGGTAACTTCTGCGAATAGAATACCTAAAGTTGGTCAAACTATCAGGGTCTATCAAGGCTCTTTAAATCCCGAAATTTATCCAGAACATCCAACCTCCTACTGTAGAAGACCATGGCCTTGCCAGTACTCATGTATGGATCCGAGACCTGGGTGCTCAATAAATAGCACTCTGAACTCTTAGCTGCGTTCGAGAGGAAGGTCTTAAGGAGAATTGTTGGCCCCGTATGTGAGGGTGGACCATGAATTGTACGCGATCTACTTTGAAGCTAACTTTGTAAAAAAAATTAAGGTTGGTAGACTCCGGTGGGTGGGGCACCTAGCTCGAATGAGCGAAGAGTACCCTGCCAACAAAGTCCATTCTAGCAGGATATATGGAAGACGACAGCTTGTTTGCGATGGAGGGATGGTGTACACCAGGACGCTAAGAGCCCGGAGTGCCCAACTAAATGACATCGGCTCGAAATCGGGACTGGTGGAGAGTTTGTTAAATAAGGCCAAGACCAAGACATTTCATTTTAGTACGCATGCGTAGGCCCGGGATCCAGCATAGAGTCAGTGTCTTTCGAGAGCGGGAAGTATGGCGGCGTGTTCTAGTGCTACGTCAACTTGACTTAAACAGCGTGTTGTTATCGAATTTTTAACAGCTGCAAAAGTGACTCCTACTGAAATTCATCATCGTTTAAAGGCTGTTTATGGTGCCGATACTCTTGATAGGTCTACTGGAAATCGATTACTATTATTATTACCATTTATTGGTCTTTAGGAACCGGAAGTTCATGACCTCACTGATTCGGCTGAGCCATCGTTCCCTGTCCTGGGCACTCTCCTTCCACGCTTGAACATCTGCTCCGATCTCCCCAAGGTGAAACCTTACATTTTTCTCCGTCGCGACGCTCCTACCGGTCGCTTTCCGGTTGGTCTTCCGCCAAGAATGCTACGCACCGTCCTATCGTTGCCCTTTTCGCCCAACGTCCAGCCCGTCTTAATCTTCGCGAGCTGATTACTCCCACTATTATAGGTTTGCAATTCGTGGTTGTGGAGTTTCCTGCATTGTCCTGGCTCTTCGTCATATTTATCGCCGAAGATACTCCTTAAAACTTTATTCTCAAATATTCGGAATTTGTTTCCCTCCCGTTTTGTGAGAGCCCACGTTTCGCATCCGTATAGAGCAATCGACATGGTTATGGTTCTATAGACATGGAGCTTTATATTACGTGATAGCAGGATTTCAGCAGTTTACTGAGTGCGTGCCAAATAGCGTTACCGGAATGCCGTCTTTTGTTAATTCCTTTCGACATTTCGTTAGTGGCCGTCAGTATTGTTGCAAGATATTTAAACTCTTTAATTTTCTTTAAATATCTTGCCCTTGACGTTTATGTTTGTTCCCAGAGGCCCATCTGCACGCACTGTAAATCAATGGGCAAACAATTTCGCGCTTGTGGGCCTGGAATGGTCATAATTGTTGATGGAACACGCAGCAGAACTCCTTCCACAGACGATAATAATCGCAAACTCGTCAACAATTTAATTCAATATGACCAGCGAATCACTCAAAATTTATCGCAAACCATATAGGAGTATATAGGAACTTTATTACTAATCAATTGAGATACCGTAAAATCTGTGCACGATGAGTTCCACGCCGTTTCTCAGACGAGAAGAAACGGCGTCAATCGGAATGCTGCGAGCAATTTTTGCAGCGCTATCGTGATGAAATATCCCCAACGTATAGTTTATCATGTTAGAGTCATCCTCGCGCCAATAATCCTGCAATGCCAACGCTCCTCCACAGACCTCGCACGCAACTGAAAAGGTTCTACGAAACCTGTAGTTTGAGCCGACTCCACACCTTCCCTATTCCCCCGATCCCGTGACATGTGATTTTTTTTCCTGTATTCAAGAAAGACGTCAAGAGGAATCATTACACCTCGGACGATGAGCTAAGGATTGCTGTTGTTGCGGATTCGCATTGGATGCAGCCATCAACAATCAAACGAACAACAGCTGTCAGCAATCACCTGACAGACAAAATAAATTAAATCTATCTGTCAAGCATTTTCGTTGAATTCGCTCTCTTGCTGTTTAACTTTTGACGACCACGGTCAACAACAATTAATCGATTAACATCTAAAGAATCAATTTAAATAAACCAAATATTAAAATACAATTGAAGAGTAGATTTGTTATTGTGTTCAACTGAATTAGTATTGGGGTCCTGCTGACATCATTTCCATGGCACGCAGGTAATGATTTCAATTAAATACCATTAACATCAAGTGTTTCAGTCATCGGCAACCATCATCGTTGCATGCCAAGAGAGCAGAGCAGTGTTCCTGACGCCATTTCTTTGACCCATCACCACGATACCTTTGCTGGTGGACAATTGCTAAAGGCAAAGATTTTGACCACGAAGAAGTGCTGACAAATCATCCCCAACGCCATCGCTCTGGTCGTCGGAGCTTAAACTACGTATCGGCCAACACAGCTGTCAAGTCCTGGATTCGAAATAGTTCATTGGATTTTTCAATGACGGAATAAAAAAAACTTGCTACACATTGGGAGAAATGTATTGGCTTCAACGATGACTATGTAGAAAAAAAAATTATTTCGAAACTTAAGAATTGTACTAAAATATACTTGTTGCTCAATCTAGATATTTTGTTTTTGCTTACGCTCCACAAATATGTGTGGATTACTTTTTAGCCTATCCTCGTACATAGTTAATGAAAAGTGTTATTGAAAATGGTATTCCGGATAATGTTGTTATTATTAAAGTTACAGGATTGAAGGTTAGAAATGGACTTATTTAAATTATAAGGAAATATGATAATAGGGAAATTAAAAAAGATGTAACGATGTTCCGTATCGACGCACTTACCTGTCACCTGACTTGGGAAGGGGGTTGTGTTTTGCGTTTGATTGTGCAAACCAAGTTCAACTGACGGCTCTTGCTATTGTGCAGTTCGGCGCAATTACTGAGTGGTAGGTAGGTCCCCAAAGCACAGCCACCCGGTGAAATATCACTCCATTAATCTATAGGTTTCGTGAACAGGTCGGGAGAAACCCTTGAGCATCTTTCGGAGCTTGGCTGATGGACCCGGTCGAGAAAAAAAAAATAGCATCTCGGGGCGCTGACTCAGCGCTATACGTTCGCATTTACTGGGAGAAGTCAAATTAAAAAATAAATAAATGCCCCAATCCCTCCAATTTAAAAAATTTCTTTGGTGGCGTTGGCCATGAGTGGAAACTTGTACAAAAACTTAGATCGGGTTACGCACCCAAAGTAATAAACAATTGCCATCGATTAATCAAGAATTGCAGTGTAAAGATTTGTCCCATTTGTGCTGGGTAAACAAGAACTGTACTACGCTAGGTGCATCTTAAAGGGTGTTTAAATGGCACCCGGTGGTAGTGTGCGATGAGTGGAAACCATAAAAAAACAATAAAAATTAAAAAAAAAAGACTTTTGGACCTGTCCTCATGTGGTAAAAATCTTGACGTGGCGCAGGGGATTTAATTACAATGAACAACTCAGGCTGTTCTGCCGGTAGTCTACGCTTTCACCAGAGTCACCCATGTCTACAAGCTATCGAGAAGCAGCATCCAAATATTTGCCACCCCCATTTCAGGGGGTTCCCTGTCACCGTGTCCATTGGGCGGTTTGCAGCCGGGGGTATCATCATCGTCGTCATCGGGACTACAACCGGGATCCGGTCTTGGCCTTAATTAGCAAGTCTATACACCAGTCCCGATTTCTATCCGACGTCATCCAGTTTGACACTCCCAGGCTCTGGGCGTCCTGGTGTACGCCATCCCTACACCGCAAACAAGCTGTCACCTTCCGTACATCCTGCCACAACCGGGCAGGGTCCTCTTCTCTCATTCGAGCTAGGTATCCTGCCAACTGGAGTCTACCAAGCTTAATTTTTCTTATAACCCTAGCTTCGAGATAGGTCGCGTACAACTCATAGTTACAGCGTCTCCGGAATCGTCCGCCCTCACATACGCGACCAACAATACTCCTTTAGACCCTCCTCTTGAACGCGGCTAAGAGTTCAGAGCGCCTTTTATTGAGCACCCAGGTCTCGGATCCATACATGAGTACTGGTAAGACCATGGTCTTGTACAGTAGTAGCTTGGATGTTCTGGATAAATTTCGGGATTTAAAGAGCCTTGATAGACCAAAGTAGGCTTTGTTGGATTTGATCAGCCGTTCGCGTATTTCTTCTTCCAAATTGTTGTCGGCTTCTACTATTGACCCAAGGTGGTTAAAGGATTGCACTAATTGGAATTCGTGCTCCGCTACCCCGATAGTTTGACCAACGTTAGGTCTTCTCTTCGCAGAAGTTACCACCATGTATTTAGTTCTTCCCTCATTAATGTGCAGGCTCAGTTTGTGCGCCGGCTGGTCGATCTTGGTGAAGGAGTCCTGTGCAGCCGAATCGGATCTATCGATGATGTCGATGTCATCTGCGTTGGTGACAATAGTCCCTCTAGTTGTAACGCCAGAGTCACGGATTGCTTACTCCAACCGTGGCGTTTCTAACAGATACACAGTACACAAGCCCTATAGTAAAGAACACTGAAACAAATTTGAATAAGCAAAAGCATCAGAGCCGTATACCATAGTGATAACATAACAATTCCACATCAATTGAATGTATTTGAGTTTAAAAATCGAATTCATACACGCTGATGCTTCAATGCTTCACTTCTCACCCGTTTCATCGTGTGTTCAATTCACCTTCTTCACTATCCTTGCTTAACGCTATACAACCACAGGCTTGAAGAGGAAGCAGGGCAGACCGCCTCCTTGACGGAGTCTATCGAGTTTGCGACTATAGTGAAGAACGTGTGATTCGAACTGATGATATGACGATTAGAATCACTAAAAACGTAACCAATGCTCAACACAACAGACCACTGCCGCGTGTACGAATTCGATTTCTAAACTCAAGTACACTAACTGAATTGTTATGTTTATGGTATACGGCTCTGGTGCTTTTTCTTATTCGATTTTTTTTCGGTGTTCTTCACTATTTGCTTGTGTATTGTGTGTGCATCTGTTAGAAACGCCACACTACTCCCTCCTCAGTAACGAGTTACGATCAACTTCGTGTGCGAACGACGGAGCGAGGAGCGAGCGAGCGAGAGGACGTCGGAGCAGGCGAGTGTGCCGATGCTCTATGCGGAAGGCGTGATCAAGTAAGTAAAGTTTTGTTTAGATATGGGAGATTGTATGTTGTGTGTGTATACAAATCACGTCGGATTGTTGCGTTAAGTAAGGATAGTGAAAACGATTTTTTTTTTTTTTTTTTTTTTTTATTAGACTTCTCTCGGGAGAGGCGAACCTATAGCGTCGAGTGGGCGCCCCGAGATGCCATCAAATAACTGTTGCAGTTCTTTTTGAACAGTTGCAGGTTGTAACGCTCCGGGAACACTCGCGTGGGAAGGGAGTTCCACAGCTTCCCCGCTCTGTAACGGAACGAGTTCTGATACAGGGATGTTCGCGCCGTCGGGAGATGAACCACAAACGGGTGCGATCCGTCGGATTGTCTTGAGAATTGAACACACACTGAAAAGCGAACCATTGAAGCATCCGGCTCCTGACCGTGTCTACAAATTCGATTTTAAACTCAAGTACACTAAATGATGGGCAATTGTTATGTTATCGCTATGGTACACGGCCCTGATGCTTTTTATTATTCGATTTTCTTTCGGTGTTCTTCACTATTGGGCTTGTGTACTGTGTACCTGTTAGAAACGCCACAAGTCCATTAAAGATGTTTATTGGTTGGGGCAGCGTTGGTCATTTTCAACCTATAAAGTCGTATCAAATTGTTGCTGAACTCTCTCATGTGATTATATAGTTCTACCCTGGCTATGCTGTCGTAGGCGGCCTTAAAGTCTATAAATAGATGATATAATGGAATCTTATATCCAGACATCGCCTGCCTAAGGGTGAATATCTGATCAATCGCTGATTTGCCTGTGATGAAGCCACACTGATATTGACCAATGATGGCTTTAGCGTATGGGGCTATCCGACCTGGTAGGATAGAGGAGGGTATCTCATAGGCGGTACTCAGCAATGTTATACCCCTATAGTTGCTGCACAGTGTGATTTCTCCCTTCTTATGTATGGGGCAAAATATTCCACGACGCCAATCTACCGGCATCTGCTCTTGCTCCCATACATGCATCACGATCTCATGAATTGCGTGGTGTAACGCTGTCCCTCCTTGTTTGATCAGTTCAGCTGGTATTTCATCAGCTCCGGGGCCTTTATTTCATTTGAGCTGTCGTATGGCTTTTAATGTTTCCTCAATGCTTGATGGCGGTAGCATTTGGTCTTGATCATTGGTGGAACTGCCAATTCTTATGTGAGGTGCCCATTTCAAATTCATTGAAGTACATTCCCCATCGCTCCAAATTGCCCTTTTTATCCTTGCAGCAAGTGCAGCGTGGTGTGAACCGCGTCACACTGCCGGTTATTTGGTAGAACTTCCGCGCCTAGTGTGGACCTCGCTCTCTACTTTTCTCTATTTCACAGACAAGGTTATTTTTCAGGCACTCTTCATTTGTCTGTGAAACCTTTTTTCAGATCTTCTGAGCTTTTTGTATTTCTCCCCGCGTACCCGCGTCCTATGAGACAGCTGCATTGTCCGGTATGCAGGATTCTTACGTTCAGACGCTAGTTTGCGCTCATCGTTAAACCAGCCGCTCCGATCTCCACGACTAGTGCCTAAAATGGAGTTGGCAGTACTAATGACAGCATTCTTAAGGCGTGTCCATTTCTCTTCTACGCCCGACATTCTGGCCACAGACCTTACACTCCCTCCATCGAGCTCTCGGGGGCGAGTATTAACGCATTACCAAAGGTGTTACTGGTTTTCTCATTGCGTAAGGCAGTCGTGTTGACCCGAACCTGATCCGCGGATGCAATAGGTCTCCGTAAGGTAAGCCGCGTTCGGAAACCTGTACCAACAAGATAGTGATCCGAGTCGATGTTGGCACCTCGGGACGTTTGTACCGTCATCAGGCTCGAGGAATGGCGACAATCTATCAACACGCGATCAATTTGGTTACGAGTGGGTCCATCGGGTGATACCCAAGTGGCTTTGTGGATGTCTTAGCGCGGAAACCTGGTACTCACCACGATCAAGCTCCAGTTCGATGACTCGTAATCCATTGTCATTAGTGTTCTCATGCAAACTATGGGAACCTGCGTACTGCCTGAAAACCGACTCCCGACCTATTTTTGCATTCAAATCACCAAGAACGATTTTCACATCATATCTTGGTTCGACGTTTTCGTAGAAGTCATCTTTCTCGTTGTCAGGGGACTCCTCCGTAGATGCGTGAACGTTTATGAGGCTTATGTTCTTAAACTTGTCTACCACGGGAAGAGTGCATAGCCTTTCGTCTATTGCATTAAAGCCGATAATGACAGGTTTCAGTTTTTGGGTGACTAGAAAGCCTACTCCGAGCACATAGTGTTTTGCATGACAGTTATAATAAATGTCATAATCTTTTTTTTTTCGAATAACACCATTCTTCGTCCATCTTATTTATTGTAATGCTGCTATCATCATCATCATCGGCACTACAACCGGGATCAGGTCTTTGCCTTATTTAGCAAGCCTCGAGGCTTGTTAAATTTTCCATAATAATGTGACGAATTTACGAACATGAAGCACGCCATCTAGTGCGAGATAGACGACATAGAGAAGCAGGCAAACTGACCGCGGAATAATAAGTGTCAGTGAAGAGTCAAGAAGAAGAGAACTGACAGCGTAACAGGTGGATCGATGTTCCGGGAAGTGTAATTAACACATGTAAAATAATAAGTAAAAATAAAGTAAATCCATTTAACCAAGGAGAACGAGCTTTTGGAGTTTGATTTAAATTATTTTGCGATCCAGAGATCGGACCTAGGAAGCCGCTAAACGTAAAGCCGAAAATCCGTAACAATAATTTATTTTTACGGGCAAGGTTATTAGCCTTGCGCCAGTAATGCTGCTGTATCAGCCTCATTTTCGGTAAGGGCATCGGCTAGCTGCTGTACAGCTCGAGCTCTGTATAGTGAGCGGACGTTCTATGAGAAAACTGCCAAATGGCTTAGCAATTTCCGTTTCCGTGGTCGTCGTCGTGTATCCGGTCCATATCAGAAGCGTGTTAAATTTTCCATAACCATATAATGCAAACAATGATTACTACACTAGTATTTAAAATATGGCATTTTTCGCAAACATAATCACTCACAAGGATACTGTTAGACTGAACATAATGCTTGCTACCTTTGAATTCAGGTGTCCAATATTTTCTGGTTGATAATGAACGTGAAGACTTCTCATAGACGTCGCCAAGCTCAGTTTTCATCTCCTTGACAGCATTTTTGACGATTTTGATTTTCATACAGCCTTTACACCTATTATTACTATTTACGAGGGTTACCTCTTATGTTTCGGGATTTGGCAACCCTAGTGTTGCAATCCGGCAATTGACAGCTCTGTCGTAAAGTTGGACATTTTTGAGGTTATACACACTCAGAACGTTTTGACATACGAGCGCTATTTGTGTTACAGTAACTTAAAAGATTCATCTCGGCCCAAAAATGGAATTAAATCATCAACATTTTCGTGGGATTATTTTTTACAACTTTCGGCGTGGATTAACTCAGCAACAGTGCATGGATGAACTTGATTCAATTTTTGGCGATGAAGCTCCATCAAGGACCAGTGTTTATCGATGGTATGGTGAATTCAATCGTGGTTGTAGTTCACTCCAAGATGAATTTCGTGAAGGTCGTCCAAAATCAGTTGTTGTTCCGAAAACCATTGATGCTGTGCGCGGACTGATATTGGAAGATCGTCATGTGGCCTATCGTGAGATTGAGACAACCTTAGGCGTTAGTGGGGCCAGCATACATTCAATATTGCATAAATATTTGACTGTCAAAAAAATTTGTTCGCGTTGGATCCCACACAATTTGTCAATCGCCCAAAAAAGGCTCGTGTCACTTGGTCGAAAGAAATGCTCAAAAAATACGGTCGCGGTGCTTCGAAATACGTCTATGACATCGTGACAGGTGATGAATCGTGGATTTACGCGTATGAGCCCGAAAGTAAACAGCAGCTCTGTGAGTAGGGCGTTAGAATATTGCGACTAAAGGCCGAGTGGTAGCCGGGGTCCCAACGCCCTGTGCCCCCGGTGAAATACCACCCCATCAAGCTTTAGGCTCCGTGAAATGGTCGGGAGAAATCCCTGGCCATCTTTCGGAGCTTGGCTGATGGACCGGTTCGAGAAAAGGTTGGTTAGGTGGTAGTCGGTCCCAAGGTGAGATACCACCCCGTCACGCTGTACATTCCGCGATATCGCCGAGAGAAATCTTCGACGGTGTTTCAGATGTGTGGCTGATGGCCCGGACTGACACGGGGATAAGTCATGATGGTGTCTTCTGATATAAAGAATTCCGGAGGTAAACTAGTCTCCCATTCGGATCTCCGGGGGGGACTATGTCAGGGGGAACATCATGCAGATATCATGATGAATAATGGAACTTTGAGAGGTTCGTCATCGCATAACCGGGCTCGCTCTCGAGGCTCGGCCCACGCTCGACTGGTGACGGCATTTTGTAACATCAGGGGCATCGGTTTCACTAATACTAATGTGAACGCCGTCCACCAATATTTGCAAACAACGAAACCTGATATCCTTGCCCTAACTGAGACCCAGGTCGATTCGTCAACTGATTCGACATATCTTCGTTGCTCAGGATACGACTTACATTCGAGATTCCGTTTTAAGGGCGGAGTCTGCGTCTTCGCACGGTCCGATCTGGCTTGCCAGAGGATGGAGGCGTTGGAGCCCAATAATATGGACATCCTATGGTTGAGGGTCGTGCTGAGGACTTCCGTTAAATTTCTTTGTTGTCTTTACCGCTCCCCGAATGACGATCGACTGGCGACATTTTTCGAACATCTTTCATATACCGTCGACTGGATACAGATCAACCACCCAGCTTCTGAAATTGTTGTCCTTGGCGATTTTAATGTGCACAATTCCGACTGGTTGTTACATTCTAACAGAACTGACGAGGCTGGGAGGCTGGCGGAGATGTTTGCTGTAAGCCACAACTTGGCTCAACTCGTGGGTGAGCCAACGCGAGTACCGGATGCCCGAGGCGATTATGCGAACACCCTGGATCTGTTTTTGACATCCGAGCCGAGTATTTATACCGTAGAGGTTTTTGCGCCACTGGGAAACTCAGATCACTGCTTGGTATCTGTCGCGCAAGCACTTGCATACCAAGCGAATAACCGACCTAGGCAGCTTCGCCATGTATGGAAGTATGGGGCTGCTAACTGGGACGATATGCGAGATTTCTCCGCATCCTTTCCATGGTCGGAGGTGTGCTTCGGAAACTCCGATGTTAACGCTTGCGCGGAGTCGGTATCAGAGATTATTTATCTGGGGATGGAGATGAATATTCCACATTCCATCAAACGAAGTTCGTCTGATAAACCTTGGTTTGACAAAAAATGCGAGCTGATTACAGCGGCAAAAAATAGAGCTTTTAAGCAATGGCGCTCCAACCCCACCGATGTTAACAAAACGAATTTTGTTAGAATCAGAAACGCGTGCAACCAGCCGATTGATACCGCGAAGAAGACTCACAACGACAGGGTGATCAATAAGCTCCTTCGGTGCCCAACTGGTTCGCGCCCCTTCTGGTCAATGGCAAAGGCTGTCAGCAGTAACTTTGCTTCCTCCTCTTTCCCTCCGTTGGTGACAGACAGCGGGACGTTAGTCACGAATCCAAAGGATAAAGCTAATGTGTTCGCGAATTTATTTTCCGCGAATTCAAACCTCGATCCCGGCCATTTGGAGCCACCTGTGATCTCGCCGGTACAGTCTTCCATGCGGGATGTGGGATTTCGTCCGCGCATTATTCAACGCATTCTACGTGAACTGGATTGTAGGAAGGCAACCGGCCCGGACGGAATACCAGCAATAGTCCTTAAGAACTGTGCTCCAGAACTATCGCCTGTTCTTGGCAGACTCTTCCGCTTATCTTATGCACGGAGGACCTTTCCTACCTGCTGGAAAATCGCTCGAGTTCAGTCAATCCCAAAGACGGGAAAAAAGTGTCTCCCACAAAATTACCGTCCGATAGCATTACTGTCTATTTTATCTAAGGTAATGGAAAAAGTCATCAATACGGAGTTAGTTAAGTATTTGGAGTGCAACGGACTTCTGAATGATCGTCAATACGGATTCCGTGGCAGGCGGTCCACAGGAGACCTTTTGACACTTATAACCGATATATGGACATCTGCGATTGAACGGCATGGTGAGTCAAGGGCGGTCGCATTGGATATCTCCAAGGCTTTTGACCGCGTCTGGCACGGGGCATTGCTGAGCAAACTTCGTTCATATGGACTTTCCCAACAGCTTTGCGACTGGACGAGGAGCTTCCTCGAGAATCGATCGATCCGGGTTGTTGTGGACGGCGAGTGTTCGGATCTGTATCCTGTTAATTCGGGGGTGCCCCAGGGTTCTATTTTAGCTCCAACCTTGTTCTTGCTTCACATAAATGATTTGTTGGAGACAACGGATAACAAAGTGTTCAGTTTTGCGGATGATAGTACGCTTGTTTCCTCCTTTTCGAGTGATCGGCCGATTGGTGCATCAACGTCGCGCCAGCTGAGATGTAGACAGATTGACTCTCTGAACCAGGATCTAGATAAAGTCCTGCAGTGGGGAAAGGCCAATCTTGTCGACTTCAACGCAACGAAGAGCCAGTATACAACATTCACAAAGAAAACTGGATCATCGGTTCCACAGCTGATGATGAGTGGCCGGGCCCTCGAGGCTGGGGAAAGTTTGAAATTGCTTGGTGTCACGGTCTGTGGGAATGTATCATGGCATAAACACGTATCGGGTATCGCCAGATCAGCTTCAGGAAAACTGAGTTATCTTTTTAGAGCCAAGAAATACTTTACTCCGGCCCAACTTCTTCTCCTATATAAATCTCAAATTAGACCCGCGCTCGAATATTGCTCTCATGTTTGGAGCTCGGCTCCTAAACATACCCTCGACCTACTTGAGAGCGTACAAAGACGAGCGATCCGCCTGATCGGGGACTCGGCGCTGACGTCGGGACTACAGTCGGTATCACATCGAAGGCGCGTGGCCGACCTCTGTCTGCTTTACAGATATTATCACGGGTGCTGTTCTTCGGAGATTCTTGGCATTGTTCCACGCAATTCGGTCTACATGCGTTCAACAAGACAATCCGACGGATCGCACCCGTTTGTGGTTCATCTCCCGACAGCGCGAACATCCCTGTATCAGAACTCGTTCCGTTACAGAGCGGGGAAGCTGTGGAACTCCCTTCCCACGCGAGTGTTCCCGGAGCGTTACAACCTGCAACAGTTCAAAAAGAACTGCAACAGTTATTTGATGGCATCTCGGGGCGCCCGCTCGACGCTATAGGTTCGCCTCTCCCGAGAGAAGTCTAATAAAAAAAAAAAAAAAAAAAGCAGTCGACTGTCTGGGTGTTTCAAGATGATCCAAATCCAACAAAAGTTGTTCGCGCACGAAGCACTTCCAAGCAAATGGTCGTCTGTTTTTTCGGAAAAACTGGACATATCGCAACCGTACCACTAGAACAACGTAGAACAGTCAATTCTGTGTGGTACACAACCATTTGTTTGCCAGTTGTCTTCCAAGAAATCAGGAAAACCAACCGCCGAACACGGATCACTCTTCACCACGACAATGCGAGCTCTCACACATCGGCTGCGACAACTGCATTTTTGAACACCCAAAACATCGATTTGATGGGTCATCCGCCGTATAGTCCTGACTTGGCACCGAATGACTTCTTTTTATTCCCGTACGTAAAAAACAAACTGAGAGGTCAACGTTTTTCGACACCTGAAGAAGCGGTTGCTGCATTCAGAATGCATGTGTTGGAGATACCTCAATCAGAGTGGCAAAAGTGCTTCGACAATTGGTTCAAACGCATGCAAAAGTGTATAGATCTTCATGGGGAATATTTTGAAAAACGAAAAGTGATTTTCGATGATCAATATTTGTTTTTGTTCTCTAATCCCGAAATATAAAAGGCAACCCTCGTATTGGTCTATAGGAACCCGGATATTCATGACCTCACTGACTCGGCTTCACCATCGCTTCCTGTTCTGTCCAGTCTCCATTCACGCTTGGCAGCCTTCACACCAGAAAATAAAAACCTACACGACTCACGTGCTCTCAGGTGGTTTGTCTTCCCCAAATTTGCCAGGAAGGTTTCTTGAAAGCGCTGTTTTACTATTTTCGAGAGAAAACACGCATCGGTTATTATTCACTTTGCACGAAGATATTCAATACGAGCGTAACTTTGTCACAAATTTGAAGAACATTAAGATTTGTTATTTTAGTTTATTTTTTAACTTCTCCCAGGAAAGGAGAACCGCTGACTCCATAGGCTAAGCTCCGAAAGATGGTCAAGGATTTATCCCAACCAGCAGCTGGGCTTTGGGACCCAAACTACCACTCAGTAACTGTGCCGAACTGCAGAATAGCCAGAGTTGTCAGTTGAACCTACGTTTCTACAATCAAAACGCAAGACACTGCTGCATACCAACTCAGTCATTAAGCCGGCTTCGCTTCCAAATCACAAGTACGAATCATTTGTTCGTCCGGCGCTATTATTTGCACTCACAAATGACCTCTCCTGTTCCTTCCAACATCTAGTCATACTTGTTTGTGGTGTTATGTAAAATTCTTTTCAATTATTGAAATTTCGTGGAAAAAAGTTGCTCCTATTTTGACAAGCCGACGATTTCAATTAAGTCCAGTTTGTCTTATAACATCTACAAAACATCAATGGTACATTTAGTTTCCTTGAGCAAAATTTACGAAACACAAATTACTATTGAATAGTAAAAAATACAAACGCAACGGATTAAAATTCCAATTTCCTATTGCACAGAAGGTGGCGCTAGCGTGAACTTAGTATACCCACGACATTACCCACAAAACCCGAAAAGCTCTTATTCGAAGTCCGTTCACGATAATGATTCGTTATGTTATGAATCTTGGGGTCGGGTGGTTGGAACCTTGAATAAAGTGAATTGCCCACTTTTTTGAATACCGAAACTCGTTATTTTGAATTCGAAATCCGGTGCCACCACCCGCCTGTTGTGTTCAGGCAACTTGTGCAGGTAGCTAATGAAAATCCATGCCTGCTCGACACATCAACTAAGCGAGCATAAATCAAATGCAGAGTTGCCGCGCGGCTACGGCACGTTGAACAAGTTACGTAACGTCAATAATAATTTTTACTATCGTTTTTCTTTTTCACATTCGTGAAGTTTCACTTTCGTGCCCGGCAGTCTATCAAGTCAAAAGAAACCCAACCAACAAGTCGTCATCATCACCGACGTCTACGGCGCCAAGAAAGACAATCCGCTTGGACACTGAAGAGCTAGACAAATAACAGAGCTTGGAGCTAGCCAGCTCGCATGTCTAACCAGTCGCTGTAAGTCACACCAGCGGTCTTAGGCTCAGCTTGCCTCTTGGTCTTCAGCTGTGTTTCGTTGTTTTGTCTTTGCCGCGATGGTTGCTGGGTTGGCGTACAGGAGAGGAAAGGCCTTATATATGCCAAATGTAGGTCAGTGCGATGAAGTGCAGATTTTATAATCACATTATTAAAAAGAAACGTAGCAGACAGAGGAACAGGGGATGAAGGAGTCCACCAACTCCGATTGGTGTGTTGGTTTGCCGGGTGGCTCCTTAAACGGGTCTTGTTATCGAAGTTGCGGAGGCGACAGTGCAAGTTCATAAAAATAGAAACAAATCGATTGAGCCCGCTAAGCCGGCGACTACAATCACGATGACAACAAGCCACGCTTAGTCCACGACACTGTCTATCAGGAAGAGTAGTTTGGGGCTTACTTCTTTTTCTCTTTGCTATTCCTTTGTGATCTTTTGGGGCCCTGATTGAATGGAGCTCGAATTCAGTAGGTCGTGGGTTGATGATTTGATACTCATGGCGGCGAAGGTGTTTATGCCATTGGGTGATTGTCGAAGGGACTGCGATTCTGGCTTGACTGCTGTTGATGTACGGCAACTTGAGTAAAGCTTCAAACGCCTCTCGCGATGACAAAGAGGAAGAAGCGGGGAGAAGGCGGACGGGGACTAGATTGGATCTATTGAACATCAGAGTTCATTGTGCGGTTTCAAGGAATTTCGTAATATGCAATCGTAGCTATTCTCATGTCTGAGGCTGTGACTGGTTTGCAGGGAAGACAATCTTTGCTTCGGAGGCAAGTTGGGCACGATTTGCCGATTGTTTTTGAAGAATGAAGGCTGTTTAAGGATTCTGCTTAGAATTGAGTGGCGTATTGCATTATTGTTATAGAGAATAATATTGTTGAACGTTGAAGTTTGAAAAAGGGACATTTTGTCATTTTGATTATTTAAATCCATTCCTCCCAATAATTTCTCGTATTTATACTGACAGGCAGCAGAAGGACTCGATTCTGCTTCTATTGACTACAAATGCGCTTTGAAACTATTGATATTAATTGTATTTTTGGATACTTAACACAATTTGTTAGGAGTAAATGTTAAGTCGTGGGCCAAACTGGTAATCCGACAAAACGTTTAATCGAATTTACTCACAAGAAGACGCAATATATTCAAGGGCATGACGAAGTGTTTTCAGTCCACTAGGGAAAAAATAAGGTTTATATTTTATAAATATATTTATTTCTTAATGAAGTCCCTTTCGTGAAATGCACGCTGTGCAATGCTTCTCTAATAACTCGAATGCATTCCTGAGATACAATTCTGGAAATACTCATTTTACTCAGAATGTTTTCCAGCCACATGTTTTTCAATATATGGAACATATGATAGTTAGAAGGAGGGAACGCAAATATGCACTGAGTTAGTGTTGTGGAATGTATTTCGCGTTGTGAGTAAGGGTATAGATTTGGGGAGAATACAACTTTATAGGAGTAGGATCAGTAAGATCCATAAAATGAAAGGAGAAATCTTTGGATAACCACCGGAGCTTGGCAAATGAACCGATCGAAAAAGTTGGAACAAGTACTAGGTCAGTCCCAACTAATACACTACAAGTATCACCGCATCTCGCTACAAGGTCCACGATATGGTCTAATAAAATCGGTTTGAACCTTAAAATATAATAGCTTTGACTAAAGTTGTGATGGTGTGGCGGTTCCGCCAAACCCCACTGTACACTTACTCGAAGCAACCCTATAACTACAACTCTGCCATCATAACTTTCTGCTAATGCAATCGCATTAAGCACCTGTAAATGCTTCGCGCATCAAGCTTATCAAATTTATTTATTTAAAAGCTTCTGGAAAAGAACTCTTACCTTCATTCATTCATTCGAATCCAAAAATTCCCCATAAGAATTCTATCCAAATTTATCACAGATCCCAATCATACATACGCATTACCTAGGAATTCCTGTAAAGAATTTCTCCCATAAGGGCATTCATGCAGGCATCAATGCATCCCTGCATTAGCGACCAAGAACCGAATTCTCTTTTAGTGTAAACACTCACAGTAGGGTTCGACACTTGAGTCGCCTTAGATGCCATATACAATTGGCATAGATGTTATACATACCGTCTTTGTGTAACCATCTGAATTGCTTCGCAATAACTTGCAACTATCGATACAACTACAAGCACATTACCCAGAAATGCTCCTTTGTTTGAATCTCCAAACAATCATCGACTTCGCGCATAGCCGCCGGATTGGATTCAAAGCATAAACAATGCAAATATAGAATCCGTTTCCCACAAACGAATTTCCCTGCATATACAAATGCAAGCGAGGGATTCGTTTCGGCCACCGACCCAAGATACGATATACAATTCTCGTTGTATAAAGTATTGTAACCCATTAGCACTTCCTTGTAATGGCTATTCGGCTATTTACACAAGGGCATCACTCATCTAAGACTTTTATGATGCCCTCGTCCCATCTTTTCTTTTAACACCACTTCTTCTATGCGTCGTCGTCTATTTATTTAGCCGCGATGCACATTCTATACAACGATCTATACGGTCCCTTTGTGTTTTAATTTCCCTGGATCCGCTCCTCATGCCCTTGAGGCATGAGCAAACAAAGACACAATTAGCATCCAATGAGATTCGGCTTGTTTGCTTAGCCGAACTCACATCGCATGGATGCACATTTTGCCCTTTCTTTGTTTTAGATTTGTTCTCATGATTTCATCCCATGAATGAACCAATGCACACACATACATGTGTACCTTAATTTGAAAGAGCCGGTTTCACTGGCCGAATTTCTATTGATAACGATTTAATATCGCTGAGTCTTATTCTAATCATCGAACGGATCGGACGAGCCGTTCATCATCCCCTGTACGGTGTGCACGAGTGTGTCCCTTCGCGGAGTCGAACCAGTTTAACTGTCAATTGCCACACGAGTCAAAATTCTACACGAGAGCAGCGCGGTCGTGAGTTTAGAGTGTTCGTTATCTAAGGGTGTACAGACGCCGAGTTGCTCCGGTAGCAATTGCGTTACTGTGGATTTGTAGAGTAAAATATGCTAATAACCGTTTCCCACAACAGTGTTTGAAATAAGATTTGTGTTCCAAAATCTATATAAAACTTACTTTCTATAGGGAGCTGAATTGAATTGCTATGCTCGATAACTGGGAATTCGGAAATCACTATATGTAAATGTCAGGCATGCAAGTTAAATAATAAACGGTAAAAGCAAAGTGAATCTGTGTGTTTTATTTTCTGTGCAGTGGTATCCTGATGTTTTCTTCTTTCCTCGGCGATCATTCGATGGTATTCGGTTTCATTCAGTGAAGTGACAATTGTGGTCTTCGTTTCGTGATGGGGAGTGAAGTGAATCAGCGCCGTACGCTGGCGCACCATACTTCACCTCCCCACAATGGCGCCCCCTGAGATAAAGAATTCTTTGGTAAATTAATCCCTCATTCATATCTCCAGGTGCAAACTCAGGGGGAACAACAAATGATAAGTTGGGTCTCACAGTCCAGCCGTCCGATGAAATACCACCCGATTAAGCTATAGGCCCCGTAAAATGGTGTGGAGAAATCCTTGACGATCTTTTGGAGTTTGGCTGATCGATCCGATCGAGAGAAAATAGTATCTCAGGACTCTGTGCTATAGGTTCGTCATTCCTGGGAGAAATAAAATAAAAAAGTAAGTAATTTAATTAGAAACAAAATGATAAACAATTTAACTCCACGGAATGGGATCCCCTCGCGAAATATTGTCAACGTTCAACTTATAACGATATTTTACAAGTCTATACGGACTTAGTCGGGGGGTGGGAGCGAACGCACAGGGCAAACTCACTGATTGATTTCATCCCGGTTAAGGTCGGGATGATCCTTATCCCTGTTCAATCCAAGTTGACATGCATTCTCCACGTGACACCCCTGGATAGCTACTTTGGCACTCGCCAAGTAGTGAACCAATGCATGCAGTGACATACCGAGAGAGGTTGGCGCAAGGCTAATAACCTTGCCCGGAAAAACAAATTATTATGGACAATTTAACAAGTCTCGGATATGGACCTGACACACGACGACGACCACGGAAACGAAACTGGTTAAACGATTTGGAAATTTTGTTACAGAACGACCGCTCCCTATACAGAGTTCGTGCTGCAAGGCAGCTAGCCGATGCCCTGACCGAATATGAGGCTGACATAACAGCATTACAAGAAATAAGATAGACGGGGAGTGGTTTTATTCAAAAAAAAAAAAACGATTATGGCATTTATTATAGTTGACATGCAAAACACCATGCACTCGGGTTAGGCTTTCTAGTCAGCCAAAAACTGAAGCCTGCCATTATCGGTTTTAATGCAATAGACGAAAACGACTTTTCGCGTGCAAGGCAAGTTTAAGAACATAAGCCTCATAAACGTTCACGGACCTACAGAGGAGGCCGCTGACGATGAAAAAGAAGAATTCTACGAGAACATTGAACGGGCGCTCAATGCCTGCCCAAGATACGACGTGAAAATCGTTCTTGGTGATTTGAATGCCAAAATAGGCTGGGAGCCGGTTTTTAAGCACTACGCAGGTTCCCATAGTTTGCATGAGAACACTAATGACAATGGACTACGGGTCATTGAACTGACAGCATCAAAGAACGTTGTCATTGCGAGCACCAGGCTTCCGCGTAAAGATATCCACAAAGCCACCTGGGTACTACCCGATGGAGCCACTCGGAAGCAAATTGATCTCGTGTTGATAGATCGCCGCCACTCCTCGAGCCTGATGACAATACACACGTACCGAGGTGCCAACGTCGACTCCGATCATTATCTTCTGCCCTTGAAGAGGTCGATGGAGGGAGTGTAAGTCCTATGGGCAGAATGCGAAGCGTAGAAGAGAAATGAACATGCCTTAAGAACACTTTCATTAGTACTGCCAACTCGATCTTAGGGACTAGTCGCAGAGATCGGAGCGACTGGTTTGATGATGAGTGCAAACTAGCGACCGAACGTAAGAATGCTGGATACCGAGCAGTGCAACCGAATCATAGGACGCGGGAACGCGAGGAGGTATGCAGAGAGCTCAGAAGATCTGAAAAAGAGGATTCACAGACAAAAGAAAAGTGCCTGGGAAAAAAGCCTTGTTTGTGAAATAGAGAAAAGTAGAGAGCGAGGTCCGAACCAGGCACGGAAGTTTTACCAAATAATCCGCAGTATGACGCGGTACACACCACGCTGCACTTACTGCAAGGATAAAGAGGGTAATCTGATCACCGATCCTGAAGGCATTCTGGAGCGATGGGAGGTTCATTTCAATGAATCGCTAAATGGTCAGCTCTCAGAAGAATTGGAGGCTCCAACAATACAAGATCAAAAACAAATACTGCCGCCACCAAGCATTGAGGAAACTTTAAAAGCCTTAAGACAGCTCAAATCAAATAAAGTCACCGGAGCTGATGGCATACCAGCTGAGCTGATCAAACAAGGAGGGACAGCGTTACATCACGCAATTCATGAGATGGTGGTGCACGTATGGGAGCAAGAGGAGACGCTGGAAGATTGGCATCGCGGAATAATTTGCCCCATACATAAGAAGGGAAATATCACAGTGTGCAGCAACTATACGGGTATAACATTGCTGAGTACCACCTATAAGATGCTCTCCTCTATCCTACAAGATCGGATAGCCCCATACGCTAAAGTCATCATTGGTCAATATCAATGTGGCTTTATCCCGGCAAATCAACGATTGATCAGATATTCACCCTTAGGCAGGCGATGGAAAAATGTCTGGAATTTAATATCCCAATAAATCATCTGTTTATAGGCTTTAAGGGCGCCCACGACAGCATAGCCAGGGTAGAATTATATAATGGCATGAGAGAGTTCGGCATTCCAAACAGATTGATACGACTTTGTAGGTTGACCATGACCAACGCAACTAATCATCATCATCGGCACTTCAACCGGGATCCGGTCTCGGCCTTATCTAGCAAGTCTCTCCACCGGTATCCGGTTCATGGTACATGGTGGCAACTTCTGCGAAGAGATGTCCTAACGTTGGTCTAACTATCAGGGTCTATCAAGGCTCTTTAAACCCCGAAATTTATCCAGAACATCCAAGCTCCTACCGTAGAAGACCATGACCTTGTCAGTACTCATGTATGGATCCGAGACCTGGGTGCTCAATAAAAGGCACTCTGAACGCTTAGCCGCGTTCGAGAGGAAGGTGTTAAGGAGAATTGTTGGCCGCGTATGTGAGGGAGGACCATTCCGGAGTCCTTTCTGGCAGGATATATGGAAGTCGACAGCTTGTTTGCGATGGAGGGATGGCGTACACCAGGACGCTAAGAGCTCGGGAGTGCTGCATGACATCGGCTTGAAATCGGGACTGGTGGAGCGATTTGTTAGATAAGGCCAAGACCAGATCCCGGTTATAGCGCCGATGATGATGACGCCATCATATCTCCAGTGGGTCGGTTTCTACGAAAGCCATATTGGCGGTCATTTGATTCCAGATATTTCGAAAGTTAACGGTTAATCAGTGATCCCATTACCTTCGAGTGGATAGAAGACAGTGCTATAGGTCGATAAGAAGAAAGGGATAATTTGTCGCCTTTTTTGGGAATTGGCTGAATGTTCGCTGAGTTCCACCTATTTGGGAATTAGACAAATGAAAGAGTTTCCGCAGTAGTTTAACGAGTGAAGAGGAACATCTTTTCAAGGGAATTGGGGAATGCCATCCAGACCAGCGGATTTATTTGCCTTTAGCTCATTGAGTACCCAGACAACAGTACGCGTTCGGAAGCAAATCTGGCTCATGGTGTGCTGCTTATGTTCAAGTTGAGCCGGAACTGATGTAATATCAGGCAACGTTGAGTTCATTGGATTTTTCAATGACGGAATCAAAAAAACTTACTACACATTGGGGGCAATGTATTGGCTTCAACGATGACTATGTAGAAAAATAAATATATGATTTTGAAGCTTAAGAATTGTACTTAAAATATACTTGTTGCCCAATCTAGCTATTTTCTGTTTGCTTACGCTCCGCAAACATGTGTGGATTAGTTTTTAGTCTATCCTCGTACATAATTAATGAAAAGTGTTGTTGAAAATGGTGGTCCGGATAATGTTGCTATTATTAAAGTTACAGGATTGAAGGTTAGAAATGGACTTATTTAAATTATAAGGAAATATATTGATAGGGAAATTAAAAAAGACGCAACGAAGTTCCGTATCGACGCACTAACCTGTCACGTCAATGGCTGAATTTGGAAGGAGGTTGTGTCTTGTGTTTGATTGTGCAAACCAAGTTCAACTAACGACTCTTGCTGTTGTGCAGTTCGCCACAACTACTAAGTGGTAGGTAGGGTCCCAAAGCCCAGCCAACCGGTGAAATATCACCCCATTAATCTATAGGTTTCGTGAACAGGTCGGGAGAAATCCTTTAGCATCTTTCGGGGCTTGGCTGATGGACCCGGTCGAGAAAAAAATAATAGCATCTCGGGGCGCTGACTCAGTACTATAGGTTCGCATTTCCTGGGAGAAGTCAAATAAAAAAAAAAAAAAGCCCCAATCCTTCCAATTTACAAAATATCTTTGGTGGCGTTGGCTATAAGTGGAAACTTGTACAAAAACAAGTTGCTTTGGACCGTGTTATGCACCGTCAAAGTAATAAACAAATGCCGGCGATTAATCAAGAATTGCAGCATAAAGATTGGTCCAATTTGTGCTGGGTAAATAAAAACTGCACTACGCCAGGTGCATCTTAAAGGGTGTTTAAATGGCACCTAATTCAAACAATAAAAATTAAAAAAAATTACTTATGAACCTGCCCTCACTTGGTAAAAATCTTAACGTGGTGCAGGGGATTTAATTACAATGAACAACTCAGGCTGTGCTGACGGAAGCCTACGCTTCCACCAGAGTCACGCATGTCTACAGGCTAGCGAGAAGTAACATCCAAATATTTGGCACACCTATTCTAGGGTGTTCCCTGTCGCCGTGTCTATTGGGCGAATTGCAGCCAGGGGTATCATCATCATCACCATCGGCACTATAACCGGGATCCGGTCTTGGCCTTAATTAGCAAGTCTCTACACCGGTCCCGATTTCTATCTGATGTCATCCAGTTTGACACTTCCAGGCTCTTGACGTCCTGGTGTACGCCATCCCTCCATCACAAACAAATTGTCGCCTTCCATATGTCCTGCCAGAAAGGACTTTTCGGATAGGGTCCTCTTCGCTCATTCGAGCTACGTATCCCGTCCACCAGAGTCTACCAAGCTTAATTTTTCTTACAAAGTTAGCTTCGAGATAGGTCGCGTACAATTCATGGCTATATCGTCTCCGGAATCTTCCTCCCTCACTGGTCAACATCAGTGTGGCTTTATTCCAGACAAATCAGCGATTGATCAGATATTCAGCCTTAGGCAGGCGATGGAAAAATGTCTGGAATTTAACATCCCATTATATCGCCTACGACAGGGGTTGCTGCCCAAACCAATAAACATCTTTAATGGACTTCGACAGAGGGGCGGTCTGGCCTGCCTCCTCTACAACGTGGCGTTGGAGAAAGCAATCCGTGACTCTGGCGTCACAACTAGAGGGACTATTGTCACCAAGTCCAGCCAGATACTTGCCTACGTAGATGACATCGACATCATCGGTAGATCCGATTCGGCTGTACAGGGACTCCTTCACCCAGATCGTGCATGCGGCAAAAACTGAGACTGCACATTAATGAGGGAAAAACTAAGTGCAAGGTGGTAACTTCTGCGAAGACAAGACCTGACGTTGGTCAAACTATCAGGGTAGCGGAGCACGAATCCTTTAACTACCTTGGGTCAATAGTAGAACTCGATAACAATATGGAACAAGAAATACGCGGACGGCTGATCAAACCCAAAAAAGCCTACTATGGTCTATCAAGGCTCTTTAAATCCCGAAATTTATCCAGAACATCCAAGCTTCTACTGTAGAAGACCATGACCTTGTCAGTACTCATGTATGGATCTGAGACCTGGGTGCTTAATAAAAGGCACTCTGTACACGATCTACTTTGAAGCCATCGTTATAAGAAAAATCAAGCTCGGTAGACTCCGGTGTGCAGGACACCTAGCTCGAATGAGCGAAGAGGAGTCTGCCCGGAAAGCCCTTTGTTGCAGGATATATGGAAGGTGTCAGTCCGGCAGACCTTGTCTGCGATGGAGGAAGGGCGTAGACCAGCACGTCCAGAGCCTGGAAGTGCCAAACTGGATGACATCGGCTCGAAATCGGGTCGGATGGAAAGACTTGCTAAATAAGACCAAGACCGGATTCCGGTTGTAGTGCCGATGGTGATGATAAGGACTAGTCTCCGTAATATGAATGTAAGCACCGTTCACCACAATTTACAAATAGCGAAGGTCGGGGAGAAATATTAGAACCCAATAACTAGGACGTTATTTGTGTAGTATATTGTTTCCCGAGGTTTTGTCAAATTTCTTTATTGTCTTTACCGCTCCCCGAACGACAATCGACTGGCGACATTTTTTGAACATCTTTCACGTAGCGTCGACTGGATACCCATCAACCACACGGTTACATTCTACGAGAACTGACGAAGATGGGAGGCTGGTGGAGATGTTCGCTGTTAGCCGCAATTTGACTCAACTCGTGGAGGAACCTAGGCGAGTGCCGGATGACCGGCGAACACCATAGATCTGTTTTTGAGATCTGTGCCGAGAATTTATACCGTGGAGGAAACTCTGATCACTGCATGGCATCGGTCGCGCATCCAGTTGCATTTCAAAAGAATAACCGAATAACGACCTAAGCATCTTCTCTATGTATGAAGGTATGGCGTTGCCAACCGGGACAATTTGCGAGATTTCTTCGCATGCATGAGTAACCAATAAACTCCTTGAGTGCCCAACTGGCTCGCGTTCCTTCTGGTCAATGGCAAGAGCTGCCAGCAGTAACTTCGCTTCCTCCTCTTTTCCTCCATTAGTGACGGAGAGCGAGGCAATAGCCACAAATTCAAAAGATAAAGCTAATGTGTTCGCAAATACATTTCCGCGAATTCAAACTTCGATGGCTGTCTTTTCGAGTTACCTGTGATCGCACCGATACGGTCTTCGATGCGGGCTGTGAGGTTCTGCACGCGTACTATTTAACGCATTCTACGTAGACTGAACTGTAGGAAGGCAACCAACTCGGACGGAATACCAGCAATAAGTTCTTAAGAACTGTGCTCCAGAACTATCGCCGGTTCTTGGGAGACTCTTCCCCTTATCTTATGCACGGAGGACATTCCCTACCTCCGGGAAAATCGCTTGAGATCTGCCAATCCCAAAGAGAGAAAAGAGTGTCTCCTATAAAATTACCGACCGGTGGCATTGTTACGTACGTCGGCCACCACCATCATTTAATAATTTGCATTTAATTTTGGTTTTAACATAGTATGATGGTAAGGTGGTGGAAGAATTGTACGATCCTGAAGTGAGTTTCTGAACCCACCCTGATTCGGGTGTGGATCGTGCAGTTCTTCGAGTTCGAATTTGTTTTTCGAAGTGGACGTGAGTGGAGAGCGAGAGAGATGGAGGGTTAACCTTTTGTTCGGAATTCCGTTGTTGACGTTTTGACAACGGAAAAAGCAAAGAAAAAGAAAAAACGTTTTGTTTTTTTTTGTTAGAGAACGGATTTAGTGGAACGGTTGATGAGTTGAGCAGCTATAAAGGAAGAAGATACAAAGAACCTCTTTTTTCCCTGTGGCCCCCTTTTCTTTTTTGGTAAAATAATAAAAATTAAAAGCATTCATGTAAAGATTAAAGTTCGAAAATTAAACGTGTATCCAAGAAAAAATTGTGGTTTCCGTTTTTTGCACCGTGAATTTGTGTGGCCTCTGTCGTGGAATTTGTGCACCTTTCTTTAATGGGAGGTCACTTCTTGTGAATTGTTTGCCGAGTCAATAAGGGACCCATTCGTGGTCGCCAACAGGAGGATCACCATTTGACGACGGCCAATCTGGGCGCTGAAACAGAAGGAACCAGAGGGAGGACCGCCACACGGACCTAGGCCGAGTTGCACCATCAGCGGCCGCTCGCCTTACCGACAGGTAAATTTTGGTTTATATATCGATAATAAATATTCTGTGGCAGGAGAAAACGCCACAGCATTATTGTCTATGTTGTTTAAGGTGATGGAAAGGGTCACCCTGTTTTTTGTTTGTTTTTGTTTGCAGACGCATTTATTCACAAAGTCTTTTTTATATTTTACAATTTTAGTCTAAATGCTAAACCTATCTTAATAATTTTACTACATAATGTAATTTACTGGCTCTTCACAAGCACTCTAAATTATACAATATTATATGCTTAATTTATGCCTTTCAGCTTACATTTTCTTTTATTTATTCTTAATATAATACACATACATTATAAAAAAAAATAAACTCTTATCTTAGAGGTCTACCTCTTCTTCTTTTCGAAGCATTATGACAAAAAAAATAGTGTTTTTTTTTTTTTTTTTTTTTTTTTTTTTTTGAGGATGCAAAAATTTTAAAAACAAAACAATAAGTGCTTAAAACAAAAAAGATAAAATAACAGAAGTTAACGGGAAGGAGGGCAAAGGAAAAGGAAGAGAGGAAGCTGCGCCAGAGCTGAATATTATATCTGAGGACGTGAAGTCCTTTCTTCGTTTTGGAGCCACCACCAGTTGGGGTTGGTTCGGTCTTTTATTGATTTATCTCTTTCACTGATCACCATACTGAATCGAAGTCGGTCTGGCCTATTAGAGATATCGCTATTGTGGACAATTCGTTTATCCCTAGCACCACGGAAAGCGTGGTATATAATAGGTATTCCACCCTCATCTTGGATTAGACCTTTTCCGTCCAAGAAGAGGAACGCCTCTGGGGGAATGAACCCGTTCTGGAGGGTACTCTCCAGATACATATCGTTCGGATAATATGCTCCCGCGATAAGATTATTTACACTGCACATTGCCCTTGCAATGTGGCCACGAATAATTTTTATAATGAAGTTGTCTATCCTAGTTAATCCTGATTTATCATACAGGGTTTTATTAGGGTAAAATTTCTGGTATCGTGACTCTGGTGTTCTATTAAGTCCGAGGCAGGAACGCAAACACTGTCTCTCGAACACGCGAATCTTTTCCATGTAGAATGGGGATATATTGTACCATATTGGACAGCCATAGACCAACACTGGTCGGATGAATGCCGAATATGAAATTATTTTAACTTTTGGATTGAGAATGCTGCTTCGGAATAGACTTTTTGTGGCAACAAATACGTTTCTTGCTGCAGAGAGAGTGACTGCTATATGCTTGTCAAAGTATAAATACTGATCAAGCCAAATACCGAGATATCTGACTACAGTTTTCACTTGTAGTGGGAGATTATTATTCCCTACGATAGAGAAGTTTTTCCAATTGTACTTTGTATCCTGAGAGGCCCTGGAGAGAGGTGTTCTGAAAAGGATAGTCTCGGTTTTGTGGAAATTAATTTTTAGTTTCCAGTCATTACAAAAACGTTTTATTTTATTGAAGTCGTCCTGGAGAAGTCTATTGATGACATCTATTTTCTCTCCTGTTCTGTATACCACAATGTCGTCTGCGTATGCAATGGCATTGTTAAGCGTACCCACTAGATCACTGGTGTAAATATTAAACAGAATGGGAGAATTCACCGCCCCTTGTTGTAAACCGTTTGTAATTTTGAAGGTCTTGCTTGAGAATATATCTCCGCATTTTACCACAAATTGCTTGTCCGTTATCATTTCGTAAATGTTGTACAATAGATAATGAGGCATTCTCAGGTTTTCTAACTTATGAAGAAGTCCTTCTAACCACACGGTGTCGAAAGCCTTTTCAAAGTCAACTAAGCAGGCACCTGTGCATTGGCGCTTTGTCTTGTTCCATTGTATGTCGGAAACAAGCTTTGACGCGGCATGCACCGTACTATGTCCCGCTTTAAAGCCAAACTGGTTGTTGGGGATGATTTCATTTTCATCACACCAGTTCATCAGTGCTTTGTTTATGATCTTCTCGTAAACCTTGCTGATATTTGGCAGCAAGCTAATCGCACGAAGGTTGGTTGGATTGGTCCTGTCTTTACCCTTTTTAGGGATGGGGTGGACTATTGCAGTTTTCCAGTGGGTTGGATAGTATGCCTTATTTAAGACGTTGTTGAATAGCGTAGTGTAGATTTTTACTGCTTCAGGAGGCAAATGTTTTAAAACTACATTTGGGATGCTATCTATCCCAGAAGACTTTTTGCTTTTGATCGACTTAAGGATGTTCGTAAGTTCATCCTTACTCACAAACATATTCATATTCTGATTACCGCTGGGGGAGTCCGCTCTGTTATTTTCACTGAATGTGGTAAAACTACGGTTTTGGTTCCTCCAGATACTAAGTTGATTTCTCAGTGAGCTGTAGGTCTGGAATGCGTTGTTTTCGAGGATCGTATTGGAGTGAGTGGATTCGTTCACTCTGTATACTGCTTCGAAACATGCACCAATTGAGTTCACTTTGTCTTGCGGGTCTTCGACTAATATTACTTCTTCGTTGGAGTTGATATGCTCCAGATTGAGTCCTGAGTTCAGCATTGCTTGACAATTCTCAGGAGTCCGTGGGACCCGCAAATATGGAATGTCATTGTGATCTTTCTTTCGAAAAGTTTTATTGATTTGTGAGAACATATTCGATCCACTAGCTTGAATGGCTTGTATTTTGTTCTTCCACTCTTCATTTATTCTTGAACGGTAATTGTCACGGATCAATTTTTGGAGATTTTTGATTAGGGACTTAAGTGTTCTTATTTCCTGACTATTTGGGTCGCTGAACTGTCTATAAAGTCTTTTCAGCTTTGAGAGCATAATGCTCTTTTGCTTATACAAAGCGTCAATTGCTGATGTCCTGTACTTATTAGTATAACCGTCGGTATGGGGAACTTTAGGTATGGAACGATTCATTGCATTGGTAATAATATCGTCCAATGTTGTTAAGTAATGATCGATTTCGTCGTTATGGAGGTTGAAAGGGTCACCCTTCTAACCGATATATGGGCATCTTCGATTGAGGGGATGGTGAGTTAAGGGCGATCGCATTGGATATCTCCAAGGCTTTAGACCGCGTCTGGCACGGAGCATTACTGAGCAAGTTTCTTTTATACGGACTTTCCCAGCAGCTTTACGACTGAGCAAAGAGATTTTTCGAAAAAATCGATCGATTCGTGATGTTGTGGGCGGCGAGTTTTTGGATCTGTATCCTGCTAATTCCGGGGTGGCTCAAGATTCCAACCTTGTTTTTGCTTCACATGAATGATTTGTTGGAGTCGACGGATTACAAAGTGTTCTTGATAGTTCAATTGTTACGTACCCAATTCCACGCGCCCTCTCTCTCTCTCTTTCTCTCTCTCTCTCTCCGGAATTATAACAACAAATACAAAAAACTTTAACAACTTGAAATAAAAAAGTAGGCGGCGAAATCTAAAAACAAATAGGGTAGACTTTTTGACAAAAGTTTTTTAATTGAAAAAGGGATTTCCTTCAAGCAGGATAAAAGATAAGAAAATAAAAGTACGAAGCTATCGAACGTAAAAGATTTTATTCTAGTTAAATTAAATAAACGATCAAGTAAAAAAACTATTACATGTAAGTAAAGGAAATTAAAAGGAGGAAAGATTAATAGAAGAAAACAAAAAGAAAAAATACATAGGTAATAAAAGAAAGGATCTCAACTGGGGCTTCATCTAACAACGACCCCAACAACCAGAATAGCGGTTCTATATCACGGATTCATCGTTTCGTCGTATCAGAAACGTGAGTAATCTTATTGTATATATCCCTTTATCTGTATGTAAAATAATTATATAACAGTGTTCAGGTTCGCGGATAATAGTCCGTCTGTTTCCGCTTTTTCGAGTGACCGGCCGATTAGTGCATCAACATCGCAGCGGATGACCTCGAATATTGCTCCCATGTTTGGGGCACTGCTCCTAAGCATATCCTCGACCTACGTGAGAGCGATCCTCCTAATCGGGGACACGACGCTGACGTCGAGACTACAGTCGCTATCACATCGAAGGTGCGCAGCTGACCTCTGTCTGTTTTACATATATTATCATGGGTACTGTTCTTTGGAGATTCGTGGTATTGTTCCACGCAATTCGGTTTATGGGCGCTCCACAAGATAATCCGACGGATCTCCCGACGGCGCGAACATCTCTGCATCAGAAGTCGTTCCGTTACAGAGCGGGAAAGCTCTTGAATTCCCTCCCCATGCGAGTGTTTCCGGAGCGTTACAACCTGCAACTGTTTAAGAAGAACTACAACAGTTATTTGATGGTATCTCGGGGCGTCATGTCGCGTTATAGGTTCGCCTCTCCTGAGAGGGGAGGAAATAAAAAATTAAATAATAAATAAGAGTGTGAGTGAGACTGTCGAACCCCGGGGAACACCATCGGATCAGGGAATTGTCCACTCCATAGGAATGTAATTTTGACATAAGGGCTGGATGCCAAACTCTGTCAAACGATTTTAAAATATCTAATGGACAACCTAGCTTTTGCCGAAGTAGTGGATAGAATGGATTCACTTTTGGGTAAGGTACGCCATCAAATCTCCTACGGACCTGTTGCTACGAAAGCCATATTGGCAGTCATTGAGGAGGTAATTTGATTCCAGATATTTCGAAAGTTGACGGAACTTAATTATCTGTCACCTATTGCCAACTCCAACTGATTCTTAAGGCCAACTCCACCCTCGGATTTGTAAAACGGCGTTTTAAAGAATTCTCCAACCCCTGTGCCACCCGGTCCCTCTACATTTCATTTGTTCGTCCACTGCTCGAATATGTTAGTCAGGTATGGTCCCCCTCTCAGCGGACACACATTCGCAGAATAGAATGTCGCTCTCCGTGGATTAGGATGGGAAAACCATCTGATCCCGTCCCCCTAGACGAAGCGTCTCAAATTAATTAACCTGAAAACCCTGGAAGAACGCCAAATCCTGCCCTATATACTATTTGTTCAACAACTTCTCTCTGGTTCAATCGACTCTTCTGTTGTGTTGAGGTAACACTTCACCATACACTCGTGTACACTAAAATTTGTCAATGAAACACACTTTTTTCGTTTGTTTGACATTTTATTTTATTGTTATTTATTATTAATTAATTTAATTGTTTTTATAGCTGTGTAATTCACGTACATACTTTATACACATATGCCACACTCCTACACACTTTACAGTAGCATAAAACACTTATATCCCCAACACACACAAGCACACACTTTATATTCCATTCCGCTCGACGTCCGCTCTTATTCAACGAGTAAACTATCAAAAGGATATAATTTCGTGCACTCTTATAAAATCCCGTTATACACGGATGTAGTCTAACCTTCCAGTCTCACAACCAACTCCTTGTTTTTTTCCTTTGTCTCCCCGAACGAAGACTTTTTCCTTTCTTTTTGCAGATCGAAGGATCCTTTCTCTTGTCTGCATGGCCTTTTTTGCCAGCCGCCATTTCCTTTCTTTATCTTTCCCGGCTTAGGATCAAGAGAGGAAACAGAAAGGAATAATCAACAGAGAATCTTACTAATGTACATTTACCATCCTCAATGTCGTTGGGCGACAAAACAAACGTGTGGTTCGTTTTATGGCGCAAGTAGTTTGTGTAAGGAGAATGGAAAAAGATGTTGGCGATGGGAAATGATTTGGGTAAACAACCTTTAAAGGATCATCAAATTGCAGACGCGCATTTTATGATTCTCAACAACTTTAGTTGAAAGTTGGTCATCTGGTCCGCAGATTTGGATTTAAGTTAAATTCAATATGAGCAAATTGTATCTGTATATACGGAATTGATATCTGTTTGATACGGAATTGATATCACGATATTTAATGTATGCGCGATTAATAGTGGAGATTGGCTTCAAAGAGGTAGGTATTAAGGGGTGGAGGGTTTTGTACGTAACAGTTCCAATCTTCTCAACTTAACTTCATTTAACACAAACCACACAACATACGTAATCCTCGGACGTTCTACACCCCTCTCCCTCCCTCGGTCATACGGTTAGGGGTTCCAAGGAACCCATCTCCCGAATGCTACGAAAAGTCAACTCCACGTCATCCATCTTTGACTCAATATATAGCACCTTCACTTTCAAAGACCGCCTCCTGAATGCCTCCCTCTAATTTCTTTTCATCTGTTGTCCTACCCATAAGTTAGATCTAATGATCTTTTTGTAAGCTGGCTCTAAGGTTATCAATGTAGTGGAGCCCCGCTAAAATTATAAGTTTTCCCTATTTTAACCTCTTCCCGTAATGTGATTTCTGCCGTGGCGATAACACCCATATTTGAGCTGACTTTTTTCATCCGAGCCATTATTTCATTTTGGGAAACAACGAACAAAGGAATCGATCATCTAATGTAAACATAAAACTAATCTTTTAAATTCTAAAAGGATTCATAATTAATTTATAATTGTTATAGAGAAACTCTCTATTTACGCAATTCCATACTTTAAGCCTTAAATCTCATTATTTTTGTAATTTATTACGTCTGATAATATAGAATGATTATATGAATAAATAAAATTTGAAGGGACCTGGGTCGGTCGTGAACGACTCCCATCGTACAATTTGAAGTGTACTTCGGGAGACCGGGGTTCGATTCCGCGTCGGGGAGCCTCTGGCGCAAGACTAATGACCTTGCTCAGAAAAAATAAATCATTATGGAAAATTTAACAAGCCTCAGGACTTGCTAAATAAGGCCAAGACCGGATCCCGGTTGTAGTACCGATGATGATGAAGATCATATAGAGGAGCAGATTGCGACTCCGATCATCTTCTAGTGATGGGCAAAATCAGGAGTCGCCACGCAGCAATCCTACACGGGCAGTCACGGGAGACGAGCAAAAAGTTCAACACTGACACACTGAAAGACTTGCGCAAAAGGGCTGAATATCAAGACGAACTAACGAATAGATTTAGCATTCTAGAGAATGGGAGCAGTGAGGAAGAGGAAGCTAATAGTGTGGACACTAAATGGACATCGATCAGAGACACAATCAAACTAACAACCCAAAAGGTATTAGGATTTAAGAAAACAATTAAGTTTAAACCTTGGTTTGACGATGAGTGCAGGGCGAAGATCGAAGAACGAAAACGCTTCAGAGCAATCCACTTAGAAAGGTATGATGAAGTCAACACAGAAAGATACGCGACGATTCGGAGAGAAAATGAGACTCTTCAAACGCAAAAAACGCGAATGGGAGAGGGCTCGGATCGAAAAAATCCTAGAAAGTTCTAGAGCAAAGAACATCAGAGGTCTGTATGCCGGCAGATGGCAGAAATGGTTACCGAGGGAGAGTCAAAATAATTCGAGATGCAAACGGCTGTCTGGTCACAGAAACAAACAATATCGTGACAAGATGGAAGCAATACTTTGAAAACCTGCCCAATGTACACATTCATCAACCACAAATAAACGCACCAAGCGTACATGCAGCCGAGCCTCAGATCCCAGAGCCGTCTCTCAACGAAGTTGTAGACGCAATAAATCGATTGAAAAACAACAAAGCTCCCGGAGTCGAGTGCATACCGGCAGAGCTTGTGAACCATGAAGGAGAGGCAACCGCTCGAAAGATCCACCAGCTCATCCAAACAATATGGAATAAGGAAGTCACTCCGGAAGAATGGAAAACCTCAATAGTCGTTCCCATTTTCAAAAAAGGCGACAGATCTGACTGCGAAAACTACAGAGGAATATCATTGCCATACCAACCGCATACAAAATATTAACAAATGTCATTCTTGTGAGAATCCCACCGTACGCAGAAGAGATACTGGCAGACTACCAATGTGGATTTCGTAGGAACCGGTCAAGAAACGAGCAAATGTTCACAATAAGACAACTGCTGGAAAAGAAGTGGGAATACGGAGAGACGGTTCACCAACTGTTCGTTGACTTCAAAAAAGCCTACGACTCAGTCGCAAGGCAAAGACCACCATATTGTAGTCGAGATGGGAGTCCCGAAAAAATATGCCGCCCTCATTCAAATTTGCATGAACGAAAACAAAGGGCGAGTTAGAATAGAAAACCACCTCTCAGAACCATTTGAAATCCAGGACGGACTAAAGCAGGGAGATGGTATATTACCGTGTCTTTTTAACCTTGTGCTCGAGTTAAATTAAGATTAATGGCAAGAAAATCGAGCAATTAATCTAGCAATCGCACAGTTCAAAGTTATTATTATTATTATTATTTATTGGCCTGTAGGAACCCGGAAGTTCATGACCTCACCGGCTCGACTCCGCCATCGTTCCATTTCCTGTGCGCTCTCCTTCCACGCTTGACCATTCGATCCGATCTCCTCAAGGTCAAACCTTACATTGTCTTCCCATCTCCGTCGCGGGCATCCAGCCGGTCTCGTTCCCGTTGGTCTACCGTCAAGAATTCTACGCACGGTCCTATCGTTGCCCATGCGCGCCACGTGTCCGGCCCATCTTAATCTTCGCCACTTGATTACTCTCACTATTGTAGGTTTACGATATAGTTCTTCCAATTCGTGGTTATGGAGTTTCCTCCATTGTCCTGCCCCCTTGTCATATTTACCTCCATAGATACCCCTCAAAACTTTATTCTCGAATACGCGGAATTTGTTTTCTTCCCGTTTTGTGAGAGCCCATGTTTCGCATCCATATCGGCATGATTATGGTTCTATAGACACGGAGCTTTATGTTACGTGATAGCAGTTCGGATTTCAGCAGTTTACTGACTGCGTACCAACTAGCGTTGCCGGAATGTAGTCTTTTGTTAATTTCCTTCGACATTTCGTTACTGGCCGTCAGTATCGTTCCCAGATATTTAAATTCTTTAACTTTTTCAAACATCTTGCTTCTGACGTTTATAAAGGGTGGTTACATTTTAAGGGCCGATGTTGATTTTGAATAAAACACAACTTATTTAGGAAATTATTGTCATTTCTTTTTATTGTGATAATATTGGTATGGTTCAATTATGTATGGAACAAAATATCGGCCAAATGGCCGCCCCCACCTCGGCGGCACACCTCCATCCGATGGCCCAAATTTTCGATGACGCTGAGGCATAATTGAGGTTCTATGCCGTTAATGAATTATCTCATCCTTTAGCTCTTGAATTGTTGCTGGCTTATCGACGTACGCCTTTTCTTTCAAATAACCCCAAAGAAAGAAGTCCAACGGTGTCAAATCACATGATCTTGGCGG
Organism: Microdon myrmicae; assembly: GCA_963931805.1. NCBI lineage: Eukaryota > Metazoa > Arthropoda > Insecta > Diptera > Syrphidae > Microdon > Microdon myrmicae. The sequence continues at coordinate 238,719,970 of OZ007497.1, read as the reverse complement.
CCAATTGACATCGCTACCACGTGAGATAACACGGCCATTGAATTTGTCGCGCAAAAGAGCCATTGTTTCGTTAGCTGTGTGGCAAGTGGCACCGTCCTGTTGAAACCACATATCGTCCGCAACCATATCTTCCAATTCGGGCCATAAAAAGTTCGTTATCATCTCACGATAGCGAACACCATTCACAGTAACTGCCTGACCGGCCTCATTTTGGAAAAAATACGACCCGATGATGCCGTCAGCCCATAAACCGCACCAAACAGTCACTCTTTGTGGGTGCATTGGTTTTTCGACTCTTGGATTATCATTCGCCCAAATGCGGCAATTCTGCTTATGGACGAATCCACTGAGGTGACAATGTGCCTCATCACTGAAGATGATTTTCTTCGAAAATTGATCATCCGCTGTTGCCATTTCTTGCCACCATTCTGACCATTGACGACGCTTGAAATGGTCAAGAGGCTTTAGTTCTTGAGTCAATTGCACCTTGTAAGGGTGTAAATGCAAGTCTTTATGCATAATGTTCATCAACGACGAGCGTGAGAGGTGCAATTGTTGGGCACGACGACGAGTTGAGGTGGACGGCTCTTCAGCCACACTATCGCGAACAGCAGCAATATTTCCTGCAGTACGAGCTGTACGAGCATGCACTGGTGTTTTTTTACATCTCCTACAGACCCGGTTTGCTCAAATATTTGCACGATTTTTCCGATTGTACGCACATTTGGACGATTAAATTGACGGAAAAAATCACGAAGTGTACGATATGCATTTTGATTTGAACGCCCATTTTCAAAATAAGCCTGAATAACTTTAACGCGTTGCTCGATTGTGTATCTTTCCACGGTTCAAATTGAGTTAGTCTGAAATTGAGAAATGTCAAATGAAAAGCAGAAAAAAACGAAGTTTAGTTGTGGTTCACATTCAACATCGGCCCTTAAAATTTAACCACCCTTTATGTGTTCCCTGAGTTCGAGAGAGCAGGCGGAAATGGTAAATCAAACAATACTGAGGAAAACCGGAAAATATTTAAGAGAGCAGGAAATGACTTCAACGCGCAAAGTTCTTGCATGACCAGAGAGTGAGACAAAAAATACCACACTCTCCCACCGGTAGTAGAAACTTTTGGACATTTGTGAAGAATATCCAAAACTCGGCCTCCTCATCCATTTCTTCGTTAATAGTCGATAGACCAGTCACCAATGAAATAGACAAATCGAATCTACTCGCTGCGCATTTTGCAGCCATCTCAATACTACATCAGTTCCACCTCAAATTGAATATACGCAACACTCCATGAACCAGATTCACTTCTAAACGCGTACTGTAGCTCGGGAACTCAAGGAGCTAACAAATCTGCTGGTTCTGATGGCATTCCCCCAATTCCCTTGAAGAAATGTTCCTCTTCCTTCTCTAAACCACTGCGGAAACTCTTTCATTTGTCTTATTCTACTGGCCGTTTCTCAAATAGATGGAAGTCAGCGAACATTCAGCCAATTCCCAAAAAGTGCGACAAATCGTCCCGCTCTTCTTATCGACACATAGCACTAACTTCTATTCTCTCGCAGGTAATGGAATCACTTATCAACCGTCAACTTTCGAAATATCTAGAATCAAATGACCTCCTCAATGACCGCCAATATGGCTTTCGTAGCAACAGGTTCACAGGAGATCTGATGGTGTACCTTACCGAAAAGTGGAGCCATTCCGTCCACTACCTCGGCGAAAGCAAGGTTGTTGCGCTGGTTATTTCGAAGGCCTTCGACAGAGTTTGGCATCCAGGGCTTTTATCAAAATTACATTCACATGTAGTGGACAATTCTCTGATCCAATGGATAAGAGACTATCTTTCTGACCGTTCAATTCAAGTGGTTCTTGATGGTGTCAGATCTGCTTCCCATCAAATTAATGCAGGTATTCCCCAAGGTTCTGCACTCTTACCCACTCTCTTCTTCATCTTTATAAACTCGTTTGCCGATGATAGCACATTGATTTTCCCATACTCATACGAACATTCACGGCCAAACTCTTCAAACATCAATACCAATTAGCAGCTTATGCTTAATACACTGAATTCCGACCTCAACAAGATATATCAATGGGGATTATCTAACCGAGTAGAGTTCAATGTCTTAAAAGCTCAGTGCTGTCTCCTGTCGTCAAAGGTGAACCCCAAAGTAAATATACTGTCGATGAATGGCACTTCCATCGACGAAGCCAAGGAGCTATCAATCCTCGGCACTCGAATTAATTCGACCCTTAACTGGAATGACCACATTTTTGAAGCTGCGAAAAGGGCGGCCAAATGCATGGGGTTTCTTAAGAGATGCAAAAGATACTTCATTCCATCCAACCTGGCCACTATTTACAAGGAGTATATTCGTCCTAAGACTAATAACCTTGCCCGTAAAAATAAATTATTATGGAAAATTTAACAAGTCTCGAGACTAGCTAAATAAGGCCAAGACCGGATCTCGGTTGTAGTGTCGATGATGATGATGTCGATGATGATGATGATGATGATGATGATGATGATGATGATGATGATGATGATGATGATGATGATGATGATGATGATGATGATGATGATGATGATGATGATGATGATGATGATGATGATGATGATGATGATGATGATGATGATGATGATGATGATGATGATGATGATGATGATGATGATGATGATGATGATGATGATGATGATGATGATGATGATGATGATGATGATGATGATGATGATGATGATGATGATGATGATGATGATGATGATGATGATGATGATGATGATGATGATGATGATGATGATGATGATGATGATGATGATGATGATGATGATGATGATGATGATGATGATGATGATGATGATGATGATGATGATGATGATGATGATGATGATGATGATGATGATGGTGATGATGATGATGATGATGATGATGATGATGATGATGATGATGATGATGATGATGATGATGATGATGATGATGATGATGATGATGATGATGATGATGATGATATTCGTCCCAAAATGGAGTTCAATCTCCCATATATGGTCAGGTGCATCCAAAACTGCAATACACGTACTTGATAGGATGCAAAAACGAGCAGTGAAACTTATTGGAGACACTGTGACTCGATCAATTCCATCGTTAGAACATATGCGCAACGTATCATGGCTATCTCTCTTCGATAGGTATTATCACGGTCGTTGCTTAACTGAACTTGTTGAATGTGTTCCGCCTTCTCAGGCATTTTCCCGCGATACCCGTCAATCTGAGAATGCGCACCAGTTCACGTTGAAAGTCAACTTCACGCGCACAAGCAAACATAGGGAGTCATTCTTTACCCGAACCACACGAATGTGGAATACTCTACCGGATATGTGTTTCCTCGTTGCTGTAATGGCCGGGCATTTAAGACCAATGTAAATCGATACCTTCTTTCCTTATCCACTTCCTCTTCATCTGTTCGCACTGTGGTCTGACACTTAAGGGTACTCCAAAATCCCCTTTTGTGTGCGCGTTTGTGTAAAAACAAAATAAAAACTTCGGTGATCAGCGAGAATACTGTCGGTGACATTCCAAGCACACTTCTCATAAAAAAACAGATAAACGACTGTTGATTCTCTGTGATGGAGCGTGCTGTTCGTGGACTGTATTATTTCGATGTAGTCAAACTCCCAATGCCGTAAAAGAAAAGCAGGGCTCATATTTGTTGTAGAATTCAATTACTTTTATTGGTCTTCTCCAAATTGTTATTCACTTTGTTGGTGATGTATCTAATTGAGTATAATTCTTTCTACTCATGGTTATTTTGTGTTGGGGTTGTACTTTAGTTCTTACGCTCTTTAGTTTGTAAGTTATATATATTTTAGTTGTAGGTACTTATGTTGCTTGAATTAAGCCAATAAATGGGGTAGCCCCACTAAACTTAACTGAACTACTTAGCACGAGCTATGGATGAGATAGATTAATCCGTATGTCGGTTGGTTGGCTGGAACACTGCTGCTACGAGCCGATTGCTACGAATGAACCGAACGGGCTACCACCAAGATTCGTCATCAACTTCCTTTTCGATGTTGTTTATATAGTTGTTGGTACAACAGAATTTTGAAGAATCTCCGACCGATTTCGATTAATTATCACAAATCCTTACACCGAATCTGTTTTTATCCTCCACGTTATTCTTCGCTTTTCTTCTGCAATCAACTTTCGTGTTGGTCTTATTTTGATCGCTCCCGCTAATCATCTCCTTTCTTCTTTTCCGATCGGTTCCGGCTCCACCACCTGTCTTCTACTAACCCGCAAAGTTCAGGTCATTCCAAATCAAGATCATGCTGTTGTACTGTTTTCTTGATTTCGGCTGAGTATTTCTTGTGTCACAACTAAACGTAATCGATATCGAGCTCAGAGGTTATGACACAAGCTAACACGTCGAGTGTAAAGTGTGGAGAGTTATTTCATAAAGCATAATAATGAACACTCTCATCGCCTACTAGTTGCAACTTGCAACAACGACTCTATTTAAATGAGATGATGAGGGGTATCCATTGACAGCCTCCAACTTCGCATTCATTTCATCGCACGGCTTTCCACTCAAAAGTAGCACATGAATTATCGATCGATATTGATTTGTTCCCCATTGAATTGGAAAACACGAAATGTCCGTGATACAATCAATCGCCAAACAACAACTAATATATTCATCAATTTGAAATTTTGTATGGTTTCGTTTATGAAATGACAAAATACGACGTAAATGTTGGCTTACGCCAAGAACACGGCTACTTATTGTTTAATCTTCGATATTGTATAGCTCTCTCTCCGATTTTCGCATGAATGAAAGAAGTCAAGACATTACCGCTTGTAATTCTGAATAAGTAAATAAGTGCCTAAGTAATACAATGCAATACGAATGCCCTTCACCTGCGTTTAAAAGTCACTTCTTCAGAAATTTGTAATCCCTGTTTCCTTTTAGCAACCTGCGCTGTGGTCCTATGTACACGTTGGAGCAAAAAAACTTGCTGATTTTTAATTTAGAAAAAAAGTGATGCAGTTACCGATTTACTTCTACTTCCACTGCTTCGGATTCGCATTGGATGCAACCAGCGAATTCGCAATTGAATACAGCCATCAACAATCAAACGAACAACAACTGTCAGCAATCAGCTGACAGACAAAATAAATTAAATCTATCTGTCAAGCATTTTCGTTGAAATCGCCCTCTTGCTGTTTAACTTTTGGCGACCACGGTCAACAACAATTAATCGATTAACATCTAAAGAATCAATTTAAATAAACCAAATATTAAAATACAATTGAAAAGTAGATTTGTTATTGTGTTCAACTGAATTAGTCTTGGGGTCCTGCTGACATCATTTCCATGGCACGCAAGTAATGATTTCAATTAAATACCATTAACATCAAGTGTTTCAGTCATCGCCAACCATCATCGTCGCATGCCAAGAGAGCGGAGCAGTGTTCCTGACGCCATTTCTTTGACCCACCACCACGATACCTTTGCTGGTGGACAATCGCTAAAAGCAAAGATTTTGGTCCGAAGAAGTGCTGACAAATCATCCCCGACGCCATCCCTCTGGTCGTCGGAGCTTAAACTACCTGTTGGCCGCTCGATTGCCAACACATTTTGGTCCTTCGAGCCGGATCCAGTCTGTGGATCCAATCTACTGCTGCCAGTTCGCAGTGTAATAAAGAGTTGCTCAAAGTACAGCTATCATATCGCCGCCTAGTTCGCGGTGCAACCAATCGCAATTACTAGCAGAAATAAATCGAAGTTCACCACGGCTTTGCAAAATCATATTTTTACCAAAAAGGACGAACGAGTTGCAGATACTTAAGTCACGGCAACAAAATGTTACCATTGTCGAAATAATCAAGGAATCCTTATAAAGCTCCATTTTATGAACGGAAATTGAAACCGAATTGAAGAGAATTGCACTCAAACAACAACTTAGACTAACGCGAGTTTTATAGGGGCAACGGACCACACACAACATTTGTCACGAAGTGCTGCTAATCATCTCAGCCTTCGTTCGACCGTAGAAGCTTTCGAACATTATAGTGTATCAGACTCAACAGTTGTGCAGACGGCCGCAAAGTGCGTGGCACTGCAAGGGATCCATCTGGGGATCAGACGCAACCACTGTGCATTAACGACGCCAAGTTCACGGCGCAACAATGAGCTGCCCACATGGTAGCTACAATACTGCCGCCAGGTTCGTGGTGCAGTATTGTAGCTACTACTGCCCCTAAGTACAGCTACTTTATCGCCGCCTGGCCCTCCGCAGTGGTTAGTGGCGTGTCAACGAGCTGCCCCCAGTGCAACTACATTCGCACCAGCCACTACAGCCCAGCGGCGTATCGACGAGCTGCCCCCAGAGCAGCTACGTCACCACCGTCAACCATAGGTACTTTTTTACATTGAGAAATCCTTACAGCAATTGATTCCAGCCAGCGGAATCAACATCGTACCACCACAGCGCGACCAGTTCGCGGCGCAATCGAAGATCCAGATCTGTGGATCGGCTACCGTAACCAAGTTCGTGGCATCCAAATTATAATACAAGCACATGCCGGCACCAATGTCAGCGAATTCAAACATTACAAAGATTACATTGGCGGAACAACTCATCAGCGTCCAGTTCGCCTCCCAGGAGCGGATGTCCTGTGCTTATCTCAACCTCGAGAAGAGAGGGCCGCCAACGTTATTCACGGTGGACATATGTAGTGCTCCAAAAAGCCCTACCACCCTTTTCCCCCATCCCTACATCCAAATCCCAGCTATAATACTCCAAAACCTGAAAAAAACCCAAACATGATTCAAAATTCGCAATAAACGAATCAAACATTCGTTTATTGCCTAACATTTGCGCCCACGGTATAATTATAACCAAAAACCTAAATTAAAATTAAAATTCACGATAAACGAATCTAATATTCGTTTACGTTTCACATTTGCCCCACGGCATCAAGGAAAACCAAAATTCAGAGATCATTATCTCTATCTGAAAATTTTCTATTGGGAAAAACAAACAGAAAACCAAAAGCAGATACATTCCCACATCTGCGAAATAGTTTTGTAAGAATTCAAGAAATTGAATTCTTATCTTCTGTAAACACAACATCCACTCAGGATACCCAAAATTCGAGATTGTTGTACCAAAATGTGTATTTTCGGGATACAATTTTCGATTTGTTTTCCTTTATAACGGAATAGTTAAGTGATCTCCAGGCCGCAGTATCTTAATCCTCGTGCCGAAGAGCAGTAGTACTCTAATTTAAAATATACATCTGCATCTGTATCCAGGAGCAGTAGTACACTGTCTTAACATCTAATTTGTACCTGCATCTGTATCCAGGAGCAGTAGTATCAGAATATCCCTCTTGCCTTGGAGGCATCGCCCCCAGGAGAATCAACGTTAATAAACCTAAACTATAATTAAAACAAACGCATTTTATTTTATTTTGGAATTGTGCGTCGTCACAAACGTTGGTTGTTTCTTTGAGTACCAGGACGACTCCTAACAATTGGAAAAGGAACCGGTGAGTAGAGTGGTGTCGAGACCGGAATTTTAACCCTTATAGCGTCCACGATTACGGACATCAACAGATGGTACTAAGGTTGGAGGGTTCAGGGACGCTATTCCCAAAGTGACGTCCCACGAACGATCAGGACGTTGCTCTTCCCTCTGGGTCAGAGGAAGCACGGCAACGATCCCTTGCTGAAGTGCGTTGTTTCAGGAGCGGTCATATTAAAGAGATCACCCATCCTTTTTCAAGGATGAGGAGACGCGCTTGCTGAAACTGAAACCCACAACAGCAGAACACATACGCCAGCACAATCTCCAGATAACATGGGAAGACATCAGACTGAACCATGAGGAGATAAAACTCCTGGCCACTCCAGAGATGACCAGCGGCCACCGCTACCTCGTGGACAGATTCATCGGTCAAGCCGAGAAGATCTATCTGGACGAGGTCACCAAGTTTATTGAGGCAAGGAACGCCCTCACCGCCGACCGTCCGACCGCATCCAAGACTGTGGTGGACATCGCCATTCAACCACCAAGTCGTTTGCCACCAATGATGTCACAACCACCTCGGCGGCCGGGAAGCCCTTCAACACCTGGCATGCGAATGCCACCTGGCCATCCATCAAGATTACCATCACGAATGATGGCCCCGGAACACACACCCCCTACGGACAACAAAGGCGTGACGACAGACACCCAAAAGCCAGCCAAGGCAGGTGCTGCCGAAAGCAAGACACCCAAAGGAGGAACGGTCAAGAAGAAAACCGATCCAAAACCTACAACTAACGCCGCCAAGGACATCAAGAAGTTTCCAGAGGCAGTGAAAGAAGTGAAAACTGCAGCAGCATCCCTTACCGCTAAAGCAACGCCACAAAAGAAGGCTGATTTCAGCAAAAAGGCACCACCAGCTGCCAGAGCACTAGCACCAGCGAAGAAAGATGCCAAGAAATCCGATGCACCGAAAGAAGGAAAGAAGCATGCTGCAGAGAAATCCACCGAGCAAGGCAATGATGACCACCTACCGAGGCTGCTCGAGGCCCAGTTCGCGCTCGACCCAGTCTCCCCAACTACGGTGAACAGCGCCGACCAAGGCAATGATGCCAAACTACCGAGACTGCTTGCGGCTCATTTCACGCTCGACCCAGTCTCCCCACATACGGTGAACAGCGCCGACCAACTCGACATTAGCGAGCTGCCCCCAGTGCAGCTGCCAGAAGTCGCCATCAAACAAGCGGTTAAGGAACCGCACACCCTCCCAGTGAATAAGAACCAGCAGGATTCGTGCCAGATCTAACGTCAGTGCATTTCACGAAGACGCCCCCAACTGTCCCAGCAACAGTAACCAACAATGTCCGCAGTGGCCGTGACAAACCACAGAGGTATTATCAGCAACATCAATTGCAACAGCAACAACTACAACAGCAGCAGTAGCAGCATTCACCACGAAATGGCCCAGGAGTAGGCCAAACGCATTTGTCAGTCACCAACCTATCGGCGATGCCGAACAACAGACCAGCCAATTGTAATTCGCTGCAAACCTTGGATGGAAATCTTCCATCAATCGGTGGTCTCTCAGCAACTATCAGTAGTACAGGCAACCTAACAGAGACACCCTATGGCCAAACTCCGGCCAATGACAGGAATCATCAAGGTCGACCGCTACCACATGTAGCCTGCTCAATAGGGATAGGAGAGCGCAATGCCACGCTTGGCGGGCGGCGCCCCCAGCATCCAGGGATCAATGGCATCCCAGCCCACAAGCACGCCTCTCAGTAATTCAGAAGAGACGGTCCTTCACTCAGCCCAGTACGCACTGGGTCCGCGACTGCCATTCCGCCAGGACCCGCGGACGGTGCCATGGAAGAAGCCGCACTAGACTCAACGTTGCGACCTCACATGCCAAAGGCCGCATCCCATCGGTAAGTCTCGATGCAGTGCTTTCGATCACCAGCCATTACGTGTTCATTGATCGTGGGTTGCGAGCTTACAACTCCAACCCCGAACAAATGGTCAGGTCTGCGACCCAGGGTACCGGACACCAGCGACGGAACTCTCGTCGTCACCAATCGTTCATCCTTCACCAAATCAGGGCGGATGGCTCTCTCTAAACCTCCGCATCACCAGATAACCACGGCCGTTGGCCTCCGTCCCCTGGAGCCAAAGGGTTCGCCAATGATTGCCGAAGGCGAGTGGAGTCTGTGTACTCGGTCTCACATTAAAACAGGACTTAGGAAGTCTGGCCACTCGGACATCATCGCCCAGGCACTCATTTGGGGTGGATACTGACGGGTGCAGCTTCACCCGACCTCCCCCCTGGCCCCACTGTCGGACATGCCACTCACCCGCTGAACCGCCGCAAGGACAACGGGCAATTGAAGAGCCGGGAGCCTGGCCGCCCAAAGGCTTCAAGGCAACACAGCTACTACCACAATGGAACAAGGAGCGCGCAATGCCCAGCCTGGCGGGCGGCGCTCCCCAGTATCCAGGGACCGACCGAGTCCCAACCGCAGCATCCGACTAAGCGCTGCGGTCTCACACGCCAACGACCGCATCTCGCCGGTCGCTAACTTCGGGCGGGCGCCAATGGACGCAGCACTCGTCACCACCACTTGTCTCGATGTAGTGAGACCAATCACCGGCCAGCACATGGTCACTGATCGTGGGTTGCGACCTTACAACTCCAACCCAGATCACATGGCCAGTTCCGTGAACACCAAAGATAACAGTCTCCAGCGACGAAAGGGACCAATCGGCGTCTTTCCACTGGAGGAGGAACCCCCCGACCAAGCTCCGGACGACCATCCCCTGGAGCAAGATGATTCGCCAATGATTGGCGAATGCGGGTGGAATGTTGCGGATTCGCATTGGATGCAGCCATCAACAATCAAACGAACAACAACTGTCAGCAATCAGCTGATAGACAAAATAAATTAAATCTATCTGTCAAGCATTTTCGTTGAAATCGCCCTTTCTGTTTAATTTTTGGCGACCACGGTCAAGAACAGTTAATCGATTAACATCTAAAGAATCAACGTAAATAAACCAAATATTAAAATACAATTGAAAAGTAGATTTGTTATTGTGTTATTGGCACGCGGGTAATTATTTCAATTACATACCATTAACATCAAGTGTTTCAGTCATCGGCAACCATCATCGTTGCATGCCAAGAGAGCGGAGCAGTGTTCTTGACGCCATTTCTTTGAGCCACCACCACGATACCTTTGCTGGTGGACAATTGCTAAAAGCAAAGATTTTGGTCCGAAGAAGTGCTGACAAATCATCCTCGACGCCATCCCTCTGGTCGTCGAAGCTTAAACTACGTGTTGGCCGCTCGATTGCCAACACACCCACCATCAAACTTAGCTTCAGAGTGCCTAATTCAAATCCACAAGTTCTTCTGACCAATCCTGTATCAAGAACCGGAAAGTGTGAACGCAAAATATTAAATAACATCTATTTGTAGTTTTCATTTATATCGCATTACTCTTAGCGGCACTTTGTTGATATTGATTTCAATTTACCATAAAAAGAGTTGAATACGGCAAGTCAGGATTAGGGCAGTCGAATTTTAAGAAGTCTAAAGCCGGCCAAGGTCGCCCCTTTCTATTGCAATATACAAAAAATAAGTAGATTTATCATAAAACTAAATTTAACGTTTTATAGCCGTGAGTTACTACCGCCGTCCTGATTAGAATATCTATGTAGTAACTCGTATGTCGAGGTTTTAATCTCTGCTTGGGTGTTCAGTGCTCCACCAACAGACTGGCGTCCAATGTCTGACATTAATGTTGCTATCTATTTTAAAAAGTTGCCAAACCTTAAATAACAGAACAAATAACTTCCCAGTTTCCCAAGGACTTGCAGATTATCGAGTTTCCTAAAAGCAAAATGATCAAATATTTCTTTTTTTCAGTTCCGTTTGTTAAAAGGAGTCACTGTCTGTCCTCCAATCCCGAAGACACTTTCATTAATTTCCATCGCGATAACCCAATCTGATTTAAAGACTCTTTACAAGCCACACGCCTGGTACCCTACTACCACTGGACCCACTTGCGCGGATGGATTATATCCGAGTTAAGTACCGAAAGGAACTGTTTTGCAATCCAACGCTCTTATGGGAGTCACACAGGGAACAAATGAAACCCTATCCAATAGAGACTTCCACTAAGAGCACCGGCGTGCATCGAACATTATTGCCACCACTCTACCATGAACCACCAAACCGATGAAGTATGCACCCGCCGTTGCAAATTTTTGGTTTTGGTTTCATTTTCTGTTCCGAAGCAAAACCTAGGCAAGTTGTATGCTACGCTCCGATGAGCAATTGGCCCAAAAGAGACTAGTCTTTAGACTTTTTCCTTTCATTTCAATATTATTGTTGTCGTTTGGGTGCTTTGGTCCCCGCGACTTATCTGTGAAGCGTGTGATTAATAAATTGACCGCCGGCTAGTCCGGTGTATGACCAAAATTCCAGTAAAACACCAAAGTAAACACTCGACTGCCACACCCTGGCTATGGTGGTTCAAGGAAGTAGAAAAACTACCAAACATTGGACCATTCATCACCTGTCTGGTTCCTCCTCATAGGACGTATCATGCAAACTGTAGCCTGGTTTGTGTACCTGTATATGATTGATGCTTCATATAGCATACCACAGCTGCCTCGGCATGCAGCAGACCACCGACTTCTTGAGCGGAAAAGAACTACACCTATCGCAGTGACCAAGTAGTTCGTCTCTTGTCTAGCTCAGCCGACTAGGTGATGGCTTTCTTCGACACCGTGCAAGCTGAGGCAACGCTATTGTAGAGATGTTGCGTAACATTTGACTTTAAGCGGAGAGACGTCGCCGATTATATCATAGCTGCGCGCCCGCGCCCCTACCAGCTCGACCAAGCGTATGTAGCTAGGTATATTGGTATAAGCATCGCACGACGACTTACTAACGCTCGTTTGTCCATTTAAATAATGCTTGACCTAAATTTCCATCCACCTTAACAAAGACAGCAGCACCAGCGATATGGCAGCAGCAGTGGTAGAAACAACAGCAGCACCAGCAACTAACCAACAAGTCGGTGGTAGAAGCTTCCCTCACTGTGGTAGTGCTGGTGCTTGTGTCTGTCTCCTGCTGGCAATAGAAAGAGGAGAGAAACCCAAACACTTGGCGTACCGAGCGGACACTGGAGAAGCCAGAGCGACACAAATCCGCCAAAAAAAAAAAAAAAATAACGGGGACTGACCAGAATCCACATTCAAATCCCGGAACGAACCCCTCGCACCCAACTGACCAGAGTCTACTTTTATTTTCTGGCAGCGGAAATGCACCGGGTTATGGACGCATCGTCTTTTTCTGTTGCCCAACGTCAACTGTCTATCTATGGAATACTGGTCAATTGGAGCGACGCCACTTCGGATTGGATGTATGCGTGCGGTTTTATGGCAGACAACTTGGTAGACGAAGAATATGTTACGTAACGCAATTTAATATCGTTGCTCCGGCGTGTGATTAACAGAGGTAGGTAGCCCCCTGCCTACTGACGACGATAATGAGTCGATAGGAATTCCTTAAGTAAAGATCTCGCGGATTGGTGTTAACTTGGAATAGTGACAGTATGCTAATTGCGAAGACACTGATGGGGAATTAGACGAAGCGGTATCGTGAGGTGTCGGTCAGCGTCCAGGCCCAAGCAAAAGGTATTCTCCAGGTCAGGGTTGTTGAGAGTGAAGAAGAAGGAGAGAATGAGGGTGAGAGTATTTTTTATTGATCTGACAACAAAAAATTTCCATAATGTTCTAGAACCATATTTCTTATTCGACAAAAAAAAAAGGTTTTCAGCGACAAAGAGGCCGGCAACAAAATCAGTGAAAATGTGCTTAAATAGTCCTTATGAAAGGTTCAAAATTACAAAGCTTTTTCATGGTGATGTTCACTTGTGTTGTGTGCACAAATAGCTCGGTAAGACCATAAATAATCTGCATTGTACCTTGGAGAATAATGTCTTAGAATACAGCTTCGGTTGGGCTGACTTGACATAAGAGGCGACTAAATAATTTAAAGGCTGAATGGCGAAAGCTTTATAAACATCGGGGTCAATTCCAGCTTAATGAAGCTATTTATACGCGTGTCATATGTTTTGAGCAGTCCCTTTCAATAACCCATGATGGAATATAAGGAATTTCCGTTGAGAAATGTCCTTGCTTACTATGTCGCTTCGCTCATATAGTTGAGCTTGATATACTCTCCTTATATAAAACATGGAATCAAGTTCGGCGCTTAAACCCTTCATCCGGTGCAACACGTTACGAGCTGCAGTCGCAGAGTCACCCAATCGATATAAGTTGGATTTGAAAGGTAGGCGAAGTATGTGTGCCACGTCGGTCAGTCGAAGCTAAGTGAGCTTTGCACTCCTTTTCATCGGCTGTTGAGGCTGAGGTCCTGTATGACCTCTTTTTGGATGCAAAACTTTTCCAGGAAGTTTTGCGACTAACGATCGATGCTAATTTAAGAGCTCGATATAACTGAGCACGATTATTCTGAGGGTGTTGTATCCCGTGTTGTAAGGCCCTTAACAAATGAGTTATTCCGCCCCAACAACTGCGCTGTTGGCACGTAGTCCGGTAGTGGCAACGAAACGACCACTTTGAGATTCCACTGTTGGGAAATACTAAAATGAGGCAGTATAGTAATTGGTGCTTAGGCCTTTGTCGTTAGGCAGATGGCATCTCCGATACCGTATATTAGAACGAAGGATGCTTGGTGTCGGAGGCGCAGCGGCACAGCGAGTGATTCTGGGAGGAAAGGGGCCTTAGAACATAAGTCCACCAGAGCACGAACTTCCACCTTGCGTTGGAATTCCGATCGAACGATCTCTCGCGTGGTAGCGATCAGCATTGATTGTTGAGAAGAAGCGTTGGCAGTGTGCGAGCACTCTTTTGACTTCTGTTCGCCTTTAGATAGTCTAAAGCTCTAAAACCTTCGCAGGCGGATATATAGTACGATGCTCTGTAGAATGAGCACGGAGGTTGTTGTGTTGTAGGTGACTGGGGTGCTTTATACGCCGAGATAGACGACACGACTGCTTACCACTTTTAATTAAGGGCATGCCTGATAGTTCACCACTGGGCTCCTTGATGCGAATTAGCTGCATCCGTGGACAGTTCGGCGAAACCCCAAACCCTCGATGCGGGTTTTCAAGAATGTATCCGCCTGATTTTATTTAGGAATATCGGAAGTCTCTTCGGGATGATCCCCAATCACGGCCAGTGCATTGGTAGAGCCGCTGTTGTGTATTTAAATAGACAAGTATTTCGTTCCAGCTTTTTACGGGTCGACCAAGCGCATCCAGAATCTATATTGTATCATTTGCATCATCATGAAACTGACATAAGCCTGCAACAGACTTTTCGTCAAGGCAGGAATCTGAAAGAGGACAGTCGTACTGTTATAATTATACTGAATGCTTTTAATGGTTTCAGCAGTATCGTCACGTAGGCTAGATTTCAAGCAATACAAGCAATTCTAACCGGTAAGATTCGGGAAGTTTGCCAATATAACCTGAAACACGTCTTGACAGGGCTTCTAATCAGCACATTTGCTGGAGATTGTGAGTAGCTGCACTGGAGGCAGTTTTTGAGAGTAAATGTATTGGTATTGTGGCGGTTTTGCCAAACCCCAGGGTTCACCTTTCTGAAAAAAATCCCAATAATTGCTACCCAGTCTGCATAAGCTTTCTCTAATGCAATCGCATTAGCATCTTAAATGCTCCCCGCATTAAAACAATGAAATTTATATAACCTAAAAGTCCCTGGAAAACAAAACTTACCTTTCATGCATCTCTTCCTGTAAGATTTCTTTCTTAGTTTATCAGGAATCTCAAACTAATTCAGCACCTTCGGTGTCAAGCAAATCTCCCTAGACGAATTCCTGTAAACAAAAGGATTTGAATTACATACGAGTATAATGTAACCTTCACCGGGGGCCATAAACATTGCGCTGCTTATTTTTCAGCCACGCCATGTATATGATAAATCTCTTAACGTACACATTGGCCGGCGACCTTTTTCCACCACCAATAATATACCAGCAGTTGCATTCAATTAGCGCAATCGACGCTGAAGCCTATTTCCCTAACTCACACCATGAGTAAACAAAAGACCGCTGTCCTTCATCAGGCATTCTGGCGATACGCAAATAATTTAATACCTACCGTTACTAGCGATGCCATAAACATCATTTCCCAATAACCTAGCTAAATCAATTTGCACATTTCCACATCGTATCGTCGTCTCTTTGTTTAGCCGCGGCGCACATTTCCAACAAAGATCCCATTAGCATCCGACGATGGTTTTATTTGCTTTACTGAAATCGTATTTCGTGAATGCACTTATGCCCTTTCTTTGTTTTAGATTCGTTATCATGGCTTCGACCCATAAAAAGAACCGACGTACACATATACATGTGTACAATGGTGATCTCCTCTATGAGATCCGGTTATCACCACCGTAAAAGTGAATGCACCCAAATTTCCCTTGGACCACGATTGAATATCGTTGCGTCCTTTACCATCCGCTGACCGCCGCGGTCACGCGTCACTCCCCCCTCCGGTGGCAGCGGAGACGAGTAAATAAAATTCCCGGAGTAGAGTGGGTAGTTGAGTAAAGATTTATAAGATCAATTTAATGTGTTAATAATAAGTTTTAAGTGTAGTATTAAAACACTGGCATATAAGGATAATGACTAATATAACAAAAGTAGTAGTTTTTAATAAAGAATAAAACTAAATCAAGTGTGTTTGATTTTTCGGCTGCTGTTCCTGGGTGTTTTTTTTTTGTAATTACCTTTGTTTCCTGGTGATCGTTCGTTTGCAGGCGGCGGAACAATCGTTTGTGCCAGTGAAAGTGATGGGGACAAAGTGGAACCCCGCGTCGTACGCCGGCACATTGATTTCGTTCCCCACAGTATCCGTGATGCTCGGGAAGGGTTGCTGCTACTGACGATGGCGGCTGGTATCTGTCTTAATATCATTAGTCGCATCAATGAGCTTCACGTATTTATCCAGTTAGATTTCCTCGATCGTAATGACGAATCTCTCTATGAAATAACTGTTTTTTTTTTGTCAGCATTACTCAGTTTTAAAATTTTCTTATGCCGCTTCACAATACCTCGATAGAACCCAAGGTAGGTGCTCTCTTTTCCTTAAGGTTAAGATGTGCGAGAGACGTCTGGGCTTGGGGTCGGGTCATTAAGCTGATTCGTGTCCTTTTGTCTAAAAAAAATCCGGTTCCATAAATCCCATATGCCAGTTTCCTACCTGAAACGATCATAGCCCATCATGCTATTTAACCACAGCAAAACATTGGCAGACGACGCTGTTTATACATAGCGAAACAGTTTAGCCGAACTGCAAATTCCTTTGCGGATTTTGATGCAAAGGATTTTTCCAAGCCAATGTTCCTCTTTCTGATACAAAAAGTACAAATTATTCGCTTGGGAATAGTTTCCATCAGGTAAAATGTGTGCATCAGTATACTTTTCATCCCTCTCAATTACCCCTTTTCTCGGAATGTACTTTGTGGTTCTGTTTTCCGAGAATTACTTAAGCCTCTCAACCCTCGAAGACACAAAGTCTATCTTTTTGTTCCGCTTTTCGGGTTCATTGACTGCTGAGTAAATTCGCGAGCGTTTATTGGCATTTAGTGGGTGCGGAAATCGGAAATTGAGGATGAGTGTGCGATCGAGGATTGGCGATCGGCATAAACGGGCGCGAGTGGCCAAAGAGGACTTGTTGTTGAGTGATGTTATTTAGATTGTGGCGACGTCTCGTCTTAGGTGAAAGTTGTATATAAGAAAAGTAATTAATTTCAAATAAAACAAAATATAACAAAGAAAATAAAATAAAACAACATTTAAAAAACCTAGTGTTTCAATTTAGTAAGAGTGATATTCAGAATATAATTGAGTTGAATGTTGTTGTACAAAAGTACCCTAAATTAGAGAAACATTTTCGAGCACGGCCACATGAAGATACCAAAAGCAGACATTGGGCGCTCACACGCTCCTATCTCATACTGAACCAACCAATAACATCGATTGAATTGATTCGCGATCTGGGCGTCCTATGCGACAAGGTGCTCAAATTTACCGCGCATATTGATTACATAATCCTCAAGGCCAACGCCACCCTTGGGTTTGTTAACCGCTGGTGGAAGGAATTCCTTAACCCCTATGTCACCCGATCACTCTACACAACTTTTGTCCGGCCACTACTCGAATACGCTAGTCAGGTCTGGTCCCCGTATCAAGCGACTCACATTCGCAGGATTGAGGGTGTTCAACGTCGTTTCTTGGGCTTTGCCCCCCGCGGACTAAACTGGAAAAACCCGCTGATTCTACCACCATGCACGATCCGGCTCCCTCTAATCAATCTAAACACACTTGAAGAGCGCAGAATCCATGCCGACATCATCTTTGTCCATCCCCATCTGTCTGGCTCAATCAATTGCCCCAGCTTGCTCTCCACTTTAACATTGCACACAAACCCCCGTAACGTACGTAACCCTCGACGGTATTACGAGCCTGCTCATCACACTTCTTACGGAGCTAACGAACCCATCTCGCGTATGCTACGACAGGCCAACTCTTTCCCCAACTCCTTCGATTTCAACATCTCCACTCCCGCTCTTAAGCGACGTCTCAGAATGAACCCGCCCCCCCCCCCCCCTCACTAACCCACGCCATTGTATCAGTCCGAACACATGCCCCCCACTGTCGCACAAAGGCCGCTTTCACCACCCCCACATACACTCGCTCTTCCCTGGCTCCCTACTTCCCCTACCGTCCAGTAATCTTCAACTTCCTGGTTTTCTTCTCCTTTTTTTTCGATTGAATAATTGAATAACGTCTTAACCACTACTCTAGATTTTAAGATAGTCTGTAAGGTTTTTATGTTAAGTTAATTTTAAGCTTGCATTAAGCTAAATAAAAATGGGGGTTCCGCCTTCAATCAATCAATCACTTCTCCAATTGGATCTCGACAGTTTCCCCATTTAGTACCTTAACAATTGCCTCAAACTTTACGTGTCAAACGTCATTCTATTACCTTCTCCCACAAACGTCACCTTTCCCCGCCACTTCCTATTTCTTACTGAACCAACAGATATCATCTGTGCCCTCGGTTCGCGACCTTGGTATCTTATGTGATAGGGAGCTTAACTTCACCCCACATATCGATGACATTATCCTTAAGGCCAACTTCGACCTAGGATTCTTGAAACGCTGCTCGAAAGAATTCTCTAACCCCTACGTATCCCGATCACTCTACATAGCCTTTGTGTCGCCCCGTTCTAGAGTACGCCAGTCAGGTCTGGTCTCCTCACTAGTCGTCCCATATTCGCAGGATCGAAAACGTCCACCATTGGTGGACCCCCTTCGTGAGTTGAACTGGGAAAACTCCGGCGCTCTTCCCACATACGTTAGCTGTCTGTATCTAATAAAGACTTGAAGAGCGCAGACGTCACGCTGAAATCCTCTTCATACACCGTTTTCTCATTGGTTCAGTTAACTGCCCAAGCTTGTTCTCCTTCACCACTCTCCACACTAACCCCACGAAACCATCGTCTCTTTTATTTGCCCGCCCATCACACTTGTTACGGCTCTAACGAACCCCTTTCACGAATGCTGCGAAGTGCAAATTCGCACACTCCCTCCTTCGATTTCAGTCTCACCTCTCCTACTCTCGAACATTGTCTCCTGTAATTCCCATGCTGATCCCACCCCACCCGTCGCCCACGCCCTTATTATCCACACACACTCCAATTCACGATCCTCCTATCCTACCACTTGTCTTAACCCTCAAACTTTGTTATCAAATTAAAAGCTTTAATTTTTTCTTGTCCTTTCTCGTCCTTTCTTCGGTTAAGTGTAGTTAAATTGTTTATGTTTTATTGTAATAAATGTAATTTATTTATATAAGGTTGTACTAAGCTAATAAATTGGGCACTTATCGGGTAAAATTAAATATGAAAAAAATATTAATTATGTAACACTTTCTAAAAATGTTACGAGGACTAGGAAGAAAACGTCGCCGTGGAATTACGAAAGGGAATTATTTTGAGGGAGGTAACCTTTGAATTGAAGTTATGGTTACAAAACGAAAGCAGGCTCATTACTTTTCTAACATACCGCGGATTCTTTGGCGTAACCATATTATTAAAAATAAGACATTATGGCATTTGTAACCAATCAGCAAAAATGTACCTAATAACAATCTAAGCCAAAGGGAACAAGTTGGTACAACAAGCGACTAACGGTGTGTGGAGGACAAAATGTATCCCCCATCAAGAGTTAGATATACTCTCGCCACAAAACCTAATTGCTTTCGTTCTTCCGACCACCAACACTTGGACATCGAGTTTAACGTTCACAGAACAGTGTCCAACGCTTCTAATCAAGAACTATGCTATATTTGTTGCCCGGGCTTTTAAGGCTCCTACTGTCTTCAAGATCGACTGTTCAGGACATAGCCTAGATTATTTTTCCATGATTTGCTGATTCCCTCAAATTTAACTCGATCTAGCCTTTTTGAGCAGCTGCAGCTCCTTAAGTTGATTGCCATTTAACCAACTATGTTCCCCATATATAGTCCCGATAATTGGACAGTCACGATTTGCATCCGTATAAAGTGGGGCCGTTTTAGACATCTCATGTGAGACATCTAAAGTACTTAGCCTACGCCGAAGACAGATTATGACTTATATGTTGAGCTAAGTGACAAATGTTGTTGCATCCTCATCAAGTATTTCCCACGGGACTGGCACCGTACTTTCAGATGTATCTCAAGATCTGTTGAGAGATTTCTTAAGTAAGACTCTTTAAGGTAAAAGCGTTTAACGTTGTAAGCCTTATCAATCCAAAGATCTCCGTTCACAACTACCAACCGATTACCCGATGCGATAACATTTGCTAAATACCACAATCACTCTACGTTGCCTGAACAACAAATTGCTGGCCCCAGCCGGTTCGAAACACAAGGCACACAGTTGTCCGGCTTTGAATTAACATTATTCGTTCATTTGGATAACAACCGGCCTTTAACCCGTAAACCTCAACGGTCAACAGAGCCGTCAACCGCCAGTTGCTGTCGTCTTTGAGTCTTAAGAGGAACGATCCAATACGCAGAAAAAAAAATATGGGTTCACTCTGCTCTACTAAAAGAGGGAATTCGTCAACTGTCTTACATAAGATTGTTCAGGTATCTTCAACAAAGAAGTGTCATAGCGATGAGTGGACAAATAGGCTTGGACAGCAGGGACATAAAACGGAAGCGTGCCTCTACCCAGTACCGTTTAGTGGTGGACAGTTAATACAATTATGAGAAAATAGACTTCATTGTCGGGCAGATGTGTCTTTCAAAGTGTTAATTGGACTAGTTTTATGGATCTTCACCGAGGTAGGGCTGCTGTTCCCAGAAACAGTCTCCGTTAGGGCCATAAATTGGGTTGCTCTTGTTCCAGGAAGCCCTAGATATGGTTTAGTAGGACAGAAATGAGCTTCCGGTCCTCGAGGTAATTCGTCATTTGTCCTCCCTTCAGGAATGCGCTGACTCGAACTGACAGTGTACAACTAACCGCAGCTCGACAAACAAGACTAGTCTCACCATCGAACTCTGGTTCTGGCACCTTCAATGGCTGGGGACGTTTGATTTGACCAACCTATGCGTGTTGAGGGCTTAAACGCAGCCAGAACACCTATCCTCATCGATATCGTCACAGTCGTCGCCTTGTGATCGACGATCTGCACTAGCGAGAATAGAAGAAACGAAAAGCAGTGATGCCATGAATTATTAATGTGCCGACTAGAGGAAAAACTTAGGATTCTGAGCAGGTCGTCTTCTAGAGTCGTGAAGAGACGCCAATGGTAGTGTCTTTCCATGCAGCTAGTTCTGCAACTGACCTAGTTTCGTGTACGGCGACGACTCACAAACGAGCATCGTAGCTTAATCTTGTTCCACTGCTTCTGGGCGGCTTGCTCAGGGTACATTCGTAGGTATGGAGATTTGCCCACTCTCGATTTCTTTGATGTGATGTGGTGGTATTGAGGTAGCGTCGTCCTACCTCGTCTTACCTCGTCTTTTTGCGCGGCAACACCACATATATCGGTCTATGCAAAACTAGTTATAGATGTTGTACATAGATATATCGCTGGAGATTTATGTGCCTTCGATCAGATGATCGGATTTAAGTTATAGGAGTGAAACAAAGGCAATCACCTCGTGTGCCATCCGCTAAGTACAGAAACTTGCGCGATCGTCGACCTATGTAAGTTGGTTGGTTGGGCAATTCCAAGAATTCTCCAACACTCTTGGCGGTGTGCGGCTTTCAACGGTGATAGATACGACAGCAAACATGAAAAGTGCAATAAGATGCAGTAGACTGGGTTATCTGGAGCGTTGAACTCACAGTTCTGTTGCGAGGGGTAAGGGTCTACTTTCCGGGTGATGAACCTTCTCTCAATGTCTGTTTGTCGCACTCTATGGCCTGTCATGTCCGCGACATCGCGGATGTGACCTGGTGCCCAAATTTTTCAAGTCTTTTATCTCTTAGCGGCATCACACCGTTAAACTTGATATTTTGGTTGTCTTACTGGTTTGGCTGTGGCTATTGTTGTTTTTGTCTTTCTGTGCAAATATAACAAATCGGAGAGGATCATGTTTTTGAGTGGCGTCGTCGTGAGTCCGCTGACCGGTATAAGAGCAAGAACCTTTTAAGTTGTACGGTCAGCTCGCGGGTCTCGTTGTGTTGTTAGTTCTTTAGAATATCTCATATAAAAGGTAATAAAAAGCTGCGGGCATACACGATCAGCGGTGATTTGTGGTGGAGGTGAGGTTCGAGATCAAGCTATGGTTAAGGAACTGCTGCCTTCGAATTCGGTGGGAAGACTTCTGTTTTACGCTGATGCTGCATGCGGATCTCAGAGAATACTGAGCATGCAACAGCTACTGAACTAAAGAAATTTCTTGCACGGATGTCACATTAACCTCAGACTACTGTGCGACAGATACAACATTGTAGTCGTTTGCAACGAGAGGTGAATGAACGATGAAAGTTGCATAACAATATTCTCATACTCACGACAATGGCTCTACGTCATTTTCGTTTGGAAAATTGTGCTTTTAATTTCATTGGAATAGCAATTAGATTCTCAGAGATTTGCGGTGGAAATCTCCCCACAAGCAGCAACATTTCTGAGATTAATTTAACCACATATTCTCTCTACTAGTGTTTTTTATTTTAATACTGGTTTTAAAATTGTAGGACATATAATAGTATTTTCGTTATGAAATATAAAGTAACACCTCCCTTGAAGACTGTGAAGCCAACGGCCGTAGTAGAAAGTCTAGAACAACCCGCGAAACAATCTCCTTTCTAAACGAAATTCCCCTAATTATGGTAAAGCTATTGGCGCAAGGCTAATAACCTTGCCCAGAAAAACGAATTATGATGGACAATTTAACAAGTCTCGGATAAGGACCGGGCATCCGTGGAGATACTTGCTAAATAAAGCCAAGACCGATTCCGGTTGTAGTGCCGATGATGATGATGATGTTAAACCAAAACGGGGGGATAAGAGAAAGCGACTGAGGGAGGTGAAGGAGTGATGAAGAAAGAAAGACGACGATGGAGACAATGAGAGAATGAGAGCGGGGGAGATAGAGGTAGAAGGAGGGAGAGAGCGAGAGACAAGGGAATGAAACATTTATGTACATTGGTTTTAAATGCCTGAGAATTACGAGGGCGGGCTGAAAAGTAATGCACACATGCTTGTGGAAGGCAAACAAAAACGAAGATTAAAGTACAATTCTTAAGCTTCAAAATCATGTATTTGTATTTCAACATAGTCAATGTTGCGGCGAAAACATTTCTGCCAACATTTTACAAGTTTTATATTCCGTCACTTAAAAATTTGTTCGACTTTTTTGAATCCAGGACTTGACAGCGGCTCTTACTTCATCATCCAAGGTGTAACGGTTATCCTTGATGTTGTGGTGATGGGTTACTTGTACACCAGCACGGACATGCGTTCAGGAACTGTCTCACCAACGGATTGTTGGAACAAGAATACGCAGAAAGATTGGCTTGTGTTTAAAGATCATAATTGCAGACAAGCTGAGCCGATCGGGTTCCTATATGGGTCATATATTATGACCGAAATGATTTGGTTGATATGCAAGCTATTGAAGAGGGTTTCCCTTTCAGGTGAAAGATATTGAAGGGTGGCATAACGCTGCTCAATTTCAGGTAAGTGAAATGGCTTTGTTGAGTGAGGGGAAGGCAGGTTGATTTAAACGAAATGGGTGGCTCTTTGGGAATGCATAAAGAACCCGCACAATGTCACTTGAGTAGAAGAAAAGAATAAAAATCACATGGCCAGAGAGCAGGGGGATAAGGAGGACGTGGAATCGGATCAAACTTCGTCATGTTACAAGATTATTGGGGCCAGGGTCCCACTACCACAACAAAGTCGACGGGTATTTCAGAGTCTGCATGTACTGAGAAAAAGTTACCGTTGCCCCTCGTTCGAGAAAATCGGTGATGATTATCGTATCTGGTAGTAACCGTCTGTCGCGCGTTCCATCAATAATTATAGCGCTTCACGGCTACGCAATCTTAATGCCCATGGCTTACAGTAGACTTTGTGGTGGTGCCGCCAAAGCCCTCGGTACACTTACCTAAAAACCCCTCATCCCAAGTCGCATAAGTTTTGCTAATGCAATCGCATTAAGCACCTGAAAATGCTTCACGCATTAATTAGATCAAATCTATAATCTTAAAGTCCCTGTAAAGAAAACTTACCTTTTCATGGATCACTTCGATACAATTTTCCGTATCTGGAATTCCAAACCAATTTGGCACCTTTGGTACCAGCCAAATTCCTGTAAACAAAATGATTCGGTTTGCATACAATGTAACCGTCATGACAGGGACCATAAATATTTTCCAACTTCGCCATGTGTACGATAAATTTCTTTACGTACACATTGGCCGGCGACCTTTTTCTCCTACCAATAAAATTGTCTAACTCGCACCATGTGCAAACAGAAGAACGCTGTTCCTACATAGGTTTCCCGCGATACCATAAACAATTCATATCGTTTGTGGTATCCGAAAAACATTTTTTTCATTTAATGAGCGACTGCTATTTGTTTAGCTGACCCTCATTACCGAACGATGCATAAGCAAACCTATTAGTATCCGACGAATTCGGTTTTATTTGCTTTACCGAAATCGTATCCTATGAATGCACTTTATGCCCTTTCTTTGTTCTAGGTTCGTTCTCATCCATGAAAGGATCATGCACACACACACCACTGCACTGAAAGAGTGCATTTCTGTGGCGGACACACCCTTAAGAGAAAAGATTTTCTCTCTCTTCCCTTTTCTTAACCCTGACCTAGGATGGAATTCATGTCATAGTTCTATCCTCAGTGAGTCGTTTTCCACCCGGAGACCGCCACAGTCAGGCGTCGCTCCCGCTCTCCGCCGGCAGGGGAGACGCGTAAATACATACCCGGAGTCGTGTGTTGTTCGATTTTGATATTCACCCAAAAACTAAAGGACAAATCTAACGTAAATGTATAAAAAAGTGTTAAAGTTAACGAAAACGAAATAAATTGAAAATTAATTAAGGACAACTTGTGTTTTATTTACTCCTGGTGTGGACGTTGCGTCGTCGAGTTCGGTTTGTGCTTTTCAAGTTTACTTTCCCGCAGCTGAACATTTGATTAGTGATGGGGACGGAGTAGAACCCTGCGCCCATGTGGGTGACACGACTTCGTTCCCCACAACCTATCAACAGCATCGTCATCATAAGTACCCATTTAAACGATGACGAATTTCAATAGGAGTCACTTTTTCAGCAGTTAAAAATTTGATAACGGCGTGCTGTTTAAATCGCATTGACATAGTACTAGAGCACGCCGCCATTGTTCCCGCTCTCGAAAGACATTGGATGAACGTTCGTCTTCGGGCCTGCTCATTCGTATTAGGAGAGAATGTTACTTGCATTTGGCGCAAGGCGCGCTTCTAAAGGTCATTTCATTTACCTTCTGCTAGCCCGTCTGCATTACTTTTCAGCCTACGCTCGTACAATAACAAGGAAACGTAAGAACTGACAGAGTATTCAACATTCATGTTGCTTGGGTACGAAAAATTTGTCTGCCTTTATCTGAAGTAATTTTTTCATGCGAATTTAGGTGCACTGTCTTGATTGGTAATGCCATTCTTCGAGATGTCATGGCAACACTAAGGGGACATAAGACCCTACACATAACTTGTCTCAACATGCTGCGCTCAAAAGTAGAGCACACCTTTTCTCGGAAACTCAACACGGGGTAGAACGTTGTAATAAATTCTAACACCCAGGTCACACCAGTTTTGTAAACAGAAGGAATGCAGGGGACATGTAAAAGGAGAAAGAAAAAAGTGTATGGGCCTGACAACATCCTAAGCAAAGCTGTCAAAGCCACGACACACAAATATCTCGGAAAAGGAATATTTCCCGATGCATGGAAAATTCAATATACTTTTCCCACCGGGGAAGAATAAACCACCAGATAGCTAATCATTCTATCACCTCATATGTCTCCTCGATGCAATGAGAAATATCGTGGAGACGATTGTACATGGTCGTTTTGTAGTGCTCCAAGAAGCCCATTTTCCCCCCACATACATTTCTACCCGCCTACTTTATCATCCATATCCCCAAACTAACATTCAATCCAATGTTAGACAAATTGAATTATTCAATTACCATACTCATATTTCCAAATCCTTCCCAAGAACTAAACACCATAATGCATATCTTCATATGCAAACAAACACACATTAAAAGATACCCATTTCGTTTCCATACACACGATTCTAAAATTCTTATCTCCATCTGGATTGCAGCCAGATGGGTATATTCTAAAAATAGATATCCTATTCCTTTTCTCCAGTACTCGACTCCAATCGAAGTACATTTCGAAACTCTTTCGATGCATCCGCGATACAAAATCCCGATAAGATTTTTTATAAAAGGGCGATGAATTTTAGATTCGAGGATCAGTCTCGTTTGGCGTCCTAGGTGTAAGGACGCCAACAAATGTAAGTTAAACTAAACTAAAATTAAATTAAAACAAATAAATTAAAATTCTAAAGATAAAATATTTGCCTTTTTAATTGGGCTTGGCCGATTCCCAGGGTCATAGTTAACGATCGGTTGCTACTCTTCCCTCAGGTCTGAGGAAGCACGGTGGCGACCGCAACGGGTCCCCTCATGAGCGGTCTAAATAGATCCCTCATCCTTTTCAGGACAAGGAGACACGCTCCCTGAGAGAAGGACCACAACAGTTTGATCGCTATCAGATCATCAATCTGGCTTCATGAAGTCGCGATCGACCATCGACGCCATCAAAACCGTGGTCGATATGGCAGCCGAAGCAATAAAAGGCTAAAGCTGGAAAAGAGGAACAAAGAAAACGATGCCGTGGTCACATTGGACATAAAAGACACCTTTAACTCGGTCAGCTGGTTGTCCATCAGAAAAGCCCTTAGTCGAATGGTCATCCGGCTGTACCTCCTAAAAATCGTTATTTCACCAACAGAAAGCTGATATACCATACGAATGAGAGCAAAAGATCTCTATAAAGGCTCTCCAGGAGTTCATCAAGGGTCAATACTTGGTCCATTTCTGTAGAATATTATGTATGATGGAGCTTTACAAATATAACGGCCACGAGGAGTAGTAATTATTGGTTTCGTAAACGACATCACGCTTGTAGCAATCGCTGAACATAGAAGCGTAGTAATAGTTCCCAATAATGAGGCAATTGGACTAAATACAGATCGGCTACAATATGGGGGACTAGAACTAGCCGACCACAAAACGGAGACACTAATAATAACTAATGGTAAACATGTAAAATATGTAAACTTTCAGATAGAAAATCGGACCATGAAATCAAAGGAAGCTGTTAACTACTTGGGAGTCCTTCTCGCCAAAAGATTAAGATTTAAGTCTCACGTAGAGCATGCAAGTAAAAAAGCCACATGCTTACATGAAGCCCTATCTGGTATATTGCGTATCAGCAGACCAAGCTATAATAAGAGAATTATCAACGGAAAAGAATTGTGAGAGCAACGCACGAAGCTTTGTGTATTAAAGACTATATGCGGTCTTAGGACGATGTTCGACGGAGTACGGAGTTCCTCATAAACACCCCAGCTGACGAGATGCTGAGGAACTATAGAAGGAGAGCCACAAGGGATGGTGTGTCTGGTGGAATGGCGATGATAAATCTAGGAGAAAGAGAAGCCTGTATTATTTTATTGTGGATCAGATGGAACATAACCATAAGCTAGATGGACTTTTAAAGTTATCCCATCCGTAGAAGTTTAGATGGGAACTGCAATTGCCCAGG
The DNA here is from genome assembly GCA_963931805.1 of Microdon myrmicae. NCBI lineage: Eukaryota > Metazoa > Arthropoda > Insecta > Diptera > Syrphidae > Microdon > Microdon myrmicae. The sequence continues at coordinate 238,691,962 of OZ007497.1, read as the reverse complement.
GTGGGATGGGTATCGAAAATAACTAAACCGTTTTGGACACCACAGTTAACCTCTCTGTCCACAATGCGAACAGCGAGAAGAGGATGCTGAACATGCCATATCTATATGTAAACCTTTGGACACCACAGTTAACCTGTCTGTCCACAATGCGAAGAGCGAGAAGAGGATGCTGAACATGCCATTTCTATATGTAGCCGCTTTGTTCAATCGAGAAACAACCTCCCGGGACCAATGCACCTCGTTGACTGACTACATAATGTGTTCGACCGAAATAGGAGACCAGCCTAAAGAACTAACAAGCCCCGCGAAGGAAAACCAAAAATCAGTCCCTTAGGTAGAATGGTAGGAAGTGCAAGGGTATGTTTTAGTACCTAGGCTTAGTACTGTATAACTCTGTGAAACGTGCTAAAGGCTCGCCCCGCAATATTTTTAAAAGATTAGACAGCCCTTAGCCCAACCATAAAAAAAGGTATCCTTCAGTTAACTGGAATGAAGTCCTACTTCATTTGAGCAACGATCATGTTAATGCAATGCGTTTTGTAAACTAAAAAAAAAATAGATCGTAATACTTTAAAAGCGGTGTTTCTGATGGAGATGTCTTAAGTTTGTGGCGATTCCGCCTGATCCCACGGCTCGCCTTCCTGAAAAAACCCCCATAACCATAACCCGGGTCTGCACCAGCTTTCGCTAATGCAATTCGCATTAGCATCTTAGACGCTTCACGCATCAAACAGACCCAATTATTATAACCCTAAAATCAATATAAAGAAAACTTACCTTCATGCATCCCTTCGCATACAATTTTTCATAAGATTTCTTTGTTTTCCTATTTGGTATTCTGAACCAATTCGGCACCAGACAAATTCCTGTAAACAAAATAATTCGGATTGCAATCAATGTAACCGTCACCACGGCACCATAATTACCTTACCTTTTTTTGTGTGTGTGCTGCCATATCTTATTGAATAGAAACGGTTGCTGCAAATTTTAACCTTTTTCTGTCTCTGTTCATATATTGGCGCCCATCTACGCCAAAAACAGTTATCACGCGAAACTGTTCATCAATGCTCGACCTTTCTACCCGATTTCAGCAAGCCAGCTTCCCTCGTTACCACAGCTACTACGCGTAGCAGCACCCATCAGGGCACCTGGTTTTGCCCCTTTATTTAAATTTCAGGACATTCGTCCTTAGATCTCCTACGTCTCCCAAATATCTCAGCAACACCGGTCCACAAATTAAACCGATACCACCGGACTGAGGCATTATACCTGGTTCCCCAATCTTTAGCCACCATTGCTCCCCTTTAGCGGCAACTAAAGGCTATACACGCCCCTCTACGCCGTCTCAAATACCTAGGTGCATAATACTTCGGAGCGCACTTCTAATAACCCTAGGGCGCCCTGGGGTTGGACACAATCAACCACCCACCAGGAGCCCCCTAACCAAAATCCCCTATTTTTCTTTTTTTTTAAACAAGAGCGACGGCCGGCACCTCACAGCAAGTTTCCATTCGGTCGAGGTCGCAGCTACCGCTACATTGGCACCAATGTACCGGTCCTCCCTCGATAGGTAAAACGTGCAATTGAGGGCCCGCCCTCCTTTACCAGTCCCAGCGGCAAACAAATCGCCATACAAACGTATGGACAAAAGACACCCGCTCTGGACTTGGTCCCTTTCCATTCCGCACACGGCAACCTGTCACTGCGGATGGGAATTACCCTGGGATAAATCCCCCTCCATCTCGCACACACTATTTCGTCACTGCGGATGTGAGCGGATTTCCGATAGGTTCCGACCTATTCGGGCGATAAGCCTGTTGGTCCACGAGACCCATAACAGGCCGATGGACCACGCCGCACACATTTGCCCTTGATGGCATCAAGCGGTAACAACTGTGTCCATCTTATCGATAAAGGCCCAAACAATAACCAGGAACTGGTCACCACGACAGTCCCGTAACATTACCACAGCGCATTCCGAAGCAACCTCCCTATCATCACAGCACCCACCATCGAGCATTCCCTCGCCCCTACCTTTTTTTTCGTGACTACGTCACTGGGAGGGGAGTACTGTGGCGATTCCGCCTGATCCCACGGCTCGCCTTCCTGAAAAAACCCCCATAACCATAACCCGGGTCTGCACCAGCTTTCGCTAATGCAATTCGCATTAGCATCTTAGACGCTTCACGCATCAAACAGACCCAATTATTATAACCCTAAAATCCCTATAAAGAAAACTTACCTTCATGCATCCCATGCATCGCATACAATTTTTCATAAGATTTTCTTTGTTTTCCTATTTGGTATTCTGAACCAATTCGGCACCAGACAAATTCCTGTAAACAAAATAATTCGGATTGCAATCAATGTAACCGTCATGACAGGGACCATAAATATCGCGCCGTCTATTTTCCCAGCCGCGTCATATACCATACATACACATTGCCTGGCAACCTTTTTTGTTTGTCTTACCAACAAACAACCCAAGCAGCTGCATATAATTAGCGCAATAGACGCTGAAACCAAATTCTCCAGCATTTTCTAATGCAAATATGAACCCGGTTTCTATTGCAGCCAGAGATGCCATAAACATCCATATTGCTTTTAGCACCTTTTTCTCCTAACGTCGAAAATAGCGACGAGGCATCGTATAAACATGACCCTCATTAAAGAGCGAACCATTTGGTCGCCTTTTCTTTTGTCCTTGCCTGTTTCGCTGTTCCACTGCACGTGTGAATAGCATTGATCTCAACGATCCCACACATACCACCATGACCTGTATTACAAGATCTGGTTTCCTATACCACCAAGAGAGACTTTACGTTTCCCTGGTGGTAGGTAAAAAACGATATCCTTAATGGTGAGGATATCGTTTGAGTCAAATTCCATCCTTCGACGGAGCGGGTCGCGGCTCAATCGCTACCCTGGTGCGCACAGGGAAGCGATAATGGAAGATCACCAGTTTGTGTCGTGTCTTACATAAAATTAAAACACAACTTTAAATATTTTTGGCTATAACTTAATACCCTAATTAACTTAAAAGCAACCAACAACAAAAAACATTTAAAATTTATACAGTTGTTTAATAAAAGGAACCTTATAACGTGACTCTCTGTGTTTAATTTCTCCGCGTGTATTGGCGACGTGTTTTTATTATTTCTCCGGTGTGTGCTGTTTCCCCTTGGTGAGCTAATTACGGCGGAACTTTCATTAAGTGAATTGTGGGGACGAGGTAGAACTCTCGCCCATGTGGCGGTGCAATACTTCTACCCCACAAGTTCAGTAAACGATTTTTCTTGCTCTGCGTCTGAATGCCACTGAGTCTCTTTTTTAGAAGATTTCGCATGGGATCTGTAATGTCAGATACATTGTTTATAAACTTACCAAAGTAAGTTGCCATTCCCAGCTATCTTTAAAGTTTGGGTTTATTTGATGGCTGTTTCAAGTTTTTTATTGCCTTAATATTTTCGGGTTCTGCTCTAATTCCTTCCGTAGTGATGATGCGCTCTAAGAATCAAGTTTTCGTGGTAGCCAATATACACGTTTGCTTGTTCAGCTTCATTCTCTGTACCTCCTGCTATCGAAGTACCTTCTTGGTCAGAACATTTAGCGTTTTCAGATCAGGTTGACCCTATAGCGGACACGTTGACAGACACGATGGCATGGGAACCTTTATTCCACACAGAGTGAAGAGTATCAAACCCAACAGAAATATGTGGTTGAGCTCCGGCTGTATAAATCAAACAATAATGAGGAAAACTGGAACAGATTTAAGCGAACTAGAAATGACTGCAATGCGCATACTCAACGCGCAAAGTTCTTGCATGACGGGAGAGTGAGATAAAAAATAGTACACTCTCCCACAGGTAGTAGAAACTTCTGGGCATTCGTGAAAAACATTCAAAACTCAGTCTTTCGTCCATTCCATCGCTCATAGTCTATGAAGATACTGGAATAGAGAAGGCGAATCTACTTGCTGCACATTTTGCAGCCAAACCAACGCTGCCTAATACCATATCAGTTCCGCCTTAACTTGAGCATAAGAAGCACACCATGAGCCAGATTCACTTCCGAACGCGTACTGTTACCCACACACTCAAAGAGCTAAACGCACACAAATCCGCCGGTCCTGATGGAATTCCGCCAATCTTCTTGAAGATATGTTCCTCTTCACTCGCCAAACTACTGCGGAAACTCTTCTATGTGTCTTATTCTAGTGGCCGATTCAAAAACAGATGGCAGTCAGTGAACATTCAGTCAATTCCCAAAAAGGGCGACAAATCGTTCCTCTCTTCTTATCGACCCATAGCAATAACTTCTATTCTCTCGAGGGCAATGGAATCACTGATTAACCGTCAACTTTCGAAATATCTGGAATCAAACGACTTCCTCAATGACTGCCAATATGGCTTTCGTTGCAACAGGTCCACAGGAGATCTGATGGCGTACCTTACCGAAAAGTGCAGCCATTCCACCCACTACCTCGGTGAAAGCAAGGCGGTCGTATTCAATATTTCAAAAGCCTTCGACAGAGTTTGGCATCCAGCCCTTTTGTCAAAATTGCATTTCTGTGGAGTGGACAATTCGCTGATCCAATGGATAAAAGACTATCTTTCTGACCGTTCAATGCAAGAGGTTCTTGATGGTGTCAAATCAGGTTCGGTACTCTCACCCACTCTCTTCCTGATCTAAATGATTTCTTGTCAATTACTCACAACCCAATTCACTCGTTTGTTGATGATAGCACCTTGAGTTTTGTGGGGGTTTTACTAGTGCGTCAACACGGACGCTAGTTCTGTAAAAACTCCACCGACGTAGAAGACAAAACACTAATCGCACAGGAAACAATGGCGGAAATAGAAACACTTACAAAGTTCTTTTATTAATGTGTCCAAACAAAACTCCACTGCATGTCACTGAAAATTGTGCTCCGACCAATAAGGTATACAAAATAATAACCCACTGGTTTGGTTTAGTTGGCAAAATGTTTCCTTATTTAATTGTATCGTTGTACATTACATATATGATACTGGTGAAACTAGATCAATACCGCGCTCCGACCGTGTTCAATTTCCTAATTCACCAGATGACAATATCACGTAGATGATATTAATAATGACACAATACCGTCCACCGACCGTGTTCAATTTCTCAATTCACAAGGTGACAATAGATAATATTAATAAGGACACTCTTCGAAACAACTTTAAGCGCGTATCCTCAATCACGACGGCTCTGACTCGCACGAAGAAAACCGTGTGTACGCCTACGAAGTTTAAATCTGACTCAACGACGTAACCCAGATGCACCAGATTCAATGGCCGCGAATTGCATCGATAGGGGAGGATTCTATATGTGTCCGTATAGGACAAGTACAATGCCCTGCGATGAGGATCATGATCGGTGGACACCTGATTAAAGAGACGTACGATCGTCAGGGGCGATGTACCCATACATCGTTGATGATGTTTGCCAGAGATCGAAATAGATTTTTGTTTCAAGGTGGCACACATGATGTATATGATGTGCCTATGATACACAAGGGGTCGTCATGGTATTTGCCTAAGATTCCTTGGAAACACCGATGTAGGCAATATCCAATCTAGCCGTATGGCTCCGGTGCCCAAGGAGGCAAATTATTTTGTTGACATAAGTCAGCAGAAACCCCGTCGACGGCGACAAAGGGTCAGGCTGGATAGCTGTATGTTTAGATTAATATGCGGGTAAGTAAAACGAACACAGTGAGATACTGTATGTTTAATTTAGGTTTTCAGGGGGGTCATCATAGGCATGGCATGGGTAAGGTTACCTAAACAATGATCATAGCCATGCCCAAATTCATTATCGGTTGATAACCAATAACGGGGAATTGTCGCAACTGTCACGGGCCTAAGGGTATAGGCGCGATACACAATTGTGAACTGTGGGAAGAATATCGGCCACAGCTATGTCAACAATACGCTGCCCAGCGTTTATTTATCGTAATTGAAGACAGGCTGAGCCGATAGGAGATGAACTGGTTCATGGAATATGAACTAGGGAAATTCAAAATGTATGGATGCCGTCGGGTAGGTTTTCTTTTCAGGTAAGATGCTGCAGGGGAGCTTACGCTGCCCCTAATCGCAGGTAAGTACCATGGCTTGGTATGGTAAGAGGAATTGGTTAATTTAAAAGGATGGGCGGTTATTTGGGAATGTATTAAAGAACCGCCACAGTTTTGTAGTGCTCCAAAAAGCCCTACCACCTTTTTCCCCCATTCCTAATCCAAAATCCTAGCTATCATCATCATCATCGGCACTACAACCGGGGACCGGTCTTGGCCTTATTTAGCAAGTCCTAAGGCCTTTTAAATTTTCCATATAGATTTATTTTTTCTGGGCAAGGTCATTAGTTTTGCGCCAGAGGCTCCCCGACGGGGAATCGAACCCCGGTCTCCCGGGTGACAGGCGGGTATACTAACTATACTATCGAGGAGGAAAATCCTAGCTATAATACGCTAAAACCCATGAACCTATCAAAACCCGAAAAAACCCGAACATGATTCAAAATTCGCAATAAACGAATCAAACATTCGTTTATTGCCTAACATTTGCCCCCACGGCATTATTAAATCCAAAATCTCGAATTAAAATCAAATTCGCAATAAACGAATCTAATATTCGTTTATTGTTCTACATTTGCTCCACAGCATCACCCAAATCTAAAATTCAGAGATCGTTATCTCTATCCCAAATTTTCCATTCAGGAAAACAAACAAAAAACTCAAAAGCAGATACATTCACACATCTGCGCGATAGTTTCATAAGAATTCAAGAAATTGAATTCTTATCTAAAGTCAATACAACATCTCGGTCGAGAAAAAATCGAGATTGTTGCACGAAAATGTGTATCTTTGGGATACAATTTTCGATTCCTTTTCCTTTATAAAGGAATAGTTTAGTGATCTCCGGGCCGCAGTCTTAAATCGATCTTAGTCCCTGGAGGAAATACCCCAGTGGAAAAACTAACGAAAATAATTGGAAAAATAAAACTCTTTAATTTGTAAAAGAAATCAACACGGATTTTCATTTAGCGGCCAATTGATAGCTAAGTATCACCTGGCCTGGAAGACCAAGAGAAGACCAAGGACAAACGCCCAATTAAGGACGTTACTCTTCCCTCAGGTATACGAGGAAGCACGGCAACGACCCCTTTTGTAGGACGAGTTTCAGGAGCGGTCAAATTTTAAGAGATCGCCTTGTCCTTTTAAGGACCAGGAGACACGCTTCCTGGAACAAAACCCCTACAAAGCATACAACGGTTTCTCATACTCATATGAACACTTCCGTCCAAACACTTCGAACGTCATTACCAATCAGCAACTTATGCTTGATACATTGAATTCAGACCTCAAAAAGATATATCAATGCGTTCCACCAGTATATTTTTATTCCATGCTATCTGTCTTTGACATCACACGCAGCTGCTATTTTATTACTTTAGTAGCCTACAGTACGAGTCAAGATCTGCGCCGATTCGGTTTTTTTATAGCATATAACTGAAACAATCTATTATAAAATATATTTACCAACCGTTGGGAAAGCTCATCACAACTACATGTAATCCCACAACATTATTTCGTCACCACTAAGTAAATGGGAAAGTGAAAATCTTGTGCAGATGTGACCAAAGTTGAATGTGAATGAATGTCATCATCATCATCGGCACTACAACCGGGATCCGGTCTTGACCTTATTTAACAAGTTAAATTGTCCACAATAATTTGTTTTTCTGGCAAGGTTATTAGCCTTGGGCCAAATAACCAAAATTCGGTATTTCATATTTCTTATCGCCATTGTGGGGACAAAGGCAATGTTGCGTTTATGTTAGGTTATATTTTATTTGTATTAATTTTACCCTTACCTTCTAATGCGAGGGCGGCGTAAAGAGTGCGTCCGGCCTCTTCAGTGGGGTCTTCCCCGATGAGCTTATCTATTGCGTAGGCTTCTTCTGGTCGGTTGCTTCCGACCTTAGTTCCCGACAAGGGATGGATTTCCTTTTAATGTGGACGTGGCGAAACCAACCAAAAAAGTGTGTGAACAGAGAAACAACAACAAACAGTTTTAAGTGGACCCTTTCTTTTATTTTATAGTTATTTCCTCTTTGGCTTCCTGGTTTTCGACTGATCACGAATGGAAAGAAAAAAAAATGGGTGGCGAGAGGCCGACTTTAGCGAGACAAGGACAGACGTGTCCTTCATCTTGTCTCTGGCTTCTGGTCATCTTGCGATAATCAGAATTACCCACATCCGTGAGGATGTTGGGTTCAGTCTCGAGATATCTGAAACGAAAGGGGGGAGGAGATATCTAAGGATATTGTAGACATAGTTAGTTTAGGCGTTCTCTAACTACTTGGATGGATGGATGGTGGGAAAGAAATCGTGCAAGACCGGTAGGTCTTGAGTGCGGTAGTAAACGCAGATAACGTCTTTGGCGTCTGGTGATCTGCGCTTTGGTCGGTATGTGCCGTCTTATACTGTCCGTGTGTATGTGTGGGGTATGTTACCAGTATTACCTATGGGATGGGTCCGGGAATCCTCTATTATAGAGGGGAATGTTGTTGGGAAGCGTGCTTTCTTCAGTTTTGTGCTGATGAAGAAATTGTGGTGGTCTGATCCGAGGAGATCGAGAGAGAGAAAGGTCAAGAACGCAAGACTCCCGTACAAGTAGGTTCTCTCTGTTCTGAATGCTTTCGAGGTTCTTGTATGCCAATTGTAGCAAGTACTCGTCGATAGGGGCAATAGAGGCACCTCCGTATAGGTGAGAGTTCGGGTAATGGCGACTGTGGTTGATGCATCTTCTGAGGAGGTTTCTTTCGAACGCTCGAAGTCTTTCCATTTGGGCCGAAGATATGCAGGACCATATGGGAAAGTTGTATGATATTCCAGATCGGATTAGCTGCTTATAGCAGAGAAGCTTAACTTGGGTGTCAACTTTGTTGCTCCACTTCAAGATGTTGTGCAGTTGCTTAGACTGACCGAGGCCCCTTTAAAGAATGTGGGTCACATGTTTGGTGAAACTCATTATTGGGGTGTAGATGACCCCAAGATATATTATCCTGTCATGTAGTCTAATCGTACTACCTCCTACGATTTGCACATAATATACCTTGTATTCGAATATTCTGTGACTATACTACATGGAGAATTAACCCACAATTTCAACTTAATTTCGACCACCTACACCGCGTCACATTTTCCCCTACCCCACCGTTCGGCAATTCACCTGCAAAACATAGACGCATAGCTAAACTCATTATCCTATGCAGATAATGCACAATTGAGTTTAGCTATCTTTTCGCCATATGGCAACTCCATTTCGCTAACCCATGAGATTCCCACCGGAAATCACATCATGTGGGTTAGCAACGGCATAGTCTGATCAAACGACGCGGTTGCATAATCATGCAATCGCTGGCGAAATTATTAAAGTATTTAATTTAGTTCCCATGATCAGATTTTCCTAGTCAAGTCGGCGTCCTACTCACTTTCCCCAGACACTACATTCGCTGGGGAATCTCTTTTCGCAGGTGAATAGCACCAGCTACATTTTCCTCTCCTTCATAATTCTGTCTCCCTGCAGGTCAATGCACGCCGAGGTCACCACATTCACCGAATTGGGCCAGTGGACTACCCTCAGAGCTGCATTGATTCATGCATACACAACCAAACCCACCACCAGATCATAGTACTTTGTGTTCCTGTTCGCTCATTCTCCCATGTTCGTCGACTATCGAATTAACCGATGTATTCACGATACCTCGACGGGTGTGGCAATGAGAGAGCAGAGGCGTAATCGCTGTTGGTTGTCCTGTGTGCAAAATTAAATCCAAAATTTCATCCCTAATTGGGACCAGTCACTATCCAACCACAGCAGCGTACACACGCTACTCCGCTTAACAGTCGCTGTTCAATCAGTACTGCGTTCAGCCACGCCGCCGCTTAAGGCAATCTTCATCCCTCGCGAGTCAGCCGTTATTCAACTACTGCGGTGTGTGCACGCTGGTGCACACGGTCGAGTCAGAAGTAAAAGAGAAGTGTTGTCAGACGAACGTAGTGTTCCGTTAATCAATCTAGTAATATTAATAATAAGCTCTAAGTTAAGTGAATTAAAAGAAAACGATTATATTAATAAGTAAAGGAAAAACAATACAATAAAAAAACGGATTAACCTCAAAACAACATTCAGTGCGTTTAATTATGCCATCTTCCTTTGGTGAACAATTTGCAGCAGAACTTGATGGGGATTCAATTGAAACAGTGCCCGTGTCTTAGCACACCTATTTGAACCCCACAAATATCGAGAAATAGGTTGTAAGTGTTTACTACTCAGAATGACAGCTACTGCTTTGGATGGGTTAAATCGAATTTTCCATCGACTGTAATATTGATACAGTTCGTCCAAGTGACGGTTGAGTCGGTTTATTGCGAGTTTTGGGCTTTTAGATGACGTGTACACTAGGACGTCATCCGCATAGCATATCTGGTTTACTCTCCCGTCCACAGGGCGAGGCATATCTGAGGTGTAGATATTAAATAAGATGGGGCCTATAATGGAGCCCTGTGGTACGCCTGCAGCGGCGTTGAACGTTCGGGAAAGCTTTACATTTACTCGAACTTGGAAGGTTCTGTTTAGACCGAAGTGGTAGATGATACTACACAGCGTTCTACTGAGGCCAGTATTCAGTAATTTGAAAATGAGACCTTCGATCCACGTCGCATCAAAAGCCTTTTCGATGTCCAAACTCACCGCAATGGTGGGTTCCTTATTAAAGAGGCGCAGGCAGACGTGGTTTTGAAATATGTTGAGAGCCATAGTGGCGCTTTTCTGAATCCAAATTGGAAATCACGATTTAGCTTCTCGTATATGTATTTTTCATATATTTTGCTAATGCAGGTGAGGAGCGCAATAGGACGAAAGCTTGGGGGTGATAATTTGATTTCCCAACTTTTGCTATTGGGCAGACAACAGCATGCTCCCAAGCTTGGGGAAAGTACCCCATGTTGTAGGCATGGTTGAACAGAATGGAGAGCTTTATAAAGAATAAAGCAGAAAGCCTTCGCAACGAGTGGTACGACATGTTGTCGATACCGGGTGACTTCTTAGGGTTTCGAGATTTAACTAGATTTTGTAGGGTATTTGGCGTGACAAAACCGTGACCATTCTCACATGTGTCATCGAAGTATGCACTGTTACTTGGGTTAAAGACAACAATTGGCTCGTTAAAGTTGTCTAGTTGATTGTGGACCTCTGAACTAATGATTGCATTAGTATTCGGGTCCCCATCCTCGAGAGTAATACTGTGATTATTGTCAAAGGTCTCTCCCGCTTTATTGGTGCCATTATTAATAACAACACCGTTGTGTATGATTGGGCCAGTGATACGGAAGTGCCACATATCTTTTTAACACTTTTATAAACGTTCTGGTCCATCTGAATACCCTTCAGTTTGTCTTCCAATTGTCGGGTACGATTTTTTTGCATTCTTTGTTTTATCAGTGTACCAATATTGGGAATGATGGATCACAATAATGGTTCCCTTTGGGTAAAGCGGTTACGATACCCCAATCTGCGGAGCTTTTTACGCTTCCGGACGAAGTGTGAAGTCGTTATGAGAAATCTGATAGTCTTTCTAAATTTGTACTTCGGGACACGAGTCTCGGAAGTTTCAACTAGAAACTCGTAAAGTCGAGTTGCAACATTATTTATCTCAACTGTCGTTAGATTCCTGTCAGTGGGAAGAGAGAGTTGGTGAAGTTTTTCGTTCAATGTTACATTCAAGTTGTCCCAATTTGTGCGCCCATAATCGGGTATGTATCACCGATCACGAATCCAAAATATGCCGCCCTTTAATACTTTGTGGCGACAGAGATTAGTTACAAATTTTACTTAAAAATTCCAGGAAGCACAAACAAGATTTTGTGTGCTTCAATTGTAATGGGATTCTGGGAAGTGGATGAGCACTTGGCTGAACAAATTCCCGGAAGGAGAAATTACGAAATGCATTTCAAATTAGGCATTTCATAATGTTAATGGTTATTGGATATTGAATCAATGTACGATAGCTGGACTTTCGGTGTCGTGCACATGATTCACTTGGGAACCATGATTGGGATTATGGGTAAGGGTAAGGTAATTGGGAATTGAATCAATGTGCGATAAATTAACTTTTGGTTTAATTTGTCGCTCGTATGATTCACTGTGAGTAGGGCGTAAGAATTTACTCACAGCTAGGCCACCTTGTCGTAAGAGACGACTAAAGGCCGAGTGGTAGCCGGGGTCCCAACGCCCTATTGCCCGGTGAAATACCATCCCATCAAGCTTTAGGCTCCGTGAAATGGCTGGGAGAAATCCCTGTCCATCTTTCGGAGCTTGCCTGATGGACCGGTTCGAGAAAAGGTTGGTTAGGTGGTAGTCGGTCCCAAGGTGAGATACCACCCCGTCACGCTGTTCATTCCGCTATATCGCCGTGAGAAATCTTCGATGGTGTTTCGGATGTGTGGCTGATGACCCGGACTGACACGGGGATAAGTCATGATGATACCTTCTGATATAAAGAATTCCGGAGGCAAACTAGTCTCCCATTCGGATCTCCGGGGGGGACTATGTCAGGGGGAACATCATGCACATATCATGATAAATAATGGAACTTTGAGAGGTTCGACATCGCATAACCGGGTTCGCTCTCGAGGCTCGGTCCACGCTCGACTGGTGACGGCATTTTGTAACATCAGGGGCATCGGTTTCACCAATACCAATGTAAACGCCGTCCACCAATATTTGCAAACAACGAAACCTGATATCCTTGCCCTAACTGAGACCCAGGTCGATTCGTCAACTATTTCGACATATCTTCGTTGCTCAGGATACGACTTACATTCGAGATTCCGTTTTAAGGGCGGAGTCTGCGTCTTCGCGCGGTCCAATCTGGCTTGCCAGAGGATGGAGGCGTTGGAATTCAATAATATGGACATCATATGGTTGAGGGTCGTGCTGAGAAATTCCGTTAAATTTCTTTGTTTAAGAAAGAACCGCTCCCCGAATGACGATCGACCGGCGATATTTTTCGAACATCTTGCACTTACCGACGACTGGATAGAGATCAACCACCCAGCTTCTGAAATTGTTGTCCTTGGTGATTTTAATGTGCACAATTCCGGCTGGTTGTTACATTCTAACAGAACTGACGAGGCTGGGAGGCTGGCGGAGATGTTTGCTGTAAGCCACAACTTGACTCAACTCGTGGGGGAGCCAACGCGAGTGCCAGATGCCCGAGGCGATTATGCAAACACCCTGGATCTGCTTTTGACATCCGAACCGAGTATTTATGCCGTAGAGGTTCTGCGCCACTGGGAAACTCAGATCACTGCTTGGTATCTGTCGCCCAAGCACTTGCATACCAAGCGAATAACCGGCCTAGGCAGCTTTGCCATGTATGGAAGTATGGGGCTGCTAACTGGGACGATTTGCGACATTTCTTCGCATCCTTTCCATGGTCGGAGGTGTGCTTCGGAGACTCCGATGTTAACGCTTGCGCGGAGTCGGTATCAGAGGTTATTCTTCTGGGGATGGAGATGTATATTCCATATTCCATAAAACGAAGTTCGTTTGATAAACCTTGGTTTGACAAAAAATGCGAGCTGATTACAGCGGCAAAAAATAGAGATTTTAAGCAATGGCGCTCCAATCCCACCGATGTTAACAGAACAAATTTTGTTAGAATCAGAAACGCGTGCAACCAGGCGATTGATACTGCGAAGAAAGCTCACAACGACAGGGAGATCAATAAGCTCCTTCGGTGCCCAACTGGATCGCGCTCCTTCTGGTCAATGGCAAAAGCTGTCAGCGATAACTTCGCATCCTCCTCTTTCCCTCCGTTGGTGACAGACAGCGGGACGTTAGTCACGAATTCAAAGGATAAAGCTAATGTGTTCGCAAATTTATTTTCGGCCAATTCAAACCTCGATCCTGGCCTTTTGGAGCCACCTGTGATCTCGATAGTACAGTCTTCCATGCGGGATGTGAGATTTCGTCCGCGAACTATTCAACGCATTCTTCGTGAACTGGATTGTAGGAAGGCAACCGGCCCGGATGGAATACCATCAATAGTCCTTAAGAACTGTGCTCCAGAACTATCGCCGGTTCTTGGCAGACTCTTCCACTTATCTTATGCACTGAGGACCCTTCCTGCCTGCTGGAAAATCGCTCGAGTTCAGTCAATCCCAAAGACGGGAATAAAGTGTCTCCCACAAAATTACCGTCCGATGGCATTACTGTCCATTTTATCTAAGGTAATGGAAAAAGTCATCAATACAGAGTTAGTTAAGTATTTGGAGTGCAACGGACTTCTGAATGACCGTCAATGCGGATTCCGTGGCAGGCGGTCCACGGGAGACCTTTTGACACTTATAACCGATTTATGGACATCTGCGATTGAACGGCATGATGAGTCAAGGGCGGTCGCATTAGATATTTCCAAGGCTTTTGACCGCATCTGGCACGGGGCATTGCTGAGCAAACTTCGTTCATATGGACTTTCCCAACAGCTTTGCGACTGGACGAGGAGCTTCCTTGAGAATCGATTGATCAGGGTTGTTATGGACGGTGAGTGTTCGGATCTGTATCCTGTTAATTCGGGGGTGCCCCAAGGTTCTATTTTGGTTCCAACCATGTTCTTGCTTCACATAAACGATTTGTTGGAGACAACGGATAACAAAGTGTTCAGTTTTGCGGATGATAGTACGCTTGTTTCCTCCTTTTAGAGTGATCGGCCGATTGGTACATCAACGTCACACCGGCTGAGATGTAGACAGATTGACTCTCTGAACCAGGATCTAGATAAAGTCCTGCAGTGGGGAAAGGCCAGTCTTGTCGACTTCAATGCAACGAAGACCCAGAATACAACATTCAGAAAGAAAAGTGGATCATCGGTTCCACAGCTGATGATGAATGGCCGGGCCCTCGAGGCTGGGGAAAGTTTGAGATTGCTCGGCGTCACGGTCTGTGGGAATGTATCATGGCATAAACACGTGTCGAACATCGCCAGGTCAGCCTCAGGAAAACTGAGTTATCTTTTTAGAGCCAAGAAATATTTTACTCCGGCCCAACTTCTTCTCCTATATAAATCTCAAATTAGACCCGCGCTCGAATATTGCTCTCATGTTTGGAGCTCGGCTCCTAAACATATCCTCGACCTACTTGAGAGCATACAGAGACGAGCGATCCGCCTGATAGGGGACTCGGCGCTGACGTCGGGACTACAGTCGCTATCACATCGAAGGCGCGTAGCCGACCTCTGTCTGTTTTACAGATATTATCACGGGTGCTGTTCTTCGGAGATTCTTGGTATTGTTCCACGCAATTCGGTTTATATGCGCTCCACAAGACAATCCGACGGATCGCACCCGTTTGTGGTTCATCTCCCGATGGCGCGAACATCCCTGCATCAGAACTCGTTACAGAGCGGGGAAGCTGTGGAACTCCCTTCCCACGCGAGTGTTCCCGGAGCGTTACAACTGTTCAAAAAGAACTGCAACAGTTATTTGATGGCATCTCGGGGCGCCCACTCGGCGCTATAGGTTCGCCTCTCCCGAGAGAAGTCTAATAAAAAAAAATAAAAACATGCTGTATAGTGGTTAGTATACCCGCCTGTCACGCGGGAGACCGGGGTTCGATTCCCCGTCGGGGAGCCTCTGGCGCAAGACTAATGAGCTTGCCCGGAAAAAACAAATCATTATGGAAAATTGAACAAGCCTCAGGACTTGCTAAATAAGGCCGAGACCGGTTGCCGGTTGTAGTGCCGATTATGATGATGATGATAATTCACTATGGGAATAAGATTGTGATTATAGGTAATAGTGGGGATTGGATGGAAGTAGTGATTTAGAATCTACTACATTTATATTGACCTCAATCTTTTATAAAGCTATATTTTATACCGCCGTTCATAACTACTACGCTTACGACAATGAGGGCTTTGATTTTGGCCTGCCCTTCACATATTTTATAGCATCCTCAATTAATTGGTCGTAAGTTAAAGTTTCCAAATAAATCTTTCTATAATAAAAAAAAAATTGTCCCCGGGCGACAAAATATTTTTTGCACTCCGCGCGGGTTTATTTTAACATTTGTAAGGGGTCTACAAGAATTGAGACCAATTAAATGTGGAATGAAGAAATCCCGCCATTATATAGTGTACTTGAAATTATGTAATTGTGAATTATAAAACGAATAAAAATATTCAAGTTTCTGACAGTTCACTAATAAGCTAATGAATATTATTTTTGTGCAGAGTTGTCGGAGAACATTTATTAATCAATACACTACAAAGATCAACACTGGTATTTGTCTTGGCTTGCACTAGCTGTTGAAGAGCAGAATCTTTATAATAAATGTTGATGTCTTTGTGGTTTAAATTTGCTATAAAAAGTATTTAGCTTGACACATTGTTAAGGAGAGTGGAGCAACTAAATATATAGGGGATATGGTTTGGGGTTATAATTATTGACATTTTTACATATTTCTTCAGTGGAGGCTCGAATTTAAAAAGTAACTATCGGATTATGACAGAACAAATCACGTAAGTACGAAAACAATCGGAGCTGATGCAGTATGTGGGAATCAAGTAAAGGAGTGAGTACAGTTCCATTGAAACATTTATTATTTAACTAGAATCAAAAGTTCAGTTAACAACTTTTACGGTGTGAAAAAAGATTAACAAAAATGATGTAATGAAGTTTTTATAAAAAAAAAGGAAAAAAAACCCGTGGCGAACGATTGCTTGTGTGGGCGAAACAACGCTCATCTTACACTGCGGTGTATGTTAAAGAACAGAATATATTTAAAAGCTTAAAATGTCAATTTGACATTCGCTATAAGTCGTCCCCTGCATAATATCTCGAAATTAAAGTTTCCCTTTTAGTGAAAAAGGCACAAATTTTACAAGAATATTACGATGGCAACCCTACTAGTATTTACTAGTTAGTTTGTAGATCAGCTCAAATTTCCCTCGATAAGTAGATCATTTATGATGTTTCTTATTTAATTGTGTTTCTTATCGGCAACTACTACCCAGGATGCTATCTTGGATGCAATTGTTTATACACAGGCATACCACATGACTCAGGTGTCCAGGTCCAGCCAATTTTGTCGTACACTATCACAGTTTCCCTATAGTATTTTCCCTGTTTGATTATTTGAAATTATGCTAGCGGTTCGACAAGCATTTTATGTGTCCTTCGAATTGCCTTACGTCCTACACCTTTTATCTTAGTTCTTGATTTGAGATGTATATCGGTAACAACCATCAACAAAATTACTGTAAGTATCTCGTCATTTATAGCTTTAAAAGTGACCTAATCACCAAAACACCACTCACCCGTTTCTTCCAATATAAAAACCCAATTAAGATTAGATCTCATTTGTTGATCACAACACAACAATACAATAAAAGATAATCCAGCTCCATTGGAGTACAGGCCATGTCAGACCCTAAATCCTAAACATCAGTGCCACAATGGCAACAGCGCGCTACACGACCAGCACCCATTAAATAATGAGTTTCCTCCGGAATGTGATTTGCGGAAAATTGTATGTGCGAATGGTTTTTCCAATTCATGAGATTAACACCTTCATTTGAGAGGTGCATTCACAAGCTAGGCCGCTGTTGAGACTACTTATGCATCCATTTATCCATCCATCCATCCATGCATCTGTCCAATGATCTATCGAACCATCGAACCATCGAAGCGACCGTCTGTCCGTCTATCTGCCTGTCCATCGGCAGCGGCTAAACAACCTCCAAGACTTGTATTTGCACCGCCGCTCTTAGCCCCCCAGCTGCTACTTTTGCATTTTCACGGTAAATTCACAAAAGAAGCATTTAGAGGTAGAAGTAAAAAAGGAATCGGCGGCAACAAGGCGAAAAAGCAAAACCAATCAACCTAATACGAGAGTGATTATAATTTTCCAAGCGAACTGTGTATCGCCTCTGAGGTTTCGTAAGGCTGTCTCGTAGACAATGTGGATGATGATGTCGACGGTGCCAATGGAGCAGCTGATGTGGCTGATGCTATAGCCGGAGGAACTTGGGCGGAGTCGCTGGAGTTAGGTAGCTCGGGGATATGAGTAATCAGGCCAATTCATCTTCTAGTTTTGGTCTGGCGGCGTATGCACAAGGACTTTCCAGGTCGCAAAATGCTAAGCAGATATGCGATTGTTATCCAAACTACTACAATAGATACGACTGCTACTTTAGTCCCCTCAGTTCCCTCTCAACGAATTCGTTCCACAGTAAGCGTAACATGCTTCATTACAATAGACAAGACCTGTGTAGCCTCTCGCGATGCTTAGCAACTTATGATTGAGAATATGGCAACATCCAGGTCGGACGACCGCTGGTGGGGTTCCCATCTCGGGAGCAAACTCATGACTAATTAACAACTTTAGCGCTGGATTAATGCAAACACCAAATCCGTTGCATAACCTGCGCCAATTTCAGCCGCCGAACAGAGGTATCCGAGTTCGGTAGGATGTGGCATCGCACGCGTTTTCTTGCGGCACACCTAAGGTCGTCCAAGTATTAATTGTTTGGGAATTGTTCAGAAAGGAGTATCCATTGGAGCTTTGCCACACTTCTTCAAGCCGTATTAAATTTCCTCCAGACATAAGATCATCTAAGGGCGTCCTTAAGCGCTAATGCAGCTTCTATCATCGTTCCGTATGTAAGTACTGCATCCGTTGTTCCGCTGATCGTGGAAGCCTAAATTCCCGAGTGACTCTTTTGCAACAGTTTTACGATCAGCGGTTGATTGGTGGTCGGATGAACGTGGTGCGATAGTAAATTAGATGGAGCGCAGCGGCTTGGTTTTGTTACCGAGTTATTGGAGTAGAACAATTTGCAGCTAAAAGATTGGTTCGGTGGTATTCACTACAATCGTTTTCCTTTCGTTTTTCAATAATAATAAACTGTGATCTTAGGTAGATTGATAAGAATTTACTGTTGGAAGAGGTGGTTAATATCATTTGTACTTAAATATATGGTCAGACAATAAGACCCACGTTTATGTCTTTAGCCTACGGTAAGTTAAAGATATATATTGACATTAAGACATGAAGGATATCGTGGGATATCTTGTAGACAGTGCGTTTGAGATACTCTGTTAGTAATGCCTGTGCAGTATTTTAAAACGAAGGCTGAATGTAATCTACTCTACAGCGAGATGCCTGCTTTTCTCAAATATATCCAGAAGAGCTCCGAAGGACGGTAACAGCTACGTGCAAATTTCAAAATTAGAAAGCTCTTGTAAGATGGGTTTGAGAACACTGTAATGAAACTGTTCACCCTTTGTATACCACACACACATTAATTAAAACACTGTTTTTTCCTTAACTTGGTTTATTTTCGGTACACATTTTAATCACTTATAGTCTTAAGGACGATGTCAAATATGATTTATTTTACTTTAGAACAACTGACACATTTTAATCACTTATAGTCTTAGGGACGATGTCAAATATGATTTATTTTACTTTAGAACAACTGACACATTTTAATCACCACGAATACAACACCAAAAACTCTTCTCTGGAAGACCGTCTTAGTCAATTATCCCGAACCACAAACTCCTCACTCACCGTCCCGGTTAAGTCTCGAAAACCAACTCTCTTCAAGATTTTTTAACCCACTCTCGATGTCCGTTTTTTCATCGGACGAAAACTTTTCTTATCCTGCAGATAAAAGGATTTTCCTTTCTTTGTCTTTCCCAAATTTGGGATCGAAAGAGGTAACACAAAAGAACAGTCAACAAAGGATCTTGCCGATGAGCATTTGCGATCCTTTGTGTCGGTCGGCGATAAACGTACATGTAGTTCGTTTTATGGCGCGAATTGTTTGATTTAACTTGGTTGTGGTTCACAACAAGAGACTAAAACCGTATTTTTAAAGACCCCACCCTCAACCTAACCCCAACCTTCTTCCCACTACCAACCCGAAACAATTGCTATTCCCAGGGTGCTTTTGCATATCTAAGACTCTTTTGCTTAGTTAACTAAATATAAAGTAATAACGGTGCGTAACAAGAAAAAACGATATGGACAAAAATAGATGACGGAAGTAAATGTCAAAAAGTATTAATATTATAAGTAAGATTCAAATACAAAAAGGGTATTGTAAATTAAATAGAATAAAAGAAAAAGAAATCACATACAAATACACGAAATAAATATTGACCCTCAATAGGGAAGACTAACTCGAAATATCAAACAAACTACTTAAAACAAAAACTTATTAAGGATGACAAATATAAAACAAAAAAGGAAAACAGAAGGATTAGGAATATAATTGGTGTTGTATAAAAAATGGTTACAAACTAAATAACGTTGGAAATGAAAAGATACCAGCTTTGCATTTCGATTAAAATGATTGTTATAGTTAAGAAAATTAAATTAAGAAAACGATTTTAAAATACGCGGTTATGGTTTTGCAAATTTGCACAAAGGAGAAGATAAAAAGAAGCTATAAAGTTTTAATCAAAAGTTTTTATAACAACGAAAGGATAAATGCCTATTTTAGGATTAAGACGAAAAAATTATAATAAGGGTATACGAGATCAGAAAATTAATATTAATAACAAAATCCACGTGATCAACTCATCAAACTTAGAATGTGTAAACGAATAAATTAAAGAAAAAATAATAAAACATGTAATTTATATGCCCAAATTACGGAAAAGATTATAAGAGATTCTACCTTTTAAATGAGAAGATGGAAAGATTTGGAAATCTAGATACACATGTACTGGATACTAATAGCAATATTTATATACTCATCAATGTAAACAATTTAACTATGCAAATATTATAACAAGATGAATCAATGTATTCTCTATTATACGGCAAATTATAATGAAACTCAACCATTATGACTACTACAATAAAATAGAAGACAAGAAACCAAAGACTCGAAAAATATAAACTAACATACGAAACACATATGTTTAGGAATTACAAAATACATTTAATTAAACGGAAAAAGTAAGAATAAATTTTTTGTATGAACTTGTGAAACAATAAGTCCATTTTTTGATTTATGTTATATTTAGAATTTTCCACGGAAAAGTAATAAGAGAAAAAAAAATAATTTCAAGATTACAATTAATCTAAAACAAATACTACTTTATACCTAAACAAAAATATGCTGAATCTTAAAATACAATAATAATAATCTACAGATAAGTAAACCACAATGACAAATAGTCCAAACTCAATTTAACAAAACGAAATACATTAAATGCACAGATAAATAAAATTTTGTAACCGCCACATTACACCACTCACGTCCCTATAGGCTCCCAAGGAGTATTATTTCCTCTTCAAAGAATAATACTAATTTTATAAAGGGGGGAGGATTGTTACGGCCACAACCATCCACCCCATAAAACCTACCTCTTTGGAGCTAAGCTCCATCATTAATCGCGCATACGGTAAATATCACGATATAAATCCAATATCAAACAAATTGAACTGCACGTTCAATTTACCGAATTTAAGTCGAATCCAAGACGTGAAAGAACGAACCATATGTTCAACACGCAGAATCCCCTGGATCCAAATCTATGGACCAGATGACCAACTTTCAAGTAAAGTTGTTGAGAATCATAAATTGTACGTCTGCAATTTTATGAACTTTCAAAGGTTTGTTTACCCGAACCATTTCCCAAAGGAACATCCTTGCCCATACGCCTGGAAGAAATAAACAGGTACCATAAAACGAACTGCACGTTCACCTAGGCGCTATTGATCTTTTCCTTTGTACCGATTCCCCACGGAAGGGATTCTGGCCCATGCGGTTAAAGAAAACAACAGGCGCAATAAATCGAACTACATGTACGTTTAATAACGACACAAAGGAACGTAAATGCTCATCGGCAAGATCCTTTTTTGATTGTTCGTTTGTGTTTCCTCTTTCGATCCCAAGTTTGGGAAAGACAAAGAAAGGAAAATCCTTTTATCTGGAGGATAAGAAAAGTTTTTGTCCGATGAAAAAGCGGACATCGAGAGTGGGTTTTTGAGATTTGACGGGAACGGTTCGTTGAAGGTTGGTGAGGATAAGTTGAGTCCATCAGTAATTTATAAAAGTGCCTTAAGTTAAGTCTGTAAGAAATAAATAAAGTGCCTCTAACTGTAACTAATATTGTAAAGTGCATTTAGAACATTATTCCAGGCAAGTTAAGCCAAAGGTGACTATGAACAAAAGTGCATTTATTGACAATTGTATGTGGTACAATAGTGGTAGTCACATTAAAGATTAGTTTAAATAATCAATAATAAACATAAAACCATTAAGGGTGTTTGTTTTAAAGGTGTGTCAAGTGTGTGTGACGAAATTAAAGTTATTACATTTATGTGTGTTTGTTAGGAATAAAGACTAGACGTTTAAATAAAACCAATGAGTGTTTTACTTTAAGTGTGTGTGTTGTGCAAAGTGGGTGACAAAAAGTTATACTTTGGCGGATTATTTCGTAAGGTCCCTGCTGGATGATGTCGTAGTGTTCCGCCGAACACTGCTTACCGTGGAGGAAAAATATACCAGCGGAGCGAACACGGTCAATAAATGAAACACGGAGCACTTGCTTTAAACTCTATTTATTGTTTTTTTTTTTTTTTTGTTTGTAGGCAATTACACGTATCTTTAGTTTTGCGAGCCTCGACACACACGTAAGCCGATACACACACTCGACCGTTCGCTCCTTTTACTGTGCCGCGTCCGATTAAAAAAAAGTCAACTCGCGAATTAAAAAAAACAACACTTAATTTTTAATATTGCCGTCGGTGGCAGTTCGACAGAATTCTCGATCCTCAAGTCCTCCTCGTCGCGTTGGCGATCAAAATCTCACTGTCTGTCTGCCCACACAGATATCCAGATTCCAAACTGGTATCTGTATCTACACGGAAAAATTTCCCTAATTGCTCTGCTAACAGAACTTCCGAATTTCTGTTAGCAGCATGTTATCACGTCCCAGGGGCGATTTTTCATTCCTGAAAGAAGAAACTCGCTCATCATCGAACATCATTATCACCATCCGTGGTGGTGGTCGAAATTAAGTTCGACGGTTGTCGATTGTATGCCGCCTTATTTACATAACACATCTGGCGCGAAGGCCGAAAGATATCCTGCAATTTGCATGGATGCATGGTTCATGGGTTTTGTTTGACTTTTGTCAATACACCCGAAATCCATTAGATCTTTCTAATGGGTGTGAAATACAAACAGACACCGTGGGATCGGAGTAGTTTCCTTGTAGGTTTTCAACCTCATACAATTTGAATTATCTCGTTGAGATAATTACGGTTGCCGTTTCTTTATGTTTGCCGATAGACTTGGTGGTCTTTATGGCAGCTACCCGCACGTGCATCGTTGGTCGGCTAATTTGCATTGCATAGACGTTTGAAATTGCCGATTCAATGGAATGTTCCTGGGCGCAGGCAGATTGAATGTTTCTTTTTTGTTTCAGGTATGATGACTTACGAATGTTGAGCTTGGCATTAAAAGCTTTGGGGACGTTCAGTTCCTTGCTTTTTGGTGTCGGTCTCAACGTTGGCTGCGAGTTGCAGGCCCTATGGTGGGACTTTGGGGGCACGCGTCTGTGGGCGCGTGCAACGCTCTCAGGTAAGTAAGTTCTTTGAAGGTAGGAACCTTACCTGCGCGGAATTGTGCGTTCGTAGAACGCTACAATACAACAAGAGAACACTTGAATTAACCTTGTCCACACTATCCTTAGATACCTCCTTCCCCCTTTCTATTCAGATATCTCGAGACCGAGGCCAACATCCTCACGGATGTGGGTGATTCTGGTTATCGCAAGATGACCAGAAGCCAGAGACAAGAACAAGGACACATTTGCTCCTTGTCTCCCTAAAGTCGGCCTCTCGCCACCCCATTTTTGATTCATGATCAGTAAAGTTCCACAGGCTGAACAGCAAATCCCATTACAGGTAGTAGGAATAAATAAAGTATTCGAAACAAACAAACCAAAAAGCGTTTAACTGTAGCTGCCACTAATCTATAGCAAGCAAACGACAGGACTTGGCGTCCTGCACGAACCTTCTACTGATCCAACCATTACACACCTATATTCCCGGTCAGCGGCAGTCAAGAACGCAGGTTCCTGTGTTAATAAGACTGCGATTAATCAACGGCGAGTAAAACTGCACGCCCTAACCAGACTCTTGGCGTCTTGGAGAAATTACACAGTCAAATCGACCGTCCCGGGGCAATAGATTTCTCTCTAAGGTAATTCACCATATACTCACATAAAGCATAGTGTGACATAAACACACTTAAAAATATAACTTTACAGAAGGTATAGATGTGTGTTGGCCTCAAATGGTTAAACCTCACAACGATGGGGAAACTCATGATGAGGTAGCGCATTGCTATAGTTTGGTTAATGAAAGACTCTTTATGTTTATGTGGCGCCTCAAGTTGACTTTCAACGGGAACCGACGCGTATTCTTCCATTGACGGGTATCGCGGGAAAATGTCTGAAGAGGCGGAACACATTCGGCAGAGTACGCAAATTTTCTCTTCTCTATCCTGATCACTATCAACCTCTACAACTTACGGGATCCTCATCTATTCTATACACTTCTCCATTACACCTCATAGGACTCTAAACAAGCTAAGTCTAGATTTCTAGGGAATCCCAATTCAAAGTTAACTCCTTTTCACTTACATTTAAGCACTTCTACAATTGAGCTCCGTCTTTTAAATAATTATTCGTCCTAACGCCTTTAAGCTACCCATCAGTTTCATATCTATCCGATTCTTATCCATACTTCACTATACTAGTTTTAAGTTAATTTTTAAATCTGTTTTTTAATTAATTTGTAGCTAGTTTATTAAGTTGGTGAAAATCATTCCTCTTTATCTAGCAAGACAATATTATCTTACATGGATCACAGATGACACTACGCCGAGTATGGTTCCAGGAACCGACGGACAAGATAGCAAATACAATGCTGTACTTATAGTTGCAATTCCTACAATGCGATTCTCGTTTGCGCTGCGTTGCCTGTCCCCCGAAACCTATCGGTAAGGTCGTAATCTAATTCGAGACCTGAATACGTACAATATGATCTTTATGTGGTCATCTTTGTCCTTTAGGCTCCTTTTTCCGAAACGCACATGATTAGAACGCAACCAAATGGACGCAAAACGTCGGTACATTGATATCGCGCCGCTGAAAATCTTTTCCATAGGAACAAAGCTGGGAAAGTCGAATGCCTGTCAACTACTCAGGTAACGAAATGGGCCTGGATGAAAAATAAAATCGCTGTTGAATTTGTACCGATCTTTTTCTTTCCTTTTTTGTTTTAAGACGGCGTTTATATGGCAAAGATTTCGTGAAGGAAAACCAACGTATTGCTATTTAACAACTTTATTATCATCATCTTGTCGTTCGGTGCAGAAGCTTAGCCACAACTGATTTGCATGATCATTTCGAACGCGAATTTTTTCGTGCATTAATCAGTCCTACTTACCCTGAAATTTGGAGAAGGTGGCTTATCAGCGAACATGTTTAGCTATACCTCTAGCACAGAATTTAACAATCAGACGCATAATATCAGTATGCCAATGAGAGTGAGTGAACATTTTGTTGTAAGAAGGTCGTGGGAGGGGGATGTGGGGATTCCCCATAAGCTTGATGTCCGGAAGCGAAGGAAAAAGCAAGGGAACGTCCTATGTAGTGTTTTTTTATGCGTCAAGAAAATCGAGAGTAAACTATAAGCAATCTTAAAATGATTTTAAATCGATTAGCACATGATAACTTAAAAATGTCTTAAGCAACACAGCGTATGCATGAGTTGACTGTGCAACCAATTATAAAATATGCTTCCCCTGATTGTTGCAGCAAAGCAATAGAAGCCTCGTATTGCCGAAAGTCATTTTCTCTGCACCAGACTTCTATAAATTGAAGAAGAAAAGGAAGGAAAAATATACTGAAACAATTTATTTATGATTTTGCAAAAGCTACTCGAAATATTGCACCGTGAATACTTCAGATCAATCGCAAGACATGTGTCTCAAATCTAGACCAACCGAGTCAAGAGTCTCGATTACAAAAGCACATCATCACTAGTAATAACCGCCAGAAAGATTAATTTCCTTAAATGAATCCACAAAACAATTCTAATTCCAAAACCAATTTCTATGAAGCTCATTTCGATTGAGACCTCGGTCAGCCATTTAACGGAATTAAGTAAATTCTTTCTGCGGCGAATTGGCATTGTTGCCCAGTCCAAGTCACGCTCAAGCCCTGAGTTATTTTATTTCTCTTCTTAATATTTTCCTGTGATTTGTTGCTGTTTAATAACATCTGATCGCGCCGCCTGATCAAGCTGCGAACAATGGAATTAAAATTCAGCGAATTGACCTTCCCGGGCTCGAATTCGCCGACTGCTTTGGGCAAACTGTGAGATCGCGCCACAAACAAAATTCGCAATTATTGTACTCAATTAAATTGCATCGAATGCAAATTGCAGTCACAGGGTTCAATGGCTTTGTCATTATTATTGTTTTCTCTCGTTCCCTCTTTAAGGCCATCCCGTTCGCTATGATCGTTTTAATGTTGTTTTACGCGTGCCGCTGGATTCATTGTTGAGGATATAATTCTTCCCGGAAAGACGTCCTTCATAGGTATTTTGCATCCTGAATATTGTCGCGATCGGAGTTAAGTTGTGCGTTTGATCAGGAGAGTATGTGTGTGTCTAGCCAGCGACGATCTAAGTACGGGTTATACCGGTTAAGTAACGAGTTTCCTTTTCTATGTCGCTGGCGCGTGAAGATTCAGTAAGAAAATAACTCAGGTGGAAACGGCTGATCCCACGGAGGCAGAGCCCATGTTTACTTTCGCTTTCATTTAACAGAAACATGTACGGGGGCTTTGAACATTTGTTTGGACGTCCTATACAGGGTCGATTCTAAACTGAAGGCTGACGGGGAGATTGAGAATAAAATTTGAAGCTTAATGGAGTTGTCATGGTTGGCATTACTACTAGCTGCGAAGAAGTACAAACGGAAAATAAGATTTCGATTCGGGATTATAATATACAGCAGGTGGTTGTGTTATAGACGATGTTATATCAAGGCAGAGGTTAGGAACGGGTAATTAATTGTAAGAAGTAAGGGCGCATCTGCAAATCTGTTTTCTAAATGTAAGTTTTCTAGTAAGTTATATTTAAAATATTTCTAGTGAGTGTTTTTTCACCACGTATGCACTATATAACACATCGGAATATTTCAATTCTCACACAAAGTTACATTCTGAATTAAAATTATTTTTTTATTGCGCTTCTCTCGGAAGAGGCGAACTTATAGCGCCAAATCAGGGCGCGGAGATACCATCAAATAACTGATGCAGTTGTTTTTGAACAGTTGCAGTATGTAACGTTCCGGAAACACTCGCGCGGGGAGGGAATTCTACAGGTTTCCCGCTCTGTAACGGAACGAGTTCTGACGTTCGGGCCGTCGGGAGATGAACCACAAAGTGGTGCGATCCGTAGGATTGTCTCGTGGAGCGACAAAAAACCGAATTCTGCGGAACAATACCATGAATCTATGATGCGGAATTGGAAACGTTTCTGGATTGGATGGGTCTTAAACTGGCTTTGGACCGAAGAACACGGGGCTTTCTTACAGATATTCCCTATTAGACTGCGGGGAGAAGCTTCTGCCTTATTCGCGTCCACTCCATTCGCATCTTTTCAGGAAACCGAGGATGTGTTAAGAAAAGTCTATTCAGCGGTAGAAAACTATCAGGGCTTGGTAAATAAGCTTTTAGCTATTCGACAAAATCCGGCAGATGCTATCATCTTATTCCAATTACGACTAAAGAAGTCGTCAATGGAATGCAAGAAAGCCGCGGAGTTAAAATACGGTCCCATATTGTCCGAGGCCATAAAGACACAATTGACTTTGCAAAAAGCATCTACAAAAAGGGGTTAATAAACCCATATCATCGGCAGCTTTTACTATTGATGGGAGATGTAGCGCTAGACTCTCTAATCGAAAAAACCCTAGAGCTGGAAAAAATCCAACAACCTTAGCTGCCATTAATAATCTTCGCAGGTTTCGTTTAACCCTCCTTCGCCTTATATGCCAATAGCACCTCCAGAGACTTATAAACCGATTTTAGGTACCCAAGTGGGACAAACTATGGCACAAATAATGCCCAACACTCCAGATGTGGAAATAATACCACACATACAACCTATTACACTGTGGATTCCGTAACTAGAGGCGCAAAACTAAAACCAAACTGGAAAGGCCCTTTCCTCATTACAGGAATAACTAAGCCAAACAATACGGTCATCAAAATGGGCCGAAGATCCGTAGTGATCCACAATAATAGACTAAAGCCTTATTTCTAAACCTTACCCTTCCAACAACCCGTGTCCCACTACCAACCCTAGACATATGCTATCCCCAGGGTGTATCATAGTCCAATAATTCATCACTTAAAAATATTCATAAATACACAATATGGACAAAAATAACAGACGACACAAAAAACTGTCAAAAGATATATGATAAATAAAAACAATAATAGAAACAAACGAATAAATGTTATACACAAACAGGGACATTAAAACAAATGTAACGAAATACAAAATGAAATCACACAGAGATAAAACAAAACAAACATTGACCCTCAATGAGGAAGACAATTTATAAACATGGTAAATAATTATTCCAAAAAAACGTATATGTAAACCCCAACTAAGACCTAACTTAAAAATATGACAAATATGAGCATTAAGAAAAAACTAAAGAATAAATAAAAACATATACTACATAAATAAAACCAATACAGATATATGAAAACATAGACCCGAGCTAAAATTACCATGTAATCAATTGACTAAATCAAAATACAAACAAAGAATGAAACTATAAAGAATTCTATATAATATTATAAAATATACTTTATATCTACTACTAGAATAAGACCTTTTCTAAAATAAATCCACATGTATCTCTATTAAGTTATTAACCTAGCATTACGTCCCTATCAAAAAAAAAAAAAAACTATAAATATCAACGTACTATACCCTTAAACATACATTAGAAAAATAACATTGTAAAACACAAATTAAATTAAAAACCCTTACTAATTTGAAATTTACTTACTTACCTTTATAACACATATGCCTATTCTTAAAACTCACTTTCACTAATATACTTAAACAATATTTGTAAACATAACGAACTAATGCAAGAAATGTTAAACCAAACTGGAACAAAAATGTAAACTATCGCGAAATCGAAATGCCACCACCTTTTGCTTTCTACCCATTCTAGAAAATTAATCTCTTCCAGATTAATTTTCTTTTCTAAAGGGGGGAGGAGTGTAGTGATCCTAAATCACTACTCCCATCCAAATCCCCAATAATACCTACAATCCCATCCAAACTCCCAAATATTACCTAATCCCAATCCAAATCGCATATTGAATCATATGAGCGACAAGTTAAACCAAAAGTTAATTTGTCGCACATTGAATCAATTTCAAATTAACTTACACCCCAATCCAATTGAATCATATGCACGATAAATTTAAACCAAAGTCCATTTGTCGTGCATTGATTCAATTCCTAATAATCCTAACATCATGAAATGCTTAACTCAAAATGCATTTCATGATTTCCCTTCCAGGAGTTTATTCAAATAAATTCCTAGTCACTTCGCAGAACCCTATTCCAACTGAAGCACACAAAACCCTGTGTGTGCTTCTTGGAATTTTTACGATAAAAACTTTGACAAATCTCAACAACGAAAAAGTATAAAAGGGCGGCACATTTCTATTTCCCGATCATGGAGATTGAAAAGGCTTTTGACACAACCTGAATCGAAGGTCTCGTTTTTAAATTACTGAATAATGGCCTCAGTAAAACGCTGTGTAGTATCATCTACCAGTTCGTTTTAAACAGAACCTTCCAATTTCGAGTGAATGGAAAGCTTTCCCAAACTTTCAACGCCGCTGCAGGCGTACCACAGCGCTCCATTCTAGGCCCCATCTTATTTAATATCTACACCTCAGATATTCCTCCCCCTGTGGATGGTAGAGTAAACCAGATTTGCTATGCGGATGACGTCCTAGTGTACACGTCATCTAAAAGCCCAAAACTCGCAACAAACCGACTCAACCGCCATCTGGACGAACTGTATCAGTATTACAGTCGATGGAAAATTCGACTTAACCCATCAAAAGCAGTAGCTATAATTCTGAGTAGTAAACACTCCCAACCTACTTCTCGATATTCACAGAATATCCGAATAGAAATGGGAGATACTGCGATTAGACCACAGGACAGGATGAAATATCTTGGGGTCACTTATACCCCAAAAATGAATTTCATCAAACATGTGACCCACATCCTCCAAAGGGGCCTCGGTCGGTCTAAGCAACTGCACAACATCTTGAAGTCGAGCAACAAAGCTGACACCAAAGTTAAGCTTCTCTGCTATAAGCAGCTAATCCGATCTGGAATATCGTACGCCTTTCCCATATGGTCCTGCATATCTTCGGCTCAAATGGAAAGGCTTCGAGTTTTCGAAAGGAAACTCCTCAGAAGATGCACCAATCACACTAGAAGGCTTGATGGTCGCCATTACCCCAACTCT
The DNA here is from genome assembly GCA_963931805.1 of Microdon myrmicae. NCBI lineage: Eukaryota > Metazoa > Arthropoda > Insecta > Diptera > Syrphidae > Microdon > Microdon myrmicae. The sequence goes on along the minus strand of OZ007497.1, from coordinate 238,661,239 downwards.
CACCTATACGAAGACGCCTCCATTACCCCTATCGACGAGTACTTGCTTCAATTAGCATACAAGTACCTCGAAAGCATTCAGAACAGCGAGAACCCACTTGTATGGGACTCTTGCGTTCTTGACCCTTCTCTCTCTCGATCTCTTCGGATCAAACCCCCACAATTTCTTCTTCAGTACAAAACTGAAGAAAGCACCCTTCCCAACAACATTCCCCTCTATAATAGAGGATTCCTGCACCCGTCCCATAGGGTCTACTATTAACAAACCACACACACGGACGCACAGTACAAGACGGCACAAACACAAACATACACACCGACCAAAGCGCAGATTATCAGACGCCAAAGACGTGATCTGCGTTTACTACCGCACCCAAGACCTACCAGTCTTGTACGATTTCTTTCCCACCATCCCTCTATACAAGTAGTTAGAGAACACCTGGACTAACACTGTCCGCACTATCCTTGGGTACCCCCACTTTTTTCTTTTCTTTTCAGATATCGCGAGACTGAGCCCAACATCCTCACGGATGTGGGTGATTCTGGTTATCGCAAGATGACCAGAAGTCAGAGACAAGATGAAGGACACATCTGTCCTTGTCTCGCTAAAGTCGGCCCTCTCGCCACCCATTTTTTTTGTGTTTTTATTTCCCGATCAGTAAGGTTCCAGGAGGCCGAACCTATGGTCAAATGAGCAGTCGAAATCTAGGAGGCCGAAGCCATGCTAAACGTAATATAGAAAATTTAGTGTATAAAACTCAAAAAGAACTAACCAATAAAAATGATATAAAGAAAATAGTGTTATTTCAAACTAAAGTTGGACTAATCATTTTCGCGGTGTATTTAGTTGATGGGGGGCTTGCGTTCTCCGTGCGTAGATTTATTTATTCAGAACGTTTTGAAATCGATGCCAATGGCGGATTAATCCACTCGGTGACCAAGTGAAGATAATGTGCTTTGTTTTGGAGTACCCAATGATGCCTTGAAAGGAAACTCCGCCTTCGCTGCCAAGGAGCTTACGACAATCGAGTCTCCCGCCCGGAAGCCCCCACGCCCACCGAAGGAAGTTGCGTGGGCGCACTTTTCACGCCGCCCACTCCAGTGGTAAATGGCCCCCACAAGATCACCCCAAAGGAGATGACCCAACGACCCCAAAGGAGGTAAGTCAGAAAGAAAACGCTTAACTTAAAAATATAGCCTCCACACCGTTCTAATTTGGGATTTATACAGAAGAAAAAATTGGGCCGTAATAAAATCTTTCTTGGCTCTAAAAAGATAACTTTCCAGCATGTCGGCATATTTCATGATGCTTCAAACATGGCAGAGCTTCAAACATGGCAGCAATATTCCAGCGCGGGTCTAATTTGGGATTTATACAGAAGAAAAATTTTGGTTGGAGTGAAACATTTCTTGGCCCCAAAAAGATAACTCAGTTTCCCAGGGGCGGAGCTGGCGATGCCCGAGTCGTGTTTATGTCACGATACATTCCCACAGACCGTGATGCCGAGCAATTTCATAGCCTGACCATTCATTACCAGCTGTGGGAACGATGATCCACTTTTCTTTGGGAATGTTGTATATTGTGTCTTCGTTGCATTAAAGTCAACGAGATTGGCCTTTGTGGCGGTTCCTTCGAGTGCCACTACTCAGCTTCCCATTAACCAAGTAAAAACTTTCAACCTAGAGCATTCAAAACGATATAAAACACGTATTGTGGCAGTTCCATTGATGAGGAAACAGTTTCCTTAAACACATGAAAAACATTTACTTACCTTCCATAGTTGTACCAATATCTTCAGAATCTTTAGAACTATAATTGCGCTGATGCAAAATCCACCAGCAACAAATAAGTGTTTTTCCATAAGGACACAGTTGCATTATGTGCCTTAAAAGCAATTTGGTTGCACCATCAAGCAGCCAACATTAACCAAACCACATCAATGAGATATCTCCTAACGAGTCAGTCGCACAAATGTAGGAGATGTTTCTTCTTCTCCTTTTTATACATGCCCACATCGGTCGGTCATCCGACTCCTCAAAAAAGGAAAATATCCAGCAAGAATTTGACTACGTGGAAATGCCGCCAAGATGTGCACGATCAGCATAAATGCTGTACGCAGTCGCTGATCGTGTAAACACAAAATATTCGTCGAGATATTAGCACCAGCTGCCACCATGCCAGCTAATGTTCCCCTTGTGGATTCGCTTAATCCACGGTCCGCATACTTGTGGACACACACGATGAGCAGCAGAGGCGATCATCGCGTGTGTGTTTCGCGCGCTTATGCTGGGACCGATACGAGATCATCCCCTTATGTCGACAAGCGAAAGATGAAATTATCTTTCGAAATAAATCAATCGCGATGCGGATTCCGTGGAGGTAAGTCGGGCCTCCACGTTAAATAATTACGGACAGTCTTAACCCAACAACCGTCGTGAACGAGTATACAGCAAAGTGTCGAAGCTATTCAGCAAATTAGTGAAGCTAGTCCAAATCAGTTTTGTAAATTAACGCCGAGCTTTATCGAAACTATTTTCTAATTCAGTTTGTATAAATTAATGCAGTGCTTCATGATTTTTATTGGAGACAGTGCGAGGCCTTTGTGAACGGCGGAGCCATCTTATGTATCAATTGTTTTCCATTTAGTTATTTTTTTTTTTTGATATTAAAAGAATAAAAATGTATAAATACAGCAAATGAAGATGATTCGCTGGTGTTTTTTTTATTAGCAAATATTAACCACACTATTTGGCGAAACTGTGACGGACTTCGGAAGTCTCGGTGAACCTGTGTCAGGCCGGCACCTAACCGAGACCAAATAAACTCATACCTTTCCCCACTACGGGCCTTATCCAGATCCCGATTCTGAGAGTCGATCTGGCTATATCTCAGCTGGTGCGACGTTGATACACTAATTGGCCGATCACTCGAAAAAGAGGAAACAAGCGTACTATCATCGCGCAGAACTGAACGCTCTGTTATCCATTGACCCCAACACATCATTTAGCTGAAGCAACAACAAGGTTGGAGCCAAAATAGAACTTTGAGGCACCCCAGAATTAACAGGATACAGATCCGAAAACTCGCCGTCTATAACAACTCGGATCGATCAATACCCGAGGAAGGTCCTGTTCCAGTCGCAGAGCTGGTGGGAAAATCCGTATGAACGAAGCTTACTCAGCAAATTTTGTGGGAGATATTTCCCCCCCTCTTTGGGATTGGCTGAACTTGAGCCATCTTCCAGGAGGTAGGAAATGTTCTCCGTGCATAAGATAAGTGGAAGAGTCTGCCAAGAACCGGCGATAGTTCTGGAGCACTGTTCTTAAGGACTATTGCTGGTATCCCGTCCGAGACAGTTGACTTCCTACAGTCTAGTCCACATAGAATCCGTTGAATACTACGTGGGCGGAGCCTCACATTCCGCGCCAAACACAGTACCGGCGCGATCACAGGTGACTCCAAAAGACCGGCATTGAGGTTTGAATTCGGGGAAAATAAGTTTGCGAACACATTAGCTTTATCTTTTGAATTCGTGTCTAGTGTCCCGCTGTCCTCTCTACCAGAGGAAAACAGGCGGAAGTGACTTTATTGCTGACAGCCATTGCCATTGACCAGAAAGGGTCCGAACCAGCTGGGCATTCAAGGAGTTTATTGGTCACTTTGTCGTTGTAGGCCTTCTTCACGGTATCTATCGCATGGATGCACGTGTTTCTGATTCTAACAAAATTCGTTGTGTTAACATCGGTGGGAATGGGGCGCCATTGTTTAAAAGCTCTTTTATCAAACCAAGGTTTATCAGATGAACTCCATTTGATGGAATGCAGAATATAAATCACCACCCCGAGAAGAATAATATCCGTGACCGACTCCGCGGATCCCTTAACTTCGGAGTCTCCCAAGCACACCTCCGACCAAGGAAAGGATGCGAAGAAATCTCGCGAATCGTCCCAGTGGGCAGCCCCAACCCTCCATACATGACGAGGCTGCTTAGATCAGCTACTCGTTTGAAATGCAGGTGGCTGCCCGACCAATACCAAGCAGTGATCTGATTTTCCCAATGGCGGGGCAACTTCCACGGTGTAAGTGCTCGGCTCGGATGTCAAAAACAGTGTGCTCTGTACATTCATATCGACAAGGAGGACAATTTCAGAAGCCGGGTGTTGGTCTGTATCCAGTACACGGTACGTGAAAGATGTTTGAAAAGTGTCTCCGGTCGATCGTCCGGAATTCTGAACATTCATATCGACAAGGAGGACAATTTCAGAAGCCGGGTGTTGGTCTGTATCCAGTACACGGTACGTGAAAGATGTTTGAAAAGTGTCTCCGGTCGATCGTCATTCGGGGAGCGGTAAAGACAATAAAGAAATTTAATTGTTGGGTTCAAACGCCTCCATTCTTTGGCAAGCCAAATTGGACTGTTAGAAGACGCAGACTCCACTCTTAAAACGGAATCTCAAATGCAAGCCGTATCACGAGCAACGAATATATGTCGAATCAGTTGACGAATCAACCTGGGTGTCAGTTAGGGCAAGGATATCAGGTTTCCCTGATTGCAAACATTGGTGGACGGCGTTTACATTCTTATTGGTGAAACCGATGCCCCTGATATTACAAAATGCTGTTATCAGTCGAACGTCGACAGAGTTTCGAGATCGAACGCGATTACACGATGACCAGTTTCTTAAAGTTGGGTTATTTATCAAAATAGTAGCATGACATTCCCCCTGACATAGCCCCCCGGGAGATCCGAATGGGAAACTAGTTTACCCTAAACTGGAGATCCGAATGGGAAACTAATTTATCTCTGGAATTCTTTATCTCAGAAGGCCTCATCATGACTTATCTTCTTGTCATCACCCATACCGGGCCATCAGCCTTACTTCCGAAACATAGTCGAAAATTGGTCTCGACGAAATCGCGGAATGTACAGCGTGACGGAGTAGTATCTCACCTTGGGACCGACTTACCACCTAGACCAACTTTTTCGCCATCCGGTCTATCAGCCAAACTCCGAAATAAGTCCGAAACGACAAGCCGGCGTAGCTGTGGTTATATTCTAACGCCCTACTCACAAGGCTGGGAAATTATAAAAATACAAAGACTGTATAGCTTACGCCATATAAACACCAGATAACAGAAGTGTGATTTTTTTTTTAATTTTTTTTCTGTGTTCGTGTATGTCCTTGAGCAACCGGGAATAGGACCAACTTCGTGAAGGGCCGCTTAAGTGTGCTCCCCTGAATCCTCACACTTGCCACCTGAACCGTGCCACCTTTGCCAGGATGAAGCTCGCAAACCTTTCTCATGGCTCAATAGGTTGGAGATAGTTGATCGTCCTTCAGAAGCACCACGACCCGTTTTCTTAGGTTTGGTTCCGGATAATACCATATGTTGCGAGCCTGCAACGTCTGGAGGTATTCGTTCTTCCACCGGGACCAAAATGCACAATGTAATGCCTGCAAGTACTTCCATCTGGGTTGCCAGGCGATCGTTGTATCTCCCAGGGTGTTCCAGAACGCCCATAGCAAGACAACCAGCGGTCGGGAATCCACACAAGCCTCGATCTGGGCCAATACGGTAGTAAACTTCTCGAAAGTAACCAAAGCATTTCCAATAACTCGCTTAAGATGATGCTTCACGGATTTGATTCCCGCCCAACGAACGAACGAAAAACGCCGAGCCAGGAGATGGGCTCCACATAACTCGAGCCTTGAGAGGGACACCTGCTTAGCTGGGGCACATTGGCCTCTGCCATGGTGATACGAACCTGGGAAGCCCCTTTCTCCCCAAATCTGGCGTAGAGGACCGCTCCGTATGCCTTATCGCTTGCGTCCGAAAACCCATGTAACTGAAGGGGCTTCGGATGTCTCAATCAACGTGGGATCTTTACCGACTCCACCGTCGGTAATCCCTCGAAGTATTCCTTGCACTCCCCCGACTCTCTTTGTCCAGGGGTTCACACCTTTACGCCACCGTTTTTGCAATACCAGCTTGGCTGGCATCACCACCGGAGCGGCCAAGCCCAATGCATCATAAAGTTTGATAGGACCTTCCTCTTCGTGAGCGTTGACACCTCCGGAATCTTCTGTCCCTAGTAGCTCAAATAGTCTGCCCCGGGATGCCAATTCACTCCAAGCAGCTTCGTTCCCTCGTTCGCGAAGAACTGGTACACTTCTTCAGCACCTGGCGAATAAGACGACAGCCACTTCAATAATTTGTTCCAATTTCATTTCCAGTTACGTAGCGGAAATCCTCCGCTTTTAAGAGCTTTCGTCAGTTGACCCACCAACCTGATTGCCCCTCCACGGATTCTGCTACGGATATACAATCGCCCATGTAAAAGTCCTCTTTGATGATTCGCGCCGTCTCCGGACACGATTGTTCGATCTGCAACGCGTTGCAAGAAACGGCGCGGATGCCGTTCCGTATGTTACGGTTAGCAGCTTGAACGTTCGGTACTCCTCCTCTGCGTTGTCCTGCCAAATAATTTGTTGGAAGTCGACGTGACCAGGCTGGACTCGAATTTGGCGAAACATGTTGGCGATATCAGAGGCAAATGCTATGGGATGCTTGCGAAACCGGGTCTATCTTGAAATGAAGTCGGACTACAAGGACGGTCCAACAATCAAGTGATTGTTGAGAGATGTTCCATTGCTGGTGACCCGGGATGCATCGAACGCCACCCTGAGCTTGGTGGTTTCACTCTCGGCCTTAGGTACTGCATGGTGGGGCATATAGCAACATTGGTTGTACGGTATTTTTGAGTCTTCGGCCAGCCACTGCATGTGATCAATTTCCTGGATCACATACTAGTGGCCTAGCTCCGGGTTTAACCTGAAACGTCTCTCCATGGACAGAGGTCTTTGGATGGCGGCTTCCCTGGAATGGCCCAATGACCTCGAAGCGTCCCTCTGGTGAGCTCTGGTGTTTGCCGGCAAAATTATGGCATTGCCCTCCTCTCTTGATCAGGTAGAGTATTCCACATTCGGCTAAAGAATAGAGTATTCCACATTCGGCTAAAGAATGATTCTCTTTGTTTGTTTGTCCGCGTGAAGTTGTTCCTGATCGGGCAGAGTCGATTCACTCTCTGCGATCATCCAGCCGAATATGGTGTTCTGAGTCATCATATTACTGTCGGGATCCATCAGTCGTCCATCGCGCAGGACCTGGAAGATAGTGTCCGACCCCAGGAACAAGTCAATGGGCCTTGATTTATAGAACAGCGGGTCAGCCAACGCCAGTGATGAGAAGCTTCTCCAGTCATGCTCCAGTGACCTTGTCAACCACCCCAGCACCAACGCCGTTACCCGAAAGCTGGTTTCTCCTGTTCGACTTTTCAGCAGCATCTCAATTTTTCTTCGGCAAACCTGTGAATTCGCTTCGTCTATGCCACTTATCTTTACCTTCGCCTGAGTGTGTCGCAAGCCCAACTGCTGAACGAATGGATCCCGGACTATGGATGTGTTTGAACCGGAGTCCAGAAGCACCTGACAAGGGACCAACTGGGTTCTGTCACCCACCACAGTTACGGTTGCCGTAGGCAGCAAGGAGTCCTGGGCTTGTACTGCTGAGCAGGATCCTTCCGATGGTCCAGCCTCTGGTGATAGCCTCGGAACATCCACTGATTGATGCAGAAAAGGGTTATGCCGTTTGTTACACACTCGACAGTTACCTCTCTCTCACATTTGTCAATGCCGTGTTCTTCGTTGAGGCAGTTCCTGTATAACTTATGCCGGCGGACAAACTGGTCACGCTGTGAAATTGAGGGACTCCTGAATGTGCCACATCCAAACAATGAATGCGGCTGCGCGCATTTGGGACACTTAGCCGGCATTAGTGATGTGATTGCCGGATACGTCTTCTTGGGTGGACCGGCTGCTATACTTCTGTCCCGAACAAAGTGACCCTTGGAACTATTGTTCTCTGTTGGAATGCTCTCTAGTTCGTAAGTAAGTCGGGCTTCCAAGAATTCGGTCAGCTCCCCCTATGCTCTTACGTAGTCGAGGGTATGCCTAGGAGCATAGCTCCAAATATGAAAACAGTATTCGAGCCCACGTCTAATTTGAGATTTTAGAAGAAGGAAAGTACGTCGAGGAAGAGTAAACATTTGTTTGTTTTTTTTTTTGGTTCTAAAAATATAACTCAACTTTCTGGAGGCGGACCTGCCGATGTTCGGTATTTCCCGACTAGATGATTTTGTTCAAGTCTCTGCGGCGTTGATGCATTAATCGACCGATCATTCCATAGTGAGGAAATAAGTGTACTATCATCGCAAAATAAAGTGTGCTACCATCCGAATATAAATCATTAATATGAAGCAAAAACAAGACGGGAGCCAAAATAGAACCCTGATGGACCCTGGAATTAATAGAATACAGATCCAAAGACACGCCGTCTACAAAAATATGGATCGATTCTGGAGGAGACTCTTCATCCAGTTGCAAAGTTGTTTGGAGAGTCCGTATGAAAGCAGTTTTACATAGTAACGCATCCCAGACACAGCCAATGTCCAATGCGACCGTCATTGATTCACCATGTTTTTCCGTTGTAGATGTCCAGATATCAGATAAAAATGTCAAAAACCCCCAGGGGACTGCCTACTATGGAATCCGTATTGATGACAATTTGGTAGTTCATTGTATTCCAAGTATTTAATCAACTTGGCGTGACCTTCTCCGTCAGCTTGGACAACATAGATAGAAAGATTATCGGCCGTTAATTTTGTGAGTCACACTTTTTCCCTTACTTTGGGATTACTTGAATTTGATCGGTTTTCCACTAGGTAGTTTCATCTGCATAAGATAATCGAAAGACTTTGCTACGAACGGCCGACAGTTCTGGGGCTTTTAAAGCCGGTTGCTAACTTAGAGTCCATTCCACGGAGAACGTGTCGAACAGCAAGTTGGCAGAACTTCACGTGTGATATTGAAGATTCTACCGTCGGGATCGCAGGCGTCTCTATAAGACCGACATGGAATGTTAAATTTGCGAAAATAAATTCCTAAAAACATTGGCTATATATATAGGTTTCGTGACTAGTGTTACGCTATCCGTTATAAACTTAGGAAACGAGGAGGAAGTGAAGTTATTGCTAATAGCCTTGTCCATTGATCAGCAGGGATGTTACCCAACTACGTGTTCAAGTGTTTTTTTTATCCTTCCTGAGGGCCCCTTTGCTCTTCACTCGAACTCTCTGCGAGTTACTCTTCCTAATGTCTTATCCACCGATTGTTTCCAAGGTGAAAGCTTCTCGTTTGCCTTCTACGCCGATCTTCCTATCATTTCCTGAATCAAATAGCGTGATGGTAGATCCCTCGTCCAGGAGAGCTAAGATTCGAGTTGATCTTTTCGGTCCGAAACGATCGACAGATAATATTTTTAAAAACACCGTACCGCTGCTGTCTGAACTAAAGTGACCACTTCCTCTCCCGGCTCCTTTAGTACATGACCAGGTCCTTCTGAACGAAGTGTAGCATCTTAACTACTTCGTAGATGCTGGCGCCTGGAAGCATGACCTTATATGTTGGTAGCAAAGTCATTTGAAGCAGAGTCTGGCTTTCTTACCCATCTCCCATTTTCCGCTGGTACTGGGCTTGTAGAATTTGGGACATCACATCGATCCATTACTCAACACACCGATGTTCCAGGCCCGACCGCCCTCTGTGACCCTGCGTGATACGTTGCGTCTATTGATATTCCAGCAGATCGCCGGTTGTGAGACCGCCCGTTGTAGGACCGACGGACACAGAACTCTTCAAGTCAGAAACTACCGGGGAGAAATGCAACATTGTTACTAATATAATAAACATAATCCATCGGTCGGATCAGGGAAGCCTAAGTTCAACACTAGGAAGAGCCACACCATACACTAGTTTGTCCTACGATTTACCGCCCCTCTCATCAAGGAGCGTCCGCAATGGAGCAATAAGGGAAGAACCTCCCCCCCCCCCCCCCCCCCCCCCCCCCCGTCGGAAAACACATTCACAATCCCCATCCATCAACACCAAATTGATCTCGCAACCTTTGAGACAATGGCCATCGATTACACAAAGGTTGCGAAGCTGTCAGCACAGCTAAACCCTATCTACTCAGAGGAACGAAATCCACATATAGGTGGGGAATTGGAAACCGTTTTGGATTGCTGCAGGGGGCCTAGACTGACTCAAGACCATGGACACGGGGCTTTCTTACAAATATCCCTTACCAGATTACGGGGGGTCGCTTTTCCATTGTTCGGCTCCACTCCGTTCGCATCCTTCCAGGGAGCAGAGAATTTATTATGAACAGTTTATTGGCCAGTGGAAACGAATAGTGAATGCAGCTTACTATTGTCAGTTGTTATAGTCGGCAAAAGCCGCATATCAAAACAATAGACGATGTATGCCTATTCGAGATGTCTTTCTTCTTCATGACAACACCAGGCCTCACACCGCGTCCTTGATAAGGGATACAATGGGAGAAATGGGCTGCGAAACCCTGGAACACCCTCTTTATAGCACCGAGTTGTCTCCCTGTGACTATTTTTTGTTCGCACCCTTGAAAGCGTTACTTGGAGTAAAAGAATTCGAAAGTACTGAAGAAGTCGAGGAGCATGTGCGCAATAGGCTAACAACTCCACCTAAAACTTTCTACGAACAAGCGATATTAAAGCTTCCCAATCGGTGGGAAAAGTGTTGCAGGAGACTATGGTATATTGAAAAATGTCGATAGTATAGTTAATGTATAACATTGCCAGAAGGGGTGGGCAATACACCAAATGCCAATGGTGCACTCTTTTGTTTTAGACATTCGTTTGGTGCTCATGAAGTTAGGGAGAAATCAACTTGGATATCCCAAATGAATACGGCATAAGACTTAATGGGAAAAACGTAGGGTTATAAGAACACTACAAAAGGTTCCAGTTCCAGATTAATTAAGGTAAGGCGCCATACATACCGGCCACCCGGAGAGCAACATTCGCGTCTGTGTATGTGGGTGCCTCCACACAGTATATCTCAACGAATGGAACCGTAGAACAAGATAGGTTGGGATCTCCTGGAGAGAAGACATCCCCTGGAACAGAGAGGATTCCAGAAGAAAGTGAATTTAAGGGAAAAGGGAGAACAACCTGATGAGTTTCCTTCCTAGACGGAAGTTTTAGTCAAGTTGTATCGTTTGCAGAGGAGAGATCCGCAAGATAGAAAAAAACGAGGTTAAGTGTGTCGGGGCGAAACAGTTTGTCGGCACGAGTTAAAAAAAAGTGAAACCCTAAAAAAGAAAGAAGTGACCTTTATTTGCGCACAGTGTGACAACAACAATTCCGGATAACCGCAAGTTTTTCTTAAGAAACAAATTTTTTCTGTATTTTTTTTTTCTGGTGTGAGCTCCTTCCCAGCCAAAACAAAAAATTTGTAAAATTAGATTATATATATAAGTCACGTGACTGTGAACCATAATATAATACTTAAAATTATTGTGAGGTATTATTCAAAAGTTGATTGTGAAGGTCCATACGAGCCCTCAATTAATTCTAAAATACATGGAGTGAGCTTTTGCCGACCCATGTTTAAATGAAAAAATATATTATACATACACATATACATCATCATCGGCACTACAACCGGGAACCGGTCTTGGCCTTATTTAGCAAGTCCTGAGGCTTGTTAAATTTTCCATAATGATTTATTTTTTCTGGGCAAGGTCATTAGTCTTGCGCCAGTAGCTAAACGTTATCCTCACTCCTAAAACAAAGTGAGTTCCATAACGCAACATTAGGGTGATCCCACTCCTAAAAGGGAGTGAGCACCATAATACAACGTAAAAAGTCCCCACTCCTAGAACGCAGTGAGGATAAGGCGGCCTATATCACAGTACGGAGTACATACACATATACACATATATATAATTCTGAATTTACAAACATTTGTCAGCTCCGTCAAAGCCCCAAAGCACACCCCTGATTCAAACTACACACTCGACCATTTTCTTCGCATATAAGTCATTTGCAATGGATTCCGAAAGAAAATCAACTGCAGACATAATTGCACGCCGTGAGAATTGGTTTTTCTTGGTTTTTGTCTATTGCTTCTTCTCGCGCGAAAAAAGAAAATCCCTCTAAACTCCACCTTTTCCACTCAATGTGCCTTCGTGTCCCTAGTAAGGCCCCAATGATCAGCGCGCCGCGTTTCATCCATCCACTATTTTTCTTTTGTGGTTAGGCCTATCCTTGAATAATCTTTGGAATCAGCAAGTCGTTTCGCCGCGTTCCACTTGAATAAACATTCCCCGGAAAAAGCAAACGCGGCCCTATACAACCAATATCTGCGTACCAGCGAACGGATAATCAGCACAACAACTAGATCGGAATCTTTGTCCGAGGCAGCACAACGAGGTCGCCCTAACACCCCAGAGGTCGACCACGGCCCCAGCCCGTACAGCCGTTCACACGAGCGAAACATAAAACTCACCTCAGACGACCCCGATTTTTGATTCTGCTACGTAGAGCAGACTTTCGAAGTCGAAGGAATCACCAACGACCGAACGAGATTCCTGTGACTTGCCCGAGACATCGACCCAATCCTTCTCCAATACACAAAACACTTAATTAAGTCCCCCGCCGTGGCCTTATACCGCATTCAAAGAAATAGTTGCGAGGGCATTCCAAGAGACGCCTCAAAACCACCTGCGACACTTGCTGCGACAAGTCGACACACAGAGAATAAGACCGTCGTAACATGGCGCCCACATCCGCTCTTTACCTGGCACCGATGTGATTAACCAAGCTTTAGTAGCAATTTTCCGGAAATCCCTACCCGAGTACGTGCAAGCGGTCCCCGCCACTCAGACGGACTTAAATTTGCATGAGCTCGCAAGACAGGCTGAAGCCGTAATGGTTACAGATCGTTCGCAGATCTCAGCGGCCCATCAAACGTGGAATCAACAGCAGCTCCAAGGCCAATTACTCTCGATCCAACCGCCTCAAGTACACCAATGCCCGGGTCAGCACCTCCCAACGCTGCACAATTGTACAGCTCATCGAAACGACGATCTCGAGAGTATGTGTTTGAGAAGCTGGCAGCTGGGGACACAGTCAAGCAGGTTAGGAATCGGAAATCCACGATGGGCGGTTCGTGAGAAAAAATCGAAATAGAAAAAGGGAGATTAAAAACGAAAATAAATCAAATATCGAACATTGTGAAAATTCATTTAAGAGAAAAATTCTAAATAGAAAAAGAAAAATTAAAAACGAAAATAAATCAAATATCGAACATTGTGAAAATTCATTTAAGGAAGTTCGTCGTTAGAAGGTGTGGGTGCAAGAAATCCAAAACGCGGAATTTACGAAGCAACAATCAAGACATTCATTGGGGTAAGTTTGGTGAAAACCCAATATAAAATAATTATTAAAAAACCTTTAACAGGACGAAGGTCGACAAAAAACGCGGGGATAGATCACGTGGAAATTCACGACACCGATGTAGCAGACCACACACGCCAGCCCTTTCAAAGCCCCATGGCATCTGTTATTTTCACTTCCGTTTCCGGCGCCCCCCAATTAAGTCACTTGTCGATCCAGGATAGGAGTTCAAACATGGACTTTATGATCGATACAGGGCAGACATCTCCATTCTCCCTCGCTCATATGCACCTGCGAATCGGCTGCAACATACGGACGGAAATTGCGAACTGATGCGATTTCCACATCCCAACAATGTGCGAGAATTCAAGCGTTATCTGAGTATATTAAAGTTTTATCGCCTGTAGTGATCCTAAATCACTACTCTCACCCACTTACCTATAATTCCAATCCAATTGAATCATATGCACGATAAATTTAGCCCACAAGTTCATTTGTTGCGCATTGATTCAATTTCCAAGTAACTTATATCCCAATCCAATTGAATCATATGCACGACAAAATTAAACGAAAGTCCATTTGTCGTGCATTGATTCAATTCCCTATAACTATTGAAATTATGAAATGCGTAATACTAAATGCATTTCATGATTTCTCCTTCCGGGAATTAGTTCAAATAGAGTTCGTGTACACTTCCGGGAATCCTATTCCAATTGAAGCATACAAAATTTTGTTTGGGCTTCTTGGAATTTTTAAGTAATATTTTTTAACAAATCTCTGTTGCCACAGAGTATAAAAGGCGAGTGCATTTTGGATTCGAGATCAGTAAGGGAACCAAACAAAGAATATGAAAACCCCACCACCTCCCCCCCAAAAACATATTCAAGTTCCTAAGCGATCCGCTATACAGGCCAACACAATGCCACGAATCCAAGCGGCGGCACAAAAGCCTCCAAAGGGGCAACCCTCAATGCTGGAGAAACTACTTAGTCTCTCTCGCGTGATTGAGGATATTCGACCCCGATATGAAAAACTAACAACTGAGGCTGAGAGGGATGCACTCCTTTTCACGGCATATGTAAGACATACGCTTCAAAATGGATCCCAAAATTAAAGTTATCCTTATAAATGCCAACTCGCTTGTTTCGCTATCAAAGCGTGCGATAGTCTCTGACTTCATAAAGGATAACCGGGCGGACGTGGTTCTTGTAACCGAAACTAGGTTGCATCCATGTCACCGTCCCACTTTCCCAAACTTTTCAATGATTCGAAGAGATCGAACCCTCACTGGCGGCCCCACCATCAACGGAGGTGGCACCTGTATTCTAGTTAATAGCGAACTTCGCCATGAAGCTATTGACCTCCCACATTTCGAGTCCATAGAGGCCTCCGGGGTTGAACTGCATCTAGCTAATAATGGTAGAGTGAACATATACTCCGTCTACCACTCACATAAAACCAATAATGGCCCCATTAATCCCGAAGATATCGGCCAATTAATAACGTACTCGGGGCATACACCCTTCATCATAGGCGGCGATTTCAACTCCAGGCATCCCCACTGGAACAACTCCGTCTCTTGCCCAAACGGCACAAAGTTGTTCCAATGGTACAGCGAAAACTGTCATGCCCTCAACTTCGAAATAGTCGCACCTACGGGTGGTACCCGAGGTAACTCCATCCTGGACATCTTTATTGTGTCCAAAGACTTACTTCCCCAAATCACTCCTCCCCAAGTATCGCCGGGTGTATCTGACCACAACGCTGTGACCATGTTCATTCGCGGCTATCGAGCATCCCGGGCTCATGTCAGATACATACCCGATTATGGGCGCACAAATTGGGACAACTTCAATATTACATTGAACGGAAAACTCCACCAACTCTCTCTCCCCACTGACAGGAACCTAACGACGGTTGAGATAAATAACGCTGCAACTCGACTTCACGAGATTCTAGTTGAAACTTCTGAGACTCATGTCCCGAAGTACAAACTTGAAAAGACTTATCAGATTCCCCTTGACGACCTCACTCTTCGTCTCATCCGGGAGCGTAAAAAGCTCTGCAGAATGAGATATCGTCACCGATTTACGCAAAGGGAGCCATTATTGCGAGCCATTATTCACAATATTGGCACACTGATAAAACAGAGAATCCAAAACAATCGTACCCGACAATTGGAAGACAAACTGAAGGGTATTCAGATGGACCAGAACATTTATAAAAATGTTAAAAAGATATGTGGCACCTCTCGTATCACTGGACCAATCATGCACAACGGCCTTGTTGTCAATAATGACACTAATAAAGCAAACATCATCGGAGAGACCTTTGAAAATAATCACAAACTCACTCTCGAGGATGGCGACCCGGAAACTAATGCAATAATTAGTTCAGAGGTTCACAACAAATTAGACAACTTTAACGAGCCAATAGTTGTCTTTAACTCAGCTAACAGTGCATACTTCGACGACACACGTGATAATAGTCACGGCTTCGTCACACCAAATACCCTACAGAACCTAGTTAAATCTCGAAACCCCAAGAAGTCACCCGGTATCGACAATATGTCCTACCACTCGTTGCGAAGGCTTTCTGCTTTATTCTTTATAAAGCTCTCCATTCTGTTCAACCATGCCTACAACATGGGGTATTTTCCCCAAGCTTGGAAGCATGCTGTTGTCTGCCCAATAGCAAAAGTTGGGAAACCAAATTATCACCCCTCAAGCTTTCGTCCTATTTCGCTCCTCACCTGCATCAGCAAAATATATGAACAGTTCATATACGAGAAGCTAAATAAATTTATCAGTGTCAGGAACCTAATACCTGACTTCCAATTTGGATTCAGAAGAGCGCATAGCACCACTATGGCTCTCAACATATTTCAAAACCACATTTGCGTGCGCCTCTTTAATAAGGAACCCACCATTGCGGTGAGCTTGGACATTGAAAAGGCTTTTGACACAACCTGGATCGAAGGTCTCGTTTTTAAATTACTGAATACTGGCCTCAGTAAAACACTGTGTAATATAATTTACCAGTTCGTTTTAAACAGAACCTTCCAAGTTCGAGTGAATGGAAAGCTTTCCCGAACTTTCAACGCCGCCGCAGGCGTACCACAGGGCTCCATTCTAGGCCCCATCTTATTTAATATCTACACCTCAGATATTCCTCGCCCTGTGGATGGTAGAGTAAACCAGATTTGCTATGCGGATGACGTCCTAGTGTACACGTCATCTAAAAGCCCAAAACTCGCAACAAACCGACTCAACCGTCATCTGGACGAACTGTATCAGTATTACAGTCGGTGGAAAATTCGACTTAACCCATCTAAAGCAGTAGCTATAATTCTGAGTAGTAAACACTCCCAACCTACTTCTCGATATTCACAGAATATTCGAATAAAAATGGGAGATACTACGATTAGACCACAGGACAGGATGAAATATCTTGGGGTCATTTATACCCCAAAAATGAATTTCATCAAACATGTGACCCACATTCTCCAAAGGGGCCTTGGTCGGTCTAAGCAACTGCACAACATCTTCAAGTGGAGTAACACAGTTGACACCAAAGTTAAGCTTCTCTGCTATAAGCAGCTAATCCGATCTGGAATATCGTACGCCTTTCCCATATGGTCCTGCATATCTTCGGCCCAAATGGAAAGACTTCGGGTTTTCGAAAGGAAACTCCTCAGAAGATGCACCAATCATTCTAGAAGGCCTGACGGTCGTCATTACCCCAACTCTCACCTATACGAAGGCGCCTCCATTACCCCTATCGACGAGTACTTGCTTCAATTAGCATATAAGTACCTCGAAAACATTCAGAACAGCGAGAACCCACTTGTACGGGACTCCTGCGTTCTTGACCCTTCTCTCTTTCGATCTCTTGGGATCAAACCCCCACAATTTCTTCTTCAGTACAAAACTGAAGAAAGCACCCTTCCCAACAACATTCCCCTCTATAATAGAGGATTCCTGGACCCATCCCATAGGGTTTACTATTAACAAACCACACACACGAACGCACAGTACAAGACGGCACAAACACAAACATATACACCGACCAAAGCGCAGATTATCAGACGCCAAAGACGTGATCTGCGTTCACTACCGCACCCAAGACCTACCGGTCTTGTACGATTTCTTTCCCACCATCCCTCTATAAAAGTAGTTAGAGAACACTCGGACTAACACTGTCCACACTATCCTTGGATACCCCCCCTTTTTCTCTTTTCTTTTCAGAGATCGCGAGACCGAGCCCAACATCCTCACGGATGTGGGTGATTCTGGTTATCGCAAGATGACCAGAAGTCAGAGACAAGATGAAGGACACATATGTCCTGTCTCGCTAAATTCGGCCTTCTCGCCACAATTTTTTTTTTTTTTTTTTTTTTTTTTTTGATTCGAGATCAGTTTGGATCCGGAGGCCAGAACGAGCACAATTACAAAAACCTTAAATAAATAAAATGAAATAAATATAGAATTAAATCGCCTTTCAATTTGGCCGTAAAAGGAAAATACCCCAAAGGTGGTAAGAAAAATCTAAATAAAAATATAACCCTACAAAATTGGCGCAGCCGGTAGGATCAAGGAAGCCAAAGTTAAAGACTTGTAAGTGCTTGAAAACCCTTGATCACTACAATAACACAATTCCAAGCGTACTGGGCACAAGGTACCTTCAGCCCTGCGTCCGGAGCTGAGTCTGGCTTCGGAGGTACGACTTGGTAATTAAAATCAAAAACCAACAAAAGAAAATAATAAGGAAACCAGTAACAAAAGCGTGCCTGGGGCTTAAACACCAGGAAGTATTATGAAAAAATAATAAAAAACAAATAATAATTCAAAGCGTGCCTGGGGCTTAAACACCAGTGTCAAAAACAAAGAAAAAAAAACCACATCAAAGCTCACGGGCAGCAACGGCCCCAACAATAACAGAAACAACAACGAAGGCAGAGTACCAACCGCCTCAAAACAAACAATCCAATTTTGAGAGATATCGGCGAGCGGAAGCAGTCAGAAACAGCAGCTCCAACAGCAGCAGGACCAATGGACAGCAGCTTGCCCAACAACTACAACAACAGAGAACAGCTAAGTGACCATTTATTTTTCTTTTTAATAGGAATAATTTGCTTTGATTGAGTATAGTTTACCATGTTCCTTATAATTAATCATAAATGACAACATATATTTACCTTATCATTAAGCTATTCTAAAATAATCCCAAAACTACCAATCAACCTTGTAAAACGTATATCCCTAGTTGTCTGTCTGTCTATATTGTGCACCTGCCTATCCTAGGGAAGAATTTCTAAACAAAAATAATAATCTTAACACTCGCCCTTGGGATAGCAAACATCTGAAACCCATATACCTGTATCCCTCTCTCCAGTTTATATTGTTACTATTATTATATTATTCTCTGTCGGTCTATGGAACAAGAAACCACCTCAAGCCCTAGCACGCCCCACGACCCTGTACCTCCTTCATCCAAGAAACTTCGCAGCGGAACAATAATCGAAGTAACCCCCCCGATCAAAACTCGCGGCCCCAGTCCAAACCTATCAGAAATTTCAGCTCCTCAGCACCAAACGGATCTCGCAACCTTTGAAACAATGACCATTGATTACACAAAGGTTGCGAAGCTGTCAGCACAGCTAATCCCCATCTTCTCCGGGGAACCAAATCCGCATATAGGTGCAGAATTGGAAACCTTCTTGGATTGCTGCAAGAGGGTTTTAAACTGCCTCAGGACTGAAGAACACGGGGCTTTCTTACAAATATTCCCTACTAGGCTACGGGGTGAAGCTTCTGCCTTATTCGCGTCCACTCCGTTCGCATCTTTTCAGGAAGCCGAGGATGTGCTAAGGAAGGTTTATTTACCAGTAGAAAACTATCAGGACCTGGTAAATAAGATATTAGCTACTCGGCAAAATCCGGCAGAAGCTATCATCTTATTCCAATTACGACTGAAGAAGTCGTTAATGGAATGTAAGAAAGCCGCGGAACTAAAATACGGTCCCATATTGTCTGAGGCCGTAAAGATACAATTAGATGACTTTGCAAAAAGCATCTACAAAAAGTGGTTGTTAAATCCGTACCATCGACAATTTTATTTTATTACTGATGGGCGATGTACCAATAGATTCCTTAATGGAAAAAACATTGGAATTGGAACAAATCCAACAACCTCAGCTGCCATTAATCTCTTCGCAGGTTTCATTTAACTCTCCTTCGCCTTATACTCCAACAGCACCTTCAGAGGCTTATAACCCAAGTTTAGGTACCGAATTGGGACAAACTTTAATGCCCAATACTCCAACTATAGAGGAGTTTTCATACAGACAACCCATTACACAGGGGATTCCACAACTTCAGACGCAAATACCGCCAGCCGACCAAACATACAGGGGAACCGAAGAGGTAATGGAATCAGACCCTCCCAACATATCACTGACACATGATGCCCCTCTCAGCAGGATAACCTGCAGTTACTGCAACAAAAGGGGGCATGTCTATGAGGATTGTGTGAAAAGGAAAAATACGCCCTTTTGCACACACTGCCAGCAATTAAATCACGATATCCGTGATTGCCGGGGATTAAGGGAGGTAAAAAGAGTTCTGCACATAAGGCAGACTTGCGACTTCTGTGGCCAACAAGGTCACAATCTAGGATCCTGTCAGCAAAAGCTGAAATGGGAGTCGCGAGTTCAATGCCAACCCGCAAAGAATTCCCCCACTTCGAGCCCAAAACGAAGAAGGTCAAAACCCTCGGTGGCAAAAAGGACCTACCATGTAAGGACCCCACTCTCGCCGTTAACCAGCATACCCATCGTCCAACTATCAATAGATGTAGGTGTTAACAAAAACACAAGACTAGTAGTAGACACCGGTGCGGAAGTAAGCCTGATTAACAAAAATTGCCTTAGAAAATCAGATGCCAAAATAAATCTGCAAGATGCTTGCAATTTAGAGACGCCGTTCGGAAGCATTAGGACCTTGGGAAGCTGCAAGGTCAACTTCCAGTTAAAAGGTAGGTCTAAACTCCCATGCAAGTTCCAAGTAGTGAGCAGTATGCCCAGTCTACCAGAAGACGGTCTGCTTGGAAATAACTTCCTGTCAAAAAATTGCAATGTGGAAGGCCCCAAACAACACGTCACTTTTCCTCGCACGGAAATAAACCCCAAAGTATTTAGTGTGCCCATAAAGTTTTCACACGTCGAGAAAAAGGCACCTGAAAATAAATACGCTAAAGGGAAACAGGAGCAAGCCCAAGGTAAGCACAAAATCTTCAGGTTAAATCTTAACCATAAAAAGAGGAACCCCAAGGAGCTAAGTGGTAACATCAAAAGTATTAATCATATAACTGACACTTCGTCAGCTAACTCAACAAACTCGTGCCCTAGCTCTTCTCAAAATAAAAACTTATTGCCAAACCCCACAACATCCGAAAAAATAACAAACCTCAATGAGATCGCGACGATACTCAGGGTTTACCACAATTCCCCTTCCGGTGGACACCAAAGCATCACCAAATCGTATAATAAAATACGACAAAGATACTGGTGGCCGTCCATGCTCTCCGACATTAGGAGATATAAAAAGCAATGCGAGGAGTACCGTTCTCTGAAGGCAACCGCACGCTTCGGAAATGAAACACAGTCACAAACGTTTCAAGTGGGAAACAGGGTGTTAGTAAGGTATAAAAACCGCAAGGACAAAGACACACCCATCTGGAAGGGCCCTTTCCTCATTACGGGAATAACTGAGCCGAATTACACAACCATCAAAATTGGTAAAAAGTCAATCAAAATAAGCAATAAAAGGTTGAAACCATATTCCAAGGTTGATTAGGACTGATCCCCACCTTAGTTTCACCTCCCCTTCCACTATCAACCTTAGACATTTACTATCCCCAGGGTGTATTGTAGTCAATACTTTATCACTTAAAAATACTAATAGATACACAATATTGACAAAGATGACAAAAAAGTGGTAATAATAAATGTCATATGTAATAAAATATGAAATGATACCATGTACAAATAAACAAAACAGATATTGACCCTCAATGAGAAAGACAATTTATGAACACTAAACAAAATTGTAAATAACTATTTCAAAAAATATATGTAAATCCTAATTAAGATCTAACTTCAAAATATGAAAAATATGAGCATTAAGAAAACACTAAATATCAAACTGAAACAAAAACATATAATACAAAAAAAAAATCAATACAGATATACGAAAACAGACCTAAGCTAAAATTGGCATGTAATCAATTGATTAAATCAAAATACAAACAAAGAATGAAGATATAAAGAATTCTAAATAATATTATAAAATATAATTCATATTTACTACTAGTGTAAGGCGCTCTTTAAAAATAAATACACATCTATCTCTATTAATCTAGCATTAAATGAACAACAACAAAAAATAAATATTAATGGCTTAAGTATAGATTAGAAAAATAACGTTATAAAACACGAAGTAAAATAAGAACATTTATTAATTCAAAATTTATTTGCTTAGTCTTATAATACATATGTCTATTTTTAAAATTCACTTTCATTAATATACTTAAATGATAAATGTAAACATGACACCAGCCACAATTATTAGATAAATACCATACCATTCTTTATACAAACAAACTTAAGAAGCAGTACCGCAAAAGAGAAAATACAACATGTAGCACACATATTAAACATAACGAATTAATGCATTAAATGTTGAACTAAAACAAAAAATGTAAACTATCGCGAATTCAAAATGCCACCGCCCCTTGCTTTTCACTCATTCTAGAAAATTAACCTCTTCCAGACTAATTTTCTTTTCTAAAGGGGGGAGGAATGTAGTGATCCTAAATCACTACTCTCACCCACTTGCCTATAATTCCAATCCAATTGAATCATATGCACGATAAATTTAGCCCACAAGTTCATTTGTTGCGCATTGATTCAATTTCCAAGTAACTTATATCCCAATCCAATTGAATCATATGCACGACAAAATTAAACGAAAGTCCATTTGTCGTGCATTGATTCAATTCCCTATAACTATTGAAATTATGAAATGCGTAATACTAAATGCATTTCATGATTTCTCCTTCCGGGAATTAGTTCAAATAGAGTTCGTGTACACTTCCGGGAATCCTATTCCAATTGAAGCATACAAAATTTTGTTTGGGCTTCTTGGAATTTTTAAGTAATATTTTTTAACAAATCTCTGTTGCCACAGAGTATAAAAGGCGAGTGCATTTTGGATTCGAGATCAGTTTGGATCCGGAGGCCAGAACGAGCACAATTACAAAAACCTTAAATAAATAAAATGAAATAAATATAGTATTAAATCGCCTTTCAATTTGGCCGTAAAAGGAAAATACCCCAAAGGTGGTAAGAAAAATCTAAATAAAAATATAACCCTACACGCCCAACACTTCTAAATGCCGCGCATGTCCAGGCCCCTCTCGACGATTATCTGATCGGGGGTACCAGAAACGACAAACGACCGATTACATGGACTGAGTCAGCTGATCAAGCCTTTCGCTTATCAAAAAAACAGCTGGCTAATGTCACCTTGCTTCGGCATCTCATTGAAGGAGCACACCGAAATTCGAGCAGTACTCTAGCAAGAGTACAAGGGAAAATGGGACCCCTGGGTTTCTTTTCAAAGAAACTGAACCCAACCTAATGACGTTACAGCGCCTATGATAGGGAGTTAGCAGCTATATACAGCGTAATGAAGTACACGATCGAAGGGCGCCAACTCACGATCAACACAGATCCCAAACCGCTGGTATACGCCTTCCAAAAAAAGGTGGGAGACATGTCCCCCCGACAGGAACGATACCTAGGCTTTATCGGACAATTTAGCACCCAGATCGAGTAGGTTCCGACGTAAATTCGTCTTACCATATGTGGCCAAAGACGTACCCAAATGTGCACGCAATTACCTGCATTGTCAAAGCTGCAAGGTCGATCGGCACAATGTGCTGCAGCCAGCACAGTTTAAACTCCCCGAGGCACGTTTTGTCCATGTTCACATTGACATAGTGGGACCGCTAACACCGTCGAGAGGATATACGTACCTTCTCACGATGATCGGCGACTGTAGTATTCTACACGACTTGGGTCACACGTTTCGGTGTCCCAGCTACCCTTACGCGAGACCGAGGATCACAGTTCGAAGCAGCAATCTTCAAACCCCTGATCGATCTACTCGGCTGTCACAAAAGTAACACGACCGCTTATCACCCCGAATACAATGGGATGATAGAGCGATGGCTCGGGTCACTCAAAACCCTCGTTGATGTGTCACACTGACAGCCAATGGCTCGACGATCTACCCACCGTCCTCTTAGGTCTACGAGAGAGTATTAAAGAGGACCACATGTGGCGCATCCACAGGAGATTTAACTTGGGGAAACAATCTGCGTCTCCTAGGAGAATTCTTCGCAGATAGGGATTCTCCGGACGATCAGTTACAAAGTGTGGAGAACTTGCGCGAGCTCGTGCGCAAGGTCAGGGCAACGGCTGTCGCCATATACGGCTCCAAATAGATATTTTTTCAGCCAGTAATGGACAGCTGCACGCACGTTTTGATTCAGGGTGCACAAAGCAAGGAAACATTTAGAGCCCATATACGAAGGACCATATAAGGTGCTGGGACGAATTAGCGACCGGGTATTCCCCACAGACATCGACGGAAAACCGTACACCGTCAGTGTCGAAAGACTAAAGCCGTGTTACCTCGAACCAATGCCCGATATGGAGCCAAGAGAGGCACACCAACAAACTGCTAGTACAAGGACAACAGTCAAAAGTGTGTGTGTATGCAGGCGGAGGGGGGGGGGGGTGCTGCCGTGGCGGTTCTGCGAAAATCACAAATCACTGCGTCGCGAACGGGCAACGATACGGCCGTGCGTAGAATTCTTGGCGGTAGGCCAACGGGAAAGAGGCCGACAGGACAGCCGCGGCGGAGATGGGAGGACAATGTTAGGTTTGACCTTGAGGAGATCGGATCGGCTGGTCAAGCGTGGAAAGATATTGGACAGGACAGGGAACGGTGGCGGAGTCGAGTCGGTGAGGTCATGAACTTCCGGGTTCCTACAGGCCAATAAATAGTAATATATATCTATATAATGTATATGTATATAATATATATGTATATAATATCATCATCATCATCGGCAATACAACCGGGAACTGGTGTTGGCCTTATTTAGCAAGTCCTGAGGCTTGTTAAATTTTCCATAATGATTTGTTTTTTCCGGGCAAGGTCATTAGTCTTGCGTCAGAGGCTCCCCGACGGGGAATCGAACCCCGGTCTCCCGCGTGACAGGCGGGTATACTAACCAGTATACTATTGAGGAGCTGTATGTATGTATGTATATACATATATTTTTTTTCTGCTCATATGATCTAATAGTGTAGGACTTTCTGAAACCTTCATAAATTCTTGATGTTTTTAAATTAATTTGCGATCACAGTCCAGAAATTTTTTGTTCGCCACAATAACTCAAAGTTGACCGATGACAAGTTTTCTTTGTAAAAATCAATATGTTCCTTTCAATGAGACAGGTACATAACAAATTTTTAGCAAGACCAAATGACCATAGATCTGATAACGTTGACGATCCAACAAATTTTTTAAGACAACTTGTGGATATGCTGAAATTTTAAAAAACAAAACGCAAATAACTTAAAAACGGTGCAACTTTTACTGAAACCATGTCTTTATTTTCTAAAGCCATGTCTTTAGTTTACTACAGCCGTTTCTTGTTTTTTCTACCCTGTGGAGGCGTGTTAGTTATGGGACACCCTGTATGTACCCGAGCAAGTAATGATTTCCACACTCGCGTTTTTGAGCTAAAAAATAGTTTGCAAAACGTATTCGCGTCTATATAATTCCCACAACTTACTCAGAAAGAAGGCTGATAATCGGATTAGATGTTTTGGACATCATTTTCAAAGAAAAATTCTGCTTTTAAGGCTTTCCAACTATATTTTGACCAAGGCGTGAGTATTTTCTGAACATTTGAAAATCCTCAAACTTGAAAAGTTTTTTTCTTGTTATCCAACTTTAGATATTCTAGAATTTGATTCAATAAGGAGAAACGGAAAATAAAGGGCGATGGAGCCGTAAATCCCTTGTTTGGAGTTAACCGTAATAACATATACAATTTCAAAACTTAAAAAACGTTGTTTTACACATATATCAGTGTAAAGCGCCTTTACTACAAAATGGCGCCACAACTCGCAACAACAAAAATAATAATAATAATAATAATAAACGTTTGTTAACCAAATGCTGTTCTCCATTATCTTAGGAATGAAGATAATGGGAACGATTAAAGCTTTTGTAAACTATCAAGTCCATTCAACAATAAAGTAACGCTTAAAATGTAACTTAAAACTCGTTACAATAGTAAGACATTAAAACGCCAGAGTTAGATACCAGACACGAATGCAGCACAGCTGACGAATGCGGCCCAAACAACAAGCCCAACAACAAAGCGTCTTAAGACTCCAACAACTTGAGAGCGTAAACTGGGTCACCGTGTCGCTTTGGTTGGTTTTTATAGAAAGTGAAAACACAACATGAATCAAGAAATACACGGGGCAAGGGGAACCAGCCGAGCCACACAACTAAAGCAACAGATACTCACAACACAAAACCTCACACTGCCTACCTTTTGAATATACTGCGCATGGATTAAGGCAAGAGGTGTGTGAATTCACACTCTGAACAATCTTAAAATCTTGCTGAGATGTTGTTGCACTACGGCTTCGTCATGCGGGAATTAAAAAAAAACCATAAAGAAATACTCACACACACGAGAGAAATAAAATGGATGAAGTAAAAAAAAGTCGTGCGGTTTTACACTTCTGGTTAAGCGCAGTCAGCTGATCGCTGATCGAGTAACTGGGACGCTGTAGGTCTTAAGTGACGCAGTCAATGAGAGGCGAATATTCTGAAATACCGGAACTTGGAAGCGGTTGTTTTGGTTTGACTCGTCCCTAAAGATAGGCTTTTTTCATCTATCGGGATCTCCTCTAGTCTTCTGCAGAGTATCCATCAAACCCGGAACGACACCACAAAAAGCTTTTCTCGAAAAATAGGCCACACATAAATCGCGACTGTGGGGGTCCCATAAAATTTTCTCTCTACTTCTCAATTAACATTCAAGTGCTGAAGCTACGTCAAACTAGTAAGGTTGGAGACTATAAACCATTAAGTCGCAAACCTCACAAATATGTAATGCAGGCTATTTGCATGATAAACATGCGTCGTGCCCACGATCACACAGCTAGTATTGACCACAAACCCCGCCATCACTAAATCAGAAGCGCAAACAACAATCCAATTTGCCTAATCACGTCCGAGTCGCGATACGGTGTCGCCGTTTTGAATTCAGGTAGCACATCAAGATCTCAATTGTAGGCGTAATCAAAAAAGCGAAAGTGTGACATCTTTTCTCTTTCAAGGCCGATCGAGTCAGCCATAAACAAACAACAGCAAATGAACAGACCAAAGATTCATTATATTGATAGCCGAACAAAAGCTCTCTGTATCTAGTTTGTCGTCTTTAATCTTTCACTGTCTCTCAATGCAAGGGGGAATTTATGTCACGAACAAATTAGCATTTAAATTTTCTTTCTTTCAGCCCTTTCACTTTTATGACGCTCTATATAAGACACCCATCGGTATGGGACCCTTGGCACCCGAATCTGAATGGGTGACAACCCAACGCCCTTTACATCACGTAGACCACAGAAAACACGGATCAGCATTCATCTCCACGAGAACTCGGAAAGTAAAACCCAACATTCCTATCCACTCACCTACATCCCACCGACCTTGGACTCAAACTTTTACTTTCGTTCTGCGCTCATCGCAAACTGAAAGTGAGAGCGAAAAGAAGAAAGCGGACAGACAAAAAGGGGGGAAACAGTTCGCGAACTTGGCCACTTGGCTTTCTTTCTAAGTCTGAACGACCTAAATTTCCTTGTTGTATGTTTTCCATTTGAAAATTCGCTGACAAGATGGCGGAAGGTAGTAACATCTCCGCACTCCAGCCGCAAGTCAACTGTACATTTTAATATATCTTGTATGCTCGTCACGCTCGGGATTAGTCACGAACTTTTGCCTTCGGTTTTTCACATAAATGTTCACATTTTTGCACGAAATTTAAGGCCCACTGTTATGTTTTAGATTTCAAGTTGTACGAATTATGTGGTAGCATCGAATACTCGAATATGGGCTACTTTTGTCTGTCCTAGAGGACAAGGTTTCCTTTAGTGGCTCAGTCTCCTTAAACCTATCTCACTGTTCGCTGTTTCTTCACACAACGTATCCATTCATTTAAACCCTATTATTCTGCCTATGAAAAGAACATATCTACCGACGATGCCAGGCATCGCATTATATTTGGCTGATGTCAATTCCCAGAAAAATCCCACCGACAAATCCACATAACAAAGCTAACCATAATAACAATATTAATAAAACCTACTCCATTGTATGTAAGATGCTGTAGTCTGACTTCACAGGCGCCCAGGTGATCAATCGGGAACCAAAGCCAACCATAAAACTCTGCCACACCGCACTTAAGACCCCCACGTTACCCACAGTTGGATGCTAATAAAGTTACGACCTAGTTTCCCATGCCACGATCTGACTGCTTGGTGTCTTCCCTCAGATGCTTGGACTTACTCACGGTACCGAAGTGGAAGTTAGATACCAAAGATGTCTTCAAGAAGAGTTTCTTTTCCAGCGGCTTCCGTTCCGTGTACAAGCAGCTCAGTCTTTTGGTTTGTTGTATAGAAATCGAAAGTGATCGTGCCCACGATCTACCGGCAACATGGCGGCTGTCGTTGTTTTGTTTTTCCGATTCTCTTTTATAGTCTGCGATTCTTTTTGTTTCTCGGTGTCGATCTTTTCTTTTAACTATGATTCCATGGTTTCCATCGATAGCAGCGATCGATGACGATCGACGGCGATGATTCTTTGATTTCCCACCGACAAAACCCGTTTAGTTTGATGTGATCGAGGGAGACCCGTTGCAGCGATGATGCTTCGTGATCTATTTTGTCCCTTTGTTTTCTTCGTTTTCTTCACACGTCACATCATTAAAATGCCATTCATTCCAGGTGTTAAGTAACCACCAGGCTAATCGAATCTGAATTCGCTTTTAAATCTGAATCGAGATCCCAATTGAGGAACATTCAAATCCGCTTCGTACCGCTATGTACGCTGAGGACTTAAGAAGCTCGATTTTTATGCAAAGATTGAAGCCCAGTGATGTAGCCCGATCAGCCTGTGGGGTTATCGGCGCAGTAGTTAGCTATTCTCACCCCAGTTTTATTGTCAGTGGCAATTGGGTTGCCGTTACATGATCTCACCGGGGAGTCGAGGATCGTCAGATATGCACTGGGACATCTGGGGCTATATGGGTCAACCACTGACTCGGCAACTGCCTTTGGAATGTGCCATCGATCTGATTTGATTTAAAAGTGAAGCCTTGATGTAACGAGAAAATGACCTTTCGGGATTGAATTGTATCTGTTGTTAGACGTAACGTATAAGAGTTTTGATCTTGGTATGTTGTGCCATCCACTGCATTTTTTAGACGCAGATTTTGGGCAGTTCTCAAGATATTACTGATATCCGTTCCGCAATATTTAGTAAGGCCCGAGACATAATTTTGGGCCTGATGATATTACACTAGTTATCAGCATTTACTTTCGATTTATGAAAAGCTTCTATGGGATTGTTAGGCACCAGGTCCATCCACCCGAACACATGTATACCGGGCCAAGCCCCATTATATTAAAGTTAAATTAAGTTCTTTAGCGGCATCGCAACAAATAAAAATAATAGAGTTCACACGCACGTCTGAGAATAAAACTCTATGGGGTCACCGTTGCTCTTAATCTTAATTAAGAAAACGTATCCTAAACGGAACAGACGACGGTGCCTAAGAATACATTAACTAGACAACAATACCATTAAGAGATACAATATTATCTTTGGCACCGTTGTGCATTAAAACGTTATTACCCAAAACACCCATTGTTATTACCAATCATAAACTGGAAATCTCAAGTAATGTTTAATGGTTTTATGACAATTGTCGATCCAAGATAAATTACCGAAAATTCAAACAATATGTATGCTGGCTCATAATAGATATCCTAATGCATCGGATTTTATGTTAGATCAGCGAAAAAGTAGACTACTAAGGTGTGTCAACATAATTAAAAATAACGTATCATTGGCAGCTCCAGGAATGATCCTAAAATCTCCCCAATGAAGTACGTCAAAATATTTCCTTTTTATCGAATTTTAGCACTCGCCCTGTGTCACCAGGGTAAATGTCGTAGTACATATGTGGGGGTTCTTTAGGTATTCCATAAGAACCACCCATTTCCGTAAATCACCTTGTGCGGTTTCTCTATATCACATGGAGAACCATCCCACAATCCTAACCTACTTTCGACCGCTTTAAGCCCGTCATTTCTACCCATTCCCCTTATAGGCTATCCCACCTGTAAAACATGTTAAACGGACGCATAGCTAAACTCATTATCCTATGCAGATAATGCATAACTGAGTTTAGCTACTCTTTTGCCATACGGCAACCCCATTTCGCTAACCCATGAGAATTCCACAGGAAATCGTATCATGTCGGTTAGCAACGGCATAGTTTGATCAAACGGCGGTTGCTTAATATTGCGAGCGCTGAGGAAATTATTAAAGCATTGAAGTTAGTTCCCATGATCAGATTTCCCTAGCCAAGTCAGCGTCCTTTCCATTTTCTCCAGACACTTCATTCGCTGGGGATCAATGCTCTCTTTTTGCAGGTGAATATCATCAGCTTAATTTTCCTCTCTTTCACAGTTCTGTCTTCGTACAGATTAATGTACTCTGAACTCACCATATTACCGAATTAGGTCAATGGGTTCCGCTCAGAAATACATTGATGCATGCACATACAACCAAATCTAGCCCAAGTAATCATACATCGAGTTTCTGTTCTCTCATTCTCCCGCTCTCTTCGATCATCGGTTTACCGATGTAACCTACCACACATCGAAGAATGTGGCAATGAGAGAGCAGAAGTACGTTCTCTTTTGGTTGTCATGTGCGAAAAATTAAAAATCCAATTTCATCCCTAATTGGGATCAGTCTTTACTCCCCTATCAGTGTGGATGGTTACGCCGCCACGAAAAGTTTGTTCCACCACCGCCGTGTCCGCACGCGAGTGCGTCCGTGTGTTTCAATTATATTTTTGTTAATCTGTAAACGCTTCTAGTAAGAAATTTTTATTCATTAAATTATGACAGTCCGCAGGTAAATTCATTCTCGTACGAATAAATGTTAAAAAGAGTGTAATTTTTCGCGAATAATACTAAATTCAATAAAACAAATATATTTAACAGTGTATTAATTCATTTGGTGGCAAGATAAAGTCGTCTAACTTGAAATCAGTGAGCGGACAACACGCATTTGTCAGTGGTGCACTCGTCAAGTGCAGAGCATTTGCAAAAAGTCAAATTGGTACATACACACATGTATGTAGCTATGTGTAGACATTTTCCTTTAACAAAGCCAAATACTAATTTGAATATTATCTTAAAATAACTAATGGAACAAATCGTCAAGCAACATCGATGGGGTAGAAGTGAACCGCGCGCCCGTGTCTGGCACAAATACCCCCGAACCCCACAACCTGCCTGCAAATGAGCAGCGTAAGCTACTCCGCATTACCTCCCATCAGAAAACATAAGTCCACGGTAAGACTATCATCTAGCCGTGACATCAAACTTTCACCTCGGGGCACGCTTGCATCCAACGCATCATGTCCCCGAAACCTAATTTGGTTACCTCATCAGGTAACCAGCATTCATCCATGAACATGTCAATGCGCAATGCTAAAAAAGCATTTTCTCATACATGTGCATGACATGTTCATCTTCACCACTGAAAGCAAACGTAGCATTAATGGCATCGATTTTTTTTGGTTCATAATACATGAACCATTTCATATCCCTTATCGGCTCAGCTTGTCACCAATAAACGATAAACACACGCTGGCCAACGTATTGCGGACACAGCTGCAGCCGATATTCTTCCTACGGTCCATAATTGGACCATTGCGCGTATACCCTTGGGTTCGCAACGCTTGCGATCAATTTCCTATTATCGGCTATCAACCGATCATGGGATTTGGGCATGAATATGATCGTTGTTTAGGCAATCATACCCATGTTCATGCTCTATGATGACACTTCTGGAAATCAAAGTAAACACACAGTACCTCACTGTGTTTGTTTTGCTTACCAACGCTGGTCCATGGTTCCCATGAGTGACAAATTCCTCGCCACCATATCCATGCACCAGCATATTAATCCCAATAAGATAACCATCCAGCCTGACCCTTTGCCACCGTCGGCAAGATTTCTGTTGACTTAATATCAACAAAATATCTTCCTTTCTAGAGCACCAAAGCTATACGGCTAAATCAAACAAACCCCAAATCTTCGGTCTACCTATAGTCACCGAAGAATGTATCGCCTACAATGGCATTACATGAACACAATGCCAGCAGCCCCATTTTGCTCGTTCATTTGTTTGAACAGGTGCGGTATCGTTCGTTGTCGATATGCAGGCTAAGGGGCATCGTACTTGTCCTATACGGAAATATGGGAAATCCTCCCATTTAACTCCATTTCGATCGCCCATTGGCCGTCGCCAAGTTGAGCCTGTTTGCTCCTCCCACATCGATGTGATCCACCACCGTTGAATCTGACGGATGTGGATTGCATCTAGGAGTCAAATTTCATCATCCGGAGAGTACATATGTGCCACGGAGTTCCATTTTATGGCCCCAAGTGTGCACACACGCCGAAAGTGGAGTAATACATTTTCAAGGTAGAGTGTAGTCCGGAAGTCGCGCGTTGACAGATCGTTAGCGTCTCGTTGTTAATTGTCCCAGTTGTGCGCTGTGCGTTAATTCGGTTTAGATATTTTAAATGACTTGGTCTACCTCTGCTATTGTTTAACTTAAAGCCGCTCCTCCAGCGACTACAGCGAAGTATAAACAAAGACACTGATGTGAAATTAAGCTTAATTGTCATATTCCATGCAAGACCGTTTGTTACTTGTAGAATCCAGTTTTTATGCCAACGGATTCGTCGCCTATTCTCAGAGCGAATCATGTCGTGTTAGTGAAGATAATTGTAATTTTTCCGAAACAATAAAAAACCAAGAATAACGAACTATAAAAAGGGTCTTTTTCAATTTATGTACTGCCTTGCTAAGTAAGTAGAGATCAGCCCCTGTCGGACAATTTTAGTGAAGAAATCATCAGTGGTGTTTTAGTGAACTCAGCACCTTTGACGGTGGCACCATTAAAAGTCCCACACATCTGTGGCAATTCTCCTCAAAGCTCCATACGCTTCTCCTAGCAAACAATATTCATACCCCATGAATTCCATACACGGTATCCTACGGCGACTGGACTCCGGCCCCCATGTGCCACACGCCTGCACGGTTGCAAAACCAAATCGGTTTGGTATCCCATTTGCTCTGTGAAATTGGTTGACCGTAGCATCTCCAGGTGCTGACAACCATGCGGTAAGAGCACAAATGCATTGAGTATGAAGAAATTTCTTGATCCTCTTTGAGCCATCTCCGATTGGGTTTCTCCTTCATGGAGCTATGCGAAGACTAACTACATTAAACCAGAATGCAATTGAAAAAAAAAACACCACAATGTTCGAGGTTGGTTAATCCAGGTGAGCAGATTCATCGCGGGTGTAAATCACAGAGGGGGAGAGTCCGACAATCGCTGTTAGCTTGCTCGCTTTGGCGACAACTATAATATAAAAATAAGAACATACAACTTTCTGAACAATCGTCATAAACATAAAACACTTAATAATATAATAATAAAAACATAAAAGCATTTAACTTCTTGAACAATCCTCAAAGAGTCAGACATAGAACTCATACAGGATAGCACACACGTTAAATTCACAGCAGAGCCGTGTGTTTTTTTATTTAATTTTTTATGAATCCAATATAACTTAAGAAATAAATTAATAAATTAATAAATGAACTGCATAAAATAAGGGGTATAATGAAATTGTATAAAATCTTACATAAAAAAAAAATGAAACATAACTCATTTAATTAATATATCACGTTTGTGAAAAAAAAATTGTATACAAAAATCTTACCACAAGTTAATAATAATCAATAATATATAGTAATAAACATCACTAGTTACAACAAAATCCTACATAAGGCTTTACAATCAACTAGACATTTGGCAACTGGGCACAGCAAGGAAGCAGACGCTGGACTCCGCCACGATAGGACGAGCATTCAACTTGGGGTGGAGTTTCGTTGCATCTACTCCTTTCTTTTTTTACGAAATTTAATATTCATATTAATTTTTCTCTTCTCTCCTTCTTGCTATCATTTCTGTTTTATATTTTTTGCTATCTGTTGTTTTTCTTTTCTCGTTATTTTGTTATTCTTATTTAATATTGTTGCTTTATTTGATTTAATTTTATTATATATATTTCATTATTTCTCTCTTCTTTTTAAATATTTTCTGTGAGCATCCTCTCTGAGTCCAAATTCTTACTTGAACCCTAACTTTCTGTGCTCTTTATTTTTCTCACCCAATTCTAATCTCTTCACTCATACCAAATTTCGTCCCCTCTTCCAACACCTTCTCTCGTCTCGACCACACCTTTAACATCTATCTAACCCCCCCCCCCCCCCCCCCCCCCCCCCCCCCCTATAAATATAAATATTGCAATCTCGTGTCTGCACATGAATATCCTTTACCAATATCAACACCCCATATACAAATACAATAGTATATTCCCACATACAATAGTTAAATAATTAAAATATTTCAAACCCACAATCATACTGCACACAGCCATAGTCTCCCTAATAGTCTTCCTAATTCCGTTCCTTCAACAACGATCGTGGTAGCGGAACAAAAAAGGATATTAAATGGAAGGACACGAGATTTCCGCCTTGTTCAATAAGCAGTGAAAGCGTGCGGTTCGGTCAGATTTAAAATAACCAGAAGAAAGAAAAAAGTAAAAGAAATAAGTTGTTGAATTATTTTATTTCATTTGAAAATAAAAAAGAAAAAACTCTATGCGAATCGAGCTCCGGAAATGTGCGTAACGTTCGGCGGTGCTCTGAATTTACCGGAATTTCTGATATATCCGATAAACTAAACAAATGCACAGGAAAAAGTGAATGCAAATGCCTATAAACTAATGCACACGAAAAAGTGATAGATAGATGCCAATGCCTATAAATAAATGTGGAGTATTTGTCCTCAATCCAGCGTGTAAATGAGTTTGGTCTCATATTCGAACTGGAGTATAGTCGGACAGCAACTTTCCTTCAAGGAAAAAACAGAAGGTACACTCGGACTAAGGCCCAATCCGGAGAACAGCATC
Organism: Microdon myrmicae; assembly: GCA_963931805.1. Lineage (NCBI taxonomy): Eukaryota > Metazoa > Arthropoda > Insecta > Diptera > Syrphidae > Microdon > Microdon myrmicae. The sequence goes on along the minus strand of OZ007497.1, from coordinate 238,626,392 downwards.
TAGGACATTGTCAAAAAATTAAAAAAAGGGAGTAAGTAAGGTTTGCGCAAAATTATAAACTCCTAAATTAATTGTTAAATCATCTTTAACAAGTAACATTCCACTTGTCTTCGGAACCCCACTTAAGATTGAAATTCACTTCCCCTCATCCTACTTCCACATGTCGTCCCAATCCAACGTCCCTTACCCGATCAGTTATAGATCCCCTCCTACCATCTACTGTTAAAATCACTCAGCAAACCATCAACTCAACCGAATTTCGCTACGACCTGTCTAAACCCAGAAATATATTTCTGGGATTAGACACCATATTTCGCATACCTCCACGACAAACCCGATAGAACTAGCTTTAAAGGGAAAACAAAAACGAACGCCATGGTTTCTATTCAGCAGGAAGGTCTACCTATCGACAGACGAGTTAACATTTTATGAAGTTGCACGAGAATTTGAAAATGCTACCACAAAAAGTATTAAAGGACCTATTTGCCTTTCGACAATATATTCTCACGAAAACTACTTCTAATTTCCAACGTAATAGAAGCAACCAATGCCAATTTTTTCGACCCTAATCGGCCGCCCACCCCACACCCTTCCAAGTTTCTCAATATTCTCCCTCTACTATCAGAATGTTAGAGGACTTGGTTCTGAAACACAATCGATCCTGAAAAACACCCACTCCTTTCCTTTCCATATATACGCTCTGACTGAAACTAACCTTATCCCCAGTGTCAAACGCCAAGAACTGTTCCGTTCTTCCTTTAACGTTCATCAGTTCTTCGACTTTGTTCTGACTCCACCTGCCTTGGTGTGCTGCAAGCCATCCAAAAAAGACATACCTCACCCCTTATTGCCATTTCCTCTTCTCCCAATTTTGGCTGTCTTAATAAAAAACGATTATCGCCTAAAATCTTTATACGTAATTTTTTTATACCACCTTCGAAAATCACCGAGTCATATGAACATGCAGTAACTGCAATTGATCATCTAATCGAGTTAAGTACTTTCCAAGACCATATTGTGGTCTTTGGCGATTTTAACCTTACCCATCTCCAATGGACATTGTCAGGCGATCATTATTTTTAACATCTCAAACCTCACAAGTGGCAAGAAATGTCTCTTTATAGACAGTCTCACCATCCCAAGCCTCTGTCAAGTAAGTAATCCAAAATCTCCCATATCATATGGGCAGGCAACTTGAGCTTGTGTTCGCAACGGAGCCCTATAATGCGTCAGTTGCCCTCAGCCTTCATACCCTTTCTACTATTGAGAATCAGCACTCCCCGCATCTTTTATACCTTTCTATACCATGACTGCTCAGCCCACTCTCCAACACCACACAACAACTTTTCCTACAACTTCCCCCAGACCAACTTCCGCTTTATAAATGAGTGTCTTAGCAGAATCGCATTTTGCTTTGACCATCTAGATGTAGAAGATGCTACCACCACTCTCTACAAAGAAGACTACAATACCATTTCCATATTCTCGACATAGCATTTTTTTTATCACCCTTATGGTATAAACCCAAAGTCCGTTCGCTCCGAAACAAGAGGAATGATTTGTGGAAAATTTTCCTAAGAACCTGTTCTCCCTTAGACTACTCCCACTATATTGGTTACTTATTTCAATTCACCGAACTTTATAGCTCCATCTACCATAATTATCTCGTTAGAGCACAAAACAACTTGATCAATGATTCTAAATCTTTTATCCACTTTATCAATAGCAAACGCAAATCTGATGCCTATCCCAACTCTCTTTCCGCTGACTCGACTGCTTCAACCGACCCCCAAACCATCGCCAATCTCTTCGCTCCTTTCTCTAAACAATTCTTCACGGAGAACTCTTTTAAGCCTAATTCTTCTTACTTCAGTGATCTACCGGCATTCTCTCTCGGCCCTCAACAAATGCAACAACACCTAGTTGAAGAAAAATTAAACCAACTGAGACACGCGTTCGGCCCGGGCCCAGGTGAACTTCTTCTCTTTCTCTCCCGCTCTCAATGATCTTTAATCTATCCCTTTCACAAAGTGAATTGCGGATATTTGGAAATACTCTTATATCACCCCCACACGCACGGACTTAAAAACGATATATCCAACTATCGCACCATTGCGAAACCTTCGCACATTCCAAAACTTTTTGAGGATGCTCTATATGATACGTTATGGCTCCGCTACAAATGCACCCTCTCTCCCAACTAGCATGGTTTTCTTACCGACAGGTCTACCGCCACCAATCTAGTGAAATTCTCATCACACACCCACCTTACCCTAGAGAAAAGCAATAAAATCGAGGTAATCACTACCGTGGATATACCTATCTTAATAATCGATCTTGCCGAGTGAGATTTGGGTCCACCCTTTCCGATGCTTTTTCCCCCATTTCAGGGGTTCCCCATGGCAGTCCCATTGGTCCGCTCCTATTTATTCTAACCATCGATGATATAGATTCCGGTATCAAACACCCCTCTATCTCTCTCCATGCGGATGATACCAAACTTTACAAGACAATCTGCTCTCCTCTCGACTCCTCACTTCTTCCAACTAATCTCAATAGCTTTTCGATTTGGTGTCAAAACAACTGCCTTGAACTAAATATCTTCAAATTTCAAATGCAATCACCTTCTCCCGGAAGCGCAGCCCCCTCTCGCTGTGTTTCTTTTTTTCTACATAACCTAGCGATAACATCGGTTCAATCGATTCGTGACCTGGGTATATTTTGTGTTAAGGCCAATGCCGCCTTGGTTTTGTCTAATACCTACGTTACCCGATCGTCAGATTTATTCCCCTTATCTTTCGTCCCACAGGATCGAAAACGATCAACGACGTTTCTTGCGTTTTGCCCTCCGAGGACTGAATTGGGAAAATCATTTGATTCTATCTCGGTACACAAACCATTTCCATCTAATAAACCTTAACACACTTGAAGAGCCAAGAATTCGTGTTGGCATCCTCTTCATCCACCGTTTTCTCTCAGATTCAATCAACTGCTGAAGCCTGCTATCCTCTATTACATTTCACACCAATCCCAGTAACTTGCTAGACTCTCGTCTCTTCTATTTGTTCGCCTTCACACATCTTACGGGTCTAATGAACCCATGTCGCGAATGTTACCGAAGGCGAACTCTCACCCCACCTCCTTTGATTTCAATCTCACCTCTCCCGCTCCCAAATGCCACGCCTCTTCTTGACTAAGTATTCAGTCAAACGTACCATCTACGATTGACGAACATGTAACGGAAGTCATTCTACTTTCCCGATATGCTATGAAAGGAATGATTCCATTTACTACCATGAATAGAGCGTTAGAATATACTCACAGCTAGGCCGGGTTGTCGTAAGAGGCGACTAAGGGCCGAGTGGTAGCCGGGGTCCCAACGCCCCGTTGCCCGGTGAAATACCACCCCATCAAGCTATAGGCTACGTGAAATGGTCGGGAGAAATCCCTGGCCATCTTTCGGAGCTTGGCTGATGGACCGGTTCGAGAAAAGGTTGGTTAGGTGGTAGTCGGTCCCAAGGTGAGATACCACCCCGTCACGCTGTACATTCCGCGATATCGCCGAGAGAAATGTTCGACGGTGTTTCGGATGTGTGGCTGATGGCCCGGACTGACACGGAGATAAGTCATGATGGTACCTTCTGATATAAAGAATTCCGGAGGTAAACTAGTTTCCCATTCGGATCTCCGGGGGGGACTATGTCAGAGGGAACATCATGCAGATATCATGATAAATAACGGAACTTTAAGTGGTTCGTCATCGCATAACCGGGCTCGCTCTCTAGGCTCTGCCCACGCTCGATTGGTGACGGCAGTTTGTAACATCAATGGCATCGGTTTCACCAATACGAATGTAAACGCCGTCCACCAATATTTGCAAACAACGAAACCTGATACCCTTGCCCTAACTGAGACCCAGGTCGATTCGTCAACAGATTCGACATATCTTCGTTGGTCAAGGATACGACTTACATTTGAGATTCCGTTTTAAGAGCGGAGTCTGCGTCTTAACGCGGTCCAATCTGGCTTGCCAGAGGATGGAGGCGTTGGAATCCAATAATATGGACATCATATGGTTGAGGTTCGTCCAGAGGAATTCCGTTAAATTTCTTTGTTGTCTTTACCGCTCCCCGAATGACCGGCGACATTTTTCGAACATCTTTCACATACCGTCGACTGGATACAGATCAACCACCCAGCTTCTGAAATTGTTGTCCTTGGCGATTTTAATGTGCACAATTCCGGCTGGTTGTTACATTCTAACAGAATCGACGAGGCTGGGAGGCTGGTGGAGATGTTTGCTGTAAGCCACAACTTGTCTCAACTCATGGAGGAGCGCACGCGAGTGACGGATGCCCGAGGCGATTGTGCGAACACCCTGGATCTGTTTTTGACATCCGAACCGAGTATTTATACCGTAGAGGTTTCTACGCCACTGGGAAACTCAGATCATTGCTTGGTATCTGCCGCGCAAGCACTTGCATACCAAGCAAGCAACCGGCCTAGGCAGCTTCGCCATGTATGGAAGTATGGGGCTGCTAACTGGGACGATTTGCGACATTTCTTCGCATACTTTCCACTGTCGGAGCCGTGCTTCGGAAACTCCGATGTTAACGCTTGCGCGGAGTCGGTATCAGAGATTATTCTTCTGGGGATGGAGATGTATATTCCACATTCCATCAATCGAAGTTCGTCTGATAAACCTAAAAAATAGAGCTTTTAAGCAATGGCGCTCCAATCCCAACGATGTTAACAGAACGAATTTTGTTAGAATCAGAAACGCGTGCAACCAGCCGATTGATGCTGCGAAGAAAGCTCACAACGACAGGGTGATCGACAGGGTTCGCGCTCCTTCTGGAGAATGGCAAAGACTGTGAGCAGTAAATTCGCATCCTCCTCTTTCCCTCCGTTGGTGACAGACATCTTCATCATCATAAGCACTACAACCGGGAACCGGTCTTAGCCTTATTTAGCAATTCCTGAGGCTTGTTAAATTTTCCATAATGATTTGTTTTTTCCGGGCAAGGTCAATAGTCTTGCGCCAGAGGCTCCCCGACGGGGAATCGAACCCCGGTTTCCCGTGTGACAGGCGAGTATGCTAACCAACTATACTATCGAGGAGCCCGTTGGTGACAGACAGCGCGACATTAGTCACGAATTCAAAGGATAAAGCTAATGTGTTAGCGAATTTATTATCTGCGAATTCAAACCTCGATCCCGGCCTTTTGGAGCTACCTGTGATCGCGCCGGTACGGTCTTCCATGCGGGATGTGAGATTTCGTCCGCGCACTATTCAACCCATTCTACGTAAACTGGATTGTAGGAAGGCAACTGGCTCGGACGGAATATCAGTAATAGTCCTTAAGAACTGTGCTCCAGAACAATCGCCGGTTCTTGGCAGACTCTTTCGCTTATCTTATGCACGGAGGACCTTTTCTGCCTGCTGGAAAATTGCTCGAGTTCAGCCAATCCCAGAGAGCGGAAAAAAGTGTCTCCCACAAAATTGCCGTCCGATAGCATTACTGTCTATTTTATCGAAGGTGATGGAAAAAGTCATCAATACAGAGTCAGTTAAGTAATTGGAGTGCAATGGACTTCTGAATGACCGTCAATACGGATTCCGTGGCAGGCGGTCCACGGGAGATCTTTTGAAACTTATAACCGATACATGGACATCATCGATTGAACGGCATGGTGAGTCAAGGGCGGTCGCATTGGATATCTCCAAGGCTTTTGACCGCGTCTGGCACGGGGCATTGCTTAGCAAACTCCGTTCATATGGACTTTCGCAACACTTTGCGACTGATCCGGGTTGTTGTAGACGGCGAGTGTTCGGATCTGTATCCTGTTAATTCGGGGGCGTCCTAAGATTCTAGTTTGGCTCCAACCTTGTTTTTGCTTTACATAAATGACTTGTTGGAGACAACGGATAACAAAGTGTTCAGTTTTGCGGATGATAGTACGCTTGTTTCCTCCTTTTAGAGTGTTCGGCCGATTGGTGCATCTGCTTCGCATCAGCTGAGATGTAGACAGATTGACTCTCTGAATCAGGATCTAGATAGGGTCCTGCAGTGGGGAAGGGCCAATCTCGTCGACTTCAATGCAGCGAAGGCACAATATACAACATTCACAAAGAAAAGTGGATCATCGGTTCCACAGCTGATGATGAATGGCCGGTCCCTCGAGTCTGGGGAAAGTTTGAGATTGCTCGTCGTCACGGTCTGTGAGAATGTATCATGGCATAAACACGTGTCGAGTATCGCCAGGTCAGCCTCAGGAAAACGGAGCTATCTTTTTAGAGCCAAGAAATATTTTACTCCGGCCCAACTTCTTCTCCTATATAAATCCCGAATTAGACCCGCGCTCGAATATTGCTCTCGTGTTTGGAGGTCTGCTCCTAAACATACCCTCGAGCTACTTGAGAGCATATAGAGACGAGCGGTCCGCCTGATCGGGGACTCGGCGCTGACGTCGGGACTACAGTCGCTATCACATCGAAGGCGCGTGGTCGACCTCTGTCTGTTTTACAGATATTATCACGGGTACTGTTCTTCGGAGATTCGTGGTATTGATCCACGCAATTCAGGTTTTATGCGCTCCACAAGACAATCCGACGGATCGCACCCATCTCCCGACGGCGCGAACATCCCTGCATCAGAACTCGTTCCGTTACAGTGCGGGCAAGCTGTGGAACTCCCTTCCCACGCGAGTGTTCCCGGAGCGTTACAACCAGCAACTGTTCAAAAAGAACTGCAACAGTTATTTGGTGGCATCTCGGGGCGCCCACTCGGCGCTATATATTCGCCTCTCACGAGAGAAGTCTACTAAACAAAAGACAAAACAAAAAATGAATGACCATCTGAACAAGCGCCTAATCAGCCCTCCGGAGTTATCCGATCCTCCTTTTTGGAAATCAATGATGCTATCATATTTCTAGGTTCATACTTTAAGCTCCACTGGAATAATTTTACGCCTACTACACAGGTTCCCATAGTTTGCATGAGAACACTAATGACAATGGACTACGAGTCATCGAATTGGCAGCATCGAAAAACTTGGTCGTTGCGAGTACCTGATGGAGCCATTCGCAACCAAATTGGCCACATGTTGATAGATCGCCGCCACTCCTCGAGCCTGTGACGGTACTAATGTACCGAGGTGCCAACGTCGACTCGGATCACTATCTTGTTGGTATAGTTTTCGAGCGCGGGTTGCCTTACGGAGACGTATTGCATCCGCGGGTCAAGTACTGATCAAGACGACTGCTTTATGCAATGAGAAAACCAGTAACACCTTTGGTCATGCATTAAGACTTGCCATTTAAGAGCTTAATGGAAGGAGTGTAAATCCTGTGGCCAGAATGACGGGCGTAGAAGAGAAGTGAACACGCCTTAAGAATACTGTCATTAGTACTGCCAACTCCATCTTAGGCACTAGTCGTAGAGATTGGAGCGACTGGTTTGATGATGAGTGCAAACTAGCGACCGAACGTATACCGGGCAATGCAGCAGTCTCATAGGACGCAGGTACGCGAGGAGAAACACAAAGGGCTCAGAAGATATGAAAAAAGTCTTCACAGGTAAAAAAGAGTGCCTGCGAAAAAAAACCTTGACTGTGAAATAGAGAAGAGTAGAGAGCGAGGTTCGCACTAGACACGGAAGTTCTACCAAATAATCCGCAGTATGACGCGATACACACCACGCTGCACTTACTGCAAGGATAAAGAGGGTAATCTGATCACCGATCCTGAAGGCATTCTGGAGCGATGGAAGTACACTTCAATGAATTGCTAAATGTTCAGTTCACGGAAGAATTGGTGGCTCCACCAATGCAAGATCAAGACCAAATGCTGCCGCCACCAAGAATTGAGGAAACATTAAAAGCCATAAGACAGCTCAAATGAAATAAAGCCCACGGGTGGCTTCATCCCAGGCAAACCAGCGATTGATCAGATATTCACCCTTAGGCATGCGATGGAAAAATGTCTGGAATTTAAGATTCCGTTATATCACCTATTTATAGACCTTAAAGCCGCCCACGATAGCATAGCCAGAGTAGAACTATATAATGCCATGAGAGAATTCGGCATTCCAAACAAATTGATACGACTTTGTAGGTTGACCATGACCAACGTAACTAGTCAACTAAAAATAGCGGGATTGCTGTCCAAACCAATAAACATCTTTAATGGACTCACACAAGGGGACGGTCTGGCCTGCCTCCTCTTCAACCTGGCGTTGGAGAAAGCAATCCGTGACTCTGGCGACACAACTTGAGGGACTCTTATCACCAAGTCCAGCCAGATACTTGCCTACGCAGATGACATCGACATCATCTGTAGAACCGAATCGGCTGTACAGGACTCCTTCACAGATAAGATCGAGCAGGCGGCACAAAAACTGGGACTGCACATTAATAAGGGGAAAACTAAATACATGGTGGCAACCTCTGCGAAAAGAAGACCTAACATTGGTCAAACTATCAGGGTAGTGGAGCACGAATTTGAGGTAGTGCAATCTTTTAACTTTTATTGACCTTGGGTCAATAGTATCAGCCGATAAAAATATGGAAGAAGAAATACGCGAACGGCTGATCAAATCCAACAAAGACTACTATGGTCTATCAAGGCTCTTTAAATCCCGAAATTTATCCAGAACATCCAAGCTACTACTGTACAAGACCATGGTCTTACCAGTACTCATGTATGGATCCGGGACCTGGGTGCTCAATAAAAGGCACTCTGAAATCATAGCCGTGTTCGAGAGGAAGGTCTTAAGGAGAATGGTTGGCCCCGTATGTGGGGGAGGACGATTCCGGAGACGCTACAACCATGAGTTGTACGCAATCTACCTTGAAGCTAATGTTGTAAGAAAAATCAAGGTCGGTAGACTCCGGTGGGCGGGACACCTAGCTCGAATGAACGAAGAAGAGCCTGCCCGGAATGGCCTTTGTGGCAGGATGTATGGAAAGAGACACCGCGGCAGACCTTGTCTGCGATGGAGGTATGACGTAAACCAGGACTCCCAGAGCCTGGGAGTGCCAAACTGGATGACATCGGCTCGAGATTGGGACCGCTGGAGAGATTTGTTAAATAAGGCCAAGACCGGATCCCGGTTGTAGTGGCGATGATGATGATGTCGAAAATTATATTTATTTAGGAAAACAAACAAAAATCTCTCAATAAGACTAACAGCGATCTTGAACTCGCAAGAAGAATAGCTACAGCGTGGAATAGATTTTGGTCATCATCATCATCATCGGCACTACAACCGGGAGCCGGTCTTGGCCTTATTTAGCAAGTCCTGAGGCTTGTTAAATTTTCCATAACGATTTGTTTTTTCCAGGCAAGGTCATTAGTCTTGCGCCAGAGGCTCCCCGACGGGGAATCGAACCCCAGTCTCCCACGTGACAGGCGGGTATACTAACCACTATACTATCGAGGAGCCTTTGGTCATTAAAAGAAATTTTAAAAGATGACTATAGTTTACACATGAAGAAAGTCGTAATGGATCAACCAAAGAGCAATGGAAAGACATATTTAAAAGATAAGGAAAGTACAGAAAATAAGAAGCGACATAATAAGACAGAATACGATGATTACCGATCCACTTATACATCCACTGACACTGAAATGGAGCTGGGATGGTCATATCTCGGATACTCGGATAGAAGGCGGACTACGGAAGTTACACAATTGAAGGGGCCAACGTCAGGAAGAAGAACGGTAGGAAGACCAATAAAACGATGGACTGATGATATAAGTAAAATAGCTGGTAAAAGATGGATGAAAATGGGCAAAAATAGAAAGGGGTGGAAGGAGTTGGAGGAGACCTTTACCCAAACAGGGATCCACATACCAGAACCATCAAAAAAGACTGTTCATACTATCTACCTAGATAAGGTAACTTTTTTAAAGACGTGGAATAAATGGCTTAATTATTATTATTATGTATTGACACTTCATTCACTATGATGCAGAGGACGAAGGAGGAGTACGCGTTCGTCGTCCAGTCATACTTCTCTAAGTCGCCTCCTTGAGAAACTATCTGCAGTGCCCAGCAAAGTTGCCTCATTTAGACTACTGGGACTTTTTTTTATGGGGCTATCTTAAATCATCTTTCCATGATGGCTCACCTAAAGAATAAATTCGATAGGCTGTCGCCGACATTCCGGTCGAAACAGTTGAACGGAATTTCCGAGGTTAAATAACCAATTGATAAAAATGGATATCATCTTTAAAACTATATTAAGTAAATAAAGTAAATAAAGTAAATAAATAAATTTTAAATGTTGTTCTTGATAGTGGACGAACAATTAACTTAATATCTGGATTACTGTTTTTTAAAATTGAACTTCTATGTCACCACGTACTTCTGCCCCATTTTGTATACGGGTATTAGTACCGTGTTTAGGGTGTGCACATTATACAAAAAGAGTTTGAATGCATTGTATTAACCGGGTTTAAAGACAAATACAAAACTATTTAGTTGTGTAAAAACACTTCACCATTATACCGTGAATATATCCAGACATCCGCTTGAAAATGGGATATAAATAACCATTTGTTTATTTCTACCACATATAGTGATTCATAGATCCATCCATCCTCCTAGGCAATTCACTATAATTACCCCTGGGTATTTATTATAAAACTCTACCTCCTCTGGCAGATAAAGCACGTACAACATCAACTACCTTCCATTAGTGTCGTCTGTGACAACAATGTCTATATCAACGAAACGCCCGCTGCAACGCACAGCAGTCCATCAGTATGCCATCATTCTGAACCCAAAAATAGTCAATCGCTTGCAGCAGGTTACACATGGACTACACCAACGCGGAACGCCGTGTACCACTAACCATCTTCGATCTCTAATCACTTAAGCGCATACGATTAACCTTCAGATACACATCTACACAGTGTTCCTCTTCTTGTAAAGGCACCAACCCCAACTGCTAACGAACTTCTCCTATTTGAATGCAAATCAGTTGCTTGAGTCACAATCGAAAGTGAACACGACTTTCCGTCTTTGGGGCGAAGATCGTTGCTGGAGCCTCAGGTTCGAACTCAAGGACAAATCGAATCTTCCCACTAGAATCGGATCGTTAGGCGTCGGAAGTTCTGGGTGTGCTTTCGCGCCATCGGGGTCTGAAGCCTGGAGGTACCTAGATGAAGATTCGTCATCGTGCAATGGTGCAGCAGTATTCTATTGGGCTGACCATTTGTCGTGTTCGATTGAACACACGTTGTAAAAGCTTCAAAATGCAAACCGAAGTACCACAGGGCTGAGTTGTATCGCGTTATAGTTCATAAAGTTTTATAATGAGTTGGTCGTAAAATGTTACGCAATAAACCTGAGATAACATATCGCCTAGTAAGAGGCTATTTACTGACGTAATAAGTAAACAGACACCGATGATGTCTGCCTACAGATAGACAGATATGCGCTGAGCTACAACAGTCAGTGTTGTGGCAAGGTGAGGTGCAGGGAACGTTTAACAAAACCTTAATTGAAAGAAATTATTAAAGACATTTAATTAACAAAGTCTTATTAAGGTTTTTCGGATAGTGAGGATAAAGGGGGGAAAAGGTCAGTTGGGCTGCGAACCAAACAATTAAAAGCAAAAGTAAAAGTTCAGATGCAAGTCAGTCGCGCTACAGACTTATGTAAGGCGTTAGAGTGACCACCGCAGTAAGGGGACGTTATTTTGTGTCTTTCCTCTCGAATACAACTTCATATCCGCTGAGACTTTCATTTAGTGCCAAAGGTTTGTGGTGGGTTTTTCTTGTTGTCTTCTGTATTCAAAATTATCTCGAATGAGGTCAACCGATGCTATGATAGCTGTCGTTAAATATGTGTGGCATGTCGTATTGTTCCCCCCACCTAATAATACTAACAATTATAATAATAATAAAAGTAATTATATAAAATGCATCCAAATATATTTATTAGATGTAATAGACAATTCAGAGATAAGATTGGTTGACGTAAGGTTCCGACATTGGTAGTTTAAAGATTTACGAATAATTTAACTGACAACAGATACTTTTGAACAGTGCTGATAGTCGGCTAATGGGATAAACGGGTGCAGAGAAAGTTTGATTCAATGGGAAGGTCCAATTTGGTAAACCCAATTGGACTTTGTGCCCATCAAAGCGTTACAAGCCCCATCGATTTTGCAATATTAATTGTCTTAAGTTCCTTCCGAAAACGTTTTTCATTAATTGTCAGTGCATCGAATAAATTAGTTTTGTGGTCATTAATAACGTATTCAAAGTCTTCTTGTGCAGAGGGTTGTTGCTCAAGGCATTGGACCATCTATCTTAGTTAACCTCACCAGCGTTAAAAAAAACACGCTTAGAGTTTGCGATACAATTGATACGCTTGGAGAAGATGCTCTATTACAAGACTAGTATGATAAAATTTTCAATTACTCTTTTGGCAAGTGCAAGAGATTACGCAGATGCAATCGTAACAGAATCAAAAAATCAATCAGCTCTATTTGCTAGAGCATTACCGTAGCAATCCACGTCTTATGGTGCGATTTAGAACATCGTCGTGTACACGCGGCCATGGTCTGATGTTTTGGTGCACTGATTCTAACTTTTTCGTGACTTCGAATCACGATATTCACTGCTTCTTTCTTCACACTTACGATGACTAACACAATTTATTGCTTACTTCTCTTTTTTATTTGTGGAATTCCAATAAAAGGAAGAGATACAAGACTTCTAACCTGTGGTTAGAATTTTATTAAGTTATTATTATTATTTATTGGCCTGTAGGAACCCGGAAGTTCATAACCTCACCGACTCGAGTCCGCCATTGTTCCCTGTCCTGTGCAGTCTCCTTCCACGCTTGACCATCCGATCCGATCTCTTCAAGGTCAAACCTAACATTGTCCTCCCATCTCCGCCGCGGCCATCCTGTCGGTCTCTTTCCCGTTGGCCTACCGTCAAGAATTCTACACACGGTCCTATCGTTGCCCATTCGCGCTACATGTCCGGCCCATCTTAATCTTCGCGACTTGATTACTCTCAGTATTGTAGGTTTGCGGTATAGCTCTTCCAATTAGTGGTTGTGGAGTTTCCTCCATTGTCCTGCCTCCTCGTCATATTTACCTCAAAAAAAAAAAACTGACTGGCTGCCAACTAGCGTTGCCGGAATGCAGTCTTTTGTTCATTTCCTTCGACATTTCGTTACTGACCGTCAGTATCGTTCCCAGATATTTAAATTCTTTGACATTTTCACTTGACTCCGACGTTTATATGTGTTCCCTGAGGTCCACCTGCTCTCGCCATAATCAGGTATTTTGTTTTGTCTTCATTTATTTCTAGGCCCACCTCTTCTGCTGCTTGCATGATCATTTCACAGTTTTTACTTACAGTTTCTAGATTATCGCCCAAAACGGCGATGTCATCCGCATATGCGAGCAATTGTGTGACCCCGTTCAGAGATGATCCGGCCATGTTGTCATCTTGTACCTTTCTGATGACATACTCGAGCACAAGGTTAAAAAGACACGGTGGTAGGCCATCTCCCTGTTTTAGCCCGTCCCGGATTTCAAATGGTTTTGAGAGGTGGTTTTCTATTCTAACTCGCCCTTTGTTTTCGTTCATGCAATTTTTTTTTCGGGATTCCCAGCTCAACTACAATATGGTAGAGTCTGACTGAGTCGTAGGATTTTCTGAAGTCGACGAACAATTGGTGAACCGTCGCTCCGTATTCCCACTTCTTTTCCAGCAGTTGCCTTATTGTGAACATCTGGTCGCTTGTTGACCGGTTCCTACGGAAGCCGCACTGGTAGTCTCTCAGTATTTCTTCTGCGTACGGTGTGATTCTCGCCAGTATAACATTTGTTAATATTTTGTATGTGGTTGGGAGCAATGATATTCCTCTGTAGTTTTCGCAGTCAGTTCTGTCGCCTTTTTTGAAAATGGTGACGACTATTAAGGTTTTCCATTCTTCCGGAGTGACTTCCTTATCCCACATTGTTTTGATGAGCAGGTGGATCTTTCGAGTGGTTGCCTCTCCTCCATGTTTCACAAGCTCTGCCGGTATGCAGTCGACTCCTTTGTTGTTTTTCAATCGATTTATTGCGTATACAACTTCGTTGAAAGAGGGCTCTGGGATCTGAGGCTCGGCTGTATGTATGTGGCGGTTCCGCCAAACCCCACGGCCCACTTACCTGAAAAACCGCCATATCTTCCATCCAATCATATAATTTCGCTAATGCAATTGCATTATCACCTTAAATACTTTACGCATCTAGGATTATCTAAGAGATAATCTAAAAAGTCCCTGTAAATGAAAACTTATCTTCATGCATCTCTTCGCATATAATTTCCTGTAAGATTTCATTTCTACCTTTTCAGGAATCCCAAAACCTATTCGGTACCTTCGGTTCCCAGGAAGATTTCAATTTCCCACACCTGCACCGCAGTCTCCACCCAGCATACCTGAAACATTTCCTTTTACAAGGACATTTAATGCTTTCAACGCGCTAGATAAAATTCCTAAAAATAGTTCCTTAATGTGCACATGTACCATAAATACAAAACATTCGACACCCATTGTTATCAATTGAAATGCAACGACGGACGGCTTGTTTTTACAGCTGCAGCAAGCCGACCAGCGATTCGCTGTTTAATAGACAATCATCAATTTCGTACGTTGCCACAAATTAACTTCCCCGCATATACAAAAGCAGGCAAGGTATTCGTTTCTGCCACCAATCCCATTAGCACCTTTTTTTCCCAACGTTTATTATAGCGACGATACACAGCGTAAACATGGCCCCCATTACCGGACGAAGCATTTGGTCGCTTCTTCCTTTGTTTTTGCCGCCTGCCTGCGTCGTTGTTACATTGTCTTCGAGCACGTGTAAACAACATCAGATTTGAACGATCTCACACACACCACCATGATCTTCATTACAAGATCTGGTTTCCTATGCCACCAAGAGAGACTTTACGTTTCTCTGGTGGTAGGTGAAAACGATATCCTTAGTGGAGAGGATATCTACCACGACACCACAAACTCACCCCATAAACGAATCATCTTTGCACGAGATGATTACCGCGAGGCCATTTACCATCCGCTGACCGCCACGGTCATGCCGACTTCCGCTCTCCGGTGCGCACGGAGACGCGAAAAATCACCGAGTCGCGTGTGTGTAATAATTTAGAAACAAAAAAAGAACAATAAAATAAGTAAATTTCATGTGCCTCATGGACATAACTCGCATTTCCCACGTACAGTGTAGTGTTTGCCGTGTCGAATATTATATTCACTGCAGTCTTCGAAGATTGTGTTTTTTTTGTTGACTTCACATTGTAACTTTCACGCAGTGCTACCGTAAAATAAATAAAACTAAACAAAAGGAATCCTGTGTTTAATTTTTCAGCGTTGTCTTGGCGAACAGTATGATTTCTCCTGTTTGTGCTTTTCTTTGGTGCACGTTGGAACTTTCTCTTTGCGATGCTGGTGGAAGGAAGTGAACCGAGGCCCGTGCCTGGCACAATACTTACTTCCCCACATGTGCGTCTGGTGCTTTTATTTGTGGTTGATGGGTGCGCACATTTAGCAGGTTTTCAAAGTACTGCTTCCATCTTGTCACGATATTGTTAGCTTCTGTGACCAGACAGCCGTTTGTGTCTTATTGTGGCTCTCTCTCGGTAGCCATTTCTAATTGAATTTATGCCGGCATATATACCTCTGATGTTCTTTGCTCTGGAATGTCGTAGGTCTTTTTGATCCGAGTCTTCTCCCATTCGCGTTTTTTGCGTTTGAAAAGTCTCGTTGTCTCTTTCCGAAAAGTCTCATCATATCTTTCTAAGCGGATCACTCGGATGCGTTTACGTTCTTCGATCTTCGCCCTGCACTCATCGTCAAACCAAGGTTTGGACTTAATTGTTTTCTTAAATCCTAATACCTTTTGGGCTGTTTGTTTGATTGATTGTGTCACTGATCGATGTTCATTTAGTGTCCACGTTATTGGTTTCCTCTTCCTCACTGCTCCCATTCTCTAGAATGCTAAATCTATTCGTTAGAATTTTATTAAGTACATTTTTAAATTTTTTATGATTGTTTGGCGATAGAGTGTGTAGTTGTAACTTTTTTCTTAAAGATGCACAACAACCTCAAAGAAACTTTGGCGGATTTGAATGTTGTTGTCGAATGTTTGATGATGCAGTGTTCCGCCGAACACTGTTAACCGTAGAGGAAAATACACAAGCGGAGCAAAACACGGGGGCAAAGGGGAGCGACGAACTGCCTTTAGGTGAACCAGGTCTGTTTATTTTACATAAATGAAACACGAACTAATTTTAGTGCACACTTTTGTTTATTAACATTTTTTGTTTTTCAATTCCGAGTTTACATCGAGTCACGATTCGTATTAAGTACTCCTGACGCTTTTACTGTAGTTTCACTGACACACGTTAACTCGTCTTTTCTTAATTTTAACTTTAAGTCGCGGTTACTTATACTGGCGTATCTATCTCGCGGTCCGACCTCCTCAGTGGGGTTCGCTGTCCTGCTGCTCGATAAAGAATCTTCTCGCGTTGACGCTCCAACCAATACTTGTCGTCTCGTTGACGATCTAACTTAGACTGTCCTGCAAATACCCACAGGTATCTTGATCCAGATCGTATCTGCATCTTCCCCAGAGACAATTTCCCATTCTGTCCATTAACAGAATCGTCAATGTCTCCGTTTCTTTTGTTTGCCGATGGATTTGATGGTCTTTGTGGCAGACCACCCGCACGTGCATCCGTTGGTCGGCTAATTTGCTGACGATAGCAATTCCTTGTAACATCGTGTAGATGTTCAGGATTACCGATTATGCAGTGCTGGAGTGCGGCGCATTTCAGTCTTTGGGGATAGGATGAATGAATGTTTTCCTTTGTTTCAGGTATGCCATATTCGAACTGTTGAGCTTGACATTGAAAGCTTTGGGACGTCCAGTTCCTTGCTTTTTCGTGTCGGGTTCACGTTGGCCAAATGTTTCAGGGCACTAGCGGACTTAGTGGCACGCGTCTGTAGGCGCGTGTAACGTTTTCAGGGTAGGTATGTTCCTTGAAGGGTAGGAACCCTACCTGGGTGGAATTGTGCGTTCGTAGAACGCTACAAAACCACTGACACTTCTCGGCTGACATCTCGTGAATAATATTTTTTTGATGATCGCGGGGGTCGAAGAAAACTCATCTCTAATTCTATTTTTTCAGATCTCGTGGTGAAAATCTTATTCATATATCCTTCGGCGTTGTTACCTGTGTGACAGGTAGTCCGATGTAGAGGAATTGACTATTGTTGAAGCAAAATGTATCTTTCGTTGCATCGGAGGGACCCCATGGCTATGGACAATTACAGATCAGGCGAAAGGTCAATTACCGGTATCACAGATACCGATACCGGATTGGGAAAACTGCCTCCCAGACAGACGATCGTACACCAAATACGTATTCCTGTACAAAGGATGAGTTACTCTGACGAGTATATCCTGAAACAATTTTTGTCATGATAGATGATAGAAATCCCTGGCACCATGGCAAAGGTTGTATGATGTACACTGCGTAGCTGTGAAATACGATCTCTAAGGCGCTGGAGCTGTGAGAAACGCTCTTACGGGAGATCCGTTAGCACTGATGTGTACTTTGGTTCCGCATTTTCAAAGCCAAGCTATAAATTAGGATCCGCCGTCGCACTCAGACTTCGCTGGGTAGCCGTTTGCGACGAAGTTCCCGCCAGCGATGAGTTACGTGTGGTTATAGATTCTTTGAGCGCTAAACGCATTACGCAATTGACATTTATCATAAGTTTTGCCAAAGTCTATGGATGAAAATGGAGATCAAAAAAGTCCCATTTATCAATGATATCAAAGAGTTCTAGGACGGACTTATGGACGTCTATAATGAATATCGATCATAGCGATTACGAACCTGGAGAATGAATTGCTTAAAGACCGGCATGTATCCTTGAATTAATAAGGCGAGGACTGACAAGATTTTGTCAGAACGTCTGCGTTATCTTAAGGTGTGTACGAGGTCGCTACCCAAAATGCTCACAGAAACCATAACATTGCTTAAGAAGTCCTCGAATCCTTGACTGCCACGCAGCAGAGTAATTTTTGGATTCAATTGTCACTGGCAATAAAATCTGGTACACCACACGACAGTCGAAACTAAGAAAATTTATTGCCAGTACGGCCTCGCGGAGAGTGCTATGACAAGGATATACGAAAAATGGTAGTGTCTTGACATTGATAAAAAAAGCTGATAATCTAGACTCTCCTTCGATGTACGATTTATGGCCAAAAAACGTGTTTTTTTTTTCTATATGAATATATATTTTATGGACAAGAGTCGTAAGTAAAAAGTAATTATATAAACTCCGTGTGTAGTTCCTTAAAATATACTCACAGCTAGGCCGTGTTGTCGCAAAAGGATCTAAAAGCTCAGTGGAAGGTAGAGTCCCTAAGCCCTGGCCCCCGGTGCAATATCACTTCTTCCACCTATTAGCTCTGTAAAATTGTCGGGAGGGTTCCTTGACTGTCTTTCGGAGTTTGGCTGATGGTTCCGGTCGAAAAAAAGGATGGTATAGGTGGTAAGTCGGTCTCAAGGTGAGATGTCTCCCTAACGGTGAGATGTCTCCCTAAATCTTTGACTACCAGGTGTACCGGTATGAGGCAAGCGTTTTTTTTTTTTAAAATAAAACACTAATTTTAAATGGGAAAGTAAAAAACATTTTATTCGAAGTATTGGCCATTACTCTCTACACATTTCGACCACCTTTCTGGCAATTTGTGGATATCACGCCAATAAAACCGGTCGTCTTTTGAGGTAAAGGTAGGAATTGAATGCTGCTCAGCCAATGCGTGTCCCATCGATGAAAACAAATGGTAGTCGGAAGGAGCCAAATCTGGTGAATACGGTGGGTGGGGTAACACTTCCCAGCCGAGAGCTTATGTTGTTTCTTTGACGGATTTTGCTGTATGACTCGGAGCATTATCGTGCAACAAAATTACCTTTCCGTGTCTTGTGGCCCATTCTGGTCGTTTTTCGATCAATACATGGTTCAAATTGATCATTTGTTGTCGGTAGCGTTGCGCACCAACAGTTTCGCCAGGTTTTAGAAGTTCATGATACACCACCCCCTTCTGGTCCCACCAAACACAGAGCATTGTCTTTTTTTCCGAACCGATCAGGGTTTGCAGTCGATGTTGACGCTTCTCCTGGATGTACCCATGATTTTTTGCGTTGAGGATTGTTAAAATAAATCCATTTTTCATCACCAGTCACAATTCGATGCAATACAGACTTCCTTTCGTGTCGTGGAAGCAACGTTCACGTGCTGTTTCGCTTTTCCATCTGCCTGTCATTCAATTCATGTGGCACCCAGTTTCCACACTTTTGGATCTTTCCCATAGCTTTTAAACGGTCAGAAATTGTTTGTTGTGCAACATTTAACATTTGTGCCATTTGTTTTTGACTTAAAGTGTCATCTTGATCCAATATTGCTTGCAATTTGGCGTCTTCAAACTTTTTTGGTGGTCTTCCACGTTCTTCATTTCGCAATACCAAAATCATTATCTCTGAATTTTAAACCATTTTTTGCATGTTGCTTCCGATAGAGCATGATCACCATAAGCCTCGACACTTCAAATGAAAACAAAAAATTAATGCTTTCCTCAAATCATCATTTTCTGGTGTAAAATTCGACATTTTTAACAGGATTAAAAAAAAAAGATGTTGTTTGTACAATGACTTGAGGTATAATATGTTTGACAGATGTCATAGCAACCAAATAAAAAAAGTATAAGGATTCGTTCACAACTAACGATGGAAAAACAGGGACTTATGCTTATACCAAAAGGAGTCAAGAATCCAGTAGCGCCGTCGTCTTCCCGCGCGTTGTGCATGCTGGACACAACAGGAAAACTGCGTGAGCGAGTAATCGCCATTCACCTGGAACAATTCTCTGAGAGGATATCGGGGCGTTATGAATGGCAGTATGGGTTCCGTAAAGGTAGATCAGCTGGTAAGGCACTACCTGTGGTGTGCGACATCGCTCGCAATGCGATAGCTGGAGCACGATGGCTAGGTGGTACGACAAAATATTGCGCGGTGGTGAACCTAGATGTTAAAAATGTATTTAACTCAGTGAACTGGGACCGGATTCTAGAAGCGTTGGGCTATCTACAAGTCTCACTCTACTTGGTGCGTATACTAGCAAACTATCTCTTGGATATAAGAGTGCTTTATGACACAGATGGGGGACCACAGGAATAAAAAATAACGACGGGTTTACCTCAGGGATCTGTATTAGGTCCACTGTTATGGAATATCATGTATGATCAGGGTCAATATACCAGAAGGGGTTAGAATCATTGGGTACGCAGATGATTTGGCAATAGTGGTCGTAGTTAGACATGTAGATGACATGGAGAATATTTGCTACCAAGCAATCCAGAGCGTTAAATGCTGGCTAGATATGTGTTGACGATGCATTCACGCTGACATGAACTTCCAGGAAGAGCGAAGCAAGCGCCAGCACACAAGTCTCCGGGAAACGACGATCAGCTGCACATCGATTGCAAAAACCACAGAAGATGAAAAAAGCACTCAGGAAACGATCTCAAGAAAATAATGTGGCGCTTCCGCCAAATCCCACGGTTTACCTTCCTGAAAAACCCCCATAATCATCACCCAAGACGCTCAAGTCCTCGCCAATGCATTCGCATTCGGCACCTAAAAATGCTGCACGCATTTAAGAGATCAAATCTATGATCTTTAAGTCCCTGTAAAGAAAACTTACCTTCATGCATTCTCTTCGCATACCACTGCTCCTTAAGATTTCTTTATTAGCTTACCAGGAATTTCCATTCAATTTCGGCATCTACGTCGCCAGTCAAATTTCCTTACATGAATTCCGGTAAACAAAATAATTAGATTTACATACATTGTAACCTTCATGACAGGGATCATAAATACTGCGCCGTCTATTTTTCCCAGCCGCGCCATGTGTACAACAATGTTCCCTATATACACATTGGCCGGCGACTTACACCCTAGGGACCAAAGCAAATACGCATTCCGCGTCTCTTGCATCAATTTAATCCTACAGCATATTCAAATGCAAATAGGAACTCAATACCTACCCTTACTAGCGATGCCATTAACACATTTCCCATTGTGTAAATGGAAAAACCATTAGCGCTTCTTCCTAATGGCGATACATTTACCTACGCATACGCACCACAGCATAGGCACGGGTCATAAATCTCTTTTATCCTACATAGTTCTGGATCCGTTTCCCAGTAACTTTCTCACATAAACAAACATCTCTACGATCCTTTCCCTTGCTTTGTGTTTCAGGTTATTCATCATAGCGTTGAGCCATGAAAAGAACCGACGTACACACACACTTGTGTATCGTGAAGATCTCCTCTATGAGATCGGTTTGGTTACTCAAAAGAGAGACTTTACGTCTCTCTTGGAACAGGAAATGCACCCTTAATTTAAGAGAACCAATTTCCCAGCTGAATTTCTTTTAACAACGATTGAATATCGTTGAGTCTTATTCCATCCTTTGACCACGCTGGTCACTTCACTCCCACTGTCGAGTAATCGTGCGAGTAACATAAATAATTCGAATCCGTGTTCTACCAGTATAATGTAGTGTTGCGTCTTGTTAATTATATCACCAGTTCTAAAATATTATAAACTCACCTTCAATAAAATAACATTAATGATTAATTAAACAATAAACCAGTGTTTTAATCTGTTGTGCTGCGGTTCCTGATAGTGTTTTCTCCTTTTGCTTGGTGATCGTGTTTGTGATTGACTTTCGTATTCGGCGTAACAATCGCCGGAACTAATTAATTAATGATGGAGGAGGAAGTGAACCGAGTGTCCGGGTTAGGCACATGACTTCCTCCCCACAATAACATTACTCAGGACAAAACGTGGGAAAAAAAGAACGGCATAGGAAACGAGCGAATGTGAGGACAGCTGCGGGCCTACATAAGGCGAGCACATCGACCGAACACCAAGAGTCGTCTCAGGAACTCCTCATTGAACGGTCTTAACGAGACCATAAGGATAAAGATATAATAGGAAAAACCAAATTATCATTACAATAAATAAAGAATTGGGTTAAGCAACTGTACCTGCGTTTAATTTATTATTTTGTAGATTTGTGGGAAATTGTACTGGGCAAGACTATAACGCGCGTTCGTCCAGATCAGAGCCCGGCTCTGGAAGTACAATACACTAGCAAAATAAATCATTGCTGGCCGGGCTGTGCCGGATTTACAATCCACGAAAAGGAAAGCTGAGACGTCGTTGGAAAAGGCGCTGTCCGCAGTTTTAGCAGTAACAATATGGCTGGACTGAAACTAGCTGGACATAAGACGGAGGCAGTTTTAATAAGCAGCCGCAAAAAAGTTGAACAGCTTGAATTGGAAATAGAAGGACAAACAATCAGATACAGTCCATATATTAAATATCTTGGTGTTATACTCGACAACAGCTTGACCTTTAAGGAACAACTGAGAAAAACGAGTGAAAAAACGACAAAAGTATGCAAAGTTTTGGCGAGACTGCTACCCAATGTTGGAGGACCCCGGCCCCATATAAGGAAACTCATAACAAATCTCAACACCTCCATTATAATGTATGCAACTCACGGCAGGCGCCGCACAGTATAAGTCGTTCATGAGGGGAGTGAACTCAGCACATATGCTGGCATCACTAAGAGTATGCCGTGCATTCCGAACGGTGTCCAGAGATGCCATAAGTGTTTTGGCCGGGAGGGATGTGGGGGCTCTCTATACTACATGGAGAACCAACCCACAATTTCAACCCAATTTCGATCGCTAACAGCGCGTCACCTCAACCCCAATTCCCCCCTACAAGCTATTTCACCTGAAAATTATGTTTTCCAAAAGGACGCATAGCTGAATTCATAATTCTATGCAATTAATGCATAATTGAATTCAGCTCCCTTTTGCCATACGGCAACTCCATTCCCCCAACCCATGAGATTTCCACCGGAAATTGCAGTTTATGTCGGTTAGCAAGGGCATAGTCTGACCAAACGACGCGGTTGCATAATCTCGCAACCCCTGGGGAAATTATCGAAGTATTTAATTTGGTTCCCACGGTCAGAATTCCCTAGTCGATGTAGCTTCACTTTGACTTCCCCCAGACACTCTATTCGCTGGGGATAAATGATCACTTTTGTCAGGTGTATAGCACAAACCTTTTTCCTCTCCATCCTATTTTCATCTTCGCGTAGTTCATTGCACTCTGAGATCACCACAGTCACCGAACTAGGTCACTGGGCCCACCGCAGACTTTGCATTGGTGCACGCACGCAATAGCCAGATCAACCCTGCATTATTGTGCTCTCCTTTTGATTTCTTTATTCTTCCTATGCCTATCGACGGTCTAATGAATACACAAGTGTTTATTCACCTCGATTGGCTGGGAGGTTTAATGAGTGCATGAGAGAGCACGACAATGATTGGCTAATAGCCGTGCAAATCTCAAATCTCAATTTTCATCCCTAATTCGCATCAGTCGTAATTCAACCACCACAGTACGCGCACGTTCCCGAGTCGACTTGCTGCTGAGAATTAGTTGTGTTGGGTATTTTCGCCATAAAGTAATTTAGTGATTACTAAAGTTATCTATTAAATTGTGCATTACAAAAATAATTTTTCCTGTAACAAAAATAGACTGGTATCTCCACCAATCTTATTAAAAGGATATTCCTGTGTAATTAAAAAACTTATGGTTTCGTAAAACATGTTACCTATTGTCTTAAAAGTTTGGCAGTGATATCAAAAGTGTGATTGTGAAGTTAATTTATAAAATTTTTAAGTAAAACCAAATAAAAAAAAACAATAACAATAAAAACAACCCCAGTGCGTTTTCATTAATTCAATTTTCCTTCTGGTGAACATTTCTCCTCAGTGAACAATAAGTGGGAAGGAAGTGAATCAAGTGCCCGTGTATTGGTATAAATACATTCACACCCACAGGACACCACTTGACATTGCAGCTAAGGAAAACGCTGCATTGCATGAGGTCTCACAACACACTCGTCGGAGAATGCGGTCACAATTAGAGCTCTCAAATCTAAGAGAATGGCAACGAAGGTGGGATTCTTCCACTAAAGGAAGATGGAACCACACCATGATAGCTGATCTAGAAACATGTGTGAAAAGAAAACAAAGTGAGCTGAATTACCACTTGACTCGGCTGATATCAGGACATGGATGCTTTCGGCAATACTTGCACAAGTATAACCATGTGAATCACACATACTGCTTGCATTGCGAAGGCAAAATAGAAAATGCGGAACACGTACTCACAGAGTGCGTGAGAGTCAGGACCGCACGAACGATTTTGGAAAGACATATGAGACGGACAGTTACCCCGACAGAAGTAATAGAATACATGTTGAGTTCAAAACGGCCATGGCCCGTAGCAAATGGTATTCTATGTGACATGATGCAGCAGGTGCGGCGCGACGAGCGGAGAAACAGGTACCCCCCTGGAATATCTAAAAGAAAGTTCCGCGGGGATCAACGGCAATATGTGGATGCCTCTGGATCGGTCCAGAGGTATATTTTGAAGATTTCCACAAAAAAACCCTCTTCGTGTATCATACTCTAGTGGATTCAGAAACACCGATCTTCTGTACTAAGTGCCTTATTTAAAGATCATTAGTTAAACCCTTTTTTTCCAAAAGTATCAAAAAGGTATTTTAGAGATCCTAAAAAAAAAAGCATGTGGGAGTTAGTGTTTTCAAGTCCCAATGTCAAGATCGTCCCAATCGTTGCAGTTCCTTGACTTTGATTAAAGTGCAATTCGATGAAAAATTACAATTTCCCGTCGTTCACTCTACGAAAATATGCCACGGGAAAATAATAAATTTATTAAATGCTCAAAGAAGGCTACGATCCGAGAAGGGACCTTCTATAATTAAATTTGGCACCTTAACGAATCTGATGTACCCTCTTGGTCGGCAGTAGCCCCCGTCTTCGACACGTCGTCGCCTTCGCGAATTGCTATCATATGTTCTTCCGTGCTTGCAGCTACAATTACACACTAGCTACAATTTCAAGCTTCCGTCGATCTACCCTTTGCCTAGCTAGAGAGCGCTGTTCCCTGTCACATGTACATTAAGGGCGACTAAAACAAATTCTGGCGCTTAATTTTAACAAGACGCAGCACAATAGTCCAAGCTGATTGGGCCGCACCGACAGAGTCCTTTATGAGTGTCATGAAGCGCAGACGGTACATACGCGTCTATTACTACTTGTTAGCGTATTTCACGCGGACCGTATTTAATTGCACCGGCGATAAATAAACAAATAAATCATTTGTAGCACGCACTAGAAGTGCAAAATGTTATAACAAAGAGATACGCGTGATTGATGTTCCGAGCGGCAAAAGGCGACACGCGCTATGAGCGGGCTAGGCATCTAAAAATACCGAGTATATGGGAGGACTCAGATGCCTTACAACGTTTAACGCCAGACGTTTTGGCAGCGATCCGTGGTGCAGTTTATGAGCAGATGGCTATCGAGGGGATGCTCAGATCACTGATCGTTGGTCGACTGATTTACACGAATATCGCCGAACCATTTAGCGAACGACAATTACTTACGTGTATTTACTCCAATTTTCCTCAATGATTAGCTGACCTGCCCACGTATCTGATCTTCAAGTGTCCTCGGTAGTCGCTCGGCGCACGGGAGTCTCAGCTCAGTCGGGGATGTATTTGTTTTGGCGGGCACTGATCGAATCGTGCTCGTTTTTGACGAGGGCTGATGTCAAGTGCTTCTTTTCATGTTAATGTTTCAATTTGTTTTGTTTGTTGTTTTGAGAGTTTTCAGATTTTCGAGGATACGCTAGAGGAAAACTAAATATTAATAATCAAATGCCGTTTGATGACAGTTGTGTAAGTGATTGTGTTGTACACTTCCTGCCCAGAGGAAGGGGCACTCCTAATGGATTTATTTGTTTATTTTACTTATTGAAATATGTAAAGATCTTAAAATTAAAATGACTTAAATTTAGACCTTATGAATAGGTGTAATGAAAGAAAACGATGTGAGATAGTCGTCGGGATATAGGAAGAGAATAAGGATAATTAGGACATTCAAATGCAGACGAACAACTATCAAGGGCTTTATTTTTTAATAGAGAATGTAATAAAGAAAATAAACACGCATTCCTTTCCCCAAAATTGTAAGAAAAGGAGATGACATTTCAGAAGAAGAGGCGTTTTTTTATAACATTTCAATTACACAAATCTGATATATATGTATGTCAGGTGACATCCTTCTATTCCTTAAAAGGATTTTCTAGCAACGACAAAATGCTCATTGGACCTCACCCAGAGATCGTCAATATTAGACCCGTCATAGAACCTATTAAATGTGAAATTGATAAAAAATGTCTAACAGTATAATATCTAGATTAAAAAGTTCCTCGAACGGCTAATGTTTAGCACTCTCAGAGTCCCAGATTGAATTCAATTTGTGTTATTAGATTGACACCTTTATGGTTGACATTCTTATCACATTCATCGCCATAGCGCATGTGCCTAAGTGCGTCTTTTCGATTTGTTACAATTTTAAAACTAGAATTTAACGACGAATTCGTTTAAAATTTTTTTAAAAGGAGTTGGACGATGCTAGGACCTTCAACATATTGGAGTTTTGCCAACGATACTCTAAACAATAAAGTCGTTCACCAGTGTCATGAGTATTTCAGAAGATGGTGAGAATCCATCGAGGATGACGAACGCAGTCACAGGCCGCCAACATCTAAAAACAATTACTCCTCAAGAGTGCTAATCATTAGTGGAAATACGTAAGTAGTTTAATGACATTTTCCACCTCAAAACCGACCACCTGACCTATACCAGTGTAATATCGCATGAAATACCTTTGGTACACGATCAAGCGCCTATAAATCAAAGGCTATATCGTCTGCCTAAGTGCAAGAAACAACTGATAAAAGAGCAAGTCCGGGATATGCAAAAAATTATATCATTGAATCTAGCAAAAGTCCGTGGAACTCACCCCTCCTGGTAGTTCCCAAGAAAGCGGACCCCGATGGAGAGTTGCGGTCGTTTCAAGAAACTGAACGATAAAACCATCGGAGATGCATACCCTCTTCTCGAATAGAGGATATCTTAGACCAGCTCGGCCACTCACGGGATTTTCCCAAGCTCGATTTAGCCAGCGGCTGCTACCAAGTTTTTGTAAATCTAAAGGAGCGTGATAAAACAGCTTTCAGCACTAATTACGGACATGATGAGTTCAGACGTAGGTTATTCGGTCTAAAGGGAGCGCCGGCTACGTTCCAGCGACTCATGAACCATGTCCTAACCGGGTTGCAAGGTATTGAATGGTTTGTTTAACTGGACGACATTGTCGTCTATGGGAAGGACCTAGAAAACTATAATAAACCTAGAAAACTATAATAAGAACCTGGAAAACTATGAACTCCTGAGGGTATTCGATCAACTGAGATACCACAACCTCAAATTGCAACCAGAGAAATGCAGCTTCCTACAGAAAGAAGTAATTTACCTAAGACATCTTTGTTCGAAAAAGGGGGCAATGCCAAATCCCGACGCGACTGCTAGTGTCAGGGATTTCCCCATTCCCAACACTGTAAAGAACGTCCAATATTTTCTAAGCCTGGCGAACTACTATCGGAAATTTGTTTAAAATGTTTAACAGACTTGTTAAGGAAGGACGTTAAATTCAGCTGGTCAGACAAATGTCAACAGACATTTGATAAAATAAAGGAATTGTTGATCTCGCCGCCACTGTGCATCCATCCTGATTTTACCAAACCCTTTAATCTGGCCACGGACGCGAGTAATGAAGCACAGGGAGCCCTGCTATCGCAAGGTCAAATAGTCAAAGACCAGCATATCGCTTATGCCAGTTGAACCTTGAATAAGGCGGAACGGAATTACTCCCCCATCGAGAAAGAGTTGGCACCCATTGTGTGGGCGGCTAAAAATTTCCGTTGTTATTTACCAGGGCGTAAATTCACCGCGTATATAGAACATAAGCCACTAAAGGGAGTTTTTATAGTGAAAGATCCCACGGCGCGGTTAGCAAGGTTCTATCACAAGTTGTCGGAGTTTGATTAGGAAATCATGTACATACCCGGTAAATATGACACCAATGCGGATGCCTTGAGTCGCATCCCGCAAAATTGTGATAAAGCTCCCACACTACAAAGATGCTGTGAGGGTTCTCTATACTACATGGAGAACTAACCCACAATACCAACTTAATTTCGACCGCCTACAGCGCGTCACATTATCCCCTATTCCACCGTTCATGCTATTCGCCTGAAAAATCATGTTTTCCAAGTGGACGCAGAGATGAATTCATTCTTCTATGCAGATAATGCATAATTGAATTCAGCTATTCAGCTAGTTGCCATACGGCAACTCCATTTTTGCTAGCCCATGAGATTTCCATCGAAAATCACATCAAGTCGGTTAGCAACAACAAGTCGACACATATCCATGCAACCGCTGGGGAATTTATCAAAATATTTAATTAGTTCTCATGATAAATTACCCTAGCCAATTTGGCATCACTTCGGCTTTTCCCAGATCATCCATTCGCTTGGGATAAACGATCTCTTTTCGCAGGTGAATAGCACCGGCCATTTTTCCTCTCCCTCACAGTTCTGTCTTCCTACAGTTCAATGTACTTTGAGATCACCATATTCACCGAATTAGGTCAATGGGTTATCCTCAAAGTTACATTGATTCGTGCACGCACAACCAAACCAACCCCGAGATCATAGTACATCGTGTGTCTGTTCTCTCATTCTCCCATATCCGTCGACTATCGAATTAACCGACTTCACCAAACCTCCGTATGCCCATAGTAATAACTGGCATTGCAAAGAAGCTGACAAGGTGTATTTAGATATAGTAGGCCCTCTTGATCGTACTCCAACAGACAATCACTATATACTCAGGTTTCAAGACAATGTGTCTACGTATATAGATTGCTACGGCTTACCCAATGTGGAGGCAGAAACGGTGGCCATGGTCTTCTTTGATCAAATAGTTGCTCGGTATGGTGTTCTGAAGCAACTGGTCACCGATCAGGAAAGCAACTTCCTAAGCAGCTTCTTTAAAAATGTGTGCAAGCTGCTCCGTATCAAGGAACTTCAGACATCAGTGTACCATCCGCAATCGAATGGAGGTCTGGAACGAACCCATCGTCCACTCGCAGAATACCTACGCAGCATTGTGGTTGGAAATTCCCAGTCATGGGATCAGTACCTGAGGACGGCAACATTCGTGAACAACAACAATGTACACGAAGGTACCAACCTGATGGCAATGGATTGTCTCTTTGATTTCATCCCGGAGCTACCATCTAGTATAAAACAACCTCCGGAACCGATGTACTACTGTGAGAGCTACCATAAGCTATTGAAGTACAAACTCCAACATGCGTACGAAATAGCAAGGCGTAATCTGTTGATTTCCAAAAGGAAATCCAAAGGGTACTACGACCGTACAATACGCCCTTTCACGTTCCACGTGGGCGACAAAGTTCTAATACGGAACGCGAAGAAACAGGGAAGTTAGCTCCCATATAGAGGGATATAATGTAGTGGAAACGCAAGGCCAGATAAACGCGATCATTAAAATTGGTAAAAAAACATGTGGTGGTGAACAATAACAGTGTAATGGTTATAGGATTATTTTTGTATTAGTTTACCTGCTGTTGTTGTGGGTAAGAACTGGGTTGGGTGTTGTCGATGACTAGAGGACGGTCGAATCCTATCGGACTAAGTGGTTGGAGTCAGTCCAGTTTCCAAAGACGCTGGGCTGGGGAAGTTCGTGTCCCTCCTGCTGGGCTGGAAAGATTGGGATTAATCCGCAACGCCTCGTCTGTCCTACAGCGAACGGCCTGAGGTGTACCTCAATAGGCAGTTGTTCTCCTATAGACAGAAGTCGTTGCAACATTCATGAATAAACACAATCTATCACACCGTAACAACGCAAAGTCACAAAGATCGGAGTGAACCATGAGAAAGAAACAATGGGGTATACAATGCGTGGTCTTTATTTCATGATTTTTACAATTTTGCAAAGGACTGGTCTTTGGCCGCGGGTTTGGCTTCCGGAACGCAACTGATCCCCAATCAGAAAAAAAAAAGAAAAACGACAAGCGAGACAAGGACAGCTGTGTCTTGTCTCTGGCTTCAGGCCATCTCGCGATAACCAGAATAACCCGCATCCGTGAGGATGTTGGGCTCGGTTTCAAGAGATCTAAAAAAAAGGGGGGGGGGGGGGCGTATATCTAAGGATAGTGTGGACAAGGTTAGTTCAAGTGTTCTCTAACTACAAGGTGGCGCAAAGTTAATCACGCTATCGGAAGTTGTTATAATTTTTGCAAATGGCTTCGTACGTCAATCATATTCGACATTTGTGAACTAGAAGAGCGCTATACTCCGCAAAAGCGTGGAATAATTGTGTCGACTTAATCTCAACAAAGAAAGAGGACGATTTTGTGTCGAAAATCATTATGCGCGTCGAGGCTCATTTCCAGTTAAGCGGTTACGTCAATAAACAAAATCTTCGTTTCCGGGAGATTGAAAATCCGCGTGTGATGTACGAAGAGCCATTACATCCACTCAAAGCCACTGTGTGGTAGGGCGTTCACACAGCACGAGCCACAATGGATATTGTGAAGGAAGCGTTTCCTGGTCGCGTAATCTCCCGTTTTGGGGATTTGGCATGGCCAGCGAGATCGTCCGATTTAACCACCCCAGACCTCTTTCTTTCGGGCTACTTGAAGTTGCGGGTTTATGCCAACAAGTCTCAGACAATCGCAGTCCTTAAGGAGATTATTTGACAGGAATACGAACAGTTATCACCGGAAATCTTGGGGAAAGTTATGGAAAATGCGATAAAACGGGTACAAATGTGTATCAACACTGGCGGCAGCCACTTGGCGGTTATCATCTTTTCCACTTAACATAAAATTGTAAAGGTCCAAATAAAGATTTCCATCACTCAATATATTTTTTTTTATTTAGTAAAAAAGTAATTCACAAACAAAATTGGATGATTAATTTTGCGCCATCTTGTACTTGGATGAAGGGATGGTGGGAAAGAAATCATACAAGACCGGCAGGTCTTGAGTGCGGTAGTAAACGCAGATTGCGTATTCGGTGTCTGATAATCTGCGCTTTGGTCGCAGTGTGTGTATGTTTGTGCTGTTTTGTACTATCCGTGCGTGTGTGTGGTGTGTTAGCAGTAGGCCCTGTGGGATGGCTCCAGGAATCCTCTATTATAAAGGGGAATGTTGTTGGGAAGGGTGCTTTCTTCAGTTTTGTGCTGAAAAAGAAATTGTGGTGGTCGAATCCGAAGAGATCGAAGGAGGGAAGGGTCAAGAACGCAAGACTCCCATACAAGTAGGTTCCCGTTCTTCTCATTCGAATGCTTTCGAAATACTTGTATGCTAATTGTAGCAAATAATCATGTCGTACAACCCAATAGCAGAGAAGCTTAACTTTGGTGTCAACTTTTTTGCTCTACTTGAAAATGTTGTGCGGTTGCTTAGACCGACCGAGGCCCCTTTGAATATTGCGGGTCACATGTTGATGAAATTCATTTTTGGGGTATAAATGACCTTAAGAAATTTCATCCTGTCCTGTCGTCTAATCGTAGTACCTTCTACTTGTATTCGAATATTCTGTGCATATCGAGAAGTAGGTTGGGAGTGTTTACTACTCAGAATTATGACTACTGCTTTGGATGGGTTAAGTCGATTTTTTCATCGACTATAATACTGATGCAGTTCGTTCCGGTGACGGTTAAGTCGATTTGTTGGGAGTTTAGGGCGTTTAGTTGACGTGTACACTAGGACGTCATCCGCATAGCATATCTGGTTTACTCTCCCGACCACAGGGCGAGAGATATCTGAAGCGTAGATATTAAATAAGATGGGGCCTAGAATGGAGCCCTGTGGTACAATATCCTGAACTGTCAGCTCATTAACTATGCTCTGGAGACCGGACGAGATCCTAAACACATTTCTACAGTGACGAACATGTACACCGAGTCATCTGAAAGCAGATTCAGGGATAGCATGCAATCACTCTTCAATCTACAGTCCACATTCGATTATCAGGTAAGCGAAATTGGGTCTGAACATTTTGTACAATATGCTTCAAATATCATATTTTCCAATTCCAAAATTTCGCATTTTCATTTTCCTACCAAAATACAATTTCAATCCAAAAGCAGTTTCAAGACTAAACTTTATGCTGTATATGGCATGTACAGTCTATTCCATTTTGTATATTCACAACTTTGTTGGAAAATTTACATACAAATATATTCCACCCCTTTGACCCCTATCTGTCGTAATTCTTACCCAAAAAATTACAAAATTCTCTAAACAAAGGCTTTGAATAATAAGCACACACATATTTATGTACAATGACCCTTCCCAGCAAATTTGCCCTCAACTTACCACTTATGCACCTGAAAATACTTTGAAGGGGGTTCAGGTTCGCTAAAGTCGAAACCAAATTCAATGGATTAGTAACCGGTTAAATGGGGTAAATTTGTGTCCTCATATAAAAGGACGTGGGGGCTCCTCGATAGTATAGTGGTTAGTATACCCGCCTGTCACCCGGGAGACCGGGGTTCGATTCCCCGTCGGGGAGCCCCTGGCGCAAGACTAATGACCTTGCCCAGAAAAAATAAATCATTATGGAAAATTTAACAAGCCTCAAGACTTGCTAAATAAGGCCAAGACCGGTTCCCGGTTGTAGTGCCGATGATGATGATGATAAAAGGACGTGAATGAGCGACTCGAGCTTTCATCTACTTAAAACCGCCAGGTGCTCGTGGACTTAAAACCGTTGTGCGTGGTGTGCTAAACTTGTCCCAATAATATTATTGTATAAAATCTAAGAAGTCCATTTAAATATCAATCAGTACATTCTTTTTGAAAAAAAAAAAATTAAATAAACGGAAATAAAAGAACAATATAAAAACATTTGACATTTTTTTCTTTCATGCCAGTTTGTCGGAAAGCATATTTCAGAACGATACTCACACCGGTTAGAGTTTTTTAGTGATTTTAAATGTTAGTTAATTACCAGTTATAACAGGACAACTTGTGTATGCGCATCCGAGAATCAATGACGGAAATATACAAATAACATCGTGTAGGAGATGCTGCCGATCAAAGGAACATAATTAACCTTCAGGTACAACAATCCACCCAACAAGCTACTGTGAGTACGTTCCGTTATATTACAATTATTTTATATTTTTGTGTACAAATTGCAACAAATTTTGTTCACAGTTTAATGGACTGGTGATTTAGACGACTCATGGGTGCAACTGCTTCGGCTTTAAACACGCTTCCGCCGAAGCCTAGTTGGCATTAAACCCATTGATATCATGGAAAACAGTTTAAGGGAAAATCAGTTATATTCAATTCGGAAAAGGGCATGCAATTTTTAAAAAGGACTTTAATTGTCATTATATTAAGATTTAAATCGTACAAGGATTCAAAGAATTTTATGAAACAATGCTGCAGAATTTCGATTTTTGAGTTCAAATTTTTTTCATTCATTTCATTTAAATGGGCATGTCGATAAACAAACATGGCTGTAGGTCTTCAAGAACACGTAACCCACAACTCAAGCACCACAAATCGTTACATTGTTCTCGGGTGAGTATTGTTTTTTTAGTGAGGGCACAACCCTCATATATTCAGCTTAGCACAAGCGATAAAACTTAACAACTATCTTAAAACTATTCTTATATATATAAACTATGATTAAAAAGAAAAAAGAAAAAAAAGAGGGGGGGGGGGGATGTTTGGTGAGTTGGTTACTGGGTTTATCCATCAATTATCACTCATTCATTCACCTCGCTTAGTACAGGATGTAAGAGTGACGACGGCTAGTGGGCCTGGTCAGGAGGGGAAAGAGAGGAGATGAAGTTTGAGAGCAGTAGAGGTAAAGTTGAAATCGAAGGAGGTAGGGTAGGAGTTTGCCCACCGCAGCATGCGCGAAATGGGTTCATTAGAGCCGTAAGAAGTGTGGTGGGCGGGCAAATAGATCAAACAAGGATTTCGCCGGTTACAGGGGTTAGTGTGAAGTGGAATGATCGAGAGCAAACTCGGCAGTTGATTGTGCCTGAAAGGAAACGGTGGACGAAAAGGATATCGGCATGAGTTCTGGGCTCCTGAAGTGTGTTGAAGTTGATCAGATGGAGCCGGCTTGTGTATGGGGGGAGAATCCGAGGATTCGCCCAGTTCAGTTAGCGGAGAGCACGTAAAACGCAGAAAACGACGTTGCACGCTTTCGATTCTGCGTACATGGGACGAGTAGTGTGGAGACCAGACCTGACTGGCGTATTCAAAAAGGGGGCGGACGAAGACTATGTAGAGAGAACGGGAAACGTAAGGATTAGAGAATTCTTTAGAACAGCGTTTCACAAACCCACGGACAGAGTTGGCCTTAACAATAGCTTAAGCTAAGCTCCCTGTCAAATAAGATCCCGAGGTCGCGTATCGAGGGTACAGATGATATCTGCTGGTTTAGCAGGAAGTAGGAACGCGGGGGGCGAGGGACGTTTGCGGGAGAAGGTGATAGTGTGACATTTGACAACGTTGAGTTCAAGACAGTTATTACGGCACCAAGTTGAGAAGCTGCCGAGGTCCTTTAGAGAAGTGAGGAGTCGAAAGGAGAGATGATCGTTTTGTAGAGTTTGGCGTCGTCTGCATAGAGGGAGATGGATGAGTATTTAATAATGGAGTCAACATCATTGATGGTAAGGATAAATTGGGAGGGACCTAGATGGCTGCCTTACGGAACCCCTGACGTGGGAAGAACAGGATTGGACAGGATGGATCTGAATTTGACACGGTAGGATCGATCTTTCAGATAAGAAGATAACCACTTGATCAGTAGGGGTTCGAAACCTAGGGAGGACAGCTTAAAAAGGATGAGATTATGGGAGATTTTATTACTATATTTTATTACATCGAGTCCGTTGCCATTCTCTAAGGCACGGAGAGTATGGGATGAGAACTCGATCAGATTCGTTGTGGTCGACCTGCCCGAAAGCAAACCATGCTGGTTGGATGAGATGATGGATTTACAATGGAAAAATAACGCGTTGTAAAGAATTCCTTCGAACAATTTAGAGATATGAGACAGTTTGGCGATGGGGCGGTAGTTGCTTATATCGTTTTTAGGTACCTTTTTATGTATGGGGGTGACATAGGAGGATTTCCAAATACTAGGGAAGATCCCTTGTGAAAGGGATAGATTGAATATCTTTGATATCGGGAGAGAAAGAGAAGTGGAACATTTCTTTAAAATACAGCCGGGAGTCCACCAGGCCCAGGGCTGAGCTCGTCCTTGAGTAAGTATAATTTCTCCTCAACTACGTGACGCTGAATAATTTGAGGGGTGAAGGGGCCAAGGGAGAATTCGGGCAAGTCTTTGAAGTGAGACGGATTGGGTTCGAAGGAGATGTCTGTGAAGGATTTATTGAAAAACGAAGCGAATAGATTGGCAGTAGTTAGGGGGTCGGTTGATGTAGTCGCGCCATAAGAAAGGGAGTTAGGATATGCGTCGGATTTACGTTTGTAGTTTATGAAGTGGAAGAAAGATTTGGGGTCATTGATCAAATTAGATTGTGTTTTTGTGAGGTAGTTGGTGTAAAGGGAGTTGTAGAGCTCGGAAAATGTATAAAAGGAACCGAGATAGTTGGAGTAGTTTTGGAAGGAACGCGTTTTGAGGAAAATGTTCCACAAGTTATTTCTCTTGTACCTAAGAGCGCGGAATGTGCGGTTGTACCATGGCGGCGATGAAACCGATGACCTGTGACGAGAATAGTGGACATATAAGGCGACGGCATAGTAGATCTCCTTATAGAGAGTGGCAGTAGCTTCTTCTACCCCCTAATCATCAAGGCGAACCGCTGTTTTGTTAAGATGCTCATTTAAAAGGCGTAAGTTAGGTTTTGGGGAGTTGGGGGGGGGGGGGGGGGGGGGGGGATAGTTCAAGACTATTAATACTAGGGATGAGTTGGTCTCAGTCAGAGCGTATATGTCGAATGGGAAGGAATGCGCCTTTTCCACAGTCGAATGTGTTTTGGGGCGGAGACCTCTAACATTCTGATCGTAGACGGTTAGAGGGAGCTTATTGGGGGTATTGCGATGATAGGGGGGATGAGAGGGCGACTGATTAGGGTCAAAAGTGCTTGCCATCATTGGGATAGGTCATTTTGTTGTCGGTATATTGGCGAAATGTCGAAAGATCTTTTACCAATTATTGGGGAGCATATTTTTTTGGTTGATTTTTATGGAACTTAACGAACAGGCTGCGGAGGCTAGGAAAGTCGGTGGATAGACCTTCCTGTTGGATGGAGGCCGTTACGCTGGTTTTCGTTTTATCTTCATAACAGACAGAGTCAGATTTGTCGTGGAGGTATAAAAGATAGAGGCGGACATCCTCGTAGGTCGTTTTGTTCCTAAATTTAGACAAGGCATACCTGTTGTCAGAAGAATGAATGGTTTGCTGAGGGAGTTTGACATATGGGGGTATTAGTGGGTCGATTAACGGTCTAGGGGGTGTAGTAGGCTTTATTAACAAATGAGGTAATTGGGGCTTTGTTGGAAAGTGTCCGAGATCAGGCCCTAAATATCAACAGTGAAGGTTTTGGAAGCGTGATCACGGATGTATTTTTGCCGAATCTGCTATCTAATTCATCGTTCTCAGTACATATCGGGCTTCAACAGAATGAAGCTATTCGACATAACAGGCCAATTGAACAGTCCCCGGCCTGACACATAGATGGCGGCACTAGAATTAAATTTAGTTAGCCCTAACCTTCAAAAGACGTGTGTATAAATTTGACAGATGTCAGATCATTAGTTTGTGAATTATAGTATTTTGAGTGAAGCAACTTCTGTTATTGTGAAAAAAATGGATAAAAAGGAATTTCGCGTGTTGATAAAATATTGCTTTTTGAAAAAATACAGTTGAAGCAAAAACTTGGCTTGATGACGAGTTTCCAGACGCCGGCCCAGGAAAATCAACCATCAAGGATTGGTATGCTAAGTTTAGACGTGGTGAAATGAGCACCGAAGACGGTGAACGCAGTGGACGCCCAAAAGAGGTTGTTACCGACGAAAACATTAGAAAAATCCACAAAATGATTTTGAATGACCGTAAATGGAATTGAATGAAATAGCAGGCACTCTAAAGATATCAACTGAACGCGTACATCATATCATTCACGAATATTTGGGTATGAGAAAGCTCTGTGCAAAGTGGGAGCCGCGCGAGCTCACTTTTGACCAAAAACAACAACGAGTTGATGATTCGGAGCAGTGTTTGGAGATGATCAAACGTAATAAACCCGAGTTTTTGCGTCGATATGTGAGAATGAAACATGGCTCCATCATTTCACTCCGAAGTCCAATCGACAGTCATCCGAGTGGACTGCACATGATGAACCCGCCCCAAAGCGTGGAAAAACGCAACAGTCGGCTGGCAAGGTTATGGCGTCTGTATTTTGGGATGCGCGCGGATTAATTTTCATTGACTATCTTGAAAAGGGAAGGACCATCAACAGCGACTACTACACAGCGTTATTGGGCCGTTTGAAGGACGAAATCTCCGAAAAACGACTGCATTTGAAGAAAAAGAAAGTGCTGCTTGTTACATGCGATTTCCGCCACCGCCATCATTTAATAATTTATAATTTTAATATAATTTGTTTTAATGTGGTGTGATGGTAAGGTGGTGGAAGAAGTGCATGATCCACTTGTGAGTGTTCGAACACGCCCCGATTCGAGTGTGGATCGTGGGCGGGTTCGAGTTCGATTTTTGGAGATTGAGAGAGGGAGAGTTTTTCGAAGTAGTCGTGTGCTAGAATTAAAGAAGAGCGGTTGTGGCTGAGTGGGCAGTGAATGAAGAAAGTAAAGCGAGGCGCGGAAATAATTAAAGGAATATATAAGAAAAATTAACACGAAAGAAGAAAAACACTATGCGAGAAGTTAGCTGAAATAAAAAACGCGAATGGTTGTTGACGAATTAAAGCATTGTAATTAAAACGCCTCGTGTAAATGTGTATTCTAATACGGAAAGTAAAAAATCAAACACAGTTGACCGTATATTAACCGTGCAATAGAACGGAAAATAATATTAGAGATGAACGGTATGATAAGCAACAGAAAAACGAGATTGGAAGACCGTACTGTAAAAGAACAATAGGTGTAATTGCATGACGAACGTACTATTAAAATAAAACTTGTTTGTGCCCTATAATACTCCGACACATGTCTTTCAATTATCCTTATACCAAAGTTAGAACCGGGAGCCGATAGATCGTGGCTCAACAACGGGACGTCAAGAGGAACAACTAGGTAACCACACCTTGGAGAACCGTTGGCGTAACCGACACCTACTGGAGATAGTTACCTGAATGGCCGATATTTATAAGCCATATACGTGCTTGATTAGCAGGTAACAAACCACAACCGAAACGGCAAACCGTACGACAATTTGATTTTCGATACACTACTTGTTATGCAATATACTACAACCAAGACAATGCACCGTGTCACAAGTCAGTGAAAACGATGGCAAAAATCCATGAATTGGGCTTCGAATCGCTTCCGCATCCACCGTATTCTCCAGATCTGGCCCCCAGCGACTATTTCCTGTTCTCAGATCTCAAAAGAATGCTCGCTGGGAGGAAAATTTCGTCGAATGAAGAGGTGATCGCCGAAACTGACGCCTATTTTGAAGCAAAGGACAAATCGTACTACAAAAAAGGTATCGAAAAGTTGGAGGGTCGCTATAATCAGTGTATCACCCTCGAAGGGAATTATGTTGAATAAAAAAAAACGAATTTTGCCAAAAAAATGTGTTTTACTATGGGAGGGCGGGGACTTTTCAATAGACCTGTTACGTCCGGAGCTTCCATCTGTTTGCTATGGGATGCTACTACTTATCAGTCACTTTGACCAGCAACCCGACTTGACCTTGATGGATTCTTTATGAGGTTATCTCAAAGAAAAAGGTAAAAAAGGCATAGTACGTGCATTGCCCCTCGAAACCCACCGAAAATATTCTTGCAAAACTCGAAACTCCGTTTCGAACAATGCATGCAACGCATGGCAATACATTTGCATAACATTCTCTTTAAACAGTGAAGTCTGCGATCTCACTCTATCTAAAAATATATTTAGTAAAAATATAATTCTAGTAGCCAAACACTCTTTGTAATAAAGTAGTAAGTTTGTTCCCGAACTTATTCAACGGTTTAAAGTTATCAATTGAATTTTCAGGCCCATGAATCAGTTGCTTTGCCAACCGCTTCAGTAGCTCTGGTTCCGTCCATCGTGTTGTTTTTTTTTTTTTTTTTTTTTTTGTACAAATAAATCACCTAGTAATGAAGAGTAAGCAATGAAGGCAATAGGAATTTTTTAAATGAAATTATCATCGGGTTTTAAGTGCCCCACCAGAATTCGGAAATGTGGTATTTACTATTCTAATTCATCGGTATTTAGCGTAAAGGGTGTCTCTCTCTCTCTCTCCGGCCTGTGACGGTAATTAACCCAAGAAATCAGTATCTCTCCAGCAACATTCATTAAATGTCGCTGACTTCAGTAAATACCTCGCCAAAAAATGCGGTTCCAAACGATAGATCCCTCAAATAAAACTGTGGCACAGTCAGACACACTTTCCCTTTTTACTTTCCGACAAATGACGTCTTTATACAAGAAACCAAAGGCATCCATAAATTTTCAATAAGACCCCATCCAAGTAAGTGATCGTACTCCAACCTACATTCCTGCGAAAAGATATTATCAGGAAGTAGCTCCGTAACTGCTGCGACTTGTACAATGCAAAAGGGTCGGCGGCTGCATGGTCCACGCCTACACCCGTGTTCTCGATCTTAAACCAGACCGATGCACAGTCAAATTCCACTGAACAATTCGCCCAAAAGCCATAAAAGCACAGTTGTCGAAAAAATCTGGTCATATCATCAGAGTTCGACTGATAAAGAAACAGCAAATATAAATTTCTCACCTGGGATTCCGTGGTCGGACATTCGAAGAGACAACAACAATACGTGACGAAGTCAGTAAAGACATGCGACACGAACTTTCACTTTTTTACTACTTCTGGCCCAGGCGGGTGGACGACGAAAAGAAGTGAGGTCACTCTATCGAGCCGGATGTGGTCGAAATATTTTTAGGTTGAGGTTTGAATTTCCAGCCTGTGCCGGGGCCACAAAGTGATTGATGTCAATCCCAGTGCCATGCCGAATGCAGATGCCGAACAGAGGCTGCAACGGACTGCCAATCATTTCGACAGAGAAGACTGAATCTATATGTGATGCCAGGGCTTTGGAAGCTGCGCCCATCAGTGACGTATCCGATGAATATCCACATCCAGAACATATCCAGATTGGAGGCAGATCATTCGGATTTCACCAATCAATGGGCAGGAGACGTATATAAATCCGAGAAAGTTAGAGAAGAACCGGGAGGAAGAGGATCGTGTCAAATGTTTAAAGGTCACTGAGGGATTTGGTTTTGTTGTTTGGTTTGAAGACGCAATTTGTAGAGATTTCTCTGTACTTTGTATGTCCCATGTGACCCGAGGGAGATAGGCGGTGTTAATAATGTTTACAGAGCCCGGGCGATACAATTTGCAGACGAACAGTTGGAATTAGAAGGGTAAATCTTCAACGTTTTCGACGACG
The DNA here is from genome assembly GCA_963931805.1 of Microdon myrmicae. Classification (NCBI taxonomy): domain Eukaryota; kingdom Metazoa; phylum Arthropoda; class Insecta; order Diptera; family Syrphidae; genus Microdon; species Microdon myrmicae. The sequence continues at coordinate 238,585,545 of OZ007497.1, read as the reverse complement.
TTCAATAAATGAGAAAACTACTGAAGTGATCATATACCACCAACTTGAAGAAACAAATATTGTCTGTGTTTCACATTACTCTGTACGATGAATTTAATCCACAGCCTTTCCAGTGTGTTCGTGTAAGTGTTGGGAGACCATTCCACAAAATATTCTATGCAAAAGGATAGAGGTCGGCATTCATGAAAGGAAAGACCCAAATATGGTGTCACATTGTATAGAATAGGACAGAAACAGGGCTGAAGAAGTAAGACGTACTGTCAATTGAAGACGTAAGGTTACTGTCAATTGTGAAATCGTGTTATTAGTGTAACGTAATACACACTAAAATGTAAGTGTGGTGATTAAATAATGTACTGAAGAAAATTGTAATGAAAAAAAAGTTTGCTGGATGTGAAGTTGTCTGTTTGTTGATCTATAATTGACAACGAGAAACTTTTATTTCGCTTTGTTCCTACTTTTTTCTTCGAGTTTCTGCCGACACTCTGTTTCCGATTTTTTCATTTCACTCCGCAATCTCTCTAAAGTGAATTTCACTTACAATACAGTATAACGACAAGGGAACGAAGTAAGGTCGCTGTTTTTTATTGCCTGAATACTGCTATGGCAGGGAAACATAAACATGTATCTCAATCTGGGGTGCTCGGCTGAAGAACGGTTCCTCTTTTTACAATAGTAATTTATTTTTGAACTGCACTTCACATTCGGTGGCCGGGTATAAGGGCGATATATTAACGGAGTTTTAATTGAAGTCTAGTTGGTGTCAAGCTAATGAAGTATCGGGAATAATTAGGTTGGATAAATTGACTTATACTTCACAGTATCACTTCTATCAATTGGCTTTTCTACTTTGCCAAATGAAGGAAAATTTTATCATTCAACGCCATAAACATGCACATCAATTTATTTCCATCACGAATATAACTGCCGACATGATAGCATGTGTGCTTCTGTCTTGAAATTCTTACCATCGACCTTCTATTGTCCAATCCCTCTTGAATTTCAGGTATCTTAAGTAAACAGAAGATTCGGTTTACGCGACTAGTTTTTGTGGGACCCGCAGCGACAAATGGATCTCCACACACGGTATCCGAAGAAGTTGACTATGCCAAGATCAGAGGATTTCATTTCTACTGTTGTTACGCTCCGCCAAGGTGGGAAATAGAATATTTCCAATGCTTTTTGGACAGGATAGGAAAAGAAGCTAGAGATAAGAGCCCCATTATAGTTGCTGGAGATTTCAACGACGGGCAGTAGAATGGAGAAGCACAAGGACCAACAGTAGAGGCCAGGCACTACTTGAAGCCTTCGCAGACCTAGATGTGGTGTTACTTAATGATGGTGTTGATGACACCTTCATAAATGAGAGAGGCCGGTCCAAAATTGACATCACATTTGCCAGCTCCATGATAGCAAGAAGTATGGAGTGGCGAGTTTTGGACACCTACACCCAAAGTGACCACCAAGCCGTGATGTACGAAATATTACCGCACAGGGGATTTATCACTGGCAAATTGGCGAAGAAAGCCCAGAAAAATGGGTGGAAAGAGAAGGATCTCGATGCGGAACTGCTCGATTGCTGGCTGCTCTAACAAAAAAGTCGGAAGTCTTCAGCAGTCTCTTCACAACCTGCCTTCAAACAGGACAATTTCCTAAACGATGAAAAAGATAGCGGTTTGTGCTTATACCAAAAGAAGGCAAGAATCCAGTAGCGCCGTCGTCTTCCCGCGCGTTGTGCACGCTGGACACAACAGGAAAACTGCTTGAGCGAATAATTGCCACTCGCCGGGAAGAATTCACTGAGGGGACATCGGGGCTCTCTGAATGGCAGTACGGGTTCCGGAAAGGTAGATCAACTGGTAAGGCACTATCGGTGTGCGACATCGCTCGCAATGCGATAGCTGGAGCACGATGGCTAGGTGGTACGAAATAATATTGCGCGGTGGTGACGGTAGATGTTAAAAATGCATTTAACTCCGTGAATTGGAATCGGATTTTGGCGGCTTTTATATAGTCGATTGGCTGGGGTATTCCGCCGAACACCCTTCACAAAAAGGAAAACGAACCTGGAGCAGACATTGTACAAATCAAACACGGTGAAATTGTTCTTAAGAATTGTTTTTTTTTTTTTTTAATAATTTGTTTAGTTTACAATTGATGCTCCTCGATTCCTATACTACACTTTATGTTAACACTTGGACGCACGGTAATTTTTTATTAAAATTAATAAACTAATAAAACTATTTTTGAAAACAGAAATCGCGCTCGGTATTTATTTCATTGACCCGTTACTTTGACACACGTGACGTACTGACGTTTCTTTTTCTCGATTTGCTGTGGTGCGCCGACTAACCTCCTCGTCGGGGTTCTCTGTGACGACTGCCTATCGCGACGGTTGCGTAGCGCGGATCCTGAATCTCGAATGTTCTCTCTGGTTGATCTATTAGCACGTGTGCTAATAGATCTATTGTTTTCTCATGCAGCGAAGGTCATGTCAAAACGAAATTGAGAAAAGAGGAAGGAACAAAGGGGCATCATAGGATCATTGTGTAGCTGCTTAATAGCCTGCAACGCAGGACAATGGTGCTATAAGGGATTTTGGTATACAATGGTAATGGTGTCCCGTATGCTAGCTGGCGGCAAGGATTATATTTGCACGTCCGCAGGTAACGCTGTCTAACAGGGGCGGATCAGGTTTTCGAATTTACGATGCCTGTATGATGTATATAATTATTTTCAGGAATTTAGAACGATGCGTTAAATGTCGGTAAGGCAATGTTTGTCCGTTTGTTGTGTCCTTCGATCGCCGTGCAGGCGTAGGACGATTGGTCGGACTTGTGACCCACGTGTCTGTGGGCACGTGGGGTAGTTGTCTCCCAGATGTATGTTACCTTCGTTTCAGGTGTGGTGGAGGACTTTTAAGGACACGTGTCTGTGGGCACGTGTAATTTACCTATAGGTGAGTGTGTTTGTTGGTGAAACGACGACATCTCGACCAATAGTGGATTGTGTGGTTCGTAGAACCGCCACAGGATTCTAGATGCGTTGGGCGATCTACAAGTCTCACCCTACTTGGAGACTGCTCTATGACACAGATGAGGGACCACAGGAATATAAATTAACAGTGGGTGTACCTCAGGGATCTGTATTAATTCCCCTGTTATGGAATATAATGTATGATGGTGTGCTCAGGGTCAATGTACTAGAAGGGGCTAGAATCATTGGGTATGCAGATGATTTGTCAATAGTAGCCGTAGCTATACATCTAGATGACCTGGAGAAAATTTGCTCCTAAGCAATCCAGAGCATTAAATGCTGGCTAGATATAGCCGGACTGAAACTAGCTGGACATAAGACGGAGGCAGTTTAATAAGCAGCCGCAAGAAAGTTGAACACCTTGAATTGGAAATAGAACGACAAATAATCAGATCCAGTCCCTATATTAAATATCTTGGTGTTATATTCGACAACAGGTTGAGCTTCAAAGAACACCTGAGGAAAACGAGTGAAAAAACGGCTCGATTACGCAAAGTTTTGGCGAACCTGCTACCCAATGTTGGAGGACCCCGGCCCCACATAAGGAAACTCATAACCAGTGTCAACACCTTCATTATAATGTATGCAGCTCACATATGGGCAGGAGCCGCACACTATAAGTCGTACATGGTGGGAGTGAACTCAGCACATAGGCTGGCATCACTAAGAGTATGCTGTGCATTCCGAACGGTATCCGAAGATGCCATAAATGTTTTGGACGGGAGGACACCACTTGACATTGCAACTAAGGAAAACGCTGCGTTGCATGAGGTCTCCCAAGAGAATCGTCGGAGAATGCGGTCACTATTGGAGCTCTCAAGCCTAAGAGAATGGCAACGAAGGTGGGATTCTTCCACCAAGGGAAGATGGACCCACACCATGATATCTGATATAGAAACATGGGTGAAAAGGAAACATGGTGAGCTGAATCACCACCTGACTCAGCTAATATCAGGACATGGATGCTTTCGGCAATACTTGCACAAGTATAAACATGTGAATCACCCATACTGCTTGTATTGCGAAGGCAAAATAGAAAATGCGGAACACGTACTCACCGAGTGCGTGAGATTCGAGATGATCGCACGCATGATTTTAGAGAGACATATGAGCCGGAGCGTTACTCCGGGAAGAGTAATAGAATACATGCTGAGTTCAAAACGGGCATGGTCCGTAGCAAATGATGTTCTATCAATCTTTATTAGAAAAGGGATCCGTCATAAAGTAATATATAGTGCAGAAATGCGCAGATTCCGGGTGCTGGAGGCCTGTATCGTACGCATACCTCTTCAGCAAGGAAGGGATTTGTATGCGATTGCGGTCGTTGCATCTGAGGAGCACCAACATAACCTCTTTATAGCAGAGCTCGAGACACTCTTTCGATGCTTACAATTGCACTTGGACAAAAACTAATTTATCCTAAGTGGAGATATAAACGCCAATCATAAAAATTGGGGAAATTATATATCTAATGCCAGATGAAATCAGTTGGCTGGCTGGTTAGATCAGTATCATATTGAATATAAAACAGACCTGCTAGCTACGGAATATCCATCGTTCCGTAGAGGTAGATCGTTCTTAGATATCTTGCTAATTGACTCACGACTGAGACTACTTATCACCAACAGACGAAACAGAAACTGTTTACAGACAATTGAATACGACAGTGACCACTGTGCATTCACGGCAGTAATAAAGCTTCCGAACGATCTGGCAGATCTGGAGGAATTCGTGATCCCGCAATCCGACAACTACTGGGCAATGCGATGGCCGCGGTTCAGCAGATCATTAACAAGAGAACTTTGTTCGAACGACTTTAATCTGCCAGTAAACAGAAACCTGTCGAAATCGACAAATACATTCAACAAATGGACGAAACCGTAAAACGAACAATGGACAAAACAATTCCCAAAACAACAGTTACAGATCACACTAACATGTACAGAAACGCAACAATAAACGCACTCCACAGGCAAAAGAGCAGACTGCTATCGAAATTAAAACAATTACACAGACAGTTTACAGACAGACAAGACCAGGAGATAATATCACTGAAATCCCGATTAAAAAACCTCCAACAATTGCTTAAAGCCAATTATAGATTAGCAACAAATATGTATTGGAACAACAGAATTCGAGCTATAAAAACTAATAACCCGAATATGTTCCCACAAATAAATAAAATATTCAGGAGAAATAATCAAAATGAGATTCAGTGTCTCCAAATCCCACGTACTGAGGTAAACAAGCAGCTGCTAACCAACATTGGCATAGATGCAGAGAACGCTATCCTCAATAGTGAGCTCTTCGTGATCGAAGATCCTTTGGAAAAGGTGAACGCTGTGGGAGCTGTCTTTCAGGAAATGTACAAGGTGAATGAAAGCATTCACCGAAATCACGACCTGAAAGACAGAGTTCTACCGAATCACCTGCACCTCCGAAATGAAATTTCACTTTGGCAATCGGAGAATCCCGGGTTTTACCGAATTCAGTGACGATAATCTGTCAATTGACATTAATGCCAATGGTGAGGCTAATAGCCTTTTAATCACAAGGGAAGGAATCCAGAGTATCTTCGACTCATTAAAAAGCAAAAAGTCAGTGGGAATAGATGGAGTAGCTAACATCATACTCAAGAACCTGCCTCCAATGGCAATAGATAAATACACGGTCCTGTTTAACAACGCTTTAAGGCGGGTCGTGAAACCATACATGCCTCAGGTAAACTGGTCTCCGGCATACAATGGAATAAAAGTAGGAACCAAAGCACAGGTGCCTGTCTGATCGACTTGGAAAAAACCTTTGATACCGTCTGGATCGAAGGGTTATATTACAAACTGATCAGACATGGCATACATAAGCCTTTACTATATGTACTTTACGATATGTTAATAGACAGGAGGTTCGTGGTCAAAAGTGGTAATGTGACCTCTAATAAAACGTATAATATCAAGAATGGCTTGCAACAGGGCGCGGTACTCTCTCCGATTCTTTTTAACATTTATATTAGCGACTTATTAGAAGCACTTCCGCAGGCTATTGCGTACGCAGACGATCTCATAATTTACAGAACAGCTCCGAAAGTTGCGATCATAAATAGGTTAATACAGCGAGACTTCAACAAAGTTGCGATGACTGGGAACTGAAGATCAACTTCCAGAAATGTGATGCCATCCTATTTAGAGCCCCATTATATAAAGCCACGAACGAAAGTTAGTTATTGTGGGACCGCATGGAGCCAAACTGGAAACCAAGAGTGTAGTTAAATAAATTAAACCTTGGCATCTGGCTAGATCAATATCTGTATTTCAACAGACATGTAGAGGCTGCTTTGTCTAAAGCTAGGAAAACGTTTGCTATGACAAGGAGGCTATTTCACAGTAGCCAACTTGACAGCAGGGTAAAAGTCATATGCTACATGACGCTAATCAGGCCAATGCTCATATATGGTTGCCCAGTATGGTTTAACATAGGTCCAAATTTGATGGAAAAGATCCGGGTGTTCGAAAGGAAGTGACTCAGAACATGTCTCAGATTATATCCGACACCGGAATCGGACTATAAAAAGTATTATTCAAATGAGACTTTATATAATGAAGCATACATAAATAGGGTGGATAATTTTATGATTAAATTAATCAGAGAACATATTGCGAGAGCAATAAGCTCGTCGAATGACCCACTCTGTACTATGAGAGCGTGCGGGCCAATTTGGACATGAAGGGGCTTATACAGTATAGATCCGGAATTCCGCTGATATATCATGTAAATAGACCATCCGTAGACCGGCGATTGTGCTACGAGCGGAAAGTCAAGCGCGCCAAAGAAGAGCTCTTACGCTACAGTAGGGCTATCTCCTACAGAGACCGGGACGATAGTAATGGACAGCGTCAACAGTTCTGGTGGTTGAATGGCAAATAAAAACTTGGATACCAATGTCGGTAGAATAACAGTATCATCAGCCAGCTTACACAGATTTACCTTCTCTAGAATTAAGGTAGTATAAGATTTAAGTTAAGTCCTTTTAAATATTATAAAAAAAATTGAAGTAGGTTAAACTTGAGGAAAAACAAAAAAAAATTGACACAAAGTTTTCCAAATTTTTCTTTGTCATACAAATAGTCATAAGTACAACCACAAACAAAGTTCTGTCGCCGAAAGGCAAATTATACAATAGTCATGTAATCTTTAGCTTATAGCGTCTGCGAAGGACTTATAATATAAGATAAATAAGCTAGAATTTAAGCAATTTTTGTCTAGCATGTAATTTAGAAAATAAGAAGATAAAAAGAAAATAACAAGTGTTGTAAAAATGAAATGAAATGTATTCCACACAGAAGAGCATTCAGCCCAGTTGTCGAATTTCCGATCCTATGGGATTAACGATATTGTACTACTATGTACAAGAGACAACATTTATGGCTGCCCAACACAAGTGATTCTGGTTGGCGTCAAATCTGCCTTCCATTGAATTAATGTTGGTGTTTGGCAGGGTTTCATGCTCCCACCCACTTTATTTTTCATTTTTATAATCAATATCTTGTGCATTCCCCACAAACCACTGGTTTACGTTTGTTGGTGATGAAAAAATGGGTTTCTCATACTCACTCAACAGAGTTGGAGATTTTCTAACCAACTAGAATGAAATGCCTTGAAAACCCAGTGCTTCAAAGACGAACCTTAATATAAATGCACTGTCGATGAAATAATCTTGTATCGTCGAAGTCAAGGAAGTCTCAATTTTTGTCACTCGAAATAATTCGATTCTTAATTGGAACGAGCACATATTATTCTACGAAAGGTGTGTCTATCTGTATTTTCTATAGGTATTATCACGATCGCTGTTGAACTGAAATTAGTGAAGGAGTGAATGTGTTACACCTCTCCAAAGTGCATATTTGTTCACGTTGACAATGAAACTCCCATATACAAATTAACGCGGAGGATCGTTCTTTAGCCGAACCACGCGAATGTGGAATTCTCTGCTTGATCATGTACTCCCTTTCCGTTATAATATCCAGTCATCCAAGATCAATGTACATCCTTTTTGCGACAATAGTGAAGAAAGTGCGATTGAACCCAACGCTATGAGGGTTAGAATCAAAGCATCCACATTGTGCTCTGACGTTCAAGGGTCCTTCAAAATCACCTTTTGTGTGCGCATTAGAGTAAAAAAACACACACATCAAAACACTGCTGTGTGGATGGTATGAATTCTCAAGCAGTCTTTCCTAAAGTGGAAATAGTATGTTAGTTGCTATGGTGTACAGCTCTGACGGTTTAATTCTGTGCTGTTGTTCATTATGGTTTATGTATTGTATATATCTGTTGAAACGCCACAAATCTGTGGGGGAGGTAGACGTGGCGCCTGCATGGGCGCGGGTTCTACTACCAACCCACTTTCCACTAAGACAAAGTTTCGTTGACGCTGACCACCAAACAAGTATTCTCCACCAAGACCGTCCACAAGGAGTAATTAATTGAAAGACACTGGATTGTTTATTTATTCATCATCATCATCGGCACTACAACCGGGAGCCGGTCTTGGCCTTACTTAGCAAGTCCTGAGACTTGTTAAATTTTCCATAATGATTTGTTTTTTTCCGGGTAAGGTCATTAGTCTTGTGCCAGAGGCTCCCCGACGGTAAATCGAACCCCGGTCTCCCACGTGACAAGCGGGTATACTAACCACTATACTATCGAGGAGCCCATATTTATTTATTAATAGTTTCTTTGTTGATAATACGATTGATCCTAAATGCAGTTGGTGAAACAAATAAGTTGTGGAATGTACACTGTAACTTTCGATACTAAACTGTTACAATGAACTTATTGTTTTATGATGTTATAGTTTCTTTCTTATCAATTTATAAATGAAGTTAATGAGATAGAGCAGATATGTTCTTCTTAGACACACATTACGCGATCGGATGCAATTTAATTTTTTGTTGAGCACTTAGCTCTGACAATTGATTTGGATAAAGTTAATTTGTGTTAGTCGATTGTTCGTCTCCCTACGTTGATATATTTAATTGACAACATTTCGCACAAATAAAATGATTAAAAATGTTACTACTATAAACGACCCGATCCCGGCTCTGGGTATGCACGCGTGCCCGCAGCGCTACGGGGAGCGGAGGTGGGGAACCGACCGACTCGCTCGGTGAATGGAAATCGACTCCACTGAGGGTTAGGATGTGACTCTTGATCCAACCCCCAGTTCGGTGGCGAGTTTGCGGGGTAAAGAAAAATTGTCTCTCTTTGCTGAGTAACCAGTAAGAGAATCCGCCTGGCTAAATTCCGGTGATGAGTGTGTGTGATCGTGTAGATCATTGTTTACCCATGCAACGAGGTCATAAGAAACGAATCCGGAAGCATTGGAAGGCAAAGGGCATCGTGTGTAATGAGGTTCAGCTGAGTAAACAATCTGTACCTCATTAGGTGCTAATGCAATTGGATGTTTATGGCATCTCTGACTGCAGTAGGAACAGGGTTCTTGTTTGCATTTGGAAATGCCGAAGAATTCGGTTTCGGTGATAATGCGCGAGATGCGGTAATTGTTTGTCGATTGGACAAACGAATCGCGGGTCGGTTTATTACAACTGAATAAACAAGCTGTCCGACATTGCATTTTATCTGATGACGAAGGGTGCCGAATGGTTTTGGATTTATGGTGCCCGTATGATATGAAGAATTCTTTTCAGGGAATTTAGGAAATGCATTTGCATTAAAGAAAGAATTTTTGTATCGAATTTATGTAATGCGTTGAATGCATTAAGTGTCCTGAGAAAAGAAATGTTTTTGATGCGGGGAAATGTTTGCAGGTGCTAATGCAGTTGCATTAGCAAAAAACAATGGGCTATGAGAGCTTCAGAACTGGAAGCTTTTAGGTAATTTGGGAAGGTGAGTAGTGGCGTTTAGTGGGACTTTGGCGGTTTTGTGTATTGTCCAGGTGTTCCGCCGAACTCTGTATACCGCAGAGAAAAGAAAACACCAACGCTCCGTACACAGTACAAAATTGAAACTCAGAAAGAATTGTTTTAATTGAACTTTAATTTTTTTTTGGTTTAATATTTCCTTTATCAATAGGTACACAAACGTTCGAGTGTTCGCAGTATTACAATTTCTGATGACGAGACACAATCGCTCTGGGGTTCACAATATAATGTTTTTATAATTTGATACTGTCCTTCGACGGCATGATATAGTGTTCTTGCTAGGTGTTTGTAGCAAAACGAATCAGCAGGTACAACTTCAAATTTCACCCGCTAGATTACACACTCGACGTTACTTTTTTTTAACCTAATACAAATTCTTTTCATGGACCGACCTCCTCGTTGGGGTTCAAAGTGACTATATCTATCGACCTCCTCGGTGCGGTTCTCTCGGTTCGACTATGCGTTATAGACTAAATTCCAATTCCCCATCGGCAAGGGAAATCTTCCCAGCGCATCTTTGCACAGAACTTCCCATCATATCTGCTAACAGACTTTTCCATAGTATCTGTTAACAGCATAAATTTCCCTTTGCATCTGAAAAGGAGAATTTCCCGTAGTATCTGAAAAGGAGAAATCTTTCCTCGTGGTCATCGACATCATTAGCTGTTGGTTAGCGGAATTTTGTTCCTTTGTCTTAAGACCGGATGCCGCCGCTTATTCTCCGATCTTCTCCTTAGGATTTGTTTATACCGCACATCTGGCCTGAGAAGCAAAGGTTCTCATGCTATTCAGATGGTTACAAAGGACTATGGGATGTAATGCTTTGTTTGTACTTCCACTCATAAACATCTGCCGTGGGTAGTGTTAAGAGTTTATGGCGGCATGACTGCTAATCGGCAGCGCAACGATACGCCTTGTTTGCACAAGTGTGCCTTTTGCGTTAGGGTCATGCCGGGGATTTAGGTGTTAATTTCCATTAGCTACCAGAATAGGTATCCGTTGTTCGGTTTATTTACCGACAATGGTATTTCATAGGAAACGTCGCTTTGATGCTTAGGATGGGTGAGTGATTTTCATGCGACGCTTTCCTGCATGGCGCATTTGCTTAGATGCGATGCTTTCCTGCCTTTTGGAATTGGGTTGAATACAATGTATGGATGTGTTGAACTCGATATTGGGAGCTTTTGAACGTTTAGTTCCTTGCTTTCTGATATCGGGTTCAACGTCGTTGCATGTCCTATAACCTTTTGTTTCAGATATTGTTACTGACTATTGGGACACGTGTCTGTGGGCACGTGTGCTGAAAAAGGTGAGTAAAGTTCCTTGGCGGAAAGGATACCTCAACCTGTAGTGAGTTGTATGGTAGAACCGCTACAGGACCGCCACAATCCATCTCGATACCCCCCCCCCACCCCCCCCCCCCCCACCAATTATAATTGGTTTACAATTGGGCAGAGGGGAAGGAAGAGCGATTTGAGGTTGGAGGGTGAAGAGGCTCCAAAAGGTGATACTGGGAAGACCAATATTATGAAAAGAAGGAGACCACGCCCGGACGCTATTATAATATCCAAAACCGGGGAAAAAACATATGCGGATATACTGAAGTTTATGAAGGCCAAGCCCGAGCTAAGTGAACTCGGAAATAGCGTAAATAAAGTTCGAAAGACAGCAAAAAAGGAATTGCTGCTAGAACTGAAACGCCGTCCAGAGCCACCACCGAGACACTGAAAGCAAAGGTACAACAAGTACTAAAGGAAGATGCTAATGTCGAAACAGTGTCACAGGAAATCACGGTTGAGTGTCGTGATTTAGATGAGGTGACCACTGAGGAGGAAGTCCTGACAGCGATCGCTATAGAGTTCCCCGCGCTGAACGCAATCCCAAAGGAAGCGGTAAAGAGCTTAAGAAGAAAACCAGATGACACGCAGGCTGCCATGATCCGCTTACCAAGAGAAAAGGCTAGTATGTTGCTGGCTACAGGTTTCCAGGGAAATAGAATATTTTAAATGCTTTTTGGACAGAATAATACAAGAAGCTAGAGATAAGACCCCTCTTATAGTGGCTGGAGATTTCAACGCTTGGGCAGTAGGACCAACAGTAGAGGCCAGGCACTACTTGAAGCCTTCGCAGTCCTAGATGTGGTGTAACTTAATGATGGTATCGATGACACCTTCATAAACGAGAGAGGCCGGTCCAAAATCGACATCATATTTGCCAGTCCCATGTTGGCAAGAAGTATGGAGTGGCGAGTTTTGGACACCTACACCCATAGTGACCACCAAGCCGTGATGTATGAAATATTACCGCACAGGGGATTCATCACTGGCAAATTGGCGAAGAAAGTCCAAAAAAATGGGTGGAAAGAGAAGGACCTCGATGCGTAACTGCTCGATTATATACTGGAAGATCCAATCGCACAGTTTGACGCAGAGGCCGGTGCGAACAGGTAGGCTGCAAAAGTCATGAAGTGGCTAACTACCGCATGTGATGCTTCTATGCCACGAAAAAGACAACCAGCAGGGGCTATCAAACCAGTCTATTGGTGGAACTCAGAGATCGCCCATGTGCGATCGGAGTGCAACAGGTTACGACGCTTGCAACAAAGAGCAAGAAACCGTAACACCTACCCACAATTGCATGCGGAATTCGTCAACAAACGGAAAGAGTTGAAGAATGTAATCCGCTAAAGTAAATATGACGCGTTCTGCTCCCTAAGGGATGAATTAAATAACAACCCATGGGGCAGCGCTTACAGAATAGTCATGAAAAGACTACAGATTAACAGTAGCCAAACACAAAAAGGAAAACTGACATGGCAAGAACTGTTTTTTTTTTTTTTTTTTTTTTTTTTTTTATTAGACTTCTCTCGGGAGAGGTGTTCTCTTCCCGCAGTGTGATGAGGTATTGAAAGTGCAAGAGCAGTGGTGGATCACTGGAGGAGAGATACCTCCCGTGACCACCGAAGAGGTACTCTTGGCTACAGGGGTTATAAAAAAAAACAAGACCCCGGGACTGGATGGTATCCCTAACGCTGTAGTGAAGACCGCTCTACCAAAAAAGGCGGAAGTCTTCAGCAGTCTCTTCACAACCTGCTTTCAAACAGGACGATTTCCTAAACGATGGAAAAAACAGCGACTTGTGCTTATTCCAAAAGGTGTCAAGAATCCAGAAGAGCCGTCTTATCGCCCGTTGTGCATGCTGGACACAACAGGAAAACTGCTTGAGCGAGTAATTGCCACTCGCCTGGAAGAATTCTCTGAGGGAACATCGGGGCCCTCTGAATCGCAGTATTGGTTCCGGAAAGGTAGATCAACCGGAAAAGCACTAACTGTTGTGCGCGACATCGCTCGCAATGCGATAGCTGGAGCACGACGGCTAGGTGGTACCAAAAAATATTGCGCGGTGGTGACGCTTGATGTTAAAAATGCTTTTAACTCGGTGAATTGGAATCGGATTCTATAAGCGTTGGGCGATCTATAAGTCTCCCCCCACTTGGTGCGTATATTAGCAAACTATCTCTCGGATAGAAGACTGCTCTATGACACAGATGAGGGACCACAGGAATATAAAATAACAGCGGGTGTACCTCAGGGATCTGTATTAGGTCCGCTGTTATGGAATATAATGTATGATGGTGTGCTCAGAGTCAATGTACCAGAAGGGGTTAGAATCATTGGGTACGCAGATGATTTGGGAATAGTAGCCGTAGCTATACATCTAGATGACCTGGAGAATATTTGCTCCCAAGGAATCCAGAGCATTAAATGCTGGCTAATATGGCCGGACTGAAACTAGCTGGACATAAGACGGAGGCAGTTTTAATAAGCAGCCGCAAGAAAGAAACACCTTGATTTGGAAATAGAAGGACAAATAATCAGATCCAGTCCCTATATTAAATATCTTGGTGTTGTACTCGACAACAGGTTGAGCTTCAAGGAACACCTGAGGAAAACGAGTGAAAAAACGGCAAGAGTATGCAAAGTTTTGGCGAGACTGCTACCCAATGTTGGAGGACCCCGTCCCCACATAAGGAAACTCATAACCAGTGTCAACACCTCCACTATAATGTATGCAGCTCACATATGGGCAGGAGCCGCACAGTATAAGTCATACATGGGGCGAGTGAACTCAGCGCATAGACTAGCATCACTAAGAGTATGCTGTGCATTTCGAACGGTATCCGAAGATGCCATAAATGTTTTGGCCGGGAGGACACCACTTGACATTGCAGCTAAAGAAAACGCTGCGTTGCATAAGGTCTCCCAAGAGAATCGTTGGAGAATGCGGACACAATTAGAGCTCTCAAGCCTAAGAGAATGGCAACGAAGGTGGGATTCTTCCACCAAAGGTAGATGGACCCACACCATGATACCTGATAGAGAAACATGGGTGAAAAGAAAACATGGCGAGCTGAATTACTACTTGACTCAGCTAATGTCAGGACATGGATGCTTCCGGCAATACTTGCACAAGTATAAACATGTGAATCACCCATACTGCTTGTATTGCGAAGGCAAAATAGAAAATGCGGAACACGTACTCACCGAGTGCGTGAGATTCGAGACCGCACGAACGATTTTGGAGAGACACACGAGACAGACAGTTACTCCGGCTGGAGTAATAGAATACATGCTTAGTCCAAAACAGGCATGGTCCGTAACCAATGGTATTCTCTGTGAAATGATGCAGCAGTTGCGACGTGACGAGCGAAGTAACAGGTAAACTCCGTCCCGCCCCGCGATGGAATATCTAAAAGAAAGTTCCGCGGGGATCAACGGGAATATGAGCCTAGCGGGAGGTGGTTTTAGTCGGTAAAAACCCGGCATGCCCCTGGATCGGTCTAGAGGTATCTTTTGAAGATTTCCACCTTCCTACTGAAAACAGCCCTGCGCTATCAATATTTAAGGTATATGTGCGAGTGTGGGGCCTAATCGAGCGTTGAAACTTATTAGTGTTTCATATACTATACGTCTATTCCGAAATTTAAATTCAGACGAAACTTTTTCTGCTGAGGTAAATCATCGATTCAGATGGTAAGAATACTAATCGTGGAACGTAAAAGAATTCACACTCCAGACCTAAACGACTTTTGTGTGTATAGATGTAGGTGCCATTGACAAATGAAGTGTAAGTTGCAAATATGGTATTGCTCAACTCGTCAATTGCCTTTCCGTTTCATAAGTATTCGATAGCGAAAGCCGTCAGTCAAAGTGTGCACTTCATTCTTAGATCAGCATCATCATCAACGGCACTACAACCGGGAGCCGGTCTTGGCCTTATTTAGCAAGTCCTGAGGCTTGCTAAATTTTTCCATAATGATTTGTTTTTACGGGCAAGGTCATTAGTCTTGCGCCATCATTCTTACATAGACAAATGATATTCAGTCGAGCTACACGGGTATGGAACACCTTGCTAGGTCATGTGGTTCTCCGAGGTTGCAAAATAGAACCATTCAATAACTGTTGCAGTTCAAAAAGTCAGTGGCTACTCGGGGCGCCAATGCGCCGCTATAGGTTAGCCTCTCCCAAAGAAACTGTAATAAAAAAATACAAGGCCAATGTGTATCGAGCCCCATTTCCTTCCTTCATGCTCTTCAATTTCTTCCGTGTGCAATGAATATTGACATTCAAGGGTATGTAAGAGTCACTTCTGTGAAACGCATGTTATAAAAAACAAATCCAAAAAATCCCCCCGATCGTGGACAAGACCTAAATCACCTTTTTGAAATCAAATCATTTTACTTTTCAAATGCAGATTTTCTTCGACTTTGGGTTTTTAAAATAGTCATTATCGGGGATTCAGACTGAGTACAGACATATCTTAAATTTCTTATAAATCACAAAGTTGGGGAACAAATTTAGCTTAATATTGAGTATTACCCGAGTACAAGAAGCTGAACACGGTTATGGGCAAAATCTGTTCTCTCCTCTCCTTTACGACATAGCCGACTATTAAGAAGTCTGGAGATTTTGGTCTAAACCATCGACAATCAATCGATCTGTCCTAACAGTTGCTTGGTGACCCATATTTCACTGTAACGATCAATACACCGCTCTAATCGATCTAATGTGCCATCTAAAAGAACTTTCGGTTTTGTTTCCCAAAAACTTTAATTTTTCAAACTTCTAAACTGTCGTTGTCCGTCCGCTTTTCTTCAGCAACACCAGACTTGTGCCCAAGAATCACTTTCACTCTTCTGGAATGGGGGGAAGACCGAGAAGTTGGAGGATCACGAGAAGGTGGGCGAATGTTGTTGGCAAAGGAGTGCTTGCAAACGGTTCGATACCACTGATCATTTTTGAACACAGTGCCCATTGCTAAGGATTGATGGCGGTTGTCCCAGACCGAATGTGCGTGCATCTACAATATATCTTTCATATCGGTTTCTAGGGCATTGAGTTCTGTGTTGCCGCCAGCCCTCCTGCATACAGCTGTGCCCAAGAAGGGCTTTCAAGCCTCCTGCTCTAATGTGATAAATTCGTTATCACAAACATTCTCGTTACAAAAAAACGAGAATAAGCATAAAAAACTTCAAAATAAAAATCAAAAGCAGCCAAAAGCACAAAAACAGCAACAACAATTGAGTATCTACACAGTTTTATGTTGGATGCGTCGTGACCCAGTTTTACTTTTAATTTTTATGACTCCCCCCGCGATCAGTGCACGACTGTGTTGGTGCCGTACAATGCGTTCGCGCGTCTTTCCGAGTCATTTGTAGGGCAACCCCGAGAAGAAACTCTGTCGATGAAGCTAAGAAACTTGAAAAAAGATCATTGTTGTTGTTGTCTAAATTTTTTAGGGCTTTGCCGGAGGAAAACATTTTGGGAGTTGAAATTGGGTCAACTAATATAAACGAATGCTGCTGATATAAATTTTGTTTTATAGATATTCGTTTGGGAGTGTTGGTGAGCGCGCATAGAACAACTGTGCTCGTAGTGTCTCTCGAATGATTTAGTGTGGTGCCCTTTTGATAGTGGAGCGATCGGAGGCGGCGGGCTGGACTGGCCACCTCTGAGCGAGCTCCAATCTAGCTGAAAGTTACCCGCACGAAGGGCTCGTTTGGGCTTGAAGATAAAGACGGCGACAGCTAGTTACTGCCTACAGATGTGATTTCATGTGTTGGTGATCTTAATTGTCTAGAGTTGTACGTATTTTTTGTTTTGTTTTCGTCTCGTTTTTGTTTTTTATATTTTTGTTTTTGTTTTCGGAACATAGTTTTGTTTTTCATTTAACTCCTGTTAGCCCTTCGCTGCGTTGATGGAGACCGAAAAGGAGACCAACTACCACTACACCCGCACGCTTCAGTATTTTTAGAATGCAAATATATTTTTTATAGCATCGCCACTGGATCGTTAAATTTTCTTGGTTAATCTTAAGGGATTTTTTGTTGCTGGTCTTCTAGGAATCTGGGCCAATGGATGAATTCCACAACGAAGTGGAAGAAGTCGAAAAAGAAGCTGCTTGCTGTTAGGACCAGGGAAAATGTTTTTGATGTTAAGTACATCCGAAGACAGATAATATCATCGAAAGTATTCCAGAGGCTATGTGTGCGGATTCGGGGTGTTGTGGGCCCTACAACTGGATAATGAGGGTATGTATTAGTGTAATTAGTCGATTACTTGCACTAATTTGAGAGAAAACAAATTCGAGGCACACATGAGCTGCGGATTTGTTTTGGTTTGTCTGGGTTTTAATGAACTCAAAGCGGGCAGGGAAGACACTTGTTATAAAAACATATGGAACTACCTTAATAAGAAAATGTAGGTCTTGATAGCGAAGACGAACAGACTGCAGCAAGGCTGACAGTCAATGCCAGACAAAATCTCATCGAGAAGGGGCAGTTATTGTTTTCATTGATTCCATTATAAGTGACCTATTTGTTGTTGGATTCACAATTATCTGGGGTCGAACATATTGAACAGTGGCAACGCATCAAGTTTATGGGCCGACGTCAAGATGTTGGCTCTTAGTAGAGGGATACTTACCCGTAAAAAGGAGGGCCCACAATTTGTTGGTGTTCGAGATTTACAGTAGAGGAAATAGAATTCATAGTGGACTAATGATGTCCTTGAAAGAAGTCCTCCATTTGCCGCTACAAATTCCCCATGAGCATAAAGAAGAGTGAAAATTGGAAAGATGGGTAATAGAACATGGCGTCGACTGTGTTGATTAGAAAACTCTCATTGTTATGTGTTTTTTTACTCAAGATGTACATTCCACGTAAACCAACTAGTTTAGATAACATTCAACTGAAATATATGTTGCCGGATATTTTTTGTACCTGTAGGATTGCGATATCTCACGGGTCTTAAAGTAACTATAAAATATTACAGTGCACAAAATAAAACCGGCATAATTGTTTACTATCTATCTATCTGTGGGAAGCATAGGAACAACCAGAGTAGGATAACCCTAGGACAACCACACCCTATCGTTCTTCTTTTTTTTTTGTAATCGATGACAAAACAAATACGAGACTCAAATCTGTTCACATAGATAAACACATTTACTAAGAATTAAAATATTTGAATAGATATAAAGGTTAGACTCTCAGCTTTTGTCGACGTAATCGTCTTTCCAATCGACGCAAATTTCCAGGCGTTGTGGCATTTTACATATAACCTTTCTTAGAACTCTCCCACCGTCTCGGACAGTCTGTTTGAACTTTCGCGGCTTCCGAGAATTTGGCGGATTGCGCCATTGTTTCGTATGTCGTGCAGAGTACCGAAATTTTGCCGCCATTAAATTGAATCAATTGAATCCTCAACATCCCCACCCCCTTCTGCCCAGCACTTAAGGAATTCTCGGGCCATTTACTGTCTTCGCTGAACATTTTGGGAACTCAACTGACGTACACCTTCCAAAAACGCCAATCTTTTGCCAAAGTCTTGACAATTGCGGTCTTACTGGCATCAGGGATTCGTTTGTCACACTCCATGCCAATTTTCAAGCAAGTTTTTCTCCACTTACGCAATAGTTTCGTTCGATATCTGAGCCCCATCGTAACACTGTCTCGTTATGGACATCTGTAGTCCACCCGTGAACTTTTCGGCGCACTTGCGCATGTTTTTGACGTTCATACATTCTGGCCCATAGACTTTGTAGCGGTTCTACGAACCACACAACCCACTACAGGTTGAGGTATCCTTTCCGCCAAGGAACTTTACTCACCTTTTTCAGCACACGGGCCTGTGGGGACTCTAACAGATACACACAATTCACAAGCAAAAATAGTGAAGAACCCGAACGAAAAATCAAATAAGAAAAATACATCAGAACCGTATACCAAGCGAAAACAAAAATAATTCACATCAGTGGAGTATAGTCGAGTTTGGAAATCAAATTCTAAACACGGCCAGTAGCCTGATGTGTAACGCTTAGGTAAATTTTTTTTTCGTGATTCGAGCTGTCATAGCGTCAGTTGGAATCACACGATCTTCTTCACTATTATTTCAAACGCTATAGGCCCACAGACACGTGTCCCAATAGTCAGTAACCATACCTGACACAAAAGGTTATAGGACATGCAACGACGTTGAACCCCATATCAGAAAGCAAGGAACTAAACGTTCAAAAGCTCCCAATATCGAGTTTAACGCATCCATAGATTGTATTTTACCCCAATTCCAAAAGGCACGAAAGCATCGCATCTAAGCAAATGCGCCATGCAGGAAAGCGTCGCATGAAAATCACTCACCCATCCTAAGCATCAACGCTATGTTTCCCTTGAAATACCATTGTCGGTAAATAAACCGAACAACGGATGCAACATCTGGTAGCTAATAGCAATTAGCACCTAAATCCCCGGCATGATCCTAACGCAAAAGGCACACTTGTGCAAACAAGGCATATGGTTTCGCTGCCGTCCAATAGTCATGCAATCATAAACATCTTAACGTAGATCGCTCGCTAGATGTTTATGTTTCGAAAATCCTAACAAAGGAACTATACCAATCCCACGGTTCCTTTTATTGCCCATCTGAAACGCACAAGAACATTGTTAGCTTAAGCCAGTTGGCTAACCTAAACATATCCCACGGAAAGATCGGAGAATAAGCGGCGGCATCCGATCTTTAAACGAAAGGAACAAGATTCCGATAACCAACAGCTAATGGTGTTGATGGTTATGAGATAAGATTTCTCCTTTTCAGATCCTATGAGAAATTCTCCTTTGGAGATGCAATGGCAAATTTTATGCTGTTAACAGATACTATGGGAAAGTCTGTTAGCAGATATGATGGGAAGTTCTGTACAGAGATGCGCTGGGAAGATTTCCCTTGCCGATGTGGAATTGGAATTTAGTCTAACGAGGGAGTCCAACAAAGAGAGTCGAACTGCGAGGATCTGTAACGAAGAGACTCTAAGAAAGATAGTCGAGCAGCGCAGTCAAGAGGAGATAGTCGTTTTTAGAAAAGTCTTTATCGAACACGAGGACAGCGCACCCCACCGAGGAGGTCGAACCGCGAGACAATTACGCTAGTAGAAATAACAACAACAAAAAAAAAAAAATAAATAAATAAATAAAGCGCAGTAAAATTACGAGTCCTTACAACTTTTGAAAGTCGTTCGAGTTCCGCGCAAGTACGCACAAGTTTAGTGTCGCCGTTTGATTGAATAGTGGAAGTCATTAAGAGTGCTAAAGAACATAGTTTAGTCATTGCAACTACTGTAAGAGCATAATATTATAATTTGATTATCAACGATAAATTAAATGGGACGTGATCAATAAATAAAAGAAGTTTGTGTTTCATTTGTGACGGCGTCTGTGTACCAAGTTGTTTTCTTGTTCGTGAACAGTGTTCGGCGGAACACTCCAGAGACCTACGACACTTGGACAACATACAAATCCCCTATAGCCACAATCGACAACAGCTACCGCCAAAACTTCACAAATGTCAAAGGGGACAGTGCCTTTGGATCTTAAAAAAAGTATCATTTCACGTAACTTACACCTGGCGGGTGAAGGAAACAGGAGCTTCAACGCTACCAGCTACTGTGACCGAGTGTCGTTGGTTTTGAATAGGGGGCACCAAGATAAGTGCCAATGCCGATGCGTATAAGCGATTTTCACGATTCCACTGCGATATTTTACGGACACACCTCGTGTGTACGACTCGTGACAGAACCGTAATCTGCACTGGCTTCGATGGATCCCTGCTTACAAATGTTCCGTGTGTAGTACCATACTCGGTTCAAGCTGGATCCGAATGATGATCGATGGGTATTTACAAACCCACGGTTCCGGGTTAGATGGAGAATCGCCGGACAATGCGACACAATTAGAGCTCTCAAGCTTAAGAGAATGACAACGAAGGTGGGATTCTTCCACCAAAGGAATATAGACTCACACCATAATACCCGATGTAGAAACCAGGGGTAAAAAAAAAAAACTGGCGAGCTGAATTACCACCTGATTCAGTTAATATCAAGGCATGGATGCTTTCGGCAATACTTGCACAAGTATAAGCATATGAATCACCCATACTGCTTGTACTGCGAAGGCCAAATAGAAAATGCGGAACACGTACTCACAGAGTACGTGAGATTCGAGACCGCCCGAAGGATTTTAGAGAGGCATATGAGACGTGCAGTTAGTCCGGCTGGAGTAATAGAATACATTCTCAGTTCCAAACAAGCACGGTCTGCACTAAATGATATTCTATGTGACATGGTGCAGCACTTGCGACGCGACGAGCGGGGTAACAGATAAACTCCGTCCGCCCCGCGATCGAATATCTAAAAGAAAGTTCCACTTGGATCAACGGGAATATGTGTCTAGCGGAAGGTAGTTTTAGGTGGTAAAAATCCGGCATGCCTCTGGATCGGTCCAGAGGTATCTTTTCAATATTTCCACCTTCCTACCGAACACAAAAAAAGGATAGATGAACTCTTTGATTGGTCACGACCGAATCACATGGCCACCCAGCTTCGCTAGTTTGTTGACAAACTATCGCTGATTATCCTTTATGAAGAGTTGGCGTGAGTTCCTGTTCTAGTGAATGACATTATCGGCAGCATCGGGCCTTTGTGTACCTTGGTACTACCACGGTACTTGTGTCATGCAACCACATCTGATTGTTGATATTTTTTGATCGTTATTAATCTGTCCTCGATGGCTTATTAGAAGCCTAATACAGGGCCGTGATATGGGACTACAAGACGTATCTGAGTTGTACAGACAGCCGGAAGAAATCTGGCAGTTCGTCTGTCATTAACATCGTGTGGTCTTACAGTCAATTCTGAGTGGTACACAACCATTTGTTTGCCAGTTGTCTTCCAAGAAATCAGGAAAACCAACCGCCGAAGACGAATCACTCTTCACCACGCCAATGCGAGCTCTCACACATCGGCTGCGGCAACTGCATTTTTGAGCACCCAAAACATCGATTTGATGGGTCATCCGCCATATAGTCCTGACTTGGCACCGAATGACTTCTTTTTATTCCCGTACGTAAAAAACAAACTGAGAGGTCAACGTTTTTCGACACCCGAAGAAGCGGTTGCTTGAGATACCTCAATCAGAGTGGCAAAAGTGCTTCGAGGTTGTGTGGTTCGTAGAACCGCCACATGCTTTTGATGGTGTTATTCTTCACTAGTCGTGTGTGTATCTGCTACAAACGCCACATCACTCCCTTCCCAGTAGCTTTCGTTACGATCAACTTCGAAATGCGAACGACTGAGCGAAGAGCGAGCAATAGAGCGATCGAGAAAATGTCAGAGCAGGCGAGTAAGCCGGTGCTCTGCGTAGAAGTCATGGGACTGTAAGTGGTAAAGTTCTATGAGTGTATGGGAGTGTGTGTTATGTCGTACAGATCACGTCGGTGTCACCACTTTGGCGGATGTTGATAGTTCGAATGTCACTGCGTCTTTACGTCGTAGTGTTCCGCCGAAGACTGTTCTCCAACGACACACGAAAAATAAATTCAGCAACAAATGAAACTCTATTAAATTGTTTGTAGGAAGCGATTATTAATTTTTCCCTTTTGTATTAAATGTTTATAAGTCGCAACGTTGCGCTAGTACCCTTTACAATTAAATTTCGGTGAAACGATTAAGTGGGTTTAACCATAATAGATAATCTTTCGAGTACACTAAAAATATGTTCACCTTTGACCCTTTGGTTGCACTTTTACCGTTTGGAGTTTTTAAGGTTGCTAGCTTCTGTCGACACGGCGCTTCGCCAACTGTGTTTATCTAGTTTTACAATCATGTGTCAGTAGATAGCCGTGCTGCCTTGATACACTTGGGGTTATGCCGCTTTTGTTGGAAGCTGGGTCAGTTGATTTACTGAGCTTATGTTGGGATTCGACAACATGGCCGGATCATCCCTGAACGGGGTCACACAAGTGCTCGCATGTGAGGATGACATCGCCGTTCTGGGCGATAATCTAGAAACTGTTAGTAAAAACTGTGAAATCATCATGCAAGCGGCAGAAGAAGTGGGCCTAGAAATAAATGAAGACAAAACAAAATACATGATTAGTGCGAGAGCGGGGGGACCTCAGGGAACACATATAAACGTCAGAGGCAAGATATTTGAAAAAGTTAAAGAATTTAAATATCTGGGAACGACACTGACGGCCAGTAACGAAATGTCGAAGGAAATTAACAAAAGACTGCATTCCGACAACGCTAATTGGCACGCAGTCAGTAAACTGCTGAAATCCAGACTGCTATCACGTAACACAAAACTCCGTATCTATAAAACCATAATCATGCCGATTGTTCTATACGGATGCGAAACATGGGCTCTCACAAAACGGGTAGAAAG
Source organism: Microdon myrmicae (assembly GCA_963931805.1). Classification (NCBI taxonomy): domain Eukaryota; kingdom Metazoa; phylum Arthropoda; class Insecta; order Diptera; family Syrphidae; genus Microdon; species Microdon myrmicae. The sequence continues at coordinate 238,561,800 of OZ007497.1, read as the reverse complement.
CAAATTCCGCGTTTTCGAGAATAAAGTACTAAGGGGTATCTTTGATGGTAAATATGACGAGGAGGTAGGACAATGGAGGAAACTCCATAACCACGAATTGATAGTGAGTGTATTCAAGTCGCGAAGATTAAGATGGGCCGGACACGTGGCGCGAATGGGCAACGATAGGACCGGGCATAGCATTCTTGACGGTAGACCAACGGGAAAGAGACCGGCCGGACGGCCGCGACGGAGATGGGAGGACAATGTTAGGTTTGACCTAGAGGAGGTCGGATCGAATGGTCAAGCGTGGAAGGAGAACGCACAGGACAAGGAACGATGGCGGAGTCGAGTCGGTGATGTCATGAACTTCCGGGTTCCTACAGGCCAATAAATAATAATAATAATAATAAGTGGGGATTCGCGATTACCATTATTTTTTTATCATTGCAAAATGTCCATAGTGGTAAGAAATTAGTACCAAGAAAACATTCTAAAAGACGCTTTGGTGCATTTTTGACCTGGCAAATCCGTCCAATGTTAAATAAAGTCTTCAAATATATGTAAAAATAATAAATTTCTTTCCAAAACCTGAACTGGTTTGACGGAGTAGCCAGAAAAATGACATCTTATCCGTTGGATCAGTGTGTCACTTTTGGACCCTTGACATATTTGTCTTACTACAATTGTTGCGGATACACTGGATGCAGTTAGTGAAGTCGCCATGGAATGCTGCCCATGGCAACACTATAACAAATGTCAGCAATTAGCTGACATAATCGAATTTGGTTGTCAAGCAAACAATAACAACATAACAACTTTCTTCTTTCGTTAGCGCTTGGTGTATACAGATCTAATCTATAGAAATCTTAAGAATCACAAGAAATAAAGTCACTATTTCTTCTATAAACTGGAATCAACATTGTTTCAATTCTCTGGCGGATACAATTTGGGATTAGAAATCAAGGTAATCCTTTCAGTTAAACATTTTATAGCTATTGTTGCAGCAAACGAGAAATAGTGTCGCTGCACGCCAGGAGACCACATTGTTCCTGAAGTTCCTTTTCCCGGACCACCGAGCATACATTGGGTGGTGGATAGTTTTGTATTATACAAATACAAAACAACAATCGTCAATCAAAAAGTATGCAACTAGTTCACTTTAGAAATTAGGTTCGATAAACACAAAAAGTCGTTCTGAAGCTGAGACACATATATAGTGCTTTTTTTACCTTATCATGCGTTTGCTCCTCATTACTAGATTTTCAAGAGTAACGTGAATAAGTATTGATCGTTTTTAATCTCCTCTCTATGTTCTTTCGTCCACACTATGCCTTTTGTGCGGGCGCTTAAAAAAAAGCACAGCAACACAGTTTGGCATTATACTTGTTCCATTTTAGATTTCGCGTACTACCCTCAAGATCATCCACTGATCAACCATATGTCAAGACTTAATCGGATTGCCATAATGCAGTAGATTTAAAGATCTATGTCTTCTTGTGTACCTGCCTAAAACGACTTAGCTCCCCATTGGAATATTCTAAATTGTTATGTTAATTGATACAGTTGTTGCACGTGTGTCAGTCTAATACCTTATAAAATGTGTTTCCTATTTAAAAACAACGAGTTTGGAAAGGCGTCAGTGCACCACCTCGAAAACCTCAAAAACTTTGTTTCCTATTAAAAAATAATAAAGGTGCAATATTGCAGCCAACGACTCAGTGCCCGAGAGAAGTGTATCTACTTGACACCAATTCCGATGATCAGGTAAATACGATCCAGAACCGATCCGCCAAAGTGCAAACAATCTACCGATGGAGTGAGTGTCCCTTGGATCAGCCCTTCTTTACAATCAACGAATTTAACTACAGCCAGCTATAGCGCTTGTTTAATCAACAAAAAACCGAAACGAATATCACATCTAATGGGGTCAACATTTTTATTATTAAATATGTTTTCTTCATTTTGTTGTTGTTTTAATTTTTTTTTTGTTTTAGTTTTTTATTAAGTCTTTTTTGTATTCTCATTTTGTTTTTCCTTTAGATTTTTGGATACAACACTCATGTCGGGGGCATCTGTGAGCATTTAACAGGCAAGAGCTGGAACATGGTTTGTTTTTGGGACGAAGTGAATTGCAGATAGTCAAGATAAATATAAAAACAATCGCAAATACGCTGTGATAACAGTTGAGAATAAATATTGTACTTACAAGTATCATTAAGATAGAGATACTCTTTACATCTGTCAGAACCGATGGACAATTTTTAAGAGATCGTATGCTGAGTATTTTTAATTCCATAGGAAATTTATGATGTGCGTTCTTGTTCGACTGGTGCAAATGGGGTCCATTGAAGTTGACGAAATTTTGGGTTCTCGTTACATTCGTAGACTGTGGATCGATGACTTGTAGACGTTACAGCATATCTAAATGACCCTGACTGGGGGAATACGTGGTCACGCCAAACACAATCTGGTAGTCTTATATGGGTTAGTTGATAAGCGGGGCAGAATCTGTTTGTATCAGTAGAAATCACTGCCCCATTCATGACGTTGATATTGGTGAGTGTAAGGAGTAATTACAACGTCACCTGATTTAAAAGACCACAAGGTTACCGGATTAGATCATATCAGTAAAATTTGGAACATACCCTATTTATGGTAAGCTACAGCATGACACATTATCGTAGTTTGGCTGGCATTCAATAGGCTTATGTTATGGTAGACCGGCATAGTGCTAACGAGAAATGGAATGACATATAGCTCTTGTGATATAAAAATATTTACCGATAGAAGTATTTTATAATGGAACATTTTTGCTATAATAATACAATGAATAGGCCATGTATTGAGCAAAATGATTTAGTGCAACAATTAAAAAAAATTATAAGATGTGATCAAAAACTAACCGTCTTTTCAATCATAGACTTATCCGCTAAAAAAGATCACAGTTCGTTTATGTCGGTCTAAAGCGTGAAGTGAGCTTTTTCATTGTTTTACGTTTTATCATAAGAAACGCTTTGCAACAGTGTGCAGTCAACTCTCAGTCAACTGTTTTACATATAGTCTAATGGTTCTCCCACCCATGCTATTACGTAAGCCGACCACATATAGTAGTACACGGATATGGTGCAAATTTTAAGAAAAGCAACAGACTTTAATACGATGACCTTCACATAATCAAAGATTACTACGACGACGGAAACTTCAAAATAAATTATTCCACACGGAGTTTTGGGTGTGTTAAAGAATATTCTTGATGGGTATTTCACCTGTCCAATGATTTTGGTTGCTCTTGGTTGACGATCCTGCCAGAAACTCTGTCGAACTTTAATGATAAGTGTTCTCTATAGGCCTCCTATGACGGCCTTTCAAAAGATGTATGAGAGATTGGGGCCCGATGGAGTAAGGTGCTTCTGTGGGTAGTTGGTGGTCCGTGCGTCGGCATGGACGTGGATTCTACCATCAACCCCACTAGTCCGCTAAAGTTCCAAAATGTGTTCAGCCGAAATTCGCCTGAAATGGTTCCGACGAACACCAAAGGAAGAGCACAACAAAACTCCACGACGACACCGTGCATACGGAGGAATAAGAATTGAAACACTGGTTATAGTTCTGATTAAAATCCGGGGTGTTTTCAATTATATGGTTATTGGTTTTATTATTCTTAATGTGCACTGATTAAATATTTAAACACTTCGACTCCGAGCACTTCTGTTCATCCTATTGTAGTTCACTTTGTCCGCGAGCCTTGTAATTTCAATTATAGTTAAAAGATCTTTTGTCTACACTAGTGGTTGCAACACTCCACTGTGTACGATCAACTTTAAAACTGTAGGTAAAACTCGATTTGGTAGGTTAACGCTTCTCCGCAGCGGAGCGGAGAGCGGAAGCCGAACCGACTTGCTCGGTTGGATGGTGGCAAACGACTTGGCGATAATCATCTCGTGCAGATCTGATTCGCTAACGAGGGAAATTTTAGGTGCATTTTCCCTGAGAGAGAAAGTGTTCCCCTCCACTAGGGAAAAGATTTACCTACCACCAGAGAATGGAGTTCATGGTGGTGTGTGTGTGTGTGATCGTTCAGATCCGATGTTGTTTACACTGGCTCGAAGGCAATGGAACCACGAAGCAGGCAGGCGGCAAAGACAAAGGAAGAAGCGACCAAATGCTTCGTCCGGTAATGAGGGTCAGCTGAGTAAATAGCAACCACTCATTAGATGCTAAAAGGGATTGAAATAATGGAGATCGTGTATCGTATCTCTGCCGACTAGGAGAATCGGATTTTTTGTTTGCATATGTTTATGCTATTGAATCCAATCCGACGGCTAAGCGTGACGTCGGTGATTGTTTGAAGATTCAAACAAAGAAATATTTCTGCGAGAAGTGCTAGCAGCTGAATCAATAGTTGCAAGTCTTTGGAAAGTAACTTCGATGGTTACACAATGACGTTGTGTATACCATCTGTATTAATTGGGGATTCGGTTCTTGGTCGCTAATGCAGAGATGCATTGATACATGATACAATTCTTTACAGGAATTTCCCGATAATGCATTGAAAGCATTAATTATCCTTGGGGAGGAAATGTTTATGTTGCGGGGGGATTGCGGCGCAGGTGTGGGAAAGTTGAAATCTGCCTGGGAACCGCAGGTGCCGAATAGGTTTTGGGATTCCTGAAAAGGTAGAAAAGAAATCTTACAGGAAATTATGTGCGAAGATATGCATGAAAGGTAAGTTTTCTTTTAAAGGGATAATAAATTTGATAACCTAGACGCGTAAAGCACTTCAGGTGCTAATGCACTTGCATTAGCCAAAACTTATGCCAATTGGGATGTCGTTATGAGGGTTTTCTGGGGTTGAAAGTATGGTTGCCAACGTATGGCAAGTATTCACTTCACCCTCGACGATTAAGTCTGGTTAGAAAATAGTTCACCCCGGAAAAAGACGATAAATGAAATGCACTGTCTTTACTAAAAGTTAATTTTATTTTTTTTGTATTTTAATTCTATTATCACGCTATAATTTCAATACACAATTGCTTTTATTATACTTAAAACGAGCAGCGGCGCGACCGTCTGGTTTGATTATTCGATAGTGACTGATCTGAATTAGGGTGGAAATCGTGATTTCTGCTTTTTACACATTGATCCGCCAACGGTAATCATGCTCTCTTGTGTGTTCCCCAACTCACCACACTCACCCAGGTCGAAACGTACTTGTGTATTCGTTCGACGTCGATGGGCGTAGCCAGAATGGAGAAATCAAAAGGGAAAGCACAATAACCCAGGGTTGATCTGGCTTAGTGTGTGTGCGTCAGTGCCGTGTATACGGCTGGTCTACTGACCTAGTGATAATCTCTTAGGTCATCGCACTATAGCAAGACAGAAATACGAGAGAGAGGAAAACCTAGCTAAGGTTATTCACCAGCAAAAAGAGATCATTGATCCCAAGCGAATGGGTGATCTGGGAAAAGTCAATAGGACGCCGCGCCGGCTGGGGATATAATACCATCGGGGAAACTCTGTGGAATGTTCGATAAATACCCAAGCCTATGGACAATGATGCAACCGCGTCGCTTGGTTTGACATGGTTGTTGCTAACCAATACGAATTGAATTTCCGGTGGAAATCCCATGGTTAGCGCAATAGTGTTGCCGTATGGCGAAGATTGTGGCTAAACTCAATTATGCATTATCTGCATAGAATAATGAGTTTAGCTATGCGTCCCTTTGACATGTTTTACAGGTAAATAACTTATCAAGGAAATGGGTAGGTATTGTGGTTGGAATTGTGGGTTGTTTCTCCTATAGGATAGAGAAACCCCTACAGTTTTTCATGTAAGTGGGCCGTGGGGTTTGGCGGAACCGCCACACTTCCTTGTATGGTTACAAGTTTTAGCAGTATCTTGGCTTATGGAGTTTTCAAATGATATGGAAAGATGTTTGCACCCAAGACATGAAAAACCACAAAATAATTCGAACTGGTTTCAGGAAACCAAAAACCAATTTATTGTTTGATTATTGTTTTTATTTTCAACAACGGAAGTACTTCTATCCGCTGATATGATCACTAGATTCCATAGTGGAGGAATATAGGGATCATCAATTTTCTATATACAACAGTTAGATATAACATATTTTTGGTTCATTGCATTGTAGGGATAGAAGTAGGTGCGCCGCGTACGGCACGGATTCACTTCTATCCTCACCATCACTTTAAGTTCACTGAAAATTGCTCGCCGACCAAACAGGAATGACACGTAAAACAAACACTGTAAGCCCGAGAAATAAAACACACTGTGGGACTTTTGTAACTAAAGTTCTTTTATTTTAGTTCCTTGAGTTATTGCTTAACACTTTGTTCTTTTTAAATTTATTAAGTTGATCCTTGAAGGCAGAATACCACAATACTACACTACTATTGCTAGTACAATTATACTAATGCTAAACAATATTACAAGATATACCTATATTTACGGATAGGAAACATGTATTACTAGTGTAAGACCTTTTTAAATATAAATACACTTTTATTAATCTAGCATTAAATGATCAACAAAAAAAAAAAAAAGTTAATATTAATGACTTAAGTATATATTAGAAAAATAACTCTTCATTATTAATGAAAAATTCGAATTAAAATGAGAACATTTACTTTGATCCTTTATATCTTAATTTGAAACTTATTTACTTTCATTTTTAATAAAATCTGTAAACAACATAAACCAAATTAATTAAAACTACATCCAAAAATAAATTGATAAGAAAGATACCCTTATGTGAATTACCAAATAAATCTAGCATTACTTACACACAAAAAAAAAAATAAAAAAAAATAAAAAAAAATATATATATATATATATATATATATACATATATATATATATATCATAATAAATATTAATGTATTATATCCTTAAGTATATATTAGAAACATAACGTATCTTTATAATGAAAACTTTAAGTAATTACAAAAATAAATAATAATTGAAATTCTTAATGAATAATTTTAAGAGAACAAACTAACATTAATAATGTTAAACTACATAAGGAATCAATGCAATTAAAGTTAAACTGGAACAAACATGTAAACTATCACGAATTCAAAATGCCACCGCCCCTTGCTTTTTACTCATTCTAGAAAATTAACCTCTTCCAGATTAATTTTCTTTTCTAAAGGGGGGAGGAATGTAGTGATCCTAAATCACTACTCCCATCCAAATCCCCAATATTACCTATAATCCCAATCCTAATTTCCATATTGAATCATATGAGCGACAAGTTAAACCAAAAGTTGATTTGTCGCACATTGATTCAATTTCCGAATACCTTACCCTTACTCATAACTCCAATCCTATTGAATCATATGCACGATAGATTTAAACCACAAATTAATTTGTCGCGCATTGATTCAATTTCCAAGTACCTTACAGCCCAATCCAATTGAATCATATGCACGACAAAATTAAACGAAAGTCCATTTGTCGTGCTTTGATTGAATTTCCTATAACTATTGAAATTATAAAATGCCTAATACTAAATGCATTTCATGATTTCTCCTTCCGGGAATTTGTTCAAGTAAAATTCGTATACACTTCCGAGAATCCTATTCCAATTGAAGCACACAAAATCTTGTTTCTGCTTCTTGGCATTTTTAAATAAAATTTTTAACAAATCTCTGTTGCCACAGAGTATAAAAGTGGAGGGCATTTTGGATTCGAGATGAGTTGGGATCCAGAGGTCAACGCAACGGCCACAAGTGAATTATAAGAAAATAAAATTAATAAATTATTAAAACCGTCTTTCACTATTAGACAGCGGAAATAACCGAATCTCCCCAAGGAGGTAAGAAGCAATATACCAAAAAATATAACCCTACACCTACGTCACCCGATCACTCGACTCAACTTTTGTCTGGCCACTACTCGAATATGCTAGTCAGGTTTGGTCCCCGTATCAATTGTCTCACATTCGGATCTAGAGCGTTCAACGTCGTTCCTTGCGCGTTGCCCTCCGTGGACTAAACTGAGAAAATCCGATGACTCTACCACCATACACAAGCTGGCTCCCTCTAATCAATCTTAACACACTTGAGGAGCGCAGAATCCACGCCGACATCATCCTCGTGCATCGCCTTCTGTCTGACTCAATCAATTGCCCAAGCTTGCTCTCCACTTTAACATTTCATACAAACCTCCGTAACCTACGTAACCGCGACTGTTTTACGTGCCCGCTCATCACACTTCTTATGGCGCTAACTAACCCATCTCGCGTATGCTACAACGGGCCAAGCCTTTCCTCACCTCCTTCGACTTCAACCTCTCCACTCCTGCTCTCAAACGACGTCTCGGAAGAAACCCGCCCTAACATCATCATCGGCACTACAACCGGGATCCGGTCTTGGCCTTATTTAACAAATCTCTCCACCGGTCCCGATTTCGAGCCGATGTCATCCAGTTTGGCACTCCCAGGCTCTGGGCGTCCTGGTCTACGCCATCCCTCCATCGCAGACAAGGTCTGCCGCGCTGTCTCCTTCCATACATCCTGCCACAAAGGACTTTCCGGGCAGGCCCCTCTTCGCTCATTCGAGCTAGGTGTCCCGCCCACCGGAGTCTACCGAGCTTGATTTTTCTTACAATATTAGCTTCAAGGTAGATTGCGTACAACTCATGGTTGTAGCGTCTCCGGAATCGTCCTCCCTCACATACGGGGCCAACAATTCTCCTTAAGACCTTTCTCTCGAACGCGCCTAAGAGTTCAGAATGCCTTTTATTAAGCACCCAGGTCTCGGATCCATACATGAGTACTGGTAAGACCATGGTCTTGTACAGTAGCAGCTTGGATGTTCTGGATAAATTTCGGGATTTAAAGAGCCTTGATAGACCATATTAGGCTTTGTTGGATTTAATCAGCCGTTCGCGTATTTCTTCTTCCATATTGTTATTAGCTGATACTATTGCCCGAAGGTAGTTAAAGGATTGCACTACTTCAAATTCGTGCTCCACTACCCTGATAGTTTGACCAACGTTAGGTCTTCTCTTCGCAGAAGTTGCCACCATCTACTTAGTTTTCCCCTCATTAATGTGCAGTTCCAGTTTTTGTGCCGCCTGTTCGATCTGGGTGAAGGAGTCCTGTACAGCCGATTCGGATCTACCGATGATGTCGATCTTATCTGCGTAGACAAGTATCTGGCTGGACTTGGTGACAATAGTCCATCTAGTTGTGACGCCAGAGTCAAGCATTGATTTCTCCAACGCCAGGTTGAAGAGGAGGCAGGCCAGACCGTCCCCTTGTCGGAGTCCATTATAGATGTTTATTGGTTTGAACAGCAATCCCGCTACTTTTACCTGACTAGTTACGTTAGTCATGGTCAACCTACAAAGTCGTATCAATTTGTTTGGAATACCGAACTCTCTCATGACATTATATAGTTCTACCCTGGCTATGCTGTCGTGGGCGGCCTTAAAGTCTATAAATAGGTGATATAATGGAATCTTAAATTCCTGACATTTTTCCATCGCCTGCCTAAGGGTGAATATGTGATCAATTGCTGATTTGCTTGGAATGAATCCACACTGATATTGACCAATGATGGCTTTAGCGTATAGGGCTATCCGGTCTTGTAGGATAGTGGAGGGTATCTTATAGGCGGTACTCAGCAATGTTATATCCAGGTGGCTTTGTGGATATGTGATACCCAGGTGGCTTTGTGGATATTTTTACGCGGAAACCTGGTACTCGCAACGACCAAGTTTTTCGATGCTGCCAATTCGATGACTCGTAGTCCATTGTCATTAGTGTTCTCATGCAAACTATGGGAACCTGTGTAGTGCCTGAAAACCGGCTCCCGACCTATCTTTGCATTCAAATCCCCAAGAACGATTTTCACATCGTATCTTGGGCAGGCATTGAGGGCCCGTTCGACGTTCTCATAGTATTCTTCTTTTTCGTCGTCAGCGGACTCCTCTGTAGGTCCGTGAACGTTTATGAGGCTTATGTTCTTAAACTTGCCTCGCACGCGAAGAGTGCATAGCCTTTCATTTATTGCATTAAAGCCGATGATGGCAGTCTTCAGTTTTTGGCTGACTAGAAAGCCTACCCCGACCACATGGTGTTTTGCGTGACAGCTGTAATAAATGTCATACTCTTTTCTTTGAAAAACACCACTCCGCGTCCATCTTATTTCTTGTAATGCTGTTATGTCAGCCTTATATTCGGACAGGGCATCGGCCAGCTGCTGTGCAGCTCGAGCTCTGTATAGTGAGCGTACGTTCCATGAAAAAAATCCTTAAATCATTTAGCCATTTTCGTTTCCGTGGTCGTCGTCGTGTATCCGGTCCATATCCGAGGCTTGTTAAATTTGCCATAATAATTCATTTGCGCTAACCTTTCTCCGCCCTAACACCCCCTTCAATAACCCCTCTATGCCGCAATCCCACCCGTCCTCTCCTGCCCTCAAATTAGTTCTTCCCTACACCTTCCCAGCTCCACCCACAATGTCACCCCCCCCCCCCCCCCCCCCCCCCCACCATGCATACACATGCCCCTCACCGTCACTGTCTCACAAATGGCGCATTTACCACCCACACATACACTCGCTCTTCCCTAGCCCCCCACATCCCCTAACGCCAGTCATCTTCACCTTCCTGGCCTTTTTCTCCTTTTTTTTGTTTAATAATATCTTAATCACTACTCTAGATTTTAAGATAGTTTGTAAGGTTTTATATTAATTTAATTTAAGCTTGCATTAAGACAAATAAATGAGGGTTCTGCCCTCACTAAACTTAAACTTATTGATATTATTATTATTATAATTTTTTGTTGTTGTATGAATCACCTATTAAGTGTAAGGTGACTTGCTTATTAGGAGTTTCCCTTATAAATGTCAGATTGGGGAGAGCATCTATAATTTACCATAACTGTAAAGGCGCCTTAATGATGCAATCATTCACTCAATATTCATCCTATTGCACCTGAAGTATTTACCACAACTGTAAACGCGCCTTAATAGTGCAATCATTGACTCAACGTTCATCCTATCGCACCTGCTCCCAATGCTATGCTGAATGCTAATTCATTACGAAGGGTTCAATTTTTCTCAAAGTTATACACTGCACGTTACATTGAATTCCGACCTCAACAAGATATACCAGTGGGGATTATATAACCGAGTAGAATTCAATGCCTTAACACCTCAGTGCTGTCTCTTGTCGTCAACGGCGAACCTCAATGCAAATATGCTGTTGTAGTGCTTTGAAAAACCCTACTATCACCATACCAAACATATAAAACTTAACTAAACATATTCGCAATTCATAACCCAATCCAAAATTCCCAATCAAATCAAATGCCCAATAAACGAACCGAACGTTCATTTATCACGTACACACACAATTCCCTAAATTCCCAAGTTAAAACCAAATGATCAATCGAACCAGATTTCCTTTATCATGCATAGACAAAATTCCCCATAACCCTAACATCAAAATGCATATCCTCATATGTATTGCATGATTATAACTTCCGGGAATTTTCTTCATCAAATTTCCATCCAAATTCCTTAGAACTCCGCTCTAGTCGAACTGCATGACATATCTTGTCTGCTCTTCCTGGAATTTTTAATTTATTGTCCTATACAAATCTCGACGAGATTTGATATAAGATGGCGATACGTCCGGATTGCGATGACCACGAGATTAGTTCCAATCAGATTATTGTTGCGAATGGTTGACATTTGTGACCTTCCCAATAATTTACAACTGGGAATAAAAACAAGTTCTTAACAAAGAATGGAAATCAAAATCGCAAAGAAATTTATTTAACAAATTATACAACAGATTCAGTATGTCCGCTGTGTGACTTATTAAATAAAATATTTAATTCAAAAGCAATACTTAATCGTGGTGGCATAAAACAACATAGATAATAACGAATTGAATAGTTTAAATCGCTCCTTATAATTTTACCATTTCTCAACACACGTCCGTTATATAGTGATCTATGCTTCTCTTCCACTCCAGTCAATCCATTTGTGTGTATTTATCATAATTTAAATTATATTTTCTTTTGTTTTCATTTCATTTTCATTTCCTTTTCGTTGCATTTAAATTCCATTTTTCTATTATATTTATATTGTAATCTGAACATTGCAATTTACTTACATTAAATTATATTATATTTCTAACATTTTTGTCTTTCAGAACTGTATTAATTTTTTGGGGTTTTCTGTTTTTCTTCTACGATATCCTATCCTCTGTCTTCTTGTTTTTTGTGGTATAGTCTTCTGTAGCGGTTCTAAGAACCACACAACCCACTATAGGTTGAGATGTCTTTTCCACCAAGGAACATACTCACCTTTATCCATTACAGGTGCCCACAGACACGTGTCCCAAAAGTCCTTACTCCCACCTGAAACAAAAGGTAACGTTACATACACCAACATTGAATTCATTAGTAAAAATCAATCGAACTAAACGTTCAAAAGTTTCTAACATTGAATTCAATGCATCCATTCAACGCATCAATGCGAGGCATCCAATCCAACGCATCCAATTCGACGCGCCAATACAACGCATCCAATCCAACACATCCATCCAATGCATCAATACAATGCACCCGTTAAACGCAATTTTCGGTAAACAAACCGAACAACGAATATCTCCTCTTGTATCTAATAGCAATTAGCACCTAAATTCCTAGCATGACCCAAAACTCTAAAGGCGCACTTGTGCCAAAAAAGGATAGCGATTCGCCGCCGACCAACAGTTCATGCAAACATAAACATCTTAACGCAGATCCCACGCTAGATGTTTATGATTTGGAAATGCAATTAGAAACCTATACCGATCCCATGGTTCCTTTGTTACCCATCTGAAGCGCACAAGAACCTTGTGTCTTAAGCCAGATGGGTAACACAAACAAATTCCATGAAAATATCGGTAAATGAGTGGCGGTACCCGCGATCTTTCAAACAAAGGAACAAGATTCCGATAAGGAGGCAGAAAGGAGAATTATGAATATGATGAGAAATTTTTCTTTGCAGATACGATGAAAAATTTTCTTTTGCAGATGTGGGGATGAGAAATTCGAATTGGAGTTTAAAAATAGGGAGTCGTCCTAGAGAATCCGGAGGAAGAGGTATTAATTTTTATGTACGTTGGTGTGAGACCTAGTCCCGAAAAGTATTCGATATCGCGCCGTTGCAAATTCGTTTTCGTGTAAAAAGTAACGTCGAGTGACAAAAGAAGTTGTATCTCAGCCAAGTGATCCGTAGTGTTGACAAAGTTTTAATGTGCAAAGTTCCCTGATTGGTACCGTGCCATCAGCCTCCCGAAAACGCTCGGCGGAATTTAGCTCGTACTGTGTATTGACATTGAAGGAGTTCTCATAAGATCGCCAAGGGTGATCAAGCGTTGTAAATCTGTATTTCATGTATCAATAAAACTGAATTCATTAAACAATAAAATAAAAAGAAAGATTCAAAACTATTCTCTCCGTGATTGATTGTTTGGCAGTGTCCCCGTGTTCCAGGTTATTCGTTTGTGTGTGGCCAGTGTTCGGTGGAACACTTACGACTAATAGACTAAAACCTCCAAACTTCGTTTTTCTTCCCAGCCCCCGTACATCCGCTCCTAACACATTTCGATTTACCCCGAATTCTGTTCGTGCTGAAAAGTGTAAAACGCCACGACCAATATTGAACTGTGAGGTAGGTCGCTCCAGTAAATGTGTTGCCACCAGCTGCACGGCGATATTGTCCCCGGCCTCGATTATTGAAACTGTGGCCAATCTCTCGATACATCGCCACTGCACGAAAAGTCATTCCTTCGAAAAAATCGTGCTCACCAAAGCCAGTATCATCCATAAACCCAAAACCAACGACCGTTTCAAAGCCAAAGACTTCACAAACAGCGGCCGGGGTCGACATACATGCTTGATTTTCTGAGAATTCATCAAACCGAATTCGTAACTCCAAAACAAACAATAGGCCCCACACCCAAAGTATCTAAATCGAGATATTGCATTCCATTCGACCATTTCTAGATACAAAATCTCGATTTGTTTTCGTTTAAAAGGGGGTGCGGCGTGATCTCGCGAGGCAGTATCTTAAGGGCAAGTATCCCTGGAGGAAGTACCCCAGGAGAACAGGAATACAAATGTATGTTAAAAGTATTTTTTAAAAAACTATATAAAAGCAGTTTTTGATTTTTTGACTGCTTCAACACAGGCTCAACTGGTGAGTAGAGTCGTGACAAAACACCCTTTTCAGCTTTGCCGTTTCCCGAGCACCACATGCCCCACGGAAGCCAGCGGAAGCCGCTGTGGTTGCTCGGTGCAATGACGCTATTTCCACACCGATCGGTCGCTACTCTTCCCGGTTAAGTCCGGAAGCACGTCGGCGACCGCTAGGGCCGAACATGGGAAGGTTCCATAAAGAGATCTCGTTCGTAAAGATAAAAAATGAATACCCTCGCAAGTGACGTCACAACACTACTTCTCGATATTAACAGAATATTCGAATACAAGCAGGAGGTACTACAAATAGACCACAGAGCAGGGTAAACCATCGGAGAGAACTTCAAAATAAACACAAGCTCACTCTCGAGGATGGCGACTAGGATACTAATGCAATAATTAGTTCGGAGGTCCACAATAAATTAGACAACCTTAACGAACCAATCATCATCATCATCGGCACTACAACCGGGATCCGGTCTTGGCCTTATTTAACAAATCTCTCCACCGGTCGCGATTTCGAACCGCTGTCATCCAGTTTGGCACTCCCAGGCTCTGGGCGTCCTGGTCTACGCCATCCCTGCATCGCAGACACGATCTCCCGCGCTGTCTCCTGCCATACATCCTGCCACAAGCGACTTTCCGGGCAGGCACATCTTCGCTCATTCGGAGTCCACCGGAGTCTACCGAGCTTGGTTTTGCTTACAATATTAGCCTCAAGGTAGATCGCGTACAAGTCATGGTTGTGGCGTCTCCGGAATCGTCCGCCCTCACATACGGGGCCAACAATTCTCTTTGAGACCTTCCTCACGGACGCGGCTAAGAGTTCAGAGTGCCTTTTATTGAGCACTCAGGTCTCGGACCCATACATGAGTACTGGTAAGACCATGGTCTTGTACAGAAATAGCTTGGATGTTCGGGATAAATGTCGGGATTTAAAGAGCCTTGATAGGCAATAATAGGCTTTGTTGGATTTGATCAGCCGTTCGCGTATTTCTTCCTCCATATTGTTATCGGCTGATACTATTGCCCGAGGTAGTTAAAGGATTGCACTACTTCAAATTCGTGTTCCACTACCCTGATAGTTTGACCAACGTTAGGTTCTCTCTTCGCAGAAGTTGCCACCATCTACTTAGTTTTCCCCTCATTAATGTGCAGTCCCAGTTTTTGTGCCGCATGTTCGATCTGGGTGAAGGAGTCCTGTACAGCCGATTCGGATCTACCGATGATGTCGATCTTATCTGCGTAGACAAGTATCTGGCTGGACTTGGTGACAATAGTCCATCTAGTTGTGACGCCAGAGTCAAGGATTGATTTCTCCAACGCCAGTTTGAAGAGGAGGCAAGCCAGACCGTCCCATTGTCGGAGTCCATTATAGATGTTTATTGGTTTGAACAGCAATTCCGCTATTTTTACTTGACTAGTTACGTTGGTCATGGTCAACCCACAAAATCGTATCAATTTGTTTGGAATTCCGCACTCTCTCATGACATTATATAGTTCTACCCTGGCTATGCTGTCGTGGGCGGCCTTAAAGTCTATAAACAGATGATATAATGGAATCTAAAATTCCAGACATTTTTCCATCGCCTGCCTAAGGGTGAATATCTGATCAATAGCTGGTTTGTGATATCAGGGCATTCAAGACCAATATACATCGACACCTCCTTTCCTTATGCGCTTCCTCTCCCTCCACTCGCATTGTGATCTGACATTTAAAGGTACTTCAAAATCCCCTTTTGTGCGCACGTTTGTGTAAAAAAAAAAGTAAAATCAGTATGCAATGCATCGGAACCCCCTTTCCTTTTCCACCTCCTCTCCATTCGGTCGCACTGTTCTCTGACATTTAAGGTTGGTTTAAACACCCCTTTTGTACGCGCGTTAGTGTAAAAAAAAAATGCTATCATCATCATCATCATCGGCACTACAACCGGAAACTGGTCTTGGCCTTATTTAGCAAGTCCTGAGGCTTGTTAAAGTTTCCATAATGATTTATTTTTTCTGGGCAAGGTCATTAGTCTTGCGTCAGAGGCTCCCCGACGGGGAATCGAACCCCGGTCTCCCGGGTGACAGGCGGGTATACTATCTACTAAACTATCGAAGAGCTATGCCGAATGCCAACTCATTACCAAGGGTTCAAATTTACTCAAATTTATGTATTCCGAATTGGAATTGAAGGCAGTTGAACTAGCCACACAATCTAGCAGTGAAATTCTATACAGATTTTGAACAAAATCTTTATCTGATTTGTTCAATTTCGTGATATGTTATTGTAAACTAACTTTTGATACTTGCTCATAGTTTTTAATAGCAGACTGAATTATAACCCCCGCTTGGTAGAGACCTTGGCGCGGTGCGGGGGCTTAAAGTACAATGAATCACGCAGGCTATGCTGACGGAAGCATATGCTTCCAGTAGGGTCACCTATGTCAGACAGGCTAGCGAGGAGTAACACACAAAGATCTACCACCGCTAATCCAGGGTGTTACGCGTCACCATGCCCATTGGATGGTTTGCAGCCAGGGGTATACCGGCTGTATTATAACGGCGCCTGTCTGACACCGGGTCGGATCAGACCAGAAAGCAGACCTTACCACATGAAAACGGGGCTCTGATGTAGCGGACTATTTGAAACCCCAAGTCTCGTGGGATCAAAAATGAATAACCAATATACAAAAAACAATCCCACGAAAAACCCGGTAGGCGTAGGTGTGATGGGCCGACACTACTATAAGGGAATAAATCATCAAGGAAACACCGACTCGGCAAAAAGAAGACGTAGGGAAAAACTGAAAAAGCGGGATATACGCGTCGGCCCGTGGAATGTTCGAACGTTATATAAACCAGGCGCGATACAGACGGTCGTAGAAAACGCGAAACAATATAAAATGGACATCGTCGCGCTTCAGGGAGTTCGACTCCCACATCAAGTAATCGAAACCAACGGGTTTCCACTGGTGTGTGGAGGTACCGATACACATAACCTCGGAACTGGCTTCATCATAAGCAAGAAGATTACGCCCCATGTAAAAGATGTGAAATTTTTTAATGACCAAATGTCGGTGTTAAAAATACAGGGCCCATGGTACAATTATGTATTTATAAACGTACACGCCCCAACAGAATCTACCGACGAAGAAACGAAGGACACATTCTACGAGACCATAGAGGAAGTATTTGATGGGATCTCATTATTCGATGTTAAAATCCTCCTCGGCGACCTCAATGCGAAAATTGGAAAGGAAGATATCTTCCAACCAACAATAGGTAAAGAAAGCCTACATGACGTGTCAAATGATAATGGAATTCGAATTATCACGTTCGCAGCGTCGAAAAATCTGGTAGTGAAGAGCACGATGTTCAAGCACAAGCAAATCTATAAAGCCACATGGATATCACCCGACGGCGTAACGCGTAACCAAATAGACCACTTCCTCATAGACAAAAGACAACACTCGAATATCCTTGACGTAAGATCATATAGAGGAGCAGATTGCGACTCCGATCACCTTCTAGTGATGGGCAAAATTAGAAGTCGGCTCGAAGCAAACCCACACGGACAGTCACGGGAGACGAGCAAAAAGTTCGACATTGATAAACTAAAAGACCTACGCAAAAGGGCGGAATATCAAGAGGAACTAATGGATAGATTTAGTATCCTGGAGAATGGGAGCAGTGGGGAAGAGGAAGCCAATAGTGTGGAAACTAAATGGACATCGATCAGAGACACAATCAAACAAACAGCCCAAGAGGTATTAGGATTTAAGAAAACAACTAAGTCCAAACCTTGATTTGACGATGAGTGCAGGGCAAAGATCGAAGAACGTAAACACCTCAGAATGATCCACTTAGAAGCATATGATGAAGTCAACGCAGAAAGATACGCGACAATTCGGAAAGAAACAACTAGACTTTTCAAACGCAAAAAACGCGAATGGAAGAAAACTCGGATCGAAAAAATCATAGAAAATGCCAGAGCAAAGAATATCACAGGTATGTATGCCGCCATAAATTCAATTAGAAATGGCTACCGAGGGAGAGCCAAAATAATCCGAGACACAAACGGCTGTCTGGTGACAGAAACAAAAAAGATCGTGACAAGATGGAAGCAGTACTTTGAACACCTGCTCAATGTGCGCACCCTTCAACCACAAATAAACGCACCAGACGTACATACAGCCGAGACCCAGATTCCAGAGCCCTCTTTCGACGAAGTTATAGACGCAATAAATTGACTGAAAAACAACAAGGCTCCCGGAGTCGACTGCATACCGGCAGATCTTGTGAAGCATGGAGGAGAGGCAACCGCTCGAAAGATCCACCAACTGGTTAAAACAATATGGGACAAGGAAGTCATTCCGGAAGAATGGAAAACCGCAATAGTCATCCCCATTTTAAAAAAAGGCGACAGATCTGACTGCGAACATTACAGAGGAATATCAATGCTCCCAATCACATACAAAATATTAACAAATGTCATACTGGCAAGAATCACACCGTACGCAGAAGAAATATTGGGAGACTACCAATGCGGATTCTGTCGGAACCGGTCAACAAGCGACCAGATGTTCACAATAAGGCAACTTCTGGAAAAGAAGTGGGAATACGGAGAGACGGTTCACCAACTGTTCGTGGACTTCAAAAAAGCCTACGACTCAATCGCAAGGCAAAGACTTTACCATATTGTGGTTGAGCTGGGGATCCCGAAAAAATATGCCGCCCTCATTCAAATTTGCATGAACGAAAATAAAGGGCGAGTCAGAATAGAAAACCACTTCTGAGAACCATTTGAAATCCGGGACGGACTAAAACAAGGGGGTGGCCTCTCATCATGCCTTTTTAACCTTGTCCTTGACTATGTCATCAGGTACAAGACGACAACATGGCCGGATCATCCCTGAACGGGGTCACACAAGTGCTCGCGTATGCGGATGACATCGCCGTTCTGGGCGATAATCTCGAAACCATAAGTAAAAACTGTGAAATCATCATGCAAGCAGCAGAAGAGGTGGGCCTAGAAATAAACGAAGACAAAACGAAATACATGATTACGACGAGAGCAGGTCGACCTCAGAGAACACATATAAACGTCAGGGGCAAGATATTTGAAAATGTCAAAGAATTTAAATATCTGGGAACGATACTGACGACCAGAAACGAAACGTCAAAGGAAATTAACAAAAGACTACATTGCGGCAACGCTAGTTGGCATGCAGCCAGTAAACTATTACAATACAAACTGCTATCACGTAATATAAAGCTCCGTGTCTATAGAACCATAATCATGCCGATTGCTCTATACGGATGCGAAACATGGGCTCTCACAAAACGGGAAGAAAACAAATTCCGCGTATTCGAGAATAAAGTTTTAAGGGGTATATTTGGCGGTAAATATGACGAGGAGTCAGGACAATGGAGGAAACTCCATAACCACGAATTGGAAGAGCTATACCGCAAACCTACAATAGTGAGAGTGATCAAGTCGCGAAGATTCAGATGGGCCGGACACGTAGCGCGAATGGGCGATGATAGGACCGTGCATGGAATTCTTGACGGTAAACTAACGGGGAAGAGACCGACAGGACGGCCGCGACGGAGATGGAAGGACAATGTTAGATTGGGCCTCGAGGAAATCGGATCGGATAATCGAACGTGGAAGGAGAGCGCACAGGACAGGGAACAATGGCAGAGCCGAGTCGGTGAGGTCATGAACTTCCGGGTTCCTACAGGCCAGTAAATATATATATATATATATATATATATATATATATATATATATATATATATATATATATATATATATATATATATATGTATATATATAT
The DNA here is from genome assembly GCA_963931805.1 of Microdon myrmicae. Taxonomy (NCBI): domain Eukaryota; kingdom Metazoa; phylum Arthropoda; class Insecta; order Diptera; family Syrphidae; genus Microdon; species Microdon myrmicae. The sequence continues at coordinate 238,541,765 of OZ007497.1, read as the reverse complement.
ATATATATATATATATATATATATATATATATATATATATAGACTGAATTATAAACCGGCCAACTTCGAAACCCCGACTGGACCACACTTCATAACACTTCACGAACCGTGTGTTTTACATCGTCAGCGAGGTAGTCTTCCCACGTGTGTATTTGACAGAATCGTTTATCTTATCAAATGACATTTGGAATGCAAATGAAAATAAACGGATCACTAATTGGTAATAAACGCATAACACTCGCGTGACATAACCCGAAAATAGAGCTAACCGCAGAGAAGTGGTGCTATATTCGATTCAGTTTACGTAAACAAACCTTTTAGCTGTGATTTAAATCTTCAAAGCGGCCTCCAAACGCTGATGGTAGTTCTTAAGGAAACCCTTATTATGGCACGATATTTCTGTGTGTACGTACTGGGGTTGAAAATCGTCGAAAACGCTCTCCAAATTCGGTCTGATTATCTTTAACATCCTGACCTATGCTTTCATATTGATCTTGGTATTTTCTATCGAACTTAACATTACTCAGGTGGCATGTTACAATGGTTGGTGAGATTAGACCATATGTGAAGTAGCGATTCGTTGGTTGGTCACTTCAGACGGCATTCCTACCCTGGCTAGCATACAATTGGTTCTAGGGATTACCTTTTATAGACCAGTCAAGTGTTAGATGCCCAAAACACTGCGGTTTATTAATCCTAAACTCATTAAAAAGACATATTGTAATTGATTGACTGAAAATGTTGTCGTTTATCTAAAGTAACGTTTTAATAACAATGATCTTATCTTTGAGTTACTTCATCAAGTTTATGGCGCGCGGTTATATACCGCAAATTATGCGTTCGTTACACATAATTTCGATGGTGCTGCGTCTCTCTTTGCCACTGCAACTTTTTTCCCTCTCGAGCTTTTGTTTTTGTAGTTTTGTCTATTAGTATTTCTTTGCGTCGACATTACGTAAGATCCCGGCCAAGTTGTTGGCTGAATAAGAGGACGGATAAAAAACCGATGAAGATTATGTTATAAAACAAAAAAAAATAAATACAATAAACTCAAAAATCTAGCGCATATTATTCGCCTGATATAACCCGACGATTAAGGTACGGAGTATCTCGAAGGGTGGCGCGGCAGAGACAGGCGCAGGAGAGCGGTGTTATACTAGTTTTAGTTTGACCTATTAAAACTTTCGCCGGTGTGTCACAGCTGGATTAAATTATACGCTACTGTGGATCTCGTTGTTGTTGTTGTCTCCGATCTGCTTTTCTTATGCAAACGCATAAATCTAACTTATATCTCACTGTTTCGGGCCCAATCGAGAGTGGAGAACTATTTGCATTTATAAGCTCCGCCAGGGTTGTGCGGTAACCGTATGGAAATTTGATGGTTTCTGTATTTTCTTTTCATTAAGAAACGTAAAAAAATATAAGTCAACAACAACCAAAAAAAAAAACACCTTAAATTGGTGAATTGTTTTCCACTTCAAAATAAAAGTGATTTATGAAAGGTACTGCATTCGTTGAATTCGTAACTTCCACTGGAGTGAAGGTATTACGTCTTAAGCGGAAGATTAACATACAAATTGTTAATCTCGTCTTCGCGGCAGGTATTATCCAAACTCCTCTTTGATTAGATGAACATTGGATTCACATGATTACCTTGATTGTTATTAAGTCATTGGATCGTATAAAGGTCGAGAACTGACATAACCCCACAGGCATAGTCTAGTTCCAGTGGGATCCCTTACTAGCTATATATTTCTTTTGACTTATATATATTGGAAGTTGTAATATAATGCTTCCATTAACCTGGAACGTCATTGTTATACCACAGGCAATTGTGTTACATAACCAAACAGACTTCCTTTATAAAAACAAAACTTGTATATATATATTTTTTGTTTCGCGGGCGACCCGGTTTCCTGAGTTAGAATTTTGGTTAATTCTATACGAAACGCAGTGTTGCACAATGTTATAGGAAATTTATTTTAGAAGCCTAACAAGAGCAAGTTGATGTGTTGATGCCCCAACACAAAACTGAGAGACTTCCGAAGGCGGATGAGGAAAATGATTTTAAGAATTCCCCGTGAAAATCGAGTGGGAAGATGTAACCGTTTGCATAAGCGTCATCATGATTTATTGACAAGACTAAAGGAACGAGCGAACTTTAGCCTCATTTAGATAATGAAAATATCTGCGATGTGATTAAGTGCATCGCCGAAGGGATACATCTTGGTAAGGCCAAGCATATTTTGATACCTATCCCGTAAACAATGTTCTATTAGGCTATGCTGGAGGTGTTATATTGTTTGTATAACAAATATATTTAAGTGTAAATATAATTTTGTTTTTATATATATTTAATATAGTTTAATTTTAAAACATATAGTAAGGAAGGACTTACTTGGGTTTGTACCTCTGAGTTGGACCGTTGAGCGGTCGTTGGTGAAGTTGTCAGTGGCTCGTTGCGGGGGGGCGTTGGATTGTTGCTCCCCTGATCACCTTTTTGTTGGTTTATTGTTGTATGTTATTTCAGTTGTGTCCTTTTATTTAGTTGTGCAATAATAACATTTATTGATAGACCCAATAACCAGAGATTGTATTTTAAGAACATTAAAAACGAACTTTTCTATCAGTAAAACGAATCTAGCAATACTTCTTCCGTCGTAGTTTAACGTCGAATTGTCATTTTTTTATTTATTTCCGTTGACGTATTTTTTTATTAATTTTATTTTTATTAATTTCTCCGCCAAGTAGAATTTGCATAAAGTAGTTTATGCAGATTAACTACTTGGCGCGTTATTCTCCTTTTACAGGTAAAGGGGGGGATCGAAGGGGCACCTGGACTCAATGTCGGTCTGTAACAGAGGATGATGACGTAGGGAACGCAATCGTAAGAATATTGATACGACTTAGCATGCAAAATCTAAAACTTATAATAACAAAATCTAGAAATTATAATATCCCGTGATAGGAAGCGACAACTCGTTTCAACAAAAATCTTATTTGTTGATATCTTAAGAGGAACAACTTAGCTTTGTAACAACCAGATGAAGAAGCATACATTTTGCTGTTGCCTTATTTCCCAACAATCATAGGCTTTGGTGAAATCGTAGACTGTAAAATAATGTTTCCATGTTATTTAATTTTAATAGTTAGCGGAAAAGAAGTCCATTATTTTCTTACTAGATAACTGTGGTAATATACATATATATATAAAAAACAAATCATTATGGAAAATTTAACAAGCCTCAGAACTTGCTAAATAAGGCCAAGACCGGTTCCCGGTTGTGGTGCCGATGATGATGATATATATATATGTATGTATATATATATATATATATATATATATATATATATATGTATATATATATATATATATATGTTGCGGATTGACAATTGAATGTGCTGGAATGTACTGGAGAAATCTAGTACATTCGCAGTGTATACCAGTTGCGCAGCAGCTGGCAGCAGCTGGCCGATTGTCACCAACGATGACGTCATGGCGTCCTTTTTTCAATTGGCAGTTATGCCCAATGAGTCAGTCTGCATTCAACCGCAAACGCGTACAGACCGCCAAGAAGTCCAGCGTTCGAGATCACAATGTTGTTTTTGCCTTTCCTCATCACTGTTTCCATTGACTCTTCCTTTTGTAATCTACATTAGCAGCCTTTTGCTTTCGATACATATGTTGAGTCTGAAGCCAACCTTCACCGCGCTCACATCATCGGAGAAATCATCGCCAGGTACCAGTTCATCGTAATAAAACAAGGTGTATCCCCATTAAATAATAAAGTAAATAAAGGCTAATCTCCTGAAGTAAAGATCTCGGACTTTGTTTTTTGTGGTTCCTGAAGTAAGGATCTCGGACTTTGGTTTGTGTGGTTCCTTCCTCTCGTTCGTGGCGGATCTGGAACTTGCAGATCCAAACATCGCCTCCGCCGATAAGTTGGACAAGGTAATTGGGGGAGACATGTACCCCGCTCTCATTCTGGAAGGTCTAAGGAAGGACCCACGTTCCATCCTCGTCGCGCAGGCCACTGAACTGGGATGGGTGCTAACAGGTGCAGCACCCACCATATCATCAAGCCTAAATGTGACAAGGCCTGTTACCAGCCATCATATGGCCATCCCTCGTGGGTTGCGAATTTACAACTCCGACCCAGAGGAACTGGCCGACCCTACGACTGATGATCGCAGCTCCCATCAGAAGAGCAAAAGGAGGCCCGTGCAACTACCAGCCACCGATCACTTGCGCGACCCAACAACAAGACATACCCCCCGCTCGCTGAACCATTCCAGGGGCAAGAGGCAATCGAGGAACCAGGAGCTTACCGACTCGAACACTTCAAGGCATCCCACCACACCCAGGACACCACGTGGTCAAGCTCCTGCCCGGGTCCCAAACTACCCAGGCCAACCGCTGCCACGTGCAGCCACCAAAACAGGACCAGGAGCGCGCAATGCCCCGCTTGGTGGGCGGCCCTCCCCAGCAACCAGCGGTCTCCCAAACTCCAACAAGAAAGCACGCCTCTCAGGGCATCAACAGAGGCTGCACCCCAACGACTCCGGGCGGCACTTGGCCCGTGACTGCCATTCCGCCAAGCCACGCGGACAGTGCCAGGGACGACATCGCACCACACTCCACGCGACAGGCTCATACGCCAGCGGCCACATCCCGCCGGTTACTAACTTCGGACGGGCGCCAACGGGCGCATCACCTTGCACCACCACTGGCCTCGACATAGCGAGACCCATCACCAGCCATCACGTGGCCATTGATCGTGGGTTGCGACCTTACAAATCCGACCCAGATCAATTGGGCGGTCCCGTGCCGACAAAAGTCGCCGGACGCCTTCAGTGGAAAGGATCATCCTGTCGCCATCTACCCTACAGGCCATCTCAGACCGCCAGGCCTTCAGTGCTCCTCAGGGCGGGCGGCCCCGTCCCAACCGACCATCCACGTGACAGTGGACAGCAACATCCGACCACCATAGGCTCAACGACCAAGACCAACCGCCACCAGCAGACCGCACACTCCCGGCCCCTAGCCACCGTCCCCTGGAACAAAATGATTCGCCAATGATTGGCGAAGGCGGGCGGATTGTTGCGGATTGACAATTGAACCTGCTGGAATGTGCTGGAGAAATCTAGTACATTCGCAGTGTACACCAGTTGCGCAGCAGCTGGCACCGGCTGGCCGATTGTCACCAACGATGACGCCATGGCGTCCCTTTTTTAATTGGCAGTAATGCCCAATGAGTCAGTCTGCATTCAACCGCAAACGCGTACACAGCGCCAAGAAGTCCAGCGTTCGAGATCACAACGTTGATTCTGCCTTTCCTCATCACTGTTTCCATTGACTCTCCCTTTTGTAATTTACATTAGCAGCCTTTTGCTTTCGATACATATGTTGAGTCTGCAGCCAACCTTCACCGCGCTCACATCATCGGAGAAATCATCGCCAGGTACCAGTTCATCGTAATAAAACAAGGTGTATCCCTATTAAATAATAAAGTAACAATAAAGGTTAATCTCCTGAAGTAAAGATCTCGGACTTTGGTTTGTGTGGTTCCTTCCTGCCTTTCATTGGATTCCTGTCGTCAAGGGAACGGTGGACAAAACCCAAACACTACTGCAACATTTTCTGAAGGGAACAGTGGACAACTACGAACACTGTTACATCATATATATGAGGCGTGCCATTCCAAAACTAACTTTCTCCATTTTAAAAAAAAGCGAGATATTGGTACCACTGTTTTTAGTGGGTTAATATACGTGATTTTACAAATAAAAATCATTCCAAAAATGACTTTATCCTCGCCTAATTAAGTAAAGAAAACCTGGTGTCATTCCAAAACTTACTTTATTTCGTTGAAGGGACGTGTCAAAACTAACATAATCCAAGAACCAATAGGAAGCCTTTGTAAGATCACGTGGTATACCTTGCAACCAATAGAAATCATGACAGCGTTTAATCAGTTTTTTTTTATTAGACTTCTCTGGGAGAGGCGAACCTATAGCGCCGAGTGGGCGCCCCGAGATGCCATCAAATAACTGTTGTAGTTCTTTTTGAACAGTTGCAGGTTGTAACGCTCCGGGAACACTCGCGTGGGAAGGGAGTTCCACAGCTTCCCCGCTCTGTAGCGGACCGAGTTCTGATGTGGGGAAGTTCGCGCCGTCGGGAGATGAACCACAAACGGGTGCGATCCGTCGGATTGTCTTGTGGAGCGCATATAAACCGAATTGCGTGGAACAATACCACGAATCTCCGAAGAACAGCACCCGTGATAATATCTGTAAAACAGACAGAGGTCGGCTACGCGCCTTCGACGTGATAGCGACTGTAGTCCCGACGTCAGCGCCGAGTCCCCGATCAGGCGGATCGCTCGTCTCTGTATGCTCTCAAGTAGGTCGAGGGTATGTTTAGGAGCCAAGCTCCAAACATGAGAGCAATATTCGAGCGCGGGTCTAATTTGGGATTTATATAGGAGAAGAAGTTTCTTGGCTCTAAAAAGATAACTCAGTTTTCCTGAGGCTGACCTGGCGATGTTCGACACGTGTTTATGCCATGATACATTCCCACAGACCGTGACGCCGAGCAATCTCAAACTTTGCCCAGCCTTTCATCATCAGCTGTGGAACCGATGATTCAGTTTTCTTTGTGAATGTTGTATACTGAGTCTTCGTTGCATTGAAGTCGACAAGATTGGCCTTTCCCCACTGCAGGACTTCATCCAGATCCCGATTCAGAGAATCAATCTGTCTACATCTCAGCTGGTGTGACCCAGATGCACCAATCGGCCGATCACTCGAAAAGGAGGAAACAAGCGTACTATCATCCGCAAAACTGAACACTTTGTTATCCGTTGTCTCCAACAAATCATTTATGTGAAGCAAGAACAAGGTTGGAGCCAAAATAGAACCCTGTGGCACCCCTGAATTAACAGGATACAGATCCGACCATTCGCCGTCCACAACAACCCGGATCGATCGATTCTCGAGGAAGCTCCTCGTTCAGTCGCAAAGCTGTTGGGAAAGTCCATATGAACGAAGTTTGCTCAGCAATGCCCCGCGCCAGACGCGGTCAAAAGCCTTAGAAATATCCAATGCGACCGCCCTTGACTCACCATGCCGTTCAATCGCAGATGTCCGTATATCGGTTTTAAGTGTCAAAAGGTCTCCTGTGGACCGCCTGCCACGAAATCCGTATTGACGATCATTCAGGAGTCCGTTGCACTCCAAATACTTAACCAACTCTGTATTGATGACTTTTTCCATTACCTTAGATAAAATAGACAGTAATGCTATCTGACGGTAATTTTGTGGGAGACACTTTTTTCCCGCCTTTGGGATTGGCTGAACTCGAGCGATTTTCCAGCAGGCAGGAAAGGTCCTCCGTGCATAAGATAAGCGGAAGAGTCTGCCAAGAACCGGCGATAGTTCTGGAGCACAGTTCTTAAGGACTATTGCTGGTATTCCGTCCGAGCCGGTTGCCTTCCTACAATCCAGTTCACGTAGAATGCGTTGAATAGTGCGCGGACGAAATCTCACATCCCGCATCGAAGACTGTACCGCCGAGATTACAGGTGGCTCCAAAAGGCCGGGATCGAGGTTTGAATTCGCGGAAAATAAATTCGCGAACACATTAGCTTTATCCTTTGAATTCGTGACTAACGTCCCGCTGTCTGTCACCAACGGAGGGAAAGAGGAGGATGCTTAATTACCGCTGACAGTTTTTGCCATTGACCAGAGCGAGCGCGAACCAGTTGGGCACCGAAGGAACTTATTGATCACCTTGTCGTTGTGAGCCTTCTTCGCGGCATCAATCGCCTGGTTGCACGCGTTTCTGATTTTAACAAAATTTGTTCTGTTAACATCGGTGGGATTGGAGCGCCATTGCTTAAAAGCTCTATTTTTTGCCGCTGTAATCAGCTCGCACTTTTTGTCAAACCAAGGTTTATCAGACGAACTTCGTTTGATGGAATGTGGAATATCGTGTCGAACATCGCCAGGTCAGCCTCAGGAAAACTGAGTTATCTTTTTAGAGCCAAGAAATATTTTACCCCGGCCCAACTTCTCCTCCTATATAAATCCCAAATTAGACCCGCGCTCGAATATTGCTCTCATGTTTGGAGCTCGGCTCCTAAACATACCCTCGACTTACTTGAGAGCATACAGAGACGAGCGATCCGCCTGATCGGGGACTCGGCGCTGACGTCGGGACTACAGTCGCTATCACATCGAAGGCGCGTAGCCGACCTCTGTCTGTTTTACAGATATTATCACGGGTGCTGTTCTTCGGAGATTCGTGGTATTGTTCCACGCAATTCGGCTTATATGCGCTCCACAAGACAATCCGACGGATCGCACCCGTTTGTGGTTCATCTCCCGACAGCGCGAACATCCCTACATCAGAGCTCGTTCCGCTACAGAGCGGGGAAGCTGTGGAACTCCCTTCCCACGCGAGTGTTCCCGGAACGCTACAACCTGCAACTGTTCAAAAAGAACTGCAACAGTTATTTGATGGCATCTCGGGGCGCCCACTCGGCGCTATAGGTTCGCCTCTCCCGAGAGAAGTCTAATAAAAAAAATAAAAAAAAAAATGCATCTCCATCCCCAGAAGAATAATCTCTGATACCGACTCCGCGCATGCGTTAACATCGGAGTTTCCGAAGCACACCTCGGACCACGGAAAGGATGCGAAGAAGTCTCGCAAATCGTCCCAGTTAGCGGCCCCATACTTCCATACATGGCGAAGCTGCCTAGGCCGGTTGCTTGCTTGGTATGCAAGTGCTTGCGCGACAGATACCAAGCAGTGATCTTAGTTTCCCAGTGGCGCAGAAACCTCTACGGTATAAATACTCGGTTCGGATGTCAAAAACAGATCCAGGGTGTTCGCATAATCGCCCCGGGCATCCGGCAGTCGCGTTGGCTCCCCCACGAGTTGAATCAAGTTGTGGCTTACAGCAAACATCTCCGCCAGCCTCCCAGCCTCGTCGGTTCTGTTAGAACGTAACAACCAGCCGGAATTGTGCACATTAAAATCACCAAGGACAACAATTTCAGAAGCTGGGTGGTTGATCTGTATCCAGTCGACGGTATATGAAAGATGTTCGAAAAATGTCGCCGGTCGATCGTCATTCGGGGAGCGGTAAAGACAACAAAGAAATTTAACGGAATTCCTCAGCACGATCCTCAACCATATGATGTCCATATTATTGGGTTCCAACGCCTCCATCCTCTGGCAAGCCAGATTGGACCGCGTTAAGACGCAGACTCCGCCCTTAAAACGGAATCTCGAATGTAAGTCGTATCCTGAGCAACGAAGATATGTCGATTCAGTTGACGAATCGACCTGGGTCTCAGTTAAGGCAAGGATATCAGGTTTCGTTGTTTGCAAATATTGGTGGACGGCGTTTACATTGGTATTGGTGAAACCGATGCCCCTGATGTTACAAAATGCCGTCACCAGTCGAGCGTGGGCAGAGCCTCGAGAGCGAGCCCGGTTATGCGATGACGAACCTCTTAAAGTGCCATTATTTATCATGATATCTGCATGATGTTCCCCCTGACATAGTCCCCCCCGGAGATCCGAATGGGAGACTAGTTTACCTCCGGAATTCTTTATATCAGAACGTACCATCATGACTTATCCCCGTGTCACTCCGGTCCATCAGCCACACATCCGAAACACCGTCGAAGATTTCTCTCGGCGATATCGCAGAATGTACAGCGTGACGGGGTGGTATCTCACCTTGGGACCGACTACCACCTAACCAACCTTTTCTCGAACCGGTCCATCAGCCAAGCTCCGAAAGATGGCCAGGGATTTCTCCCAACCATTTCACGGAGCCTATAGCTTGATGGGGTGGTATTTCACCGGGCGCACAGGGCGTTGGGACCCCGGCTACCACTCCACCTTTAGTCGCCTTTTACGAGAAGCTGGCCTAGCTGTGAGTATATTCTAACGCCCTACTCACAGGGCGTTAGAATATACTCATAAATAAACATAGTTTAGTAATCATTTTATTGCCGGTTTCTCTTATAATTTTATTGTAATAATATTTTAATTGTTTTAATTACGTTCATATAATATCATAATAATGGATGTTCATATTACTCCTACAAGACCTGGAAGTTCAAGAAAAAGAATCTCTAATCCTGATAAATGGGCAAAAACAAAGAAGAAAAAGTTAAGGTACGTTCCTTCGATCTTTCAAGATTTTTATTGCAGATAGTATCTATTTATTTACTATTTTCACGTCGCATTAGGAAATATTTTGAATGTTGATAAATAGCTATAAAAACGATTGTTTTAAAAATGATTTTATTTTGTTTTGTTCTTAGGTACAGCGCAAAGTGTCTACCACTTTATCCACACTGCAATCACTACATACAGATGTAAGTTACTAAAGATGGCAGATATTCAACTGTTCCACAAAAATTTTTATAAACCTAGCATCAATACTGAACATGATTCTTTTATTCTGAAACACATCGAAGTCAGTAAGCCAAAAAGATCTAGATCTGAAAAGAATACTGTTCGAAATAATGTAAGTGTTAAATATTTTGTGCAAGTCAAAAACACTGAACGTTTTAAAATACAAGTATGCCAGAAGACATTCTTGGGTATTTTGAACATAAGCCGAATTCGAATAAATTTAATTGCTGAGAAGTACCTTGCAACTGGAGAAATGCCAAAAGAATTACGCGGTGGAGCACGTCCCAATGCAAAGTTTACACAAAGAAGGGACAGTGTAAAATCATTCATTGAAAAACTGAAATGCATTGAATCCCACTACTGCAGGGGTAAGAGTACTCGACAGTTCTTAAGTAGTAATCTGAACATTGCAAACATTTTAAAAATGTATAACAGCTACGTTTGGGATAGTGATCTTAGAGCCAAACGTACTTTTTTTAGAAACATTTTCAACCGCTGTTATAACATACGTTTTGGAGCACCGGTAACTGATGCTTGCTCACTTTTTTTTTTTTTTTTTACATTTCTGTATTTATTGACCATAAATAATTTTTACAATAAGCAATACAGATAACTTATGATACCTTAGCTATTATTGTTTACATATACTTACTAGTACATTTTTCAAACAATATGATAAAAGTTATATATTGGTTATGGATTAAGATTTTAGTGGGTAGAGCTTCCTGGAAAAGGTCAGAAAACCAGGATATAGTTATTTACTTAACCTATGCTAATTTACTTAACTTAACTTAACTTATCTTAACTTAGTCTAGTTACCTAATTATTATTGAAATAAGTTAGTGTGGTGTGGAAGGGGGTAGCATAGTGATCAATGGGTTAGTGAGGATATTGTCAGTCAGGGATGTGGGTTGGGGAACTACTTTCCGTTTGTTCGTTGAAACGCCAAATATTGGAGAAGGGTTGAATATTACTATATTTTAATTGGTGAGGTGAAAGCTCTGTATTGTGGTATATAATCTCATGAGAGTTATTAACCAACCTGCCAGAGGTGAAGAACGTTCTGATGTAGAGACAGTTCGGGTAGGCAGTTCGGTTATCTGACGGAGTCGATGTGAGCGCATTTATTATCGGGTTGGGATTATTGGGAAGATTTTCGATAAATTTGATGGACAGTTCGAGGAAGCGTCGATCTATACGTTCAATATTAGCGACATAGTAGAGCGAACTACTGTTGTAATATTTGTGGGAGGTGGGATGTCGGTTGAGGCCAGTGATAAGTCTGAAGCATTTCCTTTCGAAGATGCGTAGCTTCTCCATTTGGGCGAGTGTGATATGGTACCATATCGGGCATGCATATGTGAGAGTGGGTCTGATTATCTGTTTGTAGATAAGTGATTTAACTTTGGGAGAGAGACCATTCGGCTTGTACATCACTTTTCTGCAAAGATTAAGTTGAATTGCGGCTTTGCGAATCGAGTTTTTGGTGTGGGCGGAGAAGGACAGATTGTTGGTGAAGGTTATTCCCAGGTACTTTAAGGTTTTGGAGGGTTTAATTATATTGTTATTTAACTTGATTCTGATTTTGTTATGGCAGCGTATGGCGCATTTCTGCCTTTAAACACTATGAGTTGAGTTTTGGCTGGGTTGAGTCGGATTTTCCACTTAGTAAAATAAGCAGAGAGAATCGGGAGATAGCTGTTAATACAGTTTCTTGCCTCCTTGACAAACTTGTTGCTTGAATAAATTAAAGTGTCATCGGCATAATTCAGCATTACTGTATTAGGTGACAGTGGCTGCGGGGTGTCTGAAGTATAAAGGAGGTAAAATAATGGTCCGAGAATGGAACCTTGAGGAACACCCGCGGTTATACTGTATGGTGTCGAAAGAGTTGAATTTATTTTCACCATGAACTTTCTATCAGAAAGGTAGGAAGCGAGAAGTTTTATGGTGTGGGTGTTTAATCCGAACATTGAATGTAGTGTTACGTCTCCAGCGCCGTGCTTCCTCTTTCGAGGGAAGAGCGTGGGGGTTATTAAAATAATTAAAGTTTTCTTTATTAAAATAATTATTAGTTTTATTTTTATTTTATTGAACTCAGCTATCTCAAGCTGAGCCCTATTCTGTACTACTTTTACAATATAAATTTTCCTGTTTTTATAGAACATTTCGTTCCAACTAACTGTGTCGTATAAAATGAACAAAACAATCTAGAAGTCTCGGTGACTTAAAATTTTGAATAAACTTTGAACGAAAATCAAAGTGGCTATGTTTTGAAATGAAAAATGTGCTTGTTATGAAAAGGGGCATGTTTTTAAATGTGCTGTAAGTGACTGGATATAGAATATTGTGTCTGTTTATTTATGAATTGTATTAAATGAGAATGTAAGATATGTGAGGATGTAGTTTTAAAGGTTGTGTTAGAAAGGACATGAGATTAGTGTTAAAGCGAATAAGGGTAGTATTCTGGAATACAACAGTAGCTTATAGAGCAGTCCTGCAATCCAAACGCAATCGAATGCTTTTGCTATGTCGAGAGAGACGCATATTGTAGGGGATTGGTTTTGGAGATTCATTGTCACATCATGTGTCAGTTTTAGCAGAGCATGACAAGTTGAGTGTTGTGGACGAAAGCCAAATTGAGAATTCGGGATAAGGGAGTTGTCTCTAGCAAATGAGAGAAGATTTTTGTATACCTTACATTCCAAAACCTTACTAAGCGAATTTAGCTGTGATATGGGACGGAAGTTAGCCGGGTTGTTGGAAGAACCGGATTTAGTAATAGGGACTATCACCGCTGTTTTCCAACATTTTGGGAAATGTGAAGCGTTTATTATGTGGTTGAGAAGAACGAGAATGGGGAGTAAGTTTTCCGGGTGAAGCCTTTTAAATAGAAGGTTAGGGATTCTATCCAAGCCTGGAGATTTTTTATTGTTACGCGAAGTAATCAATTCAGATAATTCTGTAAAGCTTAGGAATGTGTCGGTTCCCATGGGATGTGACGCTTTATTGGTTTCGCTGAATTCAGTAAGGAATGGTGGGAAGGATGGCTCCAGTGTGCCTGAGATGAATTCATTCACGGTGTCGTGGAAATTAGTGACTGGGAGGGAATCGTTTTGTTTATGAGTTTTATAGAAGTGTTCAGCGAGACAGTTTGCTATATCAGTGTCCGATTGGGCGATGTTGCTGTTAGTTGGTTGGATGAGATAGTCTATTCGGGGCTTGAATTTTCGACCAGTTAGTTGATTTATGTTTTTGAATAGGTCACGGTTTGGTTTGATACTGTTTAGAGTAGACGTGTAGGTCTGATCGGTGAAATTTTTAAGTTGTCCATTTATCGGGGTGGTCAAAAGCTGTATCTGTTGTTTAATAAAGGGTGAGTAGCTAATGCAATTTACGTCGGAGTTGTTTTTTTATGCGCAATAATTTTGTGAGGAGGTTGGGTAAGGGTTTTCCTAAGTGGTTATGAGGGACGGTCGTAGGGGTATGGCTGAAGAGAGCATTTCCCAGTATTTTCTCTATTTTTACAGCTGCCTGGTCAATTTCAGTAGGGAATAGGTTTGAAGATTCCGGTAAAGAATAATTTGAAAAACTGGCAGCAGTATCGTTATTGACTTTTTTCCAGTTTGTTTTGGAAAAATTTGGAATAGGATTCACTGTGTAGAGTGGTTCGAGCGAAGGGATTTGAACCGTGGAGTGAACGGACCCATGATCGGATGGGAATGTAAAGAACACTGTAGGGCGATTAGATGAATAGATATCTGTGGATTTTAGGAAGAAATCGATTGTTGATTTGGTTGTACTAAAAATTCGAGTAGGTTGCAATGGACAGTCTGCGTAAACATATGGATGAAGTGGGAGGAGATCTAGGAGTTGGTAGCCATATTTGTTGCACTTAATGTCATTAAATGGAGTATATCGAGCAATTCAGTCTCCCCCTATGATGAAAGGTGCCGGCAGAGACTGCTGGATTATTTGAGAAATGTCTACACTAGGGAAGTTCAGTTCACGAGAAGGGTGAATGTATATAAACGACAAAACCAATACTTTATTACTTCTGCAGAAGAGTTTAACTGCCGTGTATTCGACATTAGTTTTGTTCGTGAACCTGATTTCAGTAAATTGGAATTTCTTGTGTATTAGAATTCCAGTACCACCATGAGGGCCAGTGGTTCGTGGGTTGGACACAAATGTGTAATTAGGAATGCATACTCGAGAGTTTGGGGAGAACTTTTCAACAAACAAACGGAGGTGTTGTCTACGAGTGTGGGAATATATGGATTCTGTGTTGAGGGAGACTAGGGTTAAACTATTCATTAAGGGAAAGAATGTGGGAAGTTATTAAATCTAAGATCTGACCTTTTTTTTCTATTTCCGAGCTGTGTTTCAGGGTGGGTAGCAGCGTATGCAGGCTTCTAATATAACCCATGATGTCCAGGTTGAGAACGTTGGAATTGGGTTGATGAGGTTTAGTCCAGTTTCGGGAATCTTTCGTAACTTCTGCATAGGATATTCCTGATCCCGCGAGATGAGATGGTTGAGGTGATGAGGATTTAGTTGCAGTTCCTTTGGTTGGTGCTGGTTTATTTGTTGTCGTGTGTGCCGATCGTCTCTCGAGGATTCACAGCTTTTCGGGACATTGGGAAAAGTTCGCTGGATGTGGGCCTCCGCAGTTACAGCACGTTACTGTGATTTTATTTGTGCTTGTTGATCTATCAGCGTTTGTTTTTTGAATTTTTGTTGGTTCAGTACCAGGCGGGTTTACCTTGCATTCTCCAGGTGTATGCTATTCGGCACATTTCCCGCATCGTGCACTTAAATGGCACGCAGCTGCTAAGTGACCTGAACCTTGATATCTTTTGCAATGGAGAACATCCTGTTTGTGTGGTTCCTCAAACGCAATTTTATGCGTAAACAAATATTTTATTTGTTTAAGCCGGCTAACATCTTCGTTCGGTGGAATCTGTACGATTCGTAAACTTCTAATATTGCTTTCTCTCATATGAGGAGTTTGGAAGTAGTCCAATCTGTGTATACTCAGTTCCGGGCAGATCCTCGATATTTCGAGTAGGAGTTCCTCATTCGTCCATGCTGGGTCAATGTGCCTTATGATGAATGTCTTTGGTTTACTCTGGGCATGTTGAAAAGTGAAGAACTCATGTTTTTTCTCTGTGAGTTTTTTTTACTGCCGTGTCGTGGTCCGTCAAAGTTGTTGTCATGATCGAGATCGAGGAGCCTTTGGAATTTGTGGTAAAGTTTCGATGTCCTAGGATGCTTGCTCACGCTGTATTGAACTGAAACAAAAAATCAAAACAGAAACTGATCTATCTAAAAAAACTGAATTGAAGATGGTTTTGAGAGTACATAAGTTAAAAGGCAAGTCTTTTTTCAATAAGTTGAAGGAGGATAGAGATGGGCTTTTAATATTGTCTTTTGACTGCCAAAAAAACTTAGTCAATCCGAAGGTTCCGGATCAGATCGCTTATTATAGTATACAGTTGTACACATACAACTTCACTGTTGTTAAAGGGTGTTCAACGTCTCCAATGAATAAAGAAAACGTGTTTATATACACTTGGATGGAGCATGAATTTAAAAAGGGATCCAATGAGATTAGTTCTGCCGTGTTTGACTGTTTATCCAAAAAAATAGATTTAAGTCAGTACAACTCCAGTCGTTTGTGTGCTGATGGTTGCGGTGGACAAAACCGTAATAGTATTCTGATCTTTATGCTGAGTTATTTTTTACGTACGGTTGCACCAAGGAATGTAACACAAATACAGGTGGTATTTCCCATACCAGGTCATTCTTTTCTGCCTCCTGATCGGGTTTTTGGAAGAATGGAGAAAGTATTTAGAAGAATGCCTACGATTTGCAATCCTGTGGAATATGTTGATGTTTTTCGTCAACATGGAAACGTTATTACTTTAGGAAAAGACTGTGTGGTGCAAGATTGGAAAGCCGCATCTGTTGAGTTTCAAAAGCCAACATGTGGATGGCATTTCAAATTTAATTCTGTAAGAAGATTTTTTATTTGACGACTTGGGAAAAAATATTAAATATTGGTGTGGGCGGCGAAGAAAATTACAATGTTGATAACTCTGTTCCCAAGTCTGTTTTTAAAAAAGGCTCATTGACCCGTGATATGCGACCTCTTATAGTAAGTCGTGGAACGGAAATAAAGCCAAGCAAATTAAAAGATTAATTATTTTGTTACAAAAACATTTTGGGTTCGAGTGGGCCGATCGTGAAGACTTGGCGTTTTTTTAAAAATTTATCGGCAATGAAGTGCCTTCATGTGTCGAAGAAAATAATATTGATAACGATGAAGATGATGAAAATGAAATATGCGAAGCCCACTATGAAGAAAATTCTGATAATTTAGTTGTATAAAATTTTAAATTTTTTAATGTACTAACTTTAAGTTTATTTTATTAAAGCTTTTATTAAATAGGTCGTAAATAAAAATTTTTTTTTAAAACCCAACAAATTCTTAACTTTCCAAAACTCACTATATCCGGCTAGCGACATTCCAAAACTAACATTATCCGAGGTGTCTCATCAAAAGTGACTTTATCCGAATTAAAATTTTATTTTATTAATAAAGTATATTATATCCTGTGATAGAATTGATTTCAATCGATCCCTAAAAACTAAATGTAACTGAAAATTGCGCCCAAAAACAAATACTATTTTAAAAAAATTACGAACTCGTTTTTTTTTAATTTACCAACATTTTCAAAAATGGAGAAAATCAGTTTTGGAATAGGATGCCCCATATATATATCTTTCTTCTTCTTCTATCTTCTTCTCTTCTCTATCTCTTCTCTTCTCTTCTCTTCTCTTCTCTTCTCTATATACGAGGGTTGCCTTTTATATTTCGGGATTAGAGAACAAAAACAAATATTGATCATCGAAAATCACTTTATTGTTTTTCAAAATATTCCCCATGAAGATCTATACACACTTGCATGCGTTTGAACCAATTGTCGAAGCACTTTTGCCACTCTGATTGAGGTATCTCCAACACATGCATTCTGAATGCAGCAACCGCTTCTTCAGGTGTCGAAAAACGTTGACCTCTCAGTTTGTTTTTTACGTACGGGAATAAAAAGAAGTCATTCGGTGCCAAGTCAGGACTATACGGCGGATGACCCATCAAATCGATGTTTTGGGTGCTCAAAAATGCAGTTGTCGCAGCCGATGTGTGAGAGCTCGCATTGTCGTGGTGAAGAGTGATCCGTCTTCGGCGGTTGGTTTTCCTGATTTCTTGGAAGACAACTGGCAAACAAATGGTTGTGTACCACTCACAATTGACTGTTCTGCGTTGTTCTAGTGGTACGGTTGCGACATGTCCAGTTTTTCCGAAAAAAAAGGCGACCATTTGCTTGGAAGTGCTTCGTGCGCGAACAACTTTTGTTGGATTTGGCTCATCTTGAACCACCCAGACAGTCGACTGCTGTTTACTTTCGGGCTCATACGCGTAAATCCACGATTCATCACCTGTCACGATGTCATAGACGTGTTTCGAAGCACCGCGACCGTATTTTTTGAGCATTTCTTTCGACCAATTGACACGAGCCTTTTTTTGGGCGATTGACAAATTGTGTGGGATCAAACGCGAACAAATTTGTTTGACAGTCAAATGTTTATGCAATATTGAATGTATGCTGTTCCCAATAACGCCTAAGGTTGTCTCAATCTCACGATAGGTCACATGACGATCTTCCAATATCAGTTCGCGCACAGCATCAATGGTTTTCGGAACAACAACTGATTTTGGACGACCTTCACGAAATTCATCTTGGAGTGAACTACGAATACGATTGAATTCACCATACCATCGATAAACACTGGTCCTTGATGGAGCTTCATCGCCAAAAATTGAATTAAGTTCATCCATGCACTGTTGCTGAGTTAATCCACGCCGTAAGTTGTAAAAAATAATCGCACAAAAATGTTGACGATTTAATTCCATTTTTCGGCCGAGATGAATCTTTTAAGTTACTGTAAACCACACAAATAGCGCTCGTATGTCAAAACGTTCTGAGTGCGTATAACCTCAAAAATGTCCAACTTTACGACAGAGCTGTCAATTGCCGGATTGCAACACTAGGGTTGCCAAATCCCGAAACATAAGAGGCAACCCTCGTATATAAAATTCTCTTGTCACAGTGTTTGTCCTCGAACTCCTCCAAAACGGCTCAACCGATTTTAATTAAGTTTTGTATATATATTCGGTAGGTCTGAGAATAGGTTTTTATCTATTTTTTATGCTCATAAGTGCAATTGTTTAATAAATATTAATAATTTATTAATTTTCAACCTCGGTCGATAACTGTGTAAGTGATAATTGATTAGTTATCCCCACCAACTGATATCATAATCATTCAAATGTAAATAACATATGAGATAGAAAAAAATATTCTACCAGTGTTTGGCCCATGGTCCGCATAGTAACAGCCGGCCCGCCAGCCCGGCCAACGTTACTGACGGGAGAAACTGACGAGTCTCCTGAAAGCGTTCTATGGATATCTTGCCAACCGGTGTAAATAAGAAGAAATAATAGTATTGTTTACTTAACTTACTTACATTATAGTATTCTGTAAATATTATAACATTATGTAAATTTACCATTTCAGTGCAATCTTCAAGTGAATTTATTAATTTGGATTTGAATTTTAGCTGTGATTATTTTTTCCTGTGTTATTGAAAAGTAAGTGAAATTACTATTTCTGAGCGTAGTTCTCACGTTTATTCTTTTAGTAGAACCTAAAAAATACTTAACACATATCACGAGCTCCCGTCCACAACAACTATTGTGTTAAACGTATTATTTATTACTTATTAATAATTTGTACAATGCCAGCTAGACGCAGAGGAACTTCTTTAGGCCGTCAAACACGTGGAGCTGCACGCAAGCGAACCGCTAGAGCCCAAAGAACAGAAGACCAAATCCAGCAAGATAATACTAATGTGCGTGTGAACATGACGCGATTGCGCCGATATGAATCAGCAGATGCGCGAACTGAACGAAATGAAGAAAGAAGATTAGAACAGAGACAAGCGCGCCGTTTTACAATCAGCAGACGCAGAGCAAATGATCAACAACGCCAACAGGTCCATCGATCATTTACATCTAATTCATTCCTGCGTCTAGCATTCGAGTATGAGCCCGATATTGAATATTATGCTCTTTCGAAAGTGGTAATTGGTGCTATGGATAAGGAATGCCCTCATTGTCATGCTCTTAAGTTTAAAAACGAGCCAGTCGGGATGTGTTGTTCGTCAGGAAAGGTGCAATTACCAGCAATTGAGACACCACCTGAACCATTAAATGGTTTACTTATCGGTACGGATCCAGATTTTAAGCAGTTAGCTTACTTGCTAGGCTACCATAAGAGTCGTACGATTGTATATCATTTCGTGTCTAATGGAATGATAGAAGCTTGGCATCTTACGTTAAAGCGTCTATGGCAATATTTGGCTCAATGCCCTTGCCGCCATTCTTCTTGACTTCAGAACGAACTTCAAGGAAGATTGAGGAGTAATCAAAACAGGGTCGACTTACGGTACCAACCTTCCTTGTATATTCTTTGTGAATAACAGCCCACACTCCAAAGTGTGGTCGACTTACGTGACCTGATGTGTAAGGTCACGGGGATGCCCATATCCAGGCAGGGCATTATAAAGCCGTTCGTTCACCTCACTTTAAACACCTGGTCACATGTTTTCGTCCGGTGGACAAAATGAAGAAACGCCTTGAATTCTCATATGACGGTCCGTACATAATTCTCGAGCGCATCAACGATAGAGTTTATTCAATCGATATTAACGAAAGACCGTCCACTGGGAGCGTCGATATACTTAAACCCTGTTTTCTCGAAAACGACAACTGATTTCTCTACGCGAAGACTGTGGGTGCGGTATGTGTTTCCAAAGCCTTCCAATCAGGCACTTGCCAGTAGTAGCAGCAACAGAATCGGCAACTGGCACTGTCCTAAACTCTAGATCTGACCCCAGGAGAGGAGGTCCTGCACGGAACAACAATACGGCGGCAGACTCGTCAACGCTAGGAGCAGGAGGATGCAATGTCAATCCTCGAGCCGCAATTACCCTCGTCCCCCTCCTCCCTCTTCTATTTTTTTTATGTTTTTTAATTAAATGTTTTTTTAATTAAATTTGAATGAATATTGTACTACATACAAAAAAAGGTATCGAAAATGAATACAAGTCCCAAGCCCCGATCATGTGCTTGCCCGACATTATATTATTGGGTTATTCAAAATTAATGTACACCAATACCGATCCATTCTATCTCCCTTCCCTCTTCTTCCGGGCGCATTGTACGTTGATTTTTTATTCTGAATGCATTTCGTAATTTTATTTAACAGTGAAAGTTCTCTTACCTGTGTTTTTGATTGGCAGACTGTGTTCAAAGTTTTGTGTTTGAGGACTTTTCGTGATGCATTTCCGGTTACGATTGCATTAAAGCGTTTCTGTGGCGCTTTCCACAATAACTACAGCATCATGTAGCCGAAAGAAGTAAATAAAGGGCATGCACTCATGGCCTTCGTCATATAATGGTTAAATTAGTGAACATAACTCCTTAATTCAAACATAAGTGTCTACACGAGACCAAGATTGCACACCCCTTTTATTTGTTCATTGCAATTTGTTGGAACCGCGTGTACTTCAGTGAATAAATTGCTACTGGTCTTCGAGAGTAAACCATCTGAAACTTGTTTCAAGCTCTATAAATAGCTTTGTCGCGCAGAGGAACTGCAGTTGAGATATTTACTGTGCTTCCGAACTGCTCAAAAATATCTTATCAACTGCTGAGCATGCAAATCCAATTTAAACCAACTGTAGCCACTGGATAAGCAGAATGTTTTCTGATTGCGACATGTAAACAGTTGTGCCTAAGTTCAATTGATGGCATCGTGTCATTCAATTGGCTAAACGATGGCATTAGAGCTTAAGATTGGGAGGTTGTATCAAATTCCAGAGATTGAAATGAACCTTTCTTCTACATTCTCTTAGGAGAGGCGAACCTAAAACGCTGAAACACCGCTCTGAGTATACAGACATTTTTTTGCTCGTAATCTAGTTCGATTCGTTTTACAACCTACACACAATAAAACCTACCGATTTACTATTTTACAATATCAACCACAAGGCTCGGGATAGGTAATTTGTGGTCTCACTAAAGAGGTTGAAAGCCATTGCAACTATAATAACAACAATTAAAAAATTATGTATTAATATTTATATAAAATTATTTACCTAATCATGTACAAGACACGATTGTTTATTACACTATTAAAGATAACACATAACCGATAGTAAACTTAACCGTCAGATTTTTTTTATTAATATTTTATAGACATTTCTGGTGTATCTTGTAAATGCGAATCTCTTGGGAAACCACATTCAGTCATACTAGTCCCTCACTCGACCGTTGAAATCAATCAATAAAACTTCAGTTTCACTAGAGGTGCTTTACGGTACAGGCAACTGCCTCATTTATAACCAATGGGCCGCAGATGCATTTAAATGTGTTTTGATGCTAGCAGTGCCTACGCTGCTGCATCTCGATCGGTGTACACTGCGAGCAAGTAATGCGTCTTCATTCATGTCCTTGTCTATATCGAGAACACACCGATGCAACAAAGATGCGTCTAGCTCCCGACGGATCCACCATAAATCCGTTCAATTTGTCCATTTGTCATTTGTAGCCATCGCCAGTCGCCACCGTCGCGGGAACACTTTTCTTATTTGGGTGTTAATTACCAATTTTATTATTTATTGCCACTACATAGGCATAGGTACATTCTGGGTGGATCAAGTGGCCAAAAATACCTTGCTATAGTGCTCTTTGAGGGATGCTTGTTAGGTGCTGCTTTGTGGCGTTCTCAGGTTCATATGAGAACAGAAAGGGTTGGAGTATCGCGAACAGTTTACATGGCGAAAACTCAAAAGAGTGGGATTGATTAAATTTGGGATTTGAAATGTATGAAAATTGATCAGAAAGTAGGCGGTATTATATTTTCCGTCAGCGGTTATAAGTTTGTCCTATTCAATCGATGCAGTGCATTTTTGTTTTGAGTTTTTTTTCTTCATTTTTTTTGTTTTGCTTTTTAGTGGTGCATCTGGTGTTCAATTGCTACGCAAGAAGGATCATTAGTACCTTAACTAAGAATCGGAGTCTAGATGCCTACAAGCCAGTATATTACACAACCCCATCTATGCACTATAAAACAGACAACACACACATTTTATAAATAATAATACACACACTCTTTATTTAACATTCATCATCATCATCGGCACTACAACCGAGAACCGGTCTTGGCCTTATTTAGCAAGTCCTGAGGCTTGTTCAATTTTCCATAATGATTTGTTTTTTCCGGGCACGGTCATTAGTCTTATGCCAGAGGATTCCCGATGGGGAATCGAACCCCGGTCTCCCGCGTGACAGGCGGGTATACATATTTATTTAATATTGCTCCCTTATATTATTGTAACTTTTTTACACACTTCTGTGTTATGTTTATATATAATACACTTTGATTAAGGATTATATATATTTTTTTAATCAACGACTGTTTAATTCAGTATTTAACTGTTATTGATGTACATTCGAATTTTTCTTAACGGCCATTAACATCGGCCGCTTAATATTTATGATGACCGTCTTCGTTGACGGCTTGGCTTCGACTCTTTTCTTCTATGATTTGAAAATTTCTTCGATCTGTAGCCGTGAAAAGTTCTACACTTACTCGGAAATTCCCGTACTGGCTGACCACCAACACAGAGATTGGAAAACACAATAAATGTGGCAGCACATTATTCAAGTTCAATTATGATAGTGGGTAACTGCTGTTATCGAGGGTTCCGTTTCCGTAGAGAATTTTCAGTCCCAAACTGGGAAGAAGGATTACTGTTTTTTTTTTTTTTTTTTTTGTGTACCCGCTATCGATCGTATATTAAAACGAAAATCCAGAGTCAATTAACTAAAATTAAATGAAAAGAGTGGTATGTAATTACAGTGCGGCATAAGTATTGGGTTCCACAATTTACTATTACTATTTACTGGTCTGTAGGAACCCGGATGTTCATGACCTCGCCGACTCGACTCCGCCATTGTTTCCTCTCCTGTGCGCTCCCCTTCCACGTTCGACCCTCCCAGCCGATCTCCTCTAGGTCAAACCTAAAATTGTCCTCCCATCTCCGTCGCGGCCGCCCTGTCGGTCTCTTTCCCGTTGGTTTACCGTCAAGAATTCTATGCATGGTCCTATCGTTGCCCACTCGCGCCACGTATCCGGTCCATCTTAATCTTCGCGACTTGATTACTCTTACTATTGTAGGTTTTCGGTATAGCTCTCCCAATTCGTGGTTATGGAGTTTCCTCCATTGTCCTGACTCCTCGTCATATTTACCTCCAAAGATACCTCTTAAAACTTTATTCTCGAATACGCGGAATTTGTTTTCTTCCCACTTTGTGAGAGCACATGTTTCGCATCCGTATAGAATAATCGGCATGATTATGGTTTTATAGACACTGATTGATATGATATGATTATAGCTTTATATTACGTGATAGCAGTGTGGGTTTCAGCAGTTTACTGACTGCATGCCAACTAGCGTTGCCGGAATGTAGTCTTTTGTTAATTTCCTTCGGCATTTCGTTACTGGCCGTCAGTATTGTTCCTAGATATGTAAACACATTTATCTTTCTCAAATATCTTGCCCCTGACGTTTATGTGTGTTCTCTGAGGTCCGCCTGCTCTCGCCGTAACCTTGTATTTTGTTTTATCTTCATTTATTTCTAGGCCCACCTCTTCTGCCGCTTGCATGATGATTTCACAGTTTTTACTTACAGTTTCTAAATTATCGCCCAAAACGGCGATGTCATCCGCATATGCGAGCACTTGTGTGATCCCGTTCAGGGATGATCCGGCCATGTTGTCGCCTTGTACCTTTCTGATGACATACTCGAGGACAAGGTTAAAGAGATATAGTGAGAGGCCATCCCCCTGTTTTAGTCCGTCGCGGATTTCAAATGGTTCCGAGAGATGGTTTTCTATTCTAACTCGCCCTTTGTTTTCGTTCATGCAAATTTGAATGAGCGCGGCATATTTTTTCGGGATTCGCAGCTCAACTACAATATGGTAGAGTCTTTGCCTTGCGACTGAGGCGTAGGATTTTTTGAAGTCAAGGAACAGTTGGTGAACCGTCTCTCCGTATTCCCACTTCTTTTCCAGCGGTTGCGTTATTGTGAACATTTGGTCGCTTGTTGGCGGGTTCCTACGGAATCCGCACTGGTAGTCTCCCAGTATTTCTTCTGCATACGCTTCCAGTAGGGCCACCCACGTCAGACAGGCTAGCGAGGAGTAACACACAAAGATCTACCACCCCTAATCCAGGGTATTACGCGTCACCGTGCTCATTGGATGGTTTGCGGCCAGGGGTATACTGGCTGTATTATAACGGTGCCTGTCTGACACCGGGTCGAGCCAGAGCAGTAAGCAGACCTTATCATATCAAAGACGGTCTCTGATGTGGCGGACTATTTAAAACCCCAAGACTCGTGGGATCAAAAATGAATAATCAATATACAAAAAACAATCCCTTGAAAAACCCGGTAGGCGTAGGTGTGATGAGCCGACACTACCATAAGGGAACAAATCATCAAGAAAACACCGACTCGGCAAAAAGAAGACGTAGGAAAAAACTAAAAAAGCGGGATATACGCTTCGGCACGTGGTATGTTCGAACGTTATATAAACCAGGCGCGATACACACGGTCGTAGAAAACGCGAAGAAATATCGAATGGACATCGTCGCGCTTCAGGAAGTCCGGCTCCCACATCAAGTAATCGAAACCAACGGGTTTACACTGGTGTGTGGAGATACCGATACACATAACCTCGGGACTGGCTTCATCATAGGCAAGAAGATTACGCCCCATGTAAAAGATGTGGAATTTATTAATGACCGAATGTCGGTGCTAAAAATACAGGGACCATGGTACAATTATGTATTTATAAACGTACACGCCCCAACAGAATCTACGGACGAAGAAACGAAGGAATATCTGTGGCGGTTCTTTAATACATTCCCAAAGAACCGCCCATCCTCTTAAATTAACCACCTTCCAAACCCATAGTACTTACCTGCAATTAGGGGCAGCGTAAGCCCCCTGCAGCATCACACCTGAAAGTTAAACCTTATCAACCATGCACCTCAAACAAATTATTTCATTCATACATGGACCGTGACAGACAATCGGCTCAGCTTGTCAGCAATTATAAAAGATAAATACACGCTGGCCAGCGTAATTGTTGACATAGCTGTAGTCGGTATTCTTGCTACGGTTCATGAGTGAATATTGCCCCAATTTCAAGGTTCGCAACACTTGCGACCAATTTCCCTTATCGGTTATCTACCGATCATGGGATTTGGGGACTAATATGATTGACGTTAGACCATCATACCCCAGATCATACCGAACGATGCTCCGGCCTGTTAAATAAACAAACACGGTGTGCATATCATCGTGACCCTTGAAACAGCGTTTTTGTGTATCTTAAAGCAAAAACCTATTTCGTTCTCAGGCGCAGGTCATTAAAGATTTATGGCCCTCGAAATAGCGTTTCTGTTTATTTAAGACACAGAAACCTATTTCTCCCTTCGACGACTTGGCTATCGCATATCTCTATAATACCAATTCATTACACCAGCCCATGTTTATTTAGGGCATTATCGTCGTTGCCGATATGCAGGCTGAAGGGCAACGTACTTGTCCTACACGGACACATATACAATCCTCCCACACCGATGTAATCCACACCGTTGAATCTGGCAGATATGGATAGTATATTGGAGTCAGATTTTAGCCCCCGTCGCGCACACATACCCTGTGGGGGTCAGCATTCTACGTCCGAGGAACGCGGTCGAGGATAACGCTAGTGAAGTGAGGATCTGTGTTCGAAAACCGTGTACTTTTGTGGTATTAATTAAATCGTTAAAGACAGCAAATAGATATTAAATATCACGCGACTGAAAAGTGAGAGTGTCGTCTCGCGTAATAAACTTTGTTAAAGTCTTCTTAGTATTAATGCTCAGTAACGTCACTAAAGAAGCAAATACGAATATAAAGTGTTAACATTAAGACCAACAAGCCAAACCTCACTTAAGTACAAACAGAGATTATGATAAAAAATAAACGAGGATTACTGATAAAAGAAAGCAGTGCGTTTTATTCGAATTTTCCTTTTTGTGAACGTGCGCTCGGAGAAGCAGTTTCAGTGTGTAACACCTGTGCCAACTGCAAGAACAATCATTCCGTGGACTGTCAGTGAGTGCTTAACTGAATCAGCGTCCGTGATTGGCGCACTAGTTAAAAGTAACCGCATATCCTTGACGTAAGGTCATTTAGAGGAGCAGATTGCGACACTGATCACCTTCTAGTGATGGGCAAAATTAGAAGTCGGCTCGCAGCAAACCCACATGGACAGTCACGGGAGACGAGCAAAAACTTCGAGATTGATAAACTAAAAGACCTACGCAAAAGGGCTGAATATCAAGAGGAACTAACGAATAGATTTAGCATCCTGGAGAATGGGAGCAGTGGGGAAGAGGAAGCCAATAGTGTGGAAACTAAATGGACATCGATCAGAGACACAATCAAACAAACAATCCAAAACGAATTAGGATTTAAGAAACCAATTAAGTCTAAACCTTGGTTTGACGATGAGTGCAGGGCAAAGATCGAAGAACGTAAACATCTCAGAGTGATCCATTTAGAAACATATGATGAAATCAACGCAAAAAGATACGCGACCATTTGGAAAGAGACAATGAGACTTTTTAAACGCAAAAAACGCGAATGGGAGAAGACTCCGATCGATGAAATCCTATAAAATGCCAGAGCAAATAATATCAGAGGTATATATGCCGCCATAAATTCAATTAGAATTGGCTACCAAGGGAGAGTCAAAATAAACCGAGACACAAACGGCTGTCTGGTGACAGAAACAAAAAATATGGTGACAAGATGGAAGCAGTACTTTGAAAACCTGCTCAATGTGCGCACCCATCAACCACAAAAAAATGCACCAGACGTACATACAGCCGAGCCCCAGACCCCAGAGCCCTCTTTCAACGAAGTTGTAGGCGCAATAAGTCGATTAAAAAACAACAAGGCTCCCTGACTCGACTGCATACGGACAGAGCTTGTGAAGCATGGAGGAGAGGCGCCCGTTCGAAAGATCCTCCAACTCATCAAAACAATATGGGATAAGGAAGTCACTCCGGAAGAATGGAAACCCCCAATAGTCGCCTCCATTCTCAAAAAAGGCGACAGATCTGACTGCGAAAACTACAGAGGAATATCATTGCTCCCAACCAAATTACAAAATACTAACAAATGTCATACTGGCAAGAATCACACCGTACGCAGAAGAAATATTGAGAGACTACCAGTGCGGATTCCGTAGGAACCGGTCAACAAGCGACCAGATGTTCACAATAAGGCAACTGCTGGAAAAGAAGTGGGAATACGGAGAGACGGTTCACCAACTGTTCGTTGACTTCAAAAAAGCCTACGCCTCAGTCGTAAGGCAGAGACTTAACCAAATTGTGGTTGAGCTGGGAATCCCGAAAAATTATGCCGCCCTCATTCAAATTTGCATGAACGAAAACAAAGGGCTAGTTAGAATAGAAAACCACCTCTCAGAACCATTTGAAATCCGGGACGGACTAAAACAGGGAGATGGCCTATCACCGTGTCTTTTTAACCCTCTTCTCGAGTATCTCATCAGAAAGGTACAAGACGACCACATGGGTGTGTGGCGACTCTAACAGATACACACACAATTCACAAGCAAAATAGTGAAGAGCACCGAACGAAAAATCGAACAAGAAAATACATCGGAGCCGTGTACCATAGCGATAACAAAAATAATTCACATCAGTGGGGTATAGTCGAGTTTAAAAAATCAAATTCTAAACACGGTCAGTAGCCTGATGGGTAACACTTAGGTTCAATTTTTTTCGTGATTCAAACTGTCAGCGTCAGTTCGAATCACACGATCTTCTTCACTATTATTTCAAACGCTATAGGTGGATCATGCCTGAACAGGGACGCACAAGTGCTCGCATATGCGGATGACCTCGCCGTTCTGGGGGATAATCTAGAAACTGTAAGTAAAAACTGAAATCATCATGCAAGCGGCAGAAGAGGTGGGCCTAGAAATAAGTGAAGACAAAACAAAATACATGATTACGGCGAGAGCAGGTGGATCTCAGGGAACACACACAAACGTCAGAGGCAAGATATTTGAAAAAGTTAAAGAATTTCAGTATCTGGGAACGATACTGACGGCCAGTAACGTAATGTCGAAGGAAATCAACACAGGACTGCATTCCAGGAACGCTAGTTGGCACGCAGTTAGCAAACTGCTGAAATCCAAACTGCTATCACGTAATATAAAGGTTCGTGTCTATAGAACTATAATCATATCGATTGTTCTATGCGGATGCGAAACATGGGCTCTCACAAAACGGGAAGAAAACAACTTCCGCGTATTCGATAATAAAGTTTTATGGGGTATCTTTGACGGTAGATATGACGAGGAAGCAGGAAATGGTGGAAACTCCACAACCACAAATTGGAAGAACTATACCACAAACCTACAATAGTGAGAGTAATCAATTCGCGAAGTTTAAGATGGGCCGGACATGTAGCGCGAATGGGCAACGCTAGGACCGTGCGTAGAATTCTTGACGATAAACCAGCAAGAAAGAGACCGACAGGACGGCCGCGACGGAGAGGGGGGGGACAACGTTAGGTTTGACCTAGAGGAGGTCGGATCGGATGGTCGAACGTGGAAGGAGAGCGCACAGGACAGCGAACAACGGCGGAGACGAGTGGGTGAGTTCATGAATTTTCGGGTTCCTACAGGGCAATAAATAGAATAGAATAGAATAGAATATATATTTATATATATATATATATATATATATATATATATATATATATATATATATATATATATATATATATATATATATATATATATATATATATATATATATATATATATAGATGTATACGTATATTGTAATTTGTTTCTTTTTTTGTTACATATATATATATACATATATATATATATATATATATATATATATATATATATCTATATATATATATATATACATATATATATGTATATATATATACATATATATATGTATATATATATCTATATATATATGTATATATATCTATATATATCCATATATATATATGTATAGTATATATACATATATATATATGTATAGTATATATAAAAGAAAATAAAATAGTAGTATGAATGATAAAAAAACAATAAATACAAATGAAATAAAAAGAGGAAAAACAAAAAGAGATGGGATATATATATATACACATATATATGTGTATTGACATTTTTTTTTTTTTTGTAACATGTACATTAATATTAACAACAAGCTAAGTAGCTGCATATTCCCAACAAAGACGAAGCGTATTTCAGGAATGACGGAGATAAAAAGTCCAAAAGTGGTATTTTTCATTTTAATTTGTTTTATTATTGCAGCTCAAGCGTAAGGCCGCCTGCATTCGAAAAGAGTAAAATTCACTAAATAAAAAGTTAAATACACTTACACAGTTTCATAAAAAATATACATAAGTAACTTTTAACACGAGAATCCATTTACTTTTTACACAACATAATTTTTCTTTTTTTTTCTATTTTTTCTTTTTTACAAAACAAGTATTCAAAAATATTATATAACAACGAAACTTTAAGTTAAAATTTTGATAGAAAACTAGATAACAGTTTTTCTAATTTGCAATATAATCAGAACTTCAGAAGAAATAACAAAGAAAATCTTTAAAAAATAAAAACTGAAGTTAATTGAAACAATAAATTAATAAACAAGGAAAAAAAATTATATACTAAAAATATAAATATGATGTAAGACTTAAGAGTTTTGGTAATTTATTCATTACTTTGTAGTAAGTTTTTTTATTTTTTATTTTTATTAGCAAGAAATGAACAGCAAAAATGGATGCCTCAACATTCATATACATTTAAAATGTTTGAATAAAATAAAAATGCAAAATAAAATTAAAAATACAGATGAAAAATGAAGATGTGAAATAACAAGTTGCGATGGATGGGAAGGGAAAAATAAAAAGATGGTATGTTAAATATTAATCCGGTTTTGGTCTTGGTTTTCAGTTTGTGGTCATTTACATATGGAAATGAGATTGAGACATACAAAAATGGGAAACTAAGTACTTCTAATTAAGGCTGCTAACTGTTTGCTGTCATTGTGGTGCTTTTCCTGTTTTGGTTGTCTATGTTATTTAGAAATAAAGTACAAAAATGCCAGTGAAAAAAATTATCAAAAAACAATCTTCTACAAAATAAATAACCTCAAAATAAAAAGAAATTTCAATAAAACTCTAATAGAAAAATAAAAATGTAAATAAAACAGACTTAAGAGAAGAAACATTAAAATAGTAACATTTTTAACTTAAAACTCCGGAGTCTTGGTTGTTCGCTTAGTTTATTGTTTTTTTTTTCCTTTGTTTTTAACTTTTTTAAGTTTTTTGTGTATGTTGTTTATACATAAATTTTCTATTAAAATTACTTCTTTGGCTTATCTTACTTTTAATAAAATATACACGTGTATTTTGTTTTGTTTTTTTTTTAAGATTTAAGTACGATGATATGAATGAAAACACAAGTTTTCTTGTGGTATATGCAAAATAGTTTAGAGAATATATAATTTATATTTTTTATGTACACAAAAAAAAATTTAATGAAAATAAATTGTCCTAGATTTTAAAACTGTCACCATGGGATTGTTTCCAGGGATAATATATGCAGGCAGTGAGGTGAATTAAATGACAGAAAAGGACGAGGGATATCCTGAGACCAGTGCAGCAGAGTTAACCTAGTTGGTGCGCTAGAAAGTGCTTCTTTTAAAGTCCATGATCACTCATATTGAGGAAGCTTCTACATATCCGACTGACTTCGGGATTGGCATGGTTCATCAGTTGCATGTAGATTTGTTTGTGAAGCTGAATTTCATTGGTCATCTCTTCGAGTCGCCGGAGGAGAGCATCCTTTTCTTTCAATAGGGTTTTCACGCGTTCTTCCACTTCACGTGACCTTACTTTGGCCTTTTCGCGACTTTTACGTACGGCTATGTTATTTCTTTCTCGACGTCTTCTATACTCGTCGGTACCCTTATCGATGTTTTTTGTTGATTGCTTTCGTTGAGGAATCATTTGTTTGTTATTTGGCAGATGATGGGATTTAAGGAGATGAGCTCCAGCAGTCAAGTGTGGTAAGTTTGCGTGATGCAGGACATTGGCAGGTGTTAATGTGGTAAATGAATTATTTGAATTTGGACCGCCATTTGTCGTTTGGTAAGGAAGATTAGCCGTTGCTGCTGTTAGGTTGTACAGTCCGTTTGTTGTGCCATTGGCGGCACCAATAAATGCAGCAGCTGCAGCATTGCCGTCTTGAAGTTGACGTCGGTAGTCTTGAGGATCAAGAGGTTCTTCTTTGATTGTCGATGCTTCTGAGCCCACGGAACTATTTTCGTCACCGCTCGAGTTGTTACTGTAGTTTGTTGCTGAGTGTACACCTTGGGGCATGTACGCTAAGGTATTTCGACTATATCCATGGTTTTGTGCTGATCGCAAAGTTTGCTGCTGTAATTGGTGTTGCTGGAGGACTTTCGCTGCAGCACTTACAACTCCGCTTGTGTTTAGATTGCCACCTCCGAAACCACCAGGACTGGCCACCATATCACTAAAAATGCCCAAGGCCTCCTGTTCCCGGAATTGATCGTCGATTAGGTGTTGAAGGTCGAGGGTGATTTCTTGGGTAGTCAGTTCGTCGAGGTCGCTTTGTGAGTACTGTTGCATCATTTGCTTCTGCAGGATATTTGTGGCGGAGGAGTTATTTTGTTGCTGTTGCTGTTGTTGTTGTTGTTGCTGCTGCTGCTGTTGCTGCTGCTGCTGCTGTTGTTGCTGCTGTTGTTGCTGCTGTTGCTGTTGCTGTTGGTTGTTATTGTTGTTATTGTTGTTATTAAGTTGTTGCATGTGATGAACTGAATGTTTGTTTAAAAGTAATCCATTATTGTGATTATTGTTGGCATCGGCAGTTACATTGCCACCACCAGACATTGCCGTCAGTGTAATCTGGCCAATAATTGCCTGAGCGGGTTGCTTCTTAAGGTCCAATTGTGACAGGGTCTGCACTGTATCGTACATTTGGGGTGACTCCATGCTTAACATTACAAAGGATTTATATTTAATTCACTGCTCTTGGGAATAAATTTTATTAAATGTTGGCTGGGGCCTTAGGTCAGAACCATTTTGTTTTATCTTCTGTATTTTTTTGCGGATTGTTGTTGTAATTTTTGTTTTCCTTTTTTTTATAATACCGCAAATCACTTGAATTGTTTTTTAGGATACACAAAATCACTTAATGTCCGAGTCGGGAAAGGCGTTCGGAAATAAATCAGTTAATTTTTGTTTAATAATCGCGACTCCGAAAAACTCCGAAACACTCCGAATTCTATAATATTTCGCAAAGCGCGAATTGCAATTTGTATTTGGTATTCCGCCAAACGCTTTTCTTCAGGTATAACCTCGCTCACAACAACCTTCGATCAACTGAAGTATTCCGACAGTGATGCAACTGATTATATATTTTTCTTAACTTTTACAAGAAGCTCCGGACACCAGGGGAGGTATTAGCCCCTACGTATATACGAGCTATAACTGACTGTCTGCTTGTGGGTCTCAAATGCACTTTTGCGCGCGCTATTGAGCATAAAAAGAGTCAAAGTGGTCTATGAGAGACACCAATAGAATAATTAAAAAAAAACAAAAAAAAAGAGAAAAAGAAAGAGAGAATAAACACGTATAAGTATCACAGGAAACGGATGGTTTTGAGAAGAAGCTTTGTTTCCTTTCGAAGGAAAAGAAAAGTAACGAAAAAACAAAGCAAGCAAAGAAAAACTTGAACAACTTCAAAGATCGAACTCGTTGTATGCACGCTTCCGCCTAACGTCCTCTCAAAGCAGTTGGTAAATGGTAACTGAAGCTTCCAAAAAAGAAATTGTTCGTTCGTTCGTTCGACGTTTTGTTTGTTCGGTGGTCGTTTACGTCGTCGTCAGATCGCATAATATCCACGCAGTGCACTCGCGCGCAGACACTACTCTATGCTGTGTACATATTACACTCTCAATATCAGCGCTCTCATATAAGCCACAGGTAGCAGCTATACGGGGAGGGTATGGCGCATAGAGGCTTACGCCGAAATTTTCTTCTTTTTCTCGGGTCTTTTTTTTAATTTTATTTTCTTTCTCATCGTTGTCGTTGTAACAAGATGCTTTTACAAGGAAACTTCGAAAAAGAGATACACAAACGTAAAGTAAAAAGACACAAGGCAGCGTACCAACCAAACAACCAACCACTCAGCTAGCCAGCCAGCTAGCTAGCCAGCGAACCAGCCACACTACCAATCTAATTACGGAAACACGATAGCGTCAATGTTGTCGATGAAAGACGCAGGGAGTTGGACGCCAACACAAACACTTTTACTCTTGCGGTCGGAATGCATCTCGGAAAGCTTTGTGGGGTATGCCCAACGGAGCGAGCTTCTAAATTCCCTGGCTTGCAAGACTGGCCAACCGGCAGCTGGAGCAAAGCTTGTAGATGACCAACTAGTGGTCTTTCTGTTTGGGTTAACATCCGCAACAGATGTGCTGATGACCGAGCGCTCAGTGGTACTTCCTTCTGTTTGATTACTATCCATGACGTCATTTAAATGAACGGTACTTCACTGATATTGTGTATTTGTGAGTGTAGCTTTTATGCTCTTTTTCTCAATCATCTGGTCAGTGCGGTAAGCTTAAGATACAAATAAGAGAAGTTTTAAAACTGATGAATGGACAGGGTGGGGATAGAATAAGATATAGGCAAAGAGGTTGCAACAGTGGGATGGGAATGGGGTTGGGGGTGCGATTTGTTTTGCTTATACTTTGCATTTGAAATGTGGGCGGTATACAATCAACGCACATACGATGCCCTTTAAATCAGCATGATTGACATATTTCCAATGGAGGTCTAGTGAAATTGTCACCTGCTCTGTTTAGTCTCGCTGCACTGCGATTAAATTCCAATTAATTACAGATACAGACCCACATTCCACAAATCGCAAGCAATGTCTTTAAATTCAAATTAAACTTTCTCGCATTAATTTTGAATAAAACGAAAATCAGCAAAACCGTTGACGGCGTGCCTCTCGTGAGGTGAGTCACATTTGATTGAAAACTAAATCCACCGGTCATAGTCCAATGGCATCGGAGTTTCCCGGAACAATTGTTGCCGAAAATTTGATTCCTCAGGCTTAATAAACTTCGTCTGAAAAATCAATTTCCTCCGAATTGGCCACTGGCAAGGTGTCTGTGTTGTCGCTCAGGGGGAAATGGGGCAGAAATCGCCGACGCTCGCACCTTAATGGGTGCTATTTGTAATTTTGCAATGTCGACTCTTATTCTTGTTGAACAGTCGGTTTGTTTAATTTACGATTTTGGATATTCAAGCATATCGTAGAATTCAGGCTCTGGCCGCAGCAATTAATAGAAAGCCCGTGTAAAGGTCGTCCCTGGAGAGGAGTGGGTCATATTGTTGGCGTAGGCATAAATACCATTCAGGTGGCCCTTTAAATGCGGCGATGGCACAGATACTAGGTGTGAGGATATCAAATTTCCCAGAGCTGCTATGCCTACGTGTTCGATTGAACTTTACTTTGTTATTGTTGAAGGTTTACAATTTCTTTTGCTCAGTTAAGAGTAATCGGGAGAGAACGTAATGACTGGGTGTCAATTGAATGAAGACGGAGGCAATGCGTTACTCATGTCATACCGCGAGTGCTTTACATTAAAAGGGTGATACCTGATCACTGCATTCGATTGCCACACGATCAACTTTGTCCAGCGGATCGATTCCAAGCAATGCAAGTTTTGGACTTAATTACCGAAATTGTCAACTGCCGCTTTATTATTTAAGCAATCCGTTTAAGATTTGCCATCATTTAACAGCTGATATATTTATATCGTGCGATAAAAAAACATTGATTTTAATAAGTAGTTATTCAGCTATTGCTGGCAATATGGGATACACTCATAACAGTTGACATATTGTGCCATTAATGATATACGGTAATAGAATTGGGCCCTATAGACAACTCTGAGCCATTTCGGAGAAGATATCCACAGACACATTGCCTAAAACAACCCGAATTGATCACTTATTAATTTAATTAATCGCGTAGAATGTCCATAGGGAGGGAACGTTTTTATTAAAAGCTCTGTGCGGCATGCGGTCGAAAGCCTTGTATATATGCAATACGACTGTTCTTAGTTGACCATGTTTTCCGATTGCTGATATCTTAGTCATGGTAAAAACGCTCTAACGGTCTCCCGAGTATTGCAAACTGCATATATGGATAATAAGGCAAGTTTCTTCTTTTTTAGGCTCGGCTGAAGGCGAGCGATTTTCCAGAGAGAATAAAGAGTTTTCTGGGCATACGATTTTCTTAGCAATACTTTTAAATTTAAGCCCGGGAAGCACGACTCTAGGGCAATATCATAACGCTTTATTAACTAAAATAAGCACAATGTTAGTTTTAATTGCATTACGGATGTTATGTGTACAAATAAGTTTCCGTTTTCTATAAAAAAATGTATTGTGAAAGAACAGTACATTACGTTTTATTCAAAGTATTATCCATTACAAGACACTACTTTTCCCATCTTTCTGGCGGCATCCGGATACCACGTCGGAAGAACTCTTCATCTTTTGAGGATATCCACAAATCAACCCATTTTTTGGTATCTTCATTTGTTGTAAAGTGCTGCTCGGACAGACTGTGGCGGTTCTTTCCTCAAGAACCATCCATTTCTTTAAATCAACCTGGTTTTCCCCCACCCACAAGACACCATACCTACCTGCAATTTTGGGCAGCGTAAGCTACCTTTCATTCTCTTTCACCTGAAAGTAAAACCCCAGCAACCATGCACATCAAACAAATTATTTCATTCATATTACATGAACCGTGCCAGACCAATCGGCTCGGCTTGTCAGCAATTATAAAAGATAAATACTCGCTGGCCAGAGTAATTGTCGACACAGCTGTAGCCGATATTCTTGCTACGGTTCATGAGTGAATATTGCTCCAATCCCAATGTTCGCTACAGTTGCGACCAATTTCCTTTATCGGTTATTTGCCGATCATGGGATTTGGGCACGAATATGATTGACGTTAGACAATCATATCCATGGTCATGTCTAATGATTCGTTGTCTAAACAACGACCAGCCACTATTCTCACGCTGGCTATTCTAAACTATATGCTTCTGTGTACTCTACGTAAACAGAAGAAATTA
Organism: Microdon myrmicae; assembly: GCA_963931805.1. NCBI lineage: Eukaryota > Metazoa > Arthropoda > Insecta > Diptera > Syrphidae > Microdon > Microdon myrmicae. Next base: position 238,504,816 of record OZ007497.1, on the reverse strand, counting down.
TTTTTGCCTGCATGCCAACATTCCTGTGCATTGTCCAATGCCTAAAATAAACATGCACCCAAATCTAGTAGCCTTTGCCGTCGCACCGAAGCTATGTTGAATTAACGTCAATCAAAAATCAATCCCCTATCGTACGGTGGCGATACAGCCAGCCCGTACACCGATCATCATATTTGACCAGCTGCATGTTTGTTTTTCCTTTCCTGCGCCCAGCGGGTGCTTCGTGTATCTTTCTTGCAGAGGAAAAGACATTCACCCTATCTGGAAAGATTGTTTTCCCCTGCGATGACATGCGTAGAAACTCATCGCAATCACCAGAGGCTGGGTCAAAGTCACCCAGCTCGAGGAGTCAGATTTCTATTACCGCAGCGGACAGTCGCACCCGCTTAGAGTTCCACCTTTTACCAGCCCCGCTACTGAGTAACCAATTTCGTATTTTTCGTGTTTAAATATTCGAGTTGGAGTGCCGTTTTCCCCTGCTGTCAACTAGTCGCGGAATTCGTTTTGTTCGGTAAAGTGAACTTCGTCACCACGATCCTGAAGGAGTGCAGGCGCCCACTAGCTAATGGATTAAAGCATCATATTGTTAACTCCTAGTTACCAGATTAGTGGATTAAGTTGTGAACGTCCCGTGTTATGCGCATGTGCCGATGCCATAACGCAAATTTAAATAAAGAACATTTGCTAAGAAATACTTGCGTGACTATTATTACCTTCGCTTGTTTGGAGTTGATTTGTTTTGTGGACAATTTTTTAGTGAAACAACGGTAAGTGTTGGAGAGTTGATAGGATCTAGTGCCCATGTCTGGTACAAGACCATGTGCCATGGTCCCAATGAAGTGTTTCCAAATAGTTTTTCACCGGCACCACAACATTCGGACGAGCATTATCATGGAGAAGAATAATTTTGTCATGTCTGGAGTAGTAATGGACGCGTTTTTCCTTGAGTGCTCGTTTCAATCTTATTAATTGTATTCGGTAGAGAACTACGGTGATGGTTTCACTCAGTTTCAGCAATTCATAATACACGACACCAATCTGATCCCACCAAATGCACAGCATGAGTTTTTTCCCATAAATATTCGGTTTTGCTGTCGATGGTGAAGCATGGCCAGGTGGTCCCCATGATTTTCTCTTCTTTGGGTTATACGATGCATAAAACTCTTTTTTTTTTTGCCTGGCAACCAGCATTTCACTTATGCAAAGTCGGCGTTCAGCCTCTCTTGGCTTCAGTTCATATGGAACCCAATTTTCTTGTTTTTGAATCATCCCTAACGATTTTAAACGACGTGGAATTGCTTGTAGAGTTACACGTAATGTACGTGCAAGTTCTTTCTGCATTTGGGATGGATCTTCCTCCGATATTGTTTTCAATTCCTTGTCTTCGTACACGTTCGGCCTTCCATTTCGTTCTTTGTCTTTCATCTCAAACTCATCGTTTTTAAAGTTTGAAACCACTCACGCCAACTTCTCCCACTCAAAGCATTCTCACAAGCAATCGATGCGCCTCAACGGCAGATTTCTTCAATTTAAAAACGTAAATCTAAAGTTCCCGGAAATGTCGCTTATTCGGCACAAAATTAGACATTTTTACACGAAAAAAATATGTATAGCTGATGCAAAGTCACTAATATTTTGAGGTTATGTTGTTATCGTTTGGCGCAAGGCTAATAACCTTGCCCGGAAAAACAAATTATTATGGAAAATTTAATAAGCCTCGGGACTTGCTAAATAAGGCCAAAACCAGATCCCGGTTGTAGTGCCGATGAAGATGACGATGTTCTTATCGTGTTCAAACTCACAATATTACGCTTGGCATCTGACAATTTCCACATAATTTTCCGGTGGGGCTATCTTTTGCCAAACGGCGGAAACTTATTTGTACATCTAATACATTTTATAAAATTAATTCACATGGGGGCTCTACCTATTTTCTCGGGCTATAATCTCTCTAATTTTTAAAATGTCGCCCCATCTCGGACTGGATAGTGGAGTCCTTCAGAATATGAATTAAAAATAAGATAATTAAATTCACTTTAAATCACTGCCAGGGGGTGAAGAGCGACAGGTCGCAGGAGGCAAAACTACAGCTTGATTTAATATTCTTTCCCAAAAACCTCAATCCTATTTCAATTTTAATAATAATTCAATAATCAATTTAATGCTAATCCGAACTATTCAACTTTTAAACTAAATTATTGATTCTAATTAAATAATTAACGTTGCAACTAAGTGACGTTCATTCCTCTATTGTGTTCCTAGATACTGCATCATATCTGATTGCTTTCGTATTTTCGTAACTTGCTCCCGCTCGACAGTCACTTTTTTTTTAAATTCTAACCTCCGCACCAACTGTAAAGAACATGCAAAAATCTCAGTAACAAGTAATTAATAATTCCCGGCAATTGGAGGAAGTTCGACGCAAATGGTCCACCAAATAGAGCTTGTGAACACAGCGTATGAAGCAGTAATGCCTAGACCATACCAACAGATGCAAAAGAAAATAACAAAACAATGCCACTGGTGGACGACGAAATCAAGGCGCTAAGAGCTAAAAATCTTGCCATAAGATGCTCAGCTCTAGAGTAAGGGCTGTCTTCCAAGAACACCTTGATAACTTAAAAAGGTCAAGGCGGCTATAAGAAATAGCAAGGCAAGATGATTCAGAAACCTCTATTCGGAGGCATATATGACCCTGTGGGGGTTCTTTAAGGCATTCCCAAAGAACCACCCATGCTCTTTAAATTAACCTGCCTTCCTCTTACCATTCAAAGCCATTTTACTTACCTGCAAACGAGCAGCATAAGCTACCCTGCATCATCTTTTACCTGAAAGTAAAACCCTAGCATGCATCATTAACATCATTAAATTACTCTGTTCATAATATACGAACCATTCCAACCCTAGCGGCTCAGCTCGTCAGCAATCATAATCGATAAACATACGCCAATCTTTCAGCGTGTTCTTGTCCCAACAATCCGTTGGTCCAAGAAGACACGCTGACCAGCGTACTTGTTGACACAGCTGCAGCCGATATTTTTCCTACCATTTCGTAATCTAACATTGCCCCATATTCATAGGTTAGCAACTGTTACAACCAATTCCCCTTTATCGGCCATCAACCGATTATGGGATTGTTACTTAAGCAATCAAACCCATGATCATCTCCTATGATGCTCGTTCCGGAAAACTAAAACAAACACACAGTAACCTCACTGTGTTGATTTATTCTACCAACCACCTGTTGGTCCATGGCCACCCTGGGTGAGACGTATGCTTACACATCTGCAAGTCAAATTCCTCACCATCGTACCCATGTACCAGCACATTAATTTAAACAATCATATTAATGGCCATGCCCTACGATGCTTGCCTAACCAAACAATAGCCACCCTAGCCTTTGCCATCGGTGAGCAAATCTTCGGTTTGCTTGTCGTCACAGAAAAATCGATTGCCTGCAATGGCATGATTCTGGGTGATTATGTAAACAGCCGACGTTCCCATGTAGTATCAGCTAAACCACAAACATCGTATGACCCTCGAAATAGCGTTTCTGTTTACTTAAGACACAGAAACCTATTTCTTCCGTCGGCGATCTTCGCTATCGCTTATCTCAACGATGCCTGCAGCCCCTAATACCAGTCCCTTTGTTTGTACAGTTGCAGGATCGATCGTTGCCGCACTTCCAGCGAAAGGGCATTGTACTTGCCCTGTACAGTCATGTGGGAGATCCGCCCATTAAACTCCAAATCGATCGCCCATTGGCTATCACCAAGGAGAAGATCGGATTGGCTACCCTTAGATCGAAAAATCCATCACGATCGCGGCTAGTGGATGTTGACGGCAACATCACGCAAAGTCAGATTGCATCCTTTGTCGCGAGCACTTGTACTGAGAACCAAGTCTTTCTCTCCATTAAAGGGAACGCGCGTGTCAGAAGTGGCGTTTATTGCTGTCCGTTCATACGCTAAATTATCCCTTATACACTTGGGACGTTTTCCTGATATTAACTAAAAGTGATCGTTGCCAGTGGCTCGTAATCAGTTAGATTTGAATTAAATGTGTGTGCGCCAGAAGAACTTATGGGGGGTAGATGTAGGGGTGCCAGGACAGGCGCACGGATTCACTTTATCCCACCACGTCACTGGATAAATAATACCAAAAATTCAAGCACCAAGGAAAGAGCAGGAGACATTAGAAGGCACTGGTTTAATTTAGTTGTTCGTTTTTCTTTATTTGTTAATATAACCCATTTCTTTTATTTTACATTAAAATATTATAAATTATCACGAGATTTAACTTGAAGAACTTGTATTTGTATCTACACAGGAAGGGATCACGACGCAATGTATAATAACTATTGGAAAAGTACGATTTGGCAAATAATACACAAGGAACTAAAAACATTTTGAGGACTGCGGCGTGTATGTTGGATGGCGTTTCAGATACATGTGTGTCGTTTGAGGAATGAATAATGACTGCCTTTAAAAGTGTCGTGATTAAATTTTACCCCGGGCGGCGTGACTTAGCACGGTGGAGGTTGAGATGTGACTGATCTCAATTAGGGATGAAATTTCAATTTTGAATTCGAATTCAGAATGGTTGTGCCTTCTGGGCCATCTTATGCCTTTAAATAGCGCAGTACACAACTGCATCCCTCAAAATAATTGCCCTTAATGCAAATTCCATTAGTTCCATAAAGAGGCGCGGTGATCTTTTGCGCTTTGCAGAGGATCACAAACCAGATGTGCTGTTACTAAGCAAAACAAAACTTAACAAAAGACATCAGTTATAAACTATAAATTCGTACGTACAGAAGCCAGAATTTAGTCCATGGCGGTGGCATGCCAATACTCGTGCGAAAGCCTCTTAGCTACTCTCTCATAGAGAGAAATGATATACGAAACTTTGGTCATCTTGAAACAACCATCATCGTTCTGCCCATTAGGGATATTGGTTGCCTGTACTTGATACCCATTCCAGTAACCTATTTAACAGCAAAATTGAAAACTTCTTCAAAAAACTAGAATTAAATAATTTGAGTAACGATTTTGTCTTAGCCGGAGATCTGAACGAGAAAAACCCAGCCCGGTTGAACACGGTGAGAATGGAAGAGGCAGATTCCTACGTCACTTTAATGAAGATTACATCAAGTTTTCCTCTGGATGTCATATCTCGATATCTGTATTACAGACGCACGGCTACAAAAAGTACTGTTGTAGTGCTCCAAGAAGTCCTACCATTTCCCTCCCACATACACATGTACCTACCTACTAAAATCCCATCCAAAAATTCCATCCATATCCCCAAATCAACATTGAATTCAATGTCAAGCAAATAGAACCTAACGTTCAATTCTCGAACATTGAATTCAATTCCTTAAAATTCAAAAATCATAATGTATATCTTCACATGTATGGCATGTGCAATTAAAACTTTTTAAAACCTACAATCCTAAACCTAAAATGAACACGTGTTTAAACAAAAACATCTCCATTTGATCCGCCGACACACAATTCCGACAATCTAAACATCATAATGCATACGCATTGTAACCAGACGTTTTATGACTTGCAAATAGACACAGATTCCCAGATTCTAATTTCACACCCAATTCCCACGGATCTTGTGTTACCCATCTGAAGTGCACGCAAACTCTTGTCTTCATTAGCCAGATGGATAACACAAAAAGGATCGGTGATAAGGGGCGATGCGTCCAGACTACGAAAGAAGAAAAGTCAAGCGGATAGTCAGTCCGTAGTAGCTGGTCGAGAAAATGCTAGTAGGAATAAATATAGAATAAAATTTATCAGTTGTGTTTTAATTACGACTACGGCTCAACAAAAAGTTCTTTCGTCGCTGCATTGTTTTTTCTGATCGCGATTTGGTTGTTTCCCCCTAGCTAGCAAGTTTGATTGAATAGTGTTTTCTTTCCGTGTGTGTATGGATACTTGCGTCCATAGTGAATCGATACAATCGTGCGGCGAAACCTTCGATATTGCGCGGAAGGACAAAACATATTGAGTTCGACACATTCATAAAAGACAGCAACGCTAGGCCACTCTTCCCGGGAAACCGGAAGCACGCTAATGGACCAAGGAAATATTATACTGTTGTATATTAATCAGTAAGAGTAAGTTTGCTGACGACCCTACCTTTGGCTTTGCAACATCGCACGAGGTCCCTAAATCAAATTTAAGGCAGACCGATTGGCGCCGTTTTCACCGTTGCGCGTCCGTCAAATATAGAAGTTGTACCTTCTCTTCAAGTATTCCTATTCGTTCCCTCTAATAAGGAGTGCGATTCCTATATTGGAAGCCTACTTTTTTTTATTTTGCCTCTCCCAAGAAAGGCCAACCTATACCGCTGAGTCGAACCTATAGCGCCCTGAGATGAGATTTTTTTCTCGACCGGGGCCATCAGCCATACTCCGAAAGATGCTCAAGGATTTCTCCCAACCGTTTCACGAAGCCTGTAGCTTAATGATATTGTATTTCACTGGGCCGCTGGGCTTTGGGACCATAACTACCACTCAGTAATTGTGCCGAACTGCCCAATAGCAAGAGTCGTCAATTGAACCTATGTTTGCACAATCAAACGCAAGGCACAACCGCCTTACCAACTAAGCCATTGAGGAGGTTAATACGGGCTGTAGAGTCGTCAGTCCCAAAACTGAAATCACATGAATGATATTTAAACCGCGAGATAAAGACCTTACAGAAATACAAGAGCTTTTTGATCAAGCACATAAATCGAATACATCGCCAGTTCCAAGATGTATCGCACAATCTTGAACTACAGAGACTGAAATCCCTCCTCAGGAATATATAGACACTGATAACCCAACTAGAATACTGCCAACAATTACTGGAAACAAAAAGCTGAAAGTATTGTAAAACAAGATAGGTGGAATATGTTCCCAAAAATCAATAAACAATTTAAGCCACATGACTTTGTCACTATCCCGAAACTGAAACTACCAATATCATCTCAGTCACTCCTCACCGAAGCCGCGATCAATATACATGACTGCCCTATTAGTATAGTACTACTATTTATTGGCCTATAAGAACCCGGACGTTCATAACCTCACTGACTCTACTGCGCCAACGCTCCCTGTCATGTGCACTCTTCTTCCACGGTTGACCATCTGGATCCGATTTCCTCAAGGTCAATCCCTACATTGTCCTCCCATCTCCGTCGCGGCAGTCCTACCGGTCTCTTTTCCGTTGATCTTCCGTCCAGAAATGTACTTACGGTCCTATCGCTGTCCGTTCTCGCTACATGCCCGGCCCATCTTAATCTTCTGAACCTGACTACTTTCACTATTGTAGGTTTGCTGTATAGCTCTTCAGTGAAAATATATTTATGACGTCTTATATACAGAAGAATTTATTAATATTTATTGGCTTATAGGAACCCGGATGTTCACGACCTCACCGACTCGGTTGTGCCATCGTTCCCTGCCCTTTGCACTCTCCTTCCACGTTTTATCATCTGATCCGATTTCCCCAAGGTCAGACCCAACATTGCCCTCCCATCTCCGTCGCGATCGTCTTGGCGGTCTCTTTCACGTTGGTCTACCGTCAAGAATTCTACGCACGGTCCTATCGTTGCCCATTCGCGCCACATGTCCGATCCAGCTTATCTGATTACTCTCACTATTGTAGGTTTGCGGTATACGTCATCCAATTCCTGGTTGTGGAGTTTCCTCCATTGTCCTGCCTCCTCGTCATATTTACCGCCAAATATACCCCTTAAAACTTTATTCTCGAATACGCGAAATTTGTTCTCTTCCCGTTTTGTGAGAGCCTATGTTTCGCATCCGTATAGAGCAATCGGCATGATTATGGTTATATAGACACGGAGCTTTATATTATGTGATAGCAGTTAGGATTTCAGCAGTTTACTGACTGCGTGCCAACTAGCGTTGCCGGAATGCAGTCTTTTGTTAATTTCCTTCGACATTTCGTCATTGTACGTCAGTATTGTTCCCAGATATTTAAACTCTTTAACTTTTTCAAATATCTTCCCTCTGACGTTTACGTGTGTTCCCTGAGGCCCACCTGCTCTCGCGGTAATCAAATACTTTGTATCACTGTTTTTTCTTACAGTTTCTACATTATCGCCCACAACATCAATGTCTTGTACCTTTCTGATGCCCCTCATCGCCCTCTTTTAGTACGGTCCACGTACGACCTTTTGGCGCTTATAACCGATATATGGATGTGGCGTTTCTGACAGATGCACACACAATATACAAGCAAGTAGTGAAAAATACGGAAAGAAAATCGAATAGGAAAGAGCATCAGCCGTATACCAAGCAATAACATAGCAATTCCACATCAGTTGAGTGTACTTGAGTTTAGACATCGAATTCCTCCACGGTAGTGGCCTGATATGTTGAGCAGTGGTTCCATTGTTTGGTAATTCTTACCGTCATAGCGTCGGTTCGAATCACATGCTCTTCACTATCGTCGCATACACTATATGGAGATTTGCGATTGAGGGACGTGGGGAGTCAAGGGCGATCGCATTGGATATCTTCAAGGCTTTTGACCGCGTCTGGCACGGGGCATTGCTGAGCAAACTTCGTTCATATGGACTTTCCCAACAGCTTTGCGACTGGACGAAGAGCTTCCTCGAAAATCGATCGACCTGGGTTGTTGTGGACGGCCAGTGTTCGGATCTGTATCCTGTTAAATTTGGGGTGCCTCAAGGTTCTATTTTGGCTCCAACCTTGTTTTTGCTTCACATAAATGATTTGTTCGAATCAACGGATAACAAAGTGTTCAGTTTTGCGGATGATAGTACGCTTGTTTCTCCTTTTTCGAGTGATCGAGCGATTGGTGCATCAACGCCACACTAGCTGAGACGTAGACAGATTGATTCTCTGAATCGAGATCTGGATAAGGCCCTTCGAGGGGAAAGGCCAATCTCGTCTTCAATGCAACGAAGACACACTATACAACATTTTCAAAGAAAAGTGGCTCATCAGTTCCACAGCTCATGATGAATCGCCAGGCCCACGACTCTGGCGAAACCATAAAAATGCTCGGCGTCACGGTCTGTGGGAATGGATCGAGGCATAAACACGTGTTGCACATCGCCAGGTCAGCCTCAGGAAAACTGAGATATCTTTTTAGAGCCAAGAAATATTTTACTCCGGGTCAACTTCTTCTTCTGTGTAAATCTCAAATTAGACCCGCGCTCGAATATTACTCTCATGTTTAGAGCTCTGCTCCTAGGCATACCATAGATCTACTTGAGAGCATACAAAGACGAGCAGTGTGTCTGATCGGGGAATCGGTGCTGACGTCGAGATTACGTGGGTGGACTGAAAAGCTTCCGACCTCATCGTGAAGATATCAGCACTCGTCAATAAAAGCTAGTAAATGTAGTTGTGCCTCTTTTGACAGTTACTCACCAAAATGTCAGCCATTTTGGAAGCGCAGTTTTTATTTGACAGTCGGTTGAGTGAGTCGATGTGAGTGTTTTTTGGAAAATAGACAACATTGAGCATCGAGCTGTCATTAAATTTGTGTTTTTGAAAGGCAATACCCCTACGCAAATCAAAGATGAGTTGGACTCTGTGTATGGGGACTCTGCGCCATCATTTACCACTGTGAAATTTTGGGCAGCTGAATTTAAACATGGCCGTGAGAGCTTGGGAGAGGATGAGCGTTCGGGACGTCCAAAATCTGCAACAACTGACGACAACATCGCTAAAGTAGTTCACTAAATGGTGCTAGACGACCGCCGAATTAAAATGAGAGAGCTAGCAGAGGCTATGAAAATGTCCAAAGAACGTGTTTGTCACATATTAAATCACAATTTAGGCATGAGAAAACTGTAAGCGCGTTGGGTGTCGCGTTTGCCACGTTAGACCAAAACCGTGTTTTTCAGTAAGACTTAAGATAAAGTTACCATATCTTGGGACTTAAGACAAATAGGTTGAGAAGAAATTATTTTTAATCTTATTATTTTGTAGCTTATTATCGTGTGCCTCAATTAGCGGACACTTGGGTGGTAAGTATGGTTGACATAACCCACATGCACATGCATCTACAATGGAGACAACACAGGGAAAAACGTGAGTTGAATTAACATAACTTAACATAGCAAACTACAGCTTAATTATCGAGAACCAATTCCAATTGGGAACTTCCCATTAATAAAAGACTTTCGTAATCGCTTGACGTTAAATCGGGAATGTAGTATTCATCTACCAAACCTATCCAACCAAGCTCCTGCAGTTTCTGCTGATTCATTATTGACGTATGTGGCTGGTTGTTGCCCCGATGAAAGTCAACAAGTGTCCCGTTGGTCAATACTGGCCCTCTTTAGTCAATCGCTAATATCAAACGGTCCAATGGTTGACAGTGAAGACCCGAATTTAATGCTTTTTTTTTATTCTACTTCTCTCAGCAAAGGCGAAAACCTATAGCGCTGAGTCAACGCCCTTAGATGGTATTTTTTCTCGATCGGGTCCATCCACCAAGCCCCGAAGGACGGCCAAGGACTTCTTCCAACCATTTCATGAAGCATATAGCTAAATGGGTTGGTATTTCACCAAGCGGCTCAGTTTTGTGACCCTACATACCACTCAGTAATTGTGCCGAACTCCACAAAAGCAAGAGTCTATTGAACCCACGTTTTCACAATGAAATGAAAGACACAACCACCTTACCAACTCAGCCATTGATGCCGCCATGGGTACGGCAAAGTACATTATTTTTTTTCAATTCCACTAAATACACAGCAAAATCTTATTGTCCCTTAGACCATCGAGCCGCATGACAATTTTTGCACAGTATCGTATGCGTCTCGGTTCTCATCCTTAATTACCATCCGTTCAAGAAATAGACCTTTTTTTAAATTATATGGAAACAAAAGACTTCATTAGCAACGACCAAGTTAGGTTTTGCAGCAATAGGTATACAGGAACTCTGAAAGGTACACCAATTGGGATTATCTAACCCGGCGGAATTCTTTTTTTTTTACTTTACTTCTCCCAGGAAAAGTAGAAGAAGCTTTTTTTCTCGACTGGGTCTGTGGGGTTTACGTGGTACGGCAGAAATACCGGGTGCCACGGGGGCACAGGTTCACCACGCTTATCCAACGTCCTCTGTACACAGTTTTGTGTAAACGTTTCCACTTAGGAATTCTAATTCATTTATTGTACACAAATTTAATTAACATTACAATCATACGTTTCCACTCATAAATAGTAACTCGTCTTTTATACACAGTTTGTTAATATTACAATCAAACGTTTCCACTTAGGAATTCTTTTCGGTTCACAAATTTTATAAAGATAACTTAAATGTTCGCACTTGCAACTACTCTCTCGGTACACAAATCTTACAAAATATTGGCTCCTCGACCAGACTATGTCACCCGCAATTTCAGACTCGAATCTCTTGGGCAGCCCCACGAGAGATGTGTATTTTAACGTGAGGGCACAACCTACCCTCACGGAATCCAATTCCCGATTAAATAAGCTCATCGAAGCGATAGAATACTACATATTCAATCATCGCCTCGATGACCATATAAGGTAAGATATCCATTATATATCCAGATAAGATATCTTTTTTGCGTTTTGTTCAACATAAAAGGGGTTGAAATACACACACGATGATTGCTTCTGCTGCTCATCGTGTGCGTCCGCAAGTATGCAGACATAGCATAGGTCCCATCTAATGTTCGCAACAGGTGCGAGTATCTCAACGGCAAAAAGGGGTTGAAATGTTTACACGATCAGCGACTGCGTAAAGCATTATTGCTGATCGTGTACATTTCGCTGGTATATCCTCGCAGTCGAATTCTGATGGTAAATTTCCATTTGCGAATTCGACTGCCTGGGCGTCAGCCGGATGCCCTCATGTATCGGTCGGTCGGGTGATCGATCGAGGTGGGCATGCTGTGCCAAGGAAAGATACACATTTCCTGCAGGTGTGGAATATCGTACAGATATTGAACAGGCAATATTGGTTGCTTGCTTGTTAAACCAAATTGCTTTGAAAATATTGCATTTGTTGCCGCTGGAATTTCATATCAGCGAGGATTAATGTTTTACCGGTTTTTCTAATGTTACAGGTACGGCATGGAAGGTAAGTACACGCTTTTAGTGTATTTTAGGAGACTGTTACCTTTTGTACCTGTAAGGTAAGTAGTGGCGTTCAATGGAACTGCCACGGTACTTGTTTTTACTTCTGGTTGTATGCCCTAGATGGGGGTTTTTACCTAGGTTATGGGAAGATGGTTGGTTCAAGAGAATCGCCACGGGTCTATGGGTCTATTATGTTGTTAATGTTACGCAGCGTGTCAATCAGGGTGCCACAGGGGCACAGGTTAACCACGTAACCCCACTAGTACCGTCTTATATCTGACTCCACTTGATACTACACTCTTTCTTACACGAATTGATGGCCAAATAAAAATCACATTCGGTGTGGAACGAATAGGTTCGTAATAATCCTCAGTTTATTTTTATTATTGAATCTTATTTAATATTTTACAATTAATGGTATACCGCACAAACAACTGGTTATTCAACACCGTAAATATTGTTTTAAGTATAATATTTCATATTTTAATTTGGTATACCGCACAAACAAACTGGATATTCAACACCGTAAATATTGTTTTAAGTATTTGTTCATAATTTAATTTGGTATACCGCACAAACAACTTGATACACAACACTGTAAATATTGTTTTAAGTATATGTTAGTTCTTGTTTAATACTTTGCAATTTAATTTGGTGTACCGCACAAACAAACTTGATACACAACACCGTACAATTCTTCTCAACGACTGAATTCTTAATTCATCCTGACTCACTAGGTTTACCTCATATGCAATCCCTTCCTTTCTTTTTCTTGGTTTCATTTTGCACACACGGCGCCAGGACCCAAAACAGACCATTGCCTCGACTACCATATTCGGTGCGCTTTTAGCTTTTTGCCAGGCGAACAAGAAAAAAAGGAAAGGGTGAAAACACATACACGCTAATCGCGTCTGCCGCTTACGTGCGTATCCCCCAGCATGCAGACATGGGATCATCGCAATTCACATGATTTGCAGGTTTGCACAGGGGTTGAATTGTTTACACGATCGCTACTGCTTGAAGCATTATTGTTGATCGTGCAAACTTCGCTAGTGTATCTTCCCTAGGAACGACGAATATTCATACGATCGCGACTACAACCAAGATCGCCGCCGATCGCATATCGATCGTCGTGCCAATGGTGCAGGTGGCTATTCCCTGTGTTTGCTTCTCTTGTAGGCAAGCATGGTATTACTTGCCTGTAGGTTGGTTTTTGCTACCGAATTGCCCGCCGTGTTCGCTGATGAAAAGGGGGCAGCTTGCCTGTGTGTGTCGGTGCTGGATCGAAGATATTCTTGTCCGAATATCTCGATTGATCCGTTGGTTGAGGATGCGACCGTTTTTCTCCACTCGAGAAAGGGTGCATGTTGGCGGGAATCAATATTGGAATATTTTCCGTTGACCGTCGGCGCCGGTTGAAATTCCCCGGTGTGTGCTGCATGTTGAGCAAATTTTATCGGATATTCATGTTGTGCTACGCACAAACAAACTATTCATCCTTGCAGGAAATTTTACTCTTTTTCCCCATAGAACTTGATGCTCTGCGGCGACCAGGTTTTTGTTGTTTCCGTTGAAAATGTGAGGCGGGCAGTGGCGTTGGGGGAAACCGCCACAGGTCCATCAGCCAAGCTCAGAAAGATGGTCAAGGATTTCTCAGAAGCATTTTACGAAGACCATAGCTTAATGGGGTGGTATTTCACTGGCGGCTGGGCTTTGGGGCTCTACCTACCACTCAGTAATAGTGGCAAACTGCACAATAGCAAGAGTCGTCAGTTGAACATAGGTTTGCTCAATTAAATACCATACACAACCTCCTTACTAACTCAGCCATTTAGGCGGCTATACCTCGGAAATCTACTGCTACTACCTCTTGACAACAAAAACAAACCCCAATGTAGAGACATTGTTAATCAACGGCATTTGTTAAGAAATTCCCGCAGTCTGAACATGGATGTTCAGAAAGTATTAACAACCTGTAAAATGGTATCGTTCAGAGAGAGAATTAAAAAGTGTCAAGTGGTGCAATTTTAATAATGTCAGCACTGCTGTAGGCTAATTCGACTCTTAATGGGTTAGACCACATATTTGAAACTGCGGAAAGGGTGGCCAAATTTATGGAGTTTCTTAACAAATGGAAGAAATATTTCACTCCACTCAAATCAGTCGCAATATACAAGGTTTCATGCGAAACTATTATGGCGTTTCTAACAGATACACACACAGAACATAAGTAAATAGTGAAGGACAAACACAGAAAGGAAATCGAATAGCAAAAGCATCCGCCGTATACCAAGCAATAACATAGCAATTCCGCATTAGTTGATTGTATTTGAGTTTAGAAATCGAATTCGTACACACAACAGTGGCCTGATGTGTTGAGCATTTGTTAAATTTTTAGTGATTCTAACCGTCATTGCGTCGGTTCGAATCACACGGTCTTCACTATCCTCACAAATGCTATACTATCAGTTGTAGTACAAAGAAATCAATTATTTTTGCATGAAATTGAAGGCTTTATTTGGTATAGTTTTAGGTCAAATATGCACCGTTTTGTTTAGTAACTTGTTGCTATTTCGAAAGTAAAATCATTACGCCTCTCTCATAGAAACCCTATTGACAGTGGATTTCCACAAGCATCTCTTGAGATGAATTTGTCACCAGCAAAATCATTCGCCATCGACAGGAACAGGTGATAATCACTTGGTGCCAGGTTCGGACTATAAGTTGGATGTATAAAACCCCTTCCAACCAAGGTCCGGAGCCTCTGGCTAGTCGCAATCAATGTGTGTAACCTGGCGTTGTCCTGGTGGAACACACTTCCTCTCCTATGGGCTAAAACTGGTCATTTCTGGGCGATTGCTTCCTTCAGGCCGTCCAAGTGTTGACAGTACACGTCCGAATTAAGAGTTTGCCCGTAGGGGAGCAGCTTATATTAGATTATTCCCTACGAATCCCACCAAACACACATCAAAACTTTCTTGGCCATCAATTCTGCCTTGGGCACCGTTTGCACCGACTCACCGCTATTCGACCACGACCGTTTTCGCTTGATGCTGTCGTAAGTGACTCACTTTTCATTACCAGTCGCCATCTTCCTCAGAAGTGGATTGATTTTGGTGTAGATCAGCAGCGATTTGTGGATGGGAATTGGAAAATTCGCTTGGCTTGCGTTTTTGCTTATATCGAAGAAAACCTTTAAAGTGTGGCGTATTTTCTCTTAGCTGGTGTCCATATTTGTCGACCCCTCAAACAAACTAGAGGGCAATCACAAAATTGTCTAAAAGGTTTTACTAGTACGGAATCGTATTTTTCGAATGCTATCTAGTGTAATCCAATCGGACAACGCGATATACAGATTAGTAAAGCCATCTATGGAAAAAATAATGGATTTATATTGACTACATTTCATATAATTCTATTTCAAGATTTGGTCAGCTACATTTAGAATTTTATTGACGACGCATGGGCGAGTCTACGAATGTCACCATTACAATTTCGGCGCGATTGTCTCTTTTCTCTAGATATTATGGCGGTCGCAGGTCAACAGAATTTAGCGAACATATTCCACCTCTCTAAATATATTTGCACAATACCTTTCAATAGAGAGTACGCATCAGTTCACATTAAAAATTAATGTGAGCTGTGCGGATACGTTGAGACAATCGTTCTTAAGCCGAACCCCGCGAATGTGGGATGCTCTATTTGTTCGTGTGTTTCCTTGCTTTTATATGTAATGTACAAGGAATCAAGGCTGATGTACATCGATACCTCTTTTCCGTATCCTCACTTGTTGATTCCACCGCTGTGCTTTAACATACAAGTAAATCTCAAAATCCAGAGTTCGGCCTGCTGCCTACTTCAAATAGTTTAGAGTCTGAACCACTTAGACAATTTTGAATAGCCTATTTATTGTGTAACTACCTTAGGTAACTACCGTCATTTATATGGCGTTATATACCAAAGCAGATATGGCACTCTAGCATAGGCTAACTTAAGGCTAGCGGCTCCAAATTCAATGAGATGATAACTGTAATAGTCTTCTCATTTCTGGCACCTCTTCAAAATGCCAACAATTCGTCATTCATGATAGAACCTTCATCATATTGCTCATCTGACGACAGATTTCCGAGGTAATTGACTTCAGACAATTCACTTGGTAAAATTAAAAACAAAACACACCTGTAATTATGCAGAGTCGATGCACTAGGAAGTGTTCACGTGGTTAGAACAATCAACAGTTTTATCAAGAACCAACCGATAAGCGAATTTCGCATGACACTCCGCCGTCATCATAGGGGTTCCTATATTTGTTCTTATTTTCGAGATTACCAAAAGTCGGTCCAACGTGAAACAAATTGTTTCTCTTTTAATCACTGGCGTGCCCCTTATCGGTCAGTTGACCTGTACAGCCAGAAGAACACTTCCTGATGTGCGAATGAGTAAGTTTCTGTAGCCGGGGAATCAACGCGCCTCGACCTTGAGTAACCTCTAAAACGGTGCTTGCTTTTTGATTTCGTAGGATAACAATTGATTTCCATCGTTCACATGTTCTGCACTCAGTACGTGTGCTGATAACAGGTGCAATATTGATCCTACTTCGATGGGCCAAGATTGGTCGGTGAGTCAACAAACTTTGATGCAATTATATCGATATGATGACTATTTTGTTTTGCGAAATTTGGTGAAAGAATCTATTGAGCCACCAGAGCTTTAACTGAAAGGGGAAGAAAAGGAAGTTTTTATAACAAGTGCTGTTGCAGAAGTAGGTCATCGATAACAGGTTGACAAAGATCAAGACAGGGATGTGTTTCTACAAATTAACAAGATCCAAAAAAAAGGGAATCGTTTGACATGGGGGAAGAGGAAAGGAGTAAAATACAAGGTTTTGTGCGCTGTAAGATATTGACCAATAATTAATTGGCAAAGGGTAATTGATTAGATTATGATGACTCGGAAGTGTGCTTGCTATTGTTTAAGAGTCGATGAGGCAAACTCGCACAACAGGATGACTGTGTGATTACTTTTATGTGGAGGTATCAGTTACATTACCCCATCTGTTGATGTGAGATTGTGACATGTATATGGCTATAAATGCGCAGAATCAACTGATAACTAGTTGAATTAACTAATGGCCTCAAAAAGTTATGAAAATCTTAGGATTCTGAACTAATTTTTGAAGCCTTGTCCCAGATCACAATATTTTTGAAAAAAAGATTGTGACATCTATTTAAGGAGTTGAACCTACCAACTACCCTTCTACTTTCAATATTAGATCCATATATTGATCGAGGTTGGTACAAGAGTGATACTTGACGTATACCTATCTGCCGAGTGCGGTAGGTTCAATTTATTATAAAAAATGGGAGGGGGAGTAATTCCATCCCTAAAATATTTAGTTACAAGAGAAAAAAATAATCCTGCGAAAGAAACATCCGCAAAATCGAAATGAGATAGTATAATGTTCCTATATATCACTCCAAATCTTATTCTTTTTTCAGTTACGTTAAATGTGGCCCCAAAAGTGATTTTGAATACCACGGCATCGTGCGACGGGGGTGAAGAGAGAGACAATAAGGAAAGAGAGTATCGATAAACGTTAGTGTCGAATACCTGGTGATCAAGCAGAACATTCAACATTCGTGTGGCTCGATCGAAGAACGGTTGCCTGTGTTTTTTTTTCATAAGCCTTAAGTTAGTTTTTAACCTAAACTGAAACGTTCTGTTATTGCTGGGTATTGTGGGCAATATTTCGACAGGTGGTTTCACCAAACTGAAATAGGCAACGACCACACATTTATCCATATAGGACGATACTTTGCAGAAAAACTGCCCCTGGGGCTTCAACAAGTGTGTCTGTTCGTTTTTGGATTATTTGCAGCACGTAAACATTTCAGATCCACCTGACCAGATATCGTGGTCAAGTTAAATGGGCTAAGGTCCTTCTTACATCTATTAAGAAACTTGTGGGGGTGTTCTGCCGTTGTGGGGGTTGTTCCTCAGGAAGCGCGTTTTCTTGTCCTGAAAAGGACGTTCGATCTCTTTGGCGATCGCTCCTGAAAACAACACCCTTCAGCAAGGGGTCGTTGCGGTGCTCCCTCTGACCCAGAGGGAAGAGCAACGTCCTGATTGTTCGTAGAACGTAACTTAGGGGATAGCGTCCCTATACTCTGCAACCTTAGTACCGGTTCCTGTACCAATTTTTGGAGTCGTCCTGGTACGCGAAAGAATTATCCAACGTTGGTGACAACACACAATTTTCAAAATATTAAAAGAAGTTTAAATTTTTGTTTAAGTTTTATTGTTGATTTAATATTTGAGTATTACTGCAAATGTAAAACTTGAATTGGAAAAATTACTGCTCGGTGGCAGGAGGATTTAGATACTGCGGCCCGGAGATCATTTTACTATTCCTTTATAAAGGAAAGCAAACCTAAAATTGTATCCCAAAGATACACATTTTCGTATAACAATCTCGATTTTTGGATATTTCGAGTGAGATGTTGTGTTTACATAAGATAAGAATTCAATTTCTTGAATTCTTACGAAACTATTTCGCAAATCTGGGAATGTATCTGCTTTTGGTTTTTTGTTTGTTTTCCTGAATGGAAAATTTTCAGATAGAGATAATGATCTATGAATTTTTGGATTTCGGTGATGCCGTGGGGCAAATGTGAAACGTAAACGAATATTAGATTCGTTTATTGTGACTTTTAATTTTAATTCGGATTTTGGGTTAATAATGCCGTGGGGGCAAATGTTAGGCTATAAACGAATGTTTGATTCGTTTATTGCGAATTTTGGATCATGTTTGGGTTTTGATAGGTTTTTTGGTTTTAGCATAAGATAGCTAGGATTTGGATGTAGGAATGGAGGAAAAAGGTAGTAGGGCTTTTTGGAGCACTACAGGGGTTCTTTAAGCCATTTCCAAAGAACCGCCCATTCCCTTTAAATTACCCCGTCTCACACTCACCTCAAGTCTTCCTACTTACCTGCATACGAGCAGCACAAGCTCTCTTCCAACCATTTCTCACCTGAAAGTTAAACCCCAGCATATCACCATCATTTTGTTCATATTACAAGAACCTTACCAACCCAAGCGACTCAGCTCGTCAACAATCTCGATTGGTAAACACACGCCAATCTAGCAACGTATTCTTGTTCCAACAATCTGTTGATCCAAGAATACACGCTGATCAGCGTACTTGTTGACACAGCTGCAGCCGATAATTTTCCTACCATTGAATCGGACACGATTATGATTGCTATTCCAACAGCCATACCCATTGTCGTGTCCCTTCTACCAATTCCTAGCCAAACATTGGCCCCATATCCATTCGGTTCGCAACAGTTGCAATCAATTCCCCTTTATCTGCCATCAACAGATTATCTAATTATACATGAATATGATTATTATTTAAACAATCATACCTCATGATCATACCCATGTACCATTGCCTTTGCCTAAGCAATAGCTCCCCTAGCCGCAACCATGATAAACAAATTTTCGGTTGACCTATCGTCACCGAATAATCTATAGCCTACAAGAACACGATTGTGAGTGATTACGTAAACACCACAAGGTTCCCATGTCGTTCTGGCTAAACCGAAACACAATAACCTTGCTGTGTTTACTTTATCTACCATCCGTTGGCCCATGGCCACTGCGTAAGCCGTATGCTTGCACATCTGCAGGCCGGATTCCTTACGACCCACGATTGACCTACCAGTCTTGTACGATTTCTTTCCCACCATCCCCCCATCCAAGTAGTTAGAGAACAATTTAACTAACCATGTCCAAACTATCCTTAGATACGTCCTTCCCCTTTCTTTTCAGATATCTTAAGACCGAGCCCAACATCTTCACGGAAGCCAGAGATAAGATGAAGGACACATTTATCCTTGTCTCCCTAAAGTCGGCCTCTCGCCAACCCATTTTTTTATTTTTTTTATTTCGCGATCAGTAAGGTTCCAGGAGGCCGAACCTGTAGTCAAAGCATCAGTCGGAATCCAGAGGCCGAGGCAACGGCCAAAACCTAAATAAAAATAAAATAAATAAAACGAAATCACTTTCCATTTTGGACACAAGGCCAAAAGATCCGGAAGCCCCGCCAACCGAAGTAAGAATAACAATTTAATAAGAATATAACCCTACAGCAGGTTCTCATACCGGCACATAAAAAAGATCATTTTATCGAATTTTTCCACAGAAGGAAATGAATAAAAGGGTCAAACTTTTTGTCACTTATTTATTTACTTTTAGGGTAAAATAAGAAATTGTTTTATTGCAAAATAATGTCCGAAAAATTTCTGACGAGCCCGATTTTGTGACCGTCTCAACAAAAAGTAGTCGCACTATGATCGCTCTAGCACCTGTAAAAAATATTGATGAGAACCTCCCCTTTATTGAAATCCCCCGATTCTCCCTTTAACTTAAGGTTTCCGATTTTTAAACTTTCCAATGTTTTATATGGATAAACATTAAGAATATTATCCAAAACTCTTATTACCGCTGCAGCGATCCTAAATCACTACTCACATCCAAATCCCCAATACCTCCCATAATCCAAATCCAAACTACATATTGAATCATATGAGCGATAAATTAAGCCAAAAGTTAATTTGTCGCACATTGATCCAATTTCACATTAACTTACACCCCAATCCAATTGAAACATATGCACGTTAAATTTGAACCTAAGTCCATTTGTCGTGCATTGATCCAATTCCCAAAAATCCTGACATCATGAAATGCTTAACTCAAAATGCATTTCATGATTTCCCTTTCAGGAACTTATTCAAAAAAACCCTTAGTCAATTCCCAGAACACAATTCCCATTGGAGCACACAAAATCTTGTGTGTGCTTCTTGGAATTTTTACATTAAAAACGTTGACAAATCTCAACGAGAAAAAGCATAAAAGGGCAGTAATTTTCAATTTCACGATCAATCAAGATTCCGAGGGGCGAACCGCTTGTCATCAAACAACAACCTAAATCAATAGAATCCAGGAGCTACGACAGATAGCCAAGCAATTTATCTAAACCTTGAAGGTTGAAAATAAAACAATAAAACTAAGCACAGAGTTAGTGGTTTCATTCTAAAACCAATGTACCAGGGGAAACCTCAGTGGACGCTTGAACGTTGAAAACAAAACAATAAAACTAAGCAAAGAGTTGGTGGTTTCATACCAAAACCAGGTGTACCGTGGGAAACTACTAGGGCGCACCTTTGCCACCGATGCACTCGCAGCAATAGAGCGTCCCATTCGGAGGATCCGTCGATCATTGCCACAAGGGAGATAACCGGATTCCGAAATCAGCGGACCAGAGGGAACTGTCAGGAACCACCCTCGCTGTCAAGAAGCCCACAACAGCAGAGTGCCCCGTCCGGAACCCCCACGCCCACCGGAGGAAGCTGCAAGGGCACTTTTCTTACGCCGTCCACTCCAGCGGTAAACGGCCCCAAACAGGATCGTCCACAGGGACGACCAAGACCACCACAAACGGAGGTAAGCCATCTAATCCCCAAATTTAGAAAGATAGCACCTCAACACCGCAAAGGCTTGGGTTGAACCTGTATACACATAATCGCAGTGACTCCGACGATTCAATACAATGGTGGATGACATCGAATCTGTTTCACATCAAATTCATTTGGATTATTCATATTTCTCTTTTTGTAAATTATCTCTTGTTTATTGCTTAGAAATAAATCGACACACGCCCGATGAATTGACCTGTCTTTCGTCTTCAATATCAAAGAGCTATACTAGGTATACATGCTGATTGAATTCCGAATAGCCGAATGGAATCCTAGTTGCCGCAGATGGAATGAAGCCTGACACCTCTAATGTTTAGGGTTTGTTAAGAGAAGCAAACAATACGCCAGCCCATCCGATCTGGCTATTATTTATAAGGCAATGTGACGATTGGACTCTGCAACAACCAATTGAAAAAAATTGTACATGTCAAAATTCGATTTAGGCAGTTTGGCCACGAAATCGTGGAAATACAAGAAAAGAAATACAGGAAAGGAAATACAGTGCAAAAGTCGGAATGCGACTCCAATATTTGATCAGGTATATGAGAATACTGCACACCATCGTTACAAAGCCATGCAGTGAAACTGAAACCTCGTTGCGATATTGACGCCACATATATACTACATATTTTCTGTTAATATTATCATGGTCGTTCCTTAACTGAACTTGGTGAATGTATCCACAGTCTTCAAATATATAGCTGGCGTCGATTCATTTTAAAAATAATCTATGTTAAAAACAAAAAATATTAAGATAAACAGAGAGAACCTTTCTTTAGCCGAATCACACAATCACGAATGACCTGCCTATGACACGTAAGAATACCACAAGTCCAATCGATTGAGCGTTTTACATAAAAAGCAAAATCAAAAATGAAAGTAAAAAATGAAAAGTCGTAATCATTTCGAAACACACTTATTGTCACAGTTATCGCAGCTAAAAATGAATTCATAATAAATGGCTTGTTAAATGAGCCCTCACCTCCTAATATATAATTTAGTGAAGATACAAATTTCCGGCGACCAACAAAAACTTAGTTAAGATACGAACTTGGGACAATTGGCCGTAATTTTCGAAAGCGTTAAAAGCTTTGTTAATCAAAGCTTGGTAAACAGTTTTACCCGTTGAGCTTTAAAAGCGTTTCATGTTGGATAATATTGAACGCAGCAACCTTATGAAAACCCCAACATACAGGCCGTTAGATGTCAACTTAAAGCTCTACGGTGGTGAACAATATATAAAAAATTACCACGAAAGCTTAGTGGAGAAAACGAAAGTCAAGAGTTTAAAATATTACGTTAGCCAAATGTATTTTGACACTATGACTTGGTGCAGCTGAAAGGGTGTTATGAAACGAAGTTTGTGTCAGTAAGGGTATATTATTCATTTCGAAGTTTGTTATCTGTTAGCTACAGTGAACTCTAAAGTTGTATTATTCTGTCTTTTATTCCTCCGTATAATTTTTATTTTGTATAATATTGTGCGCATCATAAACAGGTCAAAACACTTTGAGTCTCGACTATCCCCTGTAAGGCAGTCAATGTAAAACTAGGTGAAACCATAGGGGAACACTGCAGATTTTATCTAGTATTAGTTTGGGGAAAAATGAATACATTATTTTTAGCTCGATTCTCGTAATAATACCAGGTCGATCCCTGAAAAATATTTTCAGATGAGCACGTTTTTTCCTGATTTCTTCGCTTAAACGCTGCCAAAACTACGCGTTATACTATCCAGATATTGTTTTTCCTTTTTCCAAGTAATATATGTAGACGATTCCGTGTGCATCCTAATATACCAATGCCGAATTCACCGCCTTCACCTTCGGAGTTCTTTCGCATTCAAAAACCGGCTGATTTGATAGTTCTCTTATCTCTGGAGTATAGCAGTGTATCCATGTTTCGTTCACAGTAAATTTTCATTAGGAATCCTACGGAAAAGCGCCAAACCAAAACTAATTGGGATTTTCTCCACACCTAATTTTTTGCACAGCCGTCTACCGAGTAATGATGCTTTAAGAACACAAACCATTTTTGATACTACGATTGTTGGGTGTTCTAAGAACTTATTGAACGGCCCACATATAAGGTATTTTTTTAAGTGGTAAAGCATTTATAGATCATGGTATGAAAATTGACTTCTTCTTCATTGAAAAGATCGTCCTATTTTCGACCATTTATTCGAGCATCTGAGATACAGCGTGTGGCATGTTTCTTCGCCTTGGTGCCGGCATTGGTACGAGTTGTACGAAGATTCCACAACTGAAGAGTTCACTGGTCACAAACTCTATTGTTGGTGGAATGATGAAATAAACTACAATAAATGGTTGTGAAATTGACTGTCGCTAAAAAAAATGTTGCAACATTGAAATCTAAAAGAACGTTCTTTACACATCTCGTAAAGTATAAGGCAAACGTATTTAGATTCGTGCTAGTTGAAAAATCAACATTCGATATTAAAAAAAATTTCCTTAACACATTTTTGATTGCTTGATTTAGTTTTCAGTTATAGAGTTTAAAATAAAGGTGAAAGTGTAGATCAGATGACTGAACCATTATATCACAACCAATTACGGACAAATTTGGTTTCGGCTATTTTGTTCTGGTATTTCCGATGTTAAAGATGGGCCTCGTGCAGGCAGGACCCTCATCGAAAATGTCTTTAAAATCATGGAAATGATTAAAGTGAACCCACACCTTAGCAGTCGTAGTATCCCCCAGGAGTTAAATATCGATCACACAATGCAGGTGTATTATATAATAAATATAATCAACCAAATTTCTTGTGAACAGAATGAAATCGATCCATTTCATAAACAAATGATGTCTGGAGTTGTGAAATGGATCACATATACGAGGGTTGCCTCTTATGTTTCGGGATTTGGCAACCCTAGTGTTGCAATCCGGCAATTGACAGCTCTGTCGTAAAGTTGGACATTTTTGAGGTTATACGCACTCAGAACGTTTTGACATACGAGCGCTATTTGTGTTGTTTACAGTAACTTAGAAGATTCATCTCGGCCCAAAAATGGAATAAATTGTCAACATTTTCGTGCGATTATTTTTTACAACTTTCGGCGTGGATTAACGCAGCAACAGTGCATGGATGAAGCTCCATCAAGGACCAGTGTTTATCGATGGTATGGTGAATTCAATCGTGGTCGTAGTTCACTCCAAGATGAATTTCGTGAAGGTCGTCCAAAACCAGTTGTTGTTCCGAAAACCATTGATGCTGTGCGCGAACTGATATTGGAAGATCGCCATGTGACCTATCGTGAGATTGAGACAACCTTAGGCGTTAGTGGGACCAGCATACATTCAATATTGCATAAACATTTGACTGTCAAAAAAATTTGTTCGCGTTGGATCCTACACAATTTGTCAATCGCCCAAAAAAAGGCTCGTGTCAATTGGTCGAAAGAAATGCTCAAAAAATACGGTCGCGGTGCTTCGAAACACGTCTATGACATCGTGACAGGTGATGAATCGTGGATTTACGCGCATGAGCCCGAAAGTAAACAGCAGTCGACTGTCTGGGTGTTTCAAGATGAGCCAAATCCAACAAAAGTTGTTCGCGCCTGAAGCACTTCCAAGCAAATGGTCATCCGCCGTATAGTCCTGACTTGGCACCGAATGACTTCTTTTTATTCCCGTACGTAAAAAACAAACTGAGAGGTCAACGTTTTTCGACACCTGAAGAAGCGGTTGCTGCATTCAGAATGCGTGTGTTGGAGATACCTCAATCAGAGTGGCAAACGTGCTTCGACAATTGGTTCAAACGCATGCAAAAGTGTATAGATCTTCATGGGGAATATTTTGAAAAACAATAATGTGATTTTCGATGATCAATATTTGTTTTTGTCCTCTAATCCCGAAATATAAAAGGCAACCCTCGTAACAATATTGCATTTAAACGATTTAAAACCGCCAACGAGACAGCACGTGCACTTCTGCCTCGTGATCCGCATCATCGGATAAATTGTGCAATCTGTTTTGGGAATCGTAAATACACATGATACCCAATTGCACGATCGGTTCGCGCGAGAAGTCTTACTGTGGGATCCTAAACAAACGAACGGATCTTCACACACGCATTCGAGTGCAGTGCAAAGGTTTCTGTGCGATCCTATGCAAATAAATGGATCTTCACACACGCGTCTTAGTGCAGTGAAAAGCGCGAGAATATAGACGCGAGTGATGTGCAGTGTGGGAAAACCCTCTACACATTCCATCGCGTGTGTCTGTTTTCCTTTTTTTCACACCTCTGTTTGTGTCCGTCCGGCATCGATACTCTCGATTGATTTATAATCTTTGGAGAGTTTTTGATTTTTGAGTGGCGTAAAATTCGTCATGAAAGGGATGTGACCTGGATTTCGGCACGGATCTAGTGGGGCACCTACTACAAAGGCATAACACTTGTAATGGTTGCTTTTGCTCATCTATTGCTGGTCCCGACTTACATTCTTTCCCGATTTATTGCCGGTATTGGTTTTCTGTGTAGGGTCATTTCCATGGAGTGGGAATTTCGCGTTGATTTGTGTAACATTCGCAGCTTGAGATGCAATTTATCTTATGTGTCTGCCCACGTTTCTAACCAAAAACCAACCATCCTTGCACTTCGTGAAACCCAGGTAATTACTAATACAGATATTCCCGATTTGAATCTACCTGGATATAACCTAGTGCTTTGTTCTTTCCACATCGTGGTATAGCCACATACTTACGAAATGATATTGCTTATCAGCTTCTGCCACAATATGGGCTCTGTTCCAATCCAGAATTTAATATTTCTTGGCTAAAACTTCACGTTCGTAAGCATATCGTGCATTACTGCTTTCTTTATAGAAGCCTAGACTTGGATAGAAATGCATCCTTTAACGAATTTGATGCTCTGTCTGATTCTATCGATAGGATTTTGACCCTATATCCGCACACTGAAATCGTTATTGTGGGTGATTTCAATGTGCATAACTCTCAGCGGCTTCGACCCTCCGGACACACAACACTTGAGGGTCAGCATGTTCAACTATTTGCTGATTCAAATAGCTTAACTCAACTTGTCAATGAACCAACACGGGCTCCAGATCTATATGGTCATTTCGCCAACACACTGGACCTATTTCTCACCTCTCACCTCAAATTAATACGCAATTAAAGTTTCTTCGCCCTTGGGCATTTTGGACCACTGTGTCGTGTCAGCTAAATTTCCTCTAACCAACAGTAACCTTAATGAGAAAGCTCCCAAAAGACCAGTATGGTTCTACGAGAAAGCAAACTGGGAAGGTCTGAAGGACTTTTTTGGGAAGTTAAATTGGTCATAATTTTTCCTCAATAATGATGTTGACTCTATAGCTGACACATTGACAGACACGGTTCTACATGGCATGCGGACCTTTATTCCACACAGAGTAAAGAGTATCAACCCCCAGGAGAAATATGTGGTTCGATTCCGGGTGAAGAGAAGCTATTAAAGCTAAAGAGTTGAGCTTCTGGTTGTATAAATCACACAATACTTAGGAAAACCGAAAAAGATTTAAGAGAGCTAGAAATGACTGCAATGCGTATATTCAATGAGCCAAGTTCTGTTACGACCACAACCACCCATCCAATAAAAATTACCCTTTTGGGGCTAGTCTCCACCACTAACGGCGATACACGTCAAAAACATCCACTTAAAGGATGTGACATAATGCTAAATCAACGCATTACCCCATACACCTCGTCCCGCATAAATTGATAGCAAGCAAGTCGAACTAAACGTTCAATTTGCACTAATCAATTAAACCCCAAGCAAATTGAACTAAACGTTCAATTTGCTCACATAAAAAAAACTTGAAAATATAATCAGTGAACCAAGAGTTCACCCAACAAAAACTCCTAAAAGGCAAATGTGCGGACCAGATGCCGTATTTCAAACAAAACCACTGAATATCATAAAAAATTGCGCGCCAGCAATTTTACGAGACCTCAGAAAAATGATTATCTAAAACAATGAAAACAACCAACGCCAGTTTCCGTTTTAACAAAATTAAGTTAAAACAAGCAAAAGGCAAATATTCGCCTTTGTATCGATTCCCCACGGAAAAGATTCTTGCCCAGCTACAATAAACAACATAGAGAATCAGAAATGCTCATTAGCACAATTCTCTATTTGTATTCCCTATCGTATTCTTACAAAAAGGATCCTTGCCGAGTCGGCTGGAACAAACAACAGGCATCATAAAACGAATTACACATTCGTTTAGCGCCTATCAACATAGAGGATTATAAATGTGAATTCGCACGATCCTCTGTTGATTTTCCCCTTTGTGTTTCCGCGTTTGATCCCAAGCCGGGAAAGATAAAGAAAGAAATGCCATACCCTTCGATCTTCAGGATGAAGAAAAAACAGGTCTTCGTTTGAGAGGTTGGGTTTTGAATCGCGACCGAGACGGCGAGACTTGAGTGGAGCTGGTTTTCGAGACTTGACCGGGACGGTGAGTGAGGAGTTCGTGGTTCGAGATACTGAGTTAAGACGGTCTTGCAGAGGATAGAAGTTTTCGGTGTGATATTCGTGGTGATGAGAATGTGTCAGTTCGAAGTTAAAATAAAATATACTGGACATCGTTCCGAAGACGATAAGTGATTACTGCGTAGGTAACTAAAGACTAGTTTAAATAAAGACAAAAGAGTGAATAAATAAATAGCTTAAATAAAGATAAGAGAGTGTTTTATTTAAAGTGGGGTGTAAAGTGTGTGTGGTGTGTGTGGTGCGTAAAGTAGGTGGTAATAAAAGTTCATAACATTCCCGTGAGTGATGAAAAGATTTATCAACATTCTTGCATGATCTGAGAGTGAGACAAAAAATACTACACTCTCCCACGGGTAGTAGAAACTTTTGGGCATTCGTGAAAAACATTCAAAATTCAGTCTCTTCACCCATTCCATCGCGTTTAGTCGAAGACAAACCAGTCACCACTGCAATTGAGAAGGCGAATCTAATTGCTGCACATTTTGCTGCCGACTCAACGCTGCCTGATACCACATCAGTTCCACCTCAACTTGAGCATAAGCAGCACACCATGAGCCAGATCCGCTTCCGAACGCGTACTGTTGCCCTCGCACTCAAAGAGCTAAACGCACACAAATCCGTGGGTCCGGATGGCATTCCCCCAATCCTCTTGAAGAGATGTTCCTCTTCACTCGCTAAACCACTGCGGAAACTCTTCCATTTGTCTTATTCTACTGACCGTTTCCCAAATAGATGGAAGTCAGCGAACATTCAACCAATTCCCAAGAAGGGTGACATAGCACTAACTTCTATTCTCTCCAAGGTAATGGAATCACTTATCAAACATCAACTTTCGAAATACCTGGAATCAAATGACCTCCTCAATGACCA
Organism: Microdon myrmicae; assembly: GCA_963931805.1. NCBI lineage: Eukaryota > Metazoa > Arthropoda > Insecta > Diptera > Syrphidae > Microdon > Microdon myrmicae. The sequence continues at coordinate 238,475,780 of OZ007497.1, read as the reverse complement.
CCAATATGACTTTGGTAGCAACAGGTCCACAGGAGATCTGATGGCGTACCTTACCATTCCATCCACTACCTCGGTGAAAGCAAAGTATTCGCGTTGGATATTTCAGAAGCCTTCGCCAGAGTTTGGCATCCAGCCCTTTTGTCAAAATTGCATTCATATGGAGTGGACAATTACCTGATCCAATGGATAAGAGACTATCTTTCTGGCCGTTCAATCCAAGTGGTTCTTGATGGTGTCAAATCTGGCTCCCATCAAATAAATGTAGGTGTTCCCAAGGGTTCGGTACTCTCACCCACTCTCTTCCTCATCTTTATAAATGATCTCTTGTCAATTACTCAAAACCCAATTCACTCGTTTGCTGATGATAGCACGTTGAGTTTCTCATACTCATACGAACACTTTCGTCCAAACTCTTCGAACATCACTACCAACCAGCAACGTATGCTTGATACATTGAATTCAGACCTCAACAAGATATATCAGTGGGGATTATCTGACCGAATAGAATTCAATGCTCTAAAAACTCAGTGCTGTCTCTTGTCGTCAAAGGCGAGCCCTAAAGTAAATATACTGTCTATGAACGGCACTTGCATCGACGAAGCCAAGGAACTATCAATCCTCGGCACCCGAATTAATTCGACTCTTAACTGGAATGACCACATATTTGAAGCTGCGAAAAGTGCAGCCAAATATATGTGGTTCCTTAAGAGATGCAAAAGATACTTCACTCCATCCAATTTGCCCACTATTTACAAGGCGCATCCAAAACTGCACTACACCTGCTCGACGGGATGCAAAAGCGAGCAGTGAAACTTATTGGGGACCCAGCCGTAAGTCGATCAATTCCGTCGTTAGAACACAGGCGCAACGTATCATGCCTATCTCTTTTCTATAGGTATTACCACGGTCGTTGCTCAACTGAACTTGCTGAATGTGTTCCGCCCCTTTAGACATTTTCCCGCGATACCCGTCAAACTGTGAATGCGCATCAGTTCACGTTGAAAGTGGACTTCAGGCACACAAATAAACATAGAAATTCATTCTTTAGCCGAACCACACGAATGTGGAAAGGTTCTACCTGATCATGTCTTTCCTGGCCGTTGTGATGTCCAGACATTCAAGACCAATATACATCGACACCCCTTTTCCTTCTCCACTTCCTCTCCATCCGCTCGCACTGTGCTTTGACATTTAAGGGTACTTCAAAACCCCTTTTGTGCGCGCGTTAGTGTGAAAAGAAAAAACATCCAAGGCCCTGGCCATTCATCATCAGCTGCGGAACCGATGATCCGGTTTTATTTTGTGAATGTTATATATTGTGCTTTCGTTGCATTGAAGTCGACGAGATTGGCCTTTCCCCACTGCAGGACCTTATCCAGATCCCGATTCAGACTCGATCTGGCTACATCTTAGCTAATCCGACGTTGATGCACTAATCGGTCGATCACTCGAAAAAGAGGAAACAAGCGTACTATCAACCACAAAACTAAACACTTTGTTATCCCCTGAACAAATCATTCATGTGAAGCAAAAACAAGGCTGGAGCCAAAATAGAACATTGAGACACTCCGGAATTAACAGGATACAGATCCGAATACTCGCCGGTTACAACAACCCAGATCAATTGATTTTCGAGAAAGCTACAGAGAAGGGTGTTATTTTCAGAGGACAAAGAATTGTAGCAGCGCGCGAGCGACAGTATTAGGAAAACTACATAAAACACATATGGGCGCAACCTGAATTAAGAGGCTTGTGCGCCGATGTGTTTATTGGAAAAACTTCGACGAAGACATCGAATAATTAGTCTATTCATGTAGTGCTTGCGCAAAAATAAAAAGCAGTCCATCCACTGGATCGATTCAATGTGAATCAACACCCATTCCTAGTGTATAAAAATCAGCCGAATCTATATCGAGATAGTTGCAAAAATGTATAATAAGGGCCTAATATTCGACTTTGAAGTTCTCCCAATGATAAACGGGATAACACATATATCGGCCACTTTTCTTTAGGATTAGGATTAGCTTACATCGGGATCTTAAGCGGCCTTGCTCTTTTGTACCAGCATGTTGTAATGGGCCGAGAGTTCCGCGCCAACCAGTGCAACATTCGTGGCTTAAGGTATTATTTCTCTGCTGTATCTGTCCACATACTATCTATAACTTCTAACAAGCAATTACTTCTAGACATATTCGGTAAAGCTAACACATCGAATTTGTTCTTCACACTCCCTCAGTATATTAAATTAAATTCAAAGTCGAAGACGATCGGCTTTGGGTATTTCAGATGATCATATTAGGTCAGCAAAATGTCCACTAACGAATAACAGAGTTAACAAAAAAGCTCTCTAAAGAATAGCATGGCTCTCTGAGAAATCAAAGCGGATTAGTCTATCGTGTTTGCTACGATGATAATGAAGAACGTGTGATTCGAACACACCATGAAACCAGTGAGAAGCGAAGCATGGAAGCATCAGGCTACTGCCACATGTACGAATTCGTATTCTAAACTGAAGTACATTCAACTGATGTGGACTTGCTATGTTATTGCTTGGTATATGGCTGGTGCATTTTCTTATTCGATTCTCTTTTGGTGTTCTTCATTATTTTCTTGTATATTGTGTGTTTATCCGTGACGGTTCCATTGAACGCCACTACTTACCTTCCCACCAAGTATCAAGAAACTGCTTCCTAAAGCACTAAAAACCCCGGAAAGCATTTACTCACCTTTTAGTTATCTGCTTAAAATATCTCCTAACCACCTAAGCCATACTTTCGCTAATTCAATAGCATTAGCACCAAGAGACATTTTCCCCAAGGGCATGATTGCATGAAACGCATCATGCGCCTAAAAAGCGATTCGGTCGTAACCCCAAGCAACCGATATAAACTCAAATCATATCGGCGCTCATATCCCCTGTCGAATTCTACAGCACACAAGCGGGAGATATTCTTTCTGTACCTTTTTGCTGCGACCATATCGGTCGCTAAGCTCCTCGATAGTATAGTGGTTAGTATACCCGCCTGTCACCTGGGAGAACGGGGTTCGATTCCCCGTCGGGGAGCCTCTGGCGCAAGACTAATGACCTTGCCCAGAAAAAATAAATCATTATGGAAAATTTAACAAGCCTCAGGACTTGCTAAATAAGGCCAAGACCGGCTCCCGGTTGTAGTGCCGATGATGATGATGATATCGGTCGCTAAACCGATCGACAAGCAAAGGCATTAGCATCCTATAAGCATTTCTCCCAGGGGCATGCCTGCATACAACGCAGCATGCCCCTGAAATTCAATTCGGTTACGACACTACATAACCACCAAAAATCCCCGAACTTGTCCATGCACACAAATAAGAAAGAATTTTTCCACACACGTGCATGACAAGTCACATCCACAGACCCATCGGTCGAGCCTTCGAACGACAATGCATAGCATACCTCACCACTGGCTCCCGAAGCAAATCGAATTCTCGTTAATGTAAATACACATAGGAGAGTTCGACCCTTGCCAGACACCACCGGTATGTGCACGATCAGTGTAAATGCTGTACGCAGTTGCTGATCGTGTAAACACACAGATATCCTTTTCCTGACGACTTGCCCAGCTGCGGATGCTGTTCTCGGTTGTGTATTCGATTGCATGTCCATGGCTCACATGCTGGGTGACACACTGCTTGAACAACGATTTGGTCATCGTGTGTGTGTTTCGTGCCCTTTGCTGGCAGCAATGTGTGAAGAATCTTCCCCCATTGGTCGACGAGCAGAAATCGAAATTCAATTTTCTGATATCTCAATCTCAATTTAGATTCCGTGGAGGCAAGTCGTGACCTCCACGTAAGCGGTTGAATCGAGTCGCAATCCAACCACGAGTCGTATAACAACCACCGTAGCGTGCCCATCGCGGTCCTATTGAAGGAGTCATCGTGTTTCAACCCCGGTCATGAGCGCATATTGTTCTTTCTATGAAGAATCAAGTTTCCTCCGCGGAGTCATATACATTGTTAAGTTTGCTGCCCTAAACCAATTATAATGAACCTTTTCTTCAGTTATAATATTCAAACCGTGCTAAGACAACATAACGAACCTTTTCTTCATTTATAATATTCAAACCAACTATAACGAACCTTTTCTTCAGTTATAATATTCAAACCGTGTTAAGTTTAGTTCTTTAAATCAACTATAACGAACCTTTTCTTCTGTTGAACAATCCATACAGTGTCGAGTTTAGTTCATTAAGCCAAACTTTAACAAACCTTGTCTATCGTTATAAAAAGCAAACGTTGTTGAGTTCAAAACATTAAACCAAACTATAACAAACCTTTTCCTTTGTGGCAAAAAGCAAACAGTACCGAATTTCAATGTTTAAAATTTAAGTTATACCGTAACTGTATATCAAAACCAAGCTTACTATATAAATAAATAAAGACAAAAGAAAAGAAGGAAGTTGAGTTTTAGTGTTCCAAAGTGACAGAATATTCATGCCCATACTTGCTTGGGATAGGAGTAGAACCGGTGCCAAGGACGGCACACATCTGTTAGAAACGCCACCCTACTCCCCCCTCAGTAACTTTGTTACGATCAACTTTGTGTGTGAACGACGGAGCGAGAGGACGTCGGAGCAGGTGAGTGTGCCGGTGCTCTATGCGAAAGTCGTGATCGAGTAGTAAAGTTCTGTTTACCTATGGGGAGATTGTGTGTTGTTGTGTCTATACAGATCACTTCGGGTTGTTGCGTTAAGCAAGGAAGACGGTGATTTGAACATGCGGGTGAAACGGGTGAGAAGTGAAGCATTGAAGCGTCAGGCTACTCGCCGCGTGTGAGAACACGAATTCTAAACTCAAATACATTCAACTGATGTGGAATTGCTATGTTATCGCTGTTATATACGGCTCTGATGCTTTTGCTCATTCAAATTTTCTTTCGGTGTTCTTCACTATTTGCTTGTGTATTGTTGTGTATGTGTTAGAAACGCCACTAGTCTAAATTTTTTGGAAAATTATTATTCAGACGACGGGGGTAAGGCGTATGTGTGCCGTTCTTGGCACTGATTCTACTCCTATCCCCATCGATCAGACGATCACCAAACACTGGAATCACCGCACTGCACCATTAATTCCGGCTACTGTCCGCTCAGCTCGCTGTTCGTAAAGGATACATTCTAATTGATTGGTGATCACCGCTTTTTCTATCTAAATTTATTGTTTGTATTTGGTTAAATGAACTGTAGGGGTTCTCTATACCACATGGAGGACAAACCCACAATGCCAACCAATCTTGACCGCTAACTTTAACCCAACTCCACATGCAAAATCCGCAATAGCATACATTCCAAACTTTGCAATAAATACACTCCAAAACCCACAACAGAATACAATTCAACAGAATATATTCTAAATCATCCCCGCATCCATTTTCCCAAAATTGCTTCGGTCAATTCTTTAACTAAACCATATTCCTTCCTTGCGACAAGCAATCTTAATTTCCCCGAAAATGCATATGCTGTAATAAAATGCATATTCAAACCTACAACGAACATTAACCATCACCACCAACTATACCGAGCCGCATACATTTCCCCGAAATCGCTTCGGTTAATATCTTACCTAACCGATATCCCTCGCTTGCACCCAAGCAATTCCAATTTCCCCCGAAAATGCATGCCTATACTTGCTCGTGTTCCCAAAGCCAATTTCCCGGTACACGCAACCAACGAATCCAACTCAGCTTATACGGCGAGGATTCGCTGGAACTGAATTCCTATGCAAGCATAGCAACTCTTCTCGAAATTCCTCGTAAGTGGCAGCGAGTCGATTTTAGCTATGACTCAACTGCCACGACGCGATGAACTTTTCCCTTCCAATAATTAGTTAGTCGAGTCGCAACCACAGAGGTGCACACATATCTTTGAGTCGAGATTCAACCGCCACCAGGGCCGGACATAAAAAGTCGAATTTAATTTAATCTGCGAAAGGGGTCAGTGGTTGTCGTACGCAAATTAAAAAGACTGCGCGCGTTAAGCTAACTAAAGTAATCATTAAAACCAAGGTATTCGTGTTATGTTAAATCAACGGAACCATTAAGAACTATATGTGTTAAACAAAAATAAAGAAAACCTGTATTCGATTACCCGTCGCGTTTTATTCCTTCTTCCCTTCGTCAGTGGTGTACCGTCGTAGTCCATTGTTCGTGGACGACGCATCTGCGCCCATTGTTCCCTTTCACTCGTATTAACATTGTCAGCAGAAGGTGGAGAGACAGGGAAATGCGGTATTTGTAGAGACACACTTTTCTACGATTCTAGAAACAGTTAATCTTATAATCCGAAGAACGCGGTGACGCAGACTATTCCGGAGGCGCAGAAAATAAGAAGTGGGAAGGAAGTGAACCAGGCGCCCGTGTCTTGGCGCACATACTTCCTCACCCCCACAGAACAATCTACACATTTTTTATTATTGAGTTTGTTATAATATTTAAGTGCTATACAAATTTGTTTAGAAGATGGACGTATTTAGCGACACAATGGGTTACTGTTTTATTCATTCAGAATAAATGTGGAATTACAGATTAAACCAGTAGGCAGACTCTTTAGCACTCGCGCAGCGACTCAATGTAAACGCACCGTACAGTGCACGGTACGGTGGATGTGGTGATTACAAATCGACTCCCGTGCAGCGTGTGCGAACGCCGCGATGGCTGACAGACGACTCAATGAAAAATTCCCCAGTGGATGTGCACAATCCACTAGGGGTTTATTTCCAAATTTACACACTAACTACGTAAAGTTGCTCGTGCGGTAACCAATTTGAGAGAAGATCCCCGATTTGATCACGACAGGGGAGCATGATCATTGTATCGTCGCGTCGTGGCAAACTAAAACGACGAAAAAGGTAAATATAAAAAAAGGGAATCGTCATTGTGTGTGTGTGCCCGACTATAGGGCGGTATGTGCCATCAGCAAATTGAACGATAGACCGAAGGGTCTGCTGATACGACCTGCCATGCACGTGTGTGGTAAAAATTGTTTCTTCTTGTGTGCATGGATTTGTTCGAGGATTTATGTCGGTTACGTGATGTCGTAACCGAATTGAATTTCAGGAACATGTTGCGTTGAATGCAGGCATGCCCCTGGGGGAAATGCTTATAGGGTGCTAATGCCTTTGCTTGTCGATCGGTTTACCGACCGATGTGCTTGTAGGTAAAAATGAAAGAAGGAATAACTCCTGCATGTGTGCGACGGAATTCCCTCGGATATATGTGCACCTTAATGGTTCGAGTTATGTCGGTTGCTTGGTGGTGCAACCGAATTACTTTTAAGGAACATGGTGCGTTTATTGTAACCATGCCCTTAGGAAAAATACCTGTTTGGTGCTAATGGAGTTGCATTAGCGCAAATAATGGGTTTAGATACTTTAGGAGAAAGTTTGAGCGAACCATGGAGAGGTAAGTAAATGTTTTCCAGGGTTTTTAGCGCTCTAGGAAGCAGTTTCTTAATAAATGGTGGGAAGGTAAGTAGTGGAGCCACCACAAGACCACCAGAGAAAACTCAAGAGAGCTAGGCGTAATAATTCAACGCGTAATTTTCTTACGCCGCCAGAAAGTCGGATCAAAAATACAACACGTTCTGATAAATAGCAGAACGCGACGAATATGAAAAACTCTATGTTCTAATCCAATAGATTGCACATAAATTGTATAGCTCTCAATGCAATAGAAAGAAGCAAAATTACTTAATCATTATACAGCCAACAAAATGCTGCCTGGTACTATAGAGTTTTGTGATGGTAGAGAAGGACGTGATTTGAACCCTTGATAGAAAAGATGAGAAACAAGACACCAACGCATCAGACCATGTCTCAACTCGCTACATAAGCAGTGACTGTTATGTTAATGCTCTGACAAACGGCGCCCATGTTTTTTGCGTCTTGTTTTGTATTATTAGCCAAGTTGAAAATCTGACGGCGTTCGAATTTTATACAATATTCCGGTAAGACTATTAAAGTGATTAATGGTCAATTACACATTGAATAATTTCAAAAACGATGGGGCGAAAACTACCGATTAAGAAGGCGTAGAAAGTTTGGATGCGTAACAGCCCTGTGTCAGTACTATAGATTCACATTCTTGTAGAACATTATTGAGTTCCTAAATCTCGTGACATTTCTCTCTGAGTCAGCACGAATTTTATCTGCAACAGAATGGGGCAACACTGAATTTACACTATGTGACATAAAAAACTAGTCAAGTAAAAGTAGCGGGATTGCTGTCCAAACCAATAAACATCTATAATGGACTCCGACAAGGGGACGGTTTGGCCTGCCTCCTCTTCAACCTGGCGTTGGAGAAAGCAATCCGTAACTCTGGCGTTACAACAAGAGGGACTATTGTCACCAAGTCCAGCCAGATACTTGCCTACGCAGATGACATCGACATCATCGGTAGAACCGAATCGGCGGTACAGGAATCCTTCACCCAGATCGAGCAGGCGGCACAAAAACTGGGACTGCGCATTAATGAGGGAAAAACCAAGTACATGGTGGCAACTTCTGCGAAGAGAAGACCTAACGTTGGTCAAACTATCAGGGTAGTGGAGCACGAATTTGAAGTAGTGCAATCCTTTAACTACCTTGGGTCAATAGTATCAGCCGATAACAATATGGAAGAAGAAATACGCGAACGGCTGATTAAATCCAACAAAGCCTACTATGGTCTATCAAGGCTCTTTAAATCCCGAAATTTATCCAGAACATCCAAGCTACTACTGTACAAGACCATGGTCTTACCAGTACTCATGTATGGATCCGAGACCTGGGTGCTTAATAAAAAGCACTCTGAACTCTTGGCCGCGTTCGAGAGAAAGGTCTTAAGGAGAATTGTTGGCCCCGTATGTGAGGGAGGACGATTCCGGAGACGCTACAACCATGAGTTGTACGCAATCTACCTTGAAGCTCATATTGTAAGAAAAATCAAGCTCGGTAGACTCCGGTGGGCGGGACACCTAGCTCGAATGAGCGAAGAGGACCCTGCCCGGAAAGTCCTTTGTGGCAAGATGTATGGAAGGAGACAGCGCGGCAGACCTTGTCTGCGATGGAGGGATGGCGTAGACCAGGACGCCCAGAGCCTGGGAGTGCTAAACTGGATGACATCGGCTCGAAATCGGGACCGGTGGAGAGATTTGTTAAATAAGGCCAAGACCGGATCCCGGTTGTAGTGCCGATGATGATGATGATGACATAAAAACTCGGAGTTCTCTTTTGTTTTCAAAGTTTAGTATAAAGAAAATTCATTACACGTATTTTATTATTTTCATTCACAGCATTTCCGGTTTCCACTCTCCTTCAGTCCTCCACAATAAATTGATGGCATCACTGAAAAACATTTCTTAACGAATTAAAACACACTTCTCATATCTCAACACATTTAATTTGTATAACTCAAAGCTGGTAATTGTTCCTCATTTAAAATGAGTGTTTTTCGTCTAATTATCAAAAGAGCAATTTTCACTGCAGGATAATATCTTTGAGCTCCTTTCTTAAAATATGACGTCAATTCATTAGACTGTTGCTTCCATTAGTTGGGTACTCATCATTACAAATGGTTTCTAAAACGAACGTTAACAAAAACAACAAAACTTATCTAACAATTATCCTTATCCTAACTGAGTACAAAATCTTATTTACTTATTCACAAAAGTCCTTTTGTCCTATTTCCTCAAAAATACAAATATAATTACATAAGTTTTAAGTACGTATAAAGAAAATCTATCACATTTGCTAAGTATCCTTACATCCTGAAGAGTTCCATTTGGAATTCATTGGGTTGCTTCTAGTAGTTGTTGGTTGGTATCCTTGTTGCTTTTAGCGAGACTGGGGGATAAGCTTTAACTTAACTTAATTATGGCATTTGACTGTTTTCAATGGTATCCTGTTAGGTAGATCCTTTTCATAATGTTTCTTTGGACGGTTCGGGTTGTTGGATCCATTTGTTTAACCAAGATTCATGACATACTTCGGTAGACTAGTAATTGATGTGATAACGTTCAGCCTACAAAAGAGAAGGAAGGACAACAAAACGAACTCTAATTACCATGAACTTAATGAACTTTATTTGACCGTTGACATTTACAAGACTATTTTACATTTTGTTGGTGGCTTGAACTCCGTCCAATTACCGACCATTACATATATGAGTGCGACGATGGCTGCCTTTAATTGTCCCATATAAATTTGATATATGTACACTCTCCGACGCTCTGCCGAGGATGATGGGAACAAAGACGAGCAAGTTTCTTTCAAAAACTCCGTTTTCTAACTGGGTTAGAGTCAGACATCTTAAATCTACTGTTTAAACCTTAAGCTCCAACTTATTTCCTAAGGATGCACGGTTAACATTTTATATGAGGTTCTTGTGGATCCCACCACCGACCAAAATCACTTCTGGAGTTCTTTCGGCTGCTGGGATGATTCGATTTGTATTCAAACCTATGTCAGTGTGACTGTCGATAATGTTGTGTTCCACGGCTTCGGCTTCCGGCCTGTTTACATTGCCGTTTGTGTCGCGTGTGTCAGTGTATGCGGTGTATTTGTTAACAGACATACAATATATAAAAATCGTGTTACCATCACCAAGCAAGCAAGTAAATGAAAAGCATAAAAAGAAATATACAAATTAGTTAATGAAATGTGAAATGCGATTGTCCGCGAACGGACGACTAGTTTGATTAAGCTGATTAAGGATAATTAATGTGAATTTAAGGTTATTTAAAACGTACGATGCTGAGAATCCTTTGTAGATCCAGTCCTTCCAGCCTTTCGATGCCCCATCATCAATCTTGGCTTCGACCTCCTGGCAGAAATGCTTACGGTCGTGACTTCGTCCGCTTTTACAATCACAGAGTATCCGTTTCCGGCATTCGTGATCGCAGGATGGTCGCACTGGAGAGTTTTTCCAATAGTTCCTGTGGAAGGCATTTTGTTTTTATATAGGAGATCAATCTTCTTACGCCACTAATATACTTATAATATAAGTCAAACAACGCTTCGTTGTTTGTCATTCGATCAATAAGATTGTCCCAATCCTTGGGACGAAGGGCTTGCATATCTAGAGCCTGTCGAGCTGTGTAGAGTTTGTACCAAATTGGAAAATCATACAAGTTCGCTTCCTTGAGATTCATGACCCACGATTCATGATCAATGACTAGACGAGTGGTTTGATCGTGATCACCGTCAATATAATAGATTCGATAGCCAGGGTTTAGATCATAATATGGCGAAACTGAAGGCCCGATGTAGGCGATTCCTGTAGTATGACCTATCAAAATCAAACCGGATTAGGTGTTGTGATTGGTTAGCATAATCTTACTCAAGTCATGTGGATCATAGAACACTTCGAATTCATCGAAATGTGTATGTCCATAAAATTGTGACGCTATTGTGCTCTCATATCGTGAAATGATTCGGTAGAAGTTTCTCGACCAAACTTTTAAGCAATCAGAATGTCCTGGTGGAATATGCCCAATCACATGAACTTTTTCATTTGAAAATTCAGCGCTTTGGAGCTCGTATATGAACCACTGAAGCTCTGTAGCGGGGTCTGTTGAATTTAACAAAAGCCACCTGAAAAAAAAAACGAATATTTTGAGTTAATGTATATGCCTATGGTTAATGGTACGGGAACAATTAAATGGAGTGGTACAACACACTTCTTTTTGTTTTTCTTTTTAAATTCATCACCTCTAACGTAGAAAAGTACAGGTGCTGTTGTATTGCACATAATTAAAAACAATGACAAAAAAAGGAAATTTGGAGGAAGGACGTTATGCATGTTTCCATTATCATGGAAAGCTTCATTCAAAAAGATCAATCGAGTGACCTAGACATAAGACGCTACCTTGAAACTATCCATACGATATGGAATAGAATCACTGAAATAATTTATTGAGGAATTAATGAGTGACATTTTCAGAACGGTGGCGCAAGGGTAATAACCTTGCCCGTAAAAATAAATTATTGGGTGTACAACTTTGCTTCCGCCGTTTTTTTCCGAAATTCGAGGCTTTATTGTAAAAAACTGGTTATACATTTATGCTTCAAAGTATTGTCCATCGCTGGCCACTACTTTCTCCCATCTTTCGGGCAGCATACGAATCCATTTCTTCATATTAAACCAGAAAATTAAAACATCCCGCAAATGACGAGAATTTGGCTCGTAAGCTGACATGTTTGATCGAAAATAACTTTCTGACGCAGACACAAATCGACTAATATTTCGATGGCGTTATGTTTACAAATACCTAAGCTTATTGTATGATATCTATGATCTATTTATTTCAACTACCACTTACCGCTACAGCCACCTATTGCAAAACGGCGGAAGCAAAGTTGTACACATTTTATTATGGAGAATTTAACAAGCCTCAAGGCTTGCTAAATAAGGCCAAGACCAGATCCCCGTTGTAATGCCGATGATGATGATGATGATTTTCAGAACGACTTCCAACTGTCTACAATATAAAATAATTTTCTCCGGGCAACAAAAAAGTCTTCGCTCCATTCGCAGATCAAAAGTTTCTCCGGGCAATAAAATCATTTTTATATTCTATCGAATGTTCCAAAAATTCTTCAGGACAACACGATGCTCCTACTTCTCCGCCTATTTCCGTGGAGAGAGAAATATATAGATAGATAGTGAGAGAGAGAGAGAGAGAGAGAGAGAGAGAAAAACAAGAAGAAAATGAAATGAAAAAAAATTTGTGCGTGCGACAAAATAGTTTGAAGAGGTGGGAGCGGACTTAAAGGGCAAAGTCACTGATTGCTTTCAACCGGGCGAAGGCCACGACGATGCTAGTCCCTGTTCAATCCAAGTTGACATGCAGTCTCCACGTGACACCCCCGGATAGCTACTTTGGCACCCGCCAAGTAGTGAACCAATGCATCTTGCGAAAGGTTGGCGCAAGGCTAATAACCTTTCCCGTAAAAACTAATTATTATGAAAAATTAAACAAGCCTCGGAAAATTTAACAAGGAACGGATACACGACGACGACCACGAAAACGAAAATGGCTAAGCGATTTCAGAATCTAATCATGGAACGTCCGCTCACTATACAGAGCTCGATCTACACACCAGCTAGCCGATGCCCTGACCGAATATAAGGCTGACATAACAGCATTATAAGAAATAAGATAAACGGGGAGGGATGTTATTCAAAGAAACGAGTATGACATTTATTACAGTTGTCATGCAAAACATCATGTGCTCGGGGTAGACTTTCTAGTCAGCCAAAAACTGAAGCCTGCCATTATCGGCTTTAATGCAATAAACGAATGGCTGGGCACCCATCGCGTGCGAGGCAAGTTTAAGAACATAAGTCTCATAAATGTTCACGGACCTACAGTGGAGTCCACTGACGACGAAAAAGAAGAATTCTACGAAAACGTCGAACTCAATTGCCGCCCAAAAAACGATGCGAAATTCATTCTTGGTGATTTGAATGCGAAAATAGGTCGGGAGCCGGTTTTCAGGCCCTACGCAGGTTCCCATAGTTTGCACGAGAACACTAATGACAATGGGCTACGAGTCATCGAACTGACAGCATCAAAGAACTTGGTCGTTGCGAATACAAGGTTTCCGCGTAAGGACATCCATAAAGTCACCTGGGTATCACCTGATGGAGACACTCGCAACCAAATTGATCACTTGTTGATAGATCGGCGCCACTCCTCGAGCCTGATGACGGTACGAACATACCGAGGTGCCAACGTCGACTCGGATCACTATCTTGTTGGTACAGTTTTCCGAGCGCGGGTTGCCTTACGGAGATGTATTGCATCCGCGGTTCGGATTCAGATCAACACGTCTACCTCACACAATGAGAACACCAGAATCACCTTTGGTCATGCGTTAAGACTCGCCCTCGAAGAGCTCGATAGAGGGAGAGTAAGTCCTGGGGCCAGAATGCCGGGCGTAGAAGAGAAATTTAAATGCCTTAAGAATATTGTCATTATACCGCCAACTCCATCTTAGGCAGTAGTCGTAGAGATTGGAGTAACTGGTTTGATGATGAGTGCAAACTAGCGACTGAACGTAAGAATGCTGCATACCGGCCAATGCAGGAAGGCGAGGAGAAATGCAAAGAGCTCAGAAGATCTGAAAATAGACTTCACAGATAAAACAAAATTTCCTGGAAAAAAATCTAGTCTGTGAAATGGAAAAAAGTAGGTCTGCACCAGGCGCGGAAGTTCTACCAAATAATCCGCAGTATGAGGCTGCACTTACTGCAAGGATAAAGAGAGTAATCTGACCACCGATCCTGGAGGCATTCCGGAGCGATGGGAAGTATACTTCAATGAATTGGTAAATGGTCAGTTCACGGAAGAATTGGAGGCTCCAGCAATGCAAGATCAAGACCAAATGCTGCCGCCACTAAGCATTGAGGAAACATTAAAACCCATAAGACAGCTCAAATCAAATAAGGTTTTTGATTGATTGAATAACGCATTTATTGTACAATAATTTAACAAATGTTGACTTAGGACTAAAATGCTAAATCCTATTTTACAATCTTTTCTTGTTCTTAAAATAATTTACTGACTCTACACGAGCACTCTAAATTACACGATACAATTTTGTGTAATGCCTTTCGGCGTACAATAATATTTTTATATTTTTATATTTTTATATATTTTCTATTACCCGAATATTTTAGAAGACGAAGTTCTCTCTGGTTTTTTTTTTTTTTTTTTTTTTTTTAAATAATATAAGGTAAAAAAGTTTATAAAAAAATTAACAACAAAAAAACAAAAAATGTTAACATAAAGAAATTTTAAAACGAAAAGGAATCTAAATGAAAAATGGAAATGAAAAGGAAGAATAAATAAATATGAAAAGGGAAGTGAGGAATGGGAAGGGAAGGCGTAGCGTCTGAAGATGTTACTATATTTGGGGATATTAAATCCTTTCTTCATTGTCAATCCACCACCAGTTGGGATGGGATCGGTCATTTATAGATTTATCTCGATCGCCTATTGCCATGCTAAATCGCAAGTGAACTGCAGCATTTGATATATCACTGTTATAAAGAATCCGTTTGTCCCAGGCACCACGAAAAGCGTGGTAAATAATAGGGACTCCGTGCTTGTTTTGGATAAGACCTTTTCTATCCAATAGAGGGAACGCTTCTGGTGGGATAAACCCATTTTGGAATGTATTCTCCAGGTATATGTCATTGGGGTAGTATGCTCCCGAGATAAGATTATTTTCGCTGCACATTGCCCTTGCAGTGTGACCACGAATAATTTTGATAATGAAATTGTCTATCCTATTCAGTCCTGATTTGTCATACAGTGTCTTATTAGGATAGAATTTCCTGTATTGAGACTCAGGTGTTCTATGTAACCCGAGGCAGGAACGCAAGCACTGCCTCTCGAACATGCGAAACTTTTCCATGTAGGATGGGGAAACGTTGAACCATACCGGGCAACCATACACTAATATTGGACGAATAAATGCTGAATAGGAAATTATTTTAACTTTGTGATCTAGGAGACTATTTCGAAACAGACTTCTTGTCATTGCATATGCACTTTTAGCTGCGGAGAGGGCAGCTGCTATGTGCTTATCAAAGTATAGGTATTGGTCCATCCAGATACCAAGGTACCTGACAACAGTTTTCATTTGCAGCGGAAGATTATTGTTTCCTACAATGGAAAAGTTTTTCCAATTATGCCTTGTATCTCTTGAAGCTGTAGAGAGAGGTGTTCTGAAAAGGATGGTTTCTGTTTTTTGGAAGTTAATTTTCAATTTCCAATCGTCACAAAAGCGTTTGATTTTATTGAAGTCTTCTTGAAGAAGTCTGTTAATGGCATCGATATTTTTTTCTGATCTGTACACTACAATATCGTCGGCGTATGCAATAGCATGATTAAGAGACCCAACTAGATCACTAGTATAAATATTGAAGAGAATGGGAGAATTCACGGCTCCCTGCTGTAAGCCGTTTTTAATATGGAAAGTTTTATTGGAGATTTTGTCCCCACATTTTACCACAAATTGCTTATCCATTATCATATCGTAAATGATGTATAACAGATATTCGGGCAAACCTAGATTTGATAGCTTATATACAAGTCCTTCTAACCATACGGTATCGAAGGCCTTTTCAAAGTCAACCAAACATACGCCTGTGCATTGTCGTTTTGCCTTGTTCCACTGTATATCGGAAACAAGTTTTGTAGCTGCATGAACTGTGTCGTGGCCCGCTCTAAAGCCAAACTGGTTGCTCGGAATGATGTCGTTTTCATCACACCAGTTTATCAATGCCCTATTTATGATTTTCTCGAATATTTTGCTAATATTTGGAAGCAGACTAATCGAGCGAAGGTTAGCGGGATTGCTCCTGTCCTTGCCCTTTTTGGGGATGGGATGGACTACTGCTATTTTCCAACGTCTTGGAAAGTATGCATTATTTAGAGCGTTATTGAACAAGGTAGTGTAAATTTTCACCGCTTCCGGAGGCAGATGTTTAAGAACTGTATTCGGAATACCATCTGTTCCAGAGGATTTCTTGTTTTTAATGGATCTTAGGATGTCCATGAGTTCATTCTTATTCACAAATATATTTGTGTGCAAATTTCTAAGCGGCGCATCCGCTCTATTGTTTTCACTGAAGATGGTGAAACTTTTGTTTTCGGAATGCCAACTTTGCCGTTCATTGTGCAGCGAAATATGGTTTTGGATAGCTCTGTTTTCGATATCGAGGTTAGAATGAATGGATTCATTCACTTTGTGTACTGCCTCGAAACAGGCGCCAATGGAGTTCGCTTTCTCTTGCGGATCCTCGACTACTATTAGTTCTTCGTTGGAGTTGATGTGTTCCGGGGTGAGTCCTGCGTTCAGCAATATTTGACAATTCTCGGGAGTCTTCGGGACTCGAAGGCAGGGAATGTCATTATGATCTATTCTTCTAAATACTTTATTTATTTGCGGAAACATATTCCCACCACTGGTTTTAATGGAGAGAATTTTACGTTTCCATTCTTCATTAATTACTGATCTGTAGTTGTCACGGATCAGCTTTTGAACGTTTTTAATCAATGACTTAATTGTCTTTATTTCTTGGCTATAAGGATCGCTGAACTGTCTGTAGAGTAGTTTGAGCTGGGAGAGCAGAGCGCTTTTTTGTCTATAGAGGGCGTCAATAGTTGAGTTTCTATATCTATTAAAATTCTCCTCCATGTGCGCCGCTTTTGGAATGGAACGGTGCATTGTTTTGATGACAATGTTGTCCATCGTTGAGAGATAATGATCTATTTCCTCATTTCGAAGGTTCCTATTAGTTGGAGGGTCGATGCCATTAGAGCATAGTTCTCTTTTTATTATGCGATCAAAGCGCGACCAGTGTGCTTTTCGGAAAACGAACGAATGTATCTGGTCGTACTGCTCAAGTATTGCATGTTCGTTTGGAACATGTAAAACGGCGCCGAGGCCGTAATGGTCACTATCATACCCGATTGTGCGAAGGCAATTTCGAGTATTTAGGTCCGTGCCTAATAATTGTAGTCTGTCGTCAATCATAAGTAAGTCCAAAAAGGAGTTTCCTCTTGGATAAGATGGTGTAGTTGTAGCGTACAATTCTAGTTTATATTCTGTTGCATTTGTTTGCCACCAGTTGAACAGTGCATTACCTCTTGTGTTCGGCGTGATATCACCCCAAGCACTGTGTTTGGAGTTGAAATCTCCCGCCAGAACAAAATAATTGTTTTCCGAGTCTAACTTGAGATTACGAAAAAGGATATCCATTTCGCTGATAAATTGCGAACACTGAGGAGCTTCAGGTGCATACACGGATACCACGTATAGATGCCTTTGACTTTTCAAAGGTATATCTATAATGCAAGCTTCCAGCAGCTGAAATTTGTGTACAGCTGTGCTGTAAACGACCTTGTGGTGAAGGCCTTTCTTAATTAAGATAGCAACTCCACCCCCTTGTGTGGCGTGTGGACGATCTCGTCTAATGACTTTATAGTTTTTGTAGCCCAATTTGTGCCTCTGGTTTAGCTTGGTTTCGCTAGCTAGAAGCACATCGGGGCATTCGGCTTCAAGCAGGTTACCTAGATTATCCCTTCTTGCCACGTGGATTAGTGAATTCACATTCACAGCAATAATTTTTAGTGTTAAATTAGTTGGATAGTTCATTGTGGTATATTGGGTTGTCTGAGAACAAGGACGAATAAATAATATCTATTCGGGCCGCTTGTTCAGTCAGTTTTTTTTCAAATCCAGCAATCTGTCCTTGTATGGCTAACAGGATTGCTCTTATATCTGAATTTGCCTCTGGAGCGGGCGCTTTTATGACGTTGCGTGAAAGTTCCGCCGCCGTTGTATTAATTGGATTACTAGCCATTTGAGAAAATGATATGCTAGGTGCGGAAGGTTTTGTGATATTACTTCCCTGTGCCGCGAAGTTTGAGTTTAATGTACTACCGGCAATTTGAGCGAATGATACACTAGGTGCAACGAAGTTATTATAAGAACGAACCTTCATTCGTTTCTCTTCTTCAAGTTGTTTTTTTTTTAATTCCAACTTGGCTTTTAGTTGTTGGAATTTCGGACAACCTCTAAAGTTGGCCGGGTGACCTGTATTTTTGCACAGGACGCAAGATAGTTTGCTTCTATCCTGAACCTGTTCTTTACCTAAGGGGCATTCTCCTACGGTATGATTGTTTTGGCACTTTACACATCTAAATTCCATACAACAGTTAGATGCAACGTGGCCGAATCGTTGGCACCGCATGCACTGCAACACACGGTCAGCCTTCCGTATTTTTTCCCAAATTATTGTTTGGTGGAAAATAACTTTAATATTCCTAAGTGCATCGACTTTGCTGTTGGGACTTAAGGAGACAATGAAGAACGGCAACTTGCGGTTGCGACTTCGGGAGAGAGAAGTGGAGAATGGCTTCACATCAATGAATTTTAAACTGTCATTTTCGACAGTTTGTAGTTCTGAGAGGAGTTCTTCCGATGAAAAAGAAGGATCAACTCCTTTAAGTAACATGGAGATAGTTTTCTCCGATTTAGGTGTGTACGTGAAGTACTCACTACTTGCTTCCCTTAGAGCAGATTTAATTTTATGATAATCATCTAAACTATCACATAAAAAACTTATTTTATTATTATTTAAATTCTTCGTTTTAAAATTTCTACATGTTAACTTACCCAATTTAATTAGGTCCTTAGCTTCCATAAAACTGACTATGATGGGAGGCACTTTCTCCTTCTTACTGGCTGCTGTTTGTTGTTTTTCCAGCAGTTGTTGCTGCTGCTGTTGCTGTTGCTTCTGCTGCTGTCGTTGTTTCTCCTCTTGCTGTTGAATATTGTTTTCCGATAAGGCTTCTTTGATTTGTCGATCCAAATCTTTCTTCTTTTTGGAGAGCTCCTCTTTCTTTTTGTATAGCTCCGCAATAAATTCAGCACGTTCGGCATCTTTGTCACTCATTTCAGTATTGCTGGTTTTGTGGTCTTCAGTTGCCAGTTCTTTAAATTTATTCCCTTCTCCGGAATAATGTGGCTTGTCAGTAGTGGTCATTCCTTCTCTGCGAGTTTTTTCTTTGTTGGTTGGGTTAGCTTTATGCCGTTTGGCAAGGAGGTTTGGCTGGGCTTTGGGCCTCCTCTTTGAAATTACTTTTAGCATTACTTTTCTTTTTTCCATTATTTGTTTCGACCGTTAATTTAATTGTTTTATTTGTGAAGCAGCATGCAGAGAACATCTGCTTTCACACGCATACACATTAACACACGCACAGTTTTTTATTGGCCGTTCAGTATATACACAGCGGTAGACACGTCAGCACACACGTGTACGCGACAATATTGTAAATTTGTGTGGACGACCGGCGAACGAATGTTTTCAACGAGAGTTTTAGACAAGCACTTGGCGCATTGTCGTTTTATTCAAGTTACACCCTATTTTTGGGTTTAATTAATATTTATTTTATCTTTTACGCGCACCTTGCACAACACTTTGGCTACGAGTTCAATGACTATACAGCCGTTCTCAGTGACGGCCACACTTTCACACACAGGTGCACACACTAGAAAGACGCGGGATAGAACGATAGAACGATCCGTATCCTTCGAACGTTAGCTGAGTTGTGGCAAATCAAATAAGGCCCACGGACCTAATGGCATACCAGTTGAGCTGATCAAACAAGTGTTACATCAACCCTTTCATGAGATCGTGGTGCATGTATGGGAGCAAGAGAAGATGCCGGAAGATTGGCGTCGCGGAATAATTTGCCCCATACATAAGAAGGGAGATATCACAGTGTGCAGCGTCTATAGGGGTATAACATCGCTGAGTACCAGGTCGGATAGCCCCATACGCTAAAGCCATCATTGGTCGATATCAGTGTGGCTTCATCCCAGGCAAATCAGCGATTGATCAGATATTCACCCTTAGGCAGGCGATGTCTGGATATAAGATTCCATTATATCATCTATTTATAGACCTTAAGGCCGCCTACGACAGCATAGCCAGGGTAGAACTATATAATGCCATGAGAGAATTCGGCATTCCAAACAAATTGATAGGACTTTGTAGGTTGACCATGACCAACGTAACTAGTCAAGTAAAAATAGCGGGATTGCTGTCTAAGCCAATAAACATCTTTGATGGGCTCCGACAGGGGGCTGTCTGGTCTGCCTCGTCTTCAACCTCTTGGAAAAAGCAATGCGTGACTCTGGCGTTACATCTAGAGGGACTATTGACACCAAGTCCAGTCAGATTCTTGCCGGCGCAGATGACATCGACATCATCGGTAGAACCCAATCAGCTGTACAGGACTCCTTCACCCAGATCGAGCAGGCGACACAAAAACTGGGACTGCACATTAATGAGGAGAAAAACTAAGTACATGGTGGCAACTTCTGCGAAGAGAACGTTGGTCAAACTATCAGGGTAGTGGAGCATGAATTTGAAGTAGTGCAATCCTTATACTACCTTGGGTCAATAATAGCAGCCGATAACAATATGGAAGAAAAAATACGCTGACGGCTGATCAAACCGGACAAAGCCTACTATAGTCTATCAAGGCTCTTTAAATCCTGAAATTTATCTAGAACATCCAAGCTACTATTGTACAAGTCCATGGTCTTACCAGTAGTCATGTATGGATACGAGACCTGGGTGACAAATAAAAGGCACTCTGAACTCTTAGTCGTGTTCAAGAGGAAGGTTTTAAGGAGAATTGTTGGTCCCGTATGCGAGGAAGAACAATTCCGGAGACGCTGCAACCTTGAGTTGTACGCAATCTACCTTGAAGCTAATGTAATAAAAATCAAGCTCGGTAGACTCCGGTGAGTGGGACACCTAGCTCGAATGAACGAAGAAGAGCCTGTGGCGTCTCTAACAGATACATACACAATACACAAGCAAATAGTGAAGAACACCGAAGGAAAATCGAATACTTGCGTTTAAAAACGGAATTCTAAACACGGCCAGTAGCCTGATGGGTTGCGCTTTGGTTCAATTTTTTGTGATTCTAACTGTCACAAACTCTATAAGCCTACTCGGAAAGTACTTTGTGTCAGGACGAATGGAAGGCGATAGCGCGCAGACCTTGTACACGATGGAGGGATGGCGTAGACCGCGATGCCCAGAGCCTGGGAGTGTCAAACTGTATGACATCGGCTCAAAATCGGGACCGGGGGAGAGACATATTAAAAAAGGCCCAGACCGGCTCCCGGTTGTAGTGCCGATGATGATGATTACAAAATAGTTTTGGCACTCAGCCTATTTCTTGTACAAAAATAAAAATTACATTTATTTTTATAAATAGTAAATAAAGAACCGAAAACAAAACAAATTTTCTCCGGCCATACGATTCTTTTTGTAATTGTATCGGAGATTCAAAAGAACTCGTGAAGAGCAGACAAATGATAAGGCAACGAAGAATACCCACGAGCTTATAAGACAATTTTGTACAAGGTAATAGTGAATTATACACCATGAATAAAATATCAGCTATAATAGCGACAGTTCTCTATTGACCTATCGATAGGTTTTTATGGAGCTTTTGTCCACTGGTATTTGCCTTATATAGCACAACTTAGCGTGTATTTAGTTGAGAATAATAGGTGTTCTGTATGACTTCTTCTTGATACATTGCTGAGGAGAATGGAGTAACTAAATATATGCGGAACACGGTAAAGATTAATAGCCCTTGAAATTTCTATATGCTTTTGCAGTCGGTGTGCACGATAGAATTAAAAAGTAATTACCAAATCAACCGGAAATAAATTACGAAAGTGCGAAAAAATCGAAAGAGTTGGAGGAATCGACATTGATGCAATATGTAGACACAACACAGAGACGGCGCGTAGTTCCACTGACACCTCTATTAAATAATTGGGATCGAGAGTTTTGTTTAGAAGTCCCAATGTATGAATCAAGAATATTAAAAATGAAATTAGTTTGAGGGTATCTAAAAAAAAAAAACATTGGTTGTCTAATCTTTACTTCCTGCAAGCTATCTCTCGCCTTTTCCAGGCACCATTTTGTTCGTATAGAAATATATGTGCATTTGAAACGGCGTTATTGGACCCGTCGCGTGGCTTTGTGGAGCGCAAATAAACCGTATTCCCAGGAATAATAACACTCATCTCCGAAGAATAATCCCCGTGCATGAGACAACGGGCTTTGAATGTGATAGCGACCGTAGCCTTAATGTTTATGCTGCGTTTTCGATTAAGTGATTGTCCGTCTCTGAATACTACCGAGTGAGTCCAGTTTGTAGTAAGGAGTAGAACTCTAAATATTCCAATAGTACTCGAGAACGGCTCTACTTTAAGATATGTAGAGGCGAAGAAGATGGCCCAAAGTAAAATATTTTTTAGCTCTAAACAGGAAACTCAGTTCCCTGGAGGCAAACTTGGCAATGTCAGACACGTGTTAGTGCCCAGATACATTCCCACTCCATGCGACGCCGAGCAATTCATTCCCCTTAGAACCTGTGAAACCCAAGATAATTTTTTCTTCTTCTCTAAACATTGTATATTGCGTCCCCGTTGTCGACTAGATCTGTTTTTTTTTTTTTTCCTGTTTTAGGATTTTGTCCAGTTCTCGATTCAGGGAATCATGATGTACAAACATTTAGATGGAGCGACGTTGGTATGTTAATCGGCCGATCATTATCAAATGAAGAATCAGTGTATTGCGTTTGCGATTATGGTGAAGAACGCATCACTGACGCTATGACTTCCTGATGATGTACGTGCACATCATCACTCTCCTTTATCCACTACCCGCTTCAGGGCACGTCCACCCAACCACGTGGTATCCTCCCTTCGTCTCTACTACTCTTCAAAATGTTGAGTCTTGAGACGTAACTGACTGCACAACCGACATCAGTGGTGTACATTTCCGAATAACACAGTCGTGTATACGGAATTGATGTTTGTCACAGGAGATTAAAAAAAAAACGCAAAGCTTTCGCAAAATTACTTTGAATATCGCGTAATGTCTTTCGCTAGTTGGGTCAAATGTTCCAGCAACCCTACCCACCGTCGTTTGTTGCCTTAGAATGTACTAACCAGTTGAAGCTGTAAATATTAAAGTCGCCAAGAATGACAATCCCAGATGCCGCTTGGTTAATTTGTATCCAGTCTACGGTGTATGAAAAATGTTCGAAGAATGTCGCTGGTCGTTCGTTGAACACAAAAAAAAAAAAAAAAAGCAACAAAGAGTGCACTAATCAATTCACTTGTTAGTAATATTATTCCCTGGCCAACAGGTGTACTTAAACCAGTTTATAATTTATTGTACTCTAATTACTTTTTATATCTATAATACAATCAAATGAAGCGAATGACTTGTTTCCGTGAAAACTCAACGACGAATGAATATTAAAATGAAAATTAATCGGACGTCTGTTCTCTCTTTATCAATCAATGTCAGAGATACCCCCGCTTGGTAGAAACCTTGACGTGGTGTGGGGGCTTAAACTACGATGAATCGCTCAGGCTATGCTGACGGAAGCATACGCTTCCAGTAGGGCCACCCATGTCAGACAGGCTAGCGAGGAGTAACACACAAAGATCTACCGCCCCTAATCCAGGGTGTTACGCGTCACCGTGCCCATTGGATGGTTTGCAGCCATGGGTATACCGGCTGTATTATAACGGCGCCTCTCTGTCACCGGGTCGAATCAGAGCAGTAAGCAGACCTTACCATATGAAAGAGGGGCTCTGATATGGCGGACCAGTGATCCAATGAAATGGATGATCAATACACAAAAAACAATCTCCCAAAAAAACCCGGTAGGCGTAGGTGTGATGAGCCAACACTACCATAAGGGAACAAATCATCATGAAAACACGGACTCGGCAAAAAGAAGACGTAGGGAAAAACGTAAAAAGCGGGGTATACGCGTCGGCGCGTGGAATGTTCGAACGTTATATAAACCAGGCGCGATACAGATGGTCGTAGAAAACACGAAACAGTATAAAATGGACATCGTCGCGCTTCAGGAAGTCCGACTCCCACATCAAGTAATCGAAACCAACGGATTTACACTGGTGTGTGGAGGTAGCCATACACATAACCTCGGAACCGGCTTCATCATAAGCAAGAAGATTACGCCCCATGTAAAAGATGTGAAATTGTTTAATGACCGTCTGTGCTAAAAATACAGGGCCGATGGTACAATTATGTATTTATAAACGCACACGCCCCAACGGAATCTGCGGACGAAGAAACGAAGGACACGTTCTACGAGACCCTAGAGGATGTATTTCATGGGATCTCATCATTCGATGTTAAAATCTTCCTCGGGGACCTCAATGCGAAAATTGGAAAGGAAGATATCTTCCAACCAACTATAGGTAAAGAAAGCCTACACGACGTGTCAAGTGATAATGGAATTCGAATTATCACGTTCGCAGCGTCAAAAAATCTGTTAGTAAAAAGCACGATGTTCAAGCACAAGGAAATTCATAAAGCCACATGGATATCACCCGACGGCGTAACGCGTAACCAAATAGACCACTTCCTCATAGACAAAAAACACCACTCGAATATCCTTGACGTAAGATCATATAGAGGAGCAAATTGCGACTCCGATCATCTTCTAGTGATTGGCAAAATCAGGGGTCGCCTCGCAGCAATCCCACATGGGCAGTCACGGGAGACAAGCAAAAAGTTCGACACTGATAAACTGAAAGACCTACGCAAAAGGGCTGAATATCAAGACGAACTAACGAATAGATTTAGCATTCTAGAGAATGTGAGCAGTGAGGAAGAGGAAGCTAATAGTATGAACACTAAATGGACATCGATCAGAGACACAATCAAACTAACAGCCCAAAAGGTATTAGGATTTAAGAAAACAATTAAGTCCAAACCTTGGTTCGACGATGAGTGCAGGGCGAAGATCGAAGAACGTAAACGCCTCAGAGTGATCCACTTAGAAAGATATGATGAAGTCAACGCAGAAAGATACGCGTCAATTCGGAGAGAGACAATGAAGCTCTTCAAACGCAAAAAACGCGAATGGGAGAAGACTCGGATCGAAAAAATCCTAGAAAATTCTAGGGCAAAGAACATCAGAGATATGTATGTCGGCATAAATTCAATTAGAAATGGCTACCGAGGTAGAGCCAAAATAATTCGAGACGCAAACGGCTGTCTAGTCACAGAAACAAACCATGTCGTGACAAGATGGAAGCAGTACTTTGAAAATCTGCTCAATGTACGCACCCATCAACCACAGATAAATGCACCAAGCGTACATACAGCCGAGCCACAGATCCCAGAGCCGTCTCTCAACTTCAAAAAAGCCTACGACTCAGTCGCAAGGCAGAGACTCTACCATATTCTAGTTGAGCTGGGAGTCCCAAAAAAATATGCCGCCCTCATACAAATTTGCATGAACGAAAACAAAGAACCATTTGAAATCCGGGACGGACTAAAGCAGGGAGATGGTTTATCACCGTGTCTCTTTAACCTTGTGCTCGAGTATGTCATCAGAAAGGTAAAAGACGACAACATGGCTGGATCATCCCTGAACGGGGTCACACAAGTGCTCGCATATGCGGATGACATCGCCGTTCTGGGCGATAATCTAGAGACTGTTAGTAAAAACTGTGAAATCATCATGCAAGCGGCAGAAGAGGAACACAAAACAAAATACATGATTACGGCGAGAGCAGGTGGACCTCGGGGAACACATATAAACGTCAGAGGTAAGATATTTGAAAAAGTTGAAGAATTTAAATATCTGGGAACGATACTGACGGCCAGTAATGAAATGTCAAAGGAAATTAACAAGAGACTCCATTCCGGCAACGCGAGTTGGCATGCAGTCAGTAAACTGCTGAAATCCAGACTGCTATCACGTAACATAAATATCCGTGTCTATAGAACCATAATCATGCCGATTGTTCTATATGGATGCGAAACATGGGCTCTCACAAAACGGGAAGAAAACAAATTCCGCGTATTCGAGAATAAAGTTTTGAGGGGCATCTTTGGAGGTAAATATGACGAGGAGGCAGGACAATGGAGGAGACTCCATAACCACGAATTGGAAGAGCTATATCGCAAACCTA
Organism: Microdon myrmicae; assembly: GCA_963931805.1. Taxonomy (NCBI): domain Eukaryota; kingdom Metazoa; phylum Arthropoda; class Insecta; order Diptera; family Syrphidae; genus Microdon; species Microdon myrmicae. The sequence goes on along the minus strand of OZ007497.1, from coordinate 238,449,179 downwards.
CAATAGTGAGAGTAATCAAGTCGCGAAGATTAAGATGGGCCGGACACTTGGCGCGAATGGGGAACGATAGGACCGTGCATAGAATTCTTGACGGTAGACCAACGGGAGATGGGAGGACAATGTTAGGTTTGACCTTGAGGAGATCGGATCGAATGGTCAAGCGTGGAAGAAGAGTGCCCAGGACAGGGAACGATGGCGAAGCCGAGTCGGTGAGGTCATGAACTTCCGGGTTCTTACAGGCCAATAAATAATAATAATAATAATAATAATAATGTCAGAGAGAAACGATGGTTTCTGAGGATGTTGACAGTTGTTGATTGCGCTTGGAGGGAGTTCACATTCGCCTTCGTATGGTTGGTGGTTTAATTTTGTGGGTTTAATTCTTTGTTTTATTTTGTATATTTTTCTTTTTATTAAAATATGTTGGGAACCAACAAAGAGACTTGACACAGCTCGTCAGCACGATTTTCATACAAATTACTGGGGTTTTTCTCAAGCTAAATCATATCAGAGGAAGACGCAGACTACTCCCTTGAAAATGAAACCTTGCATGCACGTTCTGTTAAATTTGTATTAGAAATTTCTCATTTAAATTTCCCACGCAAACCTATTGTCAAATTTCTTTTTATCACTAACTTGACAACACTGTGAGACACAATGGCGTAAAATTTGAGCGCTATCTGTCAATTAGTTTGTTCACAGGTGTTGAATTTGTTCGTTCACCTCCAGTACGTTTTTCGATTTTTATAATGGATAATTTGGTTGAGCATAGATGTATTTAAATTTTTAATTTTGTTTTTACAAGGGAATTGCTTGTGCGGAATTGTTGAAAATATTTGTTAAGATCTATGGCGACTCTGTTCTATCAAAAATACAAGTATTGGAATGATACAAGGCTGTTACACATAACATGGCACCTTGCTGTACACAAACTGCCAATACACTCCATATAAATCTGTTAAACACGACATTGCATTTTGCTGCAAGCAAACTGCCAATACCCTCATCCAAATCTAACAAATAACCCTATCATTTATTCTGCGAAAGAACCATACAATTTCATGCATTAATTAAAATATTAAACAATAAATTCTTGCTACAATCTATAGAATCCTTTCGGTGTAGCAGGTGAAACCTTATCACATGTCTACACATTGCTAAACGCATTCCATCATCATCATCATCGGCACTACAACCGGGAACCGGTCTTGGCCTTATTTAGCAAGTCCTGAGGCTTGTTAAATTTTCCATAATGATTTGTTTTTTTTCCGGGCAAGGTCATTAGTCTTGCGCCAGAGGCTCCCCGACGGGGAATCGAACCCCAATCTCCCACGTGACAGGCGGGTATACCATACCCCATACAAAAAATGCAATCTTGCATTCTGCCACCTTTTTCGTATTCCAAACGAATAACCTTGGAATGCATTTATTTTCATACACACGCCTAAATTGCAATTCTGCAATTCTCACGTACACACCTGGACGATCGCATCCGACACCCCATCTTCGCCCAGGTAACCCTTCCTGCACCCTATGACAAAATCAGATTCACGTCGCCGTGAATCGAAATGTTTTCATGGCCTTGAGGAAAGAATTTTCGCAACGCTGCGATTCTCATCGTCGTTGGCCTGGCCTGTCTGGAGGACAACCGTGACCGTGGGAATGCATGTGGGGTTTTTTGTTTCTTTTACCTTAAATGAATTGATATAAAACGGGGAGTTCCATTAGGAGAATATTAATTAGTATCAGACACCCAAAGAGTGGCACATCATTTAGAGAATTAGTATCAGACAGCCAAGTGTGGCACTTCATCATAATTAAATAGTTAAAATTAAACTAAACGAAATAAATATATTATAAAGTAATAATAAACAAAACAAATAGTCGGCCTTGGTATTTAAAACACCATCGATTCAGCGGGGTCCCAACAAGGCGTCCCAAAGGAGAATACTTCGGCCAAGATCCCTCAGCCGAGGAAGGCCAACCTCAGGGGGATCCCCGGGAGTCCAGAACCCCTCTCTTCACATCAGATACAGAAGGAACCCAACCAGCCGGGTGGCAAGTAGGTAAGCCAATTATAACACGTTTGAAATAAGCGCCCCTAAGCACACGGCCTTGACGCACCAAGGAGTTGACAGACGTTCCCCCATCCAAAGAGGTTGGAACCATCACAAAATAAAGAACAGCACAAAACCCCCGGGTCAGACACCCCATTCCAGAAGCCTTTCGGTAAACATACACCATTTTGTGCACCGGCCCGAAGGAACACCAAGGTGCCGAGGGAACCCAAGGAGGGGTCGAAGTAGCACAGCGACGGCCCCGCAAGAGGACGGGGTCCACACCATCGCCCGGTCGAGGACCAAAGCTGGAGCAGGGAAACAATCCCCTGTGGCCAGACCCCACGGAAGTCGCTGGACAAACTTCCAGCGAAGAGGACGTCCAACGGGCGAATAAGCCGGAAACCGAAGAACACAAGCTAGCCAGCCGGAAGCCGGTAAGTTGTGTGATAGTGTTTAAACGTTTATACAACAAGGCCTTCAAAAGTGGTCATCAAGGCGTTAATGATTTGCCTGGCTCAAGAACTCTAAGAATGGCTATGACTGAGGAACACATCGGTAAAGTGAAAGAATTGATGCTTGAAAATCATCTCTATAGCTTGAGAAAGCTAGGACAAGAGCTAAACATTTCACACGAATCAATTCGTAAGACTTTGGTCGATATTTTGGAGATGAAACGCATCGCAGAAAGGTTTGTTCCAAGAAAAGCAGACTCTTGAAATAAGAGCATTGAAAAGCGGTTGCTGAAGCCGCTTTCTCGGAAGCTTTCTTAAGTCGCCAGTGACTCTAGATTCAAGCAACGCATCATAACTGGTGACGAGACATGGGTCTACTAGTATGGCATGCAAACAAGTCAACAATCATCCAAATGGTGTTACCAAAATGACCCGAAACCGAAAAAACAACAGTCGATCAAGAATTAAGTTCATGCTCACTGTTTTCTTCGATTATCGTGGTATACCTTCCGCGAGATAAAAGAGTGAATAAGGAATACTACTTAGGTCTTATGAAGCGTTTGTGAGCGAGTGTTCGCCAAAAGAGGCCAGCTTAGTAGAAAGCCAAAACTGCCATTGTGCGCGAATTTAGACCAAAAACTCAACCAAAACAATCGAACAAGCACCATATTCATCAGATATGGCCTCTTGTGACTTTCCTGTTTGCCAAAATTAAATTGTCACTTCGAGGAACACGCTTCGAGTCGATTGAAGCCCTGAAAGAAAAATCGAAAAAGGAGTTAAAATCGATACCGCCCGCGGCCTATAAAAAGTGTGTGGATAATTGAATTAATCGTTGGTGTAACTGTATTTTTGTTGTTGTTTTTTTTAATTTTTTATTACACTTCTCTCGGGAGAGGCGAACCTATAGCGCCGAGTGGACGCCCCGAGATGCCACCAAATAACTGTTGCAGGTTGTAACGCTCCGGGAACACTTGCGTGGGAAGCTTCCCCGCTCTGTAACTGAACGAGTTCTGAAGCAGGGATGTTCGCGCCGTGGGGAGATGAAGCGCAAACTGGTGCAGTCCGTCGGATTGCCTTGTAGAGCGTATATAAGCCGAATTGGGTGGAACAATACCACAAATCTCCGAAGATCAATATCCGTGATAATATCTATAAAGCAGACAGAGATCGGCTACGCGCCTTCGATGTGATAGCGACTGTAGTCCCGACGTCAGCACCGAGTCCCCGATCAGGCGGACTGCTCGTCTTTGTATGCTCTCAAGTAGGTCGAGGGTATGGTTAGGAGCAGAGCGCGGGTCTAATTTGAGATTTACACAGAAGAAGAAGTTGAGCCGGAGTAAAAAATGTCTTGGCTCTAAAAAGATAACTCAGTTTTCCTGAGGCTGACCTGGCGATGCTCGACACGTGGTTATGCCACGAAATATTCCCACAGACCGTGACGCCGAGGAATTTCAAGCTTTTCCCAGATTCGAGGCCCTGGCCGTTCATCATCAGCTCTGGAACTGATGATCCACTTTTCTTTGTGAATGTTGTATATTGTGTCTTCGCAGCATTGAAGTCGACGAGATTATAAGGATTATTGTTGCGGATTCGCTGGATGCAACCAGTCATCAATTGAACGCAGTCATCGCAACCAAATAACAACTGTCAGCAACTAGTTAACATGTTAGTTGTTTGGTTGTCAAGGAGAAAAACAAAAAACTGTCTCTTTCGTCGCAAACTTTGCAGGAGCTAGTTAGAAAAACCAATAATCAGTAAAAAATATTCAGCATCAACAAATAAAGATAGAAATTATTAACACCTAAACCAACCCGAGTCTTTCTGGTAGTCTGAAGGAAGATTATTTCGAGGATTTCGGCAGTTATTAAAGGTATTCGGTTCCCTTTTTCCCTTTAAATAGCGATTGGTTTCAGGTATCAGTGTTGCGGTCGCCGTTGCTTTGGAAAATCCGGTTCATCGTGTATGTGACCACCTCTGAAGATATTCCCCGACGACAATCTTCGGTCTGCGGAAATCCAAATACGTGTTGGCCGTTCGATTGCCAACATCAACATTTTGAGGTGTGTTCAAAGCGTGTTGAACACACACATTTTTCTGCCCATAACAATATCCATTGTTCGTGGAAGTTGCGTTCAACGCCTGTTATTCGCAAACAATTATAGTTATTGTAACTAAGCTTGAATTAACCCGAATAAATCACAAACATTAGCCCTTCCCCACTACATGAACTTATCTAGATCCCGATTCAGAGAATCAATCTGTCTACAACTCTGTTGTTGCGACGTAAATGCCCTAATCAGCCGATCCCTCGAAAGAGAAAACAATCGTACTATCATCCGGGAAACTGAAAACTTTGTTATCCGTTGTCTCCAACAAATCATTTATGTGAACCAAAAATGATGTGGGAGCCAAAATAGAACCTTGGGCCCCCCCGGAATTAATAGGATACAGATCCGAACACTCGCCGTCCAAAACAACCCGGATCAATCGATTCTCGAGGAAGCCAGTCGTTTCGTCCAGACATAAAGCTGCTGGGAAAATCCATATGAACGAAGTTTGCTCGGCAATGCCCCGTGCCAGACGCGATCAAAAGCCTTGGAGATATCCAATGCCTTTGACTCACCATACCGCTCAATCGCTGTCCATGTCCATATATCGGTTATAAGTGTCAAAAGGTCTCCCGTGGATCGCCTGCCACGGAATCCGAATTGACGATCATTCAGAAATCCGTTGCACTCCAAGTCAGTATTGATGACTTTTTCCATCTCCTTAGAGAACATAGACAGTAATGCTATCGGACGGTAATTTTGTTGGAGACACTTTTTTCCCGTTCTTGGGATTGGCTGAACTCGAGCGATTTTCCAGCAGGCAGGTAGGTCATCCGTGCATAAGATAAGCGGAAGAGTCTGCCAAGGACCGGCGATAGTTCAGGAGCACAGTTCTTAAGGACTATTGCTGGTATTCCGTCCGGGCCGGTAGCCTTCCTACAGTCCAGTTCACGAAAAATGCGCTGAATAGAACGCGGGCGAAATCTCACATCCCACATGGAAGACCGTACCGGTACGTCCACAGGTAGCTCCAAAAATCCGACATCGAGGTTTGAATTCGCGGAAAATAAATTCGCAAACGCGTCAGCTTTATCCTTTGAATTTGTGACTAACGTCCCGCTGTCTGTCACCAACGGAGGGTAAGGGGAGGGAGCGAAGTTACCGCTGACAGCTTTCGCCATTGACCAGAAGAAGCGCGAACCAGTCGGGCACCGAAGGAATTTATTGGTCACTCTGTCGTTGTGAGCTTTCTTCATGGTATTAATTGCTTGGTTGCACGCGTTTCTGATTCTAACAAAATTCGTTCTGTTAACATCGGTGGGATTGGAGCGCCATTGCTTAAAAGCTCTATTTTTTTTCGCAGTAATCTGCTCGCATTTTTCATCAAACCAAAGTTTATCAGACGAACTTCGTTTGATGGAATGTGGAATATACATCTCCATCCCCAGAAGAATAATCTCTGATACCGGGTCCGCGCAAGCGTCAACATCGGAGTTTCCGAAGCACATCTCGGACCATGGAAAGGATGCGAAGAAATCTCGCAAATCGTCCCAGTTAGCAGCCCCATACTTCCATACATGGCGAGGCTACCTAGGCCGGTTATTCGCTTGAAATGGAAGTGCTTGCGCGACAGATACCAAGCAGTGATTTGAATTTCCCAATGGCGCAGAAACCTCGACGGTATAAATACTCGGTTCGGATGTCAAAAATAAATCCAGGCTGTTCGCATAATCGCCTTGGGCATCCGGCACTCGGGTGGGTTCCTCCATAAGTTGAGTCAAGTTGTGGCTACCAGCAAACATATCCGCCAGCCTCCCAGCCTTGTCGGTTCTGTTAGAATGTACCAACGAGCCGGAATTGCGCACATTAAAACCGCCAAGGACAACAATTTCAGAAGCTGGGCGGTTGATCTCTATCCAGTCGACGGTATGTGAAAGACGTTCGAAAAATGTCGCTGATCGATCGTCATTTGGGGAGCGGTAAAGACAACAAAGAAATTTAACAGAATTCCTCAGCACGACTCTCAACTATATGATGTCCATGTTATTTGGTTCCAACGTCGCCATCTTCTGGCAAGCTAGATCAGGCCGCGTGAAGACGCAGACTCCGCCCTTAAAACGGAATCTCGAATGTAAGTCGTATCCTGAGCAACGAAGATATGTCGAATCAGTTGACGAATCGACCTGAGTCTCGGTTAGGACAAGGATATCAGGTTTCGCTTTTTGCAAATATTGGTGGACGGCGTTTACATTGGTATTGGTGAAACCGATGCCCCTGATGTTGCCAAATGCCGTCACCAGTCGAACGTGAGCAGAGCCTCGAGAGCGAGCCCGGTTATGCGATGACGAACCTTTTAAAGTTTGGTTATTTATCATAATATCTGCATTATGTCTCCCCTGACATAGTCCCCCCGGGAGATCCGAATGGGAAACTAGTTTACCTTCGGAATTCTTTATATCAGAAGGTACCATCATGACTTACCACCGTGTCGGTCCGGGCCATCAGCCACACATCCGAAACACCGTCGAAGATTTCTCTCGATGATATCGCGGAGTATACAGCGTGACGGGGTGGTATCTCACCTTAGGACGGACTACCACCTAAACCAACCCTTTCTCGAACCGATCGATAGCGTTTGGAATGATAGTGAAGAACGTGTGATTCGAACTGACGCTATGACAATTAGAATCACCAAAACTTGAACCTAAGCGTAACACATCAGGCTACTGGCCGTGTTTAGAATTCGATTTTTAAACTCAGGTATATTCCACTGATGTGAATTGTTTTGTTATCGCTATGGTATACGGCTCTGATGTACCTTTTTATTCGATTTTCGTTCGGTGTTCTTCACTATTTGCTTGTATATTTATGTGTGTATCTGTTAGAGAGGCTACAGGTCCATCAGTCAAGCTCCGCTCCGAAAGATGGCCAGGGATTTCTCCCGACATTTTCACGAAACCTATAGCTTGATGGGGTGGTATTTCACCGGGCGGCAGGGCATTGGTCCCCACCTCCCACTCGGCCTATAGTCGCCTCTTATGACAATCCGGCCTAGCTGTGAGTATATTCCAACGCCCTACTCACAGGGCTCGGTATTGCCTTAGAGAGGGCCTACTTTGAAGGCGATAAAATAAATTTCAATGATTAATTCAAATTATTTGTTGTATTGAGAAAGCCCGGGTAGATATTTGGCAAAATGTAAATACAAGGTGGTGCAAAATTAATCATTCAATTTTGTTTTTGAATTAATTTGTTTACTAAATAAAACAAAAAGATTTTGAATGATGGAAATCGTTATTTGGACCCTTACAATTTTTTCTGTTAAGTGGAAAAGATGATATCCGTCAAGTGGCTGCCGCCAGTGTTGATACACACCCATTTTATCGCATTTTCGATGACTTTCCGCAAGATTTCCGGTGATAACTGTTCATATTCCTGTCGAATATTCTCCTTAATGGCTGCGATTGTCTGAGGCTTGTTGGCATAAACCCGCGACTTCAAGTAGCCCCAAAGAAAGAATATTGAGATGGTTAAATCGGACGATCTTGCTGGCCATGCCAAATCGCCAAAACGGGAGATTACGCGACCAGGAAACGCTTCCTTCACAATACCAATTGTGGCTCGTGCCGTGTGTGCCCCGCTCATCCAATTCCGGCAGTAAGAAGTCGTTTATCATGGCCCTGTAGCGCTCACCAGTAACAGTGACCATATTGCCGATGGCGTCCTTAAAAAAATTACGACCAAATCACTCATCCCGCACGAACGCCGTACCACACAGTGGCTTTGAGTAGATGTAATGGGTCTTCGTGCATCACACGCGGATTTTCAGTGCCCCAGAAACGAAGATTTTGCTTATTGACGTAACCGCTTAAGTGGAAATGCGCCTCGTCGCGCATAATGATTTTCGACACAAAATCGTCCTCTTCGTTGTTGAGATTAAATCGACACAATTATTCCACGCTCTTGTGGAGTATAGCGCTCCATTGCTTGTCTGTTTGTATACTCACAAATGTCAAATATGATTGACGTACGACGTCATTTGCAAAAATTATAACATCTTCCGATAGGGTGATTAATTTTGCGCCACCCTGTATGTATGATTGTATCCCGGGTAACCCGGTTGACAAGTCAACCTGAGTCTCCGTTAGGGGTACAAAAACGGGCTTCACCCTTTATAAATATTGATGAGGGGCATTTACGTTCCCATTAACGCGTCTGATGTTACAAAATTACAAAATTACAAAATTAATGTTACTAATCAAAAGTTGTTGGTATTTCGTGATTGGATGGAGTCGATTGCACGGAGACGAGTTGTTCACAATTTAGCTTTTTATCAACCTAATTGCATATTGCTGCCCACGAAATATTACCTCTAAAGATTTAAATGATTTAAACGGGAACGAATTGCGAAGGTACGGAAAAGGCATTCTAATTCGCTCAAATTGTTTAAATTAAACATATATTTGAAACTGATATCAGTATTTATTTAGGGTTCGTTAACAAATACAAGAAGCAGTTCACCCCGGATTAGTCCCAATTTATAAAATATGTATTTTCCCAAAGCTCGAATTTAAATTCCTATATTCGCACAGCACATACGTAAACAAATACAAAAACGATCGATGAAATTCAGACGTAACTGCTTTAATTCTGTCATTAGAATGTGAATATGTCCCACATATTTCATTCCTACTAGTATTAGGGAGAGAATTAGAAGTCGGCATTTTTCAGTAAAAACGTATATCCGATTTTTTTTTCTCACAAACAATTGTATTCATCCCTATTCTTTTTGGTCACTTTCTATTGTTTTCTTTGTTTTATTGGGTAGAGGCGTTATTTCTGTATTGTGGAATTCTGGAGATTTATCTTTGCATAAGTGAGGCATATTAAACAGTCCTCTTTTGATATAATATTACCATAAAGTAACATTCCGAGATCTTAAGTATTTATTTTTGCACGAAACCCTTTAGACAAAGAAGGGGAACACCCTTTGAAATGAAAATTCAGATTGAGATACAGAGGAAATCGTTTTTCAGGCACATTAAATGCGTAGGAAACATAGAGCTGCATATTTTTCTGTAATTTCAATTTTCAAAATATCCCAAACCAATGTGGCCCATTGTGCACTTTGTCCTCCCGCTCTTTTTTTCATAGCATACTAAATGTCCTAAAATAGATTTTAGTATCAACATATGTAGCACAGGTGCATCAAACCTGTAAACAGAAACAATACCAAGAAATATGTGGAAGTCTTATATTTGCGTATATGCTAACCGGTGAAATTAAGATAAGGGTGGAGCTCCTTGCCCTATATTCAGCATCACATAAAACTCTAAGTCAACGCTGCTAGGCAAAGCTGACAATGAAAGTCATACGAAAAAAGAAGTGAGTACCTCACATTTGTATGCTTGCAATAATGAAGAGGACTAAATTAAACAAGGCGAGTCATTTAAGACTTACAACTTGTGAAAGTTCGAGAGGTCACAACGCACCCCGGAGGTGATTCATATTGTGACGCATATGACAATCCGTACTAGAATATTCTAGAAAGTCTAAAACAAAGTACTAGAATATTCTAGAAAGTACTAGAAAACTGGAGACTATGAACAGTAGAAAATTCGAGGCTATGGAACGGACGGAAACGAAACGCCGAATTAGAATGAGAAAACGGTATAAATACGTCGCACGAAGAAGTAAGAAGTAAGAGTAAGAGACGCGATAAGTACGGAAGCAAAAGTCAAGAAATCGTTAAGTGTACGGTAAAAGTAACGGTTCTTATTAACGGGCTAATAAACTGTTACATTAATTCAAATTTGATTTAACGGCTCATATTTATTAAAAATAATTAATCCAGCGAACCTTAAGCTCGCTACACTATTGATTTATAAGATTTTTGAAGGAATATTGGAAACCCCAGTATACGAAGGAGCACCTCCATCTCCACCTCAAGGAAGTTCATCACCACCGAAATTGAGAGTAGCCTTTGTTTCTTACATTACTGCGACAACGTCAGACAAAACTCTAGTTTAAGTTCACTAAGTAAAGCTCGTAACGAACATCTCGTCCAAATTTCAAAATTTCTTTGTTAAGTAAGTTGGTCTCGCAATCAAATAACAGAAAACAAAAAAAAAAACATTCCTTTGTCGGCTTTACAATCGAATTCCTTTCAATCCTCAATCATCTTTCTGTTGCAAACTGTGAGTCCTTCAGGTGCGTCCTTACGATCCCGATACACAGTTAATTGTAATAGAATCGAACTAGTTTGCTTTTGTTCTCTATCTTTCACACCTTCTCTTCTACCCCAACGTTCAACTATTAATTACAATTAATTCTCAAAGTATTCCACCACAAACTGCACCGTTCTTTAACTAGCACCATCTACCACTTACCAGTTCTTGTTGTTACAGTAGTTCATATTCAAAGATATTATCCTAAATCCCGGCCTCACAAGGACTGAGTAGAATGCTCCTCGACGAACGGTATGTGACACGCTAGCCGGTAGCCATCGGCTCCACTGGATATCCAGTTCATCGTATAGCCAAGATATCGAGATATCTGCTTGATTTACGTAGGGCGGTGGAAAACTATTTACAGGTGCACTCTCGTGGTTTCCGAGTGCTGGGAATATTGGAATACCTGGAAACTTCTCGGTCATTTGCTTCACGGTTTCCTTAAGGATTTCGAGGTTTTCTAATTTGGTTTGATTCCAAACGTCATGAGGCGGAAGGTCGCCAGTCCACAGTATGTAATCAATATCCTGATGAGTGTCGGCAATGTGCGACAGCATATTGTCCACGGTTCGTTTTGGTGTATCACACTTTCTATAATCGCCCCATTTGCCTGCTGCAGCATTGGGGTTCGAAGGACGTCCACTACTTAGCCGACAGCACAGGGGTTCGTTACATTCAGCATTGCTGCCCTCAACGTAATGCGGGTCATAGTGCGTGTCGGAGATGTGTAGAACTTTGAAAAATGGGGCGTTATCTTTGGGAATGGGGACCTCTGCAACAGGAGGCTTTGGAACGGGAGGAAACGATACTTCCCACTCATGATACGGATTAAAGACATCTCCACAACCATCTCCAATAACAAAACTACAAATTTCCTCCGGACTTAGGTTGGTTCTCTGTAGCACATACACCACTTCGACCTGTAAGGAGACTTGTGTATAAATAAATCAAGATGTGTGTGTCATAATTTACCCCAAACAAACGGGTGACACCTTCACAGACCCTTTGGCTCTGAATCTGGAGATTCACACAGAACTCGTAGATTATTCGGATTATCTCTGACTCGGATTTTCCCGTTTGAAGATAGTGCTGTAGCAGTCCGGCACCTGTAGATAAATAGTGTTTTCTAATATATGATATTACATGCTGCTACGACCTACTTACCAGCTTTACAGGCAGTACAAGAAACCTTTGACATTACACTGTTTTCCACCTCGTATGCCACCTGTTTCAAGTTCAACAGCTTCAATGCCTTACCTACAAATGGTAGATTCGGTAGGACGTCGGAAGGGGTGTCATACCAAAGCATACGTCCCGTTGCATTATTTTTCAACTCCTTCAATCTATTCAAGAATTCTTCGTCACTCTCCTCTTTTCTTGCTGGATCAGTGCGGCTGGCATATGACTTCAGTTCGAGTTGTGGAACAATACTCCTCGGGACGTTCTGCACATTCCAATTGTCCTCTGCTGCCATCCAACTTACCAATGGCCCCCGACGTCCGTTGAATATGAACGGAAGAGCTGCAAACCCAGGAAACGTTCTTAGGAATACATGCAATGAGAACTGTCTCCTCAGAGTCTGCTTACCAATCACATTTGTCACCAGCACATAGCACACGATAATGAATACGACCAAGGCTTTGGTCATATTTGAGGTTCGACAACTTTCTAGAGTGCGGTCCTCAACTCTGCAAAGAGAAGATCGGTAAAGGGAATATAATGAAATCAATTTCAACTCAAGTAAGGTAAGAAGGACATTAAGGCTACGAGTCCTGAACAGGGCAGCGATAAAGCGCAATTTCGTTTGATACCACGATATGACTGCGATTATCATCTGTCGGAAGGCCTTGAATGTATAGTTTACGTTATGCACATAATTGGATGGTGCTCGGTAATGGATGGGAATCTCGCTAGACTCGATTCGTAACGGATTTTCGATTCTCTGCAAGTGGAATCAATCTGAAGAAGTCTATTGAATCTCCACTACAGACAGAAGTGGAGTCATTGCAATAACTGGGTAAGTGGAAAACCTCTCCATTCAGCACTGCTGACCTTGTTTGTTGGATTTTACGATATTATATTTACCCAAGGGATTTTATATGGAAGTATTGATGGGAGAGGCATCGGCTCTGGTTCGTATTCAATTGGAAGGAATTGGAGGGAGTTGAATACCAAGAATACGTGAGTCATGGCATGGTTCCTTTGGCTCTTCTGAAGAATTCGTCTTCAAGTCTGGAAGAGTCATTTCGTTTGTTCAAAGTAAGTGGTATTATTCCTGTTCGTTTTTAACAGAATCAATTATATTAATGTGCTTATTTCAGCGGAACGGACAACATTACCAGTGATAGAAATTTACAGGGAAGTAAATAATTGGATGGGGTATGGTAGAGTACTTTCCAATAAGTGAGCTACAGATTATGTTTTATAAAGAAAAATAAACTGGGCTAGTAGTTGGCACTTCACATTTTGACTTTATTTGTGAGAGCTCACTATTCAGTTATGATAAGACTAATTTTGAAGGACGGTTCGAAAAGAAGCCCGGCATGTTGCGTTCATTTTTTGGACACCATTACACTCTTATTCAGTCTAAATTCAGATAAGTTGTCGATAAGTTCTGTGTTAATCCACTTATGTAAATGGGGTACAAAACTGCGAAAGTAGTTCTCAAACTTTACAGGGCAAAGTCATTGAATACTTTCAACCCGGCGAAGGCCATGACGACCCTTGTCCCTGTTCAATCCAAGTTGACATGCACTCTCCACGTGACGCCCCTGGATAGCTACTTTGGCACCCGCCAAGTAGTGAACCAATGCATGCAGCGACATCCTGCGAAAAGGTCGCGCAAGGCTAATAGCCGTACCCGTAAAAAAAAATTATCATGAAAGATTTAACAAGCGGATATTGACCGGATACACGAGAACGACCACGGAAACGAGAATGGCTAAGCGATTTGAGAATTCTCTCATGGAACGTCCACTCACTATACAGAACTCGAGCTGCATAGCAGCCCGCCGTTGCCCCGACCAAATATAAGGCTGACATAACAGCATTACAAGAAATAAGATGGACGAGGAGTGGTGTTATTCAAAGTAACGAGTATGACATTTATTACAGCTGTTATGCAAAACATCATGTGCTCGGGATAGGCTTTCTAGTCAGCCAAAGACGGAAGCCTGCCATCATCGGCTTTAATGCAATAAACGAATGGCTGTGCACCCGTCGCGTGCGAGGCAAGTTTAAGAACATAAGCCTCATAAACGTTAACGCAGCTACAGTGGAGTCCCCAGACGACGAAAAGGAAGAATACGACGAGAACGTCGAACGGGCCCTCAATGCCTGCCCAAGATACGATGTGAAAATCGTTCTTAGTGATTTGAATGCGAAAATAGGTCGGGAGCCGGTTTTCAGCTCCTACGCAGGTTCCCATAGTTTGCATGTGAACACTAATGACAATGGACTACGAGTCATCGAACTCGCAACATCAAAAAACTTGGTCATTGCGAGTACCAGGTTTCCGCGCAAAGATATCCACAAAGCCACCTGGATATAACCTGATGGAGCCACTCGCAACCAAATTGACCACGTGTTGATAGATCGCCGCCACTCCTCGAGCCTGATGACGGTACGAACGTACCGAGGTGCCAACGTCGACTCGGATCACTATCTTGTTCGTACAGTTTTCCGAGCGAGGGTTTCCTTAGAAAGACGTACTGCATCCGCGGATCAGATTCAGACCAACACGTCAGCCTTACGCAATGAGAATACCAGTAACACCTTTGGTCATGGGCTAAGACTCACCATCGAAGAGCTCGATGGAAGCAGAGTAAGCCGTGGGGCCAGAATGCCGGGCGTAGAAGAGAAATGGACACGCCTTAAGAATACTGTCTTTAGTACTGCCAACTCCATCTTAGGCAGTAGTCGTAGAGATCGGAGCGACTGGTTTGATGATGAGTGCAAACTAGCGACTGAACGTAAGAGTGCTGCATACCGGGCAATGCAACAGTCTCATAGGACGCGGGTATGCGAGGAGAAATGCAAAGAGCTCAGAAGATCTGAAAAAAGACTTCACAGATAAAAGAAAAGTGCCTGGAAAAAATTGAATGTGTGAAATGGAGAAATGTAGGTCTGCACCAGGCGCGGATGTTCTACCAAATAATTCGCAGTATGACGCTGTGCTTACTGCAAGGATAAAGAGGGTAATCTGATCACCGAACCTGAAGGTATTCTGGAGCGATGGGATGTGCACTTCAATGAATTGCTAAATGGTCTGCTCACAAAAGAATTGGAGGCTCCACCTGGAATGAAGTCACACTGATATTGATCAATGATGACTTTAACGTATGGGGCTATCCGATCTTATAGGATAGAGGAGAATATTTATCAGCGATTGATCAAGTATTCACTCTTATGCAGGCGATGGAAAAATGTCTGGAATTTAAGATTACATTATATCATCTATTTATAGTATACCCGCCTGTCACGTGGGAGACCGGGGTTCGATTCCCCGTCGGGGAGCTTCTGGCGCAAGACTAATGACCTTGCTCAGAAAAAACAAATCATTATGGAAAATTTAACAAGCCTCAGGACTTGCTAAATAAGGCCAGGGCCGGTTCCCGGTTGTAGTGCCGATGATGATGATGATATCATCTATTTATAGACTCTAAGGTCGTCTACGACAGCATAGCCAGGGTAAAAGTATGTAATGCCATGAGAGAGTTCGGCATTCCAAACAAATTAATACGATTTTGTAGATTGACCGTGACCAACGTAACTAGTCAAGTAAAAATAGCGGGATTGCTGTCCAAACCAATAAACATCTATAATGGACTCCGACAAGGGGACGGTCTGGCCTGCCTCCTCTTCAACCTGGCGTTGGAGAAAGCAATCCGTGACTCTGGCGTTACAACTAGAGGGACTATTGTCACCAAGTCCAGCCAGATACTTGCCTACGCAGATGACATCGACATCATCGGTAGATCGGATTCGGCTGTACAGGACTCTTTCATCCAGATCGAGCAGGGGGCACAAAAACTGGGACCGCACATTAATGAGGGAAAAACTAAGTACATGATCGCAACTTCTGCGAAGAGAAGACATAACGTTGGTCAAACTATCAGGGTAGTGGAGCACGAATTTGAAGTAGTGCAATCCTTTAACTACCTTGGGTCAATAGTATCAGCCGATAACAATATGGAAGAAGAAATACGCGAACGCCTGATTAAATCCAACACAGCGTACTATGGTCTATCAAGGCTCTTTAAATCCCGAAATTTATCCAAAACATCCAAGCTACTACTGTACAAGACCATGGTCTTACCAGTACTCATGTATGTATCCGAGACCTGGGCGCTTAATAAAAGGCACTCTGAACTCTTGGCCGCGTTCGAGAGAAAGGTCTTAAGGAGAATTGTTGGCCCCGTATGTGAGGGAGGACGATTCCGGACAGGCTACGATCATGAGTTGTATGCAATCTACCTTGAAGCTAATGTTGTAAGAAGAATTAAGCTTGGTAGACTACGGTGGGCGGGACACCTAACTCGAATGAGTGAAGAGGAGCTTGCCCGGAAGGTGCTTTGTGGCAGGATGTACGGAAGGAGACAGCGCGGTAGACCTTGTCTGCGATGGGGGGTTGGCGTAGACCAGGACGCCCAGATCCTGGCAGTGCCGAAATGGATGACATCGGGACCGGTGGAGAGACTTGCTAAATAGGGCCAAGATCGAATCCCGGTTGTAGTGTCAATTATGATGATGATAATTGTTGCGGAAGGTTTTCGATTAGTGACTTAATCGTTTTAAAATCCATTATTTGTATCGCTAAGCTATCTATAAAATAGTTTCAGCTTGGAGAGCAGATTTTTTAAATAAGGCCAAGATCGAATGGCGGTTGTAGTGCCAATGATGATGGTGATAATTGTTGCCAATCAATTTTTGTAGGTTTTTGATTAATGACTAAATCGTTTTAATCCCCATAATTTGTATCGCTGAACTGTCTATAAAATAGTTTCAGATTGGAGAGCAGAATGCTCTTTCGTCTATACAGACCGTCAATAGTTGAGTTTCTGTATCGGTTTGTTTGTCCCACCGTGTGGGCTACTTTTAGAATAGAATGATTCATTGTATTAGTGACAATGTTATTCATTGTTAAAAGTAAATGATCGATTTCATCATAAGATAGATTTCTGTCATTCTGTGGATATACACCATTGGGGCATATGCCCTTTTCAATAGTCCATTAAAGCGCGAACAAAAATCGATTCGGAAATCGAAAAAATAGATCTGGTCATATTGGTCAGATAGTGAATGTTCGTTTGGAACATGCATCCCTGCGTCTACACCGTAAAGATCGCTCTCGTATTCGATTAAACAAAGGTAAATCCGGGTACTTGTATCTGTACCTAATTCGCTCGTCCAACAAAAGTAAATTTATGAAAAGTTTTTCTCTTGGATATGACGACGTACTTGTAGCGTACAACTTTAGCTTCTGTTCATTTGTTTGTCACCAGTCGAATAACGCGTTCGAGATAAGGTTACCCCACGCACTATGCTTGGAATTGAAGTCTCCCGCCATAAGGAAATAATTGTTTTCCGAATCTAATTTTAGAGTTTGGAAAAAAGTATTCAGTTCATTGATAAATTGTGTACACTGGGGAGCTTCAGGAGCATAAACAGATACCACAATTGTTTAAGTGTTTAAGTGTTTAGTGAGGGCAGAACCCTCATATATTCAGCTTAGTACAAGCGATAAAACTTAACAACGATCTTAAAACTATTCTTATATATATAAACTATGATTAAAAAGAAAAAAATGGGGGGGGGGGGGGGGGGGTATGTTTGGCGAGTTGGTTACTGGATCCATCAATTATCACTCATTCATTCACCTCGCTTAGTACAGGATGTAAGAGTGTAGTCGGGGAGTGGGCGTGGTCAGGAGGGGAAAGAGAGGAGATAAAGTTTGATAGCAGTAGAGGTAAAGTTGAAATCGAAGGAGGTGGGGTAGGAGTTTGCCCGCCGCAGCATTCGCAACATTGGTTCATTAGAGCCGTAAGAAGTGTGGTGGGGGCTGATAGAAGAGATGAGGGTTTCGCAGGTTACGGGGGTTAGTGTGAAGTGGAATGATGGAAAGCAAGCTTGGGCAGTTGATTGTGCCTGAAAGGAGACGAAAAGGATATCGGCATGAGTTCTGCGCTCCTCAAGTGTGTTGAAGTTGATCAGATGGAGCCGGCTTGTGTATGGGGGGAGAATCCGAGGATTCGCCCAGTTCAGTCCGCGAAGCGCAAAACGACGTTGCACGCTTTCGATTCTGCGCACATGGGACGAGTAGTGTGGGGACCAGACCTGACTGGCGTATTCAAGAAGGGGGCGGACAAAGGCTATGTAGAGAGAACGGGAAACGTAAGGATTAGAGAATTCTTTAGACTAGCGTTTCACAAACCCAAGGACAGAGTTGGCTTTAAGAATAATATCATCAATATGCGGGATGAAGCTAAGCTCCCTGTCAAATAAGATCCCAAGGTCGCGTGTCGAGGGTACAGATGATATCTGCTGGTTTAGCAGGAAGTGGGGGCGTGGGGGGGCAGGGGGTCATTTGCGGGAGAAGGTGATGGAGTGACATTTGACAACGTTGCGCAGTTATTACGGCACCGAGTTGAGAAGCTGTCGAGGTCCGTTTGGAGAAGTGGGGAGTCGAGAGGAGAGATGATCGTTTTGTAGAGTTTGGCGTCGTCCGCATAGAGGGAGATGGATGAGTATTTAATAATGGAGTCAACATAATTGATGATAAGGATAAATAGGAGGGGACCTAGATGGCTGCCTTGCGGAATCCCCGACATAGGAACAAAAGGATTGGACAGGGAGGATCTGAATTTGACACGGTATGATAGATCTTTCAGATAAGAAGATAACCACTTGATCAATAGGGGTTCGAAACCTGGGGAGGACAGCTTAAAAAGGATGAGATTATGGGAGATTTTGTCAAAGCCCTTGCTGAAATCGGTGGTGATTAGATCGACCTCGTTGGCATTCTCTAAGGCACGCAGAGTATGGGATGAGAACTCGACCAGATTCGCTGTGGTCGGATGAGATGATGGATTTACAACGAAAAGATAATGCGTTGTAAAGAATTCCTTCGAACAGTTTGGAGATATGAGACAGTTTGGCGATGGGACGGTAGTTGCTTATATCGTTTTTAGGTACCTTTTTATGTATGGGGGTGACATAGGAGGGTTTCCAAATACTAGGGAAGATCCCTTGTGAAAGGGATAGATTGAATATCATTGATATCGGGAGGGAAAGAGAAGTGGAACATTTCTTTAAAAATGCAGCCGGAAGTTCATCAGGCTAAAGGCTGAACTTGTCTTTGAGTAAGTTTAATTTCTCCTCAACTACGTGACGCTGAATAATTTGAGGGGTGGGGGGGCCGAGGGGGATTCGGGCAAGTCTTTGAAGTGAGACGGATTGGGTTCGAAGGAGCTGTCTGTGAAGGATTTATTGAAAAATGAAGCGAATAGATTGGCAGTAGTTAGGGATTCGGTTGAAGTAGTCGCGCCATAAGAAAGGGAGTTAAGATAGGCGTCGGATTTACGTTGGTGTAGAGGGAGTTGTAGAGCTCGGAAAATTTATAAAAGGAAGGAAACAGATAGTTGGAGTAGTTTTGGAAGGCATGCGTTTTGAGGAAAATGTTCCCCAAGTTATTTCTCTTGTTCCTAAGAGCGCGGAGTGTGGGGTTGTAGCATGGCAGCTATGAAACCGATGACCTGTGACGAGAATAGAGGGCATATAAGGCGACGGCATAGTAGGTATCCTTATAGAGAGTGGCAGTAGCTTCTTCTACCCCCAAATGATCAAAACGAAACGCTGTTTTGCTAAGATGCTCGTTTAAAAGGCAGAAGTTAGCTTTGTGGAAGTTGTAGGAAAAGCTGTCATGAGATAGAGAAGGCTAGGTTTCATGATCAAGATATATGGATGAGAGCAGCGGGGGGTGGTAATTATCAATGGTGGAGAGGGCGTGTGAACTAGGGGCAATTGAGGACTTGTGTGGGTCCGTTGTGAACACGAGGTCCAGTTGTCTCCACATATGATTTGGGACATTGCTTACTTGATGGAGGCATGAGTCGGTGAACCGTTTATAAAAATACGTTCCTTGGAGCTAGTGGGGTTTGAGACGTAGAAGGCTTGTTCGCCAGCCAACGTCCACTGGAGATGGGGGCGGTTAAAATCGCCAAGAACGACGATATCGTCTATTGAGGTGCTTAACTCGGTTAGGTTATCTACCGCTTCTATTGTGAGTTCGTATGACACGCTGGGTCGCGAACACAAATAGATGCTTTTGACTTTTCAAAGGAATGTCTATAATGCAGGCTTGTAGCACCTGGAACCTGTGTACATCTGTGCTGTGAACGACCTTGTGTTATAGACCTTTCTTAATTAAGACGTCGACTCAGCCTTCTTGAGTGGAGTTTGGACGATCTCGTCTGATTACTTTATAATTTATGTAACCCAATTTGTGCCTTCGGCTTGCCTTAGTTTCACTACTCGAAAGCAGATCTGGGCGTTCGGCTTCCAGCAGATAGTTCAGACTATCCCTTTTTTCCATGCCGACTAGTGAATTAATATTCTTTACCCAGAGAAGGCTAAATGTATATATATATATATATATATATATATATATATATATATATATATATATATATATATATATATGGCTCCGCGATAGTATAGTGGTTAGTATACCCGCCTGTCACGTGGGAGACCGGGGTTCGATTCCCCGTCGGGGAGCCTCTGGCGCAAGACTAATGACCTTGCCCGGAAAAAAACAAATCATTGTGGAAAATTTAACAAGCCTCAGGACTTGCTAAATAAGCCCAAGACCGGTTCCCGGTTGTAGTGCCGATGATGATGATATATATATATATATATATATATATATATATATATATATATATGTGTGTATATATATATATATGTATATATATATGTATATACATATATATTTATATACATAAGTAAAAAACTAAACTGAAAACCGCAAAACCAAGTGAAATCGAAATACTGAAATAAAGTGGCGAGTGTTTCAGTTTAATAAAAGTAACACAGAGGATTGAGTTACCCGTAATTTGAATTTTGCATCGGACAAATAAAATCCATTATAATCGCAGCAACAGATGTCAATCGTGGTAAATGGTTAGGAAGTTTTATTCCAACCAAAGTAGTTTGTTATTTATTTCATAAGCCTTTAGTTTAATCGTCTTGGAGTAGAGAATCGCATAGCTGAGTTTTATATTAAAAAAAAATCGTTTACTGAAAAATTAATGGATTTTTTTTCTGTATGCACAAAGGTGGTCCTTTAAAATCGCAGACGAGTTAAAATAAGTATACCAACATTCCTACATAAAAATGTGTTTGCTTCAGAAACATAAGCGTCATATAAATCTCTAGCACCGTCAGGGAAGGACAGCATCCCAATCTGATCGCCGCAGAAAACAATGTGTTAACGGGTAAGAGCGTGGTCCAATTGTGAGTGATCCCTTCCAGCCTTCTTAAATTCAACTAACACGGGATTTTGATACTCCGTATTTTTTTTTATTGTTTGATCCAGTGTTGGATATCGAACAAGTCCTCCAGTTTCGACCAAACGTCATACCGCTTCCTTTTTAGAATCGGATCCTCAAACTTTATAAAATCACCCTCTGCAAACATGTATACAATAATATTGGAATATTTCTCTCATATTTGAAAGCACATTTTCCCGTATTTCCAGTATAGAGCACGTAGTGGCCATATTTGAATACGGACGTATGAGGTCTTTGTCCCATTACAATGATCTAATCGAGATGTCCAATAACTGAAGTGATAAAAGACATTCAGAGGACTAGAACGCCTTTCAATGCAGATCATACTATTTGAGTTCCTTGGAAATAAAGCGCGCGAAATAACATAGCAACGTCTAAAATTACATTTTCACGCAGCCGGAACAAATCAATCGGTAAATTTGGCGACTATAAAATTCGGAAAGGCAACTTGCGGAAAGCATATCGAATTCTGTGTTACGAAATAAACAAATAACATTGGCATTCGCGTCAACACTATCTAGTGTCAAAATAAAATATCACCACATTTATGGACCCGCACATAAAAAAAGCCATTTCCGGGACTACCACTTGTTTTTCGAGGATTGAAACTCATAGTTTTCTCACCCAGCTGCTTAAGAAATGAAGGCAGATGAGATTCTATTTATCGCTTCCTTCACGCTCTCCCTCAGCTTTATTAGCAAATAAACGAGATTTTATGATCGGTTGGCTCTTTAGCTCTTAAGAGCCTCTTGAATTCGCCACTCCAAGCCGCCTAAGGGTCATGACGCAGGCAACATTATGCAGCTTGTATAAATTAGTATCGTTGGCGCTGTATCCCTCGGAATATGGATATTGACCGGCCTTAAAATTTTCGAACAACCACTCAACTTGGACTACTCCATGGAAAGCCGGAGCAGTTACTAAGTATGTTATGTTTGCATTCGCATGAGAATTCGTTGGCTGCTATTTGTTACGACCAACATAAAAGTTCAAGCAAACGAATTGCAAACAGCTCCATGGAGACAAAGCTTAGGTGGGGAGTCAGTGGATACGGGCATAAAAAACCAGGGTAAATCTTTTTGCATGGGTGACTTCGAACAGGTTTTTTGGTGAAAAATTAAATACAGGTAAGCCCGTTCGAATCCGATAGCAATTATTCATAAACCCGAAAGGATGGAGCAAAAAAGCAGTGATGACAACACATACTCACGCGGAGTACAGCAGAGTGCCGCACACAAACAAATATTCAAATAAAAGTTGATTTTAATCAAATCGAGAGAATAGCAGGACATGGTATGTCACCCTTAACAGGTGGATACCGTTCAATCCAAACCTATACGGAGCACAATAGAATGTGATTCCTGGGTATCCCGAATTTCTGTGAAACTTGATAAATGTTTTGTTTTATGTTGTACTTGTTTCGCTTTTTTATTCTCCTTGAGCTTTGGAATTAAACTGGAACTGTCAGCGATATGCATTCGCTGGCTTGTAATGGAGTCAGATTTTATTCAAATTGAGATCGACTGCGTTGCCTGGAACATACAGGCAGGTCGCCCACTTCGATTGTGCAGTTTTGGGAATATATTTACTCGTCTTTGTGTTCCTGATTAGATTTGAAAACCCAACATGTGGGGGCGGGGGGCTGGTTACACAGAATGGCTTTGCACGTGTTTTATGGACGTAGAACATTATTCGCACAACGTGATCAGGAACTCTATTTACATGCTAATCATGAATGATGGTTAGAGAGGCTGTCGTCAGTGGTTATCTGGTTCCAAGCGGGAGATACTGCTTTGGCGCGTAATTCGGTTGGAGGTGATAAGAGTTGTTTTGGAATGATAAGCTTTGTTTTTGAGTGATTGCTTCATCGATTTTTGTTTGTGTTGTATGCAGAGCTTCTAAATTGCAGTGCGAAAGACAAAGTGGGAAATGAAAAGATTGTGTGGATCCCTATTGCTTTGATATACCTAAGCATTGGTTTATAAATAGTATAGATTTCATTGATATATTGTAAATAATAAATAGGCGTAATTCTTTATTTCAAATATGTCTCTGGGGGTTTCTCTATTCTATATTAGAAACAACCCACAATTCCAACCACAATTCCTACCTAATTTCGACCGCTTTACAGCGCGTCAAATCAACCCCATTTCCCCCTACTTAACTGTTCACCTGCAAAGCATGTTTCCACCAAGGACACATAGCTAAACTCATTGTACCACGCAGACAATGCATAAATGAGTTTAGCTTACCTTTTTTGCCATACGGCAACTCGTGTCCATGTCGATTAGCGACAACCAATTCCAGCCGGACGAAGTTGTCGCATCATTGCAGAACCGCTGGGGAAATTTATCACCACATTCGATTGAATCACGTGATAATATTTCCCTAGCGTTACTTCGGCTTTTCTCCAGACACTTCATTCGCTGGGCATCAATGCTCTCTTTTTGCAGGTGAATATCATCAGCTTAATTCCGCTCTCTTTCCCAGTTCTGTCTTCGTATGGATCAATGTACACTGAACTCACCATACTACCGAATCAGGTCAATGGGTTCCGCTCAGAACTACATTGATTCATGCACATACAACCAAATCCACCCCAAGATAATCGTACAGCGTGTTTCTGTTCTCTCATTGTCCCGCTCTCTTCGATCATCAGTTACCGACGTAACCTACCACACATCGAATAACGTGGCAGTGAGAGAGCAGAAGTATGTTCTTTTTTGGTTGTATCCAATTTCTTCCCTTTTCATAAAGTTGATTAACGTGATTACCGAAGAGAGGTTGTGTCGCTAACCGCGGCCGCCTGTGCATGCTTATGCACACGCTTGTCCGCAGAGATTCACAGAAGAAGTGTAAAGTTTAGAGACCTAAATAGTAATTATACCGATGAAAAATGGCGAATGTATACAGTGCTAGTGTAATTGCATTATTACTAACTGTTTTAATTAGCTGCAATTTTTGTGAAGTCCTTGAAATTAAACAAACGTATTTACATTTGCAAAACGCTACTTTGAAGTCGTACTCCGAAGTACTCCTGCGGGAAAGACGGCAAACAAATTTAAAAACACAATATGAGAGTGTTCGACAAAATCGAATAAAAAGGAAATTATTATCAAACAAACAAACATCGGAGTGTTATTTAATGTTCCAGTTATCCTGGGTGGACTATTCTCGCAACCGCGCAACATCGTTGGGAGATATAAGGAATACGTGCCATACGCTGGCATCCACCATCTTATACCCCCACATGTCCGTTCAACACAGCGGCATAATTTAATTCGTATATTGATACAAATGTCAACTTCGCCTTCAAGTGTTGTTTTTCATGGCTGATTCTGTTGATCATTTTTTAAATATATCGCCTTCCTCTCTAAGTGGTAATTCGAGAACAAGAATTAATCGTGTGTGTTTTTTTCAACGCTGGGTTAATAAAATTAGTTAGTGCTTGGTCGAAAACTCCTGTCGGTATAAGATGCATTATATACCAATCAGACCGTATATGGCTCCAGCACCGAAGGGGACCACCCTGTAATCATCAACTCTCCGGGCCGCCAAGACACCTCCATCTTCAACACTTTTCAGGGCGGGCGGCTCTCTCCTAATCGACGTGAAGGTGGACTGCGCCGGACCGCTACCAGCCCACCCACCATACCATCGCCAAAATCGGCATTCTTCTATTGGAGGACAGGCCTCCTCCTGGACCATTCATCAGACCCCCCGACCAGGCTCCGGACGACTACCCTCTGGAGCCAGAACATTCGCCAATGATTGGCGAAGGCGGGCGGAATGTTGCGGATTCGCCCTGGACACAACCAGCGAATTCGCAACCGAATGCTACCCGTGGCACCAACCTAACAAATGTCAACTATCAGTCGACATTAAAATTAAATCGTCTGCTGTCATTGCTGACATTTCCGCTTCTTCGTTAACTGCTCTGCCCAGTCAGATGTCCACAAAATATAATCAGTGTAAATCTAGTTCATCCTATAAATAAAAACATTAAGTACTAAGAAATCGATCAGCCACGAGTTTCTATTATCAAGAGTGACGACTATTTCAAGAATTGCTGCTCAACTTTAGGAGACATCACTGATCCTGACGCCAGGCCCGCAACAAAACAAAAACCGTTGTTCGTGAGGGGTGTGTTCAACGCTTGTTGGACATACAAGTAAATACAAATGAATTTTGTGTATCGAACTAAAAAACATCAAAAGTAGAGAAAGTAAAATATAACAAGCAAATATAGAAGTGAATTTTTTCTTTGAAAAACATAGTTTATAATGTTTTATTTCACACGTGGAAAATATTTCCCACGATTCATGAGGAGGTTGTACGGTGTGAAAAACAAATGGATATGAACCGTTTTCCTAGCCGAGGAGTTAAGATGGTTTTCTACCCTCGTAAAATCGCCATAAAATATTTTATGACAATCAGAATTCCGTTAATATTCGAAGGCATTCTATAAAATTTTCAATGTTTTGCAGCGAAATTTCATTACACACATAAAATTGAAGACACATTTTTTGTTCAATAAATTTAGATACTGAAAAATTGTCACTTTCATATTTTTGTGGCTAACAAAACGTGAACGTGACTATTTCCCAAAAGAAGATAATGGCATGAAGTAAGATGTCGCTCTGCCACATGGCTACTTAATTATAAAGTTAAAATCCAAATTCGGGACATATTTGTACATAGTGGTACGTGAAAATATTTATTCTTCGTATGTTCTTTTGAAGTTCATTCCGTCGCTACCGAAGAAAACTCAAAGTCATAAATTCAGAATACTTTTCTTATAATACCACTATGTTTTTCATACAATGCAATATACAATCAAGCACTGTGTTAAGCTAGTGTAACATTTTTGAAAAATCGTTTGTTTTTTTCGATGGGTAGTAGTCTATTATGAGCTGTTTAGGAGTACAAATAGTGTGACACTTCTGAAATATTCGTTTTATGTTTTTTGATAGTTTATATCTCCAAGAATAATAGAATAACATTTTGAGGGTGAATTGCAAACAGTTTTTAGACGGCATTCTTCTATAAAGCATTATGTAGGTTATAAAGCATTATGTAGGTTATAAAGCATTATGTAGATTATTCTATGAAGCATTATGTAGATCAGTGATTCCCAAAGTGGTCTATATCGACCCCCAGGGGTCTATGACAACCTGCAGCGAAAAAAAGTTTGGGGGTCCATGAAATGAAGATGGGGGTCCACTATAGTGGATCTCAACATACACTAATACTACCTATTTACTTACAGTATGTTTAAAAAAAAAAACGCATCAATGTTAAATCATTCAGAATTGTGGTCTAAGACTCAAAATTAAACATCTCCGTTTGCAAACACAATATATCAAATTTTACATGGTTCTTTCATAAAGTATTATATATTTTATTCCACGTAATTTAATTAAAACTCGTTCTAAACAAAATAGATCCAGAAAGACTGTACATTATACTATCTCATAATATAAAGACATATACATTATTTATAAAAGTACCTATGAAGTAAAAAATTTGTTATATATGTTTATAAAATTGTGTAATTTGTAGAATGTAGGCTTTGTGGTCGCAATACATTTTGAACTTGTAAAAACCTGCACATAATGATATACCAGTATCATCTTGTTACAAGCATACGCGCAGTCTCAGAGCAAAGATCTTAATAATTAAAACGGTGTCCCAATATAAATAATATGCATAGTAAAATGAGTGGATTAATTCTTTAAGAATCTTCTCTTTCTTTAAGTAAAAAAAAAAACATAACAACAGTTTTTTTTAAAGCTTCAAAACACTCCTCGCGAACACACCATTCACACATGAAGAAAGTAACCATACAGAATTTTCATTCGCTCGTCGTTCGTCAAGCGACAAACATCCTAAGACGGTGAGCAGCTCTAAAACAAAGAATATCGAGTGCGTGTGTGTGTGAATTCGTGAATAAACCGTGTTTTTCGCAGCTCGGCCCACGTGGCACGGCGAAAAAAGAAAAAAAAAAAAAAAAAAACGAGTGTGTGTATGTGTCTAAATCAAAATGGGCAAGACGAAGAGCGTCGAATTAAAAATGGCACAGTCATGTGTAGTCGCTAATTCAAAAACAATTAAAAAAATTACCAAAAGGAAGAACGAAGTATCAATTATAGGCGACAGTCCAGTGGCAAATAAAGTCCGCTCAAACCTGTCAATGGAACGACAAAAATCAAATGTGATGAAAAAAACCGTCACAGAAGAAAATGTACCTGCCAAGGATACTTGTTACTCAGGAGCAGGGAACAAATTTAAGGAATTGGAGATACGGGAGTCAAACATTCCAGAAGGAGACGATGACCTAAACAGCTTAATTGCTGATCTCATCAAAAAACGCGAAGAACTTTCCAAACAAGTACGAGCAGCCCTAGAAGAGCGAAACAAAAGACGGAATGAAACCGAAGCAAAAAGAGAGCAAAAAACAAATCACCAGCGGCAGCAACAACATTCGCTACAAATAAGCGTCCTAATAGTAAAGTTGATGCGCTTAGACATATAAAATGTCTAAGCCACCAAATTATAAGTTGGGAAAAAATTAGAAAATCTGAGCGCCTACTGCAATGTATGCGCTGTCAACGACTTGGACACGTTGCATCACACTGCAATATGAAATTCAGATGCGTAAAATGCCTCGCTGACCATAACGTGGGGGAACAGCTGGGAAAGGAACAGCTTCCGGATAGGGAAACACTGTCATGTGTACTATGTAAAAATACAGGACACACGGCAAATTTTAGAGGTTGTCCCAAATTTCAACATATGAAGTTAAAGTGGGAATCAAAACAAAAGCAAGTGGGAGAAGAGAAAAAAATTAAAACTCGTTCTTATAATAATTTCGTTGCCCCGCGTGTATCATATGCACAAATCACGGGCAATTCTATGCAACGAGTCCCCGTGGAATCCTCACATACCAATGGGCAAATACCGGCAGTAGATGCGCAACCTGAGATATTAAATATGATATCGGCCATGCAAACACAATTTGCTAATTTTCAAAAAATACTGACGGAACAAATGGCCCGAATAGATATGCTCTGTTCGGCTGTGTTTTCAAATAACTGCTTCCATCAAAATCTTCAACCCTCTAACTGAACTAAAACTAAAAATTATTTCGGTGAACGTAAATTCACTAATACACATAGACAGAAGAGGTAATCTAGGCAACATGCTTGAAGTCGAATCCCCTGATGTACTTTTGGCTAGTGAAACTAAGCTAAACCAAAGGCACAAAATTGTCTATAAAAACTATAAGATAATCAGACGTGACAGGCCACATTCTACTCAAGGGGGTGGGGTTGCAGTTTTAATTAAAAAAGGTCTTTATCATAAGGTAATTTATAGTACAGAAGTACACAAATTTCAGGTGCTGGAAGCCTGCATAATAGATATTCCGTTGAGAAGTCAAAAGCACCTGTATGTGGTCTCCATTTATGCCCCTCAAGCTACCCAGTGTAAGCAATTTATCAATGAAATTGATATGCTATTTCAACACCTGAAATTAGACTCGGAAAACAACTATTTCCTAATAGCGGGTGATTTCAACGCCAAGCATAGTGCTTGGGGTAACTTAACCACGAACACAAGAGGCAATGCTTTATATGATTGGTGGCAAATGAATGCTATCGAGCGCAGATTAGAACTGTACGCCACAAGTACACCGTCTTATCCTAAAGGAAATTCATTTCTGGATTTACTTATGGTAGACGATCGAATAAACTTGCCAGGCACAGATCTAACTACGCGAAACTGTCTTCGCACAATCGATTACGATAGCGATCACTACGGATTTGGAGACATAATTGAAATTCCAAATGAACAATATTCACTAGAGCAGTTCGACCAGATCCACTCTTTCAATTTTCGAAAAGCTCACTGGTCACGCTTTGATCGATTGATAAAAAAAGAACTTCGTATCAGTGCCATAGACCCGCCGACTATTAGAAACCTCCATAACGACGAAATCGATCATTACTTAACAACATTGGACGATACGAGGGTTTCCTCTTATGTTTCGGGATTTGGCAACCCTAGTGTTGCAATCCGGCAATTGACAGCTCTGTCGAAAAGTTGGACATTTTTGAGGTTATACGCACTCAGAACGTTTTGACATACGGGCGCTATTTGTGTCGTTTACAGTAACTTAAAAGATTCATCTCGGCCCAAAAATGGAATTAAATCGTCAACATTTTCGTGCGATTATTTTTTTACAACTTTCGGCGTGGATTAACTCAGCAACAGTGCATGGATGAACTTATTTCAATTTTTGGCGATAAAGCTCCATCAAGGACCAGTGTTTATCGATGGTATGGTGAATTCAATCGTGGTCGTAGTTCACTCCAAGATGAATTTCGTGAAGGTCGTCCAAAATCAGTT
Source organism: Microdon myrmicae (assembly GCA_963931805.1). Lineage (NCBI taxonomy): Eukaryota > Metazoa > Arthropoda > Insecta > Diptera > Syrphidae > Microdon > Microdon myrmicae. The sequence goes on along the minus strand of OZ007497.1, from coordinate 238,419,409 downwards.
GTTGTTCCGAAAACCATTGATGCTGTGCGCCAACTGATATTGGAAGATCGTCATGTGACCTATCGTGAGATAGAGACAACCTTAGGCGTTAGTGGGACCAACATACATTCAATATTGCATAAACATTTGAATGTCAAAACAATTTGTTCGCTTTGGATCCCACACAATTTGTCAATCGCCCAAAAAAAGGCTCGTGTCAATTGGTCGAAAGAAATGCTCAAAAAATACGATCGCGGTGCTTCGAAACACGTCTATGACATCGTGACAGGTGATGAATCGTGGATTTACGCATATGAGCCCGAAAGTAAACAGCAGTCGACTGTCTGGGTGTTTCAAGATGAGCCAAATCCAACAAAAATTGTTCGCGCACGAAGCACTTCCAAGCAAATGGTCGCCTGTTTTTTCGGAAAAACTGGACATGTCGCAACCGTACCACTAGAACAACGCAGAACAGTCAATTCTGAGTGGTACACAACCACTTGTTTGCCAGTTGTCTTCCAAGAAATCAGGAAAACCAACCGCCGAAGACGGATCACTCTTCACCACGACAATGCGAGCTCTCACACATCGGCCGCGACGACTGCATTTTTGAGCACCCAAAACATCGATTTGATGGGTCATCCACCGTATAGTCCTGACTTGACACCGAATGACTTCTTTTTATTCCCGTACGTAAAAAACAAACTGAGAGGTCAACGTTTTTCGACACCTGAAGAAGCGGTTGCTGCATTCAGAATGCATGTGTTGGAGATACCTCAATCAGAGTGGCAAAAGTGCTTCGACAATTGGTTCAAACGCATGCAAAAGTGTATAGATCTTCATGGGGAATATTTTGAAAAGCAATAAAGTGATTTTCGATGATCAATATTTGTTTTTGTTCTCTAATCCCGAAATATAAAAGCCAACCCTCGTATTATTACCAATGCAATGAATCGTTCCATATCTAAAGTTCCCCATACCGACGGTTATACTAATAAGTACAGGACATCAGCAATTGACGCTTTGTATAAGCAAAAGAGCATTATGCTGTCAAAGCTGAAAAGACTTTATAGACAGTTCAGCGACCCAAATAGTCAGGAAATAAGAACACTTAAGTCCCTAATCAAAAATCTCTAAAAATCCGTGACAATTACCGTTCAAGAATAAATGAAGAGTGGAAGAACAAAATACAAGCCATTCAAGCCAGCGGATCGAATATGTTCTCATAAATCAATAAAACTTTTCGAAAGAAAGATCACAATGACATTCCATATTTGCGAGTCCCACGGACTCCTGAGAATTGTCAAGCAATGCTGAACTCAGGACTCAATCTGGAGCATATCAACTCCAACGAAGAAGTAATATTAGTCGAAGACCCGCAAGACAAAGTGAACTCAATTGGTGCATGTTTCGAAGCAGTATACAGAGTGAACGAATCCACTCACTCCAATACGATCCTCGAAAACAACGCATTCCAGACCTACAGCTCACTGAGAACTCAACTTTGTACCTGGAGGAATCAAAACCGTAGTTTTACCACATTCAGTGAAAATAACAGAGCGGACTCCCCCAGGAGTAACCAGAATATGAATATGTTTGTGAATAAGGATGAACTTACGAACATCCTTAAGTCAATCAAAAGCAAAAAGTCTTCTGGGATAGATAGCATCCCAAATGTAGTTTTAAAACATTTGCCTCCTGAAACAGTAAAAATCTACACTACGCTATTCAACAACGCCTTAAATAAGGCATACTATCCAACCCACTGGAAAACTGCAATAGTCCACCCCATCCCTAAAAAGGGTAAAGACAGGACCAATCCAACCAACCGTCGCGCGATTAGCTTGCTGCCAAATATCAGCAAGGTTTTCGAGAAGATCATAAACAAAGCACTGATGAACTGGTGTGATGAAAATGAAATCATCCCCAACAACCAGTTTGGCTTTAAAGCGGGACATAGTACGGTGCATGCCGCGTCAAAGCTTGTTTCCGACATACAATGGAACAAGACAAAGCGCCAATGCACATGTGCCTGCTTAGTTGACTTTGAAAAGGCTTTCGACACCGTGTGGTTAGAAGGACTTCTTCATAAGTTAGAAAACCTGAGAATGCCTCATTATCTATTGTACAACATTTACGAAATGATAACGGACAAGCAATTTGTGGTAAAATGCGGAGATATATTCTCAAGCAAGACCTTCAAAATTACAAACGGGTTACAACAAGGGGCGGTGAATTCTCCCATTCTGTTTAATATTTACACCAGTGATTTAGTGGGTAAGCTTAACAATGCCATTGCATACGCAGACGACATTGAGGTATACAGAACAGGAGAGAAAATAGATGTCATCAATAGACTTCTCCAGGACGACTTCAATAAAATAAAACGTTTTTGTAATGACTGGAAACTAAAAATTAATTTCCACAAAACCGAGACTATCCTTTTCAGAACACCTCTCTCCAGGGCCTCTCAGGATACAAAGTACAATTGGAAAAACTTCTCTATCGTAGGGAATAATAATCTCCCACTACAAGTGAAAACTGTAGTCAGATATCTCGGTATTTGGCTTGATCAGTATTTATACTTTGACAAGCATATAGCAGTCACTCTCTCTGCAGCAAGAAACGCATTTGTTGCCACAAAAAGTCTATTCCGAAGCAGCATTCTCAATCCAAAAGTTAAAATAATTTCATATTCGGCATTCATCCGACCAGTGTTGGTCTATGGCTGTCCAATATGGTACAATATATTCCCATTCTACATGGAAAAGATTCGCGTGTTCGAGAGACAGTGTTTGCGTTCCTGCCTCGGACTTAATAGAACACCAGAGTCACGATACCAGAAATTTTACCCTAATAAAACCCTGTATGATAAATCAGGACTAACTAGGATAGACAACTACATTATAAAAATTATTCGTGGCCACATTGCAAGGACAATGTGCAGTGTAAATAATCTTATCGCGGGAGCATATTATCCGAACGATATGTATCTGGAGAGTACCCTCCAGAACGGGTTCATTCCCCCAGAGGCGTTCCTCTTCTTGGACGGAAAAGGTCTAATCCAAGATGAGGGTGGAATACCTATTATATACCACGCTTTCCGTGGTGCTAGGGATAAACGAATTGTCCACAATAGCGATATCTCTAATAGGCCAGACCGACTTCGATTCAGTATGGTGATCAGTGAAAGAGATAAATCAATAAAAGACCGAACCAACCCCAACTGGTGGTGGCTCCAAAAGGAAGAAAGGACTTCACGTCCTCAGATATAATATTCAGCTCTGGTGCAGCTTCCTCCCTTCCTTTTCCTTTGCCCTCCTTCCCGTTAACTTCTGTTATTTTATCTTTTTTGTTTTCATTAAGCACTTATTGTTTTGTTTTTAAAATGTTTGCATCCTCAAAAAAAAAAAAAAAAAAAAAATCTTTAGATTCTTTTGTCATAATGCACCTCTAAGATAACAGTTTATTTTTTTTATAATGTATGTGTATTATATTAAGAATAAATAAAAGAAAATGTAAGCTGAAAGGCATAAATTAAGCATATAATTTTGTATAATTTAGAGTGCTTGTGAAGAGCCAGTAAATTACATTATGTAATAAAATTATTAAGATAGGTTTAGCACTTAGACTAAAATTGTAAAACATAAAAAAATACTTTGTGAATAAATGCGTCTGCAAACAAACAAACCATACAGAATTTTTTTTGTTCTTATTGTTATGAAAATTAAATGCTTCAGAGAGAGAATCAAGTAGAAGTACTCTCACATTAGAGCTTTCTGGATTTTTTATAAATCCACTTCAAAATTTAGCTAAACTCAACTTTTGTATGGGCTGAAACATCTTTGTAATTATTAATGTCTTTGCTCAGAGCTTCGCTGAGCTTGTTCAATTCGTCAGTCTATAAATGCGAATGTGAGACAAATATGTTTGTTCGTTTCCTGAATCTTGAAAAGGAAAGTGCTAAGAAAATATTTAAAAAAATATAAACTGGTAGTTTAACACACAAATTATAGTGAACCAGTGTTATTTTGTTTGAGAGTGCCGGAGAATAGTAAATACATTATTTTTGACTTTAATTTTTTAATATACAGCTGCTGGACTTTATGTCTTATTTAAATAGATTAATTTTGCCCACAGATGACTGATGCCATGTCCGAATCTAAAAAGAAATGTAGACAGTATAGTGTTGATTATTTGAAGCTTGGCTTCATTCCATTATTATCTATGAAACCATCTAAGCTGCAGGATCATCTGAGAAGATTTCACCCTGATAAAACGGATAAAAATTTGAACTATTTTCAAACTTCAGAAGAGACCCACGCTGGACAGAATGTTCGCTTCGGCGTCACAAAGAAACGATGATGATTTGCGGGTGTCTTACAATATCCCGCTACCTATAGCAAAATCCGGAAAACCGCATACTATCGGAGAGAAGTTAATTTTGCCTTGGTTGAAGAGGTTTTAAAAACTGTTTTACACAAACCTGCATCTGATATCATTAAAAGAATTACCCTAAGCAACAATACTGTTGAAAGACGTATTGATGAAATGAGTTCTGATATTGAAAGCTCCTTGTGTAATTATTTGCAAACGACCCATTCTCTATACAACTGGACGAGACAATTTTACCTGGCATTCTTATCGAGTACTTCAGAGCGAACAGACGTTCGCTCATAGCATAGCTGAAACTCGTGTTTGTGAAACACGTGTTTGTGAAAGTCTGTAACACACGTGGGTGAAGTGCACGTGTAAAAATACTTTTAGTAATACTTGTAGTAATAAAACAGTGAAAACAGTGATAACAGTGAAAACTAACAGTAACGCATGCCGGGCGACGGCCCCAGTGATGACCAACAATTCATGATAGAACGTAAAAGAAGAGCCACCGACGATTTACTGAGCAAAAAAAGTATCTGGAAGCCGTGGATTATATCAACACACTTCGACTCCAGATGAAACAACTCCACGAGAAAATTCGCTCCCTAAAAACAACCAATAAAATCAGAGATGACGTCTGCATGGAAGAAACGCCTGCTCAACACCCCGGACTAGCTCCATCATCTCCAAACCAACAATTGTTGTCCCCCGAAACACCATCGCCCCAACAAAAGAAGACAACCGGGAATCAAATGCCTAACACGCACGCCAGAAATACAAGACCACCACCCATCTATATTAAAAATATAACAAGCATCAAAGAACTAATTAGAATGCTTGAAAGTACCTTAGGCCACCGCAACTTCACCACAAATACAAGAGGAGCTTCGACTTCCATCACAACAACAACTTTAACGGATCACAACAAGGCGGTAGAAAAACTTGCGCAACATAAGCTTGAATTTTTCACTTTTCAACATGGACAGTTGAAACTAGCAACTTTCATCTTAAGGCATATCGATCCAGCATGGACTAATGAGGAACTTGCAGCAGAAATAGTCAGGATCTGTCCGGAGCTGAAAATAAACAGGTTGGACTACTATCAAACACCATACATGCGGACTAACAAGAATCTGCATTTACGTATCATACAAATTCCTCCAACCGATGTCACCCGGCTCAAACAAATAAAATATCTGTTCACGCATAAAATTGCGATTGAGGAACCACATAAACAAAACGTCCTTCATTGCAAAAGATGCCAATGTTCAGGACACTTGGTGGCCGCATGTCATCTAAGCGTACGATGGGTAAAGTGTGCAGAGCAACATCAACCTGGAGAATGTAAGGTCAGCCCGCCTGGGATGGAACCAGGAACAATCCAAACAACAAACCCCGATGGATCCATTACAACGAAGAAAATCACATGACATGCTGTAACTGTAGAGGACGCCACCCTACCAACTTCTCGCAATGTCCTCATAAGCTGAGGATTCTACAAAGGCGAACAACACCCATGGCAACGAGCAAACCTTCACCAACCAAAACAACATCACATCAATCAATAAATCCTACAAGTCCAGGAATGTCATACGCTAAGGTTGTCAAGGATTCCCTTAACATGACAAGAAATCACCAATCCAACAATAACGATCTGAATCTGGACATCACAGGATACATAAGTAGCTTACAGAAGATGCTGCCCACGTTGAAGCACAGCTCAGAAATTGAAAAAAAGGTCAGATTTTATCTCATATAACTTCACATATCCTCTCCCTTAATGGCTAATTTAACGAAAATTTCCCTCAACGCAGAGTCCATATATTCCAATATTCGCAGACAACACCTCCGATTGTTCGTTGAAAAGTTTTCTCCAGATATCCTCCTCCTCTCAGAAACTTGGCTTAAACCAAACTCCCGAGTATCTATTCCGAATTATACACTTGTTTCTAATCCACGAACCACTGGTCCTCGTGGAGGTACTGGAATCCTAATACACAAGAAATTCTAATTTTCCGAAATTAGGTTCACCAATATAAATAATATTGACTACACGGCAATTAAAATCTTTTGCAAAAGCAACAAAGTGCTTGTACTGTCGTCCGTATACATTCACCCTTCTCGGGAACCAAACTTCCCTATTTCCGACATCACTGAGATAATCCAACAGCCTCTACCTGCACCTTTCATAATAGGAGGAGACCGGAATGCTCGGCATACTTCATTTAACGACACTAAGTGCAATAAATACGGTTGCCAACTTCTAGCACTCCTTCAACTCCATCCATATATCTATGCGGACTGTTCATTACAGCCAACACGTATCTCCAATACTACTGAATCAACAATAGATTTTTTCCTAAAATCCGTAGACGTCAACTCACCTAACCTCGAGTTCCCTTCCGATCATGGGTCCGTCCACACCACTGTCCAAATCCCAGCCCTCGAACCATGTTACTCATTCAATCCGATCCCGAATTTCTCCAGGACAAACTGGAAAAGAGTCAATAGGGACATTGCTGCCAGTTTTACAGATTATACTTTGCCAGAGACTTCAAATCTACTCCCTGCTGAAATTGATCAAGCAGCCTTAAGAATAGAGCAAATACTAAAAAATGCCATCTTCAGCCACACACCTACATCCATCCCTCATAATCACCTAGGAAAACCTTTACCCAACATCCTTACAAAACTGTTACGCATAAAAAAACAGCTTAGACGAAAACTACATAGCAGTTACTCCCCTTTTATTAAAAATCAAATCCAACTCTTGACTACCCTGATAAATGGACAACTAAAACAATTTGCCGTCCAGGCTTACACGTCTATACTGAAAAATATTAAACCCAATCGTGATTTATTCAAAAATATCAACAGACTAACGGGTCGAAAATACAAACCTCGAATCGATTATATTATCAACCCTACTAACAATCACCCAGTCCAATCAGATATTGACATAGCAAACTGTCTAGCTAATCACTTTTATAAAGTCCATCAACAAAACGACTCCCTCTCAATCTCCAATTTTCAAGATACTATAAACAACTACATCTCACGCACAATGATCCCATCCTTCACCCCTTTCATCGCGGAATTCAATGAAACAAACAAAGCGTCTCATCCTCTGGATAATGCGACCTTCCTAACAGCAGGCGAATTATCTGAATTTATAACATCACGCAATAACAAGTAGTCGACAGGTTTAGATGGAATTCCAAACCTTCTTTACAAAAGACTTCTCCCGTCAAATCTAGTCCCTATTCTCGTTCTTCTCAATCACATAATTAACGGATCACATTTCCCAGATAACTGGAAAACCACGGTTATAGTCCCTATCAGTAAGTCCAGTCCTTCCAACAACCCCAGCAACTATCGTCCGATTTCGTTATTAAACACATTAAGCAAGATATTGGAAAGCAAGATATATCGAAATCTCCTTTCATTTGCTAATGACAACGCTATTATCCCAAATTCGCAGTTTGGCTTTCACTCACAACACTCCACCTGTCATGCTCTGTTAAAACTAACGCACGATGTCACAACTAATCTTCAAAACCAAAGCCCGACGGTCTGTATCTCTCTCGACATATCTAAAGCATTCGACTGTGTTTGGATCTCAGGACTGCTTTACAAGCTGCACTACATATTTGGATTAAACACCCATACTACCAAACTTCTTACTTCCTACCTCTCTGGTAGAAAATTCATGGTCAAAATAAATTCTTCTATCTCCCAATCGTATAATATAACCGCAGGGGTTCCGCAGGGTTCAATTCTTGGACCACTATTATACCTCCTTTATACTTCAGACATACCGCAGCCTCAATTACCCAATACCGTAATGTTGAATTATGCTGATGACACCATAGTCTACTCCAGCAGCAAGTTTGTAAAAGAGGCAAGAAACCGCATTAATAACTTCCTCCCAAATCTATGAACATACTTCAATAAATGGAAAATTCGCCTAAATCCTGATAAAACCCAGCTTATAGTGTTTAAGGGTAAAAATGAGCACTGCACAAACAACACAAGGCGCACCCACAACAAAATTAGACTCAAACTAAATAACACCCAGATAAAACCTTCTAAGACTTTAAAATATATGGGAATAACCTTTTCCAATGACCTTTCATTCTCCACCCACATTAAAAATACTTTACGTAAAGCCACAATACAACTGAATCTCTGTAGAAGAGTGATGTGGAAACCCAACGGTCTCTCTCACAAAGTCAAACTGCTCATCTATAAACAAATAATCAGACCTACACTGACATATGCGTGTCCACTGTGGTATCATATAACACCAGCCTAAATGGAGAAGCTACGCACTTTCGAAAGGAAATGCTTCAGGCTGGTCACTGGCCTCAACCGACAACCCAACTCTTACAAGTATTGCAATAACAGCTTGCTATACAATGCCGCTAATATTGACCGTCTCGACAGACGCTTCCTAGAGCTATCTATCAAATTTATTGAAAACCTCCCAAATAATCCCAACCCCATAATAACTTCACTACTACCAACTCCTCTAGATAACAGTGCTCACTATCTGAATTGTCTCCATACTAGAAGTCTCTTCACCTCTGGAAGATTGGTTAATGACTCCAACGAGGTAGTGTACCATAACACCGAGCTGGCACCCAATCAGTTCAAATACTGTAACATACAACCATGCTCCAACATTCTGCGTTTTAACGAACAACCGGAAAGTGTTACCGCACCTGAGGCCACTAACTGACCATATCCCACACCAACCTACTTCCTTAACCATAAATCCCTACTCCCCAATTCACATTACATATTTAACTTATTATAAAATAAATTAGGTTAAGCTAGAATAAGTTAGAGTTAAGTTAAGTATTAGATTAGATTAAATTAAAAAAATAAAAATCCTGGTTTTCTGACCTTTTCCAGGAAAACTGTTAACATTAAAACCTATTATACTCGAATAGTTATTCACACATTCAGTTATGTTTGAAAAATGTATAATGTATGCATGTAAACTGTTGTATCACTAGAATTATAAGTTAGCTGTAGTACTTAATGTAAACATTGATTATTGGTCAAATAAATACAGTATGTTAAAAAAAAAAAAAAAAAAAAAAAAAATTACCTGGTAATGCAGCATTATTGTTGGCATATGTTCGTTTTATTATGAATCAAAAAATCTACGAAGAACTGCTCTTCGCAAGAACTTTAACAACCGACACTAAAGGGGAATCAATATTTCATGTTTTGAAGAATTGCTTCATTGATTATTATTATTATTATTATTTATTACGATGTAATTAATTACACAATAACTTAATTCTAAATAGCGCTAGCTGCTAGGGCTTTCGGCTGCTTCATTGAAAAAGCAATCCGTTTATGAAATATAATATCAGTAGCTACAGATGGAGCACTTGCCATGGTTGGACGTTATCGTGGATTTATAAGTTATTTAAAACAAAATGTGCCAGGGGTGTTAGCAATACATTGCGTCATACATCGACAACATTTCATCATCATCATCGGCACTACAACCTGGAACCGGTCTTGGCCTTATTTATCAAGTCCTGAGCCTTGTTAAATTTTCCAGGATTTTTTTTTTTTCCGGGCAAGGTCATTAGTCTTGCGCCAGATCGACAACATTTAGTTGCTAAAAATTTGAGTGTTAGATTGCATGAATCTCGTCAATTAGTCATTAATGCAGTAAACCGAATCCGAAGCAACGCGTTGAATACGCGGTTATTTGCGCAGTTGTGTGAAGAAAATGACGAACGCTTTCATCAATTACTCCTTCACACTGAAGTACGCCGGCTGTCGAAAGGCTTATGTTTGATAAGATTTTTTTCACTTTTTGAGACTATTTTAGAATTTCTGGATACTAAAGATAGAATTTTAAAAGACAATTTAATGAATTGGAAAACAGACATCGCATATTTAACAGATTTGTTTACAAAAGGCGACAGTCTAAATTTGATTAAAACAAAGTCCATCTTATCAGCGTTTATTGCCAGAGTTAAACTAATGAAGCAAAATATTGGACGGGGCGAATTTTCCCAGTTTCCCAATTTGTCACAGACAAGCTGCCAGGAGGACGACGTTTCAACCTACGTTCAACATTTAAATGCCTTCTATTCAGATTTTCAAACTAGGTTTGAGGACATTTTGACTATGGTAATACCAACGTGGATAATTAACCCATATGGTGACATAGAAGAAACGAATGTCATAATACAAGAGGAACTGACTGAACTATGTACAAACGATGAACTTAAGGTTCAGTTTAAAAACGGATATCAGCAATTCTGGCTGCAAAACAACATACCCGTTACTTATCCCGTATTATGGAATATCATCATCATCATCATCGGCACTACAACCGGGAACCGGTCTTGGCCTTATTTAGCAAGTCCTGAGGCTTGTTAAATTTTCCATAATGATTTGTTTTTTCCGGGCAAGGTGATTAGTTTTGCGCCAGAGGCTCCCCGACGGGGAAACGAACCCCGGTATCCCGCGTAACAGGCGGGTATACTAACCAGTAAATCGAGGAATATAGCAGGGACATTTTTAATTTCCTTTCCATCGTCACACCTAGTGGAAAGGAGGTTCAGCGCTGTCACCAATCTCCTAACGAAAAAAAGAAATAGACTGGACATCATTGGCCGAGAAGATTTAAGATTAAACCTTACAAAATTGACGCCAACTGTTGATAAAACCCACAATGCCAACCCAACCCACAGGAACCCACCCAACAAGACCAAGAAAATCAACAGATTAACCATTAGAGTCCCGAAGTATATAATAGCTACCATCACAATTGCAATGATAATCAACAGCAATTGAATGCTTCGGCACGGCATAAGTCAACATTACCTTCATCAAAACCCCACCATATCCCCAAACACTAACAGCAGTCACATAATGCTGTCCAGAACCGCAAAGCTTAATTGATAGTTCGTCTAAACAAACAAAACCATCAACAAATAAACACGCACACTCCCGATCCATGCATTGGGACCCAATAATATGGACATCCTATGGTTGACGGTCGTGCTGAGGAATTCTGTTAAATTTCTTTGTTGTCTTTACCGCTCCCCGAGTGACGATCGAATAGTGATATTCACGTAACGTCGTCCAATCACCCGGCTTCTGAAATTGTCGTCCTTGTCGATTTTAATGTATAAAGAATTCCGGAGGTAAACTAGTTTCCCATTCGGATCTCCAGGGGGACTATATCAGGGGGAACATCATGCAGATATCTTGATAAATAATGGAACTTTAAGAGGTTCATCATGGCATAACCGGGCTTGCTCTCGAGGCTCTGCCTACGGTCGACTGGTGACGGCATTTTGTAACATCAGGGGCTTCGGTTTCACCAATACGAATGTAAACGCCGTCCACCAAAATTTGCAAACAACGAAACCTGATATCCTTGCCCTAACCGAGACTCAGGTCGATTCGTCAACTGATTCGACATATCTTCGTTTCTCAGGATACGACTTACATTCGAGATTCCGTTTTAAGCGCGGAGTCTACGTCTTCACGCAGTCCGATCTAGCTTGTCAGCGGATGGAGGCGTTGGAACCCAATTATATGAACATCATATGGTTGAGGGTCGTGCTGAGGAATTCTGTTAAATTTCTTTGTTGTCTTTACCGCTCCCCGAATGACGATCGACTGGCGACATTTTTTGAATCACCCAGCTTCTGAAATTGTTGTCCTTGGTGATTTTAATGTGCACAATTCCGGCTGGTTGTTACATTCTAACACAACCGACGGGGCTAGGAGGCTGGCGGAGATGTTTGCTGTAAGCCACAACTTGACTCAACTCGTGGTGGAGCCAACGCGAGTGCCGGATGCCCGAGGCGATTATGCGAACACTCTGGATCTGTTTTTGACATCCGAACCGAGTATTTATACCGTAGAGGTTTCTGCGACACTGGGAAACTAAGATCACTGCTTGGTATCTGTCGCACAAGCACTTACATATCAAGGGAATAACCGACCTAGGCAGCTTCGCCATGTATGGAAGTATGGCGCTGCTAACTGGGACGATTTGCGAGTTATCTTCGTATCCTGTCCATGGTCGGAGGTCTGCTTCGGAGACTCCGATGTTAACGCTTGCACGGGGTCGGTCACAGAGATTATTCTTCTCGGGATGGAGATCTACATCCCACATTCCATTAAATGAAGTTCATCTGATAAACCGTGGTTTGATAAAAAATGCGAGCAGATTACAGCGGCAAATCAGGAACGCGTGCAACCAGGCGATTGATACCGGAAGAAAGTTCACAACGACAGACTGACCAATAAACTCATTCGATGGCCGACTGTTTCGCGCTCCTTCTGGTCAATGGCAAGGGCTGTCAGCAGTAACTTCGCTTCCTCCTCTTTCCCTCCATTGGTGACAGACAGCTTGACGTTAGTCACGAATTCAAAGGATAAAGCTGATGTGTTCGCGAATTTATTTTCCACCAATTCAAACCTCGATCCCGGCCTTTTGGAGCCATCCGTGATCGCGCCAGTACGGTCTTCCATGCGGGCTGTGAGATTTCGTCCGCGCACTGTTGAACGCATTTTACGTGAACTGGATTGTAGGAAGGCAACCGGCCCGGACGCAATACCAGCAATAGTCCTTAAGAACTGTGCTCCAGAATTATCACCGGTTCTAGTCAGACTCTTCCGCTGATCTTATGCCCGGAGGACCTTTCCCGCCTGCTGGCAAATCGTTCGAGTTCAGCCAATCCCAAAGACGGGAAAAAGTGTCTCCCACAAAATTACCGTCCGATAGCATTACTGTCTATTTTATCTAAGGTAATGGAAAAAGTCATCAATACAGAGTTAGTTAAGTATTTGGAGTGCAACGGACTTCTGAATGACCGTCAAAACGGATTCGTGGCAGGCGGTCCACGGGAGACCTTTTGACACTTATAACCGATATATGGACATCTGCGATTGAACAGCATGGTGTGTCAAGGGCGGTCACATTGGATATCTCCAAGGCTTTTGACCGCGTCTGGCACGGGCCATTGCTGAGCAAACTTCGTCTATATGGACTTTCCCAACAGCTTTGGGACTGGACGAGCAGCTTCCTTGAGAAAAGATCGATCCGGGTTGTTGTGGACAGCGAGTGTTCGGATCTGTATCCTGTTAACTCGGGGGTGCCCCAAGGTTCTATTTTGGCTCCAACCTTGTTCTTGCTTCACATAAATGATTTGTTGGAGACAACGGATAACAAAGTGTTCAGTTTTGCGGATGATAGTACGCTTGTTTCCTCCTTTTCGAGTGTTCGGCCGATTGGTGCATCTGCGTCGCATCAGCTGATATGTAGACAGATTGACTGTATGAATCAGGATCTAGATAGGGTCCTGCAGTGGGGAAGGGTCAATCTCGTCAGCTTCAATGCAACGAAGACACAATATATAACTTTCACAAAGAAAACTGGATCATCGTTGCTGATGAATGGCCGGGCCCTAGAGGCCGGGGAAAGTTTGAAATTGCTTGGCGTCATGGTCTGTGGGAATGTATCATGGCATAAGCATGTGTCGAGCATCGTCAGGTCAGCCTCAGGAAAACTGAGCTATCTTTTTAGAGCAAAGAAATATTTTACTCCGGCCCAACTTTTTCTCCCGCGCACGAATATTGCTCTCATGTTTGGAGCTCGGCTCCTAAACATACCCTCGACCTACTTGAGAGCATACAGAGACGAGCGATCCGCCTGATCGGGGACTCGGCGTTGACGTCGGGACTACAGTCGCTATCACATCGAAGGCGCGTAGCCGACCTATATCTGTTTTACAGATATTATCACGGGTACTGTTCTTCGGAGATTCGTGGTATTATTCCACGCAAGTCGGGTTATATGCGCTCCACAAGACAATCCGACGGCTCGCACCCGTTTACGGTTCATCTCCCGACGGCGCGAACATCCCTGCATCATAACTCGTTCCGTTACAGAGCGGGGAAGCTGTGGAACTCCCTTCCCACGCGAGTGTTCCTGGAGCGTTACAACCTGCCACTGTTCGAAAAGAACTGTAACAGTTATTTGGTGGCATCACGAGGCGCCCACTCGGCGCTATAGGTTCGCCTCTCCTGAGAGGAGTCTAATAAAAATAAAAAAAAATAAAAAAAAATAAAAAAAAATTAAATGCTGGCTGGATATGGCCGGACTGAAACTAGCTGGACATAAGACGGAGGCAGTTTTAATAAGCAGCCGCAAGAAAGTTGAACATCTTGATTTGGAAATAGAAGGACAAATAATCAGATCCAGTCCCTATATTAAATATCTTGGTGTTATATCCGACAACAGTTTGAGCATCAAGGAACACCTGAGCAAAACCAGTGAAAAACGGCAAGAGTATGCAAAGTTTTGGCGAGACTGCTACCCAATGTTGGAGGACCCCGGCCCCACATAAGGAAACTCATAACCAGTGTCAGCACCTCCATTATAATGTATGCAGCTCACATATGGGCAGGAGCCGCACAGTATAAGTTGTACATGAGGGGAGTGCACTCAGCCCATAGGGTGGCATCACTTAGAGTATGCTGTGCATTCCGAAAGGTATCCGAAAATACTATAAATATTTTGGCCGGGAGGACGTCACGACATTGTTGCTAAAGAAAACGCTGCATTGCATGAGGTCTCCCAAGAGAATCGTCGGAGAATGCAGTTACAATTAGAGCTCTCAAGCCTACGAGAATGGCAACGAAGGTAGGATTCTTCCACCAAAGGAAGATGCAAACGAAACATGGGTCAAAAGAAAACATGGCTAGCTGAATTACCACCTGACTCAGCTAATATCAGGACATGGATGCTTTCGGAAATACTTGCACAGGTATAAGCATGTGAATCACCCATACTGCTTGTATTGCGAAGGGAAAATAAAAAATGCGGAACACGTACTCGCAGAGTGCGTGAGATTCGAGACCGCACGAACGATTTTGGAGAGATATATGAGACGGACAGTTACTCCGGGAGGAGTAATAGAATACATACTGAGTTCAAAACAGGCATGGTCCGTGGCAAATGATGTTCTATGTGACATGATGCAGCAGTTGCGACGCGACGAGAGGAGTAACAAGTAAACTCCGTCCCGCCCAGCGATAGAATATCTAAAAGAAAGTTCGGTGGGGACCATCGGAATATGCGCCTGGCTTGAGATGGTTTTAGTCGGTAAAGACCGGCATGCCCGGGGTATCTTTTGGAGATTTCCACCTTTCTACCGAAAACAAAGAAAACAAAAAAAAAACCAAGGCAATATGGCCGATCAACTACAACTACCCTCGTTGAGTCCACTTCCTTTACACTCTCAGCACTAAAGCACGGTAACGAGGTCGATATGGTCTCGAACGACCTCCTCTTCAAATTATCCGCCCTCGGCTTCGAACCTGGATTGCTGATATGGATTTCTTCCTATCTAAAGGATAGACTTTATTCCGTTCGGTTCAGGTCCATGGTATCCAACCCCGTCCATGCCACCTCTGGGGTCCCTCAAGGTAGCCACCTGGATCCCCTCCTATTTATACTTGCCACTAATGACATCGATAAGGTCATTAAGAATTCCAGCTTGTCTCTATACGCTGATGATACCAAGTTATACAAGATCATTGAGTCACCTCTTGATTCTGCACTGCTGCAATCTGACCTTGACAGATTCTGGACTTGGTGTGACAAAAATTGCTTTGTACTTAACATCGCCAAATGCCAATCTATAACCTTCTCCCGTAAGCGTATTCACTCATCCTGATGTTCCTATTCCCCTTATAACCAACCCCTGACCATTGACCATTGTATTCGAGATCTTGTGATCCTTTGCGACAGGGAGCTCGACTTCCTCTCTCACATTGATGAGACGATCCGGAAAGCAAATTCTACCATCGGATACGTGAAACCATGGTCTAAGGGACTCTCCGATTCTTACTTTACTCGACCCGTTTACCTTACCCTCGTCCGCCAACTGCTTGAATATACGGGCCAAGTATAGTCTCCTTATCACAAGAACCATATCTGTAGGATCGGAAGTATTCAACGTCGCTGCCTTCGGTTCGCTTGTGGGGGTTCTTTAAGAATGCCCAAAGAACCACCCATTTTCTTTAAATCAACCCGCCTTTCCACACTCAACAAAGCCATTTTGCTTAATTGCAATCGAGCAGCGTTAAGCTACCCTTTCAATATCATATCCGAAAAATAAGCCCACGCCAAGATCATCATCTTGCCATGCTATCATACGAAAGCATATCAACCAAACTTTTTCGGTTCATCTTCATGAATCATTTAGGAACCTGATCGGCCCCTCTGGACGGCCACATGCCCATCAACATACACCGATCCTCCTGTGTCTTCTTGTTCCAACAATCCGTTGGTCCAAGAAGACACGTCGGGCAACTCGTCTGCTTGTACATCTGCAACCCAGATTTCCGGTGATCGATCGCCTATGCCGATAACCGATAATTGAGTTGAACACGACCATGATTGTTATCCCAAATAATCACACCAACGGTCGTGTCCCACGATACGTTTTTCTAAAACAAATAAATCTTCATGCCAGCCCTGGCCATGGCGAACCAATTTTCTGTTGACCTAACGTCACAGAAAAAAACCATTCCTGCCGTCCGCAATATCTTCTATGGCTTACAACGGCATGGCTTTAGCCTTCATGTACGTCATTTATTTGTGCAGCTACATAATCTGTCGCCTTATCGAGGGTCGATCACCGCATCGGCCATGTCTAATGATTCGTTGTCTAAACAACGAACAGCCACAATTCTCACGCTGGTTATCGAAACAGAATGCTTCTGTATACCCAACGTAAACAGAAGAAGCTATTTCGGCCTGTACGGCAACATTCCCTAGCATCAACGAATCGCTAGTTTAAACATAGCAACCTTTTTCGGTCACTACCGAGCGACCATTTGTTTGCTCAGCTGACATTGTGGAATTCCCTTCTGTGCAATCAATCTCTAACGCAATTGCGTTGGTCCTCCCCTCCGGTGCTTGGATATATAGAGGACGTACGGAGTGGTATGTACCTCATGCCCTGGAACCCTTCCAGCGCGATCTCTCTCGTTGTTTCCTCATTGGCTGTTGCATGAAAGGGAAATTTTTATGCTAGCTGGGTCGACGGAGCAATAACCGCGGCAGTGAATTACACACAACCTATAGCGAGGAGTCAGATTCCAACCCCCAAACGGAGCACACGGGCCGACCGTTTCAACGCGCCTGAGTTGTCGTACGCGAGTCCAGCGCACGTTAAATTTGTTATTTAATAAAGAACCAGTATAAGCTAATGTCCAAATAATGCGATTATATCTCAGTGATTGTTGTGTTATTATTTAATAAATAACTACGATTGATGTGTTCATCGGCTCAGTATTCATTGGTATCCTGTGTTTCTTTTACCTTCTTATTCTTCGGGTGATAATTGACTGTGAACAATCCGTGTTGTTTTTACGAGTCTCTGACTTCATAAAGGATAACCGGGTGGATGTGGTGCTTGTAACTGAAACTAGGTTGCATCCATGTCACCGTCCCACTTTCCCAAACTTTTCAATGATTCGAAGAGATCGAACCCTCACTGGCGGCCACGGAGGTGGCACCTGTATTCTAGTTAATAGCGAACTTCGCCATGAAGCTATTGATCTCCGACATTTCGAGTCCAAAGAGGTCTCCGGGGTTGAACTGCATCTAGATAATAATGGTAGAGTGAACATATACTCCGTATACCACTCACATAAAACCAATAATGGTCCCATTAATCCCGGAGATATCGGCCAATTAATAACGTCATCAGGGCATACACCCTTCATCATAGCCGGCGATTTCAACTCCAGGCATCCCCACTGGTACAACTCCGTCTCTTGCCCAAACGGCACAAAGGTGGTCCAATGGTACACCGAAAACGGTCATGCCCTCAACTTCGAAACAGTCGCACCTACCGGTGGTACCCGAAGTCGTGGACATCTTTATTGTGACCATGTACATCCGCGGCTATCGAGCATCCCGGGCTCATGTCAGATACATAGCCGATTATGGGCGCACAAATTGGGACAACTTCAATATTACATTGAACGAAAAGCTCTACCAACCCTCTCTCCCCACTGACAGGAACCTAACGACGGTTGAGATAAATAACGCTGCAACTCGACTTCACGAGATTTTAGTTGAAACTTCTGTGACTCATGTCCCGAAGTACAAACTTGAAAAGACATCAGATTCGCCTTGACGACCTCACTTTTCGTCTCATCCGGGGGCCTAAAAAGCGCTGCAGAATGAAATATCGTCACCGCTTTACGCAAAGGGAGCCATTATTGCGAGCCATTATTCGCAATATTGGCACAGTGATAAAACAAAGAATCCAAAACAATCGCACCCGACAATTGGAAGACAAACTGAAGGGTATTCAGATAGACCAGAACGTTTATAAAAATGTTAAAAAGATATGTGGCACCTCTCGTATCACTGGATCAATCATGCACAACGGTATTGTTGTTAGTAATGGCGCAAATAAAGCAAACATCATCGGAGAGACCTTTAAAAATAATCACAAGCTCACTCTCGAGGATGGCGACCCGGAAACGAATGCAATAATTAGTTCAGAGGTTCACAATAAATTAGACAACTTTAACGAGCCAACAGTTGTCTTTAACTCAGCTAACAGTGCATACTGCGACGACACACGTGATAATAGTCACGGCTTCGTCACACCAAATACCCTACAGAACCTTAGTTAAATCTCGAAACCCCAAGAAGTCACCCGGTATCGACAACATGTCCTACCACTCGTTGCGAAGGCTTTTTGCTTTATTCTTTATAAAGCTCTCCATTCTGTTCAACCATGTCTACAACATGGGGTATTTTCCCCAAGCTTGGAAGCATGCTGTTGTCTGCCCAATAGCAAAAGCTGGGAAACCAAATTATCACCCCTCAAGCTTTCGTCCTATTTCGCTCCTGCATCAGCAAAATATATGAGCAGTTCATATACGAGAAGCTAAATAAATTTATCAGTGTCAGGAACCTAATATCTGACTTCAAATTTGGATTTAGAAGAGCGCACAGCACTCAACATATTTCAAAACCACGTTTGCGTGCGAATCTTTAATAAGGAACCCACTATTGCGGTGAGCTTTGGACATTGAAAAGGCTTTTGACACAACCTGGATCGAAAGTCTCGTTACTGAATACTGGCCTCACAGTACCTGGCTGACTTTCAAACAGACAACTTGTCTCACAGTTTTGCTCGTGCTATTTATCTTAATCAACCGTTATTTTCACAATAATTTTCACAATTTAATTATCATTATCTTGTTTTCTTTGCCTCGTTTTCCGCATACAAAAATTTGAACAAGTGTTATAACCGTTAAGTTATGGCCCCTGGGCCACGTGTGTTAAATAAAATCAAGCGCAAACGGTTGCGTTACGACCCCGTTATTGGAGGCCAAACTCCTCCCGATAAACTTTCAAAAGTGAACAATAACGTTCTAGAAAAATCTAAAATGTGTTCAAACACACCACTTCAAAGTCTGATGGAAGACTCTCCTGAAATGGATCCGACCAATGACGAACAGTGCGCAGAACTTCCTAAAGAAACCGTTCCGCCAATTGTGGTATTAAAAACAACTAGTGCTCAAGTGCGTGATATTTTGAGCAACATTAAGATAGACAAATACTTAATCAAAAACATTTCGCTTGGGCAAAAAATATGTGCCCCAACAATGGACATATATAATAAAATCAGAACGGAACCCTTACGGTTAAAATGTGAGTTTTTCACCCACTCACGTAAGGAAAATCGTCCATTAAAGGTAGTGTTATCCGGACTAGACTTAATTAGCAACGATGTAGTGAAAAATGAACTAATTGCACTCGGGATAAAGTGCCTAGATGTTAAAACCATCACATTAAATCCGTGAACAAAAGCCCTGTACAAACACTACTTGTACATCGTCTATATTCAACGCGGTACTGTTAAATTAAACGAACTAAAACGGAACTACTCACCCTTGTTCAAAACCATCGTTCGCTGGGACTTTAAAAAACATAATCCAGGTAAGGTCACACAATGTCACAATTGCCAGCTTTACGGTCACGGCTCGATGCATTGTCATATAAATAGCTTCTGTGCAATATGTTCGGGAAACCATAAAACATCCGACTGCAAAACGAATGAGGTCATCAAGTGTGCAAATTGTAGTGGGCCACATAAATCCAACGATCCAGAATGCATAAGCCGAAAGCAGTACATAGATATTCGCCGCAAATTATCCCCACGCGGACGTGGTACAGGAAATACAACCTTCCTACAGCCTCCGAGTGACAAACAGCAGCCAGTGCCCGACCGATTATCCATTGATAATTTTCCTCCACCACCCCAATCTGTGCGTCAACCTTCACTTCCTTCATCCACCTGGGCTTCTGGCCTCCATCAAACCCAGCAACCTTCCAACAGTGATACGACACATACGAAGAAAAATCCGTCAGAAACTTTAACTAATGATAACCTGTGCTCATTTAGCGAGATAAACTCTCTTCTTAATGAAGTTGTAACCAAGCTTAGTGCTTGTCAAACTAAAGCTGACCAATTTAACGTCATTACTTCATTAGGTATTAAGTACATATACTCGGAAAAAACATGTTAAGAAACTCTCTTAACATCATAACTTGGAATGCGAGAAACATCAAAAACAAAAAGCATGCATTTTTTAGTTTCTTGATAAATTTTAATATTGACATTGCACTTGTTTCAGAAACCTGGCTCAAACAAGACATTTCTTTCTCACATCAAAATTACATATGTTATCGCCTAGACAGGGTACATGCTAGTGGTGGAGGTGTCGCCATTGTTGCGTCCTTCATTGCGCCTTAAGTTAATTGAGGAAATTAGTATAGATGTAACATTAAGTGACAACTCCAAGGTGAGTCTTTTTCGGTCTATTTCCCTGGAGGAAATAGAAACCTAGAGAAATCTACTTACTTTAAGCGGGATCTGCAAAAATTGTATAGAGTCAACACTCGAAACAAGGTGGTGATCTAAACTGCAGACATCAGTCGTGGAATTGTCTTAGGGCAAACAGCTAGGGTAACATTTTACTAGATGTTACTGAATCAAGCCCAAGTTTTTCCATACTTTATCCACTTCTCCCCACCTATATCCCAGCGAGCGCTAACAAGAACCCCTTAACTCTTGATCTATATATCACTAATATTCCAAATTACTGCACAGTACCATTAACTCTAAATGCGTTAAGTTCAGACCACCTTCCGATCAGCCTCACAGTGAATCATACAGTAGCTGTAAATCGTACCAGTTTATACCACAACTATTCCGCCGCCAACTGGAATTGTTATAAATCATATATAAACACGAACTTGGTTCTAGGTGATACCAGCCTAAATTCTATAACCTGCAGCGAGCACATTGATATCCTATGCAACAATTTTGTTTCTGTTATCAATAGAGCGGCCGATCTT
This sequence comes from Microdon myrmicae, assembly GCA_963931805.1. Lineage (NCBI taxonomy): Eukaryota > Metazoa > Arthropoda > Insecta > Diptera > Syrphidae > Microdon > Microdon myrmicae. The sequence continues at coordinate 238,397,595 of OZ007497.1, read as the reverse complement.
GCGATACCTAAATGTTCCACTGCTCCAGTTCATAAGACACCGCTTCCTGAAAATATCTTACATCTGATTAGGCTACGAAACTCTGAAAGAAGAAAATGGCTGCGTTATAGAATCGATTGTTTTCTAGTTAATGTTAAAGTCTTAAATAATATCATTAAAAGAGAAATCTCAGCATATAGGAACAAGTGTTGGAATAAACACCTTTCCTCTCTTGACAAAGCAAACAAACCGTTCTGGAAAATATCAAAAATTATGAAAAAGAGAGGGTCAAGTATTCCTCCGTTTAAAGTTCACGACAAGTTGTTTATTTCTTCAGTGGAGAAATCGAACCTACTTGCTAACACGTTTAGTAAGAACCACTCCATATCTATGCATCTAAGCGACGCGTATACTGAAGCTGAAGTTGCTAACACTATCCATGTACTTTCTCAAACACCAGCTGAAAGTACTTACGCAACTAATATCAGCAAAGTTAAAGAATTGATAAAAAAATCAAAATCAAAAAAGGCTGCGGGTCTCGATAATATTAACAACAAATTAATCAAAGCACTTCCACCTGCTGCAAGTAACTATTTAACGTTCATTTTCAACGCTTGTCTTAAGAATTGTTATTTTCCGGACTGTTGGAAAATAGCAAAAGTAATACCTATCCCGAAACCCGGCAAACCGAAGAACAGCCCCGAAAGCTACAGACCTATTAGTCTACTTAGCTGTCTAAGAAAGCTCTTAGAAAAAATCATTAAGGAAAGGATTGATCGTTTTGTGGAAGACAATAACATCTTACCAAACTTTCAGTTCGGTTTCCGTAGTGGTCACAGCACAATCCACCAACTCTTGCGCATTAAAAACCACATAGCTGGTAAATTCATCGACAAGGAGTCAACGGGACTAGTTCTTCTAGACATCGAAAAAGCTTTCGATACGGTATGGCACGATGCCTTGATTTATAAGCTACTAAAACTTAAGCTGCCAATACCGCTTATCAAAATTATTCAGAGCTTTCTTCGTTCGAGAAAATATGTTGTGAGTTTAGGAACCGACATATCCTCTACTCACCAATTCCACCATGGTGTACCCCAAGGCTCGGTCCTTGGTCCCATATTATTTACATTGTTTGTCGCAGATTTACCATGTCTAGGTGAAAACATTCAGGTAGCTATGTTTGCCGATGATACGGCCATTTTCTCTTCGGGTGCCTTATTCACTAATGTCTACAACTCTTTGCAAGCAGCTCTTGACAAGCTAGCAGTATATTACAGGAAATGGAAAATAAAAATAAATGGTAATAAAACACAAGCTGTCTGGTTTTCGAGATGTAGGAAACACTGCTACCTACCAAATGGCACTAAACTCAGTATGTGTGCAGTTGATATTGATTGGTCCGAAGACTGTAGATATCTAGGTATTATTCTAGATAAAAAACTCATCTTTCAAAAACACATCACTACCACAATTGACAAAATAAACAAAGTCGTAAGAGTTATGTATCCATTAGTGTGTAGAAAGTCAAAGCTTAGCATCGAAAATAAAATTATAATATCTAAAACCATTTTTCACGCGATACTCCTGTACTCGCACACACAAAATAAAATTGCAAAGGTGTCAAAATAAAATATTAAAAATGTTGCTGAATTTGCCATGGCATTATTCGACACATGAACTACATGAAAACGCCAACGTTAAACCGGTAGAGTTCCTTATTGACAAAATCAATCGAAACTTCTTCGTCAATTGTTCTTTTTCTGACAATGTCCTCGTTTCCCGTCTTGCGTTATCCTAAATCACTACATATGTACTCTGTCTATGAAAATTATATCGAGGTCATTACTATATAAAATAACCGGAAGCTCGTGCAATATTAGTCTTAAGATTCAAATAAGGGTTTTTTATTGTAGTTTTCCCTTAATTTATTATTTGTTATTCATTAAAATTGTGCTATTGTTGTTATATAGATTTAAGATTATAGTTGTAAAGGAATTGCTATCCTAAATCTCTTAAGTACTAGTTGTAAAATATACCATAAATGTAATTATCTACTAAATAAAAATTGAATTGAAATAAAAAATTGATTTCACGAATCGCGGCGGCGTGACCCCCGGCGGTAGTGGTTGGATAGCGACTGATTGGAATTAGGGATGGAAATTGGGATTTCTGCTTTTTTGCACCGGACAACCAATAGAGATCATACTTCTGTTCTCTCATTGCCACGCCCGTCGATGTGTGGTGAATGCATCGGTTAATTCGATATTCAACGAACATGGGAGAATGAGAGAAGAGAAACACGATGTACTGTGATCTCGGGGTGGGTTTGATTGTGTGTGCATGAATCAATATAACTTTGAGGATAACCCATTGACCTAATTCGGTGAATATGGTGATCTCAGAGTACATTGAACTGTAGGAAGACAGAACCGTGAAGGAGAGGAAATGTGGCTGGTGCTATTCACCAGCGAAAAGAGATGATTGATACCAAGCGAATGGATGATCTGCGGAAAAGTCGAAGTGACGCCAAATTGGCTAGGATAATTTATCATGAAAACTAATTAGATATTTCGATAAATTCCCCAGCGGTTGCATGAGTATATAACAGTGTCGTCTGCTTCGACTTGTTGTTGCTAACCGACCTGATGTGATTTCCGATGGAAATCGCATGGGCTAGCAAAACTGGAGTTGCCGTATGGCAAAAAGGTGGCTGAATGCATTATCTGCATAGAAGAATGAATTCAGCTATGCGTCCATTTGAGAAATGTGATATTCCAGGTGAATAGCGTGAGCGGTGGGATAAGGGTTGATGTGACGCGCTGTTAGCGGTCGAAATAAGGCGGAAATTGTGGTTGAAATTGTGGGTTGGTTCTCCATATAATATAGAGAACCCCCACAGGGCAACCAATTGACTCAATTCCAGCTACATAATTACCTACATCTAAAGTATATATATAAGTTACAAACTAAAGAGCTTAAAAACCATCTTAATTAGGCTTAAGTTAAGGTAACCAGAACAAATTAGAAGGTTGGAGTGGTGAGGGGGGGGGGGGGGGGGGGCAGGTGTTAATAGAGGGTAGAAGCTCCGCTTAAGATTGGTGGTGAGAATAGTTTAGGAGGCAGTGCTTGAGAGTATGGGTAGAGAGGTCGAAGGTGGAATTGGAGTTGACATTTCTCAGCATCCGCGAAAGGGGTTCGCTCAGACCATAAGAGGTCCGGTGGAGGGTTGAGAAGGTGGGGATTACGCATATTTCGAGGGTTTGTGTTTAGAGGAATTAAGTTAAGGAGGTAGGCGCAGTCGGACGAGACGGAGAGGGCCCGATGAATGAAATATTATGTCAGCCACGACCCTGCGCTCCTCAAGGGTTCTGAGGTTGATTATTTTTAGGCGGTTGCTGTACGGGGGAAGGATTAACGGGTTTTCCCACCCTAGCCCTCGTAGAGCGTGTGGGTTAGGTTTTTACCTGTGCGTCAACACGGACGCGGGTGCCGTAAAAACACCACAAAAAAAAAATGCGGTGGCGAGAGGCCGACTTTAGGGAGACAAGGACAAATGTGTCCTTCATCTTGTCTCTGGCTTCTGGTCATCTTGCAATAACCAGAATCACCCACATCCGTGAAGATGTTGGGCTCGGTCTCAAGATATCTGAAAAGAAAGGGGAAGGACGTATCTAAGGATAGTGTGGACAGGGTTAGTTCAATTGTTCTCTAACTACTTGGATGGGGGGATGGTGGGAAAGAAATTGACCTGTAGGTCTTGAGTGCGGTATTAAACGAAGATCACCTCTTTGGCGTCTGATAATCTGCAGTAGACCCTATAGGATGGGTCCAGGAATTCTTTATTATAAAGCAGAATGTTGTTGGGAAGCGTGCTTTCTTCAGTTTTGTACTGAAGAAGAAATTGTGGTGGTCTGATCCGAAGAGATCGAAAAAGAGAAGGGTCAAGAACGCAAGACTCCCGTACAAGTGGGTTCTCGCTGTTCTGAATGTTTTCGAGGTACTTATATGCTAATTGTAGCAAGTACTCGTCGATAGGGATAATGGGGGCACCTTCGCATCGGTGAGAGTTCGGGTAATGGCGACCGTCAGGCCTTCTAAAGTGGTTGATGCATCTTCTGAAGAGTTTTCTTTCGAAAACTCGAAGTCTTTCTATTTGGGCCGAAGATATGCAGGACCATATGGGAAAGGCGTATGATATTCCTGATCGGATTAGCTGCTTATAGCAGAGAAGCTTAACTTTGGTGTCAACTTTGTTGCTCCACTTCAAGATGTTGTGCAGTTACCTAGACCGACCGAGGCCCCTTTGAAGAATGTGGGTCACATGTTTGATGAAATTCATTTTTGGGGTATAGAAGACGTGTACACTAGGACGTCATCCGCATAGCAAATCTAGTTTACTCTACCATCCACAGGGCGAGGAATATCTGAGGTGTAGATATTAAATAGGATGGGGCCTAGAATGGAGCCCTGTGGTACGCCTGCAGCGGCGTTGAAAGTTCAGGAAAGCTTTCCATTCACTTGAACTTGGAAGGTTCTGTTTAAAACGAACTGGTAGATGATACTACACAGCGTTTTACTGAGGCCAGTATTCAATTCAATTCAATTCAATTTTTATTTAGTAGATCATTACATTTATGGTATATTTTATAACTAGTACTTAAGAGATTTAGGATAGCAATTCCTTTACAACTATAATCTTAAATCTATATAACAACAATAGCACAATTTTAATAAATTAAGGGAAAACTACAATAAAAAACCCTTATTTGAATCTTAAGACTAATATTGCACGAGCTTCCGGTTATTTTATATAGTAATGACCTCGATATAATTTTCATAGACAGAGTACATATGTAATGATTTAGGATAACGCAAGACGGGAAACGAGAACATTGTCAGAAAAAGAACAATTGATGAAGAAGTTTCGATTGATTTTGTCAATAAGGAACTCTACCGGTTTAACGTTGGCGTTTTCATGTAGTTCATGTGTCGAATAATGCCATGGCAAATTCAGCAACATTGTCAATATTTTATTTTGACACCTTTGCAATTTTATTTTGTGTGTGCGAGCACAATTACACCATACAGGGGCCCCGTACAGGAGTATAGTTTGAAAAATGGTTTTAAATATTATAATTTTATTTTCGATGCTAAGCTTTGATTTTCTATACACTAATGGATACATAACTCTTACGACTTTGTTTATTTTGTCAATTGTGGTAGTGATGTGTTTTTGAAAGATGAGTTTTTTTATCTAGAATAATACCTAGATATCTACAGTCTTCGGACCAATCAATATCAACTGCACACATACTGAGTTTAGTGCCATTTGGTAGGTAGCAGTGTTTCCTAGAAAACCAGACAGCTTGTGTTTTATTACCATTTATTTTTATTTTCCATTTGCTGTAATATACTGCTAGCTTGTCAAGAGCTACTTGCAAAGAGTTGTAGACATTAGTGAACAAGGCACCCGAAGAGAAAATGGCTGTATCATCGGCAAACATAGCTACCTGAATGTTTTCACCTAGACATGGTAAATCTGCGACAAACAATGTAAATAATATGGGACCAAGGGCCGAGCCTCGGGGACACCATGGTGGATTTGGTGAGTAGAGGATATGTCGGTTCCTAAACTCACAACATATTTTCTAGAACGAAGAAAGCTCTGGATAATTTTGATAAGCGGTATTGGCAGCTTAAGTTTTAGTAGCTTATAAATCAAGGCATCGTGCCATACCGTATCAAAGGCTTTTTCGATATCTAGAAGAACCAGTCCCGTTGACTCCTTGTCGATGAATTTACCAGCTATGTGGTTTTTAATGCGCAAGACTTGGTGGATTGTGCTGTGACCACTACGGAAACCGAACTGAAAGTTTGGTAAGATGCTATTGTCTTCCACAAAACGATCAATCCTTTCCTTAATGATTTTTTCTAAGAGCTTACTTAGACAGCTAAGTAGACTAGTAGGTCTATAGCTTTCGGGGCTGTTCTTCGGTTTGCCGGGTTTCGGGATAGGTATTACTTTTGCTGTTTTCCAACAGTCCGGAAAATAACAATTCTTAAGACAAGCGTTGAAAATGAACGTTAAATAGTTATTTGCAGCAGGTGGAAGTGCTTTGATTAATTTGTTGTTAATATTATCGAGACCCGCAGCCTTTTTTGATTACGATTTTTTTATCAATTCTTTAACTTTTCTGATATTAGTTGCGTAAGTACTTTCAGCTGGTGTTTGAGAAAGTACATGGATAGTGTTAGCAACTTCAGCTTCAGTATACGCGTCGCTTAGATGCATAGATATGGAGTGGTTCTTACTAAACGTGTTAGCAAGTAGGTTCGATTTCTCCACTGAAGAAATAAACAACTTGTCGTGAACTTTAAACGAAGGAATACTTGACCCTCTCTTTTTCATAATTTTTGATATTTTCCAGAACGGTTTGTTTGCTTTGTCAAGAGAGGAAAGGTGTTTATTCCAACACTTGTTCCTATATGCTGAGATTTCTCTTTTAATGATATTATTTAAGACTTTAACATTAACTAGAAAACAATCGATTCTATAACGCAGCCATTTTCTTCTTTCAGAGTTTCGTAGCCTAATCAGATGTAAGATATTTTCAGGAAGCGGTGCCTTATCAACTGGAGCAGTGGAACATTTAGGTATCGCAAGATCGGCCGCTCTATTGATAACAGAAACAAAATTGTTACATAGGATATCAATGTGCTCGCTGCAGTTTATAGAATTTAGGCTGGTATCACCTAGAACCAAGTTCGTGTTTATATATGATTTATAACAATTTCAGTTGGCGGCGGAATAGTTGTGGTATAAACTGGTACGATTTACAACTACTGTATGATTCACTGTAAGGCTGATCGGAAGGTGGTCTGAACTTAACGCATTTAGAGTTAATGGCACTGTGCAGTAATTTGGAATATTAGTGATATATAGATCAAGAGTTGAGGGGTTCTTGTTAGCACTCGCTGGGATATAGGTGGGGAGAAGTGGATAAAGTATGGAAAAACTTGGGCTGGATTCAGTAACATCTAGTAAAATGTTACCCCAGCAGTTTGCCCTAAGACAATTCCACGACTGATGTCTGCAGTTTAGATCACCACCAATAATTACCTTGTTTCGAGTGTTGACTCTATACAATTTTTGCAAATCCCGCTTAAAGTAAGTAGATTTCTCTAGGTTTCTATTTCCTCCAGGGAAATAGACCGAAAAAAGACTCACCTTGGAGTTATCACTTAATGTTACATCTATACTAATTTCCTCAATTAACTTAAGGCGCAATGAAGGACGCAAGGAATGTTCTATACATTTTTTCACAACAATGGCGACACCTCCACCACTAGCATGTACCCTGTCTAGGCGATAGCATATGTAATTTTGATGTGAGAAAGAAATGTCTTGTTTGAGCCAGGTTTCTGAAACAAGTGCAATGTCAATATTAAAATTTATCAAGAAACTAAAAAATTCATGCTTTTTGTTTTTGATGCTTCTCGCATTCCAAGTTATGATGTTAAGAGAGTTTCTTAACATGTTTTTTCCGAGTATATGTACTTAATAGCTAATGAAGTAATGACGTTAAATTGGTCAGCTTTGGTTTGACAAGCACTAAGCTTGGTTACAACTTCATTAAGAAGAGAGTTTATCTCGCTAAATGAGCACAGGTTATCATTAGTTAATGTTTCTGACGGATTTTTCTTCGTGTGTGTCGTATCACTATTGGAAGGTTGCTGGGTTTGATGGAGGCCAGAAGCCCAGGTGGATGAAGGAAGTGAAGGTTGACGCACAGTTCGGGGTAGTGGAGGAAAATTATCAATGGATAATCGGTCGGGCACTGTCTGCTGTTTGTCACTTGGAGGCTGTAGGAAGGTTGTATTTCCTGTACCACGTCCGCGTGGGGATAATTTGCGGCGAATGTCTATGTACTGCTTTCGGCTTATGCATTCTGGATCGGTGGATTTATGTGGCCCACTACAATTTGCACACTTGATGACCTCATTTGTTTTGCAGTCGGATGTTTTATGGTTTCCCGAACATATTGCACAGAAGCTATTTATATGACAATGCATCGAGCCGTGACCGTAAAGCTGGCAATTGTGACATTGTGTGACCTTACCTGGATTATGTTTTTTAAAGTCCCAGCGAACGATGGTTTTGAACAAGGTTGAGTAGTTCCGTTTTAGTTCGTTTAATTTAACAGTACCGCGTTGAATATATACGATGTACAAGTAGTGTTTGTACAGGGCTTTTGTTGGCGGATTTAATGTGATGGTTTTAACATCTAGGCACTTAATCCCGAGTGCAATTAACTCATTTTTCACTATATCGTTGCTTATTAAGTCTAGCCCGGATAACACTACCTTTAACGGACGATTTTCCTTACGTGAGTGGGTGAAAAACTCACATTTTAACCGTAAGAGTTCGGTTCTGATTTTATTATATATGTCCATTGTTGGGGCACATATTTTTTGCCCAAGCGAAATGTTTTTGATTAAGTATTTGTCTATCTTAATGTTGCTCAAAATATCACGCACTTGAGCACTAGTTGTTTTTAATACCACAATTGGCGGAACGGTTTCTTTAGAAAGTTCTGCGCACTGTTCGTCATTGGTCGGATCCATTTCAGGAGAGTCTTCCATCAGACTTTGAAGTGGTTGAAAAAAGTTAGTGTTTGAACACATTTTAGATTTTTCGAGAACTTTATTGTTCACTTTTGAAAGTTTATCGGGAGGTGTTTGGCCTCCAATAACGGGGTCGTATCGCAACCGTTTGCGCTTGATTTTATTTAATACACGTGGCCCAGGGGCCATAACTTAACGGTTATAACACTTGTTCAAATTTTTGTATGCGGAAAACGAGGCAAAGAAAACAAGATAATGATAATTAAATTGTGAAAATTATTGTGAAAATAACGGTTGATTAAGATAACTAGCACGAGCAAAACTGTGAGACAAGTTGTCTGTTTGAAAGTCAGCCAGGTACTGATTCGTGAAATCAATCGTGAGTTAATACTTAATAATCAAGAACTTCATAGTGCACTAGCTAAATCAAAACGCGAAATTTGCTATTTAAATTCGTTGCTTCTGGGGCAACGAGAAAAATATTCTCTGCTGAAGAATCGTATTGTTGCTGAACTACAAAAAGTTACAAGTGTATAATTACAGATAAACTAGCGTATAATTAGAGATAAACTTAGTATAAAATAAAAGTAACAAAAAATTCAATCAAAATCAGTGCCTCTATTTTCTCCTGTTCTTTACTTTGTGTTTGGGATGTTTGATATTATTTATCCAGTAACGTCGTGGGGAAGAAAGTGAATCTGTGCTCATGATCGGCATAATACTTATCGCCCCACAGCCCCACTAAACTAAACTAAACTATATCTGTTTCTGTGTGCTCGCCAGAAGTTTCCAACTTCTTGAATTTCCAACTTGTTGAATTGGGTGGTGGCACTGGAGTATATACCAGGGGGACCCCTTCAATCTCATATCCGGTTTTCATGTTCTACGTAATCACATGATCTGCTGCTATAAACGATCCTATAAGACACCTCAGAAGTTGCTAAACTCAACCAACTAAACATTAGTTCTCTTCCGTTGATTAATAAATTACCACTTGAAGTTGTATCAATATTTGAGGTTTGTTTAGCTTACGACTCGCAACTAAACGAGGGGAACAATAAAAAGCAATAATTTTACTTTCGTTTGTGTTTTTTTTTCTTTTATTTAGTTCTTCTAATTTATACTTTTTAACAGGATCACGGATGCACTAATCATTCAGTGATTCTCAGAAACTATTTTTGCACCACCACAACACTTCTTTTACAAATATGACCGTCAGGCTCCACGGCTAACACTCTACTCTCTATCTTTACGACGGTTTGATCGAAGGAAACTTTTTTCACGTTTGCCGAGTCAACGTGCTATTTTCTTTTTTCCCTGATCCCAGATAAAATCCTTTGTTTTAGAATACCTTTTGTGTGCCAGCGCACCTTTTGTTTGATCCTTAGGTAATTTACTTTGGATCGATAATTACCATGAAATACTTTAACATTACTTGGGATTTCCAGCAATGTTTTGGATTGGTGGTAATGACCATGTGTTTTTAGTTATAATATTCTAATGGACAATAGTACCAAACATATTTTGGTACATCTTAATGGTGTTGTTGTCGAGTGAATCTATTCAGAGGCGCTGTCCCTTGTTCCGTTTAGGAGATGTTTCTTTGATTAGGATTAAGAAAAATGGCACCACCATCGAGTTATATTCTCAGACGTACGTCTATGGTTTTATTCTTATGCCGCTAAAGAATTTTTAGTTAGTTGCTTGATTAACTTAACATTAATTAATCTAATGGAGATTTATATTATGTGGTCCTAAGTATAATGGGGCTTAACCCGGTATATGTGTGTACGGATGCGCAACTGGTGCTTTGCGTTTATTCAGAAGCGGATCAAGAAAGTGTATTTTAAAAATTAAGTAAAGGGGCATGACTCCATACGTGAATTGAACATGATGGACATGAATGCTTTCGAAGACAACATAAAAATAGTTTAGTAAGTGATTACATCTCAAAAATCAAATCCGAGTCCTCTAACTTGCTATTGACAATTGTACTGGCAGGTACAGCGTTCAACACCTCGAATAAGCCAGTCGATCTTGAACCACGGTTGCGGACGGACGCCGTCGACTTCAGGCAACTTAACAAATATCGAAGTGAATTACCGTAGCTAACTTATGCTTTAGTACCAAAGCCAAGTGAAATAACAGACCACGTATAAGAACAATAACAAATCATAGTCACCCAACATACAAATAGTCGATTAATTAATAATTGTGTGTGTGAGAGTACGTGAAACTCAGTGCGAGTTCTGAAACATTGACCGCGTGAAAAACAATAAGTGTACGCTTACCTACAAATAGTATTCAGAGTGACCGGCATTTATGAGTTGAGTTCTCTGCCCGTCATGAAACCAATAACAATTAAAAAACAGGTACTTGAAAAATTAAAGACAATGAGGAAGACAAGAATGACCCAAACACAAGGAGCCAACAATAAAAGGCCAAAATATAATGAAATCCTAACAGATAGGGACGTGGCAATTGACGAACCATCAAATAATGAATGTCCCTACAATGGATTGGGCAATCAATTTAAAGAATTGGTAAACGCCAACAATGGAAATCAAAAAGAACTCTGAGAATTCATTGCAGCAATGAAGCAGAAAAATAACGGCTCGCGAAACACGAAGAACGACCTCAAAACAAAGCAGGAACAAAAGATAACAAAACCAAAAGAGGCATCTGAGATAACAAATGATACATCGGAGAAGGAGCAGCCAGCGAACAAGCAGCAGCCATCACAGCAAACAAAAGAAGAAAAAAAACAAGAGTACCGCCAATTGTTATTAGCTTCATGAAAGCTAAAGATGTAGTTAAAATGGGTAAGTTAGCCAAATTAAAATTTAACATTAAAAGAATTAGTGAAGTAAGGGGGGGATGGGTGCGAACATACAGGGCAAAGTCTCTGATTGCCTTCAACCCGGCGAAGGCTAGGACGATCCTTGTCCCGGTTCAATCCAAGTTGACATGCAGTCTCCACGTGACACCCCTGGATAGCTACTTTGACACCCGCCAAGTAGTGAACCAATGCATGCAGCGACATCCTGAGAAAGGTTGGCGCAAGGCTAATAACCAGGCCCGTAAAAATGAATTATTATGGCAAATTTAACAAGCCTCGGATATGGACCGGATACACGACGACGACCACGGAAACGAAAATGGCTAAATGATTTAAGGATTTTTTCATGGAACATACGCTCACTATACAGAGCTCGAGCTGCACAGCAGCTAGCCGATGCCCTGTCCGAATATAAGGCTGACATAACAGCATTACAAGAAATAAGATGGACGGGGAGTGGTGTTTTTCAAAGAAAAGAGTATGACATTTATTACAGCTGTCACGCAAAACACCATGTGCTCGGGGTAGGCTTTCTAGTCAGGCAAAAACTGAAGCCTGCCATTATCGGCTTTAATGCAATAAATGAAAGGCTATGTACTCTTCGCGTGCGAGGCAAATTTAAGAACATAAGCCTCATAAACTTTCACGGACCTACAGAGGAGTCCCCTGACGACGAAAAAGAAGAATACTATGAGAACGTCGAACGGGCCCTCAATGCCTGCCCAAGATACGATGTGAAAATCGTTCTTGGGGACTTGAATGCGAAAATAGGTCGGGAGCCGGTTTTCAGGCACTACGCAGGTTCCCATAGTTTGCATGAGAACACTAATGACAATGGACTACGAGTCATCGAATTGGCAGCATCGAAAAACTTGGTCGTTGTGAGTACCAGGTTTCCGCGTAAAGATATCCACAAAGCCACCTGGGTATCACCTGAAGGAGCCACTCGCAACCAAATTGACCACGTGCTGATAGACCGCCGCAACTCTTCGAGCCTGATGACGGTACGAACGTACCGAGGTGCCAACGTCGACTCGGATCACTATCTTGTCGGTAGAGTTTTCCGAGCGCGGATTGCCTTACGGAGACGTATTGCATCCGCGGATCAGGTTCGAATCAACACGGCTGCCTTACGCAATGAGAACACCAGCAACACCTTTGGTCATGCGTTAAAACTCGCCCTCGAAGAGCTCGATGGAAGCAGAGTAAGCCGTGGGGCCAGAATGCCGGGCGTAGAAGAGAAATGGACACGCCTTAAGAATACTGTCATTAGTACTGCCAACACCATCTTAGGCAGTAGTCGTAGAGATCGGAACGACTGGTTTGATGATGAGTGCAAACTAGCGACTGAACGTAAGAATGCTGCATACCGGGCAATGCAGCAGTCTCATAGGACGCGGGTACGCGAGGAGAAGTACAAAGAGCTCAGAAGATCTGAAAAAAGACTTCACAGACAAAAGAAAAGTGCCTGGGAAAAAAACCTTCTCTGTGAAATAGAGAAAAGTAGAGAGCGAGGTCCGCACCAGGCGCGGAAGTTCTACCAAATAATCCGCAGTATGACGCGGTACACACCACGCTGCACTTACTGTAAGGATAAAGAGGGTAATCTGATCACCGGTCCTGAAGGCATTCTGGAGCGATGGGAAGTGCATTGCTAAATGGTCAGCTCACAGAAGAATTGGAGGTTCCACCAATGCAAGACCAAGACCAAATGCTGCCGCCACCAAGCATTGAGGAAACGCTAAAAGCCATTAGACAGCTAAAATCAAATAAAGCCCCTGGAGCTGATGGCATACCAGCTGAGCTGATCAAACAAGGAGGGACAGCGTTACATCACGCAATTCACGAGATCGTGGTGCACGTATGGGAGCAAGAGGAGATGCCGGAAGATTGGCGTCGTGGTATAATTTGCCCCATACATAAGAAAGGAGATATCACACTGTGCAGCAACTATAGGGGTATAACATTGCTGAGTACCGCATATAAGATACTCTCCACTATCCTACAAGACCGGATATCCCCATACGCTAAAGCCATCATTGGCCAATATCAGTGTGGCTTCATCCCAGGCAAATCAGCAATTGATCAGATATTCACCCTTAGGCAGGCGATGGAAAAATGTCTGGAATTTAAGATTCCACTATATCATCTGTTTATAGACTTCAAGGCCGCCTACGACAGCATAGCCAGGGTAGAACTATATAATGCCATGAGAGAATTCGGCATTCCAAATAAATTGATATGACTTTGTAGGTTGACCATGACCAACGTAACTAGTCAAGTAAAAGTAGCGGGATTGCTGTCCAAACCAATAAACATCTATAATGGACACCGACAAGGGGACGGTCTGGCCTGCCTCCTCTTCAACCTGGCGATGGAGAAAGCAATCCGTGACTCTGGGGTTACAACAAGAGGGACTATTGTCACCAAGTCCAGCCAGATACTTGCCTACGCAGATGACATCGACATCATCGGTAGAACGGAATCGGATGTACAGGAATCCTTCACCCAGATCGAGCAGGCGGCACAAAAACTGGGACTGCACATTAATGAGGGAAAAACCAAGTACATGGTGGCAACTTCTGCGAAGAGAAGACCTAACGTTGGTCAAACTATCAGGGTAGTGGAGCACGAATTTGAAGTAGTGCAATCCTTTAACTACCTTGGGTCAATAGTATCAGCCGATAACAATATGGAAGAAGAAATACGCGAACGGCTGATTAAATCCAACAAAGCCTACTATGGTCTATCAAGGCTCTTTAAATCCCGAAATTTATCCAGAACATCCAAGCTACTACTGTACAAGACCATGGTCTTACCAGTACTCATGTATGGATCCGAGACCTGGGTGCTTAATAAAAGGCACTCTGAACTCTTGGCCGCGTTCGAGAGAAAGGTCTTAACGAGAATTGTTGGCCCCGTATGTGAGGGAGGACGATTCCGGAGACGCTACAACCATGAGTTGTACGCAATCTACCTTGAAGCTCATATTGTAAGAAAAATCAAGCTCGGTAGACTCCGGTGGGCGGGACACCTAGCTCGAATGAGCGAAGAGGAGCTTGCCCGGAAAGACCTTTGTGGCAGGATGTATGGAAGGAGACAGCGCGGCAGACCTTGTCTGCGATGGGGGGGTGGCGTAGACCAGGACGCCCAGAGCCTGGGAGTGCTAAACTGGATGACATCGGCTCGAAATCGGGACCGGTGGAGAGATTTGTTAAATAAGGCCAAGACCGGATCCCGGTTGTAGTGCCGATGATGATGATGATGATGAAGTAAAGAGTAGTGTAGCTTGTGATAGTATGGAAGACTATCAAAGATTTAAATCTGCATTAGGGGAAGCGGAAAGCCATGCTACTCAAAGGAGTAGACCCACTATTCTCTCCGGAGGAAATACTCGAGGAACTAAAGACGGTTGAAACTGACAATCTGAAATTTATAGGCGTAAAATCATTCTCGACCTCATTTTCCAAAAGTAGAAACCATAAATTACCGTTTTTCATAGTCTCATTAAGTCCTGATAGTAAAATTGATGGACTGAGACACATTAAGCATCTCAACCACCACATGGTTAGTTGGGAAAAAATCCGCAGGACTAATCGGGTGCTACAGTGCATGCGATGTCAACGCTTTGGGCACGTTGCCTCAAACTGCAATATGCAGTATAGATGCGTAAAGTGCCTAAACATACATGCTACGGGGGAATGCCCGCTGGGAACAGAAAAGATCACAGATAAAAGTCAGTTGGCATGTGTGTTATGCAAAAACACAGGTCATACAGCGAATTTTAGGGGTTGTCCAAGATTCCAAGTTCTCAAGGCAAAAATGAAGAAACGCGTAAACATCAAATAGAAGAACAAAAACAAACGAAAATTCGCTCCTATAGTAACTTCGTCGCTCCCAGTATGTCATATGCTCAAATGGTCTCTGGGTCGAACAAACCTGCTAAACTAGCACCAAACGCTCAAACCGAGCAAAAAGGATCTGCTCGCGAAGAAATTTCAGAGCTAAAAAATTTGCTGTTGGTCATACATGGAAAGATGACTGAGTTTGAGAAAAAACTTAATGAACAAACTGCTCGAATAGATTTCATCTATTCGTCGCTATTTGCAGATTCATTCCCATAAACACAGAACTTTTACAAATGGAATCAACAATTAAAATTATCGCCGTGAATGTTAATTCACTAATCAGAATTGAGAGAAGAGATAACTTAGCTAAACTGTTGGAAGCCGAATGCCCCGATATTCTTTTGGTTAGCGAAACTAAGCTTAACCAAAACCATAAACGGGGCTATAAAAACTACAATATGGTAAGAAGAGACAGACCCAACTCCACACAAGGAGGCGGTGTTGCACTGTTAATCAAAAAAGGGCTTCGATATAAGATTATACGAGGGTTGCCTTTTATATTTCGGGATTAGAGAACAAAACCAAATATTGATCATCGAAAATCACTTTATTGTTTTTCAAAATATTCCCCATTAAGATCTATACACTTTTGCATGCGTTTGAACCATTGTCGAAGCACTTTTGCCACTCTGATTGAGGTATCTCCAACACATGCATTCTGAATGCAGCAACCGCTTCTTCAGGTGCCGAAAAACGTTGACCTCTCAGTTTGTTTTTTACGTACGGGAATAAAAAGAAGTCATTCGGTGCCAAGTCAGGACTATACGGCGGATGACCCATCAAATCGATGTTTTGGGTGCTCAAAAATGCAGTTGTCGCAGCCGATGTGTGACAGCTCGCATTGTCGTGGTGAAGAGTGATCCGTCTTCGGCGGTTGGTTTTCCTGATTTCTTGGAAGGCAACTGGCAAACAGTTGTGTACCACTCAGAATTGACTGTTCTGCGTTGTTCTAGTGGTATGGTTGCGACATGTCCAGTTTTTCCGAAAAAACAAGCGACCATTTGCTTGGAAGTGCTTCGTGCGCGAACAATTTTTGTTGGATTTGGCTCATCTTGAAACACCCAGACAGTCGACTGCTGTTTACTTTCGGGCTCATACGCGTAAATCCACGATTCATCACCTGTCACCATGTCATAGACGTGTTTCATAGCACCGCGACCGTATTTTTTGAGCATTTCTTTCAACCAATTGACACGAGCCTTTTTTTGGGCGATTGACAAATTGTGTGGGATCCAACGCGAACAAATTTTTTTGACAGTCAAATGTTTATGCAATATTGAATGTATGCTGGTCCCACTAACGCCTAAGGTTGTCTCAATCTCACGATAGGTCACATGACGATCTTCCAATACCAGTTCGCGCATGGCATCAATGGTTTTCGGAACAACAACTGATTTTGGATGACCTTCACGAAATTCATCTTGGAGTGAACTACGACCACGATTGAATTCACCATTCCATCGATAAACACAGGTCCTTGATGGAGCTTCATCGCCAAAAATTGAATTAAGTTCATCCATGCACTGTTGCTGAGTTAATCCACGCCGAAAGTTGTAAAAAATAATCGCACGAAAATGTTGACGATTTAATTCCATTTTTGGGCCGAGATGAATCTTTTAAGTTACTGTAAACAACACAAATAGCGCTCGTATGTCAAAACGTTCTGAGTGCGTATAACCTCAAAAATGTCCAACTTTACGACAGAGCTGTCAATTACCGGATTGCAACACCAGGGTTGCCAAATCCCAAAACATAAGAGGCAACCCTCGTACACAGTAAAGAGGTGTACAACTTCCAAATTCTAGAAGCAAGTATTGTGGAAATCCCATTACAAAGTCAGAAGAATATATATGTGGTATCGTTATACGCCCCTGATGCTACCCAGAACCCGCGTTTCATCAGTGAACTAAATACGCTCTTTCAGGGCCTCAGACTGCAATCAGAAAACAATTTTTTTTTTTTGGCAGGCGATCTCAACGCAAAACATGCCATATGGGGTAACTCATCCACCAACACAAGAGGTAATGCCTTATTCAATTGGTGGCAAGCAAACCTAATCGAATACAATGCAGACATTTACGCTACTACCACACCATCGTACCCAAGAGGTGACTCTTTTCTGGACCTCCTCTTAATCGATGGTCGAATACAACTCCTAAACACGGACACCAATAACAGAAATTGTCTTAGAACAGTCGAATATGACAGTGATCATTACGGTCTCGCCACAACAATTAAAGTTCCAAATGAGCAAACGTTGTTTGAGTTGTGGGAACAACCTTATACTTACAATTATCGCAAAGCACACTGGCCACGTTTTGACCGCACTATGAAAAGAGAAGTCCTCTCAAATGCGATAGACCCACCCACCTACAAGAACCTTCAAAATATAGAAATAGACCATTACCTCCAAGCAATGGACCACATCATTAAGAAATCAATGGATCTCTCTATTCCAAAAATAAAGCCCGATGAGAGTCACACAGGTCAATACAGAAACTCAACTATCGACGCTCTGCATAGACAGAAAAGCAGTCTCCTATCCAAGTTGAAAACACTATACCGGCAATTCACCGATCGACAAAACCCGGAAATAATAACACTCAAGTCCTTGATCCGAAATATTCAAAAGTTGATTCGGGAAAACTACAAATTAACCATAAATACAGAATGGGAACAGAAAATTCGAGCTATCAAACCAAAGGTCTCGAATATGTTGCCCCTAATAAACAAACTATTTCGAAGGAAGGGCTGCAACGACATTCCGTGCCTGAAAATACCACAAACGCCAGGCAACGATGAAATACTGCTAAACGCAGGCTTTAACCTCGAAAACATGGTTTTTGATGATGATTACTTTATTATAACAGACCCTGAAGGGAAATCGAACGCCATAGGTGCATGTTTTGAGTCGACACATAAAGTGAACGAACCTTCTCGCTCCAATTATAATCTAGAAAGAAGGGCTCTCGAAAACCACATTTCACTTCGCAACACAATTACCAGGCGGCGTACTGAAAACCGAAATTTCACAGTGTTTAATGACGTCGATAGAGCAAATTACCCACTAGCAAATTCAGAGAACAACTTGTTTGTAAACAAGGACGAACTCCTAGGTATTTTTAAGTCACTTAAAAATAAAAAGTCGTCTGGGATTGACCAAATTACAAATACTGTTCTTAAACAATTGCCATTGGAGGCAGTAAACATTTATACCATTCTGTTTAATAACGCATTAAATAACTCATATTACCCAATGCAGTGGAAAACGGCAGTAGTCCATCCCATTCCAAAACCTGGGATGGATAGCAGCAATCCAACTAATCTCCGTTCTATCAGTCTACTCCCCAATATCAGCAAGGTGTTTGAAAAAATAATAAACAAAGAGCTACTAAAATGGGTTGGGAATAATACAATTTTTCGGACAACCAAATTGGTTCTAGAACCCAGCACAGCACTATCCACGCGGCATCGAAACTAATATCGGATATACAGTGGAACAAAGCAAAACGGCAGTGCACTGGCGCATGTTTGGTGGACTTTGAAAAGGCCTTCGACACCATCTGGCTTGAAGGGTTATTCTATAGGTTAACCGCTCTTGGCATGCCTGCAAACTTGCTTTATATGGTGTATGACATGGTAACGGATAAACAGTTTATCGTTAAATGTGGAGATACATTTTCCAATAAGACCTTCACCTTAGTAAACGGCTTACAACAGGGAGCAATCAACTCTCCTGTTCTATTTAACATTTATACTAGTGATCTGGTAAACTCTCTCACTCATGCCATTGCATATACCGATGACATAGTTATCTACAGAACGGGTAGCAAAATCGAGATCATAAATAGAGGTTTACAAGAAGATCTCAACAAAATTAAAGCTTATGGTGATAAATGGAAGATGAAAATTAACTTCCAAAAGACTGAAACGATCCTTTTCAGGACACCCGTAAGCGGGGCCTCGGGTGACACAAAAGAGAATTGGAGAAAGTTTTCCATTATTGGACAAAACGGAAGACCGTTGGCAGTCAGAAAGGTTGTTAGATACCTTGGTATCTGGCTAGACCAATTCTTGTATTTCGATAAACACATAGCAACATCCCTCTCCAGAGCGAAAAGGGCCTATACGATGGCGAGGATATTATTTCGAAATCGCGTCCTGGATTCAAAAGTTAAGATCATATCATATACGTCACTTATACGACCCATACTGGTGTACGGTTGTCCTATATGATTTAACGGCGCTCTTTACTATATGGAAAAATATAGATTATTCGAGAGACAATGTCTGCGTTCCTGCCTACGAATGTACAGTACACGAAATATTATCGAAATGAAGACCTGTATAAAAAGAGTAGACAAATTCATAATCAAAGTAATTCGACTCCATGTTGCAAGAGCAACAGCTAGTGGAAACAATTTGATCTCGGGATCCTTTTACCCCAACGATAGGTATCTGCAGAGCACTCTTCAAAGCGGCTTTGTTCCCCCAGAAGCATTTCTCTTATTGGATAATAGAGGTTTTATACAGGACAATTCGGGAATCCCCATTATCTACCACGTTTTCCGGAGAGCTAAGGACAAAAGAATTCGTTATAACTACAACATCGACAACTCCTCGGATCGTCTATGTTATAGTGCGGCGGTAGGAGAGCGTGACAAACAAAATGAATGTGATTTTCCACCAACCTGGTGGTGGCTAAATAAGGAAGAAAGGACTGCACGTCCCCATACTTATAACGCCTCATAGGCTAAACGGCATCTCCCTTCCGCCATCCGGCTTCTCCCTTCTTCATTCCGCTTCTACCATTTCCTTTTCCCAATCTTTATTCTTCTTTTTGTTCTTCCCACTCAATTCTCTTAATTTTAACTTGTAGTATAGCTGGCTAACAAAAAATAAAAAAGGTATATACAGAAAAACAAAAACAAAAAAAAAAAAAAAAAAAAAACATTAAAATATTACTAGTTTCAAGTTTTTATCTATTTTACTTGATTATTTCAACTTACTTTATTAAAATAATAAAACTAATAAATAATTGAACACCGAAAGGTATACCTTAAAATTGTAACTAGAACAATTTAGAGTGCTCGTGCAGGGTCAGTAAATTAGATTAAGAATTATAGTTAAAATAGGCTTAGCATTTAGTCTAAAATTGTAAAAAAAAAAACAAATTGTATATATCTTTTGCAAATAAATACGTTTTCAATCAATCAATCAATCACACCTCGAATAAGTGGTGCAAGAGAACGGTTATCGTGAATTCTACTAACGACTAGAAAGTTAAATATGATGGGAGCCAAAAAGCATATGTGATCGTTTTCTTTTGTATCCAAATGATCAAGAAAATAATTCATTATATTGTAGCGAGCTTAGGGTTCGCTGGATTAATTATTTTGAATAAATAAGAGCCGTTGAATCGATTTTGAATTAATGTGACACTTTATTAGTCGGTTAATAACAACCGTTACTTTTTACCGTACACTTAACGATTTCTTCACTTATCGCTTCCGTACTTATCGCTTCCACACTTATTACTTCTTCATCATCATCGGCACTACAACCTAGAACCGGTCTTGGCCTTATTTAGCAAGTCCTGAGGCTTGTTAAATTTTCCATAATGATTTGTTTTTTTCCGGGCAAGGTCATTAGTCTTGCGCCACTTATTACTTCTTACTCATTGCTTATCGCTTGCTTGACTTTCTACTTCTTACTCATCGCTTGCTTCACTTTCTCACTTATTACTCATCACTATGCTCTGTGTGCGGCGTATTTATACTGTTTCAGCGTTTCGTTTCCGTCCGTTCCATTGCCTTGAATGTTCTACTGTACCTAGTCTCCAGTTTTCCATTACTTTATAGAATATTCTAGTACTGTGTTTCGGACTCTCTAGAATATTCTAGTACTGATTGTCATATGCGCCACACTACACTCCGCCTAGATTAGTTCGTCCCGAACTAAGTTCATTGGTCTCCCGGGCCAACAAAAGCCGCCAGTCGGTCGCGATGCACCACTTTCATCTTGGCGTTCGGCGGTGGAAGTTCTTGACCTTCTTCCAAATTTTCTACTGCTCTCCTTTTCGCGTCAGCTCTAGCCTGCCGGCATTTTTCCTTTTCCTGACGACGGAATTCCTCTTGCATTTTAGGGATCTCATGCGAATAGTATAAGAGAAAATGCATCTGCACACCCTTAAGCTCTTCTGGAGTTTGCACATCACGTAAGCGGTCTAGATCTTCATCTTTACTTACACGCGTATCATCTGGTATTGGAGCATCTGTCGATTTCATAACCGTGTCCAACTGGTAGTTCCGCATCTTTTCAAATAACTGGAGCAGTTTGTTCTTTGGAGCTGACAGTAAACACCAGCCTGCGTCGTAGTAATAGACTTTCCATAGATCGTCGCACGTTAATTCTGGTTTCACGTGTTCTTCTCTATAGAACGCAATGAACGGCACCTCTAGCTGTTGACTACACCTACAATCTAGGGCTTGCTTGATCTTTCCCCCCGTATGTGGTGGCTTACAATAGCGGTCTCGACCTCCAACATCCGTTGATCTCTCTTGTTCGGAAACAGTTGATTTACAAAACGCATGTTTGTAAATCCATTCAGCTTCATCTTGTAGTTCATTGGGTCCCTTTGGAACAGGTGTAACGGGAACTTCGCGCAATTGCTCCCGCTCAGGAATATCTGTTTTACGGATTTCATTGTCGAAATCAGTAAAGTGACCCCTTTCCAATTCATCATTGAAATGTTTTGCCGCCTCAGTTTTCCTGTGACTACGTTCAGAGCGGCGTTCAACATCGTCTTCGTCGTCGAATAGCTGTTCGTCTATAGCCTGCTGAACCTTCATCGACGTGCTGTTCCTCTCCATCACTTTCTTCATCCTGTGTACGACGCAGACGCTTGGAACGCTTTCTGCCTTCGACTTTCAAACCAAGATTCTCTTCAATAAGGCCACAGTCGTCGTCTTCCTCTCCATCACTTTCTTCGTCCTGTGTACGACGCAGACGCTTGGAACGCTTTCTGCCTTCGACTTTCAAACCAAGATTCGCTTCAATAAGGTCACAGTCGTCGTCTTCCAGTCGGTCGTCCAACTCGTCATCATCATTGTAAATCCGTTTCAGGGAACGGTCTGAAGCATCAGTGTCTTCATCATCACTGCCGTCCTCTTCAATCGGGTTATCATCAATGAAATCCTTCAGTTCTTCACGTAACACATCATCGTCATTTTCCTCCTCTTCCTCACTGCTGTCGGCCATAGCTTTGCTCTTCCTGAGTTTCTTCATTTCATGTGGCTCCAATTCCTCCTCATCCTCAGATTCTTCCGCTTCCGAGTCCCAGAATTCTTTCATACACTGCCTTTGGGCATCCAATTTTGCATTAACCTCTGCAGCTCGCGCATCCAATTTTGCCTTAAACTCTGCAGCTCGCGCGTCCAATTTTGCATTAACGTCTGCAGCTTGCGCATCCAATTTTGCATTAAAGTCTGCAGCTCGCGCGTCTAATTTTACAGCTCGCGCATCCAATTTTGCAGCTTGCGTATCCAATTTTGAAATTACGGTGTCAAATTTTACATTAACATCTGTAGCTTGTGCGCCCAATTTTGCCATCATAATCCTGAACATCTCCGAAATGTCCAACGGTTGCGAATTCTTCTCCGAATGTCGATCTGCCATCGTCACAATACACTTCCACAGACTTATTTATTTCACCAATAATTAATCCCACTTCTGACACCAATTGTAGCGAGCTTAGGGTTCGCTGGATTAATTATTTTGAATAAATAAGAGCCGTTGAATCGATTTTGAATTAATGTGACACTTTATTAGTCCGTTAATAACAACCGTTACTTTTTACCGTACACTTAACGATTTCTTCACTTATCGCTTCCGTACTTATCGCTTCCACACTTATTACTTCTTCATCATCATCGGCACTACAACCTAGAACCGGTCTTGGCCTTATTTAGCAAGTCCTGAGGCTTGTTAAATTTTCCATAATGATTTGTTTTTTTCCGGGCAAGGTCATTAGTCTTGCGCCACTTATTACTTCTTACTCATTGCTTATCGCTTGCTTGACTTTCTACTTCTTACTCATCGCTTGCTTCACTTTCTCACTTATTACTCATCACTATGCTCGCGTATTTATACTGTTTCAGCGTTTCGTTTCCGTCCGTTCCATTGCCTTGAATGTTCTACTGTTCCTAGTCTCCAGTTTTCCATTACTTTATAGAATATTCTAGTACTCTGTTTCGGACTCTCTAGAATATTCTAGTACTGATTGTCATATGCGCCACAATATTTTCTAGGTACCCAGCAGAGTTTAACTGATGCAAAAGACCTCAGTTTGTAACCTTGGCGCAATGGCTCTTCGCTGAGGTATTTCACCTCCAATTTCACTTTCTTCAACCGTGACAGCCATTGCCATGACGAAAGCGGGAGTTTAATATGATCCTCTGTTTTTATAATAATTATCTAAGAAAATCTGAGTAAAACTCACGAGTTACAATTGTCTCCTCGAGCAAAAACGGTGATTTGTGGCATTGTGAAAATTTCCCCATAACACGGCCCTATCCAACTGACAGCGGGAACTCCACTGTAAGTCTCCGGTCATATTCAGATTTATGTCCACTAAACAAATGCATAGATGTGCACGTTCGATGATTTTGTGGGAGGTGACACTTGGGTTGTTAATCATTATCAAAAGGTGAACGATCCATTCAACTGCATGCGCAGATGGTCATGAAAGTTGAGTTTCACGTTCGTTTTCGGCATTTCAAACCACATAATAACGGTCAATTGACTTGATACATCTATCGCAAAGAGTGAAATCGCGTAATAAAAGAAAATCAGAATAAAAAAGGCACGTACACAAAATACAATAAATACAAACTCCCCAATTGCTAGCCCCACACGGCCATGGAATAGCAACGTAATTGCAACCAATTTGCGGAGTTGATCGAAACAATCGCACGATCGAAATTGAAATCTGGGAACAATGATCTGCCTGTGAGACGATTGGGAGCGCGTTTAATGACACCAGACGAATCCAATTGATCGAGTTTTCACGTTGTCGCATGGGAGGTTTCATGTCTCGGACGCAAGCCAATTGAAAGCTGCTTAGCGCAGTATCAACTGAGGGACTTAATTAGTTTTCATTCCAGTAATCAGCTGACCGGTAATTAGACTAAATTGGTTTGTTGCTTTTTGACAAAGGGGAGGCAGAGCGAATCGCTGAGAAAGTAATTTCTTTGTGAAAAATAAATGGAGAGAAATACATGTGGAATGATGGGACCTCGAACTAAAGTGGAGTTGTAAACGGAATAAAAACGAAATCAAAAGAAGTACTCTAAAGTACTTAACTGTTTAGTTGATGTGCGAGGAACAGAACAATGTTAGCAGATGTCAAAATAAAGTACGCTTTGCTAGTCCAGATAAATTCCATTTATTATGAAAGCAAGAAAAAAATAGTTTTACTATTAGGTTTCGTGGTTCATCAGTTTATGACGAAAATTTTGAAGGACTACTAGTTGAAGTAGCTTAAAAGAACTACTAATACGGTGGAAAAGGAAGTGATCATCAATGCAATTCTGAAGTTTTTATTGTATAACTAACTTTATTTATGACGTAAAAGGCTAATCCACGATAAGACCCACGATTATAATACATACCAGGGCGATGGTGTGATACTTTTAAATATTAATGCATGGTGCTAGCCGAAGAAAAGAATGTAATGATGATTCATCTTAAAAAAATCTTGTTTTCATCCCCTTATTTAGTATTCATAACAGTTATATTGCAAAATAATGAAATAAAAAATTAAATAGGAAAAATATATAACAGAAAATATCGATAGTATCACATACTCTATACAAGGGTGAAACAAATATAAACGGTTTTTTTATACATTTATTGAATTATGTTACACACTAACTACCATCATCATCATCGGCACTACAGCCGGGATCCGGTCTTGGCCTTATTTAACAAATCTCTCCACCGGTCCCGATTACGAGCCGATGTCATTCAGTTTGGCAGTCCCAGTCTCTGGGCGTCCTGGTCTACGCCATCCCCCCATCGCAGACAAGGTCTGCCGCGCTGTCTCCTTCCATACATCCTGCCACAAAGTACTTTCCGGGCAGGCTCCTTTTCGCTCATTCAATATTAACTTCAAGGTAGATCGCGTACAACTCATGGTTGTAGCGTCTCCAGAATCGTCCTCCCTCACATACGGGGCCAACAATTCTCCTTAAGATCTTCCTCATTGAGCACCGACGTCTACGATCCATACACGAATACTGGGTAAGACCATGATCTTGTACAGTAGCAGCTTGGATGTTTTGGATAAATTTCGGGATTTAAAGAGCCTTGAAAGATCATAGTAGGCTTTGTTGGATTTCATCAGCCGTTCGCGTATTTCTTCTTCCATATTGTTATCGGCTGATACTATTGACCCAAGGTAGTTAAAGGATTGCACTACTTTAAATTCTTGCTCCACTACCCTGATAGTTTGGCCAACGTTAGGTCTTCTCTTCGCAGAAGTTGCCACCATGTAATTGGTTTTTCCCTCATTAATGTGCAGTCTCAGTTTTTGTGCAACCTGGTCGATCTGGGTGAAGGTGTCCTGTACAGCCGATTCGGTTCTACCGATGATGTCGATGTCATCTGCGTAGGCAAGTATCTGGCTGTACTTGGTGACAATAGTCCCTCTAGTTGTAACGCCAGGTTGAAGAGGAAGCATACTTTTAAATATTAATGCATGGTGCTAGCCGAAGAAAAGAATGTAATGATGATTCATCTTAAAAAAATCTTGTTTTCATCCCCTTATTTAGTATTCATAACAGCTATAATGCAAAATAATGAAATAAAAAATTAAATAGGAAAAATATATAACAGAAAATATCGATAGTATCACATCCTCTATACAAGGGTGAAACAAATATAAACGGTTTTTTTATACATTTATTGAATTAAGTTACACACTAACTACCATCATCATCATCAGCACTACAACCGGGATCCGGTCTTGGCTTTATTTAACAAATCTCTCCACCGGTCCCGATTTCGAGCCGATGTCATTCAGTTTGGCAGTCCCAGTCTCTGGGCGTCCTGGTCTACGCCATCCCTCCATCGCAGACAAGGTCTGCCGCACTGTCTCCTTCTATACATCCTGCCACAAAGTACTTTCCGGGCAGGCTCCT
Source organism: Microdon myrmicae (assembly GCA_963931805.1). Classification (NCBI taxonomy): domain Eukaryota; kingdom Metazoa; phylum Arthropoda; class Insecta; order Diptera; family Syrphidae; genus Microdon; species Microdon myrmicae. The sequence goes on along the minus strand of OZ007497.1, from coordinate 238,371,040 downwards.
TTTCGCTCATTCAATATTAACTTCAAGGTAGATCGCGTACAACTCATGGTTGTAGCGTCTCCAGAATCGTCCTCCCTCACATACGGGGCCAACAATTCTCCTTAAGATCTTCCTCATTGAGCACCGACGTCTACGATCCATACACGAATACTGGGTAAGACCATGATCTTGTACAGTAGCAGCTTGGATGTTTTGGATAAATTTCGGGATTTAAAGAGCCTTGAAAGATCATAGTAGGCTTTGTTGGATTTCATCAGCCGTTCGCGTATTTCTTCTTCCATATTGTTATCGGCTGATACTATTGACCCAAGGTAGTTAAAGGATTGCACTACTTCAAATTCTTGCTCCACTACCCTGATAGTTTGGCCAACGTTAGGTCTTCTCTTCGCAGAAGTTGCCACCATGTAATTGGTTTTTCCCTCATTAATGTGCAGTCTCAGTTTTTGTGCAACCTGGTCGATCTGGGTGAAGATGTCCTGTACAGCCGATTCGGTTCTACCGATGATGTCGATGTCATCTGCGTAGGCAAGTATCTGGCTGTACTTGGTGACAATAGTCCCTCTAGTTGTAACGCCAGGTTGAAGAGGAAGCAGGCCAGACCGCCCCCTTGTCAGAGTCCATTAAAGATTTTTATTGGTTTGGATAGGAATCCCGCTTTTTACTTGACTAGTTACGTTGGTCATGGTCAACCAGTCGTAACAATTTGTTTGGAATGCCGAACTCTCCCATGGCATTATATAGTTCTACCCCGGCTATGTTGTCGTAGGTGGCCTTAAAGTCTATGAATAGATGATATAATGGAATCTTAAATTCCAGACATTTTTCCATCGCCTGCTTAACGGTGAATATCTGATCAATCGCTGATTTGCCTGGGATGAAGCCACACTGATATTGACCAATGATGGCTTTAGCGTATGGGGCTATCCGATCTTGTAGGATAGAGGAGAGTGTCTTATATGCGGTACTCAGCAATGTTATACCTCTATAGTTGCTGCACAGAGTGATATCTTCCTTCTTATGTATGGGGCAAATTATTCCACGACGCCAATCTTCCGGCATCTCGTCTTGCTCCCATACGTGCACCACGATCTCATGAATTGTGTGGTGTTACGCTGCCCCCCTTGTTTGATCAGCTCAACTTGTATGCCTTCACCTCCGCGGGTTTTACTTGATTTGAGCTGTCTCATGACTTTAATGTTTCCTCAATGCTTGGTGAATTTGCATCGGTGGAGCTGTGGCGGTTCCGCCAAATCCCACGGTTTACCTTCCTAAAAAAAACCCATAATCATCACCCAAGACGCTCAAGTCCTCGCCAATGCATTCGCATTCGGCAGCTAAAAATGCTGCACGCATTTAAGAGATCAAATCTATAATCTTAAAATCCCTATAAAGAAAACTTACCTTTTCATGCATCCCTTCGCATACAATTTCCGTAAGATCTGGTATTCTAAACCAATTCGGTACCAGACAAATTCCTGTAAACAAAATAATTCGGATTGCATTCATTGTAACCGTCATGACAGGGACCATAAATATTGCGCCGTCTATTTTCCCAGCCGCGTCATGTACCTTTTCATACACATTGCCTGGCAACCTTTTTTGTTTGCCTTATCAATAAACAACCCAAGCAGCTGCATATAATTAGCGCAATAGACGCTGAAACCAAATTCTCCAGCATTTCCTAATGCAAACATGAACCCGGTTTCTACTGCAGCCAGAGATGCCATAAATATCCAATTTGCCTTTAGCACCTTTTTTCTCCCAACGTCGATAATAGCGACGAGGCATCGCGTAAACAATTAACCGCATTACCAACGGCGCATTTGGTCATTTTCTTCCTTTTGTCTTTGCCGCCTGCCTGTTTCGTTGTTCCACTGCTGTCAAGCACGTGTGAATAGCATCGATCTGAACGATCACCACACATCTGGTTTCCTATACCATCAAGAGAGACTTTATGTGTCTCTGGTGTTAGGTAAAAACGATATCCTTGTTGGAGAGGATATCGAGGGAGTGCTATTCCAACCACAGAACGGATCGGTCGAGCCGTTCATCATCCCTTGTAGGGTGTGCTCGTAATGCACACCCTAGAGTTTTTTTTTTTTGTCGATACCAGTCGTGCGTGTTATACAGTTCCGCGAATTTTCAATCCTTAAAGTTAAACATACCGTAAAGCGAACAATTAATAACCAAAATGTATACGGTGTCAGTGGAGTGTCAGATGTGAAACAATCTAATTAAACAAACAATTCGCAACGAATCACTTCACCAGTGAAAACAAAAAATCATCCTAATTTATCAACTGTTCTTAAATGTAATTTCAGTTTAAGTACTTGTTACTAACAATAATTTCCTCATCAAGCCGCTCCTTACAAATTGTAAACTCTCCACGTGAAAATAAAATACATTAGCAATAAGTGTTTCCTTTTACTTGCTTCTTGTGGACGGTGTGTGTTGCAGAGTTTAGTTTTGTTTTGTTTTTCCTGAACAAATTTCTTCTCTCGGAGTTTGCGGCGAAACGCCTAAGTTGTGAGGACGAAGTACAATCCTGCGCCCATGCCGGTGCCACGACTTCGTACTCCCACAGAGCCTCCAATTCTTCTGTGAGCTGACCAATTAGCAATTCATTGAAGTGCACTTCCCATCGCTCGAGAATGCCTTCGGGATCGGTGATCTTATTACTCTCTTTACATGCAGTAAGTTCAACGTGGTGTGTCCTGCGTAATACTGCAGATTATTTGGTAAAACTTCCGCGCCTGGTGTGGCCTCGCTCTCTACTTATCTCTATTTCACAGACAAGGTTTTTTCCCAGGCACTTTTCTTTTGTCTGTGAAGTCTTTTTTCCAGATCTTCTGAGCTCTTTGTATTTCTCCTCGCGTATCCCCGTCCTATGAGACTGCTGCATTGCCCAGTATGCAGCATTCTTACGTTCAGTCGCGAGTTTGCATTCATCATCAAACCAGTCGCTCCGATCTCTACGACTACTGCCTAAGATGGAGTTGGCAGTACTAATGACAGTGTTCTTAAGACGTGCCCATTTCTCTTCTACGCCCGGCATTCTGGCCCCAGGACTTACTCTCCCTCCGTCGAGCTCTTCGAGGGCGAGTCCTAGCGCATGACCAAAGGTGTTACTGGTATTCTCATTGCGTAAGGCAGCCGTGTTGATTCGAACCTGATCCGCTGATGCAATATGTCTCCGTAAGGCAATCCGCACTCGGAAAACTGTACGCACCTCGGTACGTTCGTACCGTCATCAGACGCAATAGCTATACTATCAACATTTTTCATTATAGTCTCCTGCGTAATCCACAGCCTTTTGCCACCTATTTGGAAGCTTTAATATCCTTTGTTCGTAGAAATATTTACAGCGAGTTGTTAGCCAATTGCGTACTTGCTCCTCGACTTCTCCATTTTTTTCGAATTGTTTTCCTCCAAGTGTTTCCTTCAAAGGTGCGAACAAAACATAATCACAGGGAGACAAGTCTCGGCTATAAAGAGGGTGTTCGGGGGTTTGCCAGCCCATTGGCAAGGACCCGGTGTGAGGCCTGGCGTGTTATATTTCTTTTTTTTAGTATTATCTACAACAATTAATATATGTTTTTGTTTCGTAAAACTTACTCCGGATCGGTCTTGAGTGTTGAGACGAGGTCGGTTTAAACTGCTGGGGAATGTAGGTGAAGCGGATTTTTCAAATGATAAATCCGTTTTGTTTTTTTTTTTCTTTTATTTCCAAGTTAATTTACCAATTCTTGTATTTATTCTGAACGATATTTATATTTTTTCCATTTCTTATTTCATTCTATTTCAAATCACATATTTAGTCTATTGTTTACTTGTATTTATTCTGTACGATATTTATTTTTTTCACAAATTCTTATTTCATTCTATTTCAACAATATTTATATTTTTCTCATAATAACCGACGCACGTGTTAACGACTAGATTTTAAGAGAGTTAATCCTGTTTCCCGCCAACGGATTTCGGTTTTTTTGTTTTTTGTTTCGTTTCCTTTTCAATGCAGGAACTGTTGTCATTGTGAGAAAACGAAATTAGGGGAACTATTGTTGCATTCAGGCCCCTCGATAATGTAGTGGTTAGTATACCTGCCTGTCACGCGGGAGACCGGGGTTTGATTCCCCGTCGGGGAGCCTCTGACGCAAGACTAATGACCTTGCCCGGAAAAAACAAATCATTATGGAAAATTTAACAAGACTTGCTAAATAAGGCCAAGACCAGTTTCCGGTTGTAGTGCCGATGATGATGATGATGATTGTTGCATTCAGTCTATAATATTTGGGACCTTATTGCAAACCAAATATTATCTACTGGGATAGGGATCGGGTATTTTTAGGGTTGTTATTTTATTTTAAATTATTTTAACCGATATTAATTGTATAACAGGCTTTGTCATGAAGAAGGCTGACAACTCGAATGGCCATACCTCGTCTTTTGTTTCGATATGCGGCTTTTGCCGACTGTAACAATTAGCAGTAGTGAGCTGCATTCACCGTTCGATGTTCATGAGGAAAATCAATCATTAAAATTCCCTTTGAGTTAAAAAAAATCGTTGGAAGAATTTTTCCGGTTGAAAGACGAGTTTTGGTCTCTCGTTTTCGATACGTTCTCGCACACTTTTAAATTCTCTGGTCCACGTATACCGCGGTTCTGGGACAGTGAATCATCACCAAACTACGCCCTCAATCGATAAAACATGCCCATGGGTTTAACACCTTCAACATTTTATAATACTCGCTCGTGGCTGTACTGACTCCAAAGTCGAGTACGACCGCTAGCCTAGCCGGTTTCCCTACTCAAACAACAGTCACGCACAAGGTTATCTAGCTCGCAATTTGTTGCCATCCAAAAAATTAAAATGACCGTTTATATTTGATTCACCCTCGTCGAATCCTTACATTTGTGTTGCCGAACCTGTCACAATTGTGAATAAATAAAGGTTTGATAGCACAAAATCGTCAGATGAAATGGAAGACATACAGTCACTCGCAAGATGTATAATATTCGTCATGGAAGGGTTTTGTGATCTGGATTTCGCCGCGGATCTAGTGGGGCACCTACTACAAGGGCATAATACCTGTAGAGGTTGCTTTCGCTCATCTTTCGCTGGTTCCAACTTCCATCCTTTCCCGAGACGATATTGGTTTTCTGGGTCAGGCCATGTAAATGGAACGCGAAATGGGTAGGCGAAAGGTATTTAACCCCACAGTGGTTTGTGCGCTTCGCAGGATCGCCACAGCACAACCCCCCGTGACGCAGTCACGAAGTTCGTTCGGGGTACTTAATCTTGCGGATAGCATAGTAGTTTGGTATGTGTTGGTCTCTCCACCTAGACCGATACTTTAGGGGCAAAGGAGCGAAAGAAAACATTATATTTCTTTATTTGAGGTTGGCATGAGTTGCAGTTTCAGGGGTGTTGGTTTGGCGGTTCCCGCACATTGAGGATTCTCGCGACGTTTTCTCGGGCGCGTTGGTTGATGGAGGATTTCTGTGGCTTCTGATGAAACCGTTAAGCGGTGGTTCGGTTCTTGCTCGGTGCTTGCCATTCCTTGCGTTGAACTGCGAGATCGTGTATTGTGTGTATACACAGATCAGATCACGTCGGGGTCACCAATTATAGCGTATTGCAACTATAGTGAAGAACGTGTGATTCGAACTGACACTATTACGGTTAGAATCACTAAAAATTGAAGCAATGCTCAACACATCAGGCCACTGCCGCGTGTACGAATTCGATTTCTAAACTCAAGTACATTCAACTGATGTGGAATTGTTATGTTATCGCTATGGTATACGGCTCTGATGCTTTGCTTATTCGAATTTCCTTTCGGTGTTCTTCACTATTTGCTGGTATATTGTGTGTGCATCTGTTAGAAATGCCACACTACTTTCCTCCTCAGTAACTTTGTTACGATCAACTTCGTGCGCGAACGACAGAGCGAAGAACTAGCAAGCAAGAGGACGTCGGACCAGGCGAGTGTGCCCGTGCTCTATGCGGAAGTCGTGATCGAGTAGTAAAGTTCTGTTTACGTATGGAAAATTGTATGTTGTGTGTATACAGATCACGTCGGGTTGTTGAGTTAAGCAAGGATAGTGAAGACGGTGATTTGAACATACGATGAAACGGGTGAAAAGCGAAGCATTGACGCATCAGGCTACTCGCCGCGTGTATACACAGATCACGTCGAGGTCACCAATTATAGCGTTTGCGACGATAGTGTAGAGCCTGTGATTCGAACCGACCCTATCACGGTTAGAATCACTAAAAAATAGAACCAAAGCTCAACGCATCAGGCCACTGCCGCGTGTGCGAATTCGATTTCTAAACTCAAGTACATTTGACTGATGTGGAAATGCTATCTTATTGCTATGGTATACGGCTTTAATAGTGTGCTTTGACTGTTCTTGTCTTGTCTTTAAGGTGGTGTTGTTCTTCACTATTGGTCGTGTGTATCTACTAGAAACGCCACACCAGATCACGTCGAGGTCACCAGTTGTAGCGTTTGCGACGATAGTGAAGACGGTGATTTGGACATTAGATGAAACGGCTGAAAAGCGAAGCATTGAAGCATCAGGCTACTGACCGCGTGTACGAATTCGATTACTAAACTCAAGTACATTCGACTGATGTGGAAATGCTATATTATTGCTATGTTATATGGCTTTAATGGGTGTGCTTTAAGGTGATGTCGTTGTTCACTATCGGTCGTGTGTATCTGCTAGAAACGCCACAACATTACTAGTTATTTGCTACTTAAGTCAACATACTAAAGTCGCTAGAGAACGGGATCGTTGACGGATATACGGTATACAGGTCCGCGCCGTCAGCCTGAAAACCGATCATCACGAGCTGTTAGTTTGTCTGTTTTTTTACATTTTTTCCAACATTTTTTATTTCATTTTATTTTTCTTAGATTCAAACTTATAGGCTAGACTGCTTAAATTCTAGTTTAATTACCTTACATTATAACTTGCTTGTGTTTCGCGGACAGTCTAAGCCGAACATAGCATGACTATAGTGGTGTATTTTACCTTTCGGCGACAGAACTTTGTTTGTCGTCTTAATTGTTTAATCTGTTTATTTTAATAACCAAGAAAAACAAAAAAAACTTAGTGAACATTTGGTTTTTATTTGAAATTTAACTTACATTTGTTTTTTTTTTTTCTCTACCCTAATCCTAGAAAAAGTCAAGAGCCGGTTGCTCCCTCACTATGTCACATCACCTCGAATGCATAATAAGTCTTGCCTTTTTATAGACACTAAGCACCACTAACACTTCCATAATCTAAGAAAAGTTAAATCTATGTAAGCTTGCCCTTGTTTTGAGACGTTATTTACTCTTTAGTTGCCATTCAACCACCTGGTTGGCGTTATTTCTTAACTTCTCTTTAATTTGACTAAGATATCGCCCTACTGTACAGCAGACAGTCTTCATCTGTATGTGCGACTTCTCGCCCATAAACTATCCGGTCAGTTTATGTCCTATGCGAAGCCTGAGCCACGGTTTTCCTTCATTAGTAGTAGATACTTTATCCGAAGTGAAAATTCTCGTCCAATAGCTAGTCCTACAAAAACACAGACACCATTCCATTAATCTATAGAGTTGATGAAATGGTTGAGAGAAATCATTGACCATCTTCCGAAGCCTTGACTGATGACACACTCGAAATGGTTGAAACTGGTGGTAGGACCAAAACTTGTCAGCCTACTCTTCATAGGCCTAGATACGTTTTACATGAGAGATTTCGTTTTAAAGTAGAGTCTACTTCTTCACCCGGTATGAATTTCCTTCCCAAAGGTTAGGAATATCAGTATCCAACAAATCTGACATCATTTGGATCAAAACGGTTTTATGAAACTAACTCAAATTTCTAACAGAATGTGTGAATTACACTCGTTGATTACTCTGTGCTTAACCCACCACATTATTTTATGGGTTCCTGTCAAAGTGCATTAAATTAAAAGGCAAATCATAATAATACAATAAAACTACCACATCTGGGAATACTATGACGGCAAAAAAAGGAGTACAAAACCAAATAGCGATGCCCATAATAATAATAAGCAATTACTTGGAAACGATAAAATTTGATATACGAAATATCCTTGCTATTGTTGCCCATGAATGAACACTTGAATAAACACAAGCTGCTAAAGATTGTTGTAAGAAATAAACAATTCTCTGTGATCAATTACAAATCGCTGGGTAAATATTCGTCCCATCTGGTATGGATAAACGAGGAAGTTAGTGCGGATCGCGCATCTTTGTGTGTGCCCTGATTGAAATAAGCCAACAAACAAAAGGTAAGATAAAATGGAAATTGTATTATTCGATCTGCACCACCATCGACTAAGCAGAAATGTCTTCCACTGATCGGAGGTCAAATATAAATTAAAATATTAAATTGAAGAGTTCTTTGGAATTTGTCAGTAAAGACGGATGTAACCGTGGAGGCGTAAATATGATTTAAATTAATAAAATGAAGAATCGTTGATTACCGTCCCGCGAAACGAAAAATATTTAAAGCAAAATTAGAGCCGCAGTTAAAAAGCCGGTTGTACACCAAAATATAATATTAAAGAGCCGACGTTCAGCCGTCAATAAAAGAGAATTTAATACCAAAGATGAAGATCAATCGTCTAGTTCGGATGTCGAATGTTGTGTTTTTTTTATAATTTAAGGTAATGTGAGAAGTAAGGTCAAGAATATTTTTCGGAGTTTTTATCACCGAAATTGGTTTATGTAGCGAGCTAGCGAGCTAACCATGAGTGCGGTCAGATTCAGTTCCTTATTGAGTTTGACTTATACTTGGCTATTGGACGCGTCGATCAGTCGTCGTTAATGACGTCCATATTAATGTTTCTTGCGAACTCACAGCGCTTACGAAGCGAGTGAATCGCGGTATTTTGTCGACCGGTTAAAAAAGAATAATTATAATTATTAATAATTGTAGGGGTTCTTTATATTATACGGAGAACCAACCTACAATTACAACCCAATTTCGCCCACTAACCGCGCACCGCGTCTACCCCAATCCCTTCCATCGGCCAATTTCACCTGTAAAAGGTATATCCCAAAAGGACGCATAAACTGAATTCATTATTCTATGCAGATAATGCATAATTGAATTCAGCCCTTTCTTGCCATACGGCACATTATATCATAAACCACATGAGATATCCACCGGAAATCACAATTTCATGTTTGGTTAGCAACAGCAAAGTCTGAGCAAACGATGTTGCAGTATCGCAAAACCGCTTGGGTAATATAGAATTCGTTTAGTTTGGAAAAAACATAGAATATTACCATATACAATAGTAAAATAATTTGAATAAACTAAAACTCCTATTTAAAAACCACAATCACATTGCACTATCTCTCTATTAGCCATAGTCTCCCTAACAACCATAGCCCAGTCCCTTACTAGCCAATTCCGTTTCCTAGAAATAACAATCGTCGAAGCAGAACAAAAAAGGATGTGAAAAAGAACGACGCGAAATTTTTTACTGATTGATTTAAGTCGTGTGCGTGTGCGGTTCGGTCTCCGGGCATTGTGTAAATTCGAAAAAGAAAAAGAAAATTGCAAAACAAAAATTGTGAAATCAAATTTGATTCAAAACGAACATTGTGAAAATTCATTTAAGAGAAAATAATGGAAAGATTAAAAAATAAAAGTGCGTAAGGAAATTTAATCGTGTTTTATTCTGGAAGTTCTTCGTTAGAAAGTGTGGGTGCAAGAAATCCAAACTCGGAATTGACAACAATCAAGTCAGTTAGGGGTAAGTTTGGTGAATACCCAATATAAAATAATTGTTAAAAAATCTTTAACATGGTCACCATCGGTTTTGCTTTTGAGAAAGCAAACCAACCCCGAGATCATCGCGCTCTCCGTTTTAGTTCTCACATTCTCTCTAAGTCCATTGACTATTGGATAAATTCGCAAGAGTTTATTCACCTCGATGGGCGGGGAAATGAGAGAATGCAGATGAGTGTGCGATGGAGATTGGTTGATCGCGTGGATATAACCAGCAGTCGAATTTCATCCCCCGAGGTGTGCGCACACACAACAAAAAAGTCGAGATTTAACCACCGGGGTACGTACGCACGCGATTTTTATGTACAACACGAGTCGAGTGTTTGATTGTGTGACACTCAGAGTCGAGTTTTATCCGCGGCCAGGTTAAGTGGTTGTGCGCTAAAATAACAAATAAAAAATAATAGTGTTTGGTAAAAAATGAGAAGTAACTGAAAAATTAACTCAACAAAAACTATGTATTCATATTACAAGTAAATATTAACTGAAAGACAAACTGAACCATAAACTAGAAGCGTGTAAAATTAATTGAATAGCAAACTGAGTCAGAACTATGTGTTTATAGTAAAAAGCTGGGATATTTTTGTGAACGTGTGTTCTGCCGAACACGTGTTGGGGGTATACTGATACCGTGCCCGTGCTGGCACACCCTACTTTAACCCCCCACATAATAATAATAGATATTTAAATCAGTGTCCTATAATGTAGGCGAATTCTTGATGGTAAACTAACGGGAAAGAGACCGACAGGACGGCCGCGACAGAGATGGGAGGACAATGTTAGATTGGACCTCGAGGAGATCGGATCGGATGGTCGAACGTGGAAGGAGAGCGCACAGGACAGGGAACAATGGCGGAGCCGAGTCGGTGAGGCCATGAACTTCCGGGTTCCTACGGGCCAATAAATAATAATAATATAATGTAGGCAAGATTTTAAATTTGTCCCATTTGTTCACTAAAATGTTACCAAAGGAAGGTATGAGATAATAACCGACACCTCAAGGTCTTATATAATAAGACGAAAGAGCAACGTGTTTTCATTGTTAAGCAATATTTTGTAAACAACAATGGTTAAGCAGCTGAACTATTCATGTGTCGGTCCAAATATAATCAGAGTGGTGATGTTCATCAACATATATTCCATTAAAGAATATAGATTAATTCAAGAATTCAAGGAATCAGTTAGTATTCATCAACACTCTAGCCATCCTTCAACACAGAATTTACGGTAAATCCAGAATCATCAATTCGGCTACGTGATCATGAATGTCCAATTCATTTCCGGAAGATTTCTATAGGATATAGGACTCTCAAAAGAATCGTTATTTTATGCATAAAAAGTGCAATTGACACAAGAACTAAATTTTACTGACAAATATAGCGATGAGATATCTTTGAATGTATTATTAAACAGCAACTAGTAAGGGCTGATCTGTAAAACAAAACAGTTTTCAATGAGGGGGCTCACTTTTGTATGTGTGTCAACAAATTTCTAGTAATATTTGGGAGGACATCACTTTGTCCTTAAAAAGGTGAGGGTTGTCTCTTTAATAGATCCCCCCCAAGCTTCTTGGTGCGGTCAACCTCTTTTGAGGGAAGAGTGGCGACCGTTTCAGCTTTAAATCTTTATTTCTAATCTTTGTTTATAACTCATATTTGTAGCTTATATTTCAACATTTTTATTCAATTTACGACTTTATAGGTTTATTTGGTGTCCGCACGGCGGTGGGCAAATTCCAAGACTGAATTACTATTTCTTTAATTTTTCTAATTTAATTTGGATTTATTAAATTGAATGGATTTATTGGCGTCCTCACACCAATCGAGACTGTTTCTCGAATCAAAAAAAAAAAAAAAAGAGTGGCGGAAGGCCGACTTAAACGAGACAAGGATAAATATGTCCTTCATCGTGTCTCTGACTTCTGGTCATCTTGCGACAACCGGAATCACCCGAATGCTTTCGGGGTACTTGGAGCAAGTACCCGTCGATGGGGGTAATAGCACACCGACATATAAGTGAGATTTGGGAAAATGGCGACCGTCAGACCATTTAGAATGGTTGATGACACTTCCTTGCGTAAACTCGAAGTCTGTCTATTTGGGGCGAAGATATACAGAACCATATGAGAAAGACGTACAATATTCCACATCGGATGAGTCGGATGCCCGAGAAGTATAATTTTGGTGTCAACTTTGTTGCTCCAGTTCAAAATGTTGTGCAGTTGCTTAGACCGGCCGAGGGCCCTTTGTTACGTAATACAATTTCGTGGCATTTGGACAAGGGACAGAGATGCTCCAATGAGGATGTCTGGAGATAAAATCGCCACCTATGATGAGAGGTGTATGCTCCGAAGACCTTACTAATTTGCCGATATCCTCAGTGTTACGGCCACAACCACCCATCCCATAAAACCTACCTCTTTGGAACTAAGCTCCATCATTAATCGCGCATACAGTAAATATCGCGATATCAATTCAATATCAAACAAATTGAACTGCACGTTCAATTTGTCCATATTGAATTTAAGTTGAATCCAAAACGTGAAAGAACGAACCATATGTTCAACACGCAGAATCCCCTGGATCCAAATCTGTGGAGCAGATGACCAACTTTCAAGTAAAGTTGTTAAGAATTATAAATCGCACGTCTGCAATTTTATGATCCTTCAAAGGTTTGTTTACCCAAACCATTTCCCACAAGGAACATCCTTACCCATTCGCCTAGAAGAAATAAACAGGCACCATAAAATGAACTCAGCTCCTCGATAGCATAATGGTTAGTATATCCGCCTGTCACGCGGGCGACCGGGGTTCGATTCCCCGTCGGGCAGCCTCTGGCGCAAGACTAATGACCTTGCCCGGAAAAAAAAAATCATTATGGACTCAGGACTCGCTAAATAAGGCCAAGACCGGTTCCCGGTTGTAGTGCCGATGATGATGATGATAACATGAACTGCTCGTTCGCCTAAACAATAACAACATAGAAAATCACAAAGGTGCATTAGAACGACTCACTATTGATTTTCCTCTTTGTATTTCTTATCGATTCCCCACGGAAGAGATCATTGCCCGTTCGGCTAAAGAAAACAACAGGCACCATAAAATGAACTGCACGTTCGCCTAAACCATAACAACGCAAAAAAAGGGAATCATGCACTATTGATTTTTCTTTTGTGTTTGATATACCGCAAAGTGGATCAGCCGGGAAAAAGGAGATATCCTTTTATCTGCCGGAGGAAACAAAGATTTCGATCCAAAGAAAAAGAAATGAGAAAACCAGTAGAGATGGTTGGATTTTGAATCTCGATCGAGACGGTGAGATAACGGAGTTGTTTTTCAAGAGTTGAGCGGAACGGTCGGGTTGATGGTTCTAGAATTTAGACTGAGTCGGCCTTCAAGTGGCGCGCGGTGTGAGGCCGAGAAAAAAGTACTAGATAAGTGTTCAAAACATTCTGAAGAGTTTTACAAAGAAAAAGTCTTGTTAAACTTAATAGATTTTCGTCAATTAACTGTGTCGACCGAGGAATATATGTGAAATTAGGAACTAATTTAAGGGACTTCTATGTGTGTTGACCGAGGAATATATGTGAAACTGGGAATTAAGTTAAGTGACTTCTATGTGTGTTGACCGAGGAATATATGTGAAACTAAGAACTACTTAAAGTGACTTATTTGTGTGTTGGTTAGAAATAAAAATTATTTTAAATATAAAACAAACAAAGAGTGTTTTATTTTAAAGGTGTGACAAGTGTGTGGGGGGTTTAAAGTAAGTGGTGTGCAAAGTTTTACAACATCAGGATTAAGGGGGCCATTATTTGTTTTATGCGAGTGGTGTACGGAGTAGATATTCACTCTGCCATTATTAGCCAGATGCAGTTCAACCCCGAGAAAACAGTGGACTCAAAATGTTGGAGGACAATAGCTTCGTGGCGAAGTCCGCTATTCACTAGTATACACGTGCTACCTCCGTTGATGGTGGGACCCCCAGTGAGGGTTCGATTTCTTCCAATTATGGTGAAGTTTGGGAATATGAGACGGTGACATGGATGCATCCTAGTTTCGGTTACAAGAACCATCTCAGCCCGGTTATCCTTTATGAAGTCTGACACTACCATACACTTTGATAGCAAAACAAGGGAGTTGACATTTATAAGGATAACTTTAATGTTGGTATCCATTTTGGAGGGTATGTCGTGAAACGGAGTGCATCCCTCTCAGCCTGGGTTGTTAGTTTTTCATATCGGAGTCGAATATCGTCAATTAAACGGGAGAGACTAAGTAGTTTCTCCAGCATTGAGTACGGCCCCCTCGGAAGCTTTTGTATCGTTGGTTGGATTTGTGGCGTTGTGTTGGCCTGTACGGCAATTCGCTTAGCGACTTGAATGTGTTTTGGTGGGAGATTTACTGGGAGCGTTTCCATATTCTCTGTTTGGATCCCTTTAGGCATATCGGCAAATGTAAATCCATTTAGGATAAAATATTGTGTGGTCTGTTTTCCGAAGTCTGATGTGACTATTGTTTAGCTTGAGTTTCCTTGGATCATTGAACTATCTCTTTATATTTAGGAGAGCTCCTGTAACTGGCCGCAGTTGCAGCAAGTTGACGAAGTTATTTCATCCTGCACATTTGTTGTGGGATCGTATGTTGCCGGCGGGAGTTCGCGCCTGCCAATATCGTGGGATTTTCCACAACGATCGCAGCTCCGGTTCATGTTGTAGTTTCGCGAGACATCCCCGAAACGTTGGCAAAGTCTGTATTAAGGTACTTCACTATTATGAAATACCTCGAAGACAACTTGCTGATGCAAGACTGGAAGCGACTTAGTCCGTATTATAGAATCTATGTCGGTTCCTGTAGCAAGATGTAGCTCCCATATGTTCACCTTGCTGTATTTTTCAGGTCTGATTTAGTGAATTTGACATTAGGAAATGTTGTGTGAAAGGCAATTTATTATTATTATTATATATTGGCCTGTAGGAACCCGGAAGTTCATGACCTCACCGACTCGACTCCGCCATCGTTCCCTGTCCTGGGCACTCTCCTTCCACGCTTGACCAGCCGATGCGATCCCCTCAAGGTCAAACCTAACATTGTCCTCCCATCTGTCATCGTCGCGAGCGTCCTACAGGTCCCTTTCCCATTGGTCTACCATCAAGAATTCTACGCACGATCCTATTGTTGCCCGTTCGCGCCACATGTTCGGCCCATCTTAATCTTCGCGACTTGATTACTCTTACTATTGTAGGTTTGGGGTATAGCTCTTCCAATTCGTGATTGTGGAGTTTCCACCATTGTCCTGCCTCCTCGTCATATTTACTTCCAAAGATACCCCTTAAAACTTTATTCTCGAATACACGGAATTTGTTTTCTTCCCGCTTTGTGAGAGCCCATGTTTCGATCCGTACAGAGCAATCAAGGGCAATTACAATACTTGTTAAGGGGATGGTCCCCGACTTTTTGTTGGCCCGAGTAAATGTGTAATGGTTCATGTCATTGGACTTAAACCTGTCGTCAACCTTGCGGTAAGTCTCCCTGTCGTAAGTTACGATTTTGTTGAGGGATGGGTGTTTAAGGTCTTTGGCTTGAAATTGGATATCCCTAGTCACCGACGAAATCCTTCAAAGTGAGGTATCCCGCCACGACTCCGAGTTGCTGTTCCTTTTTAGAAACAGGTACATGGATCTTTACCGCTGGCGGCACTGTATTGGAAACACACGCAGTCTTTGGCTTTGGGACATGTTTCGAAGTTGCCCTCGGTGGACATTTGCGGTGGCATGGCTAGTTTCACATTTGGGGATGTCAGGGACATCGATATTTTTTTTAGGACAGCTGATGATGATGATGATGATGCGGGTAGTATTGGCGTGGAGCCAGTGGCAATATACTTACTAGAGGGGCCTCCCTCGCAGCTTAATGTTGGCAGCAGTGTTTTGCACTTTGGGGCCCTATATGAGTTTGGGGGTACGTGAGTCGCCATCGTCCATTCAAGGGCCAGAACTGTCGGCAACGTTTTGCACTTCGGGCTCGAACTCTGATTGCGAATTGGAAAATTCCGAAAAGGCACTGGACGGGGATGGGAGTGAGGTGGCATCTAATCAGATAATTTCTTTTTGGAATAGCTTTCTCAGCCCTGAGAGCTTCGATGACCTCTTATTGGTTTCTTTATAAGGCCCATCATGCCCTGATTGGGCTGATGGCCCAGACCACGAGAAGACCGGGTACCCATTTATCTATTAAAAAAGCACCAATGAATGTATTGGCTACAGAGCCCACGGAGGAGAGGGGCAGCGGAAATACAATGGAGATTCAATATAAGAAAACGCAGTAAAAGTAAAAGGGGGAACAACAAAAAGAATGGAAAGAAGAAAAATTTACCGATTAAAGTGAGTAAATAAAATATATCAAAAGCGGTTTATCTCCCGACGGCGCGAGTGTTTCCGGAGCGTTACAACCTGCAACTGTTCAAGAAGAACTGCAATTTGGTGGCATCTCCGTGCGCCTAATCATCATCATCGGCACTACAACCGGGAGCCGGTCTTGGCCTTATTTAGCAAGTCCTGAGGCTTGTTAAATTTTCCATAATAATTTGTTTTTTCCGGGCAAGGTCATTAGTCTTGCGCCATCTCCGTCCGCCTACTCGAAGTATATTTAAAAACAAAGAGAGATTAAAAATCAAAATTTAAAGTTAATAATGATGAAATAAGCAAAATGGTGAAACAATAAGTTGTAGAGTAAGTAAGAATGAAGTAAATAAAATATATAATAATTTTGTTTTCGTTTCACCCGCTTCCAGTGATTAAAATCTTTTGTGTTGAATTTCGGGCACATTTACTTCCGATAACACTTCACTGAAGCCACTAGTACTGGGCATAATTTGGTTTTTCACTTAGATGTTAATGCCGTTATTGAAAACTCCTGATTGTCGAATAAGAAATCCATCGGCCTTTTATATCATATCTCGTCGAGATTTGTATGAGAAAAGTATATCAAAATTCTTGGAAAAGCAGACAACATTTGTCATGCTATTCGGTTGGCGCGAAGTTGTAAAGGAGTGTGTGGGAATTTGGTTTAGCAAATTCTCGGCAGTTATAATCATGAAACGCATTTCATAATGTTAGGAAATTTTAGTTTATGCATGACAAATTAACATCTGATTTATCATGCATTTGGTTTTAACTTGGCTCTTTGGGGAATTTGGGAAAAATCAATGTGCGATAATAGAATATTTGGTTCAATTTATTGTGCATTTGATTCGATATTAATTTCGATGAACGAGTAAAGATGTGTTTGGGATTTGATTATTATGCAGGTATACATGTGGATGCAAGTATGTATAAGGGGGGAAATGGTTGGGTTTTGCAGAGGATTTGTTTTTTTTTTTTTACACAAACACGCGCACAAAAGGGGGTTTTCAAGTACCCTTAAATGTCAGAGCACAGTGCGAGCGGATGGAGAGGAAACGGATAAGGAAAGGAGGTGTCAATGTATATTGGTCTTAAATGCCTGGACATCACAACGACAAAGAAACACATGATCAGGTAGAACATTCCACATTCGTGTGATTAGGCTATATTTATTTGTGCGGCTGAAGTTCACTTTCAACGTGAACTGATGCGCATTCACAGATTGACGGATATCGCGGGAAAATAATCGAAGGGGTCGGAACACATTCAGCAAGTTCAGTACAGCAACGACCGTTATAATACCTACAGAAAAGAGATAGGCACGATACGTTGCGCCTATACTCCAACGACGGAATTGATCGACTTCGGACTGAGTCCCCAGTAAGTTTATAGCGTTTGAAATAATAGTGAAGAAGATCGTGTGATTCGAACTGACGCTATGACAGCTCGAATCACGAAAACAAATTTACCTAAGCGTTACACACCAGGCTACTGACCGTGTTTAGAATTTCATTTCCAAACTGGATTATATTCCACTGGTGTGAATTATTTTTTTGTTATTTATCGCTTGGTATACGGTTCTGATGTATTTTTCTTATTCGATTTTTCGTTCGTGTTCTTCACTATTTCGCTTGTGAATCGTGTGTATCTGTTAGAATCGCTACAAGTTTCATTGCTCGTTTTTTCATCCTGTCGAGCACGTGTAGTATAGTTTTGGATGCGCCTGACCAAATTTGGGAGTTGAACTCCATTTTTGGACGAATATACGCCTGGTAATGTTAGCCAGGTTGGATGGAGTGAAGTATCTTTTGCATCTCTTAAGGAAGTCCATACACATGGTTGCACTTTTCGCAGCTTCAAATATGTAGTCGTTCCAATTAAGAGTCGAATTAATTCCAGTGCCGAGGATTGATAGTTCCTTGGCTTCGTCGATTCAAGTGCCGTTCATAGACAGTATATTTACTTTGGGGTCCGCCTTTGACGACAAGAGGCAGCACTGAGTTTTTAAGGCATTAAATTCCACTCGGTTAGATAATCTCCACTGATATATCTTGTTGAGGTCTGAATTCAATGTATCAAGCATAAGCTGGTGGTTGGTAATGACGTTCGAAGAGATTGGACGGGAGTGTTCGTATAAGTATGTTCATATCAGTATGAGAAACACAACGTGCTATCATCAGCAAACGAGTGAATTGTGTTTAGGGTAATTGACAAGAGATCATTTATAAAGATCAAGAAGAGAGTGGGTGCGAGTACCGAACCCTGGGGAACACCTGCATTAATTTAATGGGAGACAGATTTGACACCATCAAGAACCTGTTAAGGACCGACCTTGAGTCCAGGTCCCCCCAACACGCACTAATCCCCTTTCGTTAGTTTCCTCTCTTTACCTCTGAACGGAGAACAACTCGCCAGGTAGTTAATTTGCATAAACTACTTTGTGCAAATTCTACTTAATAGAGAAAATAATAAAAAGCGGCGTTGGCGCCAAATAATAAATAAACGTCAACGGCGAAAATAAACAAGATTTATTCGACGAAAAGCGTACAAAGCAAAACGAAGTGTGAAAATAGTCGCTGAAATCCAAATTCGGTATTCTAGTAATTCTCCCTGATTACGTCAGTGCAGCATTTACCAAATTAATACCCAAGGATAGCTGAACTAGAGGACAACACGCCAAAGCTGATCAGGGGAGCAGCCAGTCAACGCCCCCCTGCACCCAGCCGCAGCTCCAATCAAGCTAAAACAAGTAAGTCAATTAAACTTACCAAAAATACTCTTAAATTATATAATCATTCAAATCAAATATATTACTATATTAAATATATGTGTTGTAATAGGGGCGGCCGAGAGTGAGGTCGCGTCCAGGAGAAAGCGTTCCGAGGATGAAGTGAAACTATGGAATCACTGCCCGAAAAGATGAAGTCCTTTTTCCTTGAGATTGACTTTTATTAATTGATTATATTGTTGATTGGACGAGAACCGATGGTGTTCACTCGATGAAGGTTGAATGCAGACTGACGAATTGGCATAACTGCCAATTCAAAAAGCGACGCTATTACATCATCGTGGTGACAATCGGCCAGTTGGTGCCAGCTGCTGCGCAACTGGTATACACGCGAATGTACTAGATTTCTCCAGTGCATTTCAGCACATTTAATTGCCAATCCGCAACATCCCGCCCGCCTTCGCTAATCATTGGCGAATCATTTTGTTCCAGGGGACGGTGGCTAGGGGCCGGGAGTGTGTGGTCTGCTGGTGGCGGTTGGTCTTGGTCGGCTGTCCACTTTCACGTGGATGGTCGGTTGAGAGGGGGCCGCCCGCCCTGAGGAGCGCTGGAGGCTTAAGGGTCGGGGATGGCCCGTATGATCGATGGCGACAGGGACCTCTTTCCCGTCGCTGATGCCCGTTGCCTTTTGTGGTTGCGGGACCGGCCAGTTGATCTGGGTTAGAGTTGTAAGGTCGCAACCCACGATCAATGACCACGCGATGACTGGTGATGGGTCTCGCTATGTCGAGACCGGTGGTGGTGCCATGTACTGCGCACGTTGGCGCCCGTCTGGAGTGAGTGGCCGGCGAGATGCGGCCGTTGGGGGTGTGTGCCTGGCACTGTACACGTGTGCTGGCGGAATGGCAGTCACCGGCCAAGTGCCTCCCGGGGTCGTCACAATGCAGCCTCTGTGGATGCACAGAGGGGCGTGCTTTCTTGCTGGAGTTCGAGAGACCGCTGGTTGCTGGGGAGCGCCGCCCGCCAAGCGGGGCATTGCGCGCTCCTGGTCCTGTTGTGGTGGCTACAGGTGGTAGCGGTTGGCCTGAGTAGCTTTGGGCCTGGGCAGGAGCTTGACCACGTGGTGTCCTGGGTGTGGTGGGATGCCTTAAAGTGTTCGAGTGGGTAAGCTCCTGGTTCCTCGGTGGCCCCCTGCCCCCGCAATGGTTCAGCGGGCGGGGGGTATGTCTTGTAGTTGGGTCGCGCAAGTGGTCGGTGGCTGGTAGTTGAATGGGACTCGTATGTGGCCACTGGGGCCGATGCCGGCGAGACGTCCTTTGCGTTCTCTGATGGAAGTCGCGGCCGTCAGTCGGAAGGTCGACCAGTTCCTCTGGGTCGGAGTTGTAAATTCGCAACCCACGAGGAATGGCCATATGATGGCTGGTGACAGGCCTTGTCACCTTTGCGCTGGATGATGTGGTGGGTGCTGAGCCTGTTAGCACCCATCCCAGTTCAGTGGCTTGCGCGACGAGGCCGGACCGTTGGTCCTTCCTTAGGCCTTCGAGGATGATGTTGGGGTATATGTCTGCCCCAAGGATGATGTCCACCTTCTCGGCGGAGCCGATGTTCGGATCTGCAAGTTCCATATCCGCCACGAACGAGAGATCCCTTGTCGTTGATTGTGGTGGTGGTGTATATACTGAGAGCCCTGACAGGATGAAGGGCCTTAGTGTCCATTGGCTCGAGCCGTGGAGGCGAGGAGTGGTGGTGATGCCGGCCTGAGTCCCGGTGGCAAGCCCACGAGTGCCCCCAACACCGTAGGCGGGGGCGGGTGATGCTTGGCGTCGCAGGTGCAACTTTCGGGCAACTGACGACGAAATGAAGGTGCCGCTGGAGCAGGGGTCCAACAGAGCACGGACTTCAATCCTCTGTTCGGTCTCCGACGTCACGATGACTCTGGCTGTTGGCAGCAACGCGGAATGCTGTGAAGGGGTGCTGATTGTATGTGCGCAGACCCCTTCCTGACGGTCGATCCGGGGGGCGGATCCTTTGGCTCGTTGCGGCGGTGATGTTGTCCCGTCGATGGCGGTAGACCGGACATGCAGCAGGGTGTGATGTCTCCGCTGGCATCGACGGCACGTCTTGCTGGAGTGGCTGTCGCGCAGAGGGTGGCGACCCAAGCAGTTGGTGCACAGGTTTCTTTTGTGTGCGAAGGACTTCCGACGGCCAGGTGTGAGTGATCGGAAGCCCTCGCAAGCGTAAATGGTGTGTGGGGCCCTGCAGAATGTGCAAGCGCCCTGTTGCTTTACGGGTGTCGGCGGTGTTTTGTGCATCGGGACACTGGGCTGGTTAGTCATCGGGCCGGCTACTGTTGTTGGAACAGTCGAATTCGTGGAAGGCATTGGCGTTGGATCTGACACGGATCCTATGTACGCCGTGCCCACTGCTTGCTCTGGAGTCCGTGTGACGGTAGCCAGTTCCTCTGGGTCGGAGTTGTAAGTTCGCAACCCACGAGGAACGGCTATGTCATGTTGTGCCCCACAATGCGTGCGCGGCATCGTCTTCTGTGGGGGGGCTTCGGCTGGTCGATCATCGGGACCTTGAATAGGTTGGGCTTTGGGCAGGCGGCACTCTGGTCGGCGGCCCGCTCACTCTTATTCACTGTTCTGGGGTGCGGTTCCGTTTCTGATGGCTTGATGTCAGCACTGGTGGCAGCTCGCTAGGTTGAAGGCGGTTGGTGCTATTGACCATGGTTGGGGAGGCTGACTTGAGCGCGTACTGAGCCTCGAGGAGCTTCGTCTGTTCCTCCAGGTATATTTCTTCGGTTTCGCTGAAACAATCCTCCGCGAAGTATGTGTGCTGTAGATAGACCGGTGTCGCCGTGACGAAGATGTCGTGGTGCTGCTTGGCGAAGGCTTCCCACCCGGCTCGGAGGACCAGAAAATGTTGTAATAGGGGCGGCCGAGAGTGAGGTCGCGTCCAGGAGAAAGCGTTCCGAGGATGAAGTGAAACGATGGAATCACTGCCCGAAAAGATGAAGTCCTTTTTCCTTGAGATTGACTTTTATTAATTGATTATATTGTTGATTGGACGAGAACCGATGGTGTTCACTCGATGAAGGTTGAATGCAGACTAACGAATTGGCATAACTGCCAATTCAAAAAGCGACGCTATGACATCACCGTGGTGACAATCGGCCAGTTGGTGCCAGCTGCTGCGCAACTGGTATACACGCGAATGTACAAGATTTCTCCAGTACATTTCAGCACATTTAATTGCCAATCCGCAACAATATGAATTAGATGATTAAATTGTTAAAATAATACATAACAAACCACTTGAATTGAACGAGCAGAAAGATAGTCTCTTATCCATTGGATCATGGAATTGTCCACTCCATACTAATGCAATTTTGACAAAAGAGCTGGATGCCAAACCCTGTCAAAGACTTTTGAAATATCCAATGAAATATCCACCTTGCTTTCACCGAGGTAGTGGATGGAATGGCTCCACTTTTGAATAAGGTACGTTATCAGATCTCCTGTGGACCTGTCGCTACGAAAGCCATATTGGCGGTAATTGAGGAGGTCATTTGATTCCAGATATTTCGAAAATTGACGGTTGATAAATGATTCCATTACCTTCGAGATAATGGAAGTTAGTGCTATGGGTCGATAAGAAGAGATGATTTGTCACCTTTTTTCGGGATTGCCTGTATGTTCGCTGACTTCCATCTATTTGGGAAACGGCTAGTAGAATAAGACAAATGGAAGAGTTTCCGCAGTGGTTTAGCGAGTGAAGAGGAACAGCTCGTCAAGAGGATTGGGGGAATGCCGTCCGGACCAGCGGATTTGTGTGCGTTTAGCTCTTTGAGTACGCGTTCGGACGCGAATCTGGCTCATGGTGTGTTGCTTATGCCTATGTTAAGGTGGAACTGATGTAATATCAGGCAGCATTAAGTTGGCTGCAAAACGTGCAACAAGTAGATTCGCCTTCTCTATTGCAGTCGTGACTGGTCTGTCATCAACTATAAGCGATGGAATGGATGAAGAGGCTGAGTTTTGAATGTTTTTCACGAATGCCTAGAAGTTTCTACTACCTGTGGGAGAGTATAGTATTTTTTGTCTCACTCTCTGATCATGCAAGAACTTGGTTCGTTGAATATACGCATTGCAGTTATTTCTAGGTCTCTTAAATCTTTTTCGGGTTTCCTAAGTATTGTATGATTTATACAAACAGAAGCTCAACTCTTTAGCCTCAATAGCTTCTCTGCACCGGGAATCGAACCACATATTTCTTTTGGGTTTGATACTCCTTACTCTGTGTGGAATAAAGGTCCGCATGCCATGTAGAATCGCTATAGTGTCAACATCGTTATTGAGGAAAAATAACGACCAATTTAACTTCCCAAAAAAGTCGTACAGACCTTCCCAGTTGGCTTTCTCGTAGAACCATACTGTTCTTTTGGGAGCTTTCTCATGAACGTTACTATTGGTTAGAGCAAATTTAGCTGACACGACACAGTCGTCTGGGGTGCCCAAAGGCGAAGAAACTTCAATTGTGAATTTGTTTGGGTGGGAGGTGAAAAACAGGTCCAGTGTGTTGGCAAAATGAACATATATGTCTGGTACCCGTGTTGGCTCATTGACAAGTTGAGTTAAGCTATTTGAATCAGCAAAGAGCTGGACATATTGATCATCCGGTGTTGTGTGTCCGGAGTGACGAAGCCACTCAGAGTTAGCACATTGAAATAACGATTTCAGTGTGCGGGTAAACGCTCAAGATCCTATTGATACAATCAGACAGAGCATCAAATTCGTTAGAGGATACAAGTTTGTGAAGAAAGCAGTAATGTACGATATGCTTACGAACGTGAAGTTTTAGACACGAGAAATTAAATTCTGGATTGGAGCAGAGTCCATATCGTGACAGAAGCTGATAAGCAATATCATTTCGTATGTATGTGGCTAGACCACGTTGTGGAAAGAACAGAGGCACTAAGTTATATCCAGGTAGATTAAAATCGGAAATATCTGTATTAGTTATTACCTGGGTTTCGTTAAGTGCAAGGATAGTTGGTTTCTAGTTAGAAACGTGGGAGACACAGAAGAGAAATTGCATCTCAAGCCGCGAATGTTACACAAATCAATGCGAAATTCCCGCTCCATTAAAATAACCTTACACAGAAAACAAATACCGCCTCGGGAGAGGATGCAAGTCGACATGTTCCATGACGAACATTACGCCACTCAGACACCAAAACCTCTCCAAAGATTATAAATCAATCGAGGATATCGATGCCTGAGGGACACAAATAGAGGTGCGAAAAAATGGGAAACCGACACAAGGGATGGAATGAGTAGAGCACTGCACATCACTCGTGTGTATATCCTCGCACTTTTCACAGCACTAAGCCACGTATGTGGAGATCCGTTTATTTGCCTAGGATACCACAGATAACTTTGCACTGCACTCGGACGCGTGTATGAAGATCCGTTTGTTTGTTTAGGATCCCACAGTGAGACTTGTGGCGCGATCCGATAGTGCAATTGGGTATCTTGCGTATATTTAAGATTCCCAAAACATACCCTATTGAGATTAGAGATCTAATCAAAGACAGGCGCAAAGCTAGACGAACCTGGCACAGATCCAGACACCCTAACAATAAAAAAGTATTAAACAAGGTGAGCAATCTAGTTAACAAATTAATTAAAGACCATAAACAGAGTTGTATAGATGACTATCTAAGTGAACTAAGTCCGTCAGCGGATACGGATTACTCTCTCTGGAAGGCAACACGTAAATTTAAACGTCCCCTTATCCAAGTGCCACCTATAAAAGATACGCAGGGAATGTGGGTACGCAGAACTGAAGATAAAGTTGAAATATTTGCACAATACCTGGCTTCAGTGTTCAAACCACACAACATCCACAGTAGTATTGATCCTTCATCCAGGTATCAAACTGAGCAAACAATCAAACCAGTGACCCCAATGGAGCTTGCCCAAGAAATCGACAAAAGTTTGAACTGCAAAAAAGCACCAGGCATCGATGCAATATCACCTGGTGTGTACAAGGAATTACCTCGAAAAGCTGTCATTATGCTAACATATCTGTTTAATGCTTGCTTTCGACTAAAATACATTCCAAATTCATTCAAAACAGCCCAGATTATAACGCTCAAGAAACCAGAGAAACCAGCAGAAGAAGTAACGTCTTATAGATTCGTATCGCTATTGCCATCCATTTCAAATCTGTGTGCGACTCAAGCCTCTCATCAATATTCCAGACTTTCAATTTAGCTTTAGGAATAAACACTCAACTATTGAATAGGTTCACCGTGTGACCACAACAATAGAAAAGGCTTTCGAAGAAAAGAAATATTGCCCAGCTGTCTTTCTTGATGTCTCCCAAGCATTCGACAGAGTATGGCATGAAGGTCTTATATATAAAATGAGTTAACTGTTTCCAGCAAACTATTGCCATCTACTCGTATCATACTTGTCTGATAGAACCTTCAAAGTAACAGGCGAAGGAGCTCACTCTAGTTTCTATCCAATAGAAGCAGGCGTACCACAAGGAAGTGTCCTGGGACCTTTCCTCTACTTACTATACACAGCGGACATCCCAACAACCAAGAACACATTCATAGGCACCTTTGCAGATGCTACAGTTATAATATCAGCTGACGAAAATAAAAAAAAAGGCTACACAACAATTGCAACAGGCTCTCAACGAAATTAGCCAATGGACCACTGATTGGAAAATTAAACTCAACGAGATGAAATCTATTCACGTAACATTTTCATTGCGTCGATCAGATAACAGTATTTCTACATATCTCAACGGAATTCCAGTTCCCAAAGCAGATTCAGCGAAATATCTCGGTATACATCTAGATAGCAGACTAAACTGGAGACATCATGTGAAACAAAAAGCTGAGCAAATAAAGCTGAAACGTAGACAGATGTATTGGTTAATCGGGAATCACTCTCAACTCAATCTCTATTGTAAAAGATTGATCTATCAATCTATCATCAAGCCGATCTGGATCACGGCCCACTTACCTGAAAAACTCCCCATATCCGCAACTCAACTCCCATTAAATCCCGCCAATGCGATTGCATTGGCACCTGAAAATATTTCCTTTACCAAGGACATAAATGCATACAAGCATTATAAAGAATCCCTAAAAAGAATTGCGTCTACAAGGGCATTCATATATTACAAAGCATCTCTGCAATAGCGACCCAAAAACCGAATTTCCAATTAGTGTAGATATTCACACTATAATTCGATCCAGCCGTCGCCATAGATGCCATGCATAATTGACGCAGATGGTATACACAACCGTCATTGTGTACCCATCTAAATTGCTTTCCGAAGACTTGCAACTATGGATTCAAATGCAAGCACTTCACCAGGAAACATTGCTTTGTTTGAATTTTCAAACAATCACCGACGCCAAATTTCGCCGTCAAATCGGATGCAATGGCATAAATATATGCAAAACAAAAGAATCCGATTCTCCCAGTCGCAGGTAATCATGTATACGATTCTTTTAGCATCTAATGAGTGGCTGCTATTTAAACAGCCGACCCTCATTACCGAAAGATGCTGTAGGTCGTTTCACCATTGTTCCTTTTTTTCCTCGGTTCAGGCAAAACGCATCGATCAACACGGTGATGTGTACCAACACACACATACACCACCGCGTACCTGAGATCGCTTTCCATTGGTCACTGGTCAAAGGAAATTTCTTTCCCTTTTCACCACACCATCAAAAACTCACCCCAAACGATAAAATATCGTTGAGTCGTCTTCCATCCTTCAGTGCGCGCACATTAAGTTCTTGGATTCTTATTATCCCCCGTAGGGTGTGCACCGGAATCTGCACCCCTGCGGGACGTGTTCCTTACGCCGTCGAGAATCTGATTCAATGTAAAGGACCTCCGAACAATCTATAACAAAAAGTATTCGGTGTCGAATCAATCGAATAAAAATAAATATTGTGCATCAAACCGCGTCGCAAGTTCAAACCTTAAATCATCTAAATTTATCAACTGTGTTAAACGTTAATCCCTGTTCATTTTGTCGCAATATTAAAATAAATTAACATAAAAAGACAATAAAAACAACCACCACCAACATTCTAGTGTGTTTTAGTGTATTTTAATGTGTTCCTTCCTCTCGGACTTACAGCGTTTGTTCTTCTTTTAGCTTTCATTCCTGTTGGGTCGGCGAACAATTCTTAGTGAACTTCATGTGATGATGGGGAATGAAGTGAACCGTGTGCCCATGGCAGGCATAATACTTCTCCTCTCCACAATGGAATCCAATTATGGGATTGTACAAAGAAATCCAATTCCTTCGCATTATCACGAATGCCTACCGTTTTGTGACAAATCGAGATCAAATGGATTTATGAAGTTATCCAAGAATATGCTGTCAAACACGAAAGACTCCTACATAATCATACCAACGTAGAAGCTATTCAACTCTTGGATATTACCCACGAATTGAGACAGCTAAAACGAACGAAACCTCATGAATTAATATGTTAAAATCTAACATACTAAAATCGAGTTGGGAGCTGAACACTGGTCCAGTCAACCCTTACACGTTTTACTTAATTAAACTAAATTAAGTACAATTTAAACCTAGTATTAAATTAAATTGTTAAGATTGTACTATTCATATCCAATAAAGGATGTTATTAAAAAAAAAATTAACGTCTGCGTTATTTAAATTATGTATCAGTTTACGACCGGAGTTTATAAAGCAGACTCACAAAATGAAAAATTTGATAAAAGGTTTTTGTGAGTCTGCTTTATAAACTCCGGCCGTAAACTGATACATAAGAATAATATAACAATATCTTTTAACAATGTGATAATGTAACATATTTTTCGCACTACACTGTAGCATGCTGCTTTATGACCCGAGTTTATCCTTTCAGTTGAAGTTGCGGTTCGCACGGAACATTTAGGTGCACATGCGGCGACGCTGGAAATGCCAAATCAGCATTTTGCCAATCACCAACGTGTTTCCAGCGATCCGTGATTCGTTCACCTGCCGGCGTCGAGTGCTTGGATCATGTTTGGCATTTGCGGTCATTTCCCTTTTCTTTGCTCCATTTTCTCTTTTTTTGTCTATATTTTCCGTTTTAGTTATGTAACCTATTTTATGTTAGATTATAAGATATGAAATTAAGGTATTTTAGTCTTAAGATAGGCTCCGTGGCGGCAAGTGCACTTTGTAAAAAACTTAATACATAAAAGTCCTCCCGCGGAAGATCGCGGGATTACAACAAAAAAAAACGTCGTTATTTTTCATTGAAACTGCTAGTCAGAGAATAATGGTGTTAGTTATATGATAATATGATATTCCAGCTGTTTGTACCTAAATTGAAAGTTTATATGTGTACAACAAGTAGTTTTTTCCAAGTGCCACATATCATGCACCCCAAGAAACAGTTCATATATTACATAGGTCATTTACAATTAAATTCTTTATGGTGATCAGATTTGAACACCCAGATGGCGGCGTTAGACTGTTTCCTTCCAAGTATTTTAAAACCCAAGGTTTATACCTACAACTCCGCTGAAGAAACAAATTGAGCAATGTATCAACGAAATTCAAAGAAATTTATGCGAAACAGTCAAGGAAATTAAGAAAAAAAAATTGTTGCGAATGGACTAACACAAATAGCTGAATATTTCGTTATTATTAATAAAAAGTTTACAATTTATAATTAAAAACTATGCTTTATGTGCTTCTTGCTTAAAGGCATTCTTTATTTTTTCAACTGAAATATGGCATGGTATGAAAGGAGGTAATGGTAATGGCGCAAGGCTAATAACATTGCCCGTAAAAATAAATTATTATGGAGAATTTATCAAGCCTCGAGACTTGCTGAATAAGGCTAAGACCGGATCCCGGTTGTAGTGCCGATGATAATGTTGAAAGGAGGTATAGACATAAAATAGTCGCAAAGGTTCTTAATAAACAACACGGATGTGCATTTCAACAGAGTTTTGCCACCGGAAAAGTCTCTCACGACAAGAACAGTGACACAAAACACAAGGTGAGGTGTCCAAGTAATGCCTGAGATTGGCGCGTCGTGACAATCTGTTTGGTTGGTGATCTAATGATCTCTCTTGTCGACTGAGAAATGTGATTATCTGCTACTGGATGTCTAAATAAAATGATATTCAACAATTTGGAATCTGTACTTTCAGTACACCATTGTCGTTCTAGTTACTTGTAAACTTCCTACTTCACTTCTTCACATAACATTAAAGTCAAAGCCTGCCTCAGTAGTTCAGGTCATATAAAGCTACAAGAATGTGCATATTAGTTCAACAGACTGTTGTGTTGTTTTGGCTATTGAACATTAGATTAGTTAATTGTGGTAAACAAAGACATGCCACAACTTACGCCATTTCCGGGTGAGTAAGTGTAAGGGTGTTGATAAGTCAGTGGTTTTATATTATTTTTTTTAACAAATACGGCCACAGAATAAGGATGCATTTTTCTAGGAAAGCTGGACCTATAAGACGAGTCTGTGCCCTGAGATATTCTTAGATAACTGTTGGTGTTGTTGAGCAGTTCTAAGTTTTAGGGCCTCGGAAATATTCTCGTTGGAAAGGAAGTCTATAATTTTACCGTTGTGTAATAAAATGAATCTTTGTACAGAGATGTACGCGCCGTTGGGAAATAAACCCGAAATTGATGAAATCCATTGAATGGCTTTATGAGGCGCAAATAACCCAAATTACCCCGAATGATGTCAAAACTCTTCGTATCTCTTTGATAATATCTCTAAAAGAGCAAAAGTTCCGCCACGTGACTTAGACGTAATAGAGTGTGGTATGGTCTTGTACCAACACCGAAGAGAAATTCATTCGTCACAAGCTCAGTAGAGAATCTTTGTCACTCGCCGTCAACCAAAACAAGAATTTAAACACCGGCTTACATTCAAAGGATATTCTTTATTGTTATTATATAGTAAATAAAACATAACCGGAACTAAGGAACACTTCTTAATATAAAATTTTGATATAAATTTAGGATATACAGTCTTAAGTAGTATTAACATTAATTACAGACAATCGTCGGTACACTTTTATTTTCATAATAAACAGAATTAAACCTTTGATATAAATTTAGGAAATACCGTCACAAAATACCGATGACCGCACTCTCACTTCAATGGTAGCTGTTTTGTGACTCACTCCAAAGCTATCCGTGCGATATCAAAGACAAAACGAAAACTTCGCTCTGCATCCCCGGCCCACACGACACACCGTCAACGATCTCCGAGGATCGGTCCCAGGGAGGATGCGCGCACACACACGATATATCCCCCAGCAAACGAAATGCGAACACACAGATACGGTTGTCCGGGACGGGAGCAACTCCTGCAGCTGTGGCAAATCATCATAACGATGGTGTTCATATCTTTTACACTTCGCACAGCACGTTTTGGTTTAATTGTGCATGTTACCACAGCCAGTCGAACAGCAGAAACGAGAGATCGCACCCAATAGGGTGTGTCATCAAGGGGGCATTGGATGGTCATTCCCTATATCAACACACACAGCGTTTATGCTGATCGTGCACATCCTGGTGGCATCTCCATGCAGTCGAATTCTCGATGGAAATTTTCCATTAAGGAGAACTCGACTTCTTTGGACGGTCAGCTCGTGTGCGGCTGACGTGCAGGGGTATATCTCCTTGATGTTGTTCAGGCAATGTTGGTTGCTTGGTGATGCAACCAAATTGCTCTTACTTGTGGAAGATACCTGTTATTGCTGGTGGAATTCGATCCGAGACATGTGTAATGAATAGGTTCGGTTTATGTTGGTTGCTTGGTGATGCAAGCAAATTGCCTATAAGGACATGTCTGTTTGGTGCTGATGGCTTCCGCGTCAGTGAATATTGTGAATTTACAGTATTTCAGGTATTTACGGTACACACTATGTAAAGGTAAGTACGCGATTTCCAGGTTTTTATGCATTCTGTATGCCCCAGGGGAAAGTTGGATGTCAAACCTGTAAAAGACGAGAGGTGGCGTTATTGAAACCGGCACCCCCCCCCCCCCCCCCCCCCGCGACATAGTCTCGATAAAAAGGTAGGGTAAGGATCCCTCCACCGGCGATGTACGCAGAACAGAAAAAGGAAATGGAAAATGTACAACGAAAAATTACACTGTACTATGTACAAAAATAGGATGGGCAATGGACCCGTTTACGCCGCGGTGATGCCGTCAGGGGCAAAAGGTGTGCGGTACGGTCCATTGTGGTGTTTGGGTTCTTATGGGCTGACGAGTGGTATTTTCCAATTAGTCGGATCCCACGTGACTCGCTGACATTGGCTCTCCAAAATGTCAGGAGGTGGGTTAGGGATCGCTGGCATTGGTTCTCCAATGTGCCGGAATGTGATTTATAGGTCTCGCTGGGATTGGTACTCCAAAGTGCCAGGAGGTGGAGTGGCAGATCGCTGGCATTGGTACTCCAATGTGCCAGGAGGTAAGGTGGAGGTCTCGCTGCCTGTATACGTTAAAAACGGTCTGGCTGAATTTGCGCCCCGCGGCTGCGCTCTAGAGCGCCATAGTCGCCAACGGTTGTTTTTTTTGCAGGCGCGGTGTGCGCGATGGCCCCTGGGCAACTCTCCTCCGTGAAACAAGGTTTCAATCTCTCCACGCTGGTTGTAATTGCTTTCCCTCGAATTTCCAACTCGTACACCCGCTCGCTGATTCGCTTTAGAATCTTGAACGGGCCCTCGTAAGGACGGTCGAATGGTTTCTTCACCTTATCCACCCTACTAAAAACGTGCGTGCAACTGTGCAACGCGGGGTGTACAAAAACTCTTTTTGTATCGTGTCTGGCTACCGATTTGGCCCTGATTTTGCGCATTAAATCGCGGAGGTGGCCAACGCTTTTTAGTTGGTCCGATGGAGCTTCGCCATCCACAAACAGTTCACCGGGCAACACGAGGCTTGTGCCGTAAGTCAGTTCCGCAGCGGATGCGTCCAGATCCTCCTTAATACTTGTCCTCAATCCTAGGAGGACAGTGGGGAGGGTGTCGAACCACTGCGTGTCGTTGTGGCACATTAGGGAGGCTTTCAATGACCTGTGCCAAAGTTCTATCATCCCGTTGGATGAAGGATGGTATGCGGTCGTACGATCTCTCTTACAGCCCAGTAAGTCCGTAAGCTGCCTGAAGACCGTGGCCTCGAACTGTGGGCTTCGGTTCAATGTTAACGTTGCGGGTACGCCAAAAACGCGTAACTCAGGTCGAGTAAAACGCTCTGGCGACGCTCTCGGTGGTGACCACTCGTAGTGGCGTCGCTTCTGGCCATCGGGCAAAACGGTCTATCATAGTAAGAATGTAAGAGAAACCTCTCGAGGGTGTCAGGGGGCCCACGATACTTATATGGACGTGCGCAAACCTTGCCTCGGGGAGCTTGAACTGCGCCAGCTCCATCACGTTGTGTCGGCTAATCTTGCAACGCTGGCATTTGAGGCAGGTGCGAGCCCAACTCGTGAGGTCTTTATTCACATGAGGCTATACGAACTTACGTCGGATGGCCATAGCGGTTGCACGTCCGCTGGGGTGAGCTGAACCGTGAAAGGTTTCTTACACACCTCTTCGGAGCTCGGAGGGAATATACGGTCTGATTGTTCCCGTGGAGATATCACACCATATCTCGTCTGCAGAGTGATCAAGCGGGAATTTTCTCAGCTGTAGTGCGATCTCCGCTTTCAGCAGAGCTCCGAGCTGGCTGTCTTTCCTCTGTGCTTGGGCCAGGTCAGCATCGGCGATGGCGGCGCGTAGCTGAATATTGTGAACTTACAGTATTTCAGGTATTTATGGTACAAACTATGTCAAGGTAAGTACGTATCCTGTTGAAACCACAACATGTCGTCCGCACTCATATCATAAGTTTCGATTATCTGTTTGTTCAGTATTGCTCGCGAAGTACACAGCACTAGAGGGTACCTTTTTCTGAAGGTTTCTTAACCAGTACTCTTTTAATATTTTCATCGGCCCAGACTCGATAATCCTGCTTGTTCAAGAATGCCCTGAGGTGTAAATGAGGCTTGTCATTGAAGGTTATATTGCGCGAAAGTAACCTTCTAATGGTCCTGCGATCTGCACAAATCGCCTGCAGGGTTAAATAATGGATTTTCCAATAGGGACTTGACAAGTTTGAGTTTAATTTGTGAACGCAGGCTTTTACTAATCATCAAACTGTCACTGTCAATTTATTCAGTAAACTCAACATTTTAAGTTAAGTACACGAACGAACAACGTCTGCAAATTATAAAAATTTACTACCGAAAAAAAGTTGTCCAAAAAAAAACCCTCATTTTTCGCCCAGCAAAACGAGCCATACATGCTGATGTTCGAAGGCCCACGTATCCACAGACACGTGGCACGCACTCCTTTAACAATCAATCATTCCTGTACTGGTATTGAAGGACACAGTAGTGGAAACGAATTTTTTGGCATTCCATTAGCTGGGTAAACACAAGTGTCCAGGCGTCGACAGCCAGCAAAAAGCCCACGCGATATTAATGCGGCAACAAAATAACAATGTTTATGATTTCCTCTTGAGCCAGTTGCAATTGGGTTTTCCTTTATCGAAAGGATCATTGCGGAAACAGAAGATAAACAATAATTGACACTGTTCCTACAATGAGATACAAACCATGTAAACATACTGCAGCTGAAGATAACAACTTCGGCCAAGGAAATCACTAAGGGCAATAAATTACATGTGTGTAAAGTTCACTTCCGCAGAAGTGTGAAAAGCCTAACAATTCTCGGCGTATCTTCGGCCACACGGACAGCAGCGTTCGCGTTTGGCTGTGTGGGTGCATCCACACTTTATCTCAAGGAACTGAATAGATGAGAAAAGATATGGCGAGCCCTGGAAGAGAGAGGATTCCAGAGGATGAGAAAGTAAGTAGAAAGAAAAAATAACCGGATGAATTTCTTTCCTACGGGGAAGATTTTCTTCAGTCGACAACAAACAGCCAAGTAGGCAGCATTGTCGTTTGCTGCCGCGAATCGTGTGTGCTTAACTTTGTAGAGCTAAAAGGGATTTGAAATTAAAAGAAGAAGTAGGGAGAACAAGAGAAGCGACTGTTATTTGTTATTGTTTTCGGCGGTACTGTGGGGGTTCTCTATACCACAAGGAGAACCAACCCACAATGCCAACCAATCTTGACCACTAACAGCGCGTCCCCCTAACCTAACCTGTAATCCATTTCAAAACATGCAAAACATATCCCTATCTGCAAGCGCATCCATCCCCAACTTGCAAGAACCCATCTTCCAAACTGCAACGAAAGGCATTTCCCAAAACTCCCAACAGAATACAATTCAATAGAATACATTCCAAATCATCTCCTTCAATTACATCACCCCACATATAATTTTTCCCAAAACCGCTTGGGTCAATTCTCTATTTAAGTCATATTCCTTCCTTGCGACCAAGCAATCTTAATTTCCCCAGAAATTCATATGCTGCAATAAAACGCATATTCAAACCTACAACGGAGTATTAATCATCACCACCAACTACACCGAGCGACATACATTTCCCCGAAATTCCTTCGGTTAATTCTCTATCCAAATTATATCCCTCGCTTGCACCCAAGCAATTCCAATTTCCCTCCAAAGCTCATGCCCATACTTGCTCGTGTTCCCAAAACCGATTTCTCGGTACACATAGCAACCGAGGAATCTACCCCAGCCAGTACGGCAAGAATTCCCGGAAACCAACTCTCTATACAGGCGTAGCAAGTCTTTTCGAAGTTCCTAGTAAATGGCGACGAGTCGATTTTAGCTATGACTCAACCACCACGACACGATGAATAGATTCTTTTCTTTATTAGTCAGTCGTCATCCAACTACCAACGCGCGCACATCAGGTCGAGGTTCATCCCCCCGTAACGTGCGCTCGGGGGCGCGTGAAGCCCCGAGTGTGTAACCCAGCTCGCCGCGTCTTTGCCGGGGCCCTGATTTCTAAACGAAAATCATCTAGTCGTGTGTCGGGTTCGCTATCCCTAAGTTTGGAGTCGTCTAGCCGTGCGTCTTAAGGTTCAGCGAATCGGCGGTTATCATTAAGTGTAAAGGTAGCGTACAACACGAACAATAAGCAGCGTCGCGGAACGCGGACAACTAAACTCCTCGTAAATAAAACTAAGTGAACAATTAAAGCAACTCTCCTTGTAAATAAAAGTAAATGAACAATTAAAGCAACTCTCCTTGTAAATAAAACTAAATGAACAATTAAAGCAACTCTCCCTGTAAATAAAACTAAGTGAACAATTACAGGGACTCGTAAACCAACTACACCTGCGTTTTATTCCCGCGGTTTCACTTCCTCGCCGAGCAGCAGCGTCCTGGGCGCTTGCACCCCTCCATTCTCTTCGTTGTGGACAGGTACGGTGGCAGAGCGATGGAGACCGGAGCGTACCCTGTGCCGTACGGCGGCACTACATCTCCCGCCCCCACAGTACCACATGTTATAAAGCCACCTAAACCTTTCATCGACTGAGCGTCTGACGACTCTAGGAATCCCCATATATACTCAGAAAATTATCAGACCCCGCGCACTGCAAAGGAGCCATACCGCGCGCATCAAACGCCTGCATCACTGCCGCGTAAGACGGGGGCCAAATCTTCCGCGTAACCTACCCCTACACGGATGTCTCGACCAAAATCTGGGGAAACTCAGTTTGCCAAGCGCAGCATTTCCAGAACCTCAGGCGATAAATGTGCAATCAAAAACATGATAAACGGAAACAGAATTTCCGCATTATCACTAACGGCATTAAACTGTTAAAGATAATACACCGCAGTTTCTACATTGTGGTAGACGAAGTATAAAACAATCCGCCGAGCTGGGCCTAAAAATGACTATGCGAGCGAAGAACACACAAAACAACACCACCAGAGCGCAGAAATCTAACATGATCCTTATCGCATCTTCGGTTGTACGTGGCGGCGACTATAATGAAGAATTATTCCCCGAATCAGGTTGGTAAGCATTATATCCACTGCGGCAATCATAGTGGCCAAGCACACAGGTTCAAATCAGTGGTTAAAGTCTTAAACCTTGTTTCTCAGGCCAGATGGGAAAGACAAACAATCCCAAGAAAAAGATCGGAGAATAAGCGGCGTACCACCGATCATAAAACAAAGGGACAAGATTCCGATAACTAACCTAATGATGTTTAGGAGAAAAAACATCTCTACTTTTACAGATACGATGGGAAATTCTGTTTAACAGATACTATGGGAAATTCTGTTTAGCAGATACTATGGATAATTCTGTTTAGCAGGTACTATGGGAAATTCTGTTTAGCAGATACAATGGGAAATTCTGTTTAACAGATACTATGTAAATTCTGTTTAGCAGATACTATGGCGAAATTCTGTTGCAGAGATGCGTTGGAAAAAATTCCCTTACGGTGGGGGATGCGAATACAGTTAGTCGACATAGAGCATCAGTCTATATCGACCAGCAGGACATGAACCCCACCGCGGAGGTTGAACCGCGAGACGAATACGCTAGTAGAAGTAACCGCGACGAGAGAAAGGCGAGTTAACGTGTGTCCAAAGTTCGTAAGTTAACATACAGTAAAAGCGTCAGGAGTGCTTAATACGAATCGTGAACTAATGTAAACTCGGAATTGAAAAAAAATTTTAATAGACAAAAGTTATATTATTATTCATTGGCCTCACCGACTCGACTCCGCCATCGTTCCCTCCCCTGTGCACTCTCCTTCCACGCTTGACCATTCGATCCGACCTCCTCAAGGTCAAATCTAACATTGTCCACCCATCTCCGTCGCGGACGTCCGGCCGGTCTCTTTCCCGTTCGTCTACCGTCAAGAATTCTACACTGCCCATTCGCGCCACGTGTCCGGCCCATCTTAATCTTCGTGACTTAATTACTCTCACTATTGTAGGTACGCGATATAGCTCTTCCAATTCGTGGTTATGGAGTTTCGTCCACTGTCCTGCCTACTCGTCATATTTACCTCCAAAGATACCCCTCAAAACTTTATTATCGAATACGCGGAATTTGTTTTCTTCCCGCTTTGTGAGAGCCCATGTTTCGCATCCATATAAAACAATCGGCATGATTGTGGTTCTATAGACACGGAGCTTTATGTTACGTGATAGCAGTTTGGATTTCAGCAGTTTACTGACTGCGTGCCAACTAGCGTTGCCGGAATGCAGTCTTTTGTTAATTTCCTTTGACATTTCGTTACTGGCCGTCAGTATCGTTCCCAGATATTTAAATTCTTTAACTTTTTGAAATATCTTACCTCTGACGTTTATACGAGTATGTGTTCCCTGAGGTCCACCTGCTCTCGCCGTAATCATGTATTTTGTTTTGTCTTCATTTATTTCTAGGCCCATCTCTTCTGCCGCTTGCATGATGATTTCACAGTTTTTACTAACAGTTTCTAGATTATCGTCCAGAACGACGATGTCATCCGCATATGCAAGCACTTGTGTGACCCCGTTCAGGGATGGCCATGTTGTCGTCTTGTACCTTTCTGATGTCATACTCGAGCACAAGGTTAAAAAGACACGGTGATAGACCATCTCCCTGCTTTAGTCCGTCCCTGATTTCAAATGTTTCTGAGAGGTGGTTTTCTATTCTAACTACCCCATTTGTTTTCGTTCATGCAAATTTGAATTAGGGTGGCATAATTTTTCGGGACTCCCAGCTCAACTACAATGTGGTGGAGTCTTTGCCTTCCGACTGAGTCGTAGGCTTTTTTGAAGTCAACGAACAGTTGGTGAACCGTCTCTCCGTATTCCCACTTCTTTTCCAGCAGTTGCCTTATTGTGAACATTTGGTCGCTTGTTGACCGGTTCCTACGGAATCTGTGGCGGTTTATTCTAACCCCACTAGGCATTTTCCCGTTTAATTACCAAGAAGAGTAACAAAAAGCCAAGGGAAAACCTAATGACATACGTTACCAGGAATAGACACGAAACGACGCTTACCGGGGAAAATAGGAGTCATAAGTTCAGCGCCGTGGGCTTATTACAGGTAGACAGCCTCCTTACCAGTTGCCCCCTTAGGATATATACCACTTGGAAGATGTAAAAAAAGGAACAACATTTGCTTAAGCATGCCATCACCACGAAACTTTATTCATTCCTCAACAAGAGATACATTTCAACCAAACATAAATGTTACTAAGAGCAAGTTGGTTCCATGCTCATCAAACCAACCAAGTCAGGCCATCGCAGGGCGCCTAAATTCTATCTCGAATCAAGGCAGCATACATGTAGTGTTCCATCAACTGTTTTCCTTCAAAGGAAACAAAGAAACACAGCATGTATAAGATCGCCTCCTCACTGCCGTATCTGAATACGTTGTTCAGTCGCACAAGTTTGCGACCTATTCAAATAGGCAGCTGTTGGCACCAGCCAACGATGAAACCATTGAATCCCCCTGTATACGCATGCATGATGCGAATGGGTATCTGCACTAGTAACCACGGAACATTGTATCTCTGACCCGTGTCAGAAATACTAAAGGAAATGGCATACGACACAAAAAGCACAACGCACACCCACGGGTACCGGGTGCGGCCGGCGATGCTGGGGCGTACATCCGTTGTTGGGCACACGGCATCATCGTTGGTGTGCATTACCGCCATGGGATGATACGCAGATCAAGGCAGCTGTGAGTCCACACCCTTGCCTGCGTACTGCGTACATAGGATACCGACGATCCTCGTGTTGAGTCGGCCGCCGACGAGGGATGATGAAAACACGAATGTATGCGATCAGCTCCACGGATAGTGCACATCCGTGGATGCTGAAAGACAGTCGATTAACATCATTGAAATGGTTCGGTACATTAGAAGAATCTCAAGTCGGCGAATACTAAGCGCGAGAGTCGTTTTTAGTTGAATTGTACGTGAAGAAAGTTTGGGTGCAAGCGGACAAGTGGTGTTTCGTTTTCAGTAACGACGTTTCAAGCGCATGGAACTATTAACTATAAATATTCCTTCCTTTAATGAACAGTTCTAATTTTCTAAGTGTAAATATTCACATGAACTATTTAATATGTTTTAAGCGTATAGAACTAAGCAAATATAACTATAAACAGTTCATCTTTAATAAATATAGATG
This sequence comes from Microdon myrmicae, assembly GCA_963931805.1. Lineage (NCBI taxonomy): Eukaryota > Metazoa > Arthropoda > Insecta > Diptera > Syrphidae > Microdon > Microdon myrmicae. The sequence goes on along the minus strand of OZ007497.1, from coordinate 238,331,915 downwards.
TTCCTTCCTTTAATGAACATTTCTAAGTTCCTAAGTGTAAATATCCATACGCACTATTTAATACGTTTAAGTGTATAGAACGTTATAACTACAAATATTTCGTTTATAATAACTAGTTTAAGTATAATTAGCAACTCTAAATATTTCATTCGTATTAAGTTGCAACGGAGTCAGCATTGTATATTTTAATGGTTTTTATAAGAAATAATGTGTTTTTGTTAGTTTGCACAAATAAATATAAAGTCAAGCAGACGCTTGAGAAGCAAGCGTTTGTTTTGTTGTGAAGCCGAAATTGGTTGTTTTGTGGGGTTTGCGTATACCTCACAAGGTTTAAAATAAAAGGAAGTAATAACCCTACAAATGGTAATAAAAAATTAAACAATAAAAATACTTACAATAAACTATACCATAAATCCACATTGGTAGTCTCCCAGTATCTCTTCTGCGTACGGTGTGATTCTCACCAGAATAACATTTGTTAATATTTTGTATGCGGTTGGGAGCAATGATATTCCTTTGTAGTTTTCGCAGTCAGATCTGTCGTCTTTTTTGAAAATAGGAACGACTATTGAGGTTTTCCATTCTTCCGGGGTGACTTCCTTATCCCATATTGTTTGGATGAGCTGGTGGATCTTTCGAGCGGTTGCCTCTCCTCCATGCTTCACAAGCTCTGCCGATATGCAGTCGACTCCGGGAGCTTTGTTGTTTTTCAATCGATTTATTGCGTCTAAAATTTCTTCGAGAAAAGGCTCTGGGATCTGAGGCTCGGCTATATGTACGTCGGGTGCGTTTATTTGTGGTTGATGGGTGCGTACATTGAGCAGGTTTTCAAAGTATTGCTTCCATCTTGTCAATAGACAAAAGTATACACTAAAAATAGTTCGTGTTTCATTTATGTAAAATAAACAGACCTGGTTCACCTAAGGGTACTACGTCGCTTCCTTTGCCACCGTGTTTTGCCCCGCTCGTGTATTTCCCTCTGCGGTTAACAGTGTTCGGCGGAACATTGCATCATCAAACATTTTAAAACGACATTCAAATCCGCCAAAAGGCCACAATGGAGTGGCCTCTACTACGTCCAAACCAAACAAAACAGTTTTAAATTGAATTTGAATTGAAAAGAATTGACATTTTTCATCTTTTGACTTTTTAATCACGGAATTGTATAATTTTAGTGACTCGCACATAATTTGTATACCAACCGAATTTTGCTGGATACAATAATCTGACACATTCGAGTTTTTCAATAAACTACTAACTTTCACTGGACTTTTGCAGAAGTTTTATTGGTGGTGGAAGATTAATTTTTTGACTTTCCGGTGACACAGTTTCGTCCACTGTCATTATCACTATCGGTTAGACTTTGGAGTGGGCTCCAGTAATTTTCCCTTGCGTCTTTTCTTTGCAAAACCGTTTTTGGTTGTTTTAGTTTTTTCTTCGAGGACATATTGTTGTCCACGATATTTGGTGATCTGAACCGTTTGCCAATTATGGAATCTGTTTTGCAAGGTTTTGTAATTCTCCGCACTCGTACACGACACGATATGCGGTTACAAAAGCTACGGGTCGACTGGCCGTTCTCTTGTTTTCTGAAATACACCAATAGAAATGGATCCACTTTCGTAAAAATGCACATTCACTAAGACTACTTTTGATGAAACGTGAGTAAAAAAGAGCGCATCCACATCGGGGATAATTTCCACGTGCCCAAATATGCACGTTAAATATTAAGATGTCCTTTCTCATAAATATCATCATCATCATCATCGGCACTACAACCGGGAACCGGTCTTGGCCTTATTTAGTAAGTCCTGAGGGTTGTTAAATTTTCCATAATGATTTTTTTTTTTCTGGGCAAGGTCATTAGTCTTGCGCCAGAGGCTCCCCGACTCATAAATATCGCTGACTTTTAAATCACTTATAGTGAGCTTATTGCCGTCTCAAATATCCTAACATCAATTCCACAAACACGGCTTTGAACTCGACGTCACCTTGTATATCGAAATGGTGTAAAACGTTTTGAGTTAAAAACTTCTCAATGCGATATCACATAATAGTTGCTACTGCACAAAAAAAGTTTCACTACGACCCCAGTTAAATTTAACATTAAGATTAAACTTGTTAAGCCCGTGGCCGGTGCTAGCCGTAACAAACAAATCAGTGAGCACTATACACTCATATTGTGTAACGTAAGAGTTTTAATAAGCCAAATTGCGCATCTATAACCTTGCTACCAAATAAATGCTTCTTTAGCAACACACCTCTCGAAACACCAGAGCTCTGTGGTTGGCTGTATTCCTTTCCTATAAGCAACCACGTTTGTACCGTGACTAATGTATTTGCATTGTTGGCACATAGTGGTGATGTAACAACGCAGACTGGACATAGTATATAGGTTTGACTCAATAGAAAAATGGTTTCCTACAAAAGAAACGTCATTTCAAATTAAGTCACTGACTCGTGCTCTACAGAGTGTGACTCCTACTCAATTTCGCTGTGGCCCACAGGCAGGCGGATCTATTCTGTACCAAGTGTTTGTATCCAGTAGAATGGCGTTAATGGATTCCTGTCAACCGGATGCGAGATAAAGTCTAGAATATGAAAGGCACTGACATGTATCCCAGGCGACGTGATAACATGGATGATAGAATATTGTCGATATCATTAGCATATCCTCGTCTATTTGTTTGCAAATTGTATTTATGACCGAATTGGATTAACAGAGTTTCCGGAGTGACTTAGGAGTCTTTTTATCCGTGGATTTTTTTTGTAAGGATAATTACATTAACTTTGAAGCTCTTAAGCAGCTGAGTAAATTAAATGAAGTAGTGATTATTCTAATACCCCTCGAAATCATCGGTAACCAAATCGCTGTAGGCTAAAACTGAGGTAGGTATATGAACCAATTATTTCATTCGAATGTGAACGCTTTGTACATTAAGTGAAGTGGAGAAATCCGTCTAATATGAGGAAGTTCTAATATGCATTTTTTTCGGTTTATAATAAATTATAGTATAATGTGGGCAACGGAACACGATTGATTTCTAACCTCAGAAGTGAAGGTTGCGAAGGTTGGTTATAGGCATATAATAGTGTGATTTAAAAGACCATTTTTTTGGGATTATAATCACGAAATATCTACAAATTATAAATTGCTTAGTAACACATTTGAAAAGAATTGTTCCTATAAATAGAAACACCACTACCTCAAACTGCAACCATAGAAGAGTACGTTCGTGCAGAAAGAAGTAATATACCTATAGCACATGTTTGCTCGGAAAAAGAGGTACTGCCAAAGCCCATCACGTCCGCTGATGTGAAGGCGCTCCCTCTTCCCAAGGTGTTAAGAAATGTCCTATTTTTTCTAAACCTGCCAAACTACAATCGAAAAATGTGTTCAAATTTCTCAAAGCTAGTACGCTCCTTAATAAAGTTGTTAAGGAAGGACGTAAAATGTATGTGGTCAAACAATCGTCAATACGCCTGTTGACGTCCGGCGCCGTGCTTCCTCGGTTGAGGGAAGAGCGGGGACCTTTTGTTTTTCTTTTAGTTATTATTCCTTTTATTTATTATTCCGCTCCGATAGAAAGTACGTTTGAGCGGAAATTTGTTGCAATTGATAACTAATTAATTAAGAAAAAAACTAATTCCGTCTCCTTAATATTGTTTATTTTGTGTATAATCTTCTTCACTCAAGGAAAACTTATTCTCAACTCAAAACATAAATTTACTTTAGACTGTAAGCAATTCAACTAACTCTGTTCTCTAACTCAACTCCAAACTCAAACTGATTTTACTATTGAATTTTTTCTCTACTTATAGAACATTATGTTGTAATTTACTGGAAATTATAACATGAACAAAACAAATTTTCTCAAAGTATTCCTTTAGTTTCTGTGACTTTTAAATTGAATAAAATTTGAACGAAAATCAAAGTGCTCTGTTTTGAAATAACAAGGGGCAAGTTATTAAATGTGCTGTAACTGGCAATATTGTAAATGTTTATGAATGGTATGTATTAAGTGAGAATGTAATATATGTTAAAGGAAGTTTTTAAGGATGTGTAAGGAGATTCTGTGTTAAATTTAATAAGGGTAGTATTATGGAATACAACATCCCACCCTTCTTCGAGAAAGAAAATTATCCTTGAAGAGAATAATTTTCTAGTAACTATATGTTAGCTTAAGATTAATTAAAGACTTGGATTTTCGTTCAATTACATTACAATGGTTTTCAAAATTAATCTTTCATCAAAGGTTACAATAATCAAAAAGTTCTTAATACTAGAAAAATAATCTATTTACATTATATATTAACTAAATTTTTCCAATAATCAAAAAGTTCTTAACACTAGAAAAATAGTCCAAAATAGTCTATTTACATTATATATTAACTAAATTTAAATATTTCTCCTTGGAACCTTTTCTTTTCTTATCCAAAAATTATTATTACTTATTATATTAATTATATTATTGTTTCAAAATTCTCATTTCCGTATATATATTAATTCCAAAATTTCCAATATATATTACCAATAAAATTTTCTTTCTTTCCTTTTCCGTTCGAATATATATTAATTCCAAAATTTCCAATACATATTACCTCTAAAATTTTCTTTCGTTATTCCCCCTCGTTAACGTTTTTTTTTTTTTTTTTTTTTTTTTCATTTCCGTCATTTCCTACAATTGTTAGATTATTTCATATATATTGAATAAAAAAACAAAGGCCATTTGTTATGTGTTTATCTTTTCCTTAAATTTATGGAAAATTTTCCAAAACCTTTCTGGGCCTATTATTATGAAGATTGTATAGAAATGCATAATACCAAAAATCTTCTTAAGAAATGATTTCAAATGTCCTAAATGACTGTGTAACTTTTTATTTTTTTGTATTTTGTGTTTGAATAAATGTTTATTGTTGAAAAAAAAATTTGTAATGTACTTATATGGTTTTCCTTTTCCGTACCTATTTTAGTTAAATTATTATTTTCATTATTTATTATATCGTGTTTGAGTAAGTGTTTGTGTTTGTTTTCGTTGTTTAAAATATTTATTGTTTTCGGCTTAGTGTTGTCATTGTCCATAGCTTTAAACGCTGTCGGAACGTCTACCTTTTCAGTCTTACTCACTGCTGATGGATCGTTTAGTTTCTCAGTCTCATTTACTGATTCGTATAGTTCTTCAGACTTATTAGCTGTTAGAACATCTTGGTTCCCAGTCCTATTTGCTGTTTGAACTATTTCTTCAGTTATATCTGCTGTAGAAACATTCAATCCTTCAGTCTTTGTTGCTGAAAAGATTTGTTCATCAGTATTAGCTGCTGAACTGACTTGGGTTTCGAATTTTATTGCAACTATTGGGTCTTCAGTCTTTAACACTGCTGAATTTTCAGTCTTTGTTGCTGAAGTGTCGGGGTTGTCTAATGGGATAGCCGGAATATTAGGGATTTCAGTCTTTAATACTGCTGAAAATTTCGAATTTTCAGTCTGTGTTGCTGAATTATTTTCCAGAATGGGAGTATGAATCGGAGTCTTTATATTAGGGGCAGGGTTATCTTTGTTTATATGTCTAGGTTTATAGGAGGAAAAGGGGTCAGGGTAAATTTGGCTAGGAGCTTCATTAAAACGGTCGTTATCTATTTCCAAAGATCTAATGCTGTAAATAAAAAAATTTGGTCTGTCTTCCATCAATTTTGGTTGGCGTCAGGCCTCGTTTTCCGACTCTTGCACCCGAGAAAAGTGAACATTTTGCTTATCGTTATGTCTAATTGTGGTCCTAGAATTTTCACCAAAACGATTTTCAGAGTTTGTAGGATTGTTTCGGAATGGGTTACGCGTTGTTGTACCTTGTTGGTAATTTGTTGAAGCCGATCCATTCCTAGATATCTTGTATCTACACTCATTCTCTGTGTGATTATTCCGTCCACAGAAATTGCATACAATGTTATATTCCCTTTTTATGGGTTGTCTATTCGGAAAATTGTTGGACTGCATGTTCCGATAACATGTGTCCTGTGTATGCCCTGACTTACCACAGGTTTGGCAGACTATTCGATTAAATCTGTCATTATAGTTATATGGCCTGGGTGAGTTGTCCATTCGAGCAGCATGTGATACTACATGTGCAATCGACTGTTTTAAATTGTTTCCCCCATGGACTTTAGCTAGTATCTTTAGCTGTTCGTTGTTTAGTCCATCCTCAAATGTTTGTACGGCCAATTTTATGTTTTCTTCTATTAAGTATTCCCTAACCACCGCGTCTGCTGTTATTTCACACGTGGCAGAGTTTAGAGTCCTTAGAGCATTCGCGACTCTATCGCCGTATTCCCGGACGGTTTCTCTGTAGCGTTGTTTCAGAGAAATCAACTCATTGTGTGCCGTCGACCGAGATTGGTCCTCTTTATATTCGGATTGAAGTTTATCTTTTAAATCCTCCCACTTAGCGATTTTGCTATACCTAATCAGATCGTAAGCATGACCCTCTAGTCTATTTTTGACTAGCTCTAAAAATGTCTCATATATATCCGGGTCTGCCTTCTTTATGGATCTAAATAAAACGTCTCCCCCGGAAATAAATTTACCTAAGTCGCAGGGTTTCCCGTCAAAGGTAGGGACGATTCTGAAAACATCAGAAATTCCGACAGAGAGAGCCATTTCAGGGGGTTTATTGTATATCGGTTGATAGTGGATTTGTTCTTCCCCCTGCCTAGCCGCCTGTCTCGTGTAATATGGACTCGTAATAGTGAACGTTTAAAATACTGTATGGCGAAAATTTGTTATCAATTCTTAAAATATGGTTATGAAAAAAAGAAAAGGCCTTTTTTTAGTTATTCAATATATATGCAGGAAAATAATGATAAATTGGACCCAAAACTGAAAAGAAAGAAAATTTTCGACGAGAAAGAAAAGAAACGGAAATGTCGTCGAAAAAACTGAAAAGAGAATTTTCAATATTTCTATCGAGAAAACACTTTTTTTGAAAAAAGAGAAATTCCAAAAAAAATTTTCCTACAAAAAAAAAGGAAGAGAGAAAAATCAAAATATTGAAAAAAATTTCTTACTACTACTAAATGTTGATTGCTGTCATACGTAATGTTGATAGAAGTCTTTGTCTTGAGTTTCTTACTGTTGTGTGTTCTTTCTCTTTTTTTTTCACTTTTTTAAAAAAATTTTTAATTATCGCCAGGCAGACTTCACGTCCTAGAAGTTGAATATCCTGGTCTTTTTTTTCGGGGTTTTATGTGTTTTTTTTTTCTTCTTATTTTGTTTTTATTTGGGATCCTTTGGTTGGATCATCCCACCTGTCTTCGAGGATATCACCAGTCTCCTCGGAGGCGTGGGTTTGAATCCCACCGCTGCCACCAGTGTTGACGTCCGGCGCCGTGCTTCCTCGGTTCAGGGAAGAGCGGGGACCTTTTGGTTTTCTTTTAGTTATTATTCCTTTTATTTGTTGCAATTGATAATTAATTAATTAAGAAAAAAACGAATTCCGTCTCCTTAATATTGTTTATTTTGTGTATAATCTTCATCACTCAAGGAAAACTTATTCTCAACTCAAAACATAAATTTACTTGAGACTGTAAGCAATTCAACTAACTCTGTTCTCTAACTCAACTCCAAACTCAAACTGATTTTACTATTGAATTTTTTCTTTACTTATAGAACATTATGTTCTAATTTACTGGAAATTATAACATGAACAAAACAAATTTTCTCAAAGTATTCCTTTAGTTTCTGTGACTTTTAAATTGAATAAAATTTGAACGAAAATCAATGTGCTCTGTTTTGAAATAAAAAGGGGCAAGTTATTAAATGTGCTGTAACTGGCAATTATGTGAATGTTTATGAATGGTATGTATTAAGTGAGAATGTAATATATGTTAAAGGAAGTTTTTAAGGATGTGTAAGGAGATTCAGTGTTAAATTTAATAAGGGTAGTATTCTGGAATACAACACGCCTTTGGGAAAATAAAGGGGGTATCGGCTTCGTCGCCACTACTAATCTATCCATATTTCACAAAACCCTGTATTCTGATCACAGATGCAAGCAATCAAGCACTTCGAGCCATGGTATTTCAGAGCGAGATGGGCAAAAATCAGCCTATTCCAGCCGCACATTGGCTTAAGCTAATAGAAATTACTCCCCTATAGAGAAGTTATTAGTAATCGTTTGGGCGTCCTAAAATTCCCGTTATTCTTTACAAAGGTACGATGTATACGGACCACATGATTCTAAAGGTAGTGTTTCAGGTGAAAAACCCCACTTCGCATTTAACCAGATTCCATCTCAAATTAACGAAGTTTAATTATAAAATTGAATACAAACCCAGTAAATATACTAACGACACGGATTCTCTTAGTCGCATCTCACGACATTGTGTAATGCAATTTGTGCTTCCAGGTTAATAAATTAAAGGCAGACGAAGGAGCCCGGGGATGTCCCGAAAAGGCCGGTTTCAATCATTACGAGGACTCAATTCTCCTGTTCACAAAAAAAGGAATGGAGATAGCAAATCGTGAGGTAATCTAGATATTACTTCGAGGTTACACGATACTATGATACTCTCCTGCCTACCGCTTAGGAGAACACCAGGTTAAAACAAGAAACCAGGCAGGAACTATTGGTAGAAGAACATGATGCACGACTTAAAGCAGTAGATGACGTTGTGGGGAAGAGGTATGTACCTAACAAGGGCACGAGATTCCCTTCTTCCACCATCAACGAAAGATCTGTCAAAGGCCACTAGAAAAACATAAAAGGGGACTCCACAACAGGAAAAGGAAACACCTGATTCAGTTTATTCATTTCAATTAATGCAAATGAGGACTTTTGAAAATAACGTCTCAAGACACTTTGCGACTCGACTGTGTATACCTACGCTCCTCCGCCGCGCGGCGGAGGGCGGGAGCTCGGGCGAGCAGTGTGGTCGGCGGATGAAATTCGACTCAGCGATAATCATTTCATGCAGAGATGATTCGCTTAGCAGGGGGAATTTTTGGGTGTAATTCCCCTTCACTAGGGAAAAGAATTTCCTACCACAAGAGAAAAGTAAAGTCTCTCTTGGTAGAACAGACAACCAGATCTCGTAATGGGGATCATGGTGGAGTGTGTGAGATCGTTCAGATCCGATGTTGTATACACGTGCTCGAAGGCAATGGAACAAGGAACCAGGCGGGCGTGAAAGGCGAAGGAGGAAACGACCAAATGCATTGTTCGGTAATGCGGGTCATTGTTTACGCGATGCGTCGTCGCTATTATCGACGTTGGGAAAGAGGTACTAATGGGATTGGCGGCAGAAACGAATCCCTTGCCTGCATTTGTATATGCAGGGTAATTAGTTTGTGGCGACGTACGACATGGATGATTGTTTGTCTATTGAACAACGAATCGCTGGTCGGCTTGTCGGCTTGTCGCAGCTGTAAAAACAAGCCGTCCGGCATTGCATTTCAAATGATAGCAATGGGTGCCGAATGGTTTGTATTTATGGTACATATGCACATTAAGGAACTATTTTAAGAATTTTAGATAATGCGTTGTATGCGTTAAATGTCCTTGAAAAGGAAAACTGTCTTAAATGCATTGGCGGGAAACAATGGGAGTTGGGTTGTAATAATGGGGGTTCTGCCTGATAAGTTAAGAAAGAAATCTTACGGAGAATTGTATGCGAAGAGATGCATGAAAGGTAAGTTTTCTTTTCCAGGGGCTTTTTAGATTACAGATTTGATCTCTTTAATGCGTGAAGCATTTAAGGTGCTAATGCGATTGCATTAGTGAAGTTATGAGATTGGATGGAATTTATGGGGGTTTTTCAGGTACGTGAACCGTGCGGTTTGGCGGAACCGCCACAACGTCTTAACCGCACCAATCTTGCGTAAGCCGATGGTAGTAAACGACATTGTAAAGAGGCCTCGCAATAAAATTTATTTACATACCATACGCCTTTACCAAACTCCTGAATATAGACGTTTTAAAAAAACTTTTCTAAGTGTTTAGATCTGTTAGCCAATCCGTAGTCAGATATGGTCGCCTCGGTTTTTTTTTTTTTTTGACCAAATATTTGCTTGGTATAGTGTGCCGATGAAGCTGCTCACCGATGAGAACAATACATTTCTCAGCAACTTATTTAAGAATGTCAGTAAGCTGCTTCGTATCAACAAACTGCAAACCTCAGCGCACCATCCGCAATCGAATGGAGCTCTGGAACGAACCAATAGCCCATTCGTAGAATATCTACGCAATATTGCGGATAATAAATCCCAATCATGTGATCAGTATCTGAGAACGGCGACTTTTGTGTACACCAGCTGACTTAATGTTACCAAGCTTACGCGAATGGGTTGGATCTATGGTTGCACCGCAAAATCATCTAATATAAAACATCCACTGGAACCGGTGTACCACCATGAGAGCTACCATAAACTATTGAAGTATAAAGTGCAATATACTAACGAAATTGCGAAGCGTAATTTATTGACCTCCTTTCACAGATCGTAAAGGTACCACACCCGTACGGAAGGAAACGAAAAGCCGAAAGTTAGCTTCTCTGTTTGTCATTTTTCCCAACATTTTTTATTCCCGTTTTTGTCTTAGATTGTAAATTATATGCTAGACAAAAAATGGTTAAATTCTAGCTTAATTATCTTATATTATAACTTGCTGGTCCTACGCCGACTTTCTAAGCTAGACATTGTGTAATTTGCCTTTCGGCGACAGAACTTTGTGGCTATAGTTATGATTATTTGTATAACAAAGAAAAATTAGAAAAACGTTGTGCCAAACTTTTTTTTTGTTTTTACTTAAAACTAAACTTACATCTTTTTTTTTGTTTTTTTTTTTATACTTAAAAGACCTTAACCTAATTCTAGAAAAGCTAAGTCTGTGTAAGCTGGCTGTGAAGCAGTTATTCTACCGACATTGGTACACATGTCTTTATTTACCATTTAACCACTAGAACTGTTGGTGCAGTTCAATATTATCGTCCCGGTCTCTGTGGGAGATAGCCCTACTGAGGCGCAAGAGCTCTGCTTCGGTGCGCGTTACTTCCCGGTCGTAGCACAATCGGTCGTCTACGGATGATCTACTTACATGATAGATCAGCGGAATTCCGGATCTATCCTGTATAAGCCCTTTCATATCCAAGTCAAGGAACGTCTCTGGTGGAACAAAGCCGTTGCGACGCACGCTCTCATAGTACAGAGCGTTTGGATAATAGGCCCCGAAAATTAGGTCATTGGACGAGCTTATTGCTCTCGCAATATGTTCTCTGATTAATTTAATCATAAAATTATCCACCCTATTTATGTACGCTTCATTATATAAAGTCTCATTTGAGTAATACTTTTTATAATCCGATTCCGGTGTCCGATATAATCTGAGACAACTTCTGAGACACTTTCTTTCGAACACCCGAATCTTTTCCATCAAATTTGGACCTATGTTGAACCATACTGGGCAACAATATATGAGCATTGGCCTGATTAGCGTCATGTAGCATATGACTTTTACTTTGCTGTCAAGTTAGCTACTGTGAAATAGCCTCCTTGTCATAGCAAAAGTTTTCCTCGCTTTGAGCAAAGCAGCCTCTACATGTCTGTTGAAATACAGATATTGGTCTAGCCAGATGCCCAGGTATTTAACTAAACTCTTGGTTTCCAGTTTATCTCCATGCGGTCCCACGATAACTAGCTTTCGCCAGTTTTTCATTCGTGGTTTTATATAATGGGGTTCTAAATAGGATGGCTTCACATTTCTGGAAGTTGATCTTAAGTTTCCAGTAATCGCAGTAGCGCTGCACATTGTTGAAGTCTCGCGGTATTAAACTATTTATGATCTCAACTTTCGGAGCTGTTCTGTAAATTATGAGATCGTCTGCGTACGCAATAGCATGCACAAGTGCGTATAATAAGTCGGTAATGTAAATGTTAAAATGAATACGTACACACACACATATATATATATATTACTAGTCCTATTATAACTTCCTTGGTAGTAACTCATTATAAATTTAACACAAGAAAAAAAATTAATTAAAACGTAATTAAAACCAAAACAAAAACAATAAAATGAATTCTAAAAAAATATCCGTTGCACAGCTAGAGTATTATTCCTCTTCTGAGAAAAAAAAATTTTTTAGATTAACGTCCTATCATGAGAAGCGCATTGATCTGCGGGTAAAAGAAATAAAAAAGAACAGAAAATAAACAAAAATCTCAATACTATATTAGAGGTAAAGTAATTACCACACCACAAAATCGATTTTATTATGCAGGCAAGAAATGACAGTTTATTAAGCGATCCGACCTAAAAAGCAACAAATGAAGAAAACCCACTTCCGGTTGACAAAAGTAAGTCCTTCTGTCGTATGCCTGAAGATTTTGACCTCGAAAATGATCTCTCTCTCTAATCTAGTTCCATGTGATAGAAAATGCGTCCCTCAAATCAAATGTGTGGATTATATTTGTAACGCCATGGCAATTAATAGTATGAAAGGCGATCATTTAATTATAATAGGTGTGCAAGTAGAAACTCGGCTTGTTTGTCAAATTTAACTTTTTTGGAATAGATACTTATAGCAATCGAAGTTATATTGCTTCGTCGAATCAATCAATTCCTTACCTCGTGCAGCATTTTTTTTCTTTTTTCATTTGAAAACAGAATAGAATACGATAGCGTAAATGTTGATTATCGACATCCATCTCTTATACAACTGATGCACACGGAACGAGAGCTTGAACATGTCTAAAACATGGTCATAAAAACAGCAATGACTAACTTAAATATATCCAAACTGGCGAGCGAATTGCATGCGTTCAAGTATATTTTTAATGCATTCATTTTCAGACTTATATTTCCACACCTGTTATTAAGTTAACTAATAAAATATATTTTTCTGAAGTATTTCGCAGTGTCAATAATAAATAAGTCACAGTGTCAATAATAAATAAACCACTATAATTAACCATTGATCCTACAAATCAGCTATTAAAGAAGCCTGGACGTTTAAACTTACAATTATTACTAAAAAAAGAAACGTACATATTTGGAAGTTCCTCAACTAATTTCTGATTGGTGGATTCACTGTAAGTATCCCTATTTTCAGTATCTATCAAAGTTTCCAGTCATTGTTGCATAATTAATAGAAATACCCTAAAAACATGAATGAACATTATTTAAATAAGGATACAGCGTGCAGAAAAACCGTCAACCCCAATCAACTTCCATCACCAGGTACCCAGCAATAAAAATATAGGCAAATGAAAAAACAGTGAGTATGATTATATAATTATTAGTTTAATATAAATTTTGTGTGCAAAAAATATTTTCAACTTCATTCAACACCGCCAAACTCTCCATAACACAGTGCCCAAAGTCCTCGGTCACACAGCACCGTCAGACTCCCAAAAACGATATGCCGTAAGACAGCGGTCAGAAAAATTTCGTCGGATCTCCGGTATCACAATAACATAACAAGCTTACTAGTATTAAATTAAACAAAAGAAAAAGTAAATTTAATATGAAAACAACGAAAAATGCTGTTATCAAACGCCAAAGACGTAATACGTCTATTATTATTTTTTTTTATTGGTCTATAGGAAGCCGGAAGTTCATGACCTCACTGAATCAGCTGTGAAATTGCTCCTTCTCCTGTGCAGTCTCCTTCCATGCTTGACCATTTGATCCGAACTGCTCAAGGTGAAACCTTACATTGGTCTCGCATTTCCGTCTCGGACTTCCTACCGGTCTTATTAACGTTGGTCTTCCGTCAAGAATTATACGCGCGGGCCCCTATCGTCGCCAATTCGCGCCACATGTCCGACATTTTATTATTCGGGACCTGATTACTCTCAGGTCTATACTCATATTAAGAAAAACCAAGACCGATAGGCCTTGCATGATTTTCCTCTTTCTATTCCTCCATAATTTTTATAGATCTCCTCTACATTAGTATCTCAGTAGATACAATCAAGGTGACTCTTCCTGCCTATCGGTTATATTAATGGCTTTCTTCCGACCCAAAATTTAGTTTTTCGTAGCTAAAACTTCACGTTCGTGAGAATATCATCAAATATTGTTTTTTTATATAGAGGAAGAGATGTGAATAGTACTCGTAATACTACATTGAATTCAATACTCTATCTGACCTTTTAAGAGCAGCCAATCTTCGCTGAAATGGCCGAAATCAGTGAGTTTAATAATTTGCTAGATTTTTCGCTTCGAAAAACTTCTAACTCCTTATCGTTTGAACCAGCATACCTACATCACTCTTTTTCCCATCTTAATTCTAACGTGGTGCCCTTTCTACATATTTCATGGATTGAGTTCGGCTAGTTGAGCCAATATTCGACTTACTAACTGAATCCCTTTGAAACCAGCGTCAACCTCGGTTTCTAAACCTGCTTCCTCCACTTGAGATCTGGTCGCGCCACTTTGATGTCTCTTCGGCGACTTTCAGCTCACGATTAGAAAGTGATATTCTCGGTTCCTCTTCAGCCATTTTTCTTTCTGACCACGACCAGGATGTGCCAAATTAACGTGATACTTTTTTCAACCTTTAAAAAATGGTAGTTTCCAAGTGAACTTTGCCTTACGATTTTTTTTTTTCTGCATTAGGGGCAACAGATCCTAATTTTTAAGCAATGGGTTGGCTGCCTTCTGGCCAAGGGAAGTTCTCCATAGAATCTGGCGATATTGACGCGCGTTTCTTCCCCTAATCTGGTGTGCATGGCGGCATGTCCACTAAAACTTCCTCATGACGGGAACATAACAGTCGAAATGGAATACAATCTAGGGAATTATTGTAACAAGAACTTGTTCCTCAAAAATTCGAGTTCCCTTGTTTGTTGTTTAATTAAAAAACAAGAAGTCGGAAGAAAAACTTTCATGATAGCTATTCAAAAAATAAAACCAACCACTGATTCCGAACGGTTACAAATAAATTCACAACCATCGGCAACGTCCCTGTACAACTACTCTTCATAACTGCCATTTTTTTCAGAATGTTGACTGAGCTTATTCTTGTTAGAAAGTGTTATTAGATGCCAAAATTTCTAACTAATTAGATGATTGGAGTGACTAATTACGATTAATACCCTTTCTATTTCCCACCGGCAGTCGCCAGACATTCAAAAGAATATAGTTCTTTAATCTGACATCGAAAACTGAGAAGAAAAAAGTGTGTCAGGAAAGAATAATCTTACAAACCCAATTCAAAGAAACTTTTGTTTTCGTGTAAGCGTACAAAAGACTTATCATTATTTCTATTAACCTAACAAAAGAACAATAAAAAGAAAAGACATATTGAGGTCACTAGTCTCTTATATGAGCTTACAAGATGCAGAGCTAGAAAAAGGCGCAAACAAGAAAGAAACATTCTTAATAGTCGATATCGCAAACGTGCACGCACTTTTTAATGACAAAAGATGGTTGGAATGAGATAAATAATATCTCTCTATTGAAAAAAAAAAAGTCTGAACCGTCTGGAATAGATTGTTGAAGCCCTAAAAATCAATTACAAACAACTTTAATTTTTAGGGCTACAATAAGTGCTCTGTGGTCATTTAGTACTTGGTACATTATATTACACAATATTGTTGTGAAGTATCACATTGCACTTTTTTTATTACTAAAGCTACCTCTACTCCACGAATGTACATTTCATTATATTTTTCTTTTAATTTCTGACTTAGGTTATGTTGTTGAACGTCTGTCTATTTTTTTTTTTTTCCTGTACGCGTTTTTGTACGAGGGTTGCCTCTTATGTTTCGGGATTTGGCAACCCTAGCGTTGCAATCCGGCAATTGACAGCTCTGTCGTAAAGTTGGACATTTTTGGGGTTATACGCACTCAGAACGTTTTGACATACGAGCGCTATTTGTGTTGTTTAAGTAACTTAAAAGATTCATCTCGGCCCAAAAATGGAATTAAATCGTCAACATTTTCGTGCGATTATTTTTTACAACTTTCGGCGTGGATTAACTCAGCAACAGTGCATGGATGAACTTAATTCAATTTTTGGCGATGAAGCTCCATCAAGGACCAGTGTTTATCGATGGTATGGTGAATTCAATCGTGGTCGTAGTTCACTCCAAGATGAATTTTGTGAAGGTCGTCCAAAATCAGTTGTTGTTCCGAAAACCATTGATGCTGTGCGCGAACTGATATTGGAAGATCGTCATGTGACCTATCGTGAGATTGAGACAACCTTAGGCGTTAGTGGGACCAGCACACATTCAATATTGCATAAACATTTGACTGTCAAAAAAATTCGTTCGCGTTGGATCCCACACAATTTGTCAATCGCCAAAAAAAAGGCTCGTGTCAATTGGTCGAAAGAAATGCTCAAAAAATACGGTCGCGGTGCTTCGAAACACGTCTATGACATCGTGACAGGTGATGAATCGTGGATTTACGCGTATGAGCCCGAAAGTAAATAGCAGTCTGGGTGTTTCAAGATGAGCCAAATCCAACAAAAGTTGTTCGCGCACGAAGCACTTCCAAGCAAATGGTCGCCTGTTTTTTCGGAAAAACTGGACATGTCGCAACCGTACCACTAGAACAGTGCAGACCAGTCAATTCTGGGTGGTACACAACCATTTGTTTGCCAGTTGTCTTCCAAGAAATCAGGAAAACCAACCGCCGAAGACGGATCACTCTTCGCCACGACAATGCGAGATCTCACACATCGGCTGCCACAACTGTATTTTTGAGCACCCAAAACATCGATTTGATGGGTCATCCGCCGTATAGTCCTGACTTGGCACCGAATGACTTCTTTTTATTCCCGTACGTAAAAAACAAACTGAGAGGTCAACGTTTTTCGACACCTGAAGAAGCGGTTGCTGCATTCAGAATGCATGTGTTTGAGATACCTCAATCAGAGTGGCAAAAGTGCTTCGACAATTGGTTCAAACGCATGCAAAAGTGTATAGATCTTCATGGGGAATATTTTGAAAAACAATAAAGTGATTTTCGATGATCAACATTTGTTTTTGTTCTCTAAACCCGAAATATAAAAGGCAACCCTCGTACAATTATTTTACGGAATTACATGGAACGTTTTATTTAGGGCGCGCAAATATCAACAAATAACATCGAACAACCACCGTGTTGACCTCATATGTCTCCGGCTGACTTTTTGCTCTTATCAAAACACTAATTATCACTTCGAGGCACCCGTTAGTGGATGGAATACATAAGAGAGAATTCACGGCGAGAACCGAAGTCGATTCAGAAAAATGCCCACTGTAAACAAACTGAAAGTCAAGTTCAATTACTCAACACCAACTAAGCAATATATCGCACTCCAGGATAGAGGACAGTCTTGTCAACTTAGCGACAGAACAAATGTTGACAATCCCTTTAAGCGGGCTTTTTAAATGATCGATTCCCGCTACTTTTTTGAAAGAAAGTAAATCCGGTGTTTTTTAGTCAGAACAACACGTGTTTTTTAGTAAAAACCGAAAAAATAATATACTCAAAGTACTGCTCCTGACTTGCCTCACATTTGTTCCATTTAACAATTGCCAATTTGGGGATACCCGGGAAAAAATGCTGTCCAATGTGATGCATTTTTTTGGGCGTCTTCGAATAATTCGAAATGGTGCTCAGGGACCTCGTAAGCCATTGCTGAAAAGAGGTGGTAGTTGGACGATGCCTGCTCTGTCGCATAAGCGGTAACACTTCTCAGTTGAATGACTCCAAGTTGTTTCGGACCATTGTTGAGGTGTGCGATCGGAGGTTGACATGAAGAAGAATACATGGTTTGTCCGGAGGGTAATGCAATTTAAAAAAAAAATGATTTATTAAACATTGTTGCGACTGCAACTTGGGTTGACAGGAATATTTCTGTATAACACTTGACACATCTTGTGTATCAACCCTAGAACTAACGACAATTTGGTCTATTACGTTTTGCTGCGACACAAGAAAAGTGAGACAGATCAAAAGAACCATACTAACGTACTGATCTTGATCGGAGATAACAGGAGAACAAAAACAGTGACCCTTTTTGGGCAGCCAGATTCCAGGCATCCGTTGTTTTTTGCCGACTGAAGAGCTGTGATGCAATAGGTCGGATACTATGGATCGAAATTCAGTAAGAAGAAGGAGAGTTGTGTCGAAGAATAAAATATAGAATACTAAATTTTTATTAATTGCTACCGCTCCTTCTCCTGGTGTTACATCGAGTATAAGTTCGTTGACGTGTCCCCCACACAACACATGCAAAACAAATATATTGTTCCAAGTGTTTGCAAGACTTTAAAATGATCTCTTCGGGCCTGGTCATATTTTGTTCACCGACTTTGCCAACTACCGGACCTCTGCAAAAGCCCTTGTTTGCCTTGGATTCCCCCTGCGTATGCGAAACGAACTTGTAAAGCTCACCTGAATAACCCCCCATATTCGCAACCCATATTGGCATCCCAATCACCAGCATACCTAAATCATTTCCTTTCTCAAGGACATTTAATGCATCCAAGGCATTATCTAAAAATCCATAAAGATAATTCTCACAGCATTCACGCATTTAATGCGTTATTCAAATTCCTTGTAAAGAATTCTTCACATCATACGGCATCATAAATCCCAAACCATTCGGCACCCTTGTCATCCTAAAATGCTATGTCGGACAGCTTGTTTATACAGCTGCAATAAACCGACCCGTGATTCGTTTGTCCACTCGACAAACAATTACCGCATCCCAAGCATTATCATCGGAACCGAATCATCTGGCATTTCCTAGTACAAACAAGAACTCGGTTCCTACCGCAGTCTGAGAGGCCATAAACATTAAAACCCATTAGCACATTTTCCTAATGGCGACGCATCTATTAACGCATCCGCACCACTCATCCTCGACTGTAATGATGCCCTTATTTGTTTTCAGCAGCATTTCTCCGATGAATTGCTGTCTATGATAGCCACAATGCACAGCGTAAACAATGATCTATTCCATCCCTTTGTTTTTTTTCCTCGTTTCAGGTTTCGTTTATCCTTTGTTAAATGCATCGATAAACACGGTGATGGGTACGATCACACACACACACACCACCCCGTGCCCGAGATCGCCTTCCATTGGTCACTGGTCAAAGGAAATTTCATTTCCTTTTCACCACGCCACCCAAACGAGGGTTGAATCAATAAGTCGTATTCCAACCACCGATCCGGTCGGTGCGTCTTACGCGCCCCGTGGCGCCCGGGGACGCGTACACTCCAGTAGTCGCGGATTTTATTAGTTATGTTTTCCGGAACAGAATCGGCTTCGTAAAGAATCGTGGCATTTCCCTGTGCTGTTCGTGTGTGTCTGTAGTTAATGAATTTGTTATTATCGTTAATCCTAAACATGACGTCTCACCCAAATTAAAATTCAATGGAATGAAATTTATAAGTAGTGCACTAACAATAACAATCTGAATACAATAAAAAGAACCATTTATTCCATTAAACAGTGCGTTTTATTTTCGAATATCTACGGTGGACAACTTTCCTCTTTCGAACAATTCGTGGTCGTTGCGTTGTTGAGTTCTGTTTGTGTTTTTCTTTTGTTTCAGGCGGAATAATCACAATTGGTGAATCAGAACGGAGAGTGGGGCTCCTGGGTTGAGCACGATTCAGAAGAAAGGAGGTGGCTATACGGTTGAGCACGATTGAAAGAAGATGATGGCTCTATGGTTGAGCCCGAGTAAGAAGAAGAGGGTGGTTCTATGGCTGAGCACAATTTAGATCAATGAGGTTGTAGTGATCCTAAATCACTGCCCTCTTCCAATTACCTGCAACCCCAATCCAATTCCCATAGTGAACCATATGAGCGACAAGTTAAACCAAAAGTTAATTTGTCGCACATTGATTAAATTTCCAAGTACCTTACATCCCAATCCAATTGAATAATATGCACGATAAATTTAAACGAAAGTCCATTTGTCGTGCATTGATTCAATTCCCTATAACCATTGAAATTATGAAATGCCTAATTCTAAATGCATTTCATAATTTCTCCTTCCGGGAATTTATTCAAGTAAATTCCTATACACTTCCCAGAACCCTATTCCAATTGAAGCACACCAAATCTTATTTGTGCTTCTTGGAAGTTTTAAATAAAATTGTATTCAATCTCTGTCATCACAGAGTATCAAAGGGCGACACGTTTTGATTTCATGATCAGACCCATCTAAGGCAGTAGCTATAATTCTGAGTAGTAAACCCTCCCAACCTACTTCTCGATATTCACAGAATATCCGAATACAAATGGGAGGTACTACGATTAGACCACACGACATGATGAAAGACTTCGAAAGAAAACTCCTCAGAAGATGCACCAACCACTCTAGAAGGCCTGACAGTCGAAATTACCCAAACTCTCGCCTATACGAAGGCGCCTCCATTATCCCGATCGACGAGTACTTGCTACAATTAGCATACAAGTATCTCGAAAGCATTCAGAACAGTTAGAACCCACTTGTACGGGAGTCATGCGTTCTTGACCCTTCTTCCCTGCCGGTCTTGTACGATTTCTTTCCCACCACCCCTCCATCCAAGTAGTTAGAGAACACCTGAACTAACCCTGTCCACACTATCCTTAGATACTGTGGGGAGGAAGTATGGCACCGGCATGGGTGCGAGTTCTACTTCGTCCCACTAACACTCCACTATACTTGGCACCAAAAAAAACAAACGAATGATCGCCGAGGGAAGCAGCATACATCAATCACAGGTGAGAATGAAACACTGGGAGTCACGTTATAGGGTTCCTTTTATTTTCAAAACACAAAACAATTAAAATACTTCACACGTTCTAATCCACAAAATTGATGTATACAATTCTTTCATATTTCCGTATTATTGAATCTTTTGTTACCTCTTCAATTTCCCGGACTCGGTGTCGCATATCCTTGGGCACATTCACTTTTTACTATATTTCAATTTCGACCGTGAAAAGAACTGACACTTCCAAATCAACAAAACGCAACACTTGTCTTGCCTTTCTCAAGTTATGGATCACGAAAAGGAGGACAATCTGGTTCGGGACATAGAATAAAGGACTCTGGGACTGATGCGCCCCCGTGGCGCCACGGGGAGCAGAAGAAAAGAAAACCGACCAGCGTGTGTGGGTGTTAAAATACGACTCCAAAGGTATATTATTATATACATATAACGCATCTCCGCGGTTTGCGGAGTGCGGGAGATAAACCTACCGTCACGAGCGGTGGTTGGGATGAGACTCAGCGATCGTCATCTCAAGCAGAGATCACTCGCTAATCCTAATCATGGTGGTATGTGTGCATGGTCCTTTCATGGATGAAAAACGAACCTAGAACAAGGAAATGGAATAAAGAGCATTCATGGGATACGATTTCGGTAAAGCAAATAAAACCGAAATCGTCGGATGCCAATGGAATCTTTGTTGGAACATGTGCGGCTAAACAAAGAGACGATGTTCCGATGTGAAAATGTGCTAATTGCTTTTAGCTAGGTTGCTGGGAAATGGTGTTTATGGCATCGCTAGTAAGGGTACGTATGAATACCTTTTTTTGCATTGTTTATGCTTGGATTTCAATTGATGCCAAGGGACGCGGAATGCGTATTTGCTTTGGGTTGCACATTGTGCGAGTCAGGGAATTTTATTGCTGGGAGAAAAACGTCGCCAGCCAATGTATACATAAAGAAATTTATCGTATACATGAATGAAGGTAGGAATAGGCGACGCCATGATAATTATCTCTGGCTGGAATAGTTACATGATATGTGAACCGAGGGTTTTTCTTTTCAGGAATTTGTCTGGTAACGAATTGGTTTAGAATCCCAAATAAGCAAACAAAGAAATCTTACGGAAATTGTATGCGAAGGGATGCATGAAAAGGTAAGTTTTCTTTATAGGGATTTTAAGATTATAGATGGTGATCTATATAATGCGTGAAGCATTTACAGGTACTAATACTGTTGCATTAGCAAACTTAAGGGAGTAGGGTAGTAGTTAAGGGGGTTTTCAGGTAGGTAGACCGTAGGGTTTGGCGGAACCGCTACAATACCTCCCCCACTTTTTTCTTTTTCAGATATCTTGAGACTGAGCCCAACATCCTCACGGATGTGGGTGATTCTAGTTATCGCAAGATGACCAGAAGCCAGAGACAAGACGAAGGACACATTTGTCCTTGTCTCCCTAAAGTCGGCTTCTCGCTACCCTACTTTTTTTATTTTTTTATTTCATGATCAGTCGGAATCCAGAGGCCGCGGTAACGGGAAAAAAATATGAAATAAAATCAAATCACTTTTCATCTTGGACACAAGGCCAAAAGACCCGGAAGCCCCGCCAACCGAGGTAAGAAAAACAATTAAACAAAATTATAACATTACAAGGTTGAGCATGATTCAGAAATAAAAGGCTAGCTCTATGGTTGAGCACGAGTCAGAAGAAGAGGGAGACTGTATGGTTGAGCACAGTCCAGATCATAGACAGTGGCTCCTGCGTTAAGTACGATTCAGAAAAAAAGGGTGGCTATATGGTTGAGCACAATTCAGAAGAAGAGGGTCGCTGTATGGTTGAGCAGAATTCAGATCAGAGACGGTGGCTCCTGTGTTAAGCACGATTCAGAAAGAAAAGGGTGGCTCTAAGGATGAGCACGCTCCCAAAAGAAGAGGGGGCTCTACGGTGGAGCACGGGTCAGAACAAGAATGAATGAATGAAGTGAGGGCAGGACCCTCATTTTATTCCGCTTAGTACAAGCGGTATAAACATACACTAGGTGTATGCATACGTTTTTTCCGGTTCCTTTGGTAAAAAAAATACGCAATTTTCTAGGGAAATTATTTTTTTTATTAAAAATATTGGCCATCGGCTTATACACATTTCGCCCATCGTTCAGATAATTTATGAATAGCATGCCAGAAAAATATGCTGAGAAAAGTTGGCGCAAGAATAATAACCGTGCCCATAAAAACAAATTATTATGGAAAATTTAACAAGCCTCAGATATGGACCGGATACACGACGACGAATACGGAAACGAAAATGGCTAACCGATTTGAGAATTTTTTCATGGGACGTCCGCACACTATACAGAGCTCGAGCTGCACAGTAGCTAGCCGATGCCCTGTCCGAATATAAGGCTGACATAACAGCATTACAAGAAATAAGATGGACGGGGAGTGGTGTAATTCAAAGAAAAGAGTATGACATTTATTACAGCTGTCATCCAAAACACCATGTGCTCGGGGTAGGCTTTCTAGTCCGCCAAAAACGGATGCCTGCCATCATCGGCTTTAATACAATAGACGAAAGGCTATGCACTCTTCACGTGTGAAGTAAGTTTAAGAACAAAAGCCTCATAAACGTTCTCGAACCTACAGAGGAGTTCCCTACCGACGAAAAAGAAGAATACGACGAGAACGTCGAACGGGCCGCCAATGCCTGCCCAAGAGACGATGTGAAAATCGTTTTTGGTGATTTGATGCGAAAATAGGTCGGGAGCCGGTTTTCAGGCCCTACGCAGGTTCTCATAGTTTGCATGAGAACATTAATGACAATGGACTAAAAGTCATCGAACTGGCTGCATCAAAAAACTTGGTCGTTGTGAGGACCAGGTTTCCGTGCAAAGATATCCACAAAGCCACTTGGATATAACCTGATGGAGCCACTCGCAACCAAATTGACCGCGTGTTAATAGATCGCCGCCACTCCTCGAGCCTGATAACGGTACGAACGTACCGTGGTGCCAACGTCGACTCGGATCACTATCTTGTTCGTACAGTTTTCCGAGCGCGGGTAGCCTTACAGAGACGTATTGCATCCGCGGATCAGATTCAGACCAACACGTCAGCCTTACGCAATGACAATACCAGTAACACCTTTGGTCATGCGTTAAGACTCGCCCTCGAAGAGCTCGACGGAAGCAGAGTAAGCCGTGGGGCCAGAATGCCGGGCGTAGAAGAGAAATGGACACGCCTTAAGAATACTGTCTTTAGTACTGCCAACTCCATCTTAGGCAGTAGTCGTAGAGATCGGAGCGACTGGTTTGATGATGAGTGCAAACTAGCGACTGAACGTAAGAATGCTGCATACCGGGCAATGCAGCAGTCTCATAGGATGCGGGTACCCGAGGAGAAATACAAAGAGCTCAAAAGATCTGAAAAACGACTCCATAGACAAAAGAGAAGTGCCTGAAAAAAAGCTTGACTGTGAAATAGAGAAAAGTAGAGAACGAGGTCCGCACCATGCGCAGAAGTTCTACCAAATAATCCACAGTATGACGCAGTACGCACCACGCGGCACTTACTGCAAGGATAAAGAGGGTGATCTGATCACCGATCCTGAAGGCATTCTGGAGCGGTGGGAGGTGCACTTCAATGAATTGCTAAATGGTCAGCTCACAGAAGAATTGGTGGCGCAATCAATCCAAGATCAAGACCAAATGCTGCGGCCACCAAGCATTGAGGAAGGAGGAGGGTTTTGCAGATTTCGTGGGTTAGGGTAAAATGTGATGGAGGAAAGCAGGCTTGGGCAGTTGATTCAATCTGAAAAAAGACGGTGGATGCAGAGGATCCCGGCATAAATTCTGCGCTCTTCAAGTGTGTTAAGGTGAATTAGATGGAGACGGCTTGTGTATTGGGGAAGAGACCGAGGATTTTTCCAATTCAATCCTCGGAGGGCTAAACGCAGAAAACAACGTTGCACGCTTTCGATCCTGCGAATATAGAACGAGTAGTGAGAAGACCAGACCTGACTAACATATTCAAGAAGGGGGCGGCCAAAGGCTATATAGAACGATCGGGAAACGTAAGGAGTAGACAATTTTTTCGACCAGCGTTTCGCAAAACCAAGGGCAGAGTTAGGCTTGAGGATAATGTCATCAATATGTGAGATGAAGTTAACCTCCTTATAAAATAAAATGCTAAGGTCACGAATCGATTGTATAGGTGATATCTGTTGTCTGAGGAAGACATAAGAACATAGTGGGGAGGGAGAGCGTTTACGGGAGAGGGTGATTGAGTGACAATTAGCAATATTTGGTTCGAGGAAGTTGTTTCGGCACCAAGTTGAAAAGCTGTCGAGATCCATTTGGAGAAATGAGGAATCGTGAGGAGATCGGATCGTCTTGAAGCGTTTAGTGTCGCCCGCGTATAGAGAGATGGTGGAGTGCTTGATACTGGAGTCTATATCGTTAATAGTAAGAATGAATAGGAGGGATCCAAGATGACTGCCCCGGGGAACCCCTGACATGGCAAGAAAAGGTTTATAGAGCGTGGATTTAAGCCTGACATGATAGGTTCGATTTTAAGATAGGATCATTTTAATCAGCAGGGGTTCGAGATTGTAGGAGATTTTGTCGAAGTTCTTGCTGAAATCGGTTGCGATTGGATCGACTTCGTTGCCACTCTCTAAGGCACGGAGAGAGTGTGGGATGAGAACCCAACTAGATTGGTGGTGGTCGACCTGCCCGTAAGAAAACCATGCTGGTTGAGTGAAATGATAGATTTGTAGCGGAAACGTAACGCGTTGTGAAGAATGCCTTCGAACAGTTTTGGAATATATGACAGTCTGGCGATGGGACGAGTGTTACTAATATCGTTTTTAAGTCCCTTTTTATGGATGTGGTTGACAAACGAGGATTTCCAAATACTTGGGAAGACACCTTTTGTAAGGGATAGATTGAAGATCTTTGAGAGCTGGAGAAGAGAGGGGCTCTATGGCTGAGCCCAATTAAGATCAAATAGGGTGGCGTCCGTATTGTGCACGATTCTGCAACATGAACGTGACTAGGAATGGGTGCCAAGCTCTCATGAGATTCTTGTCACCACCAGTAACGTCAAATGGGGAACAAGCAACTGTGTATCACTAGCCCAGCAGCATGATTTGAGGTATTCAAAAATGCACTCACACAGAAGATGTTTTTGTTGTTTGGATCAGTTTGAATGGAGACGCAAGATGTGTTTTTTTTTTTTTTCCTTAAAATTTAACTTACTTACCTATCTTTTTTTTATTTTATGTAAAATCACTTAGCTTAACTTAACTTAAATCTTATACTACCCTAATTCTAGAAAAGCTAAGTCTATGTAAGCTAGCTGATGATAGTGTGATTCTATACCGACTTTGGTATCCAGGTCTTTATATGCCATTCAACCACCAGAACTGTTGACGCTGTCTAATACTATCGTCCCGGTCTCTGTGGGAGATAGCCCTACTGAAGCGCAGGAGCTCTTCTTCGGTGCGCGTTACTTCCCGGTCGTAGCACAATCGCCCGTCTACGGATGATCTACTTACATGATAGATCAGCGGAATTCCGGATCTATCCTGTATAAGCCCTTTCATGTCCAAATCAAGGAACGCCTCTGGTGGAACAAAACCGTTGCGACGCACGTTCTCATAGTACAGGGTATTTGGATAATAAGCCCCGAAAATTAGGTCATTGGACGACCTTATTGCTCTCGCAATATGTCCTCTGATTAATTTAATCATAAAATTATCCACCCTATTTATGCCGGCTTCATTATATAAAGTCTCATTTGAATAATACTTTTTATAGTCCGATTCCGGTGTCCGATATAATCTGAGACAGGTTCTCAGACACTTCCTTTCGAACACCCGAATCTTTTCCATCAAATTTGGACCTATGTTAAACCATACTGGACAGCCATATATGAGCATTGGCCTGATTAGCGTCATGTAGCATATGACCTTTACCCTGCTGTCAAGTTGGCTACTGTGAAATAGCCTCCTTGTCATAGCAAACGTTTTTCTAGCCTTGACCAGAGCAGCTTCTACATGTCTGTTGAAATACAGATATTGGTCTAGCCAGATGCCAAGGTATTTAACTAAACTCTTGGTTTCCAGTTTATCTCCATGCGGTCCCACGATAACTAGCTTTCGCCAGTTTTTCATTGTGTCGTTCGTGGCTTTATATAATGGGGTTCTAAATAGGATGGCTTCACATTTCTGGAAGTTGATCTTAAGTTTCCAGTTGTCGCAATAGCGCTGCCCGTTGTTGAAATCTCGCTGTATTAAACTATTTATGATCTCAACTTTCGGAGCTGTTCTGTAAATTATGAGATCGTCTGCGTACGCAATAGCCTGCGGAAGTGCATCTAATAAGTCGCTAATGTAAATGTTAAAAAGAATCGGAGAGAGTACCGCACCCTGTTGCAAGCCATTCTTGATATTATACGTTTTATTAGAGGTCACATTACCACTTTTGACCAGGAACCTCCAGTTTGTAATACAACCCTTCGATCCAGACGGTATCAAAGGCTTTTTCCAAGTCGATCAGACAGGCACCTGTGCATTGGTTCCTACATTTATTCCATTGTATGTCGGAGACCAGTTTAGCTGCGGCATGTGTGGTTTCATGACCCGCCCTAAAGCCAAACTGGTTATTTGGAATAATGCTATTGTCGTCTACCCATTTTAGCAGAGCTTTGTTAATGATTTTTTCAAATACTTTACTGATGCTTGGGAGTAAACTTATCGAACGTATGTTCATTGGGTTTGTACAGTCTTTGCCCTTTTTTGCGATGGGCTGAATGATTGTCGTTTTCCAACGCGCGGGATAATATGCATTATTCAACGCGTTGTTAAACAGGACCGTGTATATATCTATTGCCTTTGGGGGCAGGTTCTTGAGTACGATGTTAGGTACTCCATCTATTCCCACTGACTTTTTGCTTCTTAATGAGTCGAAGATACTCTGGATTCCTTCCCTTGTAATTAAAAGGCTATTAGCCCCACCATTGGCATTAAAGTCAATTGACAGATTATCGTCACTGAATTCCGTAAAACCCGGATTCTCCGATTGCCGGAGACGCAAGATGTCAGCTATTAGTATTCAATGGAGCCCAAAGAATCTGACTGATGTACGAAACATTCACACGACTGAGGAAATTGCACGGTGAAACACAAGATACAACGAAACTACACTGGCAACTAGCTCTAGATGCAAGTAACCCTTAAAGGAGATGGTCTACAGAGTTAAGGAATTGTGGGTTGTTCTTTAAAACAATGGCAACTAGCAATTGAGGCACGCACTGGCAAATTACACGTAACGTATATGGTTTAGAGATAAGCAACTATGGATTGGTCTTTAAAACACTGGCAACTACCATTCGAGGCACGCATTAGGAAATCGCACGTAAAGTATATGGTCTACAGAGTTAACCAATTGTGGATTGTTCTTTAAAACAGTCTTTATAGAGATTGTATTGGAATTGGAAGATTAACGTCGAATCGTCGCATCCCTTGAAAGAGCCACATCTATCACCCGTACCATGAATATTCACTCGACGCCGTTTGTCCCTTTTCTGTAGGATTTGTTGATGTTTGATGACCGGTTAACACGTTATTTAAAATTCGTTCGGGGTGGGTAAACAAAACCCGAATGTGTCTGGTTGGCAGGGGAATGTGCGATCGCAAAGATATAAATATGATGTGCGTATTTAGGATTGATAAACAAACTGTGTCATGTGGATCGCCAAGCATATCTGCCTGAACAGCCTGTCGAGGGAGTGTGATCTTATGCGATGCCGTGCATTATGTGTAAATAAAAGTGACAAGGAACACCAAAGAGGTATGAACAACTGTTCTTTATTGAGCATAAAATTACTTTCAGCAGAGTACAAACAATGATAAAAGGTACAAATTTGCTTGATGTGAGCGTTTTTTTCCAATATCTGTTTGTGCAGCTGCGTGTCGAGATATGTTCTTCCAACAGTCAGAATTCAATAGAACACGCACAATGTGCAAATTTTCGTCAATTCAGGTCGTTGGTGACTGTGCAAAGCGGTTTTCATCGTCTGTTGTACTTTGCAAAGCCCCATATTGAATATCCAAAATCTCAACTTACATTTCATAATCCACAATCAAATTAATTGCGGGATAAGTTAAAGCACTTGTACTGTCATCGCCCATCACTAAAAACAATATTATCTCTATTCTCATCATCATCCTTTTTCAGGACATTTTTTGCACAAATTGTTATCTATTCTTTGATGCAATATTCCCACAACAACACTCCTTCTGCAATTTTCACTAAAAATAGTACTCTCTTTACCTAAATCCATTTCAATATAATATAAACAAATCGATGGCGGAAACGACGAACTATATGTTCACTTATCGCGCATCAACATACTCTTGGGTCATGAAATGCACATCTAAAGATCCTTTTTCTATTGTTTTCAATCGAATCTCATGGAAAATCTTCTCCCATGTCTGGTCATGTTTCTCTACCATGTATATCCCAATCCCAAATTAAATAAAAGGATGGTGCACAGTAGTTTTGAGGTCAGGTAAACTCGCCACAAATCGACTCAACCGTCACTTGGACGAACTGTATCAGTACTACAGTCAATGGAAAAATCGACTTAACCTATCTAAAGCAGTAGCTATAATTCTGAGTAGTAAACACTTCCAACCTACTTCTCGATATTCACAGAATATTCGAATAAAAATGGGAGATACTATGATTAGACCACACGACAGGATGAAATATCTCGGGGTCATTTATACCCCAAAAATGAATTTCATCAAACATGTGACCCACATTCTCCAAAGGGGCCTCGGTCGGTCTAAGGAACTGCACAACATCTTGAAGTGGAGCAACAAAGTTGACACCAAAGTTAAGCTTCTCTGCTATAAGCAGCTAATTCGATCAGGAATATCATACGCCTTTCCCATATGGTCCTGCATATCTTCGGCCTAAATGGAAAGACTTCGAAAGAAAACTCCTCAGAAGATGCACCAATCACTCTAGAAGGCCTGACGGTCGTCATTACCCCAACTCTCACCTATACGAAGGCGCCTCCATTGCCCCTATCGACGAGTACTTGCTACCATTAGCATATAAGTACCTCGAAAGCATTCAGAACAGCGAGAACCTACTTCTACGGGACTCTTGCGTTCTTGACCTCTCTCTAGATCTCTTCGGATCAGACCACCACCTACATCAATCTACCGGTCTTGTATGATTTCTTTCCCACCATCCCTCTATACAAGTAGTGAAAGAACACCTGGACTAACACTGTCCACGCTATCCTTGGATACCCCCCTTTTTACTTTTCTTCTCAGATATCGCGAGACCGAGCCCAACATCGTCAGAGACAAGATGAAGGACATATCTGTCCTTGTCTCGCTAAAGTCGGCCCTCTCGCCAACCCATTTTTTTTTTGAGGTCAGTCAGTGGATTGGCGTCCGCCATTTAATTTATTAATGTACGACAACCGCATCGAAGTTAATCATTTGTATTCTTAAAAAAAATAATTATTCCAGTAGTGACTGAGGCATCAGTCGTAAGGATTTTCGGCTCCTTGATCTGATTGGCTAGTCAACCGTAAATGAGTTCTCCAGGCTATGACGTCTACCTCTTCTCCACCAACCCCCTTTGTTGCGGGCCACCCCCTCGTCGCCGTCTTCCCTCATTGAATCCTCTGGAACGACATTCTATTCTATCGATCTATGAACATCGTCCGATTACCCTGACAGGTTGCGAAATCATTTCCGCGACTGATCCTCGACATCGTTGATATAACCTATGTAAAAGTTGTGCCTCCTGAGTACCCTGTCAGGTTGCGAAACCAGTAACTCGACTGGCCCTGTCAGGGATCGAACACGGTGAGAAGACCTACGTAAGTGATACCTCGATCAGCTGCTGGCCAGCACATTATGATCACTGCGGTTAATTTTCTTTCATTACTTATATCGAGTGAGTAGGAGATTAGTTGCGTTCGTGATCGGGTGTTTGTTTTCATCGACTCGATCAATACAGTATCGCGTTTATTCATCTGCCTCATTCCCTCCAAAGATCTTAACAGATCGTGTACTAAGGAAGCGCATTCGGGTCATTAGAATAGTGCGTCTGCGACGTTTGCTTAATTGGATATAAAGCGTGAACAGAAACGACGGAAGTTGGGTGCAACGAATTCGGACATACGACTCGATGCGTGAACTGAATATTAAGTTAACAACTTATCTGTGAGGTGTAACATGCAGAGTAGTCGAAATGCGGTCGAGTTCGAGATTAATTGGGATTTCACCAGCCATTACCTTGCTGTTGTGGATAGATGTGTGGCGACTCTAACAGATACACACACAATTCACAAGCAAAATTGTGAAGAGCACCGAACGAAAAATCGAATACGAAAATACGTCAGAGCCGTATACCATAGCGATAACAAAAATAATTCACATCAGTGGAGTATAGTCGAGTTTAAAAATCAAATTCTAAAACCGGCCAGTAGCCTGATGGGTAACGCTTAGGTTCAATTTTTTGTGGTTCAAACTGTCATAGCGTCAGTTCGAATCACACGTTCTTCTTCACTATTATTTCAAACGCTATAGATGCATCACTGGCGCAAGACTAATGACCTTGCCCGGAAAAACAAATTATCATGGAAAATTAAACAAGCCTCAGGACTTGCTAAATAAGGCCAAGACCGGTTTCCGGTTGTAGTGCCGATGATGATGATAGATGCATCAGCTTTACGGAGATTATTCAGTGTGTTGACAAAGTGAATACTTCAAATCGTGACAAATAAAAGTAAAGTGCCTCTCAAACGCAGCACCCTGATCTTGTATACAGGGAGGCGATTGTCAATCCAGCGATTAAGGAATAACTTATGGTGGCCAAATGATCTGCTATGCTAACCGGGCAAGCGTACAAGACATCGTCATTAAAACACCCATTGACTCTCATGTACGCGAAGTCGAGGAACATCCTCAAAACAGTCTGCCACCGTGCGGATGCTGACTCATCACCTTGTGGATTCCCTAATTCCTTTCATGATCAAGAAACACAGGAAGATGTTACGACCAGCTGTCGTTACGTGCCAAGACTCTGGACCACCCCTACTTCTGGAGAAAATGCGGTGATGACATTCGGTAACCCCCACCGCAGATATTACACTCGTGCTTGTTTCGTTTCAGGCGATCGTTCGGGCGAGGTAGTATTCGTCTATTGTCGGCCCAATCGACCATCGTTCCAGTTCTCCCCAGATCGGAGTCGTCCTACCTGGCCGTGCATAATTGGTCATGGCCCTGCCCCAGATATCACGGGTAACCTTACGTAAGCCACATCATGATAATCTGAGTGACTGAGGCATTTGTCTTACGACCGAACGTTCGTCTTCGAAACCGATTCACTACGGGGGTTGACTATTCCAGACCGTCATCGACGCTGAGCTCCTTCACCGGTTCTCCCTTCAAAATCAAAGCCACTTTGAAAAAAATCTCTCGATAGTTGCTTCTACTTCCTTCTACATGCGCCACTCATGTATTTGTACCATTTGATACTTCCTTCTACAGGAGCCAATCATGTATCTGTAACAGCCAATTTGGCATGCAATATGTCGATTTCCTCACAATATTTGATAGCGTTTATCGTTTCTCCTGGTTGAAGAAATTAAAAGTGGATTGGCCCTTTCGATGTCCGGCAAATTGTCACCATAACTTTCTTGGGTGAAGATCGGGCTTGGGGTGTGTTTTGGTTTTTCACTTGCATCAACCACTGCCCAGTTTTTTTACGGTTATCAAACAGGATCCACTTTTCATCACAGGTGACTATCCGGTACAAAACGCCTCAGATTTTGAGGCGCCGTCGTTTTTGGGACTCGTTCAGTTCATGTGGTAGCCACTTATCGGATTTCTTTACCTTTCCTATGAAAGAAAGATGTCGACTTATTGTCATTGGGGATACTCCCATGCTTTGTGCAATCTCCCGCACCGATTTCGTTGGAGATGCACCGTTGCTCTTAAAATAAGAGCATTGATATCCGTCAACTAACGTTTCCGGCTTCCCACGTGGTTCATTTTCGAGGCTGAAATCTCCCGACCGGAACTTTCCAAATCAACGTCGTATGGTGCGTTTGTTTACCGCTACATCCTCAAATGCGTCATTAATTTTTTTTATTGCCAATGATGCATTATGTCCAATTTTAAATTCATAAAGGAAGAGGGTTCGAATTTGAACTTCCGACAGCATAATAAACAAGTCCTAGAAAAAAAAAACTGTACTTGTAACGAACCCTAGAATTCTCACACGTCAAGCACACTTACCACTTTACTTTATAAAAAAAAGAAAATTTAACGTTCTTGCACAGATGTTTACACGAGAACTTCTTTTCGACTGAGCGAAAATCGGATATTTCATGTGGTACAACTCAATACTAGATACCAGATTACGTTTGCCGTTCTTGTTACCCTGACTACCTACGAGGGTTACCTCTTATGTTTCGGGATTTGGCAACCCTAGTGTTGCAATCCGGCAATTGACAGCTCTGTCGTAAAGTTGGACATTTTTGAGGTTATACGCACTCAGAACGTTTTGACATATGAGCGCTATTTGTGTTGTTTACAGTAACTTAAAAGATTCACCTCGGCCCAAAAATGGAATTAAATCGTCAACATTTTCGTGCGATTATTTTTTACAACTTTCGGCGTGGATTAACTCAGCAACAGTGCATGGATGAACTTAATTCATTTTTTGGCGATGAAGATCCATCAAGGACCAGTGTTTATCGATGGTATGCTGAATTCAATCGTGAAGGGCGTCCAAAATCAGTTGTTGTTCCGAAAACCATTGATGCTGTGCGCGAACTGATATTGGAAGATCGTCATGTGACCTATCGTGAGATTGAGACAACCTTAGGCGTTAGTGGGACCAGCATACATTCAATATTGCATAAACATTTGACTGTCAAAAAAATTTGTTCGCGTTGGATCCCACACATTTTGTCAATGGCCCAAAAACAGGCTCGTGTCAATTGGTCGAAAGAAATGCTCAAAAAATACGTTCGCGGTGCTTCGAAACACGTCTATGACATCGTGACAGGTGATGAATCGTGGATTTACGCGTATGAGCCCGAAAGTAAACAGCAGTCGACTGTCTGGGTGTTTCAAGATGAGCCAAATCCAACAAAAGTTGTTCGCGCACGAAGCACTTCCAAACAAATGGTCGCCTGTTTTTTCGGAAAAACTGGACATGTCGCAACCGTACCACTAGAACAACGCAGAACAATCAATTCTGAGTGGTACACAACCATTTGTTTGCCAGTTGTCTTCCAAGAAATCAGGAAAACCAACCGCCGAAGACGGATCACTCTTCACCACGACAATGCGAGCTCTCACACATCGGCTGCGACAACTGCATTTTTGAGCACCCAAAACATCGATTTGATGGGTCATCCGCCGTATAGTCCTGACTTTGCACCGAATGACTTCTTTCTATTCCCGTACGTAAAAAACAAACTGAGAGGTCAACGTTTTTCGACACCTGAAGAAGCGGTTGCATGTGTTGGAGATACCTCAATCAGAGTGGCAAAAGTGCTTCGACAATTGGTTCAAACGCATGCAAAAGTGTATAGATCTTTATGGCGAATATTTTGAAAAACAATAGTGATTTTCGATGATCAATATTTGTTTTTGTTCTCTAATCCCGAAATATAAAAGGCAACCCTCGTACTAATGATCGACAAGTCACAGAATCGCTTGTGTGAGAAAACATTCTCTGATGTATATATTGCAGAAAAGGCAGTTTCTTTTAGCGACTAAATAAAAATAAAATAAATACACAAAAGAAGTTGATCTCATAATTGAAAATCACTCACAGATCATTATCTACTGACCAGTGCTTAACTACAACATCGACCAAAACCAGCTGTACGGTGGACTGGTCGGAGACTATAACTATTATGAGGTTATATGGGGAATATTTTGAAAAACAATAAAGTGATTTTCGATGATCAATATTTGTTTTTGTTCTCTAATCCCGAAATATAAAAGGCAACCCTCGTACAGATATTTCCGATTTTAATCTACCTGGATATAACTTAGTGCCACTGTTCTTTCCACATCGGGGTATAGCCACATACATACGAAATGAAATTGCTTATCAGCTTCTGCCACAATATGGGCTCTGTTCCAACCCAGAATTTAATATTTCTTGGCTAAAACTTTACGTTCGTAAGCATATCATACATTACTGCTTTCTTTACAGAAGCCCAAACTTGGATAGAAATGCATCCTTTAACGAATTTGATGCTCTGTCTGATTCTATCGATAGGAACTTGACCCTATATCCGCACACTGAAATCGTTATTGCGGGTGATTTTAATGAGCATAACTCTCGTCACTCCGGACCAACAACACTCGAAGGTCAATATGTCCAGCTCTTTGCTGATTCAAATAGTTTAACTCAACTTGTCAATCAGCCAACACGCGTACCAGATATATATGGTCATTTCACCAACACACTGGACCTGTTTCTCACCTCCCACCCAAATAAATACACAATTGAAGTTTCTTCGCCTTTGGGCACTTCAGACCGCTGTATCGTGTCAGCTAAATTTCCTCTAGTCAACAGTAACGTTAATGAGAAAACTCCCAAAAGAACATTATGGTTCTACGAGAAAGCCAACTGGGAAGGTCTGAACGACTTTTTTGGGAAGTTAAATTGGTCGTTATTTTTCCTCCATAACGATGTTGATTCTATAGCGGAGACATTGACAGACACGAATCTACTTGGCATGCGGACCTTTATTCCACACAGAGTAAAGAGTATCAAACCCAAGAGAAATATGTGGTTCAATTCCGGGTGCAGAGAAGCCATTAAGGCTATAGAGTTGAGCTTCCGGTGGTACAAATCAAACAATACTGAGGAAAACTGGAAAAGATTTAAGAGAGCTGGGAATGACTGCAATGCGTATATTCAACGCGCCAAGTTCTTGCATGATCAGAGAGTGAGACAAAAAATACTACACTCTCCCATAGGTAGTAAAAACTTCTGGGCGTTCGTGAAAAATATTCAAAACTCAGTCTCTTCATCCATTCCATCGCTTATAGTCAGTCACCACTGCAATAGAGAAGGCGAATCTACTTGCTGCACATTTTGCAGTCAACTCAACGCTCCCTGACACCACATCAGTTCCACCTCAACTTGAGCATAAGCAGCACACAATGAACCAGATTCGCTTCCGAACGCGTACTGTTGGCCGCGCACTCAAAGAGCTAAACGCACACAAATGCGCTGGTCCGGACGGCATTCCCCCAATCCTCTTGACGAGCTGTTCCTCTTCACTCGCTAAACCACTGCGGAAACTCTTCCATTTGTCTTATTCTACTAGCCGTTTCCCAAATAGATGGAAGTCAGCGAACATTCAGCCAATTCCCAAAAAGGGTGACAAATCATCCATTTCTTTTTATCGACCCAAAGCACTAACTTATATTCTCTCCAAGGTAATGGAATCTCTCATCAACCGTCAACTTTCGAAATCAAATCAACTTTAATCAAATGACCTCCTCAATTACCGCCAATATGGCTTTCGTAGCAACACGTCCACAGGAGATCTGATGGCGTACCTTACCGAAAAGTGGAGCCATTCCATCCACTACCTCGGTGAAAGCAAAGTAGTCGCATTGGATATTTCAAAAGCATTTGACAGAGTTTGGCATTCAGCCCTTTTACCAAAATTGCATTCATATGGAGTGGACAATTCCCTGATCCAATGGGTAAGAGACTATCTTTCTGCCCGTTCAATCCAAGTGGTTCTTGATGGTGTCAAATCTGTCTTCCATCAAATTAAGGCAGGTGTTCCCCAGGGTTCGGTACTCTCACTCACTCTCTTCCTCATCTTTATAAATGATCTCTTGTCAATTACTCACAACCCAATTCACTCGTTTGCTGATGATAGTACGTTGAGTTTCTCATACTCATACGAATGTCACTACCAACCAGCAACTTATGCTTGATACATTGAATTCAGACCTCAACAAGATATATCAGTGGGGAATATCTAACCGTGTAGAATTCAATGCCCTAAAAACTCAGTCCTGCATCTTGCCGTCAAAGGGGAACCCCAAAGTAAATATACCGCCTATGAACGGCACTTGCATCGACGAAGCCAAGGAACTATCAATCCTCGGCACTCGAATTAATTCGAGTCTTAACTGGAATGACCACATATTGGAAGCTGCGAAATGTGCAGCCAAATGTATGGGATTCCTTAAGAGATGCAAAAGATATTAGGTGTACAACTTTGCTTCCGCCGTTTTTTTCCGAAATTCGAGGCTTTATTGTAAAAAACTGGTTACACATTTATGATTCAAAGTATTGTCCATCGCTGGCCACTACTTTCTCCCATCTTTCGGGCAGCATACGAATCCCGCGTTGAAAAAACTGGTCATCTTTTGAATCGATCCACGAATCGATCCAATTTTTTACTTCTTCATAAGACCGGAAGTGCTGGTCAGCCAGGCCGTGTGCCATTGATCGAAACAAGTGATAGTCCGAGGGAGCAATGTCTGTAGAATACGGCGGGTGGGGTAGAACTTCCCATTTCAAAGTTTGCAAGTATGTCTTGACCACTTTCGCAACATGGGGTCGAGCATTGTCATGCTGTAAAATCACTTTATCATGTCTCTCGTTGTATTGCGGCCGTTTGTCTTTCAATGCTCGGCTCAAACGCATTAATTGCGTTCAATAACGATCGCCTGTGATTCTTTCAGTCGGTTTTAACAACTCATAATACACTACGCCGAGCCGGTCCCACCAAATAGTGAGCATGACCTTGGAACCGTGGATATTCGGTTTGGCCGTTTCGCCGTTGAACATCTCTCGGCTTCAACTCGTACGGCACCCAGTTTCATTGTTTCTGAATCATTCCCATGACTTTCAGGCGTTTTGCAATGGCTTGTTGCGTCACTCCCAATGATCCTGCCAATTCTTGTTGCGTTTGACACGAGTCTTGATCAAGGAATGCCTCCAATTCTGCATCTTCGAAAACCTTCTCTCTTCCACCGCCATGCTGATCTTCGACGTTAAAATCGCCGGTCTTGAAGCGTTGAAACCGCTCTCGGTACGTTCTTTCACTAATAGCGGCCTCAGCATAGGTATTTGAGAGCATTAGATGAGCCTCAGCCGCAGATTTCTTCATATTAAAGCACAAAATTAAAACCTCCCGCAAATGACGAGAATTTGGCTCGTAAGCTGACATGTTTAATCGAGAATAACTTTATGATGCAGACACAAATCGACAAATATTTCGATGGCGTTATGTTTACAAATACCTAAGCTCATTGCTACCACTTACCGCTACAGCCACCTATTGCAAAACGGCGGAAGCAAAGTTGTACACCTAATACTTCACTCGATCCAACCTGGCCACTATTTACAATGCGTATATTCGTCCAAAAATGGAGTTCAACTCCCATATTTGGTTAGGCGCATCCAAAACTGCACTACACGTGCTCGACAGGATGCAAAAAGGAGCAGTGAACCTTATTTGGTACTCAGCCGTAAGTCGATCAATTTCGTCGTTAGAACACAGGCACAACGTATCATACCTATCTCTTTTCTATAGGTATTACCACGGTCGTTGCTCAACTGGACTTGCTGAATGTGTTCCGCCTCCTCAGACAATTTCCCGCGATACCCGTCAATCTGTGAATGCGCTGCAGTTCACGTTGAAAGTAATAAACATAGAGAGTCATTCTTCAGCCGAACTACACGAATGTGGAATGTTCTACCTGATCATGTGTTTCCTCGTCGTTGTAATGTCCAGACATTCAAAACCAATATACATCCGACACCTCCTTTCCTTACCCACTTCCCCTTCATCCGCTCGGACTGTGTTCTGACATTTAAGGGAACTTCAAAATCTACAACCGGGGCTCGGTCTTGGCCTTATTTACCGAGTCTCTCCACCGGTATACGATCCTTATCCCAGACTTGTGAAATTGTCCAAAATAATTTGTTTTTCCGGGCATGGTTGTTAGCCTTGCACCAACCTTTCTCAGGATGAGTTTCCATTTATATACTAATTTTTTTTTTTTTTTTTTAACGAAATTGTTATGAATAAAAAAAAATTATATCATTTGTTCCTTAATTTGACATAATACGGCTCGAAAGTTACTGGGGTGTGGTGGAATAGGTTAATGTAACAAAAAAACAAAAACAAGGCATGGGTTGTAGGGATAAATCAATTGGCGCACCTAGCAGCCCAGAGCAGAAAAGAAAAACAATTTACAGTTGGAAAGATCACCATAAAATTCAATTTCAAAATACGATAAAAGACGAATCGCAACGCTGTTTCGTAGATTTTCACTTTAGCTGTGTGACCCTTCCTACAGCGTGGACACTGTATTACTTAATTAATTCGATTCTTACAACGAGACGAACAGAGATTGATACCGTCATCCAAAATTATCTCGCCAATTGATAACGAACCTAAATCTTCGCATCAGGTTTTGCTTCGATTACGGTAGCTCAAGCCGTGATAAGAATGTCAAGCCAGCGTCATTGTCCCATCTTTATCTGCGCTCTATTCTTTTTTAGGCTCATCTTTTACGTTTCGACGTCGTCACTGTGAACGTGGACCATAACTTTCATTTTATGTAATTAAGAGAGACCAGAAGAGATGTTAAGAACTAGCAAACTATGTCAACGGACAATAAACGTCAGATTGGCAGTGTCGGCAGGTTTTTCATTCTTTATTGCAGCTCTCTTGTACATCGAGAAAGTTAAGGTTGACTCTTTCTATTCCGTAGTCAACAACATGAATCACATTTTCCCCACCCAGATAATCACGCGACCTAACTTCTCCTCAACAAATGGACCCTAACATAAATGTTTTCTTTTTCTCTCTGATAGCCATAAAATCTTGACCAATTCGGCAGTGATATTCAGTTACAGTGAAAGAGAAACTGGTTTATCCTAAGTTCACTGTTGGCCGATAGGTGTAGCGGTCGGGTTCGACAAATAACTTCGGAGGAAAGTGAAAACTGATCTAAAATGCCAATTTTTATGATCCGAACGGAAGTACCCTGCATGCAGCTGACTTTACATAACCAGCTGCTTGAATATAGTAGATATGCCTTCGTTGGGAGTTGCTCAGTTGGACACTTCGTTCACAAAGGTGAGTATACCAGACAGCGGTGTTTGGGAGTTCAATAAAATTCACGTTACTCATTGACTTTCATTAACTAATCAACTCTTAGAAGTCCAAGACCGTGGTGCTAAAGTAAGATTGTATGTTGA
The DNA here is from genome assembly GCA_963931805.1 of Microdon myrmicae. Lineage (NCBI taxonomy): Eukaryota > Metazoa > Arthropoda > Insecta > Diptera > Syrphidae > Microdon > Microdon myrmicae. The sequence continues at coordinate 238,291,909 of OZ007497.1, read as the reverse complement.
ACTACAAGTGGATCGATTAACCTGTAACAACTTTGGAAAACTCTGAATCAATGGCGCCGATGTTTGCGATGCTATGTTTGCACGGTAAATGAAATTGATCTACATGTCGGTGAATAATAATAACAAGTTGCTCAACCACATGCTATATAGTAATTAGACTAACAGCTTTAAGTCGCTGACCTTGTGTAAATGAATTCTTGACAGGGTTTATAGTTCCCGATCTTATTCAACAAAAAAACCTCATAATAGTTATAGTCTCCGACCAGTCCACCGTACAGCTGGTTTTGGTCGATGTTGTAGTTAAGCACTGGTCAGTAGATAATGATCTGTGAGTGATTTTCAATTATGAGATCAACTTCTTTTGTGTATTTATTTTATTTTTATTTAGTCGCTAAAAGAAACTGCCTTTTCTGCAATATATACATCAGAGAATGTTTTCTCACACAAGCGATTCTGTGACTTGTCGATCATTAGTACGAGGGTTGCCTTTTATATTTCGGGATTAGAGAACAAAAACAAATATTGATCATCGAAAATCACTATTGTTTTTCAAAATATTCGCCATAAAGATCTATACACTTTTGCATGCGTTTGAACCAATTGTCGAAGCACTTTTGCCACTCTGATTGAGGTATCTCCAACACATGCAACCGCTTCTTCAGGTGTCGAAAAACGTTGACCTCTCAGTTTGTTTTTTACGTACGGGAATAGAAAGAAGTCATTCGGTGCAAAGTCAGGACTATACGGCGGATGACCCATCAAATCGATGTTTTGGGTGCTCAAAAATGCAGTTGTCGCAGCCGATGTGTGAGAGCTCGCATTGTCGTGGTGAAGAGTGATCCGTCTTCGGCGGTTGGTTTTCCTGATTTCTTGGAAGACAACTGGCAAACAAATGGTTGTGTACCACTCAGAATTGACTGTTCTGCGTTGTTCTAGTGGTACGGTTGCGACATGTCCAGTTTTTCCGAAAAAACAGGCGACCATTTGGTTGGAAGTGCTTCGTGCGCGAACAACTTTTGTTGGATTTGGCTCATCTTGAAACACCCAGACAGTCGACTGCTGTTTACTTTCGGGCTCATACGCGTAAATCCACGATTCATCACCTGTCACGATGTCATAGACGTGTTTCGAAGCACCGCGACCGTATTTTTTGAGCATTTCTTTCGACCAATTGACACGAGCCTTTTTTTGGGCGATTGACAAATTGTGTGGGATCCAACGCGAACAAATTTTTTTGACAGTCAAATGTTTATGCAATATTGAATGTATGCTGGTCCCACTAACGCCTAAGGTTGTCTCAATCTCACGATAGGTCAGATGACGATCTTCCAATATCACTTCGCGCACAGCATCAATGGTTTTCGGAATAACAACTGATTTTGGACGACCTTCACGAAATTCATCTTGGAGTGAACTACGACCACGATTGAATTCACCATACCATCGATAAACACTGGTCCTTGATGGAGCTTTATCGCCAAAAATTGAATTAAGTTCATCCATGCACTGTTGCTGAGTTAATCCACGCCGAAAGTTGTAAAAAATAATCGCACGAAAATGTTGACGATTTAATTCCATTTTTGGGCCGAGATGAATCTTTTAAGTTACTGTAAACAACACAAATAGCGCTCGTATGTCAAAACGTTCTGAGTGCGTATAACCTCAAAAATGTCCAACTTTACGACAGAGCTGTCAATTGCCGGATTGCAACGCTAGGGTTGCCAAATCCCGAAACATAAGAGCCAACCCTCGTATTTGTTTTTGTTCTCTAATCCCGAAATATAAAAGGCAACCCTCGTAATAATAATATATAATAATATAATAACTTTATTTATCTATTTGATACAATGGCATATATTTGCATTGGATTAGATTGACGGTTTTGTTTTCATTCTACATCCTTTTTTTTATTTAGTTCTTTTTCTTATATTCATTTTACTTGCTAGTCAAAAAAATGCTTAAATTCTAGCATATTTCAATTATATCCTAACTTACTCGTCCCCTGTGGACACCCTAAGCTAAACTTGGGGCGACTATTGTCATGCATTGTTGCCTTTCGGCTTTGTTTCTTTTATACTCATTGCAATCTTCATTAATAATTTACCAAAACAAAGAAAATTTAGAACAGTAAAAGTAGATTCACGATTCTGAAGTTTTGCCTGCTAGACATGCTAGTCAATTTTAAAACCTTTTGAATGTCAGAACTCCATCGACAAATCCACATTTATTGTACGTTCGCATAAACAAACTCCATTAATGTGGTATTCCCAAACGGCAATTAGTTGACGAATAACACCACCAATAAGTAACAATTTCTACTGGACGATATATTTATCTTTAAGGGGGCAGAGGAATATGAATTTTAACCCCCCACCACGATTTTCATGGGCATAGAAATTGTACAGATGACTATGGAAATGTAAACCAGACCATTCCAACAACTGTAATGAAATTTAGCAATTGATTTCGAATCTTGGATTACAAAAATTGAATACCAATGAAACACTGTACACTGCAATTCAGTTCAGTAAGCAAGCGTAGATGCCCAAACAGGATTGATGTTAGAAATGTACCACAATTGATAATTAGAAATGCAAAGCAGGTGCTTATGCAGATTGAATTCATTATGACTAGTCAACCTAACCAAATTGGCAACCACCGCTGTGATTAAATTCGTAAACCACTTAAAGCACCTTGACTTTATTAAGATATAGTTAAGAATAACGTAATAAAGTTTGGTTTCCAAGAAAACATTGGTTTAAAGTTTGGTTTCCAAGAAAACATTGGTTTAAAGTTTGGTTTCCAAGAATACATTGTCTACAGATCCAACCAACCGCATAGTTTCACCATAAAGCTAAAACACAAAAAAAAACGAAACATGAACATGAACCTAAAGTGGAGCGTCAATTGAATTGGTAGCAAACATTTTTAATTTTTCCAATCTATAAATTTAGAAATCAGGAATGGCTTACAAATACTAATGAACACAGATATCGCAAAATTGCTACACGAAAAACTTATAAATCTACCTCCTTGCTCTGTAAATCGAAATTGTACTTGGAAATAAGTTTATAGGAGTGCAGTTGCCTATGAGTGGAGGGTATTGGCGTTATCAAGGGGCCAATGAAATTCTGAATTGCAATCAAAAGTAGGCTGGTTATAGGTCATTACGAGATGCACTGGTGAACTGCTACATGATAACAACAAAGTATACGGCTAGCTAAGTAATGTTTTTGATTTCCGGTTCACAAAATTTGCCACAATTGCGGTTATGGTTACTCTCATTTTGTGTTGGACGCTATTGAACAATACAAATACACGATAAATGTTATCAAAATGAATTGACTGTCGAACAAATTCATCTAAGTCATCTGAATTTATTAATACAACTAATAACTACGTAGTAATAGAAATGAATGTGTTTTCAAAACAACAAAAATCAAGAATATTTTAAAGAAACATATATTGCATTTTAGTAGACAAAACAACTTATATGAAAATAGTACATAAACATATGATATTAACTATATGCTTAATAATGCCTATAGTTAATATTTAATAAATAAAGTCTTAATAATATATATACAAAATTTAATTTTAATAAATGCCTATAGTTATTATTTAATAAATCAAGGCTTAATAATGCCTATAGTTAATATTTAATAAATGCTTATAGTTAATATTTAATAAATCAAGGCTTAATAATATATATACAAAGTTAATATTTAATAAATGTCTATAGTTTATATTTAATAAATCAAGGCTTAATAATGCCTATAGTTATTAATAAATAAAAAGAAAATATAAAACAAAATTAAAAAAAGGTTCTAACTCAAAATCCAATATATTGTGACGCATATGACAGTCAATACTGGAATATTCGGGAAAGTCCAAAACAAAGTACTGGAAAACTGGAGACTATGGATAATAGAACATTCAAGATTATGGAACGAACGGAAACGAAATACCGAATCAGAATGTCGGGAGCTGGTATAAAAACGTCGCACACAACTCATGGGGACAAGTAGAGAGTAATAAGTCTCAAGTGAGAAGCAAGCGATAAGTAAGAAGTAAAATACGCGATATGTACGGAAGCGATAAGTCAAGAAATCGTTGTGTACGGTAAAAGTAACGGTTGTGGTTAACGGACTAATAAAGTGTTATATTAATTCCAAAATCGATTTAACGGCTCTTATTTATTCAAAATAATTAATCCAGCGAACCCTAAGCTCGCTACAACATATTTTAGTTTGCATTCCCATCGATATTGTCCGCCATTTTTTGATTGTTTAATTCATCATTCAATTCCGTGCTTTCTCGCTTAACTGGAGGAAGGCTGTAGACGGAGTATGGTTTTTTAATTGAACTGAAACGTGGACTTTTCAGTATATTAATTTGGTTTTGCTTCTATCACAAAACTAAACTAAAAACTACTGTTAAAAATTCTTCAACATCTGCTATTGTAAAATTAATATGTTATCTTTTACGACAAACGTTTCTTACTCAAGATAGGGTTTAATATGAGCGGCTACCAGGGATAAACCAAAAACAAAAAAAAAAAAAAAATAAAACGAACAAAATCCAACCATTTTTATCTCGGAAACCGATCCACAAAAACAAACAATAAAAAAAATATGTATACAAATATATAGAATATATTTATAGTATAGAAATGTTTGCTCATTTTGTAAATGAATCCAAAAAATCATCAGCCATAAATCTGAAACCAGATTATTAGCGTAATAATCATAGCTTATGTGGTGAGTTAAGATATCCTCGTGTACACACGGCCGTGGTGTGACGTGGTAGGTGCTTTGGTTCTTATCTTTACTAGCGTGGGTGCGTTTCGAATTTCTCTCACACAGGGAAGTGAACGACGGAAATACAACCGAGTAGAATATATATCCGCACACGCACCGGGTATTTTATTTGGTTTCGTGATGACGCGAGAATAATTAATACAAGAGTGTGGCGGAACATCATGCAGATATCATGATAAATAATGGAACGTTGAGAGGTTCGTCATCGCATAACCGGGTTCGTTCTCGAGGCTCTGCCCACGCTCGACTGGTGACGGCATTTTGTAACATCAGGGGCATCGGTTTGAGCAATACGAATGTAAACGCCATCCACCAAATTTGCAAACAACGAAAACTGATACCCTTGCCCTAACTAAGACCCAGGTCGATTCGTCAACTGATTCGACATATCTTCGTTGCGCAGGATACGACTTACATTCGAGATTCCGTTTTAAGGGCGGAGTCTGCGTCTTCGCGCGGCCCTATCTGGCTTGCCAGAGGATGGAGGCGTTGGAACCCAATAATATGGACATCATACGGTTGAGGATCGTGCTGAGGAATTCCGTTAAATTTCTTTGTTGTTTTTACCGTTCCCCGAATGACGATCGATCGGCGACATTTTTCGAACATCTTTCACATACCGTCGACTGGATACAGATCAACCACCCAGCTTCTTAAATTGTCGTCCTTGCCGATTTTCATATGCACAACTCCGACTGGTTGGTACATGCTAAAAGAACCGACGAGGCTGGGAGGCTGGTGGAGATGTTTGCCTTTAGCCACAATTTGACTCAACTCGTGGAGGAATCTACGCGAGTGGCGGATACCCGAGGTGAGTATGCGAACACCCTGGATTTATTTTTCACATCCGAACCGAGCATTTATACTGTGGATATTGCTCCGCCACTGCGAAACTCAGATCACTGCTTGGTATTGGTCGCGCAACCACTTGCATTTCAAACGAATAACCGACCTAAGCAGCTTCGCCGTGTATGGAGGTATGGTGCTGCTAACTGGGACGCTTTGCGAGATTTCTTCGCATCCTTTCCGTGGTCGTGTCATGTTTGTAATGGGATCAAGTTGTCATGGGATGATGTGATAACCTTTTTGTTTCGTAATGATTATCTCAATTTACGTTTGTGTTTTCCGCCGCAGTCCGCAGCGTCGGTTGTAATGTATATGATATTTAATCTTTTTAAAGTCTTTCGGGACGTTTTGATTAACTGAATTTCCCTTTTCTATATGTTGTATGTTTTCCGGTAATTTGGTACGAATCCAGTTAAACGTTGTAGGTGTAGCGATAGCGGATACGTCGAATCGGTGGCGCCCGTTGTATCGTGTAGAGGTAATGTCGGTACAATGTATATAAACCGTTGTGGCGTCGGGCGTTCACACCCAACTGCTCCCAATCACCACCCAACAGTCACCGAATAGCCTTTTGGTTTCTGGGGATGGAAAGTTAGAGATATTTACAGTTTACCTGGCTACAGCCACATCGCCTGGTAAACTGCTGCCGAGCCAAAGTACACCGGCTCCCGGCTTCAATTCTTTTGGTAGTTTCAGCACGAACAATGAACAGGGATAACACGTCCAACATGTACCAATATATAATTTTATTAACAGGAACTTAGTACAACGTTTTCTTTCACAGTTTTTTTTTGGTTTAAAAAAAAAAATTACAGTATTTGGGTTTTTTTGGGTTTGCGACATTTCTTTCTTTGTTCTTTTTAAACTTTCCGCACATACTCTATACTTTTACTTCACCCGTTTATTGCTGTGGCACCTCTCGATACTTCTACAGAATTTTTTTCACTCTACCTCCTGTCAATTCCTTATCATTCTCTCCCATCACCCTTCTTCGGAAATTCATCTTCGACGGCGGTCGACTTCGAAACTAGCCAAAGCCACCACCGCTGAAAAGAAACTGGACTTATACGCCGCCAGTATTTATTTAATTTATTTATTTTAGGCGATGGGGAAGATAATTACGTAACAGTCGGAGTTGTGCCTTGGAGACTCCAATGTTAACGCATGCGCGGAATCGGTCACAGCGATTATTCTTCTCGGGATGGAGATCTACATTACGTATTCCATTAAGCGAAGTTCATCTGATAAACCTTGGTTTGATAAAAAATGCGAACAGACTACAACGACAAAAAATAGAGCTTTTAAACAGTGGCGCTCCAATCCGACCGATGTTAACAGAACGAATTTTGTTAGAATCAGAAACGCGTGCAACCAGACGATTGCAGTCGCAAAGAAGGCTTACAACGACAGAGTGACCAGTAAACTCCTTGAGTGCCTAACTGGTTCGTGTCCCTTCTAGTCAATCGCAAGGACTGTCAGCAGTAACTTCGCTTCCTCCTGTTTCCTTCCATTAGTTACGGACAGCGGCACGTTGGTCACAACTTGAAAAGATAAAACTAATGTGTTCGCGAATTTATTTTCCGCGAATTCAAACCTCGATGCCGGCCTTTTGGAGCCACCTGTGGTCACGCCGGTACGGTCTTACATGCGGGATGTGAGATTTCGTCCGCGCACTGTTGAACGCATTTTACGTGAACTGGATTGTAGGAAGGCAACCGGCCCGGGCGCAACACCAGCAATAGTCCTTAAGAACTGCGCTCCAGAATTATCACCGGTTCTAGGCAGACTCTTCCGCTTATCTTATGCACGGAGGACCTTTCCTGCATGCTGGAAAATCGTTCGAGTTCAGCCAATCCCAAAGACGGGAAAAAAGTGTCTCCCACAAAATTACCGTCCGATAGCAAGGATTAAGTTCACTCGCAAGTTGTCACAAAAGGGGAAAGGAGAATAAAACACGAAATGTTGTTTGTATAAAAATGATTTTTATTGTTAGTACATAGAAATTTACACAGGTAGACGTCTTAGTTTAATTTATTGACAACGAAAGTTACTTTTTGATTAACTAAATGAAATACATGAATTAAATGTCACTTGGAACCTTTCAAATATATTAATTTAAGCATTCTCATTGCCATCGTCCAAATGTACACAATACACAAACTATCTAAACACTTCGCACTATAACTCCAACTATTACAATTAACTGGGGAGGCAAAGCGACTCCTTGATGGTACGCGTCCCCGATGTGCCATGGGGAGCGGGAGAAAAACCTACCGTCGCGATCGGTGGTTGTAATAAGAATCTCCGAGGGTTGGAATCTGGCTCTTGATTCACCCTTGATTCGGTGGTGGTGAATATCCTCTCGGCTTAGGATACGTTTACTTACCACAAGAGAAACGTAAAGTCTCTATTTGTGAAATAGAGAACCAGATCTCGTAATGAAGACCATGGTGGTATGGGTGTATGCGTGATCGTGAAGATCATATTGTTCAACTCATGCGCGAAGGCCATGGAAAAACAAAGCTGAAAAACTGTAAAGATAAAGGGATGGTATAGGCCATTGTTTACGATGTGCATCGTAGCTATAGTAGACGACACTGCATCGGGGGAATGGTGCTAATGAGTTTTTCTATTTACCCAATGGGAAATCTGTATCGCGTCTATTACCGGCGGTGGCTTGTCGTCAGATTAGGGATCGTGGTCGGGTATATTGCAGCTGAATAAATAGCCGCATTGTAAGTAGGCTGGTGATGCTAAAGGAATCTAGGTATACGATGGGTGATCGTGTACGGCATTTTGCTGGGCAAAGGGGATTGAATTTGTATACATGATTACATGCGAAGTAATTCAGTTTATGACTCTAAACGCAAGATGTGAGTATTTCCTTTTGTCTGATGGACAAAGAGCTGCCGAAGCCGTGGAAATGCCAGGGACATGTGGTGTGCACATGTACAACGGTATTGTTTGGTGGTACAACGGTGCCGAGTAGTTTGGGATTCATCAGGCCCGCATGATACGACGAATTCTTGTAGGTATTCTGGGAAATGCATTTGCGTGAAAGAAAGAATTCTTGTATGGAATTTAATGTAATGCTTGAATGCATTAAATGCCCTTGGAAAAGAAAATGTTTTGATGCGGGGAATTTTGCAGGTGCTAATGCTATTGCATTAGAAAAGAACAATGGGGTTATGGGAGCTCCAGGACTGGAAGCTTTTAGGTAATTTGGGAAGGTGAGTTGTGGCGTTTATAGGAACCGCCACAGATGCATCAACATCAATCTTAAAGCGGAATACGCTCGTTCATGCTGCGCATTTGCTTAAGTATTATATATTACGTACTGCAGCTACCTGTTTTTTTTTAACACTTCTCTCGGGAGAGGCAAAACTATAGCGCCGACTGGGCGCCCCGAGATGCCATCAAATAACTGTTGCAGTTCTTTTTGAGCAGTTGCAGGTTGTAACGCTCCGGAAACACTCGAGTGGGAAGGGAGTTCCACAGCTTCCCCGCTCTGTAACGGAACGAGTTCTGCTGCAGGGATGTTCGCGCCGCCGGGAGATGAACCATAAACGGGTGCGATCCGTCGGATTGTTTTGTGGAGCGCATATAAGACGAATCGCGTGGAACAATACCACGAATCTCCGAAGAACAGTACCCGTGGTAATATCTGTAAAACAGAATTCGTCTCTGTATGCTCTCAAGTAGGTCGAGGGTATCTTTAGGAGCCGAGCTCAAAACATGAGAGCAATATTCGAGCGCGGGTCTAATTTGGGATTTATATAAGAGAAGAAGTTGGGTAGACGTTGAGTAAAGTATTTCTTGGCTCTAAAAAGGTAGCTCAGTTTTCCGGAGGCTGACCTGGCGATACTCGACGCGTGTTTATGCCATGATACATACCCACAGACCGTGACGCCGAGCAACCTCAAACTTTCCCCAGCTTCGAGGGCCCGGCCATTCATCATCAGCTGTGGAAACTATGATCCACTTTTCTTTATGAATGTTGTATATTGTGTCTTCGCTGCATTGAAGTCGACGAGATTGGCCCTTCCCCACTGCAGGACCCTATCTAGATCCTGATTTAGAGTCAATCTGTCTACATCTCAACTAATGCAACGCAGATGCACCAATCGACCGAACACTCGAAAAGGAGGAAACAAGCGCACTATCATCCGCAAAACTGAACACTTTGTTATTCGTTGTATCCAACAAATATTGAAACCACCACGGTAATCCGTTATCGAATTAAGTTAAGTGGTGCATTAAAAGACACAGCTCCTTTAGCAGAATACACCTCGCAAAGTAATTCTTCAACCTGATAAAAAAAGTAGATATGCATATATCTGGAGACGCTCAAATGAGAAGTTTTATCCCTCGGTATACTCCAGATATTGTTTAATCTCATTATCAGTTGTTACGATCGGTAAATCCCGAAGGTTTTTTTAATTCTTGTGAAACATGTGACTTAATTGCATACCGTTTTTTTTTTTTTAATAGTCCTACGCTGCCTGAAATATGGGGAGAAAAGGTTAGATACAAATATTAGAAAGAAAGAAATAAAAAAAGTGTATGGTATTAAGTCACATGTTCACAACAATTCTGTTAAACTTAAATAATTATATGCACGTTTTTTTTTTTTTTTTTCTAATATAAATGGAACTTGCTGTTATAAAGGTAGAGCAAACAAATTTGGAATAATGTAAAGAGCTCGCGCATTAAATTAGATTAAAAAGCTTCTCTTATAACACACTTAGCGTTTATTTTCTATAAATGGCGTTAACAAGTTAATGACAAACAAACAAAAACTCTACCCTACTCAGCACAACCATGCGTGAAAATCCACAATAGTTGTACAAACCCCAGTTACCCAATTTTTACGTACACTGTTGTCAACTATGCAATTCCCTTCAGTCCGCTATTTGGTATTCTACAATTGTACCACGACCATTATGTATTCACACAGTTTATGCGAACATTATATGCAGAACTGCGAGGAACAGATCTACCTAACAAACGAGGCTTGCCTTTGGGTTGTTTAATTTAAGGTCATTTTTGTAATAACTCATCATCGAATAAATAATAGAAAATACAACATATCTTGGAAATACAAAAATTTGAGAAATTTAATGGAAAGTTTGGGTTCAGGTCGAAAAGATGTGTTTAGCAAAATACTCTAGATAACTGCTGGATAAATAACTTCATTGATGCAAAAGACTTTAGAACAAAAATTGCCGGTCGTTATACATTCGTATTTGAACTGCATCACCTCTCTTTGTCAACTGTCATTTTAAGGAACTTTGCATTAAGGGAATTTTTATTTGACACTATAAGCGATGAGTGAAAAAACAAATTGGTGAAATGTTAATGGCCTTACCAGTGTGATCTGCCCGAAACAACATCCATTTAAATGTCCTGCGGTTCTACTTAATTATTACTAGTCAACGAACTACCAAACCTTCAGATTGAAAACTTACGTTACATAACACACTTAACGGAACATGTTATCATTAATATTAAATCCAAGACTTGTCTTCTTCTCTGAACACACATCACCAAAGTCATTGAATTCTTTAACCATTTCGCGTCCACAAACTTTCACACAAGACGCAGACACAAAGCCTCGCATCTGCCTACCTTATTTGTTGTAATCAGTCGAACCAAATACGAAAAAAAAAAAATCGAAATCTTACTGCAGACTTATGTAAGACCGAGCTCAATAACAACAATGCATTGCTTGCTGACAAACAGAGCCCCAATTTCTACATTTTTTTTTTTTTTTTTATGGAGAAGGATCAAGAGCGAGGGAAGAGTTTAATTGCCGACTAAACTATCTGCAATAAACCCGATGAACTCGACGAAAAGGTGTAACTTACTTTTGCTGAATATGTCGGTCTGCGAACCGATCGCACGATCTCGCTGCGTTTTACTTAAATTCCAAAATCCCCCCAGCTGACACTATTTAACTGGAAGCCCATCGAAACCACACTCTATTCAAATATTTGACACTCGTTCACGTAAACTGCCGAATTTTTCACAAGACCAGTGAAATTATTCACAACGATTAAAACGAGTCAATTGAAAAAGAAACAACAACAAAAACGAATGCACCAACGAAATTTTTAATATTGATGTAACATAAGAAAAGCAGTAAAGGAAGAAAAACAACCGGAAAACACCCGCAGCGTACTTGAAGATGAGAAAGTGAAGAGTACACGACAATACTGCGACTGCATACAAAACAAATTCACCGTTTCACGAATGGTATCTACCACTGTCGGGCAAAAGAAGTACCTGCTACTTAAGAAAACAAGAAACCGTTATTTACCAGATATGCGCGCGAAAGAGAAATTACCACGGCTTGTTGTTGTTATTATTTTTGCGCTTCACAATAAAAACAAAAAAGGATTAAAAAACGATCAGTACGGATGTACTTCATATAAATTGCAAACCACCAACCGATCGCGCCGATCGACAACTCTGCACTGATCTGTGGCACCACCAGATGCCATAAACCAACGAAAATTAATCGTGATCGTTTTTCTAATCGCGGTCGCTTTGTCTCTGGTTTCAGACCATCCGACGTCGATAGGGTCCATACCTAGTGTCTGCCTCTTAGAAATGTTTCTCTTACCATAAGAGAAATATATTCCAAGCGATTACTGAAGCCCATGATCGAGACGGATATGTCAGCTCGAGTTACCCACAGATTAGTGCGAAAAAAATTTTCGGCGAAAACATAATGAACATACTCTCATCGAATAAGTGAAATCTCTTCCAGAGTCTCTTTCCATCAGCGCAGCTTCAAAATTTATAAAGTGCAGAATTGAAACCGTTGCCAGCCTAAAAATATAGTGCATATACTCGAATGGTTTTGCGTTTCGTAAAACATGTCTTCCTTAAGCGCGTTATGGTTATTTTTATTTTACTTATTATTTATTACAATGTAAATAAATTGCATTGTAATTTAAATTTAATCCCAAGGGCTTACGGCTATTAGTCTCATTAAACCCTCTTACGTTCAGTGTTATAATAGAAGCAGAACATCCAATTTATCACATACCCTTTAAAACGTTCGTAGTTAGTAAAACTTTTAATTAACCGAAACCATTCATGCTGCACATATTAATGAAGTGAAATCTCATTGTGTCAACAATGACCCGTTAGGGCCACAAAAACAATAAGTTTTAATTAGGCAATCAGACTCTTCAAATCCACGACCGCTCTGCATTGATCGTAAATTACAATCAAAAGATTAAACCACATCAGTAATAGGTTAATGGAGTATTTGTTTATTTACATCACGCGTTTTTTACGCACCTTTTTGCAATGTTTACCTGTGTAGATTCAAGGTTGTATCTACTGCCCTATGAGGGCAAAGTAAAAAGTTCTAATCTAGTCAATACTAATTGTTTTGTGATATTGACGCACTCGTTGCTAAAATAAGTGGTTAGAAAATACAAATTTATACAAAACACGTGATTACATACCTTTGTTTAAATAAAAGCACGTGGGAACCCTTTGAGGCGTAAACATAGCAGGGCAATTGAAGGTGGAATAGCAACGCAGAAACACGTATGCTTGAGAGTAAAATAATTATTATACACTATAGGATGTGCGTTCTCACTCGCCAATGTAATATCTTTTTGCAAGGATCTTATTTCTTTTTTTTCATAATCTTAACTCAAATTTTAAAGCTTAAATGCCATTTAATTAATGGTATCAGTTTCGGTTGCGTTCGTACTTTCACAACATCTTTTATAATTCACAGTTCCATTTTATTTTATTCTATTCCATTGTATTCGTTGCTGTTCTTCAGCACTCTATTCTGTTTTAATCCATTCTATCGTGTTTCCATACATTCTATTTTACTCCAATCTATTCTATTCTATTCGATTCTATTCTATAGTATTTCATTCTATTCGATTGCATTCTATTCTATTCTATTCTATTTTATTCTATTCTATTCTATTCTATTCTATTCTATTCTATTCTATTCTATTCTATTCTATTCTATTCTATTCTATTCTATTCTATTCTATTCTATTCTATTCTATTCTATTCTATTCTATTCTATTCTATTCTATTGTATTCTATTCTATTCTATTCTATTCTATTCTATTCTATTCTATTCTATTCTATTCTACTCTATTCTACTCTATTCCATTCTATTCTACTCTATTCTATTCTATTCTATTCTATTCTATTCTATTCTATTCTATTCTATTCTATTCTATTCTATTCTATTCTATTCTATTCTATTCTATTCTATTCTATTCTATTCTATTCTATTCTATTCTATTCTATTCTATTCTATTCTATTCTATTCTATTCTATTCTATTCTATTCTATTCTATTCTATTCTATTCTATTCTATTCTATTCTATTCTATTCTATTCTATTCTATTCTATTCTATTCTATTCTATTCTATTCTATTCTATTCTATTCTATTCTATTCTATTCTATTCTATTCTATTCTATTCTATTCTATTCTATTCTATTCTATTCTATTCTATTCTATTCTATTCTATTCTATTCTATTCTATTCTATTATATTATATTCTATTATATTCTATTCTATTCTATTCTATTCTATTCTATTCTATTCTATTCTATTCTATTTTATTCTATTCTATTCTATTCTATTCTATTCTATTCTATTCTATTCTATTCTATTCTATTCTATTCTATTCTATTCTATTCTATTCTATTCTATTCTATTCTATTCTACTCTAGTCTATTTTATTCTATTCTATTCTGTTCTATTCTATGCTATTCTATTCACTTCTATTATATTCTATTCTATTCCGTTCTATTCTATGCTATTCTATTCTATTCTATTATATTCTATTCTATTCTAATGTTTTATTAGATTTAACAGTATGGCCGCCTCGGTCGATGATTAAATCTCGACTATGTTTATATAATTTAACTACAAGACTGTCTTCGTTGACAGTTTGCCGCGCCTACATCTTTTCGGTTATTCAAAAATCAAAACTGTCGTTGTTAATGGTATGCAATTCAACTCTGTTTATTGGTGCGTAAGAATTAACTATGTTACACCATTATTCCCTGTTTTATAGCGTTTTGCAACAATAGAATCATTAAAAGATAGAACCAAAACCTCAATACAGCAGCAATCCACTGCCGCGTGTACAAAAATGGATTGTTATTCTTATATAAACTGTACTGATGAGGAATTGCTACGGTATAGGGCTCTGATGACTCGACATTTTCAGCTATCATTAGGTTTTGTTATTCATTATAAGCTTGTTTACTACGTGTGTGTAAGAAACGCAACAGTTCTCCGCACTCTGCCTCCATGCTTCGTCATTTAACTCAATTTCCTCAAGACCACGACTGACATTGTCCTCCCATCATCGTGGCTTTTACACCGATCTCTTTCTCTGTTGGTAGTCCGTCAGTAATTCTATGGACAGTTCTGTCGTTATCCATTCCCCATTCGTACCGGGCCCATCTTAGATTTGGCGACCTGATGATTCTCATATTGTTTCTTTTGAGTTGTAGCTCTTCCAATTCACAATAGCGGAGTTTCCTCCATTGTGACGTGTCCACATCGTATTTAGGGTCAATGATATTCCCCTTAAATCTCTGTTCTTAAATGTGCGAAATCTGTTCTCTTCTCGTTTACAAGAGCTCAAAACTCAATTCGACTTAAAACATTATCCCAAGACATTTTATCAGCTCGTTGATCCTAAATATTGTAGCGAGCTTAGGGTTCGCTGGATTAATTATGTTAAAATAAATAAGAGCCGTTAAATCGATTTTGATTTTATATAACACTTTATTAGTCCGTAATACAACCGTTACTTATACCGTACACTTAACGATTTCTTTATTATCGCTTCCGTACTTATCGCGTCTTTTACTGCTTACTTTTCACTCGAGACTTATCGCTTGCTTCACTGTCTTACTTATAACTCTAACTTATTCTTCCGTTCTGCGTGCGACGTATTTATACCGTTTTTCCTCATTCTGATTTGGTGTATCGTTTCCGTCCGTTCCATAGTCTTGAATGTTCTATTCCAGTTTTCCAGTACTTCCTAAAATAATCTAGTACTTTGTTTCGGACTTTCTCGAAGATTCCAGTACTGATTGTCATATGCGTCACAATATAAATCCGCCGCATCACTTACCTTTAACTCTTAAATCTCAACTGGTCCTCTTTTTTAATGCTAATCCCTCTGCCACTCATTTTAAACAACCATACGCTAAGGCCTCCTTTGTTCCGGACCTTTTCTACTTCACTTATTTATTCAACTTCTCCGTTAGGTCCCTTCTTCCCACTCAATCGATGCCTCTTTAATCGAATCTAACTGATCGAAAGCAAACGCGAGTTCACTTCGGGTCCAGGTGTTATTCCAGCAATTCCCCTCAAAAAATGTTCATCCATTCTCCTTGTCCCCCCCCCCCCCCCCCCCCTTCTCTGGAGGTGTATTCCCTCACATTTGGAAAACGTCCTTCATCACTCCCTTACACAAGAAGGGGCCCATAAACGATGGCGCAAACTACCGCCACATTGCAACATTTTCCTAATTACCTAAAATTCTCGAAGGTTTTCTATACGAAACTTTAAGTTTTCATGACAAATCTCTTATTTCTCCAAGGCAACATTGTTTTCTCACTGACAGGACAACCACAACCAACTTTGTCGAATTCATTCCATATATATTTTCAGCATAAGAACACGGCAAAGAGGCCGACATGGTCTCAACCGATCTCAATGAAGCCTTTGACCAAATACCTTAGAATCTCACCCTCCTCAAATTTTCTGCCCCCGACTTCGAACCTGGACTGGACTGTTGAAATGGATTCTTTCCATTAAGGACAGACTTTAATCCGTTCTGCTCAGATCCGTTATCCGTTATATCCAGCCCTTTCCAGGTTACCTCTGGGATTCTTCAAGATAGCAACTAGAGCGCTCTCCACCTTCTATTCATCACTAACAACATTGATAGGGCCATCAAGCATTCTTGTGTGTCTCTATACGTTGATGACACTATGTTCTATAAGATCATTGAGTCACCATTTGATTCTGCACTGCTGCAAATCGACCTCGACAACTTCTCGGCTTTGTGTGGTAAAAACTACTTGGTGCTTAACACCATCAAACACCAATTTATAACCCTTAGTCGTAAATGTATTCTTTCTTCCATCCACCTTTATTTCCTTCATAACCAACCCTTAATCATTGTCCAAACTATCCGTGTCCTTGAGATCCTATGCGACGGGGAGCCTAACTTCCTCTCATATATCGACGCTTAACTTCCTCTAACATATGAACCTGAAGGCCTACTCCACCCTCGGGCTGGTCGGAGGAATTCTCCTACCTGACTCGATCCCCTTACCTTTCCTTCATCAGCCCACTGCTAAAATATGCAAGCCAGATATTGTGGTATAAATGAAATATTCACGATGTGGTATAGAAGTATCTACTTTATTTATTCAGATAACTATTAATTTGAGCTACCAACCACTCACGAATCAGGAATTGCCCATCTAACTCAAATGAGACTTTATATAATGAAGCCTGCATAAATAGGGTGGATAATTTAATGATTAAATTAATCAGAGGACATATTGCGAGAGCAATAAGCTCGTCCAATGACCTAATTTACGGGGCTTATTATCCAAACACTCTGTACTATGAGAGCGTGCGTCGCAACGGCTTTGTTCCACCAGAGGCGTTCCTTGACTTGGACATGAAAGGGCTTAGACAGGATAGATCCGGAATTCCGCTGATCTATCATGTAAGTAGATCATCCGTAGACGGGTGATTGTGCTACGACCGGGAAGTAATGCGCACCGAAGAAGAGCTCCTGCGCTTCAGTAGGGCAATCTCCCACAGAGACCGGGACGATAGTATTAGACAGCGTCAACAGTTCTGGTGGTTGAATGGCATATAAAGACCTGGATACCAATGTCGGTATAGAATCACACTATCATCAGCTAGCTTACATAGACTTGGCTTTTCTAGAATTAGGGTAGTATAAGATTTAAGTTAAGTTAATTTAAGTGCTTTTACATAAAATTAAAAATTAAAAAAAAAAAAAGTTAAATTTTAAGAAAAAAAAAAAATGGACACAAAGTTTTTCAAATTTTTCTTTGTCTTTCAAATAATTATAAGTAAGTATGCCTCAAAGTTCTGTCGCCGAAAGGCAAATTATACAAATATTAAGTAATGTTTAGCTTAGAGCGTCTGCGAAGGACCAGTAAGTTATTATATAAGATAATTAAGCTGGAATTTAAGCATTTTTTGTCTAGCCTTTAATTTAGAAACTAAGAAGATTAAAAGAAAATAAAAAAAAATGTTTGAAAAATGAAATGACCATCGCAACGACCAAGACCCATATTCCTTTGCCCAACCGACAACTCATGCCCATACTCGGTTATGCCTCCAAAACCGATTTCTCAGTACAGATAGCAACCGAGGAATCTAAGCCAGCCTGTACGGCAGGAATTCCCCGAAACAAATTCTCTATGCATAGCAACCCTTTTCAAGTTCCTAGTAAGTGGCAGTGAGTTTTACTTAGCGATGACTCCACTGCCACGACACCATGAATGGATTCTTGCTCATTTTATTCAGTCGAGTCGTAACCTCGGAAGTGCACACACCTCTATTAGAACCAAGGCTCTGCGCGGGTGCAAAAACAGTCCTTACCAAGTTAAACCCTTGATTCCGCATCCGTCCTCTGTTAAGTATACATAAATTAGAAACAGTTAGTAAAGCGACAAGCAGTGTCGTGAATATCCCCAAGAAAGAATTAAATATTCCCAGTGCTGCCGAAGTCAAATTTCATCCCTCAGGGAGAGAACTCGCTTTTTATCAAACCCGGAGTGTTGTGCTGGGCTGCCGAATCTAACTTTTGCTCCCCCCGGTTGGTGTATAACATAACACATAAAATGAATTGAAAAGCCATTATAAAGCAACCGACGATCGTGATTCATAATACTCAAACAATATTAATTAAGTTAGTTTTTCTGTGAAACAAGATCAAGGAGGTAAGCGATCCTGTGTAATGATCCATAATTAACGAAATTAATAGACGTTTTTAAACATCATCATCATCATCGGCACACAACCGGGATCCGGTCTGGGCCTTATTTAGCAAGTCTCTCCACCGGTATCCGGTCCTTATCCGAGACTTGTTAAATTGTCCATAATTATCTGGTTTCTGGGCAAGGTTATTAGCCTTGCGCCAGGTTTTTAAACATACTGATAAGATAAACTTAGCACCAGGAGTGCTCTATTAATGAGTTAAAGAAAAAAAAAGAGAAAAAAGGAAAAGGAAATAGAAAAAAAACATTAACAATAAAACTTTCCCAGTGAGTTTTCATTTATGCTTTATTCCTTTTGGTGAACAATCTTCGTCGGAACATCGTTGGGCGCAATGTGAACCACACGCCGTAGGTCGGCGCCTAGACCAAAACCCCCACAACACTCCCACTCTTAAACGTCGCTTCCTATACCTGCCACCTGCCAATTGGCTAAGCGCACTCGGAAGCTTCGTTTGTTCTCCCCAAATATTTGTGAAAGACATCAATCAAAGCCTACACACGGCTTCACACTAAATACAAATTTGAAATGGATAGACAAATATAGGAAATCGTACTTCCGTCGAACTGTAGGAGCACGAAACCAACCACAATCAACGAGATAGGATTCAAAACCAATATTCATCGGCGCCGCCTTTCTCAATCTTCTTCTGGACACATTGTGCATTGACATTTAAAGGTATTAAATAACTCCTTTTGTGCGAATATTATTGTTGGTTGGTTTGATCGCACTTACCGATTGACCACTAAAACCAGTATAAGCTAAAGCTATACTCGACAACAGAGTTCTTGTCTCTTTCCAAACTTCAATTATTTAGGAGTCAACTCCACATCCGCCACTTCATCTTAACAATCAACCTTGTGGTAATCAATTTCCCTTCATTATACCTTTCAATTACATGAAATCCTTAAACCTGACAGCTCCTATAAATACAACAGATTTAGGCAAGTGTGTGACAGATGTGGCTCCAACAGCTTTTATAGGTCTTATATGTATACAAAGTTCTGGTACTCTCACGGGCGCAGTCATCCATTACTTAGTTGAGAAATTTCTGTAAAACCTATTTAGCTCCTCTGGTGTCGGAGCAAAGGAGTCCTGTGCGTATGTTTCGTGACACGGGATGAATAGGGAATTGCAAACATATTGAAATAGACCGGTCACAGTAACTCAGGCACAGTCCTTCAAAGTTCACCAATCCTGAGAGTTTTAGATTCAGCATTTCTAAAGAGCACAAATATAGACTCGTGTTGGGAGGTATTATTTATTCATCAGCAGCACAATAGAATTTTAAGCTTGGTTATCAGCCTCGCATACGGTTTTACCGTCGAGCAGAATAACGACGTGCAGTTGAGAACCGTCACCCGTACTGGTATGTGAAGTGCTATTGGCGCCATCGTTGCTTACTCCGCCATTGGGATCCCTGCCATTACATTCGTGGGTATTGTCCCCATCGATATTTGCATTTCGACGATTCCGATTCACGTCGTGACTTATTTTCCTGTTATCATTGGAACTATTCGGGCGTCTCTTGAACTTTAAACAGTTCCAGTTGCAATTGTCGAGCTTGTCCTTTATGTAGACTGCATATTGAATTGTGTTTGCGAGAAATGTGTACAACAAAGGATTCAGGACACAGCTGGTTAATGTTAGAACGCCAAAGTAGAAATGTAAAAGCCAGTGAACTGGTCGAGTGTAGGAACCGTACATTCGCATAATGAGGAATATCCATGCAGGCAGGCGGAAGAAAATAAACAATGCCATCAGGATCAGGACGACAGTGAACATTCGCAGGTGATGTGATTCACGTCCATTCGTATGCTTTGAACTGTTGCGTCCAAGGTTTTTCGCATCATTTATCTGCCCACTTGTCACTGTGGACTTGGCTATTGGTACGGCTACTATGTGTGTGGGCGCCAAAGTCTTATTGTCCTGGTCGCATTGATATGCTGGATGCTGAATAGTCTCCATTTGTTTCCTCAAATCTGTTGACAATGCAGAAACAGTACCATCTGCAGATGACATCCTTTTTATACTCGGCACCGGCCAGGGTTCTGCCGACGATACGACTCTGTGTCTTCTAGTCCAGAGCTTATTGGCAATAATCGAATTCAACCAGAGGAATGCAACCAAAGTGGGAACGAATATAAAGGCCAACACCAGTACATAGTAGATGCCATTTGAATCCTGTTAGAGAACGAAGAAAATTAATGAGTCGTGATGCCTAACGGCTGTGTACGCTACTTTTGCATCACTGGATGAAAATGTGTCTGTGACTCAGACTGATAGAGAAAGGCAAACAGTATTGGAAAGCAAAAAGCATACCTTTCCGGAAACACACATCTGCACCAGTTTCGCCTTTTCATATCCAGCAGCTCCGTATCTGGCAAAAGATGTACTCACAATATACACCTCGTAGGTAGAATATCCCGTCAACATGGGAGAGGCAATCCCAAAGGATAATGCCCATATGCAAAGCATGCAAAAAACACAAAACATTCCAGTTGGATTCCAAAAGCTCAGAACCGCTTTCATCACGGCGAAATATCGGTCCAATGCGATTCCCACCAGGGTCATGCTGCTGACCAGAATAGCCCCGGTTGTCACAAATGGAATGAATCGGCACATCGCTGCTCCGAGACACTGCAAAAAAAAAATCGAACCATTAGTTAATTGAACAACGGGGGACATTAAATCGACAATTTTTATGTCCGAGACTCACCCAAATTTGGACAAACGGTTGTGAAAACTGCGCCAAATAGCCGAGGGTCAAAAATGTTGTTGTTATAAGATCACTTAAGGCCAATGAGAGTAGACAACTTCGGTAGAACAATCGGATTTGTCTTTTCTGATTCGCGAAGAATGTTGCCACATTTAAAAGGAGCGATAAAAAACACAATATCGAAACCACAGCAGTAAGGCATATCCGTTGCCCGTAAGTGAGCGTCGTTAGCACTGTATCTAGAACCCATGGTGTGTCGGTGTCTTTCTCTTTTAGGTTGGATACGGTTTTTGTAAAATTTATATCGGTTAAGGTGACCTTAATGAAGGCCATGATCATAGGCTGGCAGCCTAAATGTAGACTAAATGGCAACCGACTGATAACTGATTAAGATTAATTGATGTGGGTTGGGTTTGAGGCGCTTATCGGGTACAAATCCACCCTCACGTAGACAGTAGCTCATATTACATATCTTAACTAGTTTTTTCTGCGTCAAAGCTCGATAAAAATTACAAACGAGATAAAATTTGTTATCATTTGATTAAATTGGTTAATATGAAAACTACCTTATCGACACGCGTACTTGCTTGCATATTCGCCGGAGGTCACCGGTGGTTTCTTTTTAATATATAATCTGGGTGAACTTTGCCGCTGATTTCGATCTTAGATGTTACAGATAGATAGGTATGATTCGATTTATTGGGGGAAAACCGATTATTTATTCAATTAAGACTAACTACGACTTAAGAGTTAAAAGCTTAAGAACAAAAACAAGGTAACGATACGATGAAGACCTATTCTAAGAGGGGAATTGTTGCGGGTGAACTCCAAGAAGTAGTGGTTAAGTTAATCTTAGGGGGTGTGCAATAAATCAGTTCCTGGAGCTGTAAGAAAGCTGGTGGTCTGGCGAGTGGATGCCACAATTGCATTGGAAACTATAAGGTTTAGCGTTTACAAAGCTGGTGTTTCGAAGAGATGCTCATAGGAAAGAACCACAGATGAGCCAATGAATGAAAATAAAGTCAGCCTCGTTCTTGTGTTTCTCTAGCGGGATTTTTAAGCTGATTCCCTTGTGGCCTTGAGGATTATGCCACCAAAATGTGAGATAAAATTAAGCTCCTTGCCACAGGACGCCCAGATCATGAATCAATTTAACAGACGTTATCGGTAGGTTAAGTAAGAGATAGGAGCGCGGTGGGGTCGGGGAACGTTTCCGCGAGAAGGTGATTGCGTGACATTTGACGATATTCAGTTCGAGGCAGTTGTTTTGGCACCAAATCGAAAAGCTGTCCCCATCAGATTGGCGAAGTGAGGACTCAAAGGGAGAGCGGATTGTCTTCTAAAGCTTGGTATCATCCACGTAAAGAGAGATAGAGAAGTGATTGATACTGGAGTCTGGATGTCGTTAATGGTTAGAGTTTAGTGTGAGGGCAGAACCCTCATGTATTTAGCTTAATGCAAGCTTTCATTAACTTAAATTAAATTAATATAAAAAGTCTTACAGACTATCTTAAAACTAGAGTAAGAAGGAGAAAAAAGAAACAAACCAGGAGGTGAAGGTGACTGTGCGATGGGGGAGGTAGGAGGCTAGGGCGGAGCGAGTGTATGTGGGGGTGGTAAATTCGGCATTTGTGAAACAGTGACAGTGCGGGGCATGTCTACGTACTGGTAGGAGGCGGGGGTGGTGAGCTAGGGGAAGAGGTTGAAATTGTGGGTGGGGCTGGGGGAACTATTTTGAGGGTAGGAGAGGAGAGGTAGGATTGCAGGGTAGCGGGGATTATTGGAGGGGGGGGGATTTAGGGCGAGTTTATTCTGAGACGTCGTTTAAGAGTGGGGGTGGAGATGTTGAACTCGAAGGAGGTGGGGAAAGAGTTGGCCTGTCGTAGCATACGCAAGATGGGTTCGTTAGCGCCGTAATAAGTGTGATGAGCAGGCACGTAAAACGGTCGTGGGTTACGTACGTTACGGGGGTTTGTATGCAATGTTAAAGTGGAGAGCAAGCTTGGGCAATTGATTGAGCCAGACAGAAGGCGATGGACAAAGATGATATCGGCATGGATTCTGGGCTCTTCAAGTGTGTTTAGATTGATTGGACGGAGCCGGCTTGTGTATGGTGGTAGAATCAGCCGATTTTCCCAGTTTAGTCCGCCGAGGGCGAAGCGCAAGAAACGACGTTGAACTCCCTCAATCCTGCGAATGTGAGTCACTTGATACGGGGACCAGACCTGACTAGCGTATTCGAGTAGTGGCCGGACAAAAGTTGTGTAGAGTGATCAGGTGACATATGGGTTAAGGAATTCCTTCGACCAGCGTTTGACAAACCCAAGGGCGGCGTTAGCCTTGAGGATTATGTAATCAAAATGTGCGGCAAATTTGAGCTCCTTGTCGCATAGAACGCTCAGATCGCGAATCAATTCAACCGATGTTATCGGTTGGTTCAGTAAGAGATAGGAGCGTGGGTGAGTGGGGACACTATTCCGAGAGAAGGTGATTGTGTGACATTTGGCGATATTCATTTCTAGACAATTATTTTGGCACCAGTCCAGAAGCTGTCAAGATCTGTTTGGAGAAGTGAGGAGTCCAGGGGAGAGCGGATTGTCTTAAAAATTTTGGAATCATCCGCGTAAAGCGAGATGAAGGAGTCATTAATGCAGGAGCCTATGTCGTTTATGGTTAGGATAAACAGGAGTGGGCCGAGGTGACTGCCCTGAGGGACACCTGAGGTTGGGAAAAAAGGATCGGAGAGGGTGGATCTAAATTGCACGCGGCAGGTTCGATAACTAAGATAGGATGAGACCCACTTAATCAACAGGGGTTCGAAACCGAGCGAGGATAACTTGAAAAGAATGAGGTTATGGGAGATTTTGTCAAAGGCCTTGCTAAAGTCGGTAGCGACTACGTCGACCTCATCGCCGTTTTCTACGACAAGGTTAGTAGTAATGGACCTGCCTGAGGGGAAGCCGTGCTGGTTCGGAGAGATGATGGGTGCGCAGCGAAAACTTAACGCCTCATATAGTAGACCTTCGAACAGTTTAGGAATGTGCGAAAGCTTAGCAATGGAACGATATATCGTTTTTTTTCCTTTTTATGTATGGGGGTTATGTAAGAGGATTTCCAATAGTGAGGGAATAGACCTTGAGCAAGGGATAGATTGAAAATTGACGCGAGCGGGAGAGAGAGAGAAGAGGAACATTTTTTTAAGAGGATAGCAGGGAGTCCGTCTGGGCCGGGACTGAAATCATCTTTCAGTTCTTCAAGTTTCTTTGTGACTTGGTGTTGTTGTATGTGTAGAGGGATGAGAGGGCCGAGGGAGAATTCAGACATGCCAGTAAAGTGGGAGGGGTTAGGCTCAACGAGTCGTCCGTTAAGGATAGTTTAAAGGAGGACGAGAAAAGATTGGATATGGTTTGGGAGTCCGTTGTAGTAGTTGAGCCGTAGAAAAAGGAGGTGGGTTAGGCATCAGATTTCGGTTTGTGGTTGATGAAGTGGAAGAAAGATTTGGGGTCGTTGATAAGGTTGAATTGAGCTTTGGCAAGGTGATTGTGGTAGAGAGCGCTGTAAAGCTCGGTGAATTGGTAAAGGTAACCCAGACAGTTGGAGTAGTCAAGGGGAGAACGCGTGTTTAGGAAAGTGTTCCACAACTTATTCCTTTTGTTACAAAGGGTGCGTAGTTTGTGGTTATACCATGGGGGCGATGAGAATGATAACCTGTGTCGGGAGTATGGGACATACAGGGATATGGCGTTGTGGATTTCTGTGTAGGGCGAGGCTGTAGCGTCCTCTACACTTATTTCATTTACGCAGAGTGTGATATTGCCGAGGTACTCATTTATGAGGCGGAAATTGGCTTTTCGGAAGTTGAAAGAAAATTAATAGGGGGGCGGAGTGCTGTGGGCTGAGTAGTCGTGGTATAAGGATACGAGAAGCGGGGGGTGGTGGTTGTCAACAGTTGAGAGGGTGTGAGGACTAGAGACAACGGAGGAATTAAGGGGGTCTGTCGTGAACACAAGGTCAAGTTGTCTGCCCAGATGGTTTAGGACATTGCTTACTTGGCAAAGGCCAGAGTCGGTGAGGCTGTCTATAAAGAGACATACCTTGGTAGTAGTGGGGAGATGTAGTGGGAGTGGTCGTCAGACAGCGTCCATTGGAGATTGGGGAGATTAAAACCCCCAAGGACTACAATGTCGTCTTGGGAAGAACTAGTTTCAGTTATGCGGTCGATTGCCACAATAGCGAGTGAGTATGACTCTATAGCTTGCGATGGAGGTATGTAAAAGCATATGATGAACACGGACTTTGAGCGGTGTTCAACTTTTATTGCGACATAGTCGAGGTTGGGAGAAGAAGAGATGGTGATAAGAAAAGATGTAAGTCCGTTTTGGATGGCAAGCAGCACGCCTCGGCAGGGGGTGTCAGGACCGGAATGATAGACCTCGTCGTCCCGAAAAACTGTCAAGGAGGGGGGGAACAGTTCCAGGTTGTTGATACTGGGGGTTAGATTACTTTTGGTCAGTGCGTATATATCAAAGGGAAAGGAGTGAGTATTTTGTAAGATCGAATGCGATTTGGACCGTAGTCCTCTGACATTCTGGTAGTAAATGGTTAGGGGAAGAGTATTGGGAGACCCTGTTGAAAGTGGGTTGGGCGGCCGTTTAGTGCCGAATTATTTCGAAATTATTTAATTCTTATTTGTGGGTTCCCTGCGTAGGGGACCAGATGCCACTTTCGTGCAAATGTATTGTCGAAAAGCCGAGAGGTCTCTTGTTACTTTGGGGGGGGGGGGGGGGGGGGATATTGAAGTTTTCATGGAATTTTATGTACAAATTATGAAGGCTAGGGAAATCGGTGGGGAGCCCTTCCTGCTGAATGGAAATCTTAACACTCGTTTTCGTTTTGCCTTCGTAGCAGACTGCTTCAGATTTGCCATGAAGGTAAGCTAGATAGATGCGAAGGTTCTCGTATGTTCGACTCTTTCGAAGCTTCGAGAGGGCATAGCGGCATTCAGATGACTTAAGGGATTGTTGAGTTATCTTGACGGGAGGCGATCTTTGGAAATTGGTGTATTTAGCACCTGTTTTTATATCAAAGACCGGAAAGGGGTTGAGGTTAGGGGTAGAATGTTATGTGCGGGGAGTGGTTAGGTCGGTGTTGGGCTGGACGACATTGCGGGTGTGTGTGGGGGAGGGTTTCGGATAAGGACTGCGGTCTAGGCGAGAACATGTGCGGGAGGGCCGGTTGAAACTCGGCCTGGGAGAGGGTTTGGTGGGTCGTCTTAGGGTTGGATCGGGGATACGAATGCAAGTGCTTCTGAGATTGAGAAAAGGGGTGCGCGTTGTGGAGCGTGGGTTGCTCCGGACGGTTTTGGAAGAAGGATGAGTGTCGATCTGGGGCGGTCAGTACTGTTGCTATTTCCCTGCGTGGGTTTAGGTAAAGAAGGCAGGGGTTTTGACGGTTTGATGGAGGTAATTCGGGATAACGTCATCCTGCCGATCCCACAGTGGGTGTTTTTTTCCGAGTGGAAAATCCAGTCATATCTGGAGGGGAACAAATAGAAGGGGACTGAGATGACTGCCCTGGGGAACCCCTGAAGTTGGAACAAACAGATTGGAAAGGGTGTATATAAATCGCTTTCGGGAGGTTCAATTATTAAGATAGGTAAAAATCCACTTAATCAGAAAGGGTTCAAAGTCGAGGGAAGATAACTTAAAGGGGGGGGGGGGGGGTGAGACGGGAATTCCACTAGATTGGTTGTGGTGGACCTGCTGGAGAGAAAACCGTGCTAGTTGGGAGAAATTATCGATTTGGAGCGGAAACAAAACGCATCATATAGAATGCCCTCGAACAGTTTCGGAATGAGCGTGAATTTAGCAATGGAGCTGTCGGGTAGGATGGGCCGGCGTACGGCATGGGTTCACTCCCATCCCCATCCTCATTACAACCTTGTTCCGCTGAGAGAAATCAGAGTTCATCACTAAGCGCTTCGTTGTTGTTACGCCGAACACTGTCACTAAACGCTCACCATAGCAGTGAAAAAAACACGCTTGTAATATTATTTGTTAATGACTTTATTGTTTGGGACATATTATGATTTAACACTTTGATGCTACATTACTAATCGTGCACGATACGGTTCCTTAAATCACATTATTTCGGAGATCTAATTTATCACTCCGTGGGGGTTCTCTGCACCACATGGAGAACCAACCCACAATGCCAACCAACCTTGACCGCTAACAGCGCGTCACTTTACCTTAACCTGTAACCCAACTCCCCATGCAAAATCCGCAATAGCATACATCCCAAACCCCGCAATAAAACACATTCCAAACCTTCAACAGAATATATTTTAATCATCCCCGCATTCATTTTCCCAAAATTGCTTCGGTCAATCCTTTACTGAATTCACATTCCCCCCTCGCGACCAAGCAATCTAAATTTCCCCGGAAATTCATAAGCTATAATAAAATGCATATTCCAACCAACAATGGAATACCAATCATCTCCCTCAATTACATCACCCCACATACATTTTCCCAAAATTGCTTCGGTCAATTCTTTCCTTGCGACCAAGCAATCTTAATTTCCCCGAAATTCATATGCCGTAATGAAACGCATATTCAAATCCATAACATAACATTAACCATCACCACCAACTATACCAAGCCGCATACATTTCCCCGAAATGACCAAGCAATTTCAATTTTCCGGTATACACAACCAACGAATCCAACTCAGCTTGTACGGCGAGGATTCGCTGGAGCTGAATTCTTATGCGAGTATAGCAACTCTTCTCGAAATTCCTCGGAAGTGACAGCAACCTTATTTCTGCTATGATTCAGCCGCCACGACGCGATGAATAGATTTTTTTTCCATTTCATTAGTCAGTCGTTGTCCACCCCCCATCGAGTGCGCATCCCCCTTAACACGGCGTTAAAACAATAGAGTTCGAGGCGAGCAGTTGACGTATCAATAGTGGGATTGTTTATAAGAGTTGCGCGCGGCGTCGAGTGTCCTTCGTAGGTTCACGCCTAATGTTACGATTGCCAAAATTGTACGATTTCAACCACCGGATAGACTAAAACTAAAATAGACTGAAGTGAAGTACGATTTAATTAAGAAATTATTGTGCCGAGTGTCTTTGAAAATTTACGGCTAATTTCACGATTGTACAAAGTTGCACACTGCACCCTATTGAATAAGTGGCAGTATTAAGATCGACTAGAATAAAACCCAGATGAATAAAGAACCATTTGCTACGGAAACTGTGTTTCTCATCTTACTTATTCCTTGTTGGGCGATCATTTGTTCCAGGTTTTAACCTTCCTTCGGCGGCGAGCAGTGTCTCATTTAACAGTTTTGGTGGGAGTGTAATGAACTCGAGCCATACGTTGGCACACAAACCCTCCCCCACAACTCTACTTGTTAACATTTGATGGTAATGCAAGTAATTTTACTTTAAAACCCGATACAACAAAAATAATAGAACGCTCGGACACTCACGATTTCGAAAACAAACGCATCTCCGCAGCGCTACGGAGAGCGGGAGGTGAACCGACCGGGTCGGCGGTTGGAATAAGACTCACTGAGGGTTGGAATCTGGCTCTTGATTCACCCTCGATTCGGTGGTGGTGAATATCCTCTCGGCTTAGAATACGTTTACTTACCACCAGAGAAACGTAAAGTTTGTGAAATAGAAAACCAGATCTCGTAATGAAGACCATGGTGGTATGGGTGTATGAGTGATCGTGAAGATCATATTGTTCAACTCATGCGCGAAGGCCATGGAAAAACAAAGCTGAAAAACTGTAAGTATAAAGGGATGGTATAGGCCATTGTTTACGATGTGCATCGTAGCTATAATAGACGACACTGCATCGGGGGAATGGTGCTAATGAGTTTTTCTATTTACCCAATGGGAAATCTGTATCGTGTCTATTACCGGCGGTGGCTTGTCGTCAGATTAGGGATCGTGGTCGGGTATATTGCAGCTGAATAAATAGCCGCATTGTAAGTAGGCTGGTGATGCTAAAGGAATCTAGGTATACGATGGGTGATCGTGTACGGCATTTTGCTGGGCAAAGGGGATTGAATTTGTATACATGATTACATGCGAAGGAATTCAGTTTATGACTCTAAACGCAAGATGTGAGTATTTGCTTTTGTCTGATGGACAAAGAGCTGCCGAGGCCGTGGAAATGCCAGGGACATGCGGTATGCACATGTACAGCGGAATTGCATGGTGGTACAAGGGTGCCGACTAGTTTTGGGTTCATCAGGCCCGCATGATATGAAGAATTCTTGTAGGTATTCTGGGAAATGTATTTGCGTGAAACAAAGAATTCTTGTATGGAATTTAATGTAATGTTTGAATGCATTAAATGTCCTTGGAAAAGGAAATGTATTGATGTGGGGAATGTTGCAGGTGCTACTGCTATTGCATTAGCAAAGAACAATGGGGTTATGGGAGTTTCAGTACTGGAAGCTTTTAGGTAATTTGGGAAGGTGAGTTGTGGCGTTTATGGGAACCGCCATAGAGCGATAGTTAGATATATCGTTTTTTGTCCCTTTTTGTGTATGGAGAATTTCCAAGTGTTCGGAAATTCGCCTTGTGCAACGGATAGATTATAGATTATAGCGAGCGGGGGAGAAAGAGTGTTGCAATTTGGTTTTGCACGCAATTTAAATTCTCGAAATTGTCTTCGTACAATCGAGTGCGATAGCGATCATTATGGACTTGGTGCTGTAATACATGTCCCAAACGAACATTCACTTCTTGAGCAGTATAAACAGATACATTCTTTTAATTTCAAAAAAGCACACTGGTCGCGCATTGATCGGATAATAAAAAAAGAATTACGCTCCAATGGCATAGCTCTACCAACTGACAGATATATTCATAATGACGAAATTGATCATTATCTTTCGACGATGAACAACATTGTTAATAATACAATGAATCGTTGAAGATGATGATGAAGAATAACGCATTTATTGTACAATAATTTAACAAATCTTGACTTAGGACTGTGGGGAAGAAGTATGGTGTGCAGGCGTACTGCACCGGGTTCGCTTCTTCCGCCACCATCACTATAAATTCCGCTGAAACAAAACCGGGAGAAGAAAAACTGCCCGAAACACCTTCCACCAATTTGTGCAAAACTTAATGACCAACCGTCCACCAGGTATAATTAAAACACAATTATTAGGTCGTTTGTAATTAATGGAGTTTTTTTTATTGTCTAATGTTTGAATGGCTTTTATTTTTATTGAAAGTTAAGGTTGTTAATAAAATCGATCGCTAAAAGTTCGCTGACATTGTTCCCAGGCTGTTTACATTTTTATTTTAATTTATTTTTATTGAAATTACGACTCACTTTCGGCTTCGCGATCTTAATACAAGCTGACGCGGATATATCATCCACTTAATACTCGTGTTACGCTCATAATACTTACCCTTTTGGAGCCAATCTCCACCACTAATTGCGATACACGACAATAACATCCACTTAAAGGATGAGACACTCCCCAAGCCATAGCATTACCCCAGGCATCAAATGGTCCCACATTAATGCAATACCAAACAAATTGAACTAAACGTTCAATTTGCTCACATTGAAAACTTAGATAGGATAATCGACCCACAGGTTCACCATAAAAATCCCCTAAGATCCAAATGTGCGGACCAGATGTCTTTCTCCAAACAAAATCATTGAGAATCATAAAATGCGCGCCAGCAATTTTATGATCATCTAGAAATATGGTTACCCAAAACCATTAACACAATCAGCGTCGTTTTCCGTTTTAACCAAACCAAGTTAAAACAAACAATTCGCGCAATAAAACGAACTACATGTACGTTTATCGCCGACCGACACAAAGGATCGTAAATGCTCTTGGGCAAGATCCTTTGTTGATTTTTCTTTTGTGTTTCCTCTTTCGATCCCAAATTTGGGAAAGACAAAGAAAGGAAAATCCTTTTATCTGCAGGATAAAAAAAGTTTTCGTCCGATGAAAAAACGAAAATTGAGAGAGTGGGTTAAAAATCTTGAAGGGAGTTGGTTGAGAGTTGGCAAGAAACGAGTAACGTGATGAGGTTGACAAAATCGTGTGTCGGGTTATTTTAATATTATATATCGACTGAGTTTCTAGTTGTTATATGTTCAGTGTCTTAACTAAGAGTATTGCTTCATGTTTAACCAACTTCTGGTGCGTTCCGGTGTATGCTTATTATTTCTATATATAAAATAATAGTTTGTGCAAACAGTGGTGAATTAAATTAATTTGAAAATACAAGACATAAAGAAGTGTGCTCTTTGCAAGTAATTCCTATTCCAACGGGTGTAACTGACCAAGTAATATGTGTATTAATAAATAAAATAAGGGTGACAGATCATATAGCAATGAAAGTAGTATAGTTTAAATAAAAATAAAACAGTGTTTGACTTAAACGGTGAGTGTTTTAAAGGAAGTAATAAATAAAATCATTACA
The DNA here is from genome assembly GCA_963931805.1 of Microdon myrmicae. Taxonomy (NCBI): domain Eukaryota; kingdom Metazoa; phylum Arthropoda; class Insecta; order Diptera; family Syrphidae; genus Microdon; species Microdon myrmicae. Next base: position 238,259,965 of record OZ007497.1, on the reverse strand, counting down.
CTCGCAACGTGTCAAAACGCAACAACCAACAAAAAACACAATAAACTGCAATCGCATCCGATTACAGCGCTAGCATCGAAGTACTCGCGGCAAAGGTAAGACTGGTTTGAAATAATTTTCGGGGCTTGAAAATCTGCGACTAACGGATGTACGCATCCTCGGCGCGCTACGAGGAGCGGGAGACAGACCGACCGACTCGGTCGGGTGATGGAAAACTACACAGCGATGTCAATTCGCTATGAAAGGCCGAGTCACCCGCGAACTCTCTTACAGAGAACACCAGTTTAACAGTGCGCCAGTTAAAAAGTGAAGTGACTACATATTTAAAAAGTAAAAGTATGTCAAAAGCAATTTTTGACAACAAATACAATTCCTAAGAATTCACAAACAAAAGACAACAAGGACACACCAGTAAACTAAATATTAATGTAACAAGCGCGACAAACAATAAATATACTCGAGTTCGCACCAAAAGTTTAAATTCAATAGACATGTGGTGACCAAAATTAAAACAGTGAAGATAGTCAAAACAATGAAATTCAGAAACCAAACAAAACAAATAATAAACGTAAAAACTTAATTGTAAATACTAAGTGAATTAAAAACACATAAATTAAAATAAAACCTAAAAGCAAATGTGCATATTGCAGTGAAGTGCGAAAAATAAAATAATAATCAACTATAAGAAACATAATATATCACCTCGGTCGCAAGCGCAAAAAACAAAAATTAAAATAGATTGCTCGTTAAGCAATCTGTATTTACCAGGTGTACCGGTATAAATGCATTAAATAAAATCAAAATAAGTGCATATAAAAACAGTTGAGTGAGGTGCAAAAGTGTTCGCGACAATAAAAACAAAAACAATAAAAAGATAACACTGCGGTCGCAAACGCGAAAATTAAAACAAACAATATATTGCTTGTTAAGAAAGCAATTTTTAAATCATCGTTTGGCGCGAGTGCAAGCTTACTGACTCTTAGCAGGCGGTAGGCGAGTTCAACTCAGCTTGCAGGAGAAATCAAGTCGCCGTGGTTCAAAAGGTCGCCTTTGTTTTTTTTTTAATGAAAACAAACTGGAAAGAACCAGAATGAATACGGAGGACGATAAGAACACGACAACGCACAAACGAAAAGGCGCCCCGAAAAACTCCATTGTGACGCGAAGCAAAACCGCGAAATTGACGATGGATAAAGGAGATCAACAATTGGCGGACGACAGTGAGCTCCCCTTCCCCTCCAATTTTAACATATATGGGGCAAATAATTCATTCGCTTCTCTTGCATCCTCAGAGTCTGAGGATGAAGAGGAAGAGATAAGTGAATTGGAGGCGAAACTGGCGATGGCAAGAGCCCGATTACAAGAGAGACGCCGAAAGAAAAAAATAGCGGCGCTCGAACAAGAACAAAACCAGCAACAACTACAAAAGCTAAAGCCAAAAGTCGGCCAACAGCAACAATCTCACCATCAACAGCAACATCAACTTCAACATCAGCACCATCAACAGCAACAGCAACAGCAACAATTAACACAAAAGCGATCAACGAACCAGCAAGCAACACAGCAGCAGCAAAGCAACAATAACAGCGGAAAAATAAAGATGCCACCAATCAACACCATAGATGTTGACTGTAAGGAATTGGTAAGTCTTTGTAAGCTAGCCATAGGTAACAATTTTGCAGTTAAAAGACTGACGGGTAACAGGCACGCCATTCAAACATATACGGTGGCAGACCACGACAAAATTAAAGAGGTCTTAAAAAGAGCCACCGCGGAATTTTACTCGTTCACGCCGAAACAAACGAAGAGCGTAACGGTTCTATTAAAGGGTGTCGACCCTGAAATGGAACCGGAGGCTCTGCTCGAAATGCTTCAAAACCTGAAGCACGAAGATCTCGAGTTTACCGCGGTAAAACCATTCACCACACCCAAGGCAAGAAGGGAAAACCGCAAGCTACCCTTCTTTTTGGTGCAATTAACACCCAACAGTAGGATTGGTGGTCTAAGAAAAATTTCAGTCTTGGATCATCAAATGGTCACATGGGACAAATTAAAAAAAGGCAGAGACATCCTGCAATGTCTACGTTGCCAAAGGTTTGGTCACTCGGCGGCTAACTGTGAAATGCAGCGCCGTTGCGTAAAGTGCGGAAAGGACCATAAGGCAGAAGAATGCCCTCTGGGAAAAGAACGGGTAGAAGACAAAGCCCTTCTAAAGTGCGCAGTGTGTCGGAATGAGGGACACCCCGCTAACTATCGAGGATGTCCTAAATTCCGAGAAATAATGGCAAGAAGTGTGACCCGGCAAAAAAACACAGAGCCGGCTCGTACTTCAACAATGCCCGTAACATCGCAGCGGTCGTACGCACAAGTTGCTTCGGGTGGGAGAACACCAAATCAGGCTACATCACAGGTAGCCACAAATACTCCCACACAGACTGAAACAACACCGCAAGCGGACGTGTTCGCAATCCTGCTCAATCTGCAGAGACAGATGACACAGCTACAAAGCCAAATAAACGAGATCTACTCGCATTTGCCCAGTCTAAATAACAAGTCGATATAAACCCTCTAACCACAACATCAATAAAAGCTCTTGTCGTGAATGTAAATTCACTAATAAGAACTGAGAGAAGAGCCAATCTTTTTAACCTGTTGCAAGAGGAACAACCTGATGTACTTCTGGCGGGGGAAACAAAGTTAAACCAGAGACATAAGATAGGACATAAAAACTACGATATTATACGAAGAGATCGACCTAACTCCTCTCAAGGGGGGGGTGTCGCAATCTTTATTAGAAAAGGGATCAATCATAAAGTAATATATAGTGGAGAAGTGCGCAGGTTCCGGGTGCTGGAAGCCTGTATCGTCCGCATACCCCTTCAGCAAGGAAGGGGTTTGTATGCGATTGCGGTCTACGCACCTGAGGAGCACCAACAAAACCTGTTTATAGCGGAGCTCGAGACACTCTTTCGATGCTTACAATTGCACCTGGACAAAAATTACTTTATCCTAGGGGGAGATATGAACGCCAAGCATAGAAATTGGGGAAATTATATATCTAATGCCAGAGGAAATCAGTTGGCTGGTTGGTTAGATCAGTATCATATTGAATATAGAACTGACCTGCTAGCTACGAAATATCCATCGTTCCCCAGAGGTAGATCGTTCTTAGATATCTTGCTAATCGACTCACGACTGAGATTACTTAACACCAACAGACGAAACACAAACTGTTTACGGACAATTGAATACGACAGTGACCACTGTGCATTCACGGCAGTAATAGAGCTTCCGAGCGAGCTCGCAGATCTGGAGGAATTCGTGATCCCGCAACCCTATAACTACGGGGCAATGCGATGGCCGCGGTTCACCAGATCATTAACAAGAGAACTTCGTTCGAATGACTTTAATCTGCCAGTAAACAGAAACCTGACTAATGACGAAATCGACAAATACATTCAACAAATGGACGAAGCCGTAAAACAAACAATGGACAAAACAATTCCCAAAACAACAGTTACAGATCACATTAACATGTACAGAAACGCAACAATAAACGCACTCCACAAGAAAAAGAGCAAACTGCTATCGAAATTAAAACAATTACACAGACAGTTTACAGACAGACAAGACCAGGAGATAATATCACTGAAATCTCAATTAAAAAACCTCCAACAATTACTTAAAGCTAATTATAGATTAGCAACAAATTTGTATTGGAACAACAGAATTCGAGCTATAAAAACTAATAACCCGAATATGTTCCCACAAATAAATAAAATATTCAGGAGAAATAATCAAAACGAGATTCAGTGTCTCCAAATTCCACGTACCGAGGTAAACAAGCAGCTGCTAACCAACATTGGCATAGATACAGAGAGCGCTATCCTCAATAGTGAGCTCTTCGTGATCGAAGATCCTTTGGAGAAGGCGAACGCTGTGGGAGCTGTCTTTCAGGAAATGTACAAGGTGAATGAAAGCATTCGCCGAAACAATGACCTGGAGGACAGAATTCGACTGAATCACCTGCACCTCCGGAATGAAATTTCACATTGGCAATCGGAGAATCCTGGTTTTACGGAATTCAGTGACGATAATCTGTCAATCGACATTAATGCCAATGGTGGGGCTAATAGCCTTTTAATCACAAGGGAAGGAATCCAGAGTATCTTCGACTCATTAAGAAGCAAAAAGTCAGTGGGAATAGATGGAGTACCTAACATCGTACTCAAGAACCTGCCCCCAAAGGCAATAGATATATACACGGTCCTGTTTAACAACGCGTTGAATAATGCATATTATCCCGCGCGTTGGAAAACGGCTATCATTCAGCCCATCCCAAAAAAGGGTAAAGACTGTACAAACCCAATGAACATGCGTTCGATAAGTTTACTCCCAAGCATCAGTAAAGTATTTGAAAAAATCATTAACAAAGCTCTGCTAAAATGGGTAGACGACAATAGCATTATTCCAAACAACCAGTTTGGCTTTAGGGCGGGTCATGAAACCACACATGCCGCAGCTAAACTGGTCTCCGACATACAATGGAATAAATGTAGGAACCAATGCACAGGTGCCTGTCTGATCGACCTGGAAAAAGCCTTTGATACCGTCTGGATCGAAGGGTTGTATTACAAACTGGTCAGATATGGCATACATAAGCCTTTACTATATGTACTTTACGATATGTCAAAGGACAGGAGGTTCGTGGTCAAAAGTGGTAATGTGACCTCTAATAAAACGTATAATATCAAGAATGGCTTGCAACAGGGCGCGGTACTCTCTCCGATTCTTTTTAACATTTACATTAGCGACTTATTAGATGCACTTCCGCAGGCTATTGCGTACGCAGACGATCTCATAATTTACAGAACAGCTCCGAAAGTTGCGATCATAAATAGGTTAATACAGCGAGACTTCAACAAAGTGCAGCGCTATTGCGATGACTGGAAACTTAAGATCAACTTCCAGAAATGTGAAGCCATCCTATTTAGAACTCCATTATATAAAGCCACGTACGACACAAGGAAAAACTGGCGAAAGCTAGTTATCGTGGGACCGCATGGAGATAAACTGGAAACCAAGAGTTTAGTTAAATACCTGGGCATCTGGCTAGACCAATATCTGTATTTCAACAGACATGTAGAGGCTGCTTTGCTCAAAGCGAGGAAAACTTTTGCTATGACAAGGAGGCTATTTCATAGTAGCCAACTTGACAGCAGGGTAAAAGTCATATGCTACATGACGCTAATCAGGCCAATGCTCATATATGGTTGCCCAGTATGGTTCAACATAGGTCCAAATTTGATAGAAAAGAAAGTGTCTCAGAAGTTGTCTCAGATTATATCGGACACCGGAATCGGACTATAAAAAGTATTACTCAAATGAGACTTTATATAATGAAGCGTACATAAATAGGGTGGATAATTTTATGATTAAATTAATCAGAGGACATATTGCGAGAGCAATAAGCTCGTCCAATGACCTAATTTTCGGGGCTTATTATCCAAACACCTTATACTATGAGAGCGTGCGTCGCAACGGCTTTGTTCCACCAGAGGCGTTCCTTGACTTGGATATGAAAGGGCTTATACAGGATAGATCCGGAATTCCGCTGATCTATCATGTAAGTAGATCATCTGTAGACGGGCGATTGTGCTATGACCGGGAAGTAGCGCGCACCGAAGAAGAGCTCCTGCGCTTCAGTAGGGCTATCTCCCGCAGAGACCGGGACGATAGTATTAGACAGCGTCAACAGTTCTGGTGGTTGAATGGCATATAAAGACCTGGATACCAAAGTCGGTATAGAATCACACTATCATCAGCTAGCTTACATAGAATTAGCTTTTCTAGAATTAGGGTAGTATAAGATTTAAGTTAAGTTAGGCTAAGTGATTTTACATAAAAAAAAAAAAAAAAAAAAAAAAAAAAAAATAAGTTTAGGTAAGTTAAGTAAGTTAAATTTTAAGAAAAAAAAAAAAAAAAAAAAAATTTACAAAGTTTTTCAAATTTTTCTTTGTCTTTCAAATAATTATAAGTTAGGCCACAAAGTTCTGTCGCCGAAAGGCAAATTATACAAATATTAAGTAATGTTTAGCTTAGAGCGTCTGCGAAGGACCAGTAAGTTATTATATAAGATATTTAAGCTAGAATTTAAGCATTTTTTGTCTAGCCTTTAATTTAGAAAATAAGAATATAAAAAGAAAATAAAAAAATGTTTAAAATGAAAAATCGCTATGAAAGGAAATTTGGCCGGCGGTACGGGCTCTCTTAATTTAGGGTGTATTTCCTCTTAGAAGAGAAACGTGAAGTCTCTCTTTGGGGTAGGTAACCGGATCTCATAGAGGAGATCATGATGGTATTCATGTATGTGTGAACATTGGTTCTTTCATGGGACAAGGCTATGAGAACGAAGCTGAAAAACCAAAAGGGATAATGGGCATCAATGAGATGTGAGTTCTGCCAAGTAAACAAGCCGTATCTCATTGGGTACTACTGGATTTCTGTTTGCTCATGCCGCGAGTCCATGAGAAGCGGCTCCAGAAATATTGAAAGACAAAGAGATCGTGTAGATCATTGTCTATGGTGTGCATTGCAGCTGTATTGATAGGCCGCAATGCACCGTGGACATGGTGCTAATTGGTTTTAGCATATTAACTGAGAATTGGTGTTTAGGCATCGCTGCCAAGGGTAAGTACACAATTCCTATTTGCGTTTGCTTATGCTATAGGATTTGGTTTATACCCTTAGACGCAAGATGCGTGTATTGGCTTTTGTCCCTTGGATAAGGGTCACCAGCCAATGTGTATGTAAGGAAATTTATTGTACACATGGTGAGGCTGGGAATAGGCGACGCAATGATCGTTATCCTTGGTTATGATGGTTACATTATATGTGAACCAAATTGTTTCTTTACAGGAATTCATCTAGGGAAAATGCATATGGTAAGATTGGGATTTCCCTGGCAACCGAAGGTGCCGAATTGGGTTTTGGATTTATGATCCGATAAGATGGACAGAATTCTTGTAGCGAGTTTTGAATGCGAATTGGTGCATGAAGGTAAGAATTTTCTTCCAGGAGCTTTCAGGTTATGCGTTAGATAACCTTGATGCGTAAAGCATTTACAAGTGCTAATGCAATTGCATTAGCGGGAAACTATGGAGGTTGGGTTGTAGGTATGGGGTGTTCTTCGGGTAAGCTAAAAAGAACCCCAACAGGACTAAATGCTAAATCCTATTTTACAAACTTTTCTTATTCTTAAAATAATTTACTCCCTCTACACGAGCACTCTAAATTACACGATACAAGTTTGTGTTCGTTCGGCGTACAATAATACTTTTATATTTTTATATTATATATTTTTATATATGGTATTTCCTGTCTTTTTAATTTTTTTTAAATTTTTTTTTTATTTTTTTTTTAAATTTTATTTTATAATATAATAAATTCTATATTTTTTTAATTTTAAATAACATAAGATAAAATAAAAAGTTAACAACAAAAAAAAAATATTAACAAACAAATCTGTATGTTAACAAAATGTTAACATACAGAGATTTTAAAACGAAAAGGAATCTAAATGCAAAATGGAAACGAAAAGTAAGAATAAATCTATATGAAAAGGGAAATGAGGAATGGGAAGGGAAAGCGTAGCGTCTGAAGATCTTACTATATTTGGGGATTTAAGTCCTTTCTTCATTGTCAATCCACCACCAATTGGGATGGGATCGGTCATTCATAGATTTACCTCGATCGCCTCTTGCCATGCTAAAATGCAAGTGAACTGCAGCATTTGATATATCACTGTTATAAAGAATCCGTTTGTTCCTGGCCCTACGAAAAGCGAGGTAAATAATAGGGCCTCCGTGCTTGTTTTGGATAAGACCTTTTCTATCCAAGAGATGGAACGCTTCAGGTGGGATAAACCCATTTTGGGGTGTATTCTCCAGGTACATGTCATTGGGGTAGTATGCTACCGGGATAAGATTATTTTCGCTGCATATTGCCCTTGCCGTGTGACCACGAATAATTTTAATAATGAAATTGTCAGTGTCTTATTAGGATAGAATTTCCTGTATTGAGACTCGGCGGTTCTATATAATCCGGGGCAGGAACGCAAGCACTGCCTCTCGAACATGCGAAACTTTTCCATGTAGGATGGGGAAATATTAAACCATACCGGGCAACCATACACTAATATTGGACGGATAAATGCCTTAACTTACATGGGACTCCTGAATCCGATCACAAAAAAATGCTATCCCAATGAAGCGCTGTACAGGCCAATATAAACAGAGTGGATAAGTTTATGATCAAGTTGAGCCGAGGGCATCTTGAGAGATCAACGAGCTCGCCGAACGATTTATTTTTGATGCATATTATACAAACAATATGTATTATGAAGGGGTCCGTCGCAATGGCTTTATTCCCAGAAGCATTACTTAGTCTTGACATGAACGGCCTCATACAAAATGAATCCGCTATAAAAAAAAAAATTTACTTTAGTATTTAAGTTAGATATAAGGTAAAAACAATAACAAAAACAACGTTTTTTCTGTTCTTCATTTTCTTTGTATCTTATTAAGTTCTTTAAAATTCACGTGAACAAAACAATCATAATGTCGAAGGACAATTTTTCACGCTTTAAGCGTGTGCATGGAACTTAGAGAGTCCGCAAGGGACCAGTAAGTTAGAAAATAAGATACCATAAGCTAGAGTTTAATCGTTTTTGTTTACCGAATAAGTAAATTATAATAAGAGGAAGAAATAAAAAAATGATATAAAAAATGAAAATAAAAAATGAAATAATCCTACAGGCCAATAAACAGTAAATAGTAATAGTAATACTTCTTCCCCAAAATATAAGAATAAATTAAACTTCTTTCGTAATATTTTGCTTTTAATTAAAGAGAAAAAAAAAACTTACTAAGATCTGACTAAAACCGTCGCCGTTTTCGAAATCACTTCTTGCCCACATACTCGATTACATTTTTTAGTAAGAAGTTGTATTACTTCGTAGCTTTAAACCCCCGAGTTTTTGTCTTTTCGATTGCGGCACATCTTTCAACCAATTGTCCCGGCTCTATCCGCAAAATATATATAGCTCAAGGATATCTTTTCAATTAACCTCGTATATGTGGGGATTACTCCTGGTACTCCTATTTCTGGCAGTCATCGCAAATCTGCCATATGCTTTTTCTCCCAAAGTACTCAGACTGCATAGGTCAGACTAATGCTCGGATAAACCGTCCTCGCCTATGGAGTCCATGCTTCCCATAATAACCGTGGTCGATCAGTGTAGCTCCCCTCCGGGAAACCAATCTAAGCGGCTTAAAACTAAAGCTTTTATATTCGCCTTCATAAGTACTATATAATGCCAGGCGAACTACAATAATGATACTGACGTATCCGTCGATTTTCATGCTGAATCAATTACTCATATGCCCACGGCATCGGAACTATTATACTCAGTGATGACGCATTGCGTGTGCACCGTTAACGTCATTTGGATACGAGTCCTTGAATCAGGACTCTCTAAACGCAGAAATTAATTGAATTCCATCGATTTTGTGATTGATTGAAATTTCATACAATAATCGGCCTCCAGTTTCGTCTTCTGACCAAACGCTGGATGCTGACGGCGTGAAGTTGGTACCGGGACGTTCGGCAGGCGTAGACAGCAATCATTTGATGTATTTATATCGTGCTAAGGACACGCATTTATTGTTCTCTACAGGAATAGCAACTGCCAGCAGAATGTCAACCGCAGAGGCACGAGGGTTGGAATGAAATTTTCGCAATTTGTCGTCTCATTTAGCATTCGCGTAACGATGGCTGACTAAATATCCCTAATGCCTTTGATCCTTATATTTTTGTGCGCCGTTGGGTTTTTAATGTTGCAATTTTGAATAATCAGCAGTTGGCACGCGGCACTCATCCGCCACCAGCAACCATGGATCACAGGGCCACAAATGCTGACTTAATTCCACACCAACTGCTCGTTTGCTGTCGTAATTCATTCGACATTCAGCGCTCGGAATTGTATTCACCAGGATTAGCATTTCGAAAGGATAATGGTATGAATATGGCACATATCCGGCTTTTGGGTTTTTTTGTTCGCACGCAATTGTCTGAACGTTAAGGGATGAGTTGGTTATGTTGTTAGCGAGGTAATTAAGTTGACTCGAGTTGACTTGATTCTTTGGTTGGAGTTGACATCCTGATTCAGTCTGAGTGAAAGAGTGAGCCTCCTTGAGCCAAGCATCATCAACGATGGAAAGTACTTAATCGCGCCCACTAAATGGCTTTTGATTGATGTAATAGGAATTAGGTGAGTACGACAACATATGTTCTAACATGGGCTTTGAGATTTGTTCTTTTTCCTTGTCAAGTCAATGAATAATTTTTGTGATTGTTTTGTGAATTTCCTGTCAATGGTCCTTAAGCTTATTTATTCCAAAAAGATGATTTAGTGATGCCTGCGCTTGATTACAGTTAATTTGCTAATTATTACTTATTACCTGTGAAAGTGGAGCATTGCTTAATTTGAGATAGAAAAAGTTGCCTGAGAAATCAATGTGCTTGAGATATAAAGTGTTTGGAGGTGAAACTTTCAAAGGTACTTAGTACCTCAATGCATTTGTAACTCGCTGTTTTGACTCATGTGTTAGTTTGGAGGAATGAGAAGTGATATACGTTTCGTAATATATTGATCAAAGAAATTCATACTTATGCTCTCCACATTAAAACAAAAACTCCCTGACAGTTTTTTGATACGCGATTAGCTTGCCAGGTGTACAATATGGAAGTGAACAACGAAAGAATTCAGCATATTTTTAACAATTTTGCTTTGATAAAGACGAAAATGCTATCCATGCGCCTAAAAACATGAATGGTGTTTATGGTGCCGAAACTGTCGTAGACAGTTGCGCGAGTTCTTTTGTGCTGTTCTTGGAGAAAAGATTTACAAATGAAAAGACCTTTTATTTGTTTTATTTAGAAACTATGCTTCCGTTTTATTATTTTTCTCCTCTGAGCAGCTCGTGTATTCGAGTCCGTAGTCAGACAGGATATCTGCTTTACATTTAGAACTTAACTGTATTTATATCTTTCCAATCTATTAATATCTTAAATCTATTAGGTAAAACAGATTTTGAAGTACCTGTGTTTTACGTTTTGAAGTATCTGTGTTTCTATTATTAGAATACACTGATTCACGTTTTCTTTTGTTCGTGTTTTATGACTAACATTAGTTTGAACAGATTTTGAAGTACCTGTGTCTTATGTTTTTAAGCATGTCTTTCTATTATTAAAATACAGTGGTTTACGTTTTCTTTTGTTCGTGTTTTGGGAATAACATTAAGTTGAACAGATTTTGAAGTATCTGTGTTTTATGTTTTGATTGTTACCTATCTTTTAGGAATGTTAGGTATCTTATATTTTAGGGGTGTTAACTCACGCAATTTTGTTTTCGTCGTTCGCGTTCCGGTACTTTCGATGTTGAAGATTAAAAGTTGCACAAGTAAGCCTGCCATCGTAAATGTCGACTTTTTGTTTTTCGAATCGCGGATACCTCCTCGATGGGGTTCTCTAACTGTCTCTTCTGGACTGATGCTCGAAATAGACTCTTCGGTTCGACTATATCCTCTAGACTAATTGTCTTTATCTATTCAATTTAATCCGAACTTCTCATCCCGCATCTGCAAAGGAAAATTTCCCCACCCAATCTGCTAAACTGAATTTCCCATCGTATTCGTTAACAGAATTTCCCATAGTATCTGAAAAGGAGAAATCTTTCCTCATGATCATCACATCATTAGCTCTTGGTTATCGGAATCTTGTTCCTTTTGTTTTAAGATCGGATGCCGCCGCTTATTCTCCGATCTTTTCGTGGGATTTGTTTAGGTTACCCACCTGGCTTAAGCTAACAATGTTCTTGTGTTTTTCAGATGGGTAATAAAAGCAACCGTGGGATTGGTATAGTTTCTTTGTCAGGATTTTCGAACCATAAACATCTAGCGAACGATCTACGTTAAGATGTTTATGATTGCATGACTCTTGGTCGGCAGCGAAGCGATATGCCTTGTTTGCACAAGTGTGCCTTTTGCGTTAGGGTCATGCAAGGGATTTATGTGCTAATTGCTATTAGATACCAGAGTAGGCATCCGTTGTTCGGTTTATTTACCGATAATGGTATTTCATGGGAAACATCGCGTTGATGCTTAGGATGGGTGAGTGATTTACGTGCGACGCTTTCCTGCGTGGCGCATTTGCTTAAATGCGATGCTTTACTGCCTTTTGGAATTGGGTTGAATACAATGTATGGAAGCGTTGAACTCGATATTGGGAGCTTTTGAACGTTTAGTTCCTTGCTTTCTGATATCGGGATCAACGTCGTTGCATGTCCTATAACCTTTTGTTTCAAGTATGGTTACTGACTATTGGGACACGTGTCTGTGGGCACGTGTGCTGAAAAGGGTGAGCTTGGCGGAAATGATGCCTCAATTTATAGTGAGTTGTTTTTTTTTTTTTTTTTTTTTTTTATTAGACTTCTCTCGGGAGAGGCGAACCTATAGCGTCGAGTGGGCGCCCCGAGATGCCATCAAATAACTGTTGCAGTTCTTTTTGAACAGTTGCAGGTTGTAACGCTCCGGGAACACTCGTGTGGGAAGGGAGTTCCACAGCTTCCCCGCTCTGTAACGGAACGAGTTCTGATACAGGGATGTTCGCGCTGTCGGGAGATGAACCACAAACGGGTGCGATCCGTCGGATTGTCTTGTGGAGCGCATATAGACCGAATTGCGTGGAACAATGCCAAGAATCTCCGAAGAACAGCACCCGTGATAATATCTGTAAAACAGACAGAGGTCGGCCACGCGCCTTCGATGTGATAGCGACTGTAGTCCCGACGTCAGCGCCGAGTCCCCGATCAGACGGATCGCTCGTCTTTGTACGCTCTCAAGTAGGTCGAGGGTATGTTTAGGAGCCGAGCTCCAAACATGAGAGCAATATTCGAGCGCGGGTCTAATGGTTCGTAGAACCGCTACAGCATCACACAAACAAAAATACTAAATACACAAATTTAAAAAAATTAAAGTGACGCACTGACCATGAACGAAGGTTAGGTCATAGCTAAAAAAAAAAAGGAGGGGATTGATTTCTCAACAATAATTTAACAATGCACAAATCAGATGCGATCGAGGAGTGTAAAATAAGTAGAAATGATGAAAATTTGTATCCCAGGGATGATCACTACTCTGGAACAGGAAACAAATACAAAGACCTGGCCGTTAAGGAGCCAGTGTAAAATAAGTCTGATGAAGAGCTCGACAACATCGTCGCCGAACTGATAAAAAAAGAGAAGTATAAAAGCAGCTCTGGAAAAAAAGAATATGCGGCGTTTGCAATTATGTGACCAAAAACAACAACAATGATAACAACAGCAGCAGCAGGAGAGAATACAGAAACAACAAATCGATAGGAAGGATTAAGTACCTCCTATCATTGTGAACCACATGGAGACTAAGGATGTAATAAATCTCGGTAAGTTAACATGCAAAAACTCTAAAACCAAACGCACCAATAATGCAAAAGTCTAGTGATTTAGGGGAATATCATAAAATGAAATCTGGTTTAGATAGGGCAACTAGCGAATACTACACGTACACTCCAAAGCCGGAGAAAACTGTCTCCATGCTCCTAAAAAGAGTTGATACTTTTTTTCCCCAGAAGAATTACTTGAGGAATGAAAAACTGTTGAAACCGACAGTATAAACTTTATATGTGTGAAACCGTTCTCCACTGCGAGGTGTAGAAATCGCAACAGCAAGTTGCGAATTCTTATCGTGTCTATAAGTCCTAACAGTAAAGTTCATGGACTTAAGTGTATTAAATATCTAAACCACCAAACAATAAGTTGGGAGAAATTAAAGAAGTCCGAACGTGTATTACAATGTATGCGCTGTCAACGCTTCGGCCATGTTGGATCGAATTATTATTATTATTATTATTTATTGGCCTGTAGGAACCCGGAAGTTCATGACCTCACCGACTCGGCTTCGCCATCTATCCCTGTCCTGGGCACTCTTCTTCCACGCTTGACCATTCGATCCGATCTCCTCAAGGTCAAACCTAACATTGTCCTCCCATCTCCGTCGCGGCCGTCCTACCGGTCTCTTTCCCGTTGGTCTGCCGCCAGGAATTCTATGCACGGTCCTATCGTTCCCCATTCGCGCCACGTGTCCGGCCCATCTTAATCTTCGCGACTTGATTACTCTCACTATTGTAGGTTTGCGATATAGCTCTTCCAATTCGAATTGCAATATACAATTTAAATGTGTAAAGCGTCTATGCCACAAGATTATTGGGGAATGCCCATTGTGCAAGGAACAGCTCCCGGATAAGAATAAGTTATCCTGCGTCCTCTGCACGAATACATCCCATCCTACTAACTTTGGAGGTTGTCCTAAATACCGACAACTAAAAGTAAAGTTGGAAGCTAGAAAAAAAGGAAGTTGAAGAAGAGAAACGAATGAAAAGTCGTTTTTACAACAACTTTGTGGCACCTAGTGTGTCATACGCCCAATTGGCAGGTGTTGTAAAGAATGCACCATTAATAGAACAAGCACGAAATACCATTAAAACGCCTGAATCGAAGGTACAAACGAACATAACATCAATGTTACTATCTATACAAAGACCGTTTGCGGCGTTTGAGAAAAAAAAATCGAAATAATTGGAAAAAAAGTGACGGAATAGGTGAGCCGAATAGATACTATCTACTCGACGCTCCTTCCAGATAATTCAATACACTAGTTACACTCTTCACATCAGCTGAGTTAACCCTTAACATTATTGCTATAAATGTAAATTCACTAATCCTCATGGAAAGAAGGGATAATCTGAGCAATCTCCTGGAATCCGAACGCCCAGATTTGCTTTTGGGTACCGAAAGTAAGTTAAACCAAACACACAAGTTGAGCTGCAGAAAGTATAAAGTTATAAGGCGAGATCGTCCAAACTCCACTCAAGGGGGTCTGCAACACAAAGTTGTGTACAACACAAACATACACAAGTTTTAGGTGCTGGCAGCCTGCAATATAGATATTCCTTTGAAAAGTCGAAAGCATCTATACGAGGGTGGCCTGCAAAGTTTCCCACCTAACATAGATACAAGACATTTTTTCTTAAAATTTATTTTTATTTTTCTACATAGTCTCCTTGTAACTCTACACACTACTCCCAACGATGCTCCAACTCTCTGACCCGTCTAAATAGTACTCGGCGTTTTTCTTTGCAAAAGCACTGTTCACGAAGGTGATGAGGTGAGCGCAATTTTTAGATTAGGGAACAAAAAGAAGTCGCTTGGGGTTCGATTTGGTGAGTAAGGCGAATGGTCAAGCAGTTCAAACCGTAATCCGCGGATTTTCGCCATGGCAACCGCTGATGTGTGAGGCGGCGCGTTGTCTTGGTGAAACCGGTTTTTTCCTTGTTCTGCAAATGTGGCCGTTTTTCCGCAATTTCTGCCTTCAGTTGGTCAAGTAATGATGCGCGGTATGCTCCTGTAATGGGTTTTCCTTTTTGAAGATACTCGATTAAGATAACTCCACCATCATCATCATCATCGGCGCTACAACCGGAATCCGGTCCTGGCCTTATTTAACAAATCTCCCCAACTGTCGCGATTTCGAGCCAATGTCATCGAGTTTGGCACTCCCAGGATCTGGGCGTCCGGGTCTACGCCATCTCTCCATCGCAGACAAGGTCTGCCGCGTTGTCTCCTTCCATACATTCTGCCCCAAAGGACTTTCCGGGCAGGTTCCTCTCCGCTCATTCGAGCTAGGTGTCCCGCCCACTGGAGTCAAATATATAGTATAAACACATATTAGTATAAATACTCGAATAAAGCCGGCATGCACGAGAAGAGATAGCCATTCTCATTTTCGATCTTTCACTGAGGCATAAAATGAATTCATGTACCCACTTTCCTCCTGTTAATCGTAGAAGAAATTAGAAGTAAATATATCATCATCATCATCATCATCGGCACTACAACCGGGATCCGGTCTTGGTTGTAGTATGATGCTTAAGTTTGTAGTATGATAATTTGTTACCGGCCAGTGTGTAATATTATATTACGTGCCTTGCACTTCCGCTCGTTATTCCTCTCGACTGCAACACCATGTACAACTTCTTCTGCACTGAATCATCCAGCTGTGTGGTTTATCGATTATCCAGTGTCGGCTCCTCTGGATGTTCTCCCGATGCGGCACGGATTTGTTACCTTTAGCTTGCCGAACAAAGGAAAAAGACCCGCAATCACTTCTACGTCAAAGTCTGCTCTTCGGCAATTTTGCTTTTTTGACAAAAAAACTACTTTTCACCTTTTTTCGTTTCAATTTTCTTTTCTCTTTACAACTTCTTTATTTCTGTTTCTTTACAAGAAAAATGATTAACCTCCACCGGACAGTTTCCTTTTTCTACTCCTGCCTTTTCTTTTTTCTTTTTTCTACAGTTCACAACCGTTTTTCTGTCTTCTCTCGAAAAACCCGTCAACAACGGAACGTCAACAAAAAAAAAACCGTACATCAAAAAAAACATTAACCCTTTCTCTCTTTCGCTCCCCATTCACGTCCACTTCGAAAACCGAATTCGAACTCGAAGAACTGCACGATCCACACCCGAATCGGGGCGTGTTCGAAAACTCACTTCTGGATCGTGCAATTCCTCCACCACCTTACCATCATACCACCTTAAAAGAAATTATATTAAAATTACAAAAATGATTAATTGATGGGGTGGCGGACGCACGTAACAGGTCTATTTTAGCAAGTCTCTCCACCGGTCCCGGTTTCGAGCCGATTTCATTCATCAGTGGGAGTCCTGATCTATGCCATCCGTCCATCGCAGACAACTACTGTCGCGCTGTCTCCTTCCATACATCCTGCCACAAAGGACTTTCCGGGCAGGCTCCTCTTCGCTCATTCGAGCTAGGTGTCTTGCCGACCGTAGTCTACCGAGCTTCATTTTTCTTACAACATTAGCTTCAAGGTAGATCGCGTACAACTCATGGTTGTAACGCCTCTGGAATCCTCTTTTGGCGGATTGGAGGTTGTTTAACTTTGGCGAATGAACCTGTCTATAATTGGTGCAGTGTTCCGCCGAACACTGTTCGCAAGAAGAAGAGAGTCGCCAACGGCACGCCACAGCACACTAAATGAAACATGGAGCACTTGCTTTAAACTTTATTTATTGTTTTCTTTTTGTTTGTAGTCAATTACACGTATTAACAAAGATACATTTTCGATTGATGTTCTGTTGAACTATTCGCGTTTACAATTTTTGCACACTGAATTAAAGCTCGATCGACACGAAACTAACACCTTCTCACAACGCGTGTACTTGCTAGCGTCTTCTTTATTACCGCATCTTGTCGACCTCCTCGATGGAGTTCTCTATCGTTCTCCTCTCTGGACGGACATTCGAACTATCCTTCTCGTCCCGGCGACGATCGAAAAGGTACTTGTCGTCTCGTTGACGATCGAAATCTGACTAACTATCTCAACCCCAAAAATACCCTGCGCAGATCGTATCTATATCTGCACAGAGAAATTTCCTATTCGCATTGCTAACAGAATTTCCGAATCTCTGTTAGCAGCATGTTATTACATCCCCGGGGATATTTCGTAGTTTCCTAAGAAGGGGAAAGTCATCTTGCATACATCATTATTATCGCTGGTAGAATTTCAGTTCCACGGCCTTCTGTTTGCACAGAACATCTGGCGCCCAGACCAGAGATATTCGGCGATTGTTTTGACGTGCAGTCCGTGGGTCTTATTTGAACTTGGTACCCGGAATCGAAATCCATTAGATCTTCATAATGGTGTGAAATTCTAGCGTGGCCGTGGGACCGGAGTATTGCCTTTGTTGGCTTAACTCCTCATAAATTATCGTATATCTCGTTGAGATATATTCGATTGCGATAGGTCGTGGCTGCCTTCTGTTGTTCAACGGATTTGGGTGGTCCTTGCGTTAGATTACCCGCACGTGCATCCGTTGATCGGGTCATTCTTTGATGATAGCAATTCTTTTGTATCGAATTTCGGAATTGCCGGTTCGATGGGATGTTCCTGGGCGAAGGCGGCATGTATGGCATTTTGGGAATTGTTTTTAGGAATAGAACGCAGGGATGTTTATACCTTTGTTTCAGGCATGATGAATTATAATTGTTGAGCTTGACCTTAAAAGCTTTGGGGACGTTCAGTTCCTTGCTTCTTGGTGTCGGTCTCAACGTTGGCTGCGAGTTGCAGGCCCTATGGTGGGACTTTGGGGCACGCGTCTGTGAGCGCGTGCAACGCTCTCAGGTAAGTACGTTCTTTGAAGGTAGGACCTTACCTCCGCGGAATTGTGCGTTCGTAGAACGCTACACTCTCCCCTCACATTCGGGGCCAACAATTCTCCTTAAGACTTCCTCTCGAACGCGGCTAAGAGTTCAGAGTGCTCTTTTATTGGGCACCAAGGTCTCGGATCCATACAGAATACTGGTAAGGCCATGGTCTTGCACAGTAGCACCTTGGATGATCTGGATAAATTTCGGGATTTAAAGAGCCCTGATAGACAAAGCTAGGCTTAGTTGGATTTCATCAGCCGTTCGCGTATTTCTTCTTCCATATTGTTATCGGTTGAT
The DNA here is from genome assembly GCA_963931805.1 of Microdon myrmicae. Lineage (NCBI taxonomy): Eukaryota > Metazoa > Arthropoda > Insecta > Diptera > Syrphidae > Microdon > Microdon myrmicae. Next base: position 238,241,280 of record OZ007497.1, on the reverse strand, counting down.
ACGATTACACTACTTTAAATTCGTGGTCCACTACCCTGATAGTTTGACCAACGTTAGGTCTTCTCTTCGCAGAAGTTGCCACCATGTACTTAGTTTTCCCCTCATTAATGTGCAGTCCCACTTTTGTGCCGCCTGCTCGATCTGGGCGAAGGAGTCCTGTATAGTCGAATCAGATGTACATGATATCGATGTCATCAGCGTAGGCAAGTATCTGGCTGGACTTGGTGATAATAGTCCCTCTTGTTGTAACGCCAGAGTCACGGATTGCTTTCTCCAACGACAGGATGAAGAGGAGGCAGGCCAGACCGTCCCCTTGTCGGAGTCCATTAAAGATGTTTATTGGTATTGACAACAATCCCGCTATTTGTACTTGACTAATTACGGTCATGGTCAACCTAAGGGTGAATATCTGATCAATCGCTGATTTGCCTGGGATGAAGCCACACTGATATTGACGAATGATGACTTTAGCGTATAGGGCTATCCAATCTTGTAGGATATAGGAAAGCATCTTATATGCGGTACTCAGCAATGTTATACCCCTATAGTTGATGCACAGTGTGATATCTCCTTTCTTATGTATGGGGCAAATTATACCGCGACGCCAATCTTCCGGCATCTCCTCTTGCTCCCATACGTGCACCACGATCTCATGAATTGCGTGATGTAACGCTATTCCTCGTTGTTTGATCAGCTAAGCTGGTATGCCATCAGCTCCGGGGGCTTTATTTGATTTGAGCTTTGCATTGCTGGAGCCTCCAATTCTTCTGTGAGCTGACCATTTAGCAATTCATTGACGTGCACTTCCCATCGCTCCAGCATGCCTTCAGGATCGGTGATCAGATTACCCTCTTTATCCTTGTAGTAAGTGAAGCGTTTTGTGTACCGCGTCATACTGCAGATTAATTGGTAGAACTTCCGCGCCTTGTGCGGACCTCGCTCGCTGCTTTGCTCTATTTCATAGACAAGGTTTTTTTCCCAGGCACTTTTCTTTTGTCTGTGGAGTCTTTTTTCAGATCTTCTGGGATCGTGCTATGAGACGGCTGCATTGCCGGGTATGCAGCATTCTCACATTCAGTGGCTAGTTTGCACTCATCATCAAACCAGTCGCTCCGATCTCTACGACTACTGTCTAAGATGGAGTTGGCAGTACTAATGGCAATATTCTTAAGGCGTGTCCATTTCTCTTTTACGCCCGGCATTCTGACCCCAGGACTTACTCTCCCACCATCGAGCTCTGCGAGGGTGATTCTTAATGGATGACCAAATGTGTTACTGGTGTTCTCAATGCGTAAGGCAGCCGTGTTGATCCGAACCTGATCGAAAACTCGTTCACAACCTTTGTGAGGTGGGCATTATCGTGGTACAAAATCCAACATTTGTTTTTCCACAATTGCGGCCTCTTTTGACGAAAACTCTCTCACAAATGCTTCATAACACCTAAGTAGTATTCTTATTCACTGTTTGACCTCGCGGAAGGAATTCATAGTGCTCCACACTACGTTAATCCAGGAAAACAGTGAACATGACCTCAATTTTTGATCGACTTTGTCGTGGGTTTTCGGTTTCGGCTTATTTCGGTAGCGTGTGTGTGTCATATTCGTAGACCTATGTTTCGTCACTAGTTAGGATGCGTTGCATGAATGTGGAGTTGTGGGTAATATTAGATAGTTGTGCCGCACGGGTACGTGTTCACTAATATTCCACCGAAGCTACTCGATACTCCGACTTCCGAACTGATTTTTCTTAGAAGGTGGTCAGCGCGACCAGTGTTTGCTACTTGAAGGCAAGTTAAGTCGTCGAAAGAAAAGGCAGTTGATTTTTTATAGAACTTTATTTCTTTGTTTTTCGTCACAATGATTTTTATTCAGTTTTGTTCTTCTTTAAAACACTTTGCTGTCGGCCAATACCAAAAACTCATGTGCTATTACACTTCACATAGAGCTTAATAATTAATATGATTAAATAGACTTCTTGAACTTTAAACAATAGTATTGCTGGGAAAAATTCAAAACGCGCCTTCTCTTATCTGAAAAACCCCCATAATTGCTACCCAACTTCCTTAAGTTCGCAATCATATTAGCACCTTAAATGGTTCACGCATTAAATAGATCAAATTTATAATCTAAAAGTCCCTGTAAAGAATCCTTACCTTTTATGCGTCTCTTCGCATACGATTCCCTGTAAGAATTCTTTCCTAACTCATCAGGAATCCCAAAACCAATTCGGCACCTTCGGTGCCAAGCAAACCCCTCTAGACGAATTCCTGAAAACAAAATGATTTGGTTTACATACAACTTAACCATCATAGCGAGGGCCATACACATTGCATCGCCTACTTCCCGTCCTCAGCAAGTGTATCATATATCACCATATATACACATTGGCTGGCGACCTACACCCAAGGGACCAAAACAAATATACGCATCTCGCGTCTCTTGGCACCAATTAAATCCTACAGAATAAGCAAATGCAAATAGCCAGCGGTGCCATAAACACTATTTCGCGGTAATCTAGCTAAAACCCATTAACACATTTCCACATTGCATTGCCGCCTATTTATTTAGCCGCAATGCACATCTCAGACAAAGACCCAAACGTCCCCTTTGTTTTCTCATATTTCGGGATCTGCTTCTCATCAGCAGCGGCACGAGCAAATAGAAAACCAATTATCATCCAAGGAGATTCGGTTTGTTTGCTTTACCGAACTCACATCTCATGGATACACCCTATGCCCTTTTCGTCGTTTCAGGTTCGTTCTCATGGTTTGTCCCATGAAAGAACCCATGTACACACATATATGTGTATTATCAACGATCTTCTCGATCTCTTTGTCCTTGCCACCTGCCTGCTTTGTTTTGCCATTGCTTTCGCGCATGAGTAAACAACACAGATCTAAACGATCACACACATACCACCATGATCTTCATTACGAGATCTGGTTTTCTATTCCACCAAGAGAGACTTTACGTTTCTCTGGTGGTAAGTAAATATATATCCTTAGTGGAGAGGATATCTACCACCACATCACAAACTCACCCCATTGGCAGTCAGCTCTGCACGAGCAGTTTATCGCAGAGTCTTTTACCATCCACCGACCGAGCCAGTCATTTTGCTCCTGTTCCCCGGTGCGCACGGGGACGCGAAAGTTAATCGCGAGTCGCGTGAGTAACATCTTTGTCATACAAAGTCGTCGGTTCATTATATCGGACGTGTACGCGTGATTTCATTGTCTAATTAGATTCATTTACGACTTCACCCTGTAAAATTACGAATTATCCTTCACAATTCTAAACATAATGACGAATGTAACAAAATAAATGCATCAAAATACATTTACTTCAACAACATCACCAGTTTTTAATTTTCCGTGCTGAAGTGCCTGGCAGTTCTTAGATGTGTTTCCTTAATCGTTGTTCCCCTGGTGTTTTACTCAAAGTTGTGGACAAACGTGGCGACGTTTCGTTCTTTTACTCGGCGAACAATTTCTTGGAGGAACATTTATTATGGAGGAGGAAGGTGAACGGATTGTCCGTGTTTGGCACAATACTTCTTCCGCGGGCGATTACATTGTTTACCCATGCTTCGAGGTCATGGGTAAACGAAACCGGGAAAAGGAAAGGGACAAATGCCATCGTGGGAGATGTGCATGCAGCTGTGTAAATAGGCTGCACGCCATTAGGGAAACTGGTGCTAAAAGCAATTAAGATACTTACACAATGATGATTGTGCACGGTATCTATGCCGGCGGAAAGGATCGATATATTTTCTGTGTATATTTATATGCTGGTGAATTCGGTTTTTGGCGGCAAGACGCGAGATGCGAACGATGCTTTGTCGGTTGGACAAAAGGCTGCCTTGTATGTGGGTAAGCCGGGAAAATCTGCTGCGCACGTGTGTGGCAGGATATGCCGGCTGACGGGGGCGCCGATAAGGTTCCCTGATTTATGTCGGTTACTTTGTATGCTAACCGAACTATTTTCAGGAAAATTATGGTGATGCATTAATGCATGAAACAATGCCCTTTGGGAGGAAATGTTTGCAGGTGACTGCGTGTTGGTGAAGGGAGTTGGGGTTGAAATTGCAGGCGGTTCTTCGCATAGTTTTAAGGAACCGCCACAGAATCACTGGCGATTCGAGAAAGCCGGTCTTCAACAACCGCTCGATACTATTTTTGCAAAAATTCAGATCCAAAATAGCGACCAAAATCTTACGAACTGATTCTGGTGAAATGTTTAGGTCTTGTGCTAGCTTTCTCAAGCTATAACGATGATTTGCAAGCACCAATTTCTTCACTTTAGCGATGTTTTCTGTAGTCGCAGCCATACTTGGGGCGCTCATGCGAGGCAAATCATTAACATTTTGACGACCACTTGTGAAAGCTTTGTGCTATTCTTACACTTGTGTTTTCGATAGAACTGAGTCGCCATGGAACTTAACCACCATTTTCAAAGATTTCGCACAAGTAATTCCGTTGGGAACACAAAATTTAATGCAAACTCTTTCCTCAACCAAATTATCCATTATATAAATCGATAAACGTACTTGAGTTGAAGCTGTGGCGTTTCCGCCAAACCCCACGGTCCACTTACCTGAAAAACGCCCATAACTGCTACCCAACTTCCTTAAGTTCGCTAATGCCATCACATTAGCACATTAAATGCTTTAGGCATTAAATAGAACAATTTATAATCTAAAAGCCCATAGAAGAGAATTCTTACCCTTCATGCATCTCTTCGCATACAAATTCCCTATAAGAATTCCTTCCCAACTTATCATAAATTCCCTGAAAGAAAATTCATCGGTTCACATATACTACAACCGCATAATCAGGGAATCTTACCCTTGAGTTGGCTTATCCCAGCCTCAACATGTGTACAATAAAAACTACCTACATACACATTGGCTGACGACCACTTTAACCAACGATAAACAGTCCAACGCAGCTGCATGTAATTAGCACCATCGACGTTGAGACTAATTCCCTAACGCGCACCATGTGCAAACAAAAGGTTTTCTGGCGATACCATAAACAATCCACATCGTTTGTGGTATCCCAAATGCAATTCCCATTAATGAGTTCCAGCTTATTTATTTAGCTGATCCTAATCACAGACCGATGCATTAGGTCGCTTTTCCTTGTTCTTTTTCCCTCGCTGTAGGTTTTATTTATTCTTGCTGGAATGCATCGATAAGCACTGTGATGTGTACGTTCACACATACACACCACTGAATCAAAAGATCGCGTTTCCTTAGTGGCCACACCCTTGAGAGAAACATTTGCTCTCTCTCTTCCGTTCCTTAACCCTAACCGAGGGCGAAATTCAAGTCAGAGTTCTATCCTCGACGAATCTTATTACATCCGCCAACCACCACGGTCGTGCCGCTCCCGCTCTCCATCGCGCGGCGGAGGAGCGTAGATATATAGAAGTCGTGTCGAGAAAGAAGTGTTTTACCTTGTTTAAAATTTTTAAAAATCAATTTAATATTAATAATAAGTTCTAAGTAAAGACCATTGACAATAAAAAATGTTTATGCATAAACAACATCGCCTGAGTGTTATGTTTCTGCGTTGTGTCCGCTCGGTTGCGAAGGTCAACCATCGTTTTCTTCCTCCTTGCGTTGTGAGCAATGTCCGCGTGATCAATAGACGATGGGGATGGAAGTGAACCTAGTACCCGTGTCAAAAAAAAATCGACACAAGTTTTTCAAATTTTTCTTTGTCTTTCAAATAATTATAAGCACTGCCACAAAGTTCTGTCGCCGGAAGGCAAATTATACAATTGTTAAGTAATGTTTAGCTTAGAGCGTCTGCGAAGGACCAGTAAGTTATAATATAAGATAATTAAGCTAGAATTTAAGCATTTTTTGTCTAGCATATAATTTAGAAACTAAAAATATAAAAAGAAAATAAAAAATGTTTTAAAAATTAAATGAAAATGACCCAAGTGGTTAAGGATCATGATAGGATCCTCAAGGTAAACATACATTCCTTTCATCTTAGCTTCACAAGTAATATCAACGAAGCATGCATCTGTGTGAGTCCACTAATTAAAAAGAGCCATAACGAAAGGATAAATAAAACTGATAATGTATCCCTCGATCCGTGCGATCGAACAGAAGAAGAATCGTCGATTAACCATCGTGGTTATTGTAAGATAATAATTTAATAGAAGAATCACTTCCAAACCGTTGTAAGAGGCGGTTGTATGCCACAGTCATACTTTGCTAACTTTATAATATCGATCCGAAGTCGTAGATCGAGACAGTGATGTGCCAGTGTGCGTATAATATTGTAGCGAGCTTAGGGTTGGCTGGATTAATTATTTTTAATAAATAAGAGCCGTTAAATCGATTTTTAAATTACTGTAACACTTTATTAGTCCGTTAATAACAACCGTTACTTTTAACGTACACTTAACGATTTCTTAACTTATCGCTTCCGTACTTGAGGGTTATAAAGCCACACGTTATCGCCTGCATTAAATCCGGATGCGTTGGCTCGAACGTCGTACCTTGTTTTCATCCTGTCACTGGATACCTTTTTCAATTCAATTCAATTCAGTTTTTTATTTGGTAGATAATTACATTTATGGTATATTTTAGAACTAGTACTTAAGAGATTTAGGATAGCAATTCCTTTACAACTATAATCTTAAATCTATATAACGACAATAGCACAATTTTAATGAATAACAAATAATAAATTAAGGGAAAACTACAATAAAATACCCTTATTTGAATCTTAAGACTAATATTGCACGAGCTTCCGGTTATTTTATATAGTAATGACCCCGATATAATTTTCATAGACAGAGTACATATGTAGTGATTTAGGATAACGCAAGACGGGAAACGAGAACATTGTCAGAAAAAGAACAATTGACGAAGAAGTTTCGATTGATTTTGTCAATAAGGAACTCTACCGGTTTAACGTTGGCGTTTTCATGTAGTTCATGTGTCGAATAACGCCATGGCAAATTCAGTAACATTTTCAATATTTTATTTTGACACTTTTGCAATTTTATTTTGCGTGTGCGAGCACAGTTACACCATACAGGGGCCCCGTACAGGAGTATCGCTTGAAAAATGGTTTTAAAAATTATAATTTTATTTTCGATGCTAAGCTTTGACTTTCTACACACTAATGGATACATAACTCTTACGACTTTGTTTATTTTGTCAATTGTGGTAGTGATGTGTTTTTGAAAGATGAGTTTTTTTATCTAGAATAATACCTAGATATCTACAGTCTTCGGACCAATCAATATCAACTGCACACATACTGAGTTTAGTGCCATTTGGTAGGTAGCAGTGTTTCCTAGAAAACCAGACAGCTTGTGTTTTATTACCATTTATTTTTATTTTCCATTTGCTGTAATATACTGCTAGCTTGTCAAGAGCTACTTGCAAAGAGTTGTAGACATTAGTGAACAAGGCACCCGAAGAGAAAATGGCTGTATCATCGGCAAACATAGCTACCTGAATGTTTTCACCTAGACATGGTAAATCTGCGACAAACAATGTAAATAATATGGGACCAAGGGCCGAGCCTCGGGGACACCATGGTGGATTTGGTGAGTAGAGGATATGTCGGTTCCTAAACTCACAACATATTTTCTAGAACGAAGAAAGCTCTGGATAATTTTGATAAGCGGTATTGGCAGCTTAAGTTTTAGTAGCTTATAAATCAAGGCATCGTGCCATACCGTATCAAAGGCTTTTTCGATATCTAGAAGAACCAGTCCCGTTGACTCCTTGTCGATGAATTTACCAGCTATGTGGTTTTTAATGCGCAAGACTTGGTGGATTGTGCTGTGACCACTACGGAAACCGAACTGAAAGTTTGGTAAGATGCTATTGTCTTCCACAAAACGATCAATCCTTTCCTTAATGATTTTTTCTAAGAGCTTACTTAGACAGCTAAGTAGACTAGTAGGTCTATAGCTTTCGGGGCTGTTCTTCGGTTTGCCGGGTTTCGGGATAGGTATTACTTTTGCTGTTTTCCAACAGTCCGGAAAATAACAATTCTTAAGACAAGCGTTGAAAATGAACGTTAAATAGTTATTTGCAGCAGGTGGAAGTGCTTTGATTAATTTGTTGTTAATATTATCGAGACCCGCAGCCTTTTTTGATTACGATTTTTTTATCAATTCTTTAACTTTTCTGATATTAGTTGCGTAAGTACTTTCAGCTGGTGTTTGAGAAAGTACATGGATAGTGTTAGCAACTTCAGCTTCAGTATACGCGTCGCTTAGATGCATAGATATGGAGTGGTTCTTACTAAACGTGTTAGCAAGTAGGTTCGATTTCTCCACTGAAGAAATAAACTACTTGTCGTGAACTTTAAACGGAGGAATACTTGACCCTCTCTTTTTCATAATTTTTGATATTTTCCAGAACGGTTTGCTTGCTTTGTCAAGAGAGGAAATGTGTTTATTCCAACACTTGTTCCTATATGTTGAGATTTCGTTTTTAATGATATTATTTAAGACTTTAACATTAACCAGAAAACAATCGATTCTATAACGCAGCCATTTTCTTTTTTCAGAGTTTCGTAGCCTAATCAGATGTAAGATATTTTCAGGAAGCGGTGCCTTATCAACTGGAGCAGTGGAACATTTAGGTATCGCAAGATCGGCCGCTCTATTGATAACAGAAACAAAATTGTTGCATAGGATATCAATGTGCTCGCTGCAGGTTATAGAATTTAGGCTGGTATCACCTAGAACCAAGTTCGTGTTTATATATGATTTATAACAATTCCAGTTGGCGGCGGAATAGTTGTGGTATAAACTGGTACGATTTACAGCTACTGTATGATTCACTGTGAGGCTGATCGGAAGGTGGTCTGAACTTAACGCATTTAGAGTTAATGGTACTGTGCAGTAATTTGGAATATTAGTGATATATAGATCAAGATGTGAGGGGTTCTTGTTAGCGCTCGCCGGGATATAGGTGGGGAGAAGTGGATAAAGTATGGAAAAACTTGGGCAGGGTTCAGCAACATCTAGTAAAATTTATCAAGAAACTAAAAAATGCATGCTTTTTGTTTTTGATGCTTCTCGCATTCCAAGTTATGATGTTAAGACAGTTTCTTAACATGTTTTTTCCGAGTATATGTACTTAATAGCTAATGAAGTAATGACGTTAAATTGGTCAGCTTTGGTTTGACAAGCACTAAGCTTGGTTACAACTTCATTAAGAAGAGAGTTTATCTCGCTAAATGAGAACAGGTTATCATTAGTTAATGTTTCTGACGGATTTTTCTTCGTGTGTGTCTTATCACTGTTGGAAGGTTGCTGGGTTTGATGGAGGCCAGAAGCCCAGGTGGATGAAGGAAGTGAAGGTTGACGCACAGATCGGGGTAGTGGAGGAAAATTATCAATGGATAATCTGTCGGGCACTGGCTGCTGTTTGTCACTCGGAGGCTGTAGGAACGTTGTATTTCCAGTACCACGTCCGCGTGGGGATAATTTGCGGCGAATGTCTATGTACTGCTTTCGGCTTATGCATTCTGGATCGGTGGATTTATGTGGCCCACTACAATTTGCACACTTGATGACCTCATTCGTTTTGCAGTCTGATGTTTTATGGTTTCCCGAACATATTGCACAGAAGCTATTTATATGACAATGCATCGAGCCGTGACCATAAAGCTGGCAATTGTGACATTGTGTGACCTTACCTGGATTATGTTTTTTAAAGTCCCAGCGAACGATGGTTTTGAACAAGGTGGAGTAGTTCCGTTTTAGTTCGTTTAATTTAACAGTACCGCGTTGAATGTAGACGATGTACAAGTAGTGTTTGTACAGGGCTTTTGTTGACGGATTTAATATGATGGTTTTAACATCTAGGCACTTAATCCCGAGTGCAATTAGCTCATTTTTCACTATATCGTTGCTAATTAAGTCTAGCCCGGATAACACTACCTTTAATGGACGATTTTCCTTACGCGAGTGGGTGAAAAACTCACATTTTAACCGTAAGAGTTCGGTTCTGATTTTATTATATATGTCCATTGTTGGGGCACATATTTTTTGCCCAAGCGAAATGTTTTTGATTAAGTATTTGTCTATCTTAATGTTGCTCAAAATATCACGCACTTGAGCACTAGTTGTTTTTAATACCACAATTGGCGGAACGGTTTCTTTAGGAAGTTCTGCGCACTGTTCGTCATTGGTCGGATCCATTTCAGGAGAGTCTTCCATCAGACTCTGAAGTGGTTGAAAAAAGTTAGTGTTTGAACACATTTTAGATTTTTCTAGAACTCTATTGTTCACTTTTAAAAGTTTATCGGGAGGAGTTTGGCCTCCAATAACGGGGTCGTAACGCAACCGTTTGCGCTTAATTTTGTGTAACACACGTGGCCCAGGGGCCATAACTTAACGGTTTTAACACTTGTTCAAATTTTTGTATGCGAAAAACGAGGCAAAGAAAACAAGATAATGATAATTAAATTGTGAAAATTATTGTGAAAATAACGGTTGATTAAGATAAATAGCACGAGCAAAACTGTGAGACAAGTTGTCTGTTAGAAAGTCAGCCAGGTACTCCACTGGATACCTTGATTTGCTTTCGAACCAAATGATGAATCTCTTCGAGGCGATTTCTCCATTCGGTAACGTAGTCCTCGGTCTTATTCATGGGGTCTGGAGGAATTCTGAATCGCAGATCGGCAGGTAATCGTATCTCTCCTCCAAATATAATTCTTGCTGGAGAATGGCCCGTCGTATCGTGATTAGCCGACCTATAGCTCATGAGAAAGGTTTCTGCATATTTGTCCCAATCTCGTTGGTCATCACTAACGACCTTCTATAAAAACTCTTTCATTGTTCGGTTGAACCTTTCGACCATTCCGTCTGACTGCGGATGTAAGGGTGTGGTCCTGGTTTTCCTTACACCCAGTGCCGCACAGATGCCTTGAAATATCTGTGATTCGAAGTTTCGGCCTTGATCGGAATGAAGCTCACATGGGACTCCATATCTGCTGATCCAATTATTGATAAGCTGCTCAATGACGGTTGTTGCTTCTTTGTTTGGAATTGGAAGGATTTCCACCCACTTGCTGAACTAATCCATGATGACCTACATGTATTTGTTGTTGTCGTTGGTTTTTGGAAGTGGTCCTGAGATATCAATCGCAATTCGCTCGAAAGGGGCACCCACGTTGTACTGCTTCATAGCGTTCCTTGGTTTTTCTGTTGGTCCTTTGGTCGCAGTGCAAGTTGTGCACTTCCTACACCAAGCCTCGACGTCATCTCTCATGTGAAGCCAGTAGAATCGAGATCGTAATTTTGAAAGTGTCTTATTAACTCCCAGATGTCCACCGGAGGCCCCGTCGTGCATTTCTGTTAGTACATCCTTCACTTTTGATGGTGGGACTAGAATCTGCATTCGATGGGATTTTCCGTCCGCGGCTTCCCATTTACGTTTTAGAATTCCATCTTCCACCAGTAAGGAATTCCATTGTGCCCAATATGTCGGAAATATTGTTCCAAGTTGGCCGCTCGTTCTTTTCTTTGTGTTCCAAGAATTGTATTTTATCAGTGAGTCATATTCACCGTTCATCGCTTCCTGGCAGTGTGCTGATTCTGGAGATTCAATTGCTTCTAGATAAGACGATGGTATCTCCTTTCCGTTGACGGTTGATAAGTTCGCTTTATAGTCTGGGGTTTCTCTGTTCAGCTTTGTCCTTATCTGTTTCCGGATCAAGTTCTAATGCTGGGCGTACGGTTTCCGCTCCGTCCGTTTCCTCTGCATTATCAGCAACCTCGATTTCTGAATAGTTTTGGTCCCTTATTCGTGGCCTCAAATTCATTTTGTGGGATATTGGTTCTTTTTCGTGTTCGGGACATTTCCTTGGTCTTCCTCGCCTTGTTCGTGTCGCCCGCCCCTCGGTATCGATTTCGATTACGTTCGGTGTTGACGGTACTGGTTCATTATCGTCTTTGTCCAGCTGTATTACCTCCGTTGTAGATGATTCCGCGACTGTGTCCTCCTCATCTCGGTCGAGTTCTCCTTCACTCTCATTTTCCCTTGGCTCCTCGGTTTGGACTGTTTCTGGGCAATTTTCTTTTGTTCCCTCGTCCGGGTTAGCTACTTTGGACTCGTGGTGGTAGTGTGCTTCCTTGAAGACGCAGTCTCTCGATTCCTCGATCCGTTGTTCGTCTTCTAGCCACACGCGGTATCCACGTCCTCTCTTAGCGTAACCAATGAGTCTTCCTCTCTTCGCTCTGGGGCTGAGTTTGGATTTTCTCTTTGCTTTGGGTATGTGCACGAATACCTCACATCCAATCTCACGGAAGTAACTCACGTTCGGCTTCTTCCCGGTCCTAATTTCGTAGGGCGTCCTCTGGTTGTCGTGGGAATTTGTAACTCTGTTTCTTATGTATACAGCTGTGTCCGCCAGTTCAGCCCATGCCGCCTTTGGCAATCCTGTGTCGTGTAGCGTTGCTCGTAATAGGTCAAGTATCGTCCTATTGAGCCTCTCTGCTACTCCGTTTTGCTGTGGTGTATATACCATCGTTGTCTCATGGATGATACCCTTTTCCTGATAATATTGTTTCCAAATGTTTGAACAAAACTCTAGACCATTGTCAGTTCTAAGTCGCTTTAACTTCTTGTTCGTCTGGTTTTCCTCTTCAGTTAACCATTTCTTGAATTTCACAAAAGCTTGGCCTTTGTATTGTAGGAAACTCACGTATGCCTATCTGCTTGCATCGTCTATGATGCTCATCATGTATCTGTTTCCTCCCCAACTTGCCTCATCCACTGGTCGCATCAAATCTACATGTACCAGGTCGAGTATGAGGTTTGTCTTGCCATTTTCGTCCCTTGCCAAATTGCGTTTCGGGAATGGTTGTCTGGTCGATTTGCCGGCTAAGCAATCATCGCATTGCGTCGGATTCTCATTGCTTACTTTCATACCGATCACCACTTCTTTCTTGGCCATATCCAGGATTTTGTTTTTGCTCACGTGCATCATTCTCCGGTGCCATTTGTCAAGCGCTAAGGTTTTCACGTTGACTTCCTTTGATATAGCATTCAACGATGCGCTTTTTCGTCCTGGTTCAGTGTCCACTATGTACAGCCTTCCCTATAGTCGTGCCTTGATCAGTGACTTGCCTTCTTTGCTCAGAATGGAACATCCGTCTTCGTCGAAGATGACTTTCTTCTCATATTCGATTAGACTTTTCACTGACAGGACACCATAGTCCAGTCCCGGAGCTAAAATTGTGTTTCTAGCTTCGAGCTCAGTGATCTCAGTAGGAGCATTCTTTATCCTTATGCTCGCAGTTCCGCGACCCAAAGTTGGCGTTGTACTCCCGTTTGCCATTGTGATTTCGTCATCGTCACTCTTACTTACTTTTGAGAAATAATTCTCGTTCGGTGTCATGTGGTGCGTCGCGCCGGAGTCAATGATCCAGCTGTCTCGCCCTATCCCCATTGGGCCGCATGACGTTCTTAATACCACTATGTTCGAGTTTGCAGGCTCGTTTTGCTTTTTCTTTCGTTCTGGACAATCTAGCCATATGTCCAGGTTTCTGGCACACATAATATACAGTTTACGGGTTGGCTTTCTTCTTATCAAACGGTTCCTTATTCTTCTCAGGCTTGGCCGCGTGTTTCGGTTCTGCCTTCGTATGTTTCTTTTTGCTAAATGTCATTAATACCGTTTCATTACTTGCACCGCTTTCTCGGCAAGTAGCCACATATTTACAGTTGCACTCTTGAACTCATCTGCGGGAAGATTACACAAATTCGACGCTACCTTGTCGTAATCGGTGGATAAGCCGCACAGTATTATCATCGCGATGTTGCTGTCGTCTATGACATCTCCAACACTAGACAAATCGCCTGTAGTTTTGTTGATCTGTCCCAAGTAATTTTCCATGTTTCCACTGTCGCTCATCTTGTGATTGTAGAGTTATCTTCTTAGTTGCACTGTACGAAACTTGCTGTCCCTCGGTGCGTAGAGGTTCTGCAGTTCGTCCCAGACTTCCTTCGCCGATCCTTTGTTGCGAATGTGCATTTGCTGTTCGTCGCAAATCGCAAGCGCAATCTTGGCGTGAGCTCTGCTCTGTCTGGATACGTATTGCTTCTTTTGAGCTTCGGTTGCATTGTCCGCTGGTGAGTCTTCTCCTGGTTCTATAACGGGCCATAAATCAGCTTCCATCAGAGTCATCTGCATCTGATATGACCAGGTGGCAGAATTCGATCCATTTAATTTATCGATCGAAGACTTCTGATCCGTTCCCATCTTGCTCATAATATTCTCCTCGATACCTTTTCGATTGTATTACGAAGCGCTGGAACCTTTCACTCACTATCACCAAGAAACGATTCGTCTATTGATAGCCACGCGTGTAACTGTTCACTTTACTTGCGTATCACTGGGCCCATAACCATTGTTGGAAGTGGGTGGCAAGTCAATAATTAAGAACAACGGTTCAAACACGAGGGTATATATATGTCTTATTACAAATGTAGAGTATGTATAATAAACGTCTGTTCTGTATGGATGGTGCTATGCAACTGACTCATTCCTCTGTCTCCCGCCATTGGCTTGGTGGTAACGAAACGCGATAGTTCTACTTGTCGGTAAGGTCGCTATCTCTACAAAAATTAATTAAGAACTGCGTGCTTTTTATTTTTGCTTGTCCGGTGTTTTCGATTTTCCCTCGATGTTCGACTTGTTGCCTTTACAGCGGAATTTATAGTGACGATGGCGGAAGGAAGTGAATCAGCGTCGTACGCCGGCGCACCATACTTCCCCGCCACATATGTACTCCTGGTAGCCAGTTTAGCAGATTCATATGCCAATGCGAACGCCAGTATTTCATTAGTCGTCTTCTTTCCCACCAAACGAACGGCCTGTTGCAAGTCCCGATCTTGGAGTGCGTTTATAAATGCAACCATTGCTACCTCGTTCAGAAATTCCTTAGTCATATTTGAATAAGACAAGTTTGCCAATCGCTCAATATCTGCCTGCAACTGTTGAAGATTTTCTCCAGGTTTCTGCGTTCTGCTCCGCAGTTGCATGCGGTAGACCTGCTGCATGTGGTTGTCTCCATACCTGGCTTCAAGGCCGTCTCTTTCCGCTTGGAAATCTGTTTGCTTCTCTGCTGGTATGGTTTGTAGCAATTCTGCAGCCGCCCCACGGAGTGACAAGATTAGTGATGTTGACTTTTGCTCATCCGACCATTTATTATGATTGGCCGCGGCGTCAAACTGACGTATAAATACGGAGAAGGGTCCTGTTCCATCGAAGGTTGGCGGTTGCATCCTTGTATCTTTGTAGTCATGTTGATTGCTAGGCGATGTTTTATTTTTCTCAACACACTCAAGTCTCTTTTCGATTCGCATTATTTCATCGGTGACTTTTAGATCCAGATTTTCTAGTTCGTTTCGAATTTTTGACTGAATTTCTTCCTTAAAGTGTTGAAAATTACATTTCATCCACTGCGTTTGGGCATCCAATTTTGCATTAACATCTGCAGCTTGCGCATCCAATTTTGTCATCATCATCCTGAACATCTCTGAAATGTCCAACTGTGGCGAACTCTTCTCCGTTACATTGGCACCATTTTGACTCGCTGTTTATTCTCCATCTGGACAGTCTGGCCCAATCGTAAAAGCATATGTGTCGACATCAAAACCTCTTCTCCCATTGCTGCTTGCAGACGTTGTCGAAGAATTTGCTTCTGTCCTCTGTTATCCAGATTCCGGTCCTCAAGTTCCTTCTTCAACTCAGGAACGCGAAGATCCTCCAAATGTCGATCTGACATAGTCACAACACACTTTCACACACTTATTCACTTAAACAATAATTAATCCCACTTCTGACACCAATTGTAGCGAGCTTAGGGTTCGCTGGATTAATTATTTTTAATAAATAAGAGCCGTTAAATTACTGTAACACTTTATTCATCATCATCTTCGGTACTACAACCGGGAACCGGTCTTGGCCTTATTTAGCAAGTCCTGAGGCTTGTTAAATTTTCCATAATGATTTATTTTGTCTGGGCAAGGTCATTAGTCTTGCGCCAGGGGCTTCCCCGACGGGGAATCGAACCCCGGTCTCCCGGGTGACAGGCGGGTATACTAACCACTATACTATCGAGGAGCCCTTTATTAGTCCGTTAATAACAACCGTTACTTTTACCGTACACTTAACGATTTCTTAACTTATCGCTTCCACACTTATCGCGTCTTTTACTTCTTACTTCTTTGCTTCTTACTTTTTACTTATCGCTTGCTTCACTTTCTTACTTCTCACTTATTACTTGGCTCCATGATCTGTGTGCGACGTATTTATACCGTTTCCTCACAATCTAATTCGGTGTTTCGTTTCCGTCCGTTCCATAGCTTTGAATGCTCTATTGTTCATAGTCTCCGGTTTTCCATTACTTTATAGAATATTCTAGTACTTTGTTTCGGACTTTCTCGAATATTCTAGTACTGATTGTCATATGCGTCACGGTATCATAAGCGCGGCACCAAACTATTAAAAAAAATGTATCTTGAAATAGTGAGTGTTTTATTGACCTGAACTGTATGTCGTGTTACATAGTGTAGTATAAAAGCATGGGTTATATAACTTGTGTAACACCAGAAAACGCCTACAAGAATTGTTTCAAGGATTAAAAAAAAGCGAAAAAACGGTGGCATATGTGCGTCGCTTGAAATGGAGCCTGTTTTGAAGACGACCCAATAAATATTGACGAATAAATTGAAAGATGTGTGTTTTATTTAACCATTTCCAGTATTTTCTTGTAATAAATTAGTGTTTTCTCCTTCAAAGTAGCTGCGGAAAATGTGTTTGTCACTCACGTACTACTGTGGCTTCCGGCTTGGGTAAGCCTGTGAGTAGGTCGTTTCCGACTCGTACAGTCCCTAAGGGTTGGCTTCCGACTTGTTGAGCTTTCTGGCTCGTTCAAAGTAAAAAGCGAATGGCTGGGTGTCCCAGAGTGGTGATTGACGTCCTATTTGACTGTGGTGCCAACAGCCCTATTTATCTATGGGGGGTTGATCACAATTCTCACCGTTGATGGGTTGAATCAACAGTTGGATGGTTAAATGAAGGGCGTGGTGTTGTATTTCACCATTGACATCCGGGCGTTCCTCTGGGGTTGAATGTTGGGGGTACCTGGTGGGGACTTTTGGTGGGGTTAAGCCCGGTGTTGGATGGGTTGTCCCCGTTGGAGGTGTGAGAGAGGTTATTTTTATTTACTTTTAATTTCTTCTACGATTAACAGGAAAAAAGTGGGTACATGAATTCATGTTAACTATTTTGTTTTATGCAGAGAATGACTATGTCTTCTCGTGCATTCCGACTTTATTCAGGTATTTATACTAATATGTTATCGCTATGATTGTATGGATTCTGATTGTAGTGCCCGCTCCTAAGGCATGTTAACATCTTTTGTTCGTTGTGTCTCGTATGTGTTATCGCTACTGATTGTGATGTCGATTCCTAAGGCATTATATCATCCTTTGTTCGTTGTGACGCGTATGTGTTATCGCTAGTGCGACGCATTATTTATTTTCAGTTCTGTGGCCTAAAGTTGCCATACCACATACTATTCTGAAATCAGAAATTGTTTGAATATATTGACTTTAAATTCATTTTAATAAGAAACGTGTAATGGCGCACAGCCTTTTACAATAATTATATTTGAGATGGTACATCGGAAACACTTCCTGGAATTAGAACATCATTTTTTCCTTTTACAACCCCAGCTGTCCTGAAAACGCATATTTGAACACTAATATTTTTGACTAATTGTCATCAGTGCGAGGACAGTGCTCGTATTCGAAAATCAGGAGCCACTCGGCTCACTTTGCATAAATATGAAGCGTCGTCTTAGTTCTGCTATTTGCCAGATGTTTTTTTTTTTCATTTTCCTTTTATGCTGTAACGCGGGGCAAAAATATGTGGGTTTATAAATTGAGTCAAACGTAATATTTCCCTGTGGCAATTTCAACAGACACACACGAACATACAACCCCGATGAAAAACATAGCACGAAAGGGAATTGAAGAAACACATTCTCGTGTACACGCAGCCGAGGTCTGATGTGTTGAAGCTTGGTTTCTAATATTTTCTGCTAAGACTGCTTATAGCACTGGCATATTTCGAAGCACCTATACAAGAATAAAAATGGATATTTAATTCCAGTAATTTTTAACTCACTAGCGGATCCGGATTTAAAACACAATTGATGTAAGAGTGTTTTTTATTTCTAAATTTAATCATGAAACATTAATGTTATTGTCATACATATAATTGTAATAGTCCATTGCGTTTTTACAATAAATGTTATAGTTGTTTATATAACAACATTTGCAAAATAACGATAAATATCTAAATAAAACAAAACAAACATTATAAAACAATGTAGAGAACTAACACGCGCCTTAGGTCACAATACCATAAAATTGGCTCAATAAATGTACAAGGAAAACATTACAGTTAAATATATATACCCTGATTCTTTAAATAAATTCTTATATAAAAGTAGACTTTACAAATATTGATGAAAATAATTTAAATTTACTTTTCTGATTCATTTTTTATATATGTTTATCATTCTAAAATTTACTAAAATAACTTAAAATAAAAATGTCTACATAAAAAAAGCTTTCCCTTATAGTGTTTATGCAATAGTTTATCTTAAATAACGTTTAAGTCTTTTTTCGCTCTTAATTTAAATACAATACATAGACGGCATTTATTGGTAGTTGGCTTGGGAGTAATTGCAGAGTGTTTTTTAATTTTTTGGAATACGCGTTTGCTTAGGTGTAAATTGTAGGTTTGTTTTAATGTTATATTTGAGGCGCAGGTTGTCGAATATAACTGGAGCTTAAATGGTTTTTTTTTGTGGCAGTAAAACACTGGCCTCATTTGGCTTTCTATAGGCAAGTATGTTAAGTTATTCTGCGTTAATAGTAGGTCGATAGTTCCCGTGAATCGTATAGCTCATTGTGGCACTGCTGATTGACACGAACCTTGAGACTTTGGTATGGTAATGCCTTACCATCCATTAGTTTAACTGTGACATAAATAAGATAACTCTCTCCCGGAGTTAGGTTGAGGATTGTGTAAGTTTCCAGAGGGGGTTGCCTATGACAAGAAAGAAATAAAAAAGTAGTTTTCAGTTTATATGATGATATTTTTTTAAATCTAGACCAACGAAAATTCTGAAAACTGAACATACAGCGACACATTCACGCATGAATGCCCCTCTAAATTTAACAAGTTTACACGATAACCTAACTAAATTCACATATCAACAAAGTCTGTCCTTGTAGTGCTCTGAAAAGCTCTACCATCCCCCACATACACATCCAAATCCCTACACCTTAATTTAAATTCGCAATAAACGGATTCAACATTCGTTCATCGCCCTTGCATCTAATTCCCCATAACCCTAAAACCAAATTCATAAAAATACATTATCCCGATCAAACAAAATTCCTGGTAAACGAATCAGATATTCATTTATCACTCCATACAGTCAATTTCCCATGGCCTCCAAACAAAACAAACACGGTAAATTGACCCGGATGATCAATTACCATAAGTAAACAAAACCCGAATCTCAGTGCATACCCTCACATGCACTGGATATCCTAGATTTTTTGAGAATTCAAGCGAATTCTTATCTCCAAAACAAACACTAGGCACCACACCCAAAGTCTCTAAATCGCGATATTGCATTCAATTTGATCATTTCTAGATACAAAATCTCGATTTGTTTTCGTTTAAAAGGGGATGCATCGTGATCTCGCGAAGCCAGTATCTTTAGATTCACTTTCCCTGGAGGAAGTACCACAGGAGCACATCTTTACCAAAGAAAAATAAAAAGAGCTCAAGTAAAACTACAATACGTTTACTAATTTGATGAGTTTTGGCTGACGACTGATGACTGGTAAGTCGAGCTGTGGCCCATCCGCAAAAACACTCCTTTTAGAAAACCCCGTTCATGTGCACCACCTGCCCCTACGGAAGCCAGCATTTGGTAGCTGGGGTTGCTCTGGAAATTTCAACATAACTTCCACGAATGATCGGTCGCTACTCTTTTCTCAGGTTTAGGGTCGCGTGGGGGCGACAGCAAGGGGTGAACTTGGGGGGGGGGGGGGGGGGGGGGGGGTCATAAAGATATCTCGTTCTTAAAGAACACAACAAACTAACATCATCCCAACACAACCTCCAGATGCTGTATTATAACGACGCCTCTTTGACACCGGATCGAATCAGAGCAGTAAGCAGACATTAGCATATCAAAGAGGGGCTCTGATATGGCGGAATGAATAATCAATATACAAAAAATAATCTCAGGAAAAACCCGGTAGGCGTAGGTGTGCTGAGCCGACACTACCATAAGGGAACAAATCTTCAAGAAAACACCGACTCGGGAAAAAGAAGACGTAGGGAAAAACGGAAAAAGCGGGATATACGCGGCGGTACGTGGCATGTTCGAATTTTATATAAACCAGGCGCGATACAGACGGTCGAAGAAAACGCGAAACAATATAAAATGGACATCGTCACGCTTCAGGAAGACCGGAACCGGCTTCATCATAAGCAAGAAGATTGCGCCCCATGTAAAAGATGTTTAATTTATTAACGAACGAATGTCTGTGCTAAAAATACAGGGCCCATGGTACAATTATGTATTTATAAACGTACACGCCCCAACAGAATCTACGGACGAAGGACACGTTCTACGAGACCCCAGAGGAAGTATTTGATGGGATCTCATCATTCGATGATAAAATCCTCCTCGGGGACCTCAATGCGAAAATTGGAAAAGAAGACATCTTCCAACCAACTATAGGTAAAGAAAGCCTACACGACGTTTCAAATGATAATGGAATTCGAATTATTACGTTCGCAGCGTCAAAAGATCTGGTAGTGAAAAGCACGATGTTCAAGCACAAGCAAATCCATAAAGCCACATGTATATCACCTGACAGCGTAACGCGTAACCAAATAGACCACTTCCTCATAGACAAAAAACACCACTCGAATATCCTTGACGTAACATCAGTACACTCGCCTGTCACGTGGGGGCCGGGGTTCGATTCCCCGTCGGGGAGCCTCTGGCGCAAGACTAATGACCTTGCCCGGAAAAAACAAATCATTATGGAAAATTTAACAAGCATTAGGACTTGCTAAATAAGGCCAAGACCGGTTCCCGGTTGTAGTGCCGATGATGATCATGATGATGATGATGAAGATCATATAGAGGAGCAGATTGCGACTCCTATCATCTTCTTGTGATGGGCAAAATCAGGACTCGGCTCGCAGCAAACCCACATGGGCAGTCACGGGAGACGAGCAAAAGTTCGACATTGATAAACTAAAAGATCTGCGCAAAAGGGCTGCATATTAAGACGAACTGACGACTAGATTTGGCATCCTAGAGAGTGGGAGCAGTGAGGAAGAGGAAGCCAATAGTGTGGACACTAAATGGACATCGATCAGAGACACAATCAAACAAACAGTTCAAAAGGTATTAGGATTTAAAAAAACAATTAAGGCCAAACCTTGATTTGACGATGAGTGCAGGGCGAAAATCGGAACACGAAAATTCCTCAGAGTGATCCGCTTACAAAGATATGATGAAGTCAACGCCGAAAGATACGCGATAATTCGGAAAGAAACAATAAGACTCTTCAAACGCAAAAAACGCGAATGGGAGAAGACTCGGATCGAAAAAATTTTAGAAAATGCCAGAGCAAAGAATATCAGAGGTATGTATGCCGGCATAAATTCAATTAGAAATAGCTACCGATGGAGAGACAAAATAATTCGAGATACAAACGGTTGTTTGGTTACAAAAACAAACAATATCGTGACAAGATGGAAACAGTACTTTGAAAACCTGCTCAATGTGCGCACCCATCAACCACAAATAAAAGCACCAAACATACATACACCCGAGCCTCAGATCCCAGAGCCCTCTTTCAACGAAGTTGTAGAAGCAATAAGACGATTGAAAACAACAAGTCTCCCGAAGACGACTGCATACAAGCAGAGCTTATGAAACATGGAGGAGAGGCAACCG
Organism: Microdon myrmicae; assembly: GCA_963931805.1. Classification (NCBI taxonomy): domain Eukaryota; kingdom Metazoa; phylum Arthropoda; class Insecta; order Diptera; family Syrphidae; genus Microdon; species Microdon myrmicae. The sequence continues at coordinate 238,219,201 of OZ007497.1, read as the reverse complement.
CTCGAAAGAACCACCAAGACATTAAAACAATATGGGATAAGGAAGTCACTCCGGGAGAATGGAAATCCTCATTAGTCGCCCCCATTTTCAAAAAAGGCGACAGATCTGACTGCGAAAACTACAGAGAAATATCATTGCTCCCAACCACATACAAAATACTAACAAATGTTATAGTGGCGATAAACACACCGTAGGCAGATGAAATACTGGGAGACTACCAGTGCAGATTCCGTAGGTACCGGACAACAAGCGAACAAAATGTTCACAATAAGGCAACTGCTGGAAAAGAAGTGGGAATACGGAGAGACGGTTCACCAATTGTTGGTTGACTTCGAAAAAGCCTACGACTCAGCCGCAAGACAAAGGCTCTATCACATTCTAGTTGAGTTGGGATTCCCGAAAAAATAAGCCGCCCTAATTCAAATTTGCATGAACGAAAACAAAGGTCGAGTTAGAACAGAAAAGCACCTCTCAGAACCATTTGAAATCTGGGACAGACTAAAACAGGGAATGGCCTCTCACCATGTCAGAAAGGTACAAGACGACAACATGGTCGGAGCATCCCTGAACGGGGCTACACAAGTGCTCGCATATGCGGATGACATCGCCGTTCTGGGCGATAATCTAGAAACTGTAAGTAAAAACAGTGAAATCATCAGGCAAGCGGCAAAAGAGGTGGGCCTAGAAATAAATGAAGACAAAAGAAAATACATGTTTATGGCGAGCGGGTGGACCTCAGGAAACACATATAAACGTCAGAGGCAAGATATTTGAAAATGTCAGAGAATTTAAATATCTTGGAACGATACTGACGGCCAGTAATGAAATGGCGAAGGAAATTAACAAAAGACTGCATTCCGGCAACGCTAGTAGGCACCCAGTCAGTAAATTGCTGAGATCCAAACTGCTATCACGTATCATAAAGCCGTGTCTATAGAACCATAATCATGCCCATTGCTCTATATAGATGCGAAACATAGGCTCTCACAAAACGGGAAGAAAACAAATTCCGTGTATTCGAGAATAAAGTTTTAAGTGGTATCTTTGCAGGTAAATATGACGAGGAGGCAGGACAATGGAGGAAACTCCACAACCACTAATTGGAAGAGCTATATCGCAAACCTACAATACTGAGAGTAATCAAGTCGCGAAGATTAAGACCGGCCGGACATGTGGCGCCAATCTGCAACGATAGGACCGTGCGTAGAATTCTTGACGGTATACAGGGAAAGAGACCGGTAGACGGCCGCGACGGAGATGGGAGGACAATGTTAGGTTTGACCTTGAGGAGATCGGATCAGTTGGCCAAGCGTGGAAGGAGAGCGCAGAGGACAGGGAACGATGGCGGAGTCGAGTCGGTGAGGTCATGAACTTCCGGGTTCCTACAGGCCAATAAATAATAATAATAATAATAATAGTCGGTGTTTTAATGATTTATTTCGCGCGGGCAATAGCCGCAACACGTAATTCGGGTTTGCCTGACGGACTGTAACCATATATTGATCCTGTGTCAGAAAGTAATCCACACGAGAGTGTAGTTTACTGCGGGACAAATAAGATGGGCTGGCTATGTATCAAGAATGGGCAACGACGAAACCGTATGTGGGATTCTTGACAGAAGACCAACGGGAAAGAGACCGGTGGGAATACCGAGACGGAGGTTGGAGGACAATGTAAGGCGCGACCACGAGGAGGTCGGATCAGAGACGAAGCGCGGAAAGGGGAGTACACAGGACAGGGAACGATGGTCAATGCGAAGCTTTATATTGCCATTCCTATGACATGATAGTTCCGCATCGACCAATGCAGCATCCATAGCGCAATGTGCAATTTTTCTGCTGTGTCTGCCCCCAGACCAATCATTGTCATTCTATCCAAACTTAGGTATATCAGAGCTATAGATATTTCGGATTTGGATTTAGATTACCGCTTCCCTTTCACATATATTTTAAAATACCTTCACCCCTAGCAAAGATATTCCCTTCCACACCTACTATCACCATACGGTCTCTGCAGGTACCAAAACTTCTCTTGAGACTTTTTTCAATCGAAGATGTAATATTTTCCGTCACTATGTATTCACTGATACGTGTATTTCGGATTTCAACCTCATTGTACATACCTTAGTGGGATTACTACAGACATACAAAATTACTTATTTCGTTCTACCACAACATGGTCTCTCTTGCAAACTTCACACGGAAACAAATCCATTGTATATTGTAGAGAACCTCACATATACCAAGTGACCAATAATTCTCAGCGGCATCATGTTCAATGGGCGCCTCGATAGTAGTTAGTATCCCCGCCTGTCACGCGGGAGACCGGGGTTCGATTTCCCGTCGGGGAGCCCCTGGCGCAAAATTAATGACCTTGGCCGGAAAAACAAATTATCATGGAAAGCCTCAGGACTTGCTAAATAAGGCAAAGACCGGTTCCCGGTTGTAGTGCCGATGTGATGATGATCATGTTCAATAAAATTGGAGCTTAAAATTAAATGTCCTTCACGGGACATGTGGTGTCACGTATAATAATGATTGCCCGCTATCATTACAACATCGTAATAATTAAAACAATGTTCGGACACATTTAGCTTGACACATTACCCTAAACCCAATTCACTCGTTTGCTGATGATAGCACGTTGAGTTTCTCATACTCATGTGAACATTCTCGACCAGAGTCTTCGAATGTCATTACCAATCAGCAGGACTCGATACATTGTATTCCCCAAAATAAATATACTGTCAATGAACGGCACTTGCATCGAAAAAACCAAGGAACTATCAACCCTCGGTACTCGAATAAATTCGACTCTTAAATGGAATGACCACATATTTGAAGCTGCGAAAAGTGCAGCCAAATGTATGGGGTTTCTTAAGAGATACAAAAACTATTTCACTCCATCCCACCTTGCCACTATTTACAAGGCGTATATTCGTCCTAAAATGGAGTTCAACTCTCATATTTGGTCCGGCGCATCCAAAACTGCACTACACGTGCTCGACAGAATGCAAAAACTAGCAGTGCAAGTTATTGGGGACTCAGCCGTAAGTCGATCAATTCCGTCGTTAGAACACAGGCGCAACGTATCATGATTATCTCTTTTCTATAGGTATTACCACGGCCGTTTCTCAACTGAACTTGCTGAATATGTTCCGCCCCTTCAGACTTTTTCCCGCGCTATCCGTGAATCTAAGATTCACATGAACAGTCCGCATCAGACGCGCAAATAAACATAGAGAGCCACACGAATGTGGAATGCTCTACTTGATCATGTGTTTTCTTGTCATTTTAATGTCTAGGCATTTAAGACCAATATATATCGATAGCTCCTTTACTTATCCAGTTCCGGAAGGAGGTTCGCACTGTGCGCTGACATTTAAGGTTACTACAAAATCCCCTTTTGTGCGTGCGTTAGTGTAAGAAAAAAAGTTTCTTGTTTGTTTCAACCAGTGCAGCCATTCCGACACCGCAATTGGGGTCGTACTTCCGACACATGACCGAAGGGTACGGGAGCCCAGAAAGTAATTGCCAACGCCTTTTCACGAATCGACGTAACCCAACTTCGTGCTGCCATCGACAATACTGAACTGACACAGTCACAACGGGAAGATCGGCAACTCGAGGCCCATTCAGGCATACGCACGACCGCCGCAGCCCCCCAATCCACACTTTTCTGGCCACACATGGCCAATGATTTTGCAAAATGGCCACACAATTGCGTGCACTGCCAACGCTGCAAAGTCGATCGACACAACGTTAGTACAGTTTAAGCTCCCCGCGGCACGTTTCGCCCGTGTTTACACTGGAATGGTGGGACCGCTTACCCGGTTGAGAGTATATATACAGCAAAGAGTGTAGCAAAAGCATTCTACAGCATCTGGGTCACACGTTTCGACGTCCCACAGCCCCCACGGAAGACAGGGGACCACAATTCGAAGCAGTGATTTTCAATCGACTGACCAACATATTCGGCTGACACAAGAGTTACACAACCGCTTATCATCGGCGATGATAAAGAAATGGCACCGGCCCCTTCAAAGCCTCACTGTTGTTTTACATAGATAGGCAATAGCTCGATGTCCTACCCACCTTCCTCTTGGGCTTACGGTCGAGTATTAAAGAGGAACTGGGGGCATCTGCAGCGGATTTAATTTACGGAACCAATTTACGCTTCTCTGGGGAATTCTTCGCAGATGGAGAACCTCCACAGTTCTAAAGTGTGGAGAACCTGCGCTAGCTCATGCGCAAAGTTAGAGCAACGCCTGTCACCGGACAAAGCTCCAAAAAGATATTTGTTATATATGCAATCCCACGGATCGCATCACTTTGCAGTTCATCTCCCGACGGAGCCAACATCCCCGCATCAGAACTCGTTCCGTTACAGAGCGGGGAAGCTGTGGAACTCCCTTCCCAGGCGAGTGTTCCCGGAGCGCTACAACCTGCAAGTGTTTAAAAAGAACTGCAACAGGTATCTGATGGCATCTCGGGGCGCCCACTCGGCGCTATAGGTTCGCCTCTCCCGAGAGAAGTCTACTGAAGTCACCATTACCATCCAAACACCAACCTAAGTTGGCGTCGCGTGCCAAACTACTAGGCTCCCCTGCAGCATTAACCAATCCGAGAAATCTTCGGGACTGCGTCATTGGATGCTGTGGCAGCTCTGTGAAACACACAAAACACCCGTAGGATTAAATACCTATACGCCCATCAAAAGGAGCCATACATACTGGTGGACACGTAGGCCGCACTCTTCTACCAATCGATCATACCTGCATGGCTATTGAAAGACACAATACTATAACACAAATTAGTTTGGCAATTTGTTAGTTGGGTAAACACAAGTGCCAGTCGTGGCCCCGCCAGACGCGGACAGCCAGCAGAAATCCCATGCGATAATAATGCGGGCAAGAAATAAACAACGTTTACAATCAATCTCCTCTTGTACCAGCAGCAATTGGGTTTTACTTTATGGAAAAATCGTTATAGGAACGGAAGAGAAACAATAAACGAATTGACACTGTTCCGTCAATGAGATACAAACCATGCAAACAATACCGCAGCCGAAGATCACGACTTCGGGCGACGAAATCATTAAGGGCAATAAGTCATAATAAGTATCTTCGGTCCGACGAAATTCAACGTTCGCGTTTCTGTGGGTGGGTGCATCCACACTATATCTGCACGAACGAAGTGGATGCCAAAAGGAAAAGAGAGATCACCCTGAAGAAAGTGGGTTCCAGGGGATGAGAACCCCAAGGAAAAACGGAAAACAACAGGGTTGAGTCTTCTTCCTACGGGAAAGACACTCTTGGTGTTAACCGAGAGTCAAAGAGTTAAGGACCGCTACAAAAACAAAAAGGAAAAAGCGTATAATGAGTGTGTAACGCAGTGCGAGTGATGGTGAGAACAAAAATAAGATGATGAATAAAGATAATAAAAAAAAAAATCGAAATGCTTTTGGTTTTTTTGGACTGTATTCGACGGAAACACACCGAAATAAAATATCGCCAAAAACCTATGTATCCACAATCGAAAGCGTAACATATTCTCCTTACTAATTCAGCCTTTGAGAAACTTAAGGGGACATTCCGGTTTGTCGGGTCAAAAAATAGGTTATTTTCATGATTTTTTTAAAGAGAAAGTATTAAAGATGTAACAACAATTTTTTTTAAACATTTTATTCATCTTTCGACTACGTTTGTAAATTTTGTCGGTCACTCCGGAACCCCCTCCAGGTGTTCAAAGTTAGCCATCCGTTCTGCTGGTGTAAGGGTTATTTTCGACCCCGGTGAAAAAATACGAAAAATGCAAAAAGTTTATTGAACTTAAATACATTTAGCCCAATGTGAGTGAAAAAAAATTTAAAATTGATAAAAAACAACAAAATGGCGGACTATTGAAAAAAAAAAGATTTTTCGGTCCTTTTTTGCTCTATTTTTTAGTTATAACAAAAAAAATTAATAAATAAATAGAAAAGTCATTCACTCACAATTTGCATGTGCTTGTTAAAAATATGTGTGCGAACTTTCATAAGAATCGCATGCACCGTTTTCATATTATCGCTTACACCGCACTCAAAAAAGTCGTTTCGACAAAAGATAAAAGTGATTTTTTTCATGAAATCATCGGGATTTTCTATACTAACAGCTAGACATCTATTCCTGGACCATAAACAATTCCTTCCACGACTTCGAATTGGTCCTCCAGTTGCATTTTCGCCTTTTTCCTTCGCTCTCGCAGCGTACCTAATTTTGATGCCCATGACTTGCATTATTGGCAATACGCGTAAAAACCCCTCATTAAACATACAAGCTGCGATAAGAGCCGCAACTTCAATGATTTTCTTACCACTGTATGTGTGTTTTGGCGCCATTTGCCAGATAGTAGCATTTAAACTTACGTTCTTATTTTGCGTGAAACCTCCCTCGCATTTTTTTTAACAAATCGGGATCTGTAAGTTTTACGTAAACTGGGTAAATAGCTGTTCGTACTTTAGGATACAAGGGAGGTTTGTCGCGGTGGAACTTTGACAGCTCATTCGCAGCTTCCGCGCGTTTCCATTTGCAACATGACTCTGGGCCCTCTGGACAGTTTTGATGTTGCGGATTTTCATCGGTTGATATTTTGTGGTAGTATTGTTGTAATATTTACAAAGTTTATTTGTTTATTATAGACAATTTTCTTTTAGATACATAAATTTCTCAAAACAAAGTTGGTTGTTTTCTTTTATTTATTTGCGTTATTATGCATATGTATCTATTTTGTTTTTGTACAATAATTTGTTAAGAGGGGAATTAAATATTATTAATTATATATTTTCTATTTAATTTACATATAGTTTTATTTTATTTTTTTATTTTTTCATTTTTAGATGTGAGAATTTATGTTTTATTTTTATGTTCATACACCTATACATATATATTTGAATAATAAGGAAAAACCATTTGTTTCATTTTAAGTTTTTCTTTAAATTTATGAAAAATTTTCCATGTTTTCTTAGGGTTGGGTTGTGTGACATTTTTCAAAGTTTGGACAGTAAAACCATCTATGAAAGCCATTTTAAAGGATGCAGAATTCATAATAAATTTTGGAAGATCAACCATTGTTTTATTTGTAAAAGAGATTTTGATCATTTGTTTATTTTTATATTTAATTTGTAGAACCCATTTTAAAGTATGAAAAATTAGAGAAACGAGGGAAACGATGCGGACAAACAAAAAATTTAAAAGAGGTAATTTGATACAGCTGTTCTTTACAGACCTACACTCTTCTGTGACTTCTTGTTCCTTAGTCTTACTCTTAGCTGGGAATCTTTGTTCCTCAGGCTTATTGGATGCTGAGAGTTCTTGTGGCTTTTCAGCCTTAAGTTCTGCTGGGACTCTTTGTTTGTGCTCTATGAGCTGGAACATCTTGTTGTTGCTAGAAGTCGGAGCATTTAAGAATATAAAAGTAGATAGAGGTGTTAGAGTAGTATGATCAGGGGTCTTTGTCGAATCATCAAATCCGGCCCGTAGACAAACGGATTCAGATGTTGACTGTTGGATACGATCTTTGGTCGCTACTCCCTCTATTTGAGGGGCCTCTAAATCGTCCTGCCTCTGATTTATGTCCCTATTATCTCTAATGCCAATTCCATCCGTAGACGACACCTTGTAAGGTGAAGCATTTTCTACCTTCCTGTTTATATCCTTAGCTTCTATGAACGATTGTTTAGATCTTTGGCTGTTTATTGTTCCTATACAAATTTGTGATTGCTGTACCCTGCTCGTTTTGTTTATTACTCCACTTCTCCAAACGTTTGCGGTAGAAGTGGGCTGAGTTCTAAAATTATTTTTATTTGATGGAGAGTCGTTTTGACTTCTGAAATGGGACAATGGGAATGTTTAAATTTGTTGCAATATGTGCATTGAAGGCGTTCAACTTCTGCTTTAATTTGGGAAATAGCACTACAACCATTTTCATTTCGACGACATGTCGCAGAAGTATGACCAGACCTATTGCACGATTGACAAATTGATGGTTGGCTATATTTGGAATTCTTAGAAAATTTCAGAGTGTCATTACCTAGTCGTGGGGCCTGCTCGAGAGCGTAGTTGATTGCTGCTCTAAGACTTGGGTTACCTCGTGCTTTAACTAGAAATTTTAAATCAGAACTTCTAAGACCATCTTCAAACGTGTGTAAAGCGAGTTTCCTATTTTCCTCGAAGAGATATGCCTGCACCTCAGGTTCGACAGTACTTTCAAGCGTGGCTTTGTCCAGCAGATGCAAGAGGTGTGTGAGTCTGTTTCCAAACTCCTTCACATCTTCCTTGCTATCTTGCTTGGCTATCACCAGATTGTTTTGTGCCGCTGACCTACAGGTGAGAATTTTAAATTCTCCCTTTAATTCCGGAGCAAGATCATTCCAGGTTGAAATGACCTTATACCGGATGTGGTCGTATGCTGGCCCCTGTAGTCTGGGTTTCACCACGCTTAAGAAGAAAGCCTGCTGACTGTCGTCCTGTGCCTGTGAGAAAATAATATCCCCGCAAGAAATGAAATCATCGAGTTCGTCCGGGTTACCGTTAAACACCGATACGAAATCCAATATATCCTTTAATCCGATAATAAGCTTCATTATTGGTTACATAAGACTTTCGTGCGTTTTAAGTATTCGTTTCGCGTATTATTTTGGGTGAAATATTCCTTCGGTAAATTCATCTTCCCAATTATAAATGGAATGAACCTATTTAAAGAGAATCCGAGGAAATCGATCCTATCGAAGGTAAGAGAAACAAACAATCCTAATGTCGAAAGATCCTGACAGACAGATTAGCACAAGAGATCCTGTGAAAGAAGCCAAGGGTAAAAAGAGAGGAGATTTTTATCGAACCCAAAGTGAAACGACCCTGCAAGCGGAAAGATCCTGATAGATGGATAAGAGAAAAAGATCCTAAGGAATTTCGATCTAAAAAGATAAAAGTAAATACCAGCGCAGATAAGGGTGAGCGTGTCAAAATTTGAGAATTCCCTGCTTGAGAGTATGAAAAATGTTTCCCAAGTGATTTAGAAACTTATTTTAAAGAATGTATGTATGTATACTCGTATGTATATGTAAAAATTTAGGAAAATTGCTTTCACACGTGTAAAGGTTTTTTCTTATTCTCCCTCTGTATATTTAAATTTTGTTTGGGGTTTCTATTATCATTCCCCTTAAAGTAAATATGTTTAATACAAATTTTGGGTTCATTAAATTTGGGGTTTCTTTGTATATGAAAATTTTAGATTTATGTTGGGGGTTTTTATTTATCCCCTTAAATTAACTAATCAAATTTAATAGATAAAAATGTATGTGCATACCTTGTACATTTTTGTGTTGCTTTTGATTTTCCTGCTTTGGTGTTGATGGTGATCCTGTTGTTGTTGATGGTGCATTATTGTTGAAATTGTTGCTTGTGTCCTTGAACACCTTATTGTTCCTGTTGCTGGTGTCGTGCTGGTAAGAGTAGATTGGTGCTGTTGCTACTATGCTGAAGTACTAACGCTTGATCGTTAGTAGCTGGCGATATCGCTTTTGGATCCCATTTTACTTTGACTGCTTGGAGTGTACGTAGTGATTGTACTTGTGGTATTGTATCGGTGACGACTGTGGTTGTGCTCACATTGGCGTTAGCAAAAGATGTCACTTGCTTCTGTCTGGTGGATGTTGCTGTCTCCTTTTCAATTACCTTTTTTTTTTTTTTTTTACATTTCTGTATTTATTGACCATAAATGATTTGTTACAATAAGTAATACAGATAACTTATAATTATCTTAGCTTTAATCGTTTACACATACTTGCTAGTACATTTTTCAAACATTATTATAAAGTTATATATTTCATGGGTGGACAAGATAGGAGTAGGTGGGGCTTCCTGGAAAAGGTCAGAAAACCAGGATATAATTATTTACTTAACCTATAACTAATTTGCTTAACTTAACTTAACTTAGCTTAGCCTAGCTTATCTAATTATTAAATCTATTATTATTACAATAAGTTAGAATAGGGTGGGGCGGGAGGTATAGTGGTTGATGGGTGGAATTTGGGTTAGGGTGGGTACTATGAGTCGGGGATGTGGGTTGGGGGAACACTTTCCGATTGGTCGTTGAAACGCAAGATATTAGAGAAGGGTTGTATATTACAATATTTAAACTGGTGAGGTGAGAGTTCAGTATTGTGGTATACGATCTCATTGGAGTTGTTGACCAACCTGCCAGAGGTGAAGAGGGTTCTGGTGTGGAGACAGTTCGGGTAGGCAGTTCGGTTGTCTGACGGAGTCGATGTGAGCGCATTTATTATCGGATTTTTTCAATTACCATTAGATGATTTCGTATGCTGACTGCTAGAGCTGTATTGACTGCTACTGTTCATTGGATTTTTTTCTTTGATCCATTTTTTCACTTTTAATCTTATTCACTTTTTGCACTGTTGCCGGTGTTTAGCCCCAGGCACGCATTTGTTATTTGTTAATATTATTTTATGGGTTGTTGCTCCTTCTCCTTTTGTTGGTAGGGGATTATGGTATATCCCAGTTGATCTTTGCCTGGACGCTTCTTGGTAGGGGATTATTTGTCTCAGATCCAAACCACTGCCCAGTTCGTATTTTTTTTTGTTGGCAGGGGATGTTGGTACCCCAAACCGCTGCCACCATTTTTGTAGTGATCCTTCTCTCAGGGAGCTCCTGAGGGGACCCGTTGCGGTTGCCGCCGTGCTTCCCCAAACTTTGAGAGAAGAGCAGCTACCGGTTGTTAAATATGTGCCTGGGAGTCGGCCAAGCGCAATAAAAAATCACCTGTATTTCCAGTATTCAATTTATTTATTTAATTTTTTTATTTGATAATTTTATTTAGTTTATTGGCGTCCTACGACCTCGGACGCCAAATGAGACTGATCCTCGAATACAAAATCCATCGCACTTATAAAGAGAAATTAGTCGAGATTTGTATCTTGAAAATACACAATTTCATTCAAAAATCCCGATTTTGGTATCCTGAGTGGGAAGCTCAGTGTTTATTTAAGATAAGAATTCAATTTCTTGCATTCTTACGAAACTATTGTGCAGATGTGGATATGTATCTGGTTTTGGGTTTTTGTTTGTTCAATTTATTAAGAATTTTTCCAGATAGAGATAATGATCTCTGGATTTTTAGTTTTGATGATGCCGTGGAGCAAATGTAGAACAATAAACGAATATTAGATTCATTTATTGTGAATTTGATTTTAATTTGGGATTTTGGTTATAATTATGCCGTGGGGGCAAATGTTAGGCGATAAACGAATGTTTGATTCATTTATTGCGAGTTTTGGATCATGTTTGGGTTAATTCGGGTTTTGATAGGATTTTGGATGTGGGAATGGGGGAAAAGGGTGGTAGGGCTTTTTAGAGCACTACAGTATGGTGCCCAAATTTCTTTCGCCATTTCTTCAGCAGAGTGAGCATGGCGTCTAATTGCAAGTTCGTAATAAGTCGTCAGTTCTGTTATCACGTTTCCCGTAAGTTTACCAGGACCAGCTCCTCCAAATTGGTCTTTTTTTTTGCTTTTTTTATGACACCGCGTAAATGCGAACCGATTCGCTTTCCCACGTGATTGATACACTCGGCCTTTACAACATTTGGAAATGATTTCTGCAACGCATTCATTATTTTTACATCCCCGTCTCCAACGTACCTTTCGTAAATGCGGCCGTGCAGATCAAAAGTGCGCTCGAACATCTCTAACATTCCGTCAGGCACCATTTTACCCGAACTTCCATTGTGATCCAATGTGCAACCTGGTTCGTGCTCATCCCACCAAGTATCATATTCAGGGGTGCCTTTCTTTGTTTTCATAAGGTTGCAGCCTTGGCAATAACGCGATTTCACAGTAAGATCGAGAACTTTGTTTGTTTTGTTGCGATCAATGTCATAACGCCATAATTAGCAGTATGACCACTTTTGCTCCAACTACCATCTCCAGAAGCAGTACATTTTTTATCTTCACTTTCATCGGTTTTTTCTTTTTCTTCTTTGCTAGCCTTTTTTATCACGGAAGAAAAAACGCCAATACAAGCGGTGTGTGCATTATCGAGAGCAGCGTAGTAGATGTGTTTCGTAAATTCGCCAATATCCATCAGTGAAGTGAAACAATGTAATCCATTTAACCCGACACCCAAGATGCGCATTACGAATACTATTCTACGATTAAGTAAGATTAACGTAAGTAAGATTAACGTAAGCTTTGTTGGAGATTCGTGGACAGGACTCGATGACCCTCTCACCACAGTTGCATTCGACGATCAGTTTGAATCCTAGGCCTTTCTCAGATTTTTTTGAAAAGTTTATCGAACCGTCACAGCTTTTACACTTTATAATGTTTGAAAGTTCGGAAAAAACTGAAAAAAAGTAACATCACGTATGCTGCCGTCACTGTGACCGTTGGAGTGAAGTCGGGCGATGTAGCCAATTTTTGTGCCGATGTAGTTGCATACTCCGTTTCCAGTTCATGTACAGTTCCCATAAATCCTTTTCGTTTTTTATATCGACTCCCTGGACGCACCCCTGACTTACGCGAACCTTTAACGTTTTTAAACATTATGTTAGAAAAATTTACCGTTGAAAAACGTATGAAACGGACGCCTAAACGTGAGCACTGCACGCTCTGAGACCACGTTTACACTAAATACTTTTTCCTCCTCATGAAAAAGAATCAAAGAAACATCAAAAATACCTACCCCGCGACGTCACCGGCAGGAACATCTTCCATAGTCACCAAACAAGAAAAAATCACCAGCACCGTGCAACGGGCAAGTTAGTTTCATATACCCGATTGATAATCAATAGTCAAAGAAAAACTTTTCCTTCTCTTTGATATTAGTTAATTATTTATTTTAAACTCTCAAATCAACTCAACTTAACTTAACTGCTTTTACAATTCTCAATTAAAAACTTTACTTAACTTTACTTTTCTTTTCTCAATTAAAAACTTCTTCTTTCAATACTCCAACTTCTACTTTTCTGCTAACTCAAACTCAAAACTAACTTTACAATAAATTTGTCTCTCTTCTTATGCTACTTATTGTTCTAATTGGTTGTAAATTATAATTTGAACAAAAACCATTTTCTCAAAGTATTCCTTTTACTCTCTGTGACTTTTAAATTTTGAATAAACTTTGAACGAAAATCAAAGAGATATGTTTTGAATGAAAAAAGGTGCATGTTATGAAAAGGTGCATGTTATTAAATGTGCTGTAACTGGCTTGCTATAGAATATTGTGAATGTTTATTAATGATATGTATTAAGTGAGAATGTAAGATATGTAAAGAGGAAGTTTTAAGGATGTGTTAGATAAGTAATGAGATTCAGTGTTAAAGCTAATAAGGGTAGTATTCTGGAATACTACAATGTTATTCAGTCGCACAAGATTGCGACATATTCAAAGAAGTGGCAGTTGGCCCAAGCCAACAGCGCAGCAAATTAATGCCCATAAATGGATAGTCTGCATCTTTCTTAATACACGGTAGTTGCCACCTATGATACGAATTTGTATCCGCGGGAGACCCGACCCTTTAATGACCTATAACTTTGGAACCACCTAAGATTTCGTTTCCAAATTTTAACATATTATTTTTAAAGTATAAAACTATCGATTAAGCAAAAAACTCTATTTAATGGCGGAGGCATTCACCACCCCTCAAGTAGCCCACTAATATAACGGCCCATTTGATCCCTACGGAACACATAAAAATAAAAATAAAATAAATACAAAACCAAACACACACAAAAATAATAATAAAATAATTCATTGCCTCAAATCAACACAATAAAGAAAAAATAAAAAACCATTGACATTGTTTTAGTGGTGGGAGTAATTATTACCCACCAAAATCGGTTGTAAATGAAAGCAGGAAATTACAGTTTACCTGACCAAGAATCGATATAACCTAAACTGTATTAGCGATCAACGCACTCCCGTTCGGTAAATTCGTGCCTTTCTCCCGTGGAATTAAAGATTTTGACCTTGATCTTAAGGGGTTAACCCCCTTTCTTCTGGTTCCATTGCAAATAAGATGCGCTACACGAACATAACATAGAATGATAACAACCACAGAGCTCACATTAGACAGGGTTGTTCTAAAGGACCTTCAATAAACAAACTCATTTTATCGTTTTCGTCGTGTTTAAGTAGAATCTAATTAAATCACATTCAAATGCAATTAGAATTTAAGGATATTTAAATTTCGTGGGTCGCTAACTAAATTGCGTTCTCTGGTTTCTTAAACAAACTATAATTAATATAATATAAAAGAGAACATTAAAACTTTTAACAGGATAATTACATTAAGACAATAAGCAACATAAACTAAATTAAAAATCCAAAACTAATTCGGCCTGTGGAATGCAGAGGTCAAGCAAAACTCCAGTCTCGAAACAAGGTGGAAATATAAATAAGTGCTAGCCGAAAGCCTTGGCCGCTAGTGCTATTAGGCTTAAGTTACCATGTAATTTACTTACATTGTAATAAATAATAATAATAATAATAAATAAGTTTGCGAACATAGTCAAAATTAAATTGGAAGTTAAGAGTTCGGAGTCGAGAGTCTCAGATTCTAGGCTTAATATTTGTTAACTTTAATGAAATATAATTTTAAATTACTTGTTAATAATAAATAAATAAATAAATGGACATGCAGAAAACGCAAATGATGGCATATTGCGAATTTCCAGATCTGGCAAATAATTCTAAGAACCACGTCCATGGATGAAATTTTATCGCAGACACATTTTCCGTAATTTATTTTATGGCCGAAATAGGTGAACTTTTCATTTTACGACCGGATTAGGTCAATGTTTATGACCAGATGGCCTGAAGAAAGTTGAAATGACTACATTCTCAATGCTATGAAAGGTCCTTCTAAACGTAATGGCTTACTTAAGACATATAAGATTTAAGATATACCGGGAACACTTTGTAAGAAATATATTTGTGTTAAAGTGGAATTCAATTCCCATATTTTTCTGACGCTTTTAAACCGCTTGACGGTAGTGAAACTTATTGTGGACCCAGGCTAGACCATTAACGTGATATGTTCCCTCTCTCCATTTTACATATTTTTTACAGGTATTACTTTGAGATAGGTAAATACACTCCACATCTCAAACATTTTCTGGTGATACCCAGCAAGCAGCGAGCGTACACCAATTCACATTGCAAGTCAAATTTAGAGGAATAAGTCCAGACAATGGTTTATTAGTTGTACCACACAAATATGGAATTCTCTGCCTGATCATGTGTCGCTTTCAATTCAAATCTCCTGGTATTCAAACCAATTCACATCGATTTCTTCTTTCCCCATCTTCTACTTCTTTTTGATATACGTAAGAACTCTTTTTTACGTGTTATATGTTATAAAAAAATTCGCTGTCACTGGCTGACATCAAAAGAAATCCACTTCTTGTAAAACAGATATCGTCTCTATCATTAATTTTCTGTTCATGGAAATATTCTTCGAACTTATATCCATGGATCTTCTTAGGTAAGCCTGCTTTCGTCATCCTCCCACTCCTCCAGCATTCGTATTGTGATTTGACAATTTGAGACTTTCTTTTCCTTATTATCAGAAGGAATCGACAACAAGAACTGCAGCCATCACTCAGTTAGTTTCTATTAGATTATTGTTTTATAACGTAATAATACTGAATATGTATTCACTGAGTTGTAAACTCGACATAAATGGTCAATTGAAAAGTCCCCGGCCTGACACATAGATGGCGGCACAAATACATATGATTTTTAACTAACCTTCAAAAGACACGTGTGTAAATTTGACAGATGTCGGATCATTAGTTTGTGAATTATAGTATTTTGAGTGAAGCAACTTCTGTTATTGTGAAAAAAATGGATAAAAAGGAATTTCGCGTGTTGATAAAATATTGCTTTTTGAAGGGAAAAAATACAGTTGAAGCAAAAACTTGGCTTGATGACGAGTTTCCAGACGCCGCCCCAGGAAAATCAACCATCAAGGATTGGTATGCTAAGTTTAGACGTGGTGAAATGAGCACCGAAGACGGTGAACGCAGTGGACGCCCAAAAGAGGTTGTTACCGACGAAAACATTAGAAAAATCCACAAAATGATTTTGAATGACCATAAATTGAAATTAAATGAAATAGCAGGCACTCTAAAGATATCAACTGAACGTTTTTTTTTTTTTTTTTTTTAGTTTTTAAACCACATTTATTTTCCTAATTCTTTTTACATGTATAATATTAGAGGTAAATGTTAAACCCTTTTCTACAATCATCATCATCATCATCGGCACTACAACCGGGAACCAGTCTTGGCCCTATTTTGCAAGTCCTGAGGCTTGTTAAATTTTCCATAATGATTTATTATTTTTTCTACAATCACAGTCCTTAAATTAACTTACTGGCTCTATGCGAGCTCTCTAAATTACGCATTACAACTTGATTTTTATATATGCCTTTCGGCGTACATCTTTTTTTTTGTTTCTTATATATATATATACATATATATATATATATATATATATATATATATATATATATATATATATATATATATGAAATAAGTCATATATTAGAGGGACTCCTCGTTTACATCTATATGTATACATTATTATTACAATATATATATATATATATATATATATTTTTTTTTTTTTTTTTTTTTTGTTTAAATTATAACAAACAAAAACTTCAAAACAAAACGAATAAAACATAAAATAAGAAATAAAAAATAAAATAAAAATAAAAGTAAAGGGGAAAGGAGGACAGGGTGAGGGGGGACAAGAGGAAGGAGAGCGTTGCTCTTGAGAGGCATACTATATCTGAGGAACTGAAGTCCTCTCCTCGTTGAGAAGCCACCACCATTTGGGAGATGTTCGATCTTTGGCTGATTTATCTCTTTCACTGATCGCCGTGCTAAAACGCATGCGGTCTGGGGCATTGGAGATATCACTATCATGGAGAATTCGTTTCTCCCTGGCACCACGGAAAGCGTGGTAAATAATCGGGACTCCATGCACGTCTTGGATAAGGCCTTTTTGATCCAAGAAAGGGAACGCTTCTGGGGGAATAAACCCATTCTGGAGGGTATTCTCTAGATACATATCATTGGGATAGAATGCTCCCGCGATAAGATTATTGTCACTGCACATTGCCCTTGCTGTGTGACCACGAATAATTTTAATTATGAAATTGTCTATCCTATTTAACCCTGATTTGTCATACAGGATTTTGTTGGGATAGAATTTTTTGTATTGCGACTCTGGTGTTCTATAAAGTCCGAGGCAGGAACGTAAACACTGCCGTTCGAACACACGAAACTTCTCCATATAAAGTGGAGATATATTATACCATACTGGACAGCCATAAATCAAAACTGGTCGGATGAATGCCGAGTACGAAATTATTTTGACTGTGGGGTCAAGAAGACTACTCCGGAATAGACTTCTTGTCATAGAATATGCGCTTTTAGCTGCGTAGAGGGACGCTGGTACGTGCTTGTCAAAATATAAATACTGGTCTAGCCAGATACGAAGGTATCTAACTACAGTTTTCACTTGCAGTGGAAGGTTATTGTTACCTACAATAGAGAAGTGTTTCCAGTTGTATTTTGTATCCCTCGAGGCCCTGGATAGGGGCGTTCTGAAAAGAATAGTCTCGGTTTTCTGGAAATTAATTTTTAATTTCCAGTCGTCGCAAAATTGTTTTATTTTGTTGAAGTCATCTTGAAGGTGCCTATTGATGTCGTCTATTTTTCCTCCTGTTCTGTACACCACTATGTCATCGGCGTACGCAATGGCGTTTTCGAGAGAACTCACTAGATCACTAGTGTAAATATTGAATAGAATGGGAGAATTCACAGCTCCCTGCTGTAAGCCATTTTTAATTTGGAAGGTCTTGTTGGAGAGTATGTCCCCACATTTCACCACAAAATGTTTGTCCATTATCATATCATAAATAATGTATAGCAGATATTGCGGCATACCCAGGTTTGTTAACTTATAGACAAGTCCTTCTAACCATACGGTGTCGAAAACCTTTTCAAAGTCAACCAAGCAGGCGCCTGTACATTGTCGCTTTGCCTTGTTCCACTGTATATCGGAAACAAGTTTCGTCGCTGCATGAACTGTATCATGTCGCGCTCGAAAGCCAAACTGGTTGTTGGGGATCATATCGTTTTCATCACACCAACCTATCAGTGCCTTGTTTATAATTTTTTCGAATACCTTGCTGATGTTGGGAAGCAGGCTGATCGAGCGCAGATTAGCTGGATTGCTCTTCTCCTTACCCTTTTTGGGGATAGGGTGGACTACTGCAGTCTTCCAATGGGTTGGATAGTGTGCATTGTTTAGAGCGTTGTTAAACAAAGTAGTGTATATGTTCACTGCTTCGCGAGGCAAATGCCTTAGAACCACATTTGGAATGCTATCTATTCCAGATGATTTCTTATTTTTTATTGAGCTAAGTATGTTTCTAAGTTCATCCTTGCGCACAAACATATTTGTATTTTCATTTCTGACGGGAGAATCCGCCCTATTATTTTCGCCGAATGTGATGAAACTATGGTTTTCGGATCACCAGTTGTGAAGTTGGTTGCGCAGCGAGCAATGTCTTTGACGGGCATTGCTTTCAATTTCAGTGTTAGCATGAACTGATTCGTTAACTCTGTACACTGCTTCGAAACAGACTCCAATTGAATTCGCTTTCTTTTACGGATCTTCGACTACTATTACTTCATCATTGGAGTTGATGTGCTCTAAGGTGAGTCCTGCGTTCAGCATTATCTGACAATTCTCGGGAGTCCGTGGAATTCGGAGACAGGGAATGTCATTGTGATCTTTTCTTCGACATATTTTCTTGATTTGTGAAAAGATGTTCGGTCCGTTTGCTTGGACAGCTCGAATTCTGTTGCTCCACTCCTCATTTATTACTGCTCGGTAATTATCCCGGATCAGTTTTTGAAGATTTTTAATCAAGGACTTGATAGTTTTGATTTCATTGCTATTTGGGTCACTGAACTGCCTATAGCACAATTTCAGCTTTGAGAGCAGGGTGCTCTTTTGCCTATACAAAGCATCGATAGTTGCATTTCTGTATCGGTGGGTATAGCCATCCATATGAGCTACTTTGGGGATGGAACGATTCATTGTGTTAGTAACAATATCGTTCATAGTTAGGAGGTAATGATCGATTTCATCATTACGAAGGTTTCTATTAGTCGGTGGGTCTATGCCAATGTTGCGTATTTCTCTTTTTACTATGCGATCGAAACGCGACCAATGTGCTTTTCGGAAATCGAAAGAGTGTACCTGGTCGTACTGCTCAAGTAGATGGTACTCGTTTGGCACGTGTATTACGGCTCCAAGTCCGTAATGATCGCTATCGTACTCAATTGTGCGAAGACAATTTCGAGTAGTTACCTCGGTATCTGGTAACTGAATTCGATCATCTGTCATAAATCCAGGAAGGAGTTACCTCTTGGATAAGACGGTGTACTTGTAGCGTACAATTCTAGTTTATGCTCGATCGCATTTGTTTGCCACCAATCAAACAAGGCATTGCCTCTGGTGTTCGAGGTCAGATTGCCCCAGGCACTGTGCTTGGCGTTAAAATCACCTGCCATTAAAAAGTAATTGTTTTCCAAATCTAACTTGAGACTTCGGAAAAGCGTATCGATTTCACTGATAAATTGGGTACCTTGAACAGATTCAGGAGCGTAAGCAGCGACTATATATAGATGCCTTTGACTTTTTAGCGGAATGTCTATAATGCATGCCTCTAGCACCTGGAATTTGTGTACTTCCGTGCTGTAAACGACTTTATGGTGAAGACCTTTCTTAACTAAGATAGCGACCCCACCCCCTCGAGTAGAGTGTGGTCGATCTCGTCTAATTATATTACAATTTTTGTAGCCCATTTTGTGCCTTTGGTTTAGCTTAGTTTCGCTAGCCAAGAGCACATCTGGGCATTCGGCTTGGAGCAGATTGCCTAAATTATCCCTTCTTTCGATGTGGATTAGTGAATTTACATTCACAGCTATAATTTTTAGGTTAAGTTCAGACGGAGGGTTGAAGATTTTGATGTGGAGAGTTATTTGAGAACAGGGTGGAATAGAGAGTATCTATTCGTGCTCTTTGTTCAGTCAGTGTTCTTTGAAATGCGGCAAATTGTCCTTGCATGGTTAATAACATTGTTATTATTTCTGAATCTGCCTCTGGTGCAGGCATTTTCCCATTATTATATGTATGTTCCGTGGATGCTGGTTGCTTAGGAGCACCGGCCATTTGTGCACATGACACACAAGGAGCCACGAAATTGTTGTAAGAACGAGTTTTCATTTTTTTCTCTTCTTCAACTTGTTTCTTTTTGGATTCCAATTTTAATTTCATTTGTTGAAATTTAGGACATCCTCTAAAATTAGCAGTGTGACCTGTATTTTTACAGAGGACACAGGACAGTGTTTTCCTATCTGGAAGCTGTTCCTTGCCCAAGAAGCATTCACCAATGATATGGTCAGAGAGGCACTTTACGCACCTGAATTGCATGTGGCAGTTTGATGCCGCGTGCCCGAAGCGTTGACAACGCATACACTGCAATACGCGATCGGCTTTTCTAATTTTTTCCCAACTTATTGTTTGGTGGTTGAGGTGTTTGATGTATCGGAGAGCATCAACTTTACTGTTGGGACTCAGTGATACAATAAAGAAAGCCAATTTGCAATTGCGTTTTCTGGAGTTGGGGGCAGAGAAGGGTTTCACACCTGTAAATTTTAATTTGTCGGTTTCGACATTTTTTCATTCCTCTAATACCTCCTCAGGGGAAAAACATGGATCAACTCCTTTTAGGAACATGGAGATTATTTTCTCCGATTTCGGGGTGTTCGTGTAGTACTCGCTTTTTGTCCTACCCAAAGCAGTCATTACTTTGCGATAACCTTCAATATCATCGCACATTAATTTTATTTTAGGGTTATTAATTTTTTTCGTTTTGAAATGTTTGCAAGTTAACTCACCTAATTTTATAACGTCCTTTGTTTCCATGGACGTAAGTATTATAGGCGGCGCCTTTTCCTTTTTGTTGGTTACGATGTGCTGGTTTGTTTGCTGCTTCTGCATCTCGTTGTGCTGTTGTATTTTCTTGGCTTTGTTGTTGCTGCACCAGGTCTTTTAATTTGAGGATTGCTTCTCTTTGTATCAACTGAACGTGTACATCATATCATTCACGAATATTTGGGTATGAGAAAGCTCTGTGCAAAGTGGGTGCCGCGCGAGCTCACTTTTGACCAAAAACAACGACGAGTTGATGATTCGGAGCAGTGTTTGGAGATGATCAAGTGTAATAAACCCGAGTTTTTGCGTCGATGTGTGACAATGGATGAAACATGGCTCCATCATTTCACTCCGAAGTCCAATCGACAGTCATCCGAGTGGACTGCACACGATGAACCCCCCCCCAAGGCGTGGGAAAACGCAACAGTCGGCTGGCAAGGTTATGGCGTCTGTATTTTGGGATGCGCGCGGAATAATTTTCATTGACTATCTTGAAAAAGGAAGGACTATCAACAGCGACTATTACACAGCGTTATTGGGCCGTTTGAAGGACGAAATCGCCGAAAAACGACCGCATTTGAAGAAAAAGAAAAAGAAAGTGCTGCTTCACCAAGATAATGCACCGTGTCACAAGTCAGTGAAAACGATGGCAAAAATCCATGAATTGGGCTTCGAATCGCTTCCGCATCCACCGTATTCTCCAGATCTGGCCCCCAGCGACTATTTCCTGTTCTCAGATCTCAAAAGAATGCTCGCTGGGAGGAAATTTTCGTCGAATGAAGAGGTGATCGCCGAAACTGAGGCCTATTTTGAAGCAAAGGACAAATCGTACTACAAAAAAGGTATCGAAAAATTGGAGGGCCGTTATAATTAGCGTATCACCCTCGAAGGGAATTATGTTGAATAAAAAAAAACGAATTTTGCCAAAAAATGTGTTTTACTATGGAAGGCCGGAGACTTTTCAATTGACCTGTTATATGAAAAAGTAATATAACACTACGAACAATTAATCATTTGCTTTTTCGTATCTCCCTCTCGGTACGAATTGTGGTCCCTTTGACGATTGATGTCTGATTCAGACAGTTTCTATCTCAATCCAAAATACCCTCATATCTATATCTGCACAGAGAAATTTCCTATTCGCTCTGCTAACAGAATTTCTGAATCTCTGTTAGCAGGATGTTATTAAGTCCCAGTGGTAATTTTAATTACAAATCATTCCACCACTCTTTTTTTAATTACGCTCTAAATAATCCATATTATCCAACCCAATGGGGGATGGGAGCGAACATACAGGGCAAAGTCTCTGCTTTCAACTCGGCGAAGCCCAGGACGATCCTTGTCCCTGTCCAATCCACGTTGAGATGCAGTCTCCACGTGACACCCCTGGATAGCTACTTTGGCACCCTCCAAGTAGTAAACCAATGCATGCAGCGACATCCCGAGAAAGGTTGGCGCAAGGCTAACAACCAGGCCCGTAAATTTGAATTATTATGAAAAATTTAACAAGCCTCGGATATGGACCGGATACCGGTGGAGAGACTTGCTAAATAAGGCCAAGACCGGGCCCCGGCTGTAGTGCTGTGGGGGTTTCTCTATTCTACATGAGAACCAACCCACAATTCCAACCACAATTCGACCGCTTTCAGTCTCATACATATCCATTTCCCTCATATGTTGTTCACCTGAAATACATAATTTCCTCAAGGACGCATAGCTAAACTCATTATCCTATGCAGATAATGCATAACTGAGTTTAGCTACAATCTTCGCCATACGGCAACACTATTGCTCTACCCATGGGATTTCCACCGGAAATTCCATTCGTATTGGTTAGCAACAACCAAGTCAAACCAAGCGACGCGGTTGCATCATAATCCATTGGCTTGGGTACTTACCAACATTTCACAGAGGTTTCCCCATGGTATTATATCCCCAGCCGACGCGGTGTCCTATTGACTTTTCCTATCCTTTTCACCCATTCGCTTGGGATCAATGATCTCTTTTTGCAGGTGAATACCATCAGCTAGGTCCTCCTCTCCTTCGTATTTCTGCCTTTCCACGGTTCAATGCGCTCTAACTACACCATAGCCGTACCACTGGGTCAGTAGGTCGTGTCAGTAGCTGCATCTGATACCAACACACACAACCAAAGCTACCCCGAGATCACAGCACATCATGTTTCCGTTCTCTCATTCTCCATGTCCGTCAATTACCCTATTAACAAGAGTTACTCACACTTTGACGGGCGTGAGGTGAGAGAGCAGAGGCGTGGTCTCTTTTGGTTGCCCTGTGTGTGGAATGAAATATGAATTTCACCCTTAATTGAATAATCACGGTGGAAGATCGCGCCGCCGCTCGTGAGATCAATTTCGAATTTCTTCTCAAAATATTACGCATGCGTTAAACTTTTTGCCAAAAAAAGCTGGAGCATATAGCGGAAGACTGGGGCATATTTCATCAATAAAAAAACTAACGAAATAAAACGAAAAGTTATTAATTTGAAGCTTTCTTTAGAGTGTAAAATAGTATATTGTGTGCGTTTCGAATTCATCTATTTAAATAAGGATACCTGCAAACAAACTTGTGTAAAATAGTATATTGCGTGCGTTTCGAATTCATCTGTTTAAATAAGGATACCTGTAAACAGACTTGAGCTGCAAGAAAAATTTGAAATAAAAAAAAACAACAAACTAAAAGTGTTTTCGTTTTCCATTTCTTTCGGGCGAACTATTGTTTTCGCAGTGACGGTGCAGTGGGGAAGAAGTGAATCGTGTGCCCGTGCTTGGTGCAATACTTCTTACCCCCCACAGTGCCGATGATGATTACTATTACCATACTATTTGTCGGCCTGTAGGAACCCGGAAGTTCATGACTTCACCGACTCTACTCCACTACCGTTCCCTGTTCTGTGCACTCTTCTTCCACACTTGACCAGTTGATCCGTTCTCCTCAAGGTCAAACCTAACATTGTCCTCCCATCTCCGGCGTGACCATCCTACCGGTCTCATTCCCGTTGGTCTACCGTCAACAATTCTACGCACGGTCCTATCGTTGCCCATTCGCGCCACATGTCCGGCCCATCTTAATCTTCGCGACTTGATTACTCTCACTACTGTAGGTTTACGGTATAGCTCTTCCAATTCGTGGTTGTAGAGTTTCCTCCATTGTCCTGCCTCCTCGTCCTATTTACCGCCAAAGATACCCCTTAAAACGTAATTCTCGAATACGCGTTTCGCGAGAGCCCATGTTTCGCATCCGTATTGAGCAATCGACATGATTATGGTTCTTCCAATTCGTGGATGTAGAGTTTCCTCCATTGTCCTGCCTCCTCGTCCTATTTACCACCAAAGATACCCCTTAAAACGTAATTCTCGAATACGCGTTTCGCGAGAGCCCTTGTTTCGCATCCGTATTGAGCAATCGACATGATTATGGTTCTATAGACACGGAGCTTTATGTTACGTGATAGCAGTTTGGATATCAACAGTTTACTGACTGCGTGCCTACCAGCGTTGCCGGAATGCAGTCTTTTGTTAATTTTCTTCGACATTTCGTTTCCGCAATTTATTTTCTTTAACTTTTTTAAATATCTTGACTCTGACGTTTATATGTGTTCTCTAAGGCCCACCTGCTCTGTATTTTGTTTTGTCTTCATTTATTTCTAGCCCCATCTCTTCTGCCGTTTGCATGATGATTTCACTGTTTTTACTTAGTTTCTAGATTATCGCCCTGAACGGCGATGTCATCCGCATATGTGACCCTGTTCAAGGATGATCCGGCCGTGTTGTCGTCTTGTACCTTTCTGATGACATACTAGAGCATAAGGTTAAAAAGACATGGTGAGAAGCCATCCCACTGTTTTAGTCCGTGCCGGATTTCAAATGGTCCTGAGAGGTGGTTTTCTATTCTAACTCGCCCTTTGTTTTCATTTATGCAAATTTGAATGAGGGCGGCATATTTTCGGGATTCCCAACTCAACTACAATATGGTAGAGTCTCAACTGAGTCGTAGGCTTTGTTGAAGTCAACGAACAGTTGGTGAACCGTCTCTCCGTATTCCCGCTTCGTTTCCAGCAGTTGCCTTATTGTGAACATTTGGTCGCTTGTTGACCGGATCCTACGGAATCCGCATTGGTAGTCTCCCAGTATTTCTTCTGCGTACTGTGTGATTCTCGCCAGTATGACATTTGTTAGTATTTTCTATGTGGTTGGGAGCAATGATATTCCTCTGTAGTTTTAGCAGTCAGATCTGTCGCCTTTTTTGAAAATGGGGACAACCATTGAGGTTTTCCATTTTTCCGGAGTGACTTTCTTATCCCATATTGTTTTGATGAGTTGGTGGGTCTTTCGAACGGCTTCTCCATGCTTCATGCGTTTTTCAATCGATTTATTGCGTCCACAACTTCGTTGAAAGTGGGCTCTGCGATCTGAGGCTCGGCTGTATGTACATCTGGTGCGATTATTTGTGGTTTATTGGTGCGCACATTGAGCAGGTTTTCAAAGTACTGCTTCCATCTTGTCACGACTTTGTTTGTTTCTGTGACCACACAACCGTTTGTGTTTCGAATTATTTGGTCTCTCCCTCGGTAGCTATTTCTAATTGAATTTACGCCTGCATACATACCTCTGATGTTCTGTTATCTGGCATTTTCTACGATTTTTTCGATCAGAGTCTGCTCCCTTTCGCGTTTGAAAAGTCTCATTGTCTCTTTCCGAATTGTCGCATATCTTTCGGCTTTGACTTCATCATATCTTTGTAAGTGGATCACTCTGAGGCGTTTACGTTGTTAGATCTTCGCCCTGTACTCATCGTCAAACCAAGGTTTGAACTTAATTGTTTTCTTACAACCGGATACCTTTTGGGCTTTTTGTTTGATTGTGTCTCTGATCGATAACCATTTAGTGTCCACACTATTGGCTACCTCTTCCCCACTGGTCCCATTCTCTAGGATTCTAAATCTATTCGTTATTTCGTCTTGATATTCAGCCCTTTTGCGCAGGTCGTTTAGTTTATCAATGTCGAACTTTTTGCTCGTCTCCCGTGACTGCCCACGCGGGATTGCTGCGAGGCGACTCCTGATTTTGCCCCTCGCTAGAAAATGATCGGAGTCGTAATCTGCTCCTCTATATGAACTTACGTTAGGATATTCGAGTGGTGTTATTTGTTTATGAGGCAGTGGTCATGGTGATATCCATGTGGCTTTATGAATTTGCTTGTGCTTGAACATCGTGCTTTTCACTACCAGATATTTTAACGCTGCGAACGTAATAATTCGAATTCCATTATAATTTGAAACGTAGTCTAGTCGTTTTTTACCATTGGTTGGAAGATATCTTCCTTTCCAATTTTCGCGTTGAGGATCCCGAGGAGGATTATAACGTCGAATGATGAGATCCCATCAAATACTTCCTCTACGGTCTCGTAGAACGTGTCCTTTGTTTCTTCGTCCGTAGATTCTGTTGGGGCGTGTACGTTTACAAATACATAATTGTACCATGGGCCCTGTATTTTTAGCACCGACATTCGGTCATTAATAAATTGCACATCTCTTACATGGGGCGTAATCCTATTGCTTATGATGAAGTCGGTTCCAAAGGTTGTTTTCCCGTTGTTTTCGATTACTTGATGTGTGAGTCGGACTTCCTGAAGCGCGACGATGTCTAATTTATATTGTTTCGCGTTATCTACGACCGTCTGTACCGCGCCCGGTTTATATAATGTTCGAACATTCCACGTGCAACGCATATATCCCGCTCTTTCCGTTTTTCCCTACGTCTTCTTTTTGCCGAGTCGGTGTTTTCTTGATGATTTACTCACTTATGGTAGTGCCGGCTCATCACACCTACGCCTAGTGCCGATGATGATGATGATTATAATAATTACATGTAAACAGTTGTTACAAAATTAATTTTAAGTCATTGGACCACTTAAATGTGCAAATTAAAATTACGGTTAATAAATACAGTTTTTCAAAAAAAAAAAAAAAAAGCTTTGGTGGCCAGTCTCTAGATTGGGTCGGTCGTATAAACACGTAATTCGTTTAAAGTAACTACATAAAAAGTTAAAATAAGTAAAAAACAGAAATTAAACAGGAACCAATGCAGTCTATATAAATTCTCTAAATCTAATTGGGTCCCCTCTCAATAGCGGGCACCACTCTGTAGCCTTTCACTCAGGGAGCGTGTCTCCTTGTCCTTAAAAGAACGAGGGATCTCTCAAGACTGCTCCTGAGAAGGCTCGTTGCTGTCGCCACCGTGCTCCCTCAGACCCGAGGGAAGAGTAGCGACCGATCATTGATAAAAGAGGCCCGGAAATCGGCCAGGTTTAATTAAAAAAGCAAATTTTTGTTTTTTGAGTTTTAATTTAGTTTATTGCCGTCCTACCACTTCGGACGCCAATTGAGACTCATCCTCGAAACAAAACAAAAAAAAACTGGGTTGGCGAGAGGGCCGACTTTAGCGAGACAGAGACAGATGTGTCCTTCATCTTGTCTCTGGCTTCTGGTCATCTTGCGATAACCAGAATCACCCACATCCGTGAGGATGCTGGGCTCGGTCTCGAGATATCCGAAAAGAAAAGAAAAAAAAAGGGGTGGGGGGGTTTCCAAGGATTGTGTGGACATTGTTAGTTCGGGTATTCTCTAACTACTTGGATGGAGGGATGGTGGGAAAGAAATCATACAAGACCGGTAGGTCTTAAGTGCGGTAGTAAACGCAGATCACGTCTTTGGCGTCTGATGATCTGCGCTTTGGTCGGTGTGTGTATGTTTGTGCCGTCTTGTACTGTGCGTCCGTGTGTGTGTGGTTTGTTAACAGTAGACCCTATGGGATGGATCCAGGAATCCTCTATTATAGAGGGGAATGTTGTTGGGAAGGGTGCTTTCTTCAGTTCTATACTGAAGAAGGATCCTCGAATCTGAAATTCATCACTCTTATAAATGCAACCAAATCGAGATTTTGTATCTCGAAGAGATCGAATTCAAAGCAAAATCTCGTTCTAGATACTTTGGCTGGAGCCAAGTGTTTGTTTTTTGAGATAAGAATTCGGTTAGGCGACTTCTCGGACACATGAGCATGAGTATGGAAGTTGAATATCTGGTTCAATTTACCATGTTCGCTTTTGTTTGAGGATCGTAGGGAATTGTTGTGTATGGATGATAAACGAATATTTGATTCGATTACCAGGAATTTTCCTGGATTGGGATAATATATTTCTGGATTAGTTGGATGATTATGGGGAATTGGGTGCAAGGGCGATAAACAAACATTTGATTCGTTTATCGCGAATTTTCAATTTAGATGATTGTTTTGTATGAATCTAAGTTTAGGATTATGAGATTTGGATGTATGTGTGGGGGAAGGAGATGGTAGGGTTTTCAGAGCACTACACTTGTCTCTAGTTAGAAGATGTACGGTGTTGCGATCCCTAAGGAGATTGTTCTTTTCAGAACTAAGGGACTCTTTCTTATTATACTCCACAACAAAATTATAAGTTTCTTAAATCAAACGAAGCCATTACTAGGGCTCGTTACCACCGGCAATTAACTAGACTGATTCGAGAACTCAAGGAAGAATGCGCCCACTACCATTCTAGACACAACCAAATTATTTTCCTGTATAGTAATGCTCGTTCAAAACCCTCTTGGAAATACTGAATTGAGAAGGTTTAGTACATCCGCCGTATTCACCAGGCCTATGTTTTAACCTAGCCTGTTGTATTCTACGTCTTTTCGTACGATTCGCCCTTTGCGGTCTGGAATAGAAAAACTCTTTAAGCCTGTCCCCTTACATTAACTATTTCAAATTAATCGACATAAAAACTCTTTAGGTGTGGAGAGTCCTGGCCAACATTCCGTTCATTCATCGGCTGCTCTCCGGTTCGGTTAACTGCGTCCATCCCCTCATGTATTTCTTTTTAATACAAAGCACCGAAACATACGAAATCCCAGAGTTCTATACATTTCCCCACCGGACTCCTTATGACTTGAATGAACCCCTATCTCGGATGCGGAGAAATGTCAACACAAACATATTGACTTTAACTGCACTATCCCCTCTCTCAAACAGCGCCTCCTAAATTGTTCCTCTCAGTCAAACCTCCAATCCTAAACACCGCTTTCTATACCTTTCTCACTATCCAGCCTTCACCCGCCACCGCTCCACTTTAGTTAAGTTTCTACTTTAGGCTAATATTAGTTAAGCTAATTCGTGACTTATATTGTAAGAGTTTGTTTGTATAAGCTTGCAGTAAACTAGGCGCTAGCCCCACTAAACTAAAAGACTGAGCAGAACTTCACATCTTAAAAAAATATCAAAAAATGGGTCGATTCATGGATAGCCTTAAATGATGAAGCCTTCTTTCGAGGCAGAAAGAAAAATGCTGACTAACCATGAACAAAAATGTTCATAAAACAACCTTCCTTCACAATTAATGCCCAATTTAATATTAAAAAACGGCGGCGACTTATTTATACTCCCAATAACGAACCATTCTCTGGAACTGGAAAAAAAACCGACTGCACCTAGACATAATTGAGAATAATCATCCATCGAACCAGCATATAAGGTCAAATTGGGTACAGAAACACCGACACCTTCTGTATGAAGTTTCGCACCTATGTCCCCTAATCCCATACACGTTTTGTCATTTACTAGTCGTACTCTCAATGACTTTCTACCTCGTTTCCGAAACCTTCTTTGCCATTTCTAAAAATCATGCCCAGCTTTTATCCTACCCTACCATTGCAGCCAATTGGAATTTAGAATGCGAGAATATCCTGAAAGCCTTAATTTACCAGCGTTGTTTCGTACCATACTACGTTTCCTTTGTCAATTATGTTACTGACGCGCTTCGCTGCGTTCATACACGCGCTTTGACTTTGCATCTAGTGTTTACCTTTTGCAGGCCTTAATTCAAGGACAAAAGCTAATTAGATTAAACGAACCTGAAATGGTACGGTTTAGAAGGCCTTAATCGAGTTTAAGTGCTGGTTGCTGTCTGTGGGGGTGGCAGTAGCTTGGGTACACACCCATTTAACACACCGACGTTCATTTATGAGGGTCGAATGTGGTTTGGATAGGATACTCACGTTTTGCTGCGTCCAGAGCAGTTAATCGAATAGAACTGAGGATGCTGGGTGATGCGCTTCCCGAAATCCATGCAATAATTAGTTGAGTCAATGGAGCTGCGGTTTCTGTTCGGCAGATTGAACACTACGACACAGTAGCTGTAGTACAAAGAGAGAGAGAGAGAAAGATAATAGTATGGTATACCAGGGATACGTGCATACGGCCTTATTGTGGCCTAAATAAACCTCGATGTGACTTACCCGATGGTCCTCACTTCCGGCGATGCATACCAGGCAATTGTTGTTGACTTGCAGTTCCTTCGAGATCGTACCTCGTAGACGGTTACGTTCTCTGGCAGCTCAGGGAGATTAGTGAATGAACGGCCGGTCGTTACAGACAACTGAATCCGAATTAAATCGACGTAAGCTCATGAAAATATATTTTAACCCCATTGATACCTACCCCGACCTTATTTGCCCGCAGGACCTCGTCCTCGTTGCTTGGATTAACCCGAATGATGTATCTATTGCCCGGTTGGATATCATTCATGGTTATATACGTCGGCTTATAGATGTTGCTGAACTTGCCCACAATTTGGCGCTGCTTTAAAATTTTAACATCCACTTCACTGCCCCCACAAGGCAGGACGAGGTAGCGCAGTTGTGAGGTGGTTTCGAGCTCATTCGATGGGACCTGACAATTAGAATAGAGAACATTAATTGCTTCAACAGAGTGTGGGTTTTAAACTCTCACCTTAAAACTAAACACCGACACACTGGTCATGCCGGAAATTTTCTCGATGGCGAGGACGTTCTCACGCATTGACGAGGGATGTGTCCGGTTGAATTTTATTCGAGTGCTAGCGATGTGAAACGTGAGGTTCTGCCGTTTGGTGTGCACTCCGAAAATGTCGACAAAGTAAGTTGTGTTCGGCGTTAAGCCCTTAATGACTTGTTGAGTGTGCGAGCCCGTACAAATGACCGTTGCTATTCGGGAATCTGAAAGTGCATTCCACCAACTGTGAACTTATAGTCCTCACTCAGAGATAAGCCCACATTTGAATGCGAGCAATATAATTAGCCAGGATCTCCCTGAGGCTTACCGATTTTCTTCACTCTTTCCGGAGGCTTCTGCCACACGTAGTCCATAGCCGAACCACTGAAACAGTTGTCCTTTTTCATGGTGCCCATCACAAAATCTCCCACAGCCGAGCAGAAATCCCTTTGTGGCCTTTTCGCGTTTATCACCAGACAGTACTGCACGGCATGAATGTCGAACTTGCTACAATGACAGAGTAACGAGTATGGTCAGTGCAGGAAGGACTCTCAACAGCAAATCCTTTACCTCTTGGTCCACTTAATTATCATTTGGCGTTTCCGCATTCGATTCTGACTGCGTATGTTAATCTGGTTTGTTCGGTTGAGTAGCGGCCAATTTGATTGCGGATGCTGGGTGTGGGCTTCTAGCTTGATAGAGCCTCTTTGTCTAGCTTGGACGAATAAATCGTATTGACCACTCAGGGCACAAGGTAAAAGGATTTCTCGCAAATCAGATTTTAAGTTTTTCGATAAATTGCCTGGAAAAAGGATTCCAGCTTTAACAGTAATACACAGCAGCTGAGTATGGACTTACCTGTTTGGTTGAAGTAGATTTTACGAGCCACGTTCTGGGAGAAGGTTATGTGTAGTGGTGAGGATGTATTCAGGTAAAGAATGAATCTGAAAATAACGAAAAGAGAAACATTTTCGCTTAATTAATTAGGATGCGAGAGGGCTTTTCTTTTGAGGGTCATTCTAATGAATATGAATCAAGTCGGCCTGACAAGGGATAGGAGTACTCCGACAGGATTACGAAATTTTTGCAAGGTTCATAATATTTTTATCATTTTCTGTTCATATCGACCTTCAGATGCAGTGGGGGAATTTACACTGGGTTCACCTTTCTGCTATCTGCCAAATAATTAATTTGACGTCGTATTTTTAATTAGTAACCCTTTTCGGAACACATTATTATCTTTTGGATTAAGAAAATTAAGAAAGTACGAGCGACTCTTAAAGAGGATGGATGTATTTTCCTCCCGAAATACGCGCTATTTAGGAAGGGAAATTAAACTTACAATGAGTGATATGGGAGATCGTTACCAATATGAGGCATTAAAGTAAATGGATTCAGACCATATTTATCTCCGCAAGAAAGTTGGGTAAGTAACTCACGGGGAGTTCAAGTCAGAAATTATAATATTGCAGATACCCGATGGACCTTAACTGTATGCTTATATTCAATATAGAATAAAAAAATAATTATGCAACTTAGAAGTGGCATATTTTATACATTTAGAAAGTACGATATAGTACAATTTTTGATTTGATTCTAAAAAATTATGTTGCTCAAATGACTTC
Source organism: Microdon myrmicae (assembly GCA_963931805.1). Lineage (NCBI taxonomy): Eukaryota > Metazoa > Arthropoda > Insecta > Diptera > Syrphidae > Microdon > Microdon myrmicae. Next base: position 238,186,653 of record OZ007497.1, on the reverse strand, counting down.
CAGCAGCGTATTGACAATGTTCAAGTCACATTCGCAATTTCTCAAAAATACGTTGACAGAAAGTTCTTGAAAGAGCGTTGCCTTCCCATATGACGTTCTGTTCTAAATAGTTTATTGTTGTCGGATTACCTACAAGTAATCAGGTCACGAAGATTTAGATGGGCCGGACATGTGGCGCGAATGGGCAACGATAGGAACGTGTGTAGAATTCTTGACGGAAGACCAACGGAAACGAAACCGACAGGACGGTCGCGACGGAGATGGGAGACAATGTTAGGTTTGACCATGAGGATATATATATATATATGTTTTGTACTTGTATAATACAAAACTATCAACCACCCAATGTTTGCTCGGTGGTCTGGGAGAAGGTACTTCAGGAACAATATGTAGCGACACTGGTCCACGTTTGTTGCAACAATATCTATAAAAATGTTTAAGTGAAAGGATTACCTTTGGTCGCTAATCCCAAACTTTAGCCGTCAAAGAATTGAAACACTGGTGTTTCCAATTTATACAAGAAAAAATGGACTTTATTTCTTTTGATTATTCAAATTGATTAAGATTAAAACTGTATCCATCAAATGCTAACGAACGAAGAGAAAGTAAACATAAAAGCTGGTTGTCAAGTGACACAATTCATAAATGTCAGATGATTGCTGACATTGCTTCGGTGATGCCACATATCTAATTCAGTTCAGGTGGTGCCACAATTAATTTAATTGCGGATGGTTAAAGGCGAATCCGCAACATTCCGCCCGCCTTCGCCAATCATTGGCGAATCGTCTGGTCATCAGAACCAGAGACGGGAGGTTGCTCTTCCAGTGGGAGGATACTGATTTTTGTGATGGGTCTGATGAGTGTGCCCGTAGCGGTGGTCACGGGATGATGGTCGATTAAGCTCACTCCGTCTAGACATCCAGTGGTGATACCGGGTGTGGTCCTTGAAGTCTTTAGGCGGCCAGGCTCCCGGCTCTTCAATTGCCCGATGTTCAAGCGACGGTTCAGCGGGCGAGGGTCTGGTTTGATGAATGATCCAGGAGGGGGTTGGGCGATAGGTCGAGGCCGACAGTACCTCCTCTTGGTCGTCTTATGCGAGCTGTCATCAACAGGGATATCCTCATCCAAGTCCTCTGGGTCGGAGTTGTAAAGTCGTAACCCCAGAGGACCGGCCAATTGGTGATGTGCCCCACAGACCATGCATTGCGATTGTCTCCGTGGGTGCTCGGGCGCTGCTCCATGCACCAGGACATGATTCGGGTCGATCTCTGGGCAGGCGGCAAGCCGGTCAGCGGCTTGTCGATGCTCCCTCACTGGGGACTGGTGCGGCTCCGTTTCCGCTGCCTTGGTGGTGACTGCTCGCAGCTGCATTCGCCAATCATTGGTGAAGCCGTTGGTTCCAGGGAACGGAGGCACAGGGCCTTGGACTTCTATTGATGTGGAGGCCTGGAAAGAGCCGTCCGCCCTGGATTGGTGCCGACGAGTGCTCCGCCTCTGGAAGGGATCTGCCGATGGGATGCGGCTTTTGGCCGGCGAGGCCGGACTGGTGAGCCTGATGCGGCTTCGTCCATGACACCGTCCGCGGTTCCAATGACGGGTATGGACCCAGTGCCTGTTGGGCTGAGTGAGGCACCGCCTCTTCTAGATTATAATGCGTGCTTGGTGGCACGGATGCGGTTGATCCCTTGATGCCGGGGAGCGCCGCCCGCCAAGCGGGACATTGCTCTCCTGATGGGTGCGTACGCGTTTCTTTTTCGGTGCGCATTGTTCCGGGTGGACCAGTTCCTCTGGGTTGGAGTTGTAAATTCGCAACCCACGAGGAACGGCCATGTGTTTCTGCATTGGTCCGAACATCGGGACATGAGCCGAGTTGATCTGGCAGGCGGCATTCTGGTCGGCGGCCTGCTGGTCCATACTCACTGGGAGTGTGTGCGGTTCCGTAATCGCGTGGTTGTTGCTGGTTTTGTGATTGGCGCGGTTCGCCTTAAGTGGGGAGACTGAGTCGAGCGCGAACTGAGCCTCGAGCAGTCTCGGGAGGAGGAGGGCATCGTTGCCTTGGCCGGCATCGCTTGCCTTCTTGGGGGAGACTGGGTCGAGCGCGACCTGAGCCTCGAGCAGTCTCGTTGATGTGGTATCCTCACCTTGTTCGGCGGGTTTCTCTGTAGCAGGCTTCCTTCCATCTTGGGCTGCTTCGGATGACTTGGTAGTTTTCTTCGCTGGTGCTGGTGCACTGACAGCGGCTAGTGCCTTATTGCTGAAATCAGCCTTCGTGTGTGGTGTGAGGGATGCTGCTGTAGTCGTTTTCACTTCCTTCGCTGCCTCTGGAACTTTCTTGATGTCCTTGGCGGCGTTAGTTACAGGCGGTTGCGACATCAATGGAGGCAAACGATTTGTTGGTTGACTACCGGCGTCCGTCGCAGTCTCGGATGCGATCGGGCGGTCGGCTTTGAGGGTGTGCCTTGCCTCAACAAACTTTGTGGCCTCGTCCCGATATATCTCCTCGGCCTGGCCGATGAATTCGTCCACGAAGTAGCGGTGGCTGCTGGTCATCTCTGGACTGGCCAGGCGTTTTATCTCTTCATGCTTCTTTCGGGTGGCCTCCCATTCGATCTGGAGGTTGAGCTAGCGTATGTCCACCGCGAACAACATTGGCGGGCCTCTGTTTTCCAGATTGAGGAATGCAACCGACATCCGTTTCTGGGCAGCGAATTGGGCGCTGATGAATGGTTCCGCCAATGTAGCTGTCATGTTTGACTTCTCGTGCATTGGGGCCGACATCTCCTTGTAGTTTAAATGTATCGATCTTGGCGACGGTTGGTCTTTGCGTCTGGACCTTATAGCAATCCGCGAACTTGGCGGCGATTGATCCGTATGTCTGGATCCTTTGCAGTGGCACCGCTAACTTGGCTGCGGTAACCGATCCACAGATCTGAATCCCAAACTACACCTCGACCTGGCAGTGGTAGCCGATCCACAGATCTGGACCTCAATTGCTCCGCGAACTGGTCGCGGTGTGGTGGTAAGTAACTGCTGGGGGCAGTTTCGGTGGGGCCACGAATTTGGAGGCGATAATATGGTTATAATGGAAAATTGTGGTCTTACCTGAGAACCTGTGCGGTGGTAGGTATCTGCACTGGGCGAGGGCTGCGTTCTGAGCAGCGGTAGTTGGTTCCAGCTGGCTGTGCCGCGAACTGGTGTCGGTGTGGTTAGTTGTTAGTTATCTGCGCTTGAGACAGCGTGCACCACGAATTTGGCGGGGTGGATCCTTAGGCTGGACGGGGGCTGCTTTATTAGTTGCACTAGCTTCTATTTTTGTTGGCGTTGATTCGGATTTGATTCCGGGTTCTGGTTTTGCTGAGGTTGGCGTGTATGGAGACGGCGGTAGATTGTATTTACAATCTTTGCAGTGGCCAACGAGTTTGGCGGCGGTCTGCACTAATGTTAAGCAGCAGTGAAATGGATCCACAGACTGGATCCGGCTCGAAGGACCAATAATTGTTTTGTACTTGTATAATACAAAACTATCAACCACCCAATGTTTGCTCGGTGGTCTGGGAGAAGGAACTTCAGGAACAATGTGTAGCGACGCTGGTCCACGTTTGTTGCAACAATATCTATAAAAATGTTTAAGTGAAAGCATTACCTTTGGTCGCTAATCCCAAACTTTAGCCGTCAAAGAATTGAAACACTGGTGTTTCCAATTTATAGAAGAAAAAATGGACTTTATTTCTTTTGATTATTCAGATTGATTAAGATTAAAACTGTATCCATCAAATGCTAACGAACGAAGAGAAAGTAAACATAAAAGCTGGTTGTCAAGTGACAGAATTCATAAATGTCAGCTGATTGCTGACATTGCTTCGGTGATGCCACATATCTAACTCAGTTCAGGTGGTGCCACAATTAATTTAATTGCGGTTGGTTAAAGGTGAATCCGCAACAATATATATATATATATATATATATATATATATATATATATATATATATATATATATATATAAGAGGCGTTCCTCTTTTGCATCTCTTAGTTTTTTTTTAATTAGAAAACAACGTTTTTTTTTAATCGAACACAAGAATTTTAGTAGTGAACGAAACATCATTAGTTATAACTAAAGGGAAGGAAAATGAGAGCGTTGCGCCTGAGAGGCATATTATATTTGGGGACGTAAAGTCCCACTCGTACAACCAGTTGCGATGAGATGGGTCTCTTTTAATTTTATCTCTTTCACCAATCACCACACTGAACCTTAGGCGATCTGGAACATTAAAGATATCGCTACAATGGAGAATTTGTTTATCCCTGGCACCACGGAAAGCGTGGTAAATAATAGGGTCTAGAGACTCCTTGTTTGTCTTGGATAATATTTTCTCTATCCAAGAAGGAGAACGCTTCTGGGAGAATAAACCTATTCTAGAGTGTACTCTCCAGATACATTTCATTGAGATAGATTGCTCCCGAAATAAGATTATTTTCATTGTACATTGCCCTTACAGTGTGACCACGGGTAATTTTGGTTTTGAAGTTATGTATGCTGCTAAGTCCTGATTTGTCGTACAAGACTTTATTGGGATAGAACTGCGTATGTTGTGAATTTGGTGTTCTATACATTCTAATACAGGAACGCAAACACTGCCTCTCGAACAGCCGAAATTGTTTCATGTAGATTGGGGATATGTTATACCATACCGGACAGCCATACACCAACACTGGTCGGATGAATGCCGAGTATGAAATTCTTTTGATTTTGGAGTCACCTAGCTCGAATGAACGAAGAGGAGACTGCCCGGAAAGTCGTTTGTGGGCATGATGTATGGAAGGAGACAGCGCGGCAGACATTGTCTGCGATGGAGGGATGGCGTAGAACAGGACGCTCAAAGCCTGGGAGTGCCAAACTGGATGACATCGGCTCGAAATCGAGACCGGTGTAGAGATTTGTTAAATAAGGCCAAGACCGGATCTCGGAAGTAGTGCCGATGATGATGATTCAGCGGGCTGGGATGGGAAAACGCGGAAGCAGATGACGTATAATAACTTCCGGGGTAGACAGAAACGTAACGGAAATTGGGTATAGTATATTAAGATATAGCAACGAGTGTTGAATGAAAGTTACTTTGGGTGGCTATGAGTCCTCCGCGAAAAGGGAAGTCAGTGCAAAGTCGATTAGCAACGTCATCGCAATAAACAGTAAAAGACGGGGGAAATAATTCTTGATCGTTAATAATGGGGTTCAGGTTGGTTTATGGAGGGAGAACGATATGGTGACTATTTAGAGGCGAAAAAATGAATACGATAAGCTCTACTGCGTTAAAGATCGAAAACCCTTTTTTAGGGAACGTATTGCCGGAAAGCCAGGGGATCTTGCGAAACTTTGGGTGGGGATGTTCCTATTTGTTTACCGTTCCCGGGTTTGGGAGATCTTGCTTGTTTAGTCGCACAACACAACACGCGTACCGAAAGCAGGATGCCGCTAATGGAAGCGACGAGAGGAAGCCGATGAAAACAGCGAAGAGGGAGAACAAAACCAAAAGTCGTGATCTTGAGGTCTTTATTCTCTATGGGATTAACACTATTTTTCTTAGCATTTAACTCTGTTTTATTCTGTTTAACTGCTGCTGGCGATACTTGCTCCGATGGTGTGCGCGCGATGAAGGTTGGTTGCTAAAGCGACCGCCGTGTTCATTCAAATTTGGTGACGCATAGGTGGTGTCCCTTTTCTCGGCGACGCGTAATCAGCTGCCGGTTGACAGGCAGGCAGATGGTGAACGTACTAGATTCCTGCTGTACATTCATTTGCGAATCTGCAACATGTGACAGGTTGAGATTTTCAGGAAATTAAAAAAAAAGTGTTTGAAGACTAGGGGTGGGCCTTCTTGTTGAACGGCGACCATAACGCATGATTTTCCTTCGAAATATACTGAGTCTGTCTTGTCGTGGAGGTGGGCCAGAAAGACGGGTGTATTTTCATACGTGTTTTCATCTCCAGTTTGGAAAGCGTGTAGCTTCAACCTAACGAGTAGCGACGCTAACGGAAAACAAACATTGTCCGTGCAAATTTGAAGGCGCACTTTTTCGCCCTTTTTTCTCTTATTTATTATATTATTTTTATGTTATTTTGAACGTACAGTTGAACTATTTCAATACGTTCGATTGGCGCATACTGAGCCATGGCAACATTTTCTAAGACTAAGGTATCAAGTACATTTTCTATGGCAGCTGTTAGAAAAATAAAATTAAAGTTAAAGTGTTGTACGATGCGTTCGGCTAAGTTGGGCCACCCTATAGCCGACATCGACTGTAACGCACTTACGACTGTGCTTTATCTAAAGCTTCAAATATGTTTTGCTCTCTATGTTTGGTATGAAGATCGTGGCAGTCTTTTTTTTTCTGAAACCCCCCTCGACTACTGACCGCCGTTCCAGGTAATTGTCGCAGGGAACCAAATGAGGTAAATTCGATGGTTATTAGATTGCATGCAATCCGTTCTTCGTGGATAATGATCGTAGTGGAAAGTCCAAGAGAAATTTGTTCACAAATTCGGTCGCTACACTCTCATAAGACCCGAATAATATTTTTTCTTCAGTGTCTCACTTTGTGCCAAGAATTGATGATCCACAACATTACCGTAGTCTATGAAAACTGTGAGTATTGTATAATTTTTTAATCGAAAACGGCGTCGATTTTTCGAGGGCGGATTCATAAGACCACGTCTTGTTTCCAGTACTGATGCGTTTTATAAAACTTAAGTGAGCTTCAGCATTGTAAATCATTTCTTTTGCTATGTCAACACGATCGATTTTTTGAAAGAAAAGCAAGTCTTTCTGCACCAATTTTACTGCAACATGGTGTAAACCCAAATCACTAATGTTCAAGTTCTCTGCTAGTTAATTTATTTCTCTTTGTTATCGTCAACTTATGATAGTGACGGGCTGTCGTTACATTCGGTATCCTTAACAAACGATCGACTACTTCTGAAACGTTCGTGCCACAGGTAAACGACATCTTTAGAAACGCTTTTCCAAAGTTTCCAAGGCGCTCGTAGCGTTCCTTCCAATTTTAACGCTAAATTGAATACCAACTCCTTGTTGCAAATTAAAAAAAAAAAAAAAAAAAAAAAAAAAAAAAAATTGAATCGAAAAAACGTACAAAGACAGATGTGGTCAAAACGGCGTAACTTTGACAAATTCCAAGCTATTACGCTGACATTTGGTCGAAATATCAATGACAACCTAACTTAATTGAGCTGGCTGAGAGGGCTAAACAACATTAGTCCGGAGACTTTTTGATCAAGATATTAGTTCAAAAGAAAAAAATAACATCAGCAGGGAGGAAAACAAATAAAGTGATTGAAAAACAAGGCACAAGAGATTTCCAATAGGTTAATGTCAGATATTTGATATAATGAAATTGAATATTAAGAGATTAAAACAATTTCGAAGGTCAAAGAGTAGAAACATCATAGTAAAGCTACTCGAGGAGGGAGAGTTCGGGTAAAATATTTGATAGTGCTACTAATGTCAACCAAACGGAGGCGCAAAATCAGAAGAAACGCAATTGGCAGAAACTGAGGCCAAAATAAACGATGATCTGGTAGAAGCGACTCTAGAAAAAATGAATACAGTTCAGGTGGATACTACGGAAAGTAACGCTGTAGCTAACAATAAGCTTGTAGTGCTCTGAAAAGCCCTACCATCTCCTTCCCCCACACATACATCCAAATCTACAAAAATCTCGATTTGGTTTCATTTATAAGGGTGATGAATTTTGTATTCGAGGATCACCCAAGACCTACCGGTCTTGTATGATTTCTTTCCCACCATCCCTCTATATAAGTAGTTAGAGAACACCTGGAGTAACACTGTCTACACTATCCTTGAGTACCCCCCTTTTTTCTTTTCTTTTCAGATATCGCGAGACCGAGCCCAACATCCTCACGGATATGGGTGATTCTGGTTATCGCAAGTAAATAAAATTAAAGCAAATAAATTTAAACTCAAAAGACAAAAATCGCCTTTTTAATTAAACCTGGCCGATTTCCGGGCCATAGTAAACAATCGGTAGTCACTCTTCCCGGAGGCCCCGGAAGCACGGTGGCGACCGCAAGGGGTCCCCTCAGGAGGAGACAAGCTCCGTGAGAGAAGGGCCATAACAAGCTGGATACCATATTAGCAAGCGACGATTTACAGACCACAAAGAACAAGAGCAACCTTAGCAACAACTATCAGAACGCCACATTCAATATAACTTCATCATCACCATCATCGGCACTACGAGGGTTGCCTTTTATATTTCGGGATTAGAGAACAAAAACAAATATTGATCATCGAAAATCACTTTATTGTTTTTCAAAATATTCCCCATGAAGATCTATACACTTTTGCATGCGTTTGAACCAATTGTCGAAACACTTTTGCCACTCTGATTGAGGTATCTCCAACACATGCATTCTGAATGCAGCAACCGTTTCTTCAGGTGTCGAAAAACGTTCACCTCTCAGTTTGTTTTTTACGTACGGGAATTAAAGTCATTCGGTGCCAAGTCAGGACTATACGGCGGATGACCCATCAAATCGATGTTTTGGGTGCTCAAAAATGCAGTTCTCGCAGCCGATGTGTGAGAGCTCGCATTGTCGTGGTGAAGAGTGATCCGTCTTCGGCGGTTGGTTTTCCTGATTTCTTGGAAGACAACTGGCAAACAAATGGTTGTGTACCACTCAGAATTGACTGTTCTGCGTTTTTCTAGTGGTACGGTTGCGACATGTCCAGTTTTTCCGAAAAAACAGGCGACCATTTGTTTGGAAGTGCTTCGTGCGGGAACAACTTTTGTTGGATTTGGCTCATCTTGAAACACCCAGACAGTCGACTGCTGTTTACTTTCGGGCTCATACGCGTAAATCCACGATTCATCACCTGTCACGATGTCATAGACGTGTTTCGAAGCACCGCGACCGTATTTTTTGAGCATTTCTTTCGACCAATTGACACGAGCCTTTTTTTGGGCGATTGACAAATTGTGTGGGATCCAACGCGAACAAATTTTTTGGACAGTCAAATGTTTATGCAATATTGAATGTATGCTGGTCCCACTAACGCCTAAGGTTGTCTCAATCTCACTATAGGTCACATGACGATCTTCCAATATCACTTCGCGCACAGCATCAATGGTTTTCGGAATAACAACTGATTTTGGACGACCTTCACGAAATTCATCTTGGAGTGAACTACGACCACGATTGAATTCACCATACCATCGATAAACACTGGTCCTTGATGGAGCTTCATCGCCAAAAATTGAATTAAGTTCATCCATGCACTGTTGCTGAGTTAATCCACGCCGAAAGTTTTAAAAAATAATCGCACGAAAATGTTGACGATTTAATTCCATTTTTGGGCCGAGATGAATCTTTTAAGTTACCGTAAACAACACAAATAGCGCTCGTATGTCAAAACGTTCTGAGTGCGTATAACCTCAAAAATGTCCAACTTTACGACAGAGCTGTCAATTGCCGGATTGAAACGCTAGGGTTGCCAAATCCCGAAACATAAGAGGCAACCCTCGTACAACCGGGAACCGGTCTTGGCCAATATAACTTACAGCCTTTTAAACAATACAGAATTTATTAAATAGTACTAACCGCTATCTAGGCAGAAAGGTCCAAACCTTTTCTTAGGACAAAAAAAAAATCTATACCCAACAGACTAAGGATTTACATAAACCATTTCAAAGTTGAAGTAGCCAAGTAAACTCCCCATGCCTAATCCAAATCTGGGACTGATTTCAGGCATACTGTACCGAATACATGAATATTGTGAGACGCCGTCCGCCTACAACGGTCACTGTATTACGATTTGAATATTCGCAGAATCAAACATGCTGTGCTCGGGCAACGTAAAATGGACTACATTCCCAAGGAATCACTCTCCCAAATGTTACATAAAAACAGTTGGCACTTTTTATCTCCATCACTCAAAAACCTCATTGGGAACATGTCCACTGCCCCCACACAACCACTTCTGGTGCTTAGGCTAAAAATAAAAAGATTATAACTAGACATAAAACTAGGAATTTATCGTAATCAACTAAAATCTTAATAAAGTTTAAATTTATAAACGATAAACAATGAGTTCTCGCCAAATGAATTGCCAAATTAAAGTATATTTCTATCTGATGTATATTTTAAACTTCTTACTTTCCATCGCAATTAGTCGTTACCATCCTCTCACCCTGTATTGGCCCTGTTTTTCAATCTGCTAATTGCAAGGGTGTGTCTAAATACCAACCTAACCGCCAGATCAAAGTGTATATTACATGTCGTATCTTCCAAGAATTACAAGAAAATTGAGGAAAAAAATAACTTTTGACATAGCACACTCAAGGCGTCCAGCAAAACAAAACAGAGGGTTCTCATTGGGATTAAGTATCAATAAAAACTCTCATCCCCGAAACAGTTGTGAGAGAATTTCCTCATCTCCTCAACCGTGTGTTTTATATTGCCCATTATCCGCCATAACTTTTTCCAGCAGGCAGGACTCCTTCAAGCTCTGCGCAAGAAAATCTAATTTCTTAAATTGCCCAAAGGATAAATGGCTTCAATAAATTCTTCCAATCGGATTTCAGAATCATTTAAGGTATAAAATTGAATTAAGGCAACATCCCTATGCTGGTTCCACTTTCTGCTTCTACTTCTGTGCCGTCCCTTCTCAGGCCATGTCCTCGAAATCCTCACGTCGACGCTGTACTCGTATATTCATGCACCTGTTCCGATCGCTGCTACAGGGAGGCTTAAAGGATAACACCAAGGTACTTATTCTCGCTGCATCATCCTCACTAATGATTTTAGAGCTATAAAATTCGTTCGTCTTGCAATCTTTAACTGAGGCACCTTGTTTCTCATGCCGCCCACGCTCCTTCCTTCCGTTCGTCCTTCTGCGTTTCTTCCTTCCTGTGATGTGTCTTTCCGTCAACACTATCTACGGCTGTAGTTAGTAGCTGATGAAAGTTTCAAGATTAACTCGCTGGATCGATGCACAGGACTCAGCTCAAGGACACCTTTCGAGAACGAAGGTGACAGTTTAAATGAGTGCGACACATCTGTTCGAGTCGTTAGGTCGTTTATAGTTTTCTCATCTCATCGTCCTTTGATTGCGATTCCCTTTTCGCTTCTTTTTGTCGTTCAATTAGATTAATTAAATTCGTTCGTGGTACAAAATAGAAAACAAAACGCACAAAATAGGATGCAACGGAAAAAGGACAAAAAGGATATTACTCGTAACTCGGCAAAAGGAATTCTTTGTGTGCTTAGATTTGTTGCGTCCTTTATCTTCTACTATCACCTCCTCCGCCCTTTGATTGAATTCCAAGGGGCGTAGGGAATAAAATACTTTTCTCTTATCCTCTTTTTTAATTGTGTGCATTCGAGTTGGCAGACATTTGTTGAAAACGTGTGCTGTTAATAGTAAAGTGGCGCTGCTGGTAGATCTCCTGAAAAGGGGACTTTTCGGTCGTTGTCAGATCGAAACGGAACTGTAGGATACTTAGGCTACCCAAGTCTATCTGAAATAATTTATGATCTGAGAGACAATTTAATTTCTTCCCCGATGTCCTTTTTATTTACGACACACGAACGCACAGTGTGGTTCCTGCATTCGCACTCTCTGGCCAAACTGCTGACGGAAACACTTGTCGTCGTCGGCTTATTTTGATTCCCTTATTATTACCAAGAGATTTACTCGCGGCAAGGTTGTTCCTTTCATCGTGCTTTTTTCTTTTTTTTTTACGCGGCGAAGGATACAGATTGTATGTTTTTCTTAGTTGCCTTTATTTTCAGTTCTTTTTGTTATCCTTTTGTCTCCAACCGCCTGGAGTTTTTGTTTCGGCAGTTGACTTTGTAAATTAATTGCTCAGACGTGGCCAAGACTGCATGGCACGCAAAGGACCAAATTAAAAATCACAGTTAATCCAATAAAATGGAATTCGCCTTATACATAATGTTATGCAAAGAGAAATTTTGAGTGAGAGAGAGACACGAGCTACTTCTGTGGGTAACTGTATTGTTTTAAAACGCCCTTTTCTGACAATTTGCCATTAATTGGTTTTCTGTTGTTGTTTTATCAAGGATCAAAAGGGATGACCTTGGGTTTATTTTGACTCCTAGGGTATCCTAATTTACGTTGCGGTCGAGGGAGTTTTCATTGTGTAATTTGGAAATTAATTGCCTGACAGACTTGAGCAATTTTCAAGCTTTGACAGGATTCCATCGACATCGGGTTTTGTGGCGAATTTCGGTGTTTAACTGCAAGCTCCAATTAAGACAGAGTGTCGTTTGATGCATAGAAAGCCTCCTCGGGAACAATTATTCTTCATTTAAATAAGTGATAATGAATCTGGCTTTGTCGCTTCAGCCGAATCTGATGACAAGACGTTGTGTTATGGCCAATTTTCCACATCGGTACAACGGTTAATGTAACGCAAAGCTAAAGGTGGATTGCAGACAGAAGTCAATGAAATCAATGAAGCTATCTGTATTACCACGATACCAGGTATCACTCGTGTTCAGTGAGTGAAAAAAGAAAGAAAACTAGGCGGACCGCAATCGCTTCTCTAGTGAGTATCATTGGACATTCAAGGAAGTGCATGCTAAAATTTATTTTTTAATGTCTTTGCTGCTGTAGATAACACTTGAAGGTCCAGATTTTCGCTGGTTCAAACAATTTCACTCAACTCGTAAATAAGCCAACACGGTTATCAAACAAGTTTGTCGTTCCACCAACACTGCAATTATTTCTCATTTAAGATATCCAAGAGGGATTGCACAACTAATATCAAGTAATACGGATTTAGAGACAGGAATGCGTGTACTGTCTCATCGGCGGTTATAATCGTAATCAGCTAAAGCCTTAGGAATCAAGATTCCTACAACACAGAGAACAACCGGATACAATTCCAAATGGATAGAAAAGACTGCAGTGTGAAATTGAACAGGTAAGTTGTCATATGACCAGAAAGTGAAATAAGAAATTTGGTAATAGCAATTTCTGGGCATTCGTGAAGAGCGTCAAAATCTCTATCAGCCCATCCATTCCCTCATTTATAGTTGATGTTAGTCCAACCACCAAGGCAATAGGGAAGGTGAATCTACTTACACTTGTAGCGTTTGGGACGATAGTGAAAAGAAAGTGATTAAAACCGACGATATGACGGTTAGAATCACTAAAAGATAGAACCAAAACCCCAACACATCAGGCCACAGCCGCGTGTATGAAATATACTCTTATTTTCAAGTTCACTCAACTGATGTGGAAATGCTACCGTATATGGCTCTTGTACTGAATTGATGTACTCAGTAATCAACCCCAAGTTGTTGTCTTGGAGCTAGGAAATACATGAAAGGCATTTGAAATATCGATTGAATGATCTGTTATCAAACCGCAAAGTCCACGTTTATTCCACACTGATAGAGGTGAAAACACAGCACCGGTCTATGTTGTAAAACCAACAAGTATGTACTAAGGTTAGATGAACTTAGTAGTAATTAATTTTGTTCGTTTCCTTTCTGTGTAACAAGAAGTAGTTTTTTGCACTTATAACATTTTATATATATTTATATTTCACACATTCATAAAGAAAAGTGGGGATAGCTTGAAATCAACGGTCTGTGGGAATATTTCGTGGCATAAACACGTGTCGAGCATCGCCAGGTCAGCCTCAGGAAAACTGAGCTATCTTTTTAGAGCCAAGAAATATTTTACTCCGGCTCAACTTCTTCTCCTATATAAATCCCAAATTAGACCCGTGCTCGAATATTGGTCTCATGTTTGGGGCTCTGCTCCTAAACATATCCTCGACCTACTTGAGAGCATACAAAGACGAGCGATTCGTCTGATCGGGGACTTGGCGCTGACGTTGCGACTTCAGTCGCTATCACATGGAAGGCACGTAGCCGACCTAGGTCTGTTTTACAGATATTATCATGGGTACTCTTCTTCGGAGATTCGTGGCATTGTTCCGCGCAATTCGGTTTATATGCGTTTCACGAGACAATCCGATAGATCGCACCAGTTTGTGGTTCGTCTTCCGACGGCGCCAACATCCCTGCATTAGAACTCGTTCCGTTACAAAGCGGGGAAGATGTGGAACTCCCTTCCCGCGTGTTAAGTGTGTCGATGATGTCATAGCTAAATATAACATACAGGAGATCATTGACACACTCAAACAAAAAGCGCCACCAAATTCCAAACCCAAATTACCCCACAGAACGCCAACGCAATCGAGCCCGTAAGCCCATTAAGCAATTCAATCGAAAACGATTAATTTCAAATTCAAATTGCTAAAGCAATTAACGATTACATAGGCTGGAACAATTAAATTGCAGAAGCGATTAAACTGCATGTTCCAGCACAATGCAATTAATTGGGTCAACCGTTGTTGCGGATTGGCAATTAAATGTGCTGGAATGTACTGGAAAATCTAGTACATTCGTAGTGTATACCAATTGCGCAGCAGCTGGCACCAACTGGCCGATTGTCACCACGATGAGGTCATAGCGTCCTTTTTTGAATTGGCAGTTATGCCCAATGAGTCAGTCTGCATTCAACCTTCATCAAGTGCACACCATCGGTTCTCGTCCGATCACCGAAATTAAATAATAAAAGTTAATCTCAAGGAAAAAGGACTTCAGACTTGGTTTTCTGCTTCCTCTTCGTTGTCTCCATTGGCTTCCTCCCATCATTTCCATTTATCGGTTATGCTCTTGGATACAGCTCACCGCTCCTGGACGCAGCCCACTTATCTTTATCGATCACGCTCTTGGATGCAGCTCACCGTTCCTGGACCCCGCCTACTAATCTCTATCAGCCACCACTCTTGGACGCTTCACTCGTGGAACGCTTTTCTCCTGGACGCGACCACACTATCGGCCGCCTCTATTACAACAACCGTAGAAGTTGAACGCGAGTTCAAGTCGGTGAAGAAATATTGACTGAAATATTGCGAAATGAAGCCAACAATCGGAAATTGGGGTAATTAAAATTTAAATTGCATTATCGTCATCGGGAGGTGTTGACCCCAAGGTGACGAGAGTTGGTGGTTAATGGAAGAAGAGGCAGTCAGTGGTTGGTCAGAGTCAGTGGTTGATGAGAGTCTGGGGATAGTCTTGGTGGAAGTCAAACGAAGAGGCGGTCGAGCGAGTTGTGAAGTTATAGTAAAAGTGGGATAATATCGAAGAGTAGACGGCGAAAAGGATTAGCAGAGTGTAGTGAGAAAGTGAAAAAAAAATACAGAGGAATTGTCGGTTTACTTGGGAGAATAACAATCGAATGAGTAAAGCAAGAAGATCGTCGGTGATTAGACAAAGGTGAATAGAAAAGTGAGAGAGTAAAAAAAGAAATACAGAGAAAGAAAAAGGAAGTGCATAATTGTTTTGTGGAACAATATATGAAATAGACATGTAAAATCACACCTATTTTTTTTTACAAGTAATGAAGAAAATTGTGAATAGTAGTTTAAGTGAAAGTCTTTCAAATAAAGTTTAGAGAAGGTGTGAAACTATAAAGAAAAGAAAAGAGGAAAAGAAAGAGTTAAGGAATAATAACTGAAATAAACACAAAAAGAATCGCATCTATGTTACTGTGAACAAAGATAATCATGAGCAGTTAGTTTAGTGAAAACCTTTCAATAAAAATTTAGAGAAGGTGTAAAACTGTAAAGGAAAGAAAGATTTGAGAAACAGTAAATAAAATAGACTAGTGAGATTACACATATAACACTTATAATAAGAATTGATGTGATTGAAAGTGAAGTGAAGTTATGTAAGATTAAGTTTTGAATAATTTGTAAGAACTAATTAAATTAAACAAAAAGAGAAAAACAGTAAAATAAAGAGAAGAGTGACCTTTTAAAAAACCTTGGTTTCATTTGCGGTTGGAAGTGCTCCAGTGCATCGGGAAGCCTAACCGAAATCTTAACTCGCACGAGCGTTTCCGGAGCGTTACAATCTGCAACTGTTCAAAAGGAACTGCAACAGTTATTTGGTGGCATCTCGGGGGGCTCACTCGGCGCTATAGGTGCGGCTGTAGTGCTCCAAGAAGCCCTACCATTTTCCTTCCACATACATATCTATCCACCTAAAAAAATCCCATTCATATCCTCAAATTAACATTGAATTCAATGTCAAGCAAATTGAACCAAACGTTCAATTGTCGAATATTGAATTCAATTCCAAAAATCCGAACATCACAACGCACATTTTTCACATGCATTGTATGTACAATCAAGCACGTGTCCCAACAAACCCATGTCCATTTGATCCACCGACGTACAATTCCGGCAATCTAAACATCGCAATGCATACACAATGTAACCAGATGTTTTATGACATCCGCAAATAAACCCAAATTCGTATCCATATTCTCACCCATTTCCCATGGACTCTGACTCCATTTAAAGTCCAATATAATAAAGCCAGACACGCTAATAGATAACAAAAAGCCTCAAAAAGGATCTGCGATAAGGGGCGATGTATCTTCAAGGAATATGAAAAGTAGATTAGAAAGTAGTTAGTAGCTAGCGCGAGTGATGTAAAGACTCAATAAAGTGTATTAAACTTCGAAAACGAAACAGTGTTGCGGATTCGCAGTCGAAACAACCGGCGAATTCGCAATATTTAAATGTGTGGCATCACCTTTAACAATATGTGGCATCACCATTAGCAATGTCAGCAATCAGCTGACATTTATGAATTCTGTTGGTTGTCACTTGACAACCATTTTTATGTTTTCTTTTTTTTTCGTTGTTAATCTCTTGAAGACACAAGCCGCAATTCATTTCCAAACCTAGGAAATCGATTGCATCAAATAAAATAACTCATTTTTTATTAACTCAAATCAACCCTCGTGAATTCTTCTGTTGTTTGGGACGATTCTCTTGAGAATTCCTGTTAGATTCTGGATTGCGTCTCACTTTAAAGGTATTCTTTGCTATTTTCAAAGTAATTTCCAGATTATTTTAGAGTCATCAACACACGCCAGGAGACACCATCGTGTTCCTGACGCAGCCCACACCAAACCAATAACCCTCTGTGTGTGGAAGGTGTGTTCAACACTGGTTGGACATACGTTATTTGGTCCTTCGAGCCGGATCCAGTCTGTGGATCCAGATTCACTGCTGCCAGCTCGTGGCATATAAGATGGTCGCGGGACATTCAAGCTCAAGTCCAGACGCAATGACCTCATCGATTGTGGTATACTGTGTTAGTGAAAAGTGTAGTGCAAGTGAAAAACCTACCACACAATGAAATCGACGATGGCAACAGCAGTGCATTCCACCGCCCAGTGAGTGGCCACTGCCAGGGATCCATCTGTGGATCAAACCGATGTCCAACTAACTGACAAAGAACAATTCGATTATAATCACACCGCGAACCAGTTCGCATAGCAACCACCGGATCCAGACATACGGATCATCCAACCAGCTCGTGGCACAGCCCGTCGGAACCCAAAACTATACTACCGCTGCTACGAATGCAGCCCCCGTCCAGCCTAAGGACCTGAAGCCGCCAAATTAGTGGCGCATTAACCAGCTGTCCCAACGACAGCTACAACTACCGCTGCTCCGAATGCAGCCCCCGTCCAGCCTAAGGACCTAACCCCAGCGAGCTTAGTGGCGCATCAACAAGCTGCCGAGTGCAACTATAGAAAGCCGCCAGATTAGTGGCGCATCAGCAATCTAACCACAGGTAAGACGTTTTGCATTCACCAACAAATTACCGCTTCCAAATTTGTGGCGCGTCCAGACGCTAAGACCCACCGTTATCAAGTTCGTGATAACAGTTAGTTCAGAGCCCAGAGAGCAGAGCAATGACACCGAAGTCAAACATGACAGCTACATTGGCAGAGGAACTCATCAACGCCCAGTTAACCGCACAGGAAGAAATGATGGGAACTTTCACTAAGTTCATCAAAAGAGGATCACCGACGTTGGCCACCGTGGAGGCGCAAGAACGAGATCTCCATCGGCTTAGGGATGAGATGCAGAATCGGCATGAAGATCTCATATGACGGCCATCCGTCAGCAGTATTTTGAAGAGCGGTTCATCGACCAGGCCGAAGAAACATACTTCATTGAGGCCACGGAGCTTGCTGAGGCACGGCACGCACTGATCGCCAACCGCTCGACCAGTTATAAGACTGCGACGCACACCATGTATCCACCCACCAGTCGTTTACCGCCATTGATGTCACAACCATCTTGGTGGCCAGGAATTCCTTCAACACTAGGCATGCATATGCTACCTGGCCATCCTTCCAAACTACCATCGCGGATGATAACCCTGGAATCCATAATCCATCTGACAAACAAAGGTGTGACGACAGACACCGAACAACCAGCCAAGGCAGGTGCTGCCGACAGCAAGACGGCCAAAGGAGGAACGGTCGAGAAGAAAACCTATCCAAGACCTACAACTAACGCCGCCAAGCACCTCAAAAAGGATCCGGAGGCAGTGAAAGAAGTGACAACTGCAGCAGCATCCATCACCGCTAAAGCGACACCACACAAGAAGGCTGAATTCAGTAAGAAGGCACCAGCAGCTGCCAGTGCACCAGCGCCAGCGACGACGGATGCCAACAGTTCTGAGGCACCCAGCCCAGGAAAAGAGCCTGCTGCAGAGAAACCCGCCGAGCAAGCCACTGATGACCAACTACCGAGACTGCTCGAGGCTTCGTTCGCGCTCGACTCAGTCCCCCCCAATAAAGCAAACCGTGCCGATCAAGGCAATAGACAACTACCGAGACTGCTCGAGGCCCACTTCGCGCACGACCCAGTCTCCCCAACCACGATGGATCACGCCGATCAACTCGATATTAGCAAGCTGCCCCCAGTGCAGTTGCCAGAAGTCACAATCAACCAAGCGGTGACGGAACTGCACACACCCCCAGTGAGTAACAGTCAGCAGCCCGCCGAACGGAGCGATGCCTGCCCAATTAGTGAACCGCATTCCAGTCCAGGGAATTTGCACCAGCAGGCCGCCGACTAGAGTGCCGCCTGCCCAAAGTTCAACCCGGCTCCTGTTCCGATGCTCGGAACTTACAACTCCGACCCAGAAGAATGGGTACACCTTCCATCAATCAATGGTCAAAAACCGCTACCATATGTAGCCACCCCCATAGAGATAGAAGAGAGCAATGCCCCGCTTGACGGGCGGCGCGCATTCAAGAATCAACCAGCACGCCTCTCCGTAGTCCAGCAGAGGCGGTTCATCGACCTGCCCAATAGGCACTGGGTCCGCACCAGTCATTCCACCAGGACCCGCGGACGGTGCCATGGAAGAAGTCGCACCAGACTAAACGTTGCGACCTCACATGATAAAGGCCGCATCCCGTCGGCACCTACCCTCGGACGGGCGCCAATGGACGCACCATTTATCACTGCCACCGGTCTCGAGGTAGTACTTTTGACCATCAGCCATTACGTGGTCATTGATCGTGGGTTGCGAATTTACAACTCCAACTCAGATCAAATGGTCAGTTCTGCGACTAAGAGTACCGAACACCGACGACTTAACTCTCGTTGTCATCAATACATCTATCACCATTCCAGGGCGGGTGGCTCTTTCCAGGCCTCTACATCAATAGAATTCCGAGGCCCTGGGCCTCCGTCCCCTGGAACCAACGGCGTCGCCAATGATTGGCGAATGCAGCTGCGAGCAGTCACCACCAAGGCGGCGGAAACGGAGCCGCACCAGTCCCCAGTGAGGGATCATCGACAATCCGCTGACCGACTTGCCACCTGCCCAGAGATCGACCCGAATCATGTCCCGATGTATGGAGCAGCACCCGAACCCCCACGGAGACAATCGCAATGCATGATCTGTGGGGCACATCACCAATTGACCGGAGCTCGGGGGTTGCGACTTTACAACTCCGACCCAGAGGACCTGGTCGAGCATATCTCTGTGGATGACAGCTCACATAAGACGACCACGAGGAGGTACTGTCGGCCTCGACTTATCGCCGACCCCCCCCCCCCCCCCGGATCATTCATCAAACCAGACCTCGCCCGCTGAACCGCCACTTGAACATCGGGCAATTGAAGAGCCGGGAGCCTGGCCCCCCAAAAGCTTCAAGGACAATACCCGTTATCACCACTGGTTGTCTAGACGGAGTGAGCTTAATCGACCATCATCGACTTGAGGGTGGACTGCAGCGGACCGCTACCAGCCCACTCACGAGATCCTTCCACTGGGCTCCGGACGATCATCCCCTGGAACCAGACGATTCGCCAATGATTGGCGAAGGCGGGCGGAATGTTGCGAATTCGCAATATTTAAATGTGTGGCATCACCTTTAACAATATGTGGCATCACCATTAACAATGTCAGCAATCAGCTGACATTTATGAATTCTGTTGGTTGTCACTTGACAACCATTTTTCTGTTTTCTTTTTTTTTCGTTGTTAATCTCTTGAAGACACAAGCCGCAATTCATTTCCAATCCTAGGAAATCGATTGCATCAAATAAAATAACTCATTTTTTATTAACTCAAATCAACCCTCGTGAATTCTTCTGTTGTTTGGGACGATTCTCTTGAGAATTCCTGTTAGATTCTGGATTGCGTCTCACTTTAAAGGTATTCTTTGCTATTTTCAAAGTAATTTCCAGATTATTTTAGAGTCATCATCACACGCCAGGAGACACCATCGTGTTCCTGACGCAGCCCACACCAAACCAATAACCCTCTGTGTGTGGAAGGTGTGTTCAACACTTGTTGGACATACAAACAGTCTGTTTTTTTTTCTACGGCTACGGTTGAGGGAGTTCCTCGGTGACCGCGTTAGTTTCGGGCACTTCTAATTGATAGTTTTAAACAGTTCAAATGTCGATATACAATAGAATTAATGCCGATCACGTCGAGGGACTTACAAGGCTCCGTTCGTTCGCTTCTCTTCCTTGTTGATCGAGAAACACGGAAGCGAACCGTAATACGCCTCTCCCGAGAGAAGGGTAATACAAATTTAGAAAAAGCATTTATTTCTTATGTAATAATATAATAATTCAAGGAAAAATAAAAAAATAAAATGGATTTAAAAAACAACTATTAAAAGGTTCTCAATCACCTGTGGCGGTAACTGCGACCTCCTGCTCTGTAAAAACAACTTCACTGTGATACGTAGAGTGCAAGATATGGTTCAGAATTGTCTCTCGCTAACAACTGCGTTTACATGTAAGGTCTTTAATACCTTATGACCAAACATAACAAGAAGGTGTTGCTGGTATCAGTTGGTAATCTTTCTGCATAATGGTGACACTCTTTTTGATACAATAATTATTATCTGGAGTAAAAGAAATCTACGGTCTTTCACATGTGTGTAAGAAGTAATCATCTTCGTATAATCGGTGGTTTCCCTTGCCTTTTTTTTTTGTTTTCGGTAGAAAGGTGGAAATCTTCAAAAGATACCTCTGGCCGATCCAGAGGCATGTCGGAGTTTTACTGAGTAAAACCACCTCCCGCCAGGCACATATTCCGGGATCTATGCGGAAATTTCTTTTAGATACTCCATCGCGGGGCGGGATGGAGTTTACCCGTTACTCTGCTCGTCGCGTCGCAACTGCTACATAGAATATCATTTGCTACAGACCATGTTTGTTTGGAACTTAGCATGTATTCGATTACACCTCCCGGAGTAACTGTCCGTCTCATATATCTCTCCAAAATCGGTCGGGCGGTCTCGAATCTCACGTACACTTATGCGTACGTGTTCCGTATTTTCTATTTTGCCTTCGCAAACACGCAGTATGGGTGATTCATATACTTATACTTGTGCAAGTATTGTCGAAAGCATTCATGTCCTGATATTAGCTGAGTCAGGTGGTGATTCAGCTCGCCATGTTTTCTTTTCGCCAATGTTTCTATATCAGGTATCATGGTGTGGGTCCATCTTCCTTTGGAGGAAGAATCCAACCTTCGTTGCCATTCTCTTAGGCTTGAGAGCTCCAGTTGTCACTGAATTCTCCGACGATTCTCTTGGGAGACATCATGCAATGCAGTGTTTTCTTTAGTTGCAATGTTAAGTGGTCGGCCAAAACATTTATGGCATCTTCGGATACCATTCGGAATGCACAGCATACTCTTAATGATGCCGACATATCTGCTGAGTTCACTCCCTCCATGTACGACTTATACCGTGCGGCTCCTGCCCATATATGAGCTGCATACATTATAATGGAGGTGTTGATACTGGTTATGAGTTTCCTTATGTGGGGCCGGGGTTCTCCGAAATTGGGTAGCAGACTCACAATACTTTGCATACTCTTCCCGTTTCCTCATACATGATATTCCATAACAGCGGTTCTAATACAGATCCCTGAGGTACACCCGCTGTTATTTTATATTCCTGTGGTCCACCATCTGTGTCATAGAGCGGACTTCTATCCGAGAGACAGCTTGCTACTATACGCACCAAGTCGCGTGACACTTATAGATCGCCCTTCTAGAATCCGATTCCAGTTCACCGAGTTAAATGCATTTTTAACATCCAGTGTCACCGCCGCGCAATATTTTTTTGTACCTCCTAGCCATCGTGCTCCAGCTATCGCATTGCGAGCGAAGTCGCACACCACAGATAGTGCCTACCGGTTTCCCTTGTGTGTTCAATCATTTGTGTTGACCATGCTCGCCGCCGGGCGGATTGTGTATTATGGTGAATTATTTTATTATTAATGTTGTATTGTTGACAAGTAGTATTTTATGTTGTTTTTTATTATTCTACGGGTGGAGAATGTAAAATCCTTTAGGAATTCGAGTATTCAGATGCCGGTAAGGGGGATAATTTTACGATCAGTCGTTTGAGTGTTGATGTTTGTGTTTTTATCGCGGGGACGCATGTTGTACCCTCCGAACCAGGATGTGATTTGATCACTCGCGCAAGTTCCCACGACGAGGACGGTAGATTATCCTCTTTAAAGATCACGATGTCTTCTACGTTAAGATCTGGCTGCTTTTGGAGCCATTTTGGTCGTTGCTGGAGCAGGTGGATATATTATACGCTGCATTGCTTCCAAAATTCTTGGAGAAGCCGCTGAATGTGTCTCCATTTATCCAGACTGGTGATGTTTTTGTCGTTTGGATTTCCTGCTGGCATCGTGTGTATTGGTTCTCAGATAAGAAAGTGGGCGGGGGTCAAAATAGTAAAATCGTCACCATCTAAAGACATAGGGCAAAGTGGCCTGTAATTGAGACGTGCTTCAATTTGAACAAGTAATGTTGCATATTCTTCAAATGTTAATTGGGACTCGCCTATCTTCCTCTGAAAGTGTTTTTTGATGGATTTTAGCCCCCCCCCCCCCCCCCCACCTAGTCGACACCTTTCTCTTTTAAGAAAGGTAAAAAAACTCGATAAGTGGGTATCCCATGAACTGAACGAGTCCCAAAAGCGACGGCCCCTGGAACTCTGCGCATCGCTTAGATTAAGAAACCAAACTGAACCGTTGTTGCACCGGATAGTCACCTGTGATGAAAAGGGAATTCTTTATGATAACCGTAAAAAACCTGGGCAGTGGTTGGATGCATGTGAAAAACCAAAACACACCCCCAAGCCCGATCTTCACTCAAAAAAAGGTTCTGGTGCAATTTGGTGGACATCGAAAGGACCGCTCCACTTTTCATTTCTTCAACCGGGAGAAACGATAAACACTATCAAATATTGTGAGGAAATCAACATATTGGAAGCCAAATTGGCTGAAAACAACCTGTGTTGTGTCAATAGGCGTGGCCTGATCCTTTTGCATGACAATGCTAGAACCCATACCTCACAAGTACCGGTGCAAAAACGGTTGCAGTTGGGATTTGAAATTCTTCCGCATCCACCGTACTCTCCTGACATTTCCCCAAACGGACTACCGTCTTTTCCGTAATCTGGATTTATTTTGCCGGCAGAAGGTGTTCCGGAACCTAGCAGAGGTCATAAAACCCTTTGAAGATTTCATTGCCTCAAAAAGTCAGCACTCCTATCAAAAAGGAATATTTGACCATATCTCACGTTGGAAGAACATCATAGACGCCAACGGATCCTATTTTGATTGAATAAAAATGTACGGAAAAATAATATTGGCTTTTAAATGTGTACTATAAAATCAGACGTTTGATGTGGACCAACCCACTAGATACCCCGTTCCTACGAATATACTAGTCAACGTTTCGTTTTGCTCTTACAGAAGGCCGTTTGATACTACAATGCTTTTCACAAATTAGAGTCTGGTTGTACAAGACTCGCTTCACAGGCAATATCTCGCGGTGAAAGAGGCGAGTCAACCTAGTGAGGATATGACCGATAGGCATACCCCGACCTCAGTAGGTTAACCCCAGTCTGCACGAGGATGTTATATACGACACCCTCAAACTGTAACAGCTGCAACGCAACCGCGACCACTTGGCGAGTTCCCACGAAGAGGATCTGGACTTTCATTACAACAACAGGGTGCCGGTAATCAGTTCCACCACAGTCATCCAACCCAGGTCCAAGGCGCTGGTTTATCGCTGCCATTAGCTGTTCATATGGTCTGCAGCTTTTGCAACAGAAGGGACACTTATATGACGAGTGCCTTAAAAGACGAAACTCTCCCTTCTGGCGGGATTGTAGACAGTACGGACACAATATTAAGGATTGCCGACAACACAACATATCGCTGCAACGCGATCTCCGACCGAATGGGGAATAGGCCACCATTGCAGCAGTGGGAATCACAGAAGACAGCACATTCAGGACCACATCAACTCTCTGCACTGAAGAAACCAGGGACATCGAACCACAGAGTTTATAGCATTCGATGTTGCTGCGAATTTTGTAGCCGTAGAGGCCTCACGTGGGAAAGGTGCGGATATAAAGCGAAGTGGGAAAAACATGTGCCCAACTGGCCATGCCCCACTGACATGTCAATTACGGGTGGCAGGAGGTACAAAGGAAGACAAAAAAAAAGCCATGGTGATACACGCAATAAAGGCGGCAAAGACTGAAAGCCCTTACCACAACACGTACACACCACTGTACGCTAAAGCCCGTACCGACTCGTCTAAGACTCAAAAGCAAAGGAGAGGCAGCAACCCCGCGGGCTCAAAACGATGAAAGCACCGATCACGACACCGTCAGCCCAAGATAGATCGAAACCTCTCTAGCTCCGGTAGTACGAAGTCTACGGAGGCACCAAAGCAGGACGATCTTCCTAAGAAGAGTGATCAACGGTGTGAATTTTGCGGACGACACACCCACACGGCGGCAATGTGTCAACAGACAACAAAATGGGAGAGGTCGGAAAACTCCTAGAGGTCCACCTACCCGACCGCATTAAACTCGCAATTCAGCCAAAGCTGTTCTCGATTATCGCCGACCAGGGTATCCAGTCCCGATTTTCCAACTCCCTTTTCACATTGGCCGTAGAAATACTACATTCCTAATTGGGGACACCGGCGCTGAGATCAGCTTTCTTAAGCTGAAGGCACTCCACTGAATGTATACGGTGGATGCCTAGAAAGCAACTACACTCAGTGCAACAGAGTCATCAAACACTCCCATGTGTCTCTCTATGACGATACAAAATTCTATAAGGCTATCATCTCACCACTTGATTCCGCATTACTTCAAGCAGATCTTGAGAAATTTTCGGTTTGGTGTCGCAAAAACTGCTTAGACCTTAATATCGGTAAATGTTAGTCTATAACCTTTTCACGAAAATGCATATCTTCTCCTCGCCGTCCCTACTCTCATAGTACAAAACCTCACCATCGTCCAATCGAGCCAGGACTTTGCTATATTAAATGAAAGGGAACTTAATTGCCTTTCACACATTGACCAGATGATTCTTCAGCCCAACTCAATGCTTGAGTTTGTAAATCGGTGATCTAAAGAATTATCCAACCCCTATATCACCCCTATATCACCCGGTTCCTCTACATCGTCTGCTCACTGCTCGAATATGCTAGTCAGGTATGGTCTCCCTATCAGCCGACACACATTCGCAGAATCGAGAGCATTCAACGTCGTTTCTAACGTTTCGCTCTCCGTGGATTAGTATGGGAAAACCCTCTGATCCTATCCCATTACACCAACCATCTTAAATTAATTACCTGGACGGACGCAGAATCCTGCCCGACATACTATTCGTTCACCAACTTCTCTCCGGTCCAATCGACTATTCCAATCTTTTCAACAACTCTTTTCAACGCAATACCATACAACATACGTAATCCTCGCTCGTTCTTTATACCTTCGTGCTATTATATATTTAGATCATCCTATCCACAAATGTACATTGCAGCTTCTCTTCGCCAGAACAGCTACTTAACCTACGTTAGGCAATAAACTTCCTGTCTAACCATGGGATTTGTGATCAATTTATCCATATTTGTGCTCATTTAAGGAACGGATACATGTCGCATACTCGTAGCTTCTAAACATAAATAAGATTGTCCAACTTCTTCAAGAAACACAGATCCAAGAAAATTCATTCCGGTGTCATTGGGGGTGTGCCCCACATTTGTGTTACACCATAACTCTCCTCAATTCCGATGTCATTTTTCATTTTCCCTGATGTCACTTGTCTCATTACGCGTAGCAATTATGCTTGACATATGATGCCAAGCTGGATTGGTGTCCGCTACACCAACCGCACTCAACCACGCCAAGCCTTGTTGCGGGGAAACAACAATTTATGCGTCGCATCATAACCAGTACATTTTGTCATCGACCCAGTCTCGCAATTCCATTCCACCTCCAGTTTTCTAGTCCCCCACTGAATCAAGCTTACCAACTCTTACACTGTCGGTTTACGTCCAGACCTGCTGGGAGCTGAGCACTACCCTCGGCGGCTTGGCCTATAATATGAAAATTGTCCTCGGGAATTCAATTTAAGTTTATCCTAGCGTAAGGACTCTTCTTTTTACTGTGGAGCAGATGATTTGTAACCTGCGGCTATGTGGATGACTTGGTGTATTGATAAACCAAGGACTGAAACAATCCTGCGAACGTCAGTGTGAAGTAACAAAAATAAATATCGATCTTGTGTATTGTTGGGAATCATGGGAGTTCACGCAGTGCTGGAATGACTCATGAGTTGCCAAGTAAACCGTACCAACACCCACAAACTCAATCTACGGGTGCGAAATGTAATCAGAAATTAAAATGAAAGTCACAGCGATATTCTGCGAAACACCACAGACGCCATGACATGGATTTCTTTTGAATTCAATTTGTCCGCAAACTTTTTCGCCCTTAAAAAGTTGACAATAAAAGTAATAGGAGGAGCGAACAACGAATGACTGGCACTTAAAAACTGCCTTAATGCTCCCTAAATAACTTAAATGATTTTTTAATGCTCTGCCATCCACTATTCGCACTTCTCTAGACAGAGTCTAGCCAAGTAAACAAAAGTCAAACCGCCCCAGAGACGACGGAATTAATGTTCTTTAATGCGCCAAGTTAAACAATAATTCATTCAATTGAGTCCTTTTAAAATTCCGCCGTAAATACAATCGCAAATGACGGCGTATACGAACAATGTCCAGTTGTTTGGGAGATGTTGACGTAGTGTTTGCAATGGGCCCTGGTATTTTATTATAGGACGAGTAGCAGTAAAACTACTTTTGACATGATTTACGCTTAGAAAATGGAAAAGCAAACACATCCTAGTAAAGACGAAGACAAAAGCTTCATTGAGATGTAATCTATAAAAACATGAGAGCACTAAAAAAACATAATTGCTACAATAATGAAAATTCTTGTTTTAATGGCTTGCGAAGAACAACGAAAGCTTCGCCATAAAGTGGCAAGGGTCGCAAGAACCATTCACGACATAATATATCACTGAAAGGACTAGAGTGCCTCTGGCGACGGACTTAAGAAAAAGAAAGGCTAGAGATTGAACAGTGTTAATAAAATTTGTGGAAGAGCAGAGTCAGAATATTATGGTAATGTCCTGCAACGTTTATGACGCTCATTGCTCGCCGTCTTGTCCCTCACTCGCGATATCCCTGCCTCTCGGTTCTCTCTTTTTCTCTCCCATTCTCCCCCCCCCCCCCCCCCCCCCACCCCGCCAGCTCCCCCTATTCCTCTAATTTTTCTTTTTCCGCAACTCGGCTTTCCATCTTTCCTTCATCTCTGCCTCTACGAATAGTTGATCAATCGCCTCTCACCCCACACTATATATTTATAACGACGTGAAAAATTATAGACTCAAATGCGAATTTTCGGTTTTTTTGGAATGATTAATAACTTTTATTGACAAGTTTTGTGACAAAATATTGTCAGCCGACACAACTCAAGGAAAACTCTTTAACGGCTTGACTGCTTTTTTACCAGCAATGGTAATTCATTTTCTGACAAAAACCCCAAATTTCGCCTGTGAAAAAAAGTATAAACTCAGGCCTTTTTTTCGGTCTCAGGCTTAGTTGAAACGCATAGCTTGGTATAACAAGAGTTCTTAAAAAACAGTGCAGACATTCTGGAGTGATAATAAACAGATTTTGTTTTACGCAGTGAATTTGTTTACAGTTCTAAATTTGCCAGGTGGGAAACAATTAAGGGAGTGTAGCGCTCTTAATCGCTACCCCCATCCAAATCCCCAATATTATCAAATCCTAAAATTCCTAATTGCATATTGAATCGTATGAGCAATAAATTAACCCAAAGCTGATTTATCATTCATTGATTCAATTCCACATAATAAACCCAAATCCCAAATTTTCCATTGCTTCATTTCAAATCCCATATTGAGTCACATGTACAACGAATTTAACCAATAGTTAATTCATCATACATTGACTCAATTCCTAAAAACCTTGACATCATGAAATGATAAATTCAAAACGCATTTCATGATTTCCCTTCCTAGAACCCATCCAACTAAAGCCTCTAACAAATTCCCAGAACACAACTCAAATTGAAACGCAAACTCTTATGTGTGTTTCTGGGAATTTTGACGATAAAATAGTTGACAATTCTCAACTAAAAAATCTATAAAAGGGGAGTGAATCTCAATTTCGTGATTAGTAGATCTCCAGAGGCCGAACCCCTGGCCGCGCGCAATACGACTAAGTTACAAAAAATAAAATAAACATTAGTTAGCAAAAAGGTTGCCTTTTCGTCTTTGGGGATGCTTGACCCTTGATCCGACTTTTCAAATTGTTTCAAATTGCGTTGTCCCAAATGTCTGGTTACGGTACCTCAGGTTAGCTTGGCTTCGGGAGTTAAATAGTTTTTCGAGTGACGTCAAACGATACGCATTCATTCGACGCACCAAGTACATCGGAACATCCCGCAGCTGAATACCAGGGGACTTCCTATAAAGAGGCAAAGCACGTTAACGACGCCGCCGATTCAGGACCTACCAACTTATCCTAGGAAAGAACGTTAACGACGCCGCCGATTCAGGACCTAACGGCTTATCCTAGGAAAGCACGTTAACGACACCACCGATTCAGGACCTAACAACTTATCCTAGGAAAGCACGTTAACGACGCCGCCGCCTCAGGACCTAACAACTTATCCTAGGCAAGCACGTTATCCACGCCGCCGATTCAGGACATAACAACTTATCCTAGGGAAGCACGTCAACGACGCCGCCACCTCAGGACCCAACAGGAGATTGAAAACCAAGGAATAGTCGATTTACAAAATAGTGGAATGATGCAAAGACAAATTGACAATGAAATAAATCGCTCTCAAGGTGTAGTGGAGAATTTTCTATTGTCATCGAGTTTGGTATTCCCGGCCTCTGGGCGTCTCGGTCTTCGCCATCCCTCCATCGCAGACAAGGTCTGCCGCGCTCTCGCCTTGCATACATCCTGCCACAAAAGCCTTTCCGGCCAAGCTCCTCTTCTCTCATTCGTACTAGGTGTCCTGCCCAACCGAGTCTACCGAGCTTGATTTTTCTTACAACATTAGCTTCAAGGTAGATCGCGTACAACTCATGGTTGTAGCGTCTCCGGAATCGTCCTCTCTCACATACGGGCCAACAATTCTCCTTAAGACCTTCTTTTCGAACGCGGCTAAGAGTTCAGGGTGGCTTTTATTGAGCACACAGCACCCAGGTCCCAGATCCATGCATGAGTACTGGTAACACAATGGTCTTGAACAGTCGTAGCTTGGATGCTCTGGATAAATTTCGGGATTTAAAGAGCCTTGATAGACCATAGTAGGCTTTGTCGGATTTGATCGGCCGTTCGCGTATTTCTTCTTCCATATTCTTATCGGCTGATACTATTGACCCAAGGTAGTTCAAAGATTGCACTACTTCAAATTCGTTCTCCTCTACCCTGACAGTTTGACCAACGTTAGGTCTTTTCTTCGCAGAAGTTTCCACCATGCACTTAGTTTTCCCTTCACTAATGTGCAGTACCAGTTTTTGTGCCGCCTGCTCGATCTGGGTGAAGGAATCCTGTACCGAATCGGATCTACCGATGATGTCGATGTCATCTGCGTAGGCAAATATCTGGCTGGACTTGGTGGCAATAGTCCCTCTAGTTGTAAGGCCAGAATCACCGATTGCTTTCTCCAGCGCCAGGTTGACGTTGAGGTAGGCCAGACCGTCTCCTTGTCGGAGTCTATAGCGTTTGAAATAATAGTGAAGAAGAACGTGTCATTCGAACTGACGCTATGGCGGCTTGAATCACCAAACATTGAACCTAAGCGTTACCCATCAGGCTAGTGGCCGATTTTTGAATTCGATTTTCAAACTCGACTATACTCCACTGATGTGAATTGTTATGTTATCGCTATGGTATACGGCTCTGATGTATTTTCTTATTCGATTTTCGTTCGGTGTTCTTCACTATTTTGCTTGTGAATTATGTGTGTATCTGTTAGATACGCCACAAGTCCATTAAATATGTTTATTGGTTTGGACAGCAATCCCGTTATTTTTACTTGACTAGTTACGTTGGTCATGGTCATCCTACAAAGTTGTACCAATTTCTTTGCAATCCCGAACTCTTTCATGGCATTATATAGTTCTACCCTGGCTATGCTGTCGTAGGCGGCCTTAAAGTCTATAAATAGATGATATATTGGAATCTTACGTCCACACACTTTTCCATTGCCTGCCTAAGGGTGAATATTTGATCAAACGCTGATTTGTCTGGGACGAAGCCACGCTAATATTGACCAATGACGACTTTAGCGTAAGCGGCTATCCGATCTTGTAGGATAGTGGAGAGTATCTTATATGTGGTATTCAGCAATGTTATACCCCTATAATTGCTGCAAAGTGTGATATCTCCCTTCTTGTTTGGGGTAAATTATTCCACGACGCCAATCTTCCGGCATCTCCTCTTGCTCCCATACGTGCATCACGACCTCATGAATTGCGTAATGTAACGCCGTCCCTCCTTGTTTGATCAGCTCAGCTGGTATGCCATCAGCTCCGGGGGTTTTATTCGATTTGAGCTGTCTTATGGTTTTTACTGTTTTCGCAATGGTTGATGGCGGCAGCATTTGGTCTTGATCTTGCATTGGTGGAGCCTCCAATTCTTCTGTGAGCTGACCATTTAGCAATTCATTGAAGTGCACTTCCCATCGTTCCAGAATGCCTTCAGGATCGGTGATCCGATCACCCTCTTTATCGTTACAGTAAGTGCAGCGTGGTGTGCACCGCGTCATACTGCGGATTAATTGGTAGAACTTCCGCGCCTTGTGCGGACCTCGCTCGCTGCTTTGCTCTATTTCATAGACAAGGTTTTCCCAGGCACTTTTCTTTTGTCTGTGGAGTTTTTTTCAGGACTTCTGAGCTCTTTATATTTCTCCTCGCGTATCCGCGTCCTATGAGACTCGCCCGGTATGCAGCATTCTTACGTTCAGTCGCTAGTTTGCACTCATCATCAAACCAGTCGCTCCGACCTCTACGACTACGGCCTAAGATGGAGTTGCCAGTACTATTGACAATATTCTTAAGGTGTGCCCTTTTCTCTTCTACGCCCGGCATTTTGGCCCCAGAACTTACTCTCCCTCCACCGAGCTTTTCGAGGGCGAGTCCTAGCGCATGACCAAATATATTACTGGTGATTTCAATGCGTAAGGCAGCCGTGTTAATTCGAGCCTGATCGCCGGATCCAATACGTCTCCGTAAGGCAATCCGCGCTCGGAAAACTATACCAACAAGATAATCATCCGAGTCGACGTTGGCACCTCGGTACGTTCGACCGTCATCAGGCTCGAGGAGTGGAGGCGATCATCAACAAGTCGTCAATTTGGTTGCGAGTGGTGAAACCCATCAGGTGATGCCCACGATTTTCACATGGTATCTTGTGCACAATTCCGACTGGTTGTTACATTCTAACAGAACCGACGAGGCTGGGAGGCTGGCGGAGATGTTTGCTGTAAGCCACAACTTGACTCAACTCGTGGGGGAGCCAACGCGAGTACCGGATGCCCGAGGCGATTATGCGAACACCCTGGATCTGTTTTTGACATCCGAACCGAGTATTTATACCGTAGAGGTTTCTGCGCCACTGGGAAACTCAGATCACGCAACCACTTGCATACCAAGCGAATAAACGGCCTAGGCAGCTTCGCCATGTATGGAAGTATGAGGCTGCAAACTGGGACGATATGCGAGATCCTTTCCATGGTCGGAGGTGTGCTTCGGAAACTGCGATGTTAACGCTTGCGCGAAGTCGGTATCAGAGATTATTCTCCTGGGGGTGGAGATGTATATTCCACATTCCATCAAACGAAGTTCGTCTGATAAACCTTGGTTTGATAAAAAATGCGAGCTGATTACAGCGGCAAAAAATAGAGCTTTTAAGCAATGGCGCTCCAATCCCACCGATGTTAACAGAACGAATTTTGTTAGAATCAGAAACACGTGCAACCAGGCAATTGATACCGCGAAGAAGGCTCACAACGACAGGGTGATCAATAAGCTCCTTCGGTGCCCAACTGGTTCGCGCTCCTTCTGGTCAATGGCAAAGGCTGTCAGCAGTAACTTTGCTTCCTCCTCTTTCCCTCCGTTGGCGACAGACAGCGGGACGTTAGTAACGAATCCAAAGGATAAAGCTAATGTGTTCGCGAATTTATTTTCCGCGAACTCAAACCTCGATCCCGGTCTTTTGGAGCCACCTGTGATCTCGCCGGTACAGTCTTCCATGCGGGATGTGAGGTTTCGTCCGCGCACTATCCAACGCATTCTACGTCAACTGGATTGTAGGAAGGCAACCGGCCCGGACGGAATACCAGCAATAGTCCTTAAGAACTGTGCTCCAGAACTATCGCCGGTTCTTGGCAGACTCTTCCGCTTATCTTATGCACGGAGGACCTTTCCTGCCTGCTGGAAAATTGCTCGAGTTCAGCCAATCCCAAAGACGGGAAAAAAGTGTCTCCCACAAAATTACCGTCCGATAGCATTACTGTCTATTTTATCTAAGGTAATGGAAAAAGTCATCAATACAGAGTTGGTTAAGTATTTGGAGTGCAACGGTCTTCTGAATGATCGTCAATACGGATTCCGTGGCAGGCGGTCCACAGGAGATCTTTTGACACTTATAACCGATATATGGACATCTGCGATTGAACGGCATGGTGAGTCAAGGGCGGTCGCATTAGATATCTCCAAGGCTTTTGACAACGTCTGCCACGGGGCATTGCTGAGCAAACTTCGTTCATATGGACTTTCCCAACAGCTTTGTGACTGGACGAGGAGCTTCCTCGAGAATCGATCGATCCGGGTTGTTGTGGACGGCGAGTGTTCGGATCTATATCCTGTTAATTCGGGGGTGCCCCAGAGTTATATTTTGGCTCCAACCTTGTTCTTGCTTCACATAAATGATTTGTTGGAGACAACGGATAACAAAGTGTTCAGTTTTGCGGATGATAGTACGCTTGTTTCCTCCTTTTCGAGTGATCGGCCGATTGGTGCATCAACGTCGCACCAGCTGAGATGTAGACAGATTGACTCCTGAACCAGGATCTAGATAAAGTCCTGCAGTGGGGAAAGGCCAATCTTCTCGACTTCAACGCAACGAAGACCCAGTATACAACATTCACAAAGAAAACTGGATCATCGGTTCCACAGCTGATGATGAGTGGCCGGGCCCTCGAGGCTGGGGAAAGTTTGAAATTGCTCGGCGTCACGGTCTGTGGGAATGTATCATGGCATAAACACGTATCTGGTATCGCTAGATCAGCCTCAGGAAAACTGAGTTATCTTTTTAGAGCCAAGAAATACTTTACTCCGGCCCAACTTCTTCTCCTATATAAATCTCAAATTAGACCCGCGCTCGAATATTGCTATCATGTTTGGAGCTCGGCTCCTAAACATACCCTCGACCTACTTGAGAGCATACAAAGACGAGCGATCCGCCTGATCGGGGATTCGGCGCTGACGTCGGGACTACAGTCGCTATCACATCGAAGGCGCGTGGCCGACCTCTGTCTGTTTTACAGATATTATCACGGGTGCTGTTCTTCGGAGATTCTTGGTATTGTTCCACGCAATTCGGTTTATATGCGCTCCACAAGACAATCCGACGGATCGCACCCGTTTGTGGTTCATCTCCCGATAGCGCGAACATCCCTGTATCAGAACTCGTTCCGTTACAGAGCGGGGAAGCTGTGGAACTCCCTTCCCACGCGAGTGTTCCCGGAGCGTTACAACCTGCAACTGTTCAAAAAGAACTGCAACAGTTATTTGATGGCATCTCGGGGCGCCCACTCGACGCTATAGGTTCGCCTTTCCCGAGAGAAGTCTAATAAAAAAAAAAACAAAAAAAAAAAAAGGGATTGACAGCCTGTTCGACGACTCTTATGTAGGCCCCTGAACGTTTATGAAGCTTATGTTCTTAAACTTGCCCCGCACGCGCCTGCCTTATATTCGGCCAGGGCATCGGCTATCTGCTGTGTAGCTCAAGCTCTCTATAGTGAGCGGACGTTCCATGAGAAAATTTTTAAATCGCTTACCCATTTTCATTTCCGTGGTCGTCGTCGTGTATCCCGTCCATATACGAGGCGTTTTAAATTTTCCATAATAGTTTGCTTTTCCGCGCAAGGCTATTAGCCTTGTGCTAACCTTTCTCAGGATGTTGCTGCATGTATTGGTTCACTAGTTGGCGGGTGCCAAAGTAGCTATCCAGGAGTGTCACGTGGAGACTGCATGTCAACTTGGATTTAACAGGGACAGGGATCGTCCTGGCCTTCGCCGCTGAGTTGGATCTCAGCTGAGTGGCACGAGTATGGAAATCTCGTATTTGGTTATTTTTTTGATTCACTCGTTGCTGCCGTAATGGGTGTCTGGCACACGCCTTTAAATCTATTCTGTTCATACTTGCGAGTGAGAAACCGCTGTCTCCATACAGTGAACAGGTTTCGATGTAGTTAAGTTGTTAGCCCGTGTGTTCCTTGCGAATCTCAAGACGATTATAGGTAGATCACGGTAAATACTGAGAAACACATCACTTAAAATCCAGACAATTCACATTATACTCTACACGACGTCAGAGTCTGAGAAACTGATATACCTTAAATCCCGCCATAGAAACGTAAAGGCTGACTAAGTAGTCTCGAAGTTCCTGATGAAGACCGTCCCGTTACACAAGTCGATTGGTGGCAATTACATCATATAACACTCGTTCATACGAAAACGAACCTCCTTGCTAACAAATTCATTTTCGCGGGCGGGTAAGGACAGCAAAACCCAAATATACACACACTGTTTAGTGGCAAATATGCTCTGTGCCGTCATGTAGAGTTGTTTGCCATGTGAACTACTGCGTGGCGTTGTCCTTGAAGCTCTGGTTCTCCTGACGAAATTCATCTACATTCACTTCAATTATCTATTAAGTTATCTTGAAGAAGATCGGTGGTTAGACAGGCACCTGGCCCTACCGCAGGAAAGGGTGGTATGAGTCCACAGGCACTCGCGCTGATAAATACACAAGCGCCCTGCAGATCACCGTGTCGGTCCTCGATGAAGCCGTCGATGTAAGAAATCAGTACCAATCTGACTTATCTGAGAAATCCCTGTCAAGCTTTTTTTGGGGTTCAAGAGGGGTGAATCATCCTCGGTTACCGTTTCTATTGTATTATAATGAGCTCAACCGACACCGCTCACTCCAGTCGTTGATCACCAAACACGAGTCACAATGATCACTAATTACACTTTTGACATTAAGTCAATTCACAACACCTCGGAGCTCCAGTTAAATCAGCTAGGGATCACACATGTTAGTTGCCCCCAAATGATGGAAATTGAATGAAAATCACTCTTTAACAACAGTACTACAATCTTAACAAAAGTACTAAAATTTGAGCATAAGTGCTTAGTGCGTGCTGTTCAAATTACTACTGACTCTACATTCTCAACCGAAATCTTAGTATCCCAAACGAAAACTCACCCCTGTTTACTCTGACGACGCGCTCGTGATTAGATCTGTAAACTATTCTTGGCGGACGGCTCTTCGCGGATGGAGCATCATTCCGGGAATGGGTAAGCAGCAGGTGGCTGAAAATCTACTCATGACCAATAGAATGAGAGCTGCTGGTTCATAACGTTTGGTGAATTCGATCATACACATTCGTAGTTGTTTACAAGAAATTTATTTCAGCATAAGATAAACAATAAACTCATGAGTGGGATATCGTAACACAAAATTCAGTACCGGAAACCCAAAAAAGGGGTGATTTAAGATAAACAATGTAATTCATGGTATAGCCGGAATCCGTGTGTTTAATCCTCTGGAGTTGTACTATGGGCAGTCATTCCATTTAACAGTTTCACTGAAAAACCGTATAAAAGTAATGAAATACAACACTAAGAAAATATTTCAAAACTATAAAAAAAACCAATTTTCTTGCTAATACATGAAAATTCAATTTAAAAAATTGAGTTTTAAAAAACAGCACTTTTCCCCGAATGGTATAAATAGAAATAAAATTTATTAAAACCCACAGTGTAATTTATAAAGATATGAAGTTTTGTGCATATGAAAGTACTAGTCTTTAGCTTCAAAAAATATGTTTTATTTCAGTTTTATAATACAAAATGGTGGCACAATAGCGCACGTAATATTGCACTTACTTACCTTCATGGCAAATCTGATGCAGTCTGCTATGAAAGCAAAACGAAAACGAGCGTAAAGGTTTCCATTCAACAGGAAGGTCTTCCCACCGATTTCCCTAGCCTTCGTATTCTCTACATAAAATTCCATGAAAATTTCAATATTCCCCCTCTTAAAGTAACAAAAGACCTCTCGGCTTTTCGACAATACATTTGCCGAACATGGCATCTGGCCCCCAACGCAACGAACCCGTCAGAAATAAGTTTTTCGGCCCCAATCGGTTCCAACAATTTACTATCAGGATGTCAGAGGACTTCGGTCCAAAACCCATTCGATCTTACAAAATGCTCATTCCGTTCCCTTTGATATATAAGCTCGGACCGAAAGTAACCTCACCCGCAGCATCAATAGCCTAGAACTGCCCCCCCCCCCCCTTCGCCGTTTTACGCAACGACGATGTTCATCGTTGCTGTCCTGACTTCCCCTGCCGATGCGTCCTGCTTGCCATCCAAAACGGAATAACGTCTTCTCTTATCACCATCTCTTCGTCCTCCAACCTCGGCTATGTCGATTTAAAAAATTGAACATTGCTTAAAGTCCTTGTACATCATATGGTTCTACATACCGCCTTCGCAAACTATCGTGGCATACGAACTCGTAATTGCTACACTCGACTGCTTAACCGAGCTGAGTTCTTCCCAAGACGACATTGTAGTCGTTGGCGATTTTAACCTCCCCCATCTCCAATGGACCCGCCTGTCACGTGGGAGACCGGGGTTCGATTCCCCGTCGGGGAGCCTCTGGTGCAAGACTAATGACCTTGCCCGGAAAAAAACGAATCATTATGGAAAATTTAACAAGCCTCAGGACTTGCAAAATAAGGCCAAGACCGGTTCCCGGTTGTAGTGCCGATGATGATGATGATCTCCAATGGACCCTGTCCGACGATAAGTCCCACTACATCTCAATCCCCAATACTTACAAGGAATGCCTCTTTGTAGACAGCCTCACCGACTCTAGCCTATGTAATGTGCAATTTAAGCAATGTCCTAAACCATCTGGGCAGACAACTTGACCCTGTGTTCCCGACAGGCCCCTATAATTCCTCATTTGCCTTTAGTCCACACACCCTCTCAACTATTGAGAGCCACCACCCCGCGCTTCTCATATCCACGACTGCTCAGCCTACTGCTCAGCCTACTCCACACCTTGCCCCAAACTACTTTTCTTACAACTTCTGAAAAGCCAATTTCCGACTCATAAATGAGTACCTCAGCAATATCACACTCCGCTTAAACGATATAAGTGTAGATGTCGCTACAGCCTCGCTCTACACAGAAATCTACAACGCCATATCCCTATGTGTCACATATTCCCGACAGAGGTTATCGTTCTCATCGCTCCCTTGGTATAACTGCAAACTACGTACCCTTCGTAGCAAGAGGAATAAGTTGTGGAACACTTTCCTAAATACGCGTTCTCCCCTGGACTACTCCACCTATCTCGGTTACTTTTATCAATTCACAGAGCTTTACAGCTCTCTCTACTACAATTACCTCACCAAAGCTCAATTCAACCTGATCAACGACCCCAAATCTTTCTACCACTTCATCAACTAGAAACGCAGATCTGATGTCTACCCCAACTCTCCTTTTTACGGCTAAACTACTACAACCCAACAATGGGAGTCATACCATTGCCAATCTTTTCGCGTCCTTCTTCTAACTATCCTTCACGGACCTATCTTTCGGGCCTAACCTCTCTTACTTTGCTGGCCTGTCTGAATTCTCCCTCGGCCCTCTCATCAAACTACTTATTATTATTATTATTTATTGGCCTGTGCGAACCCGGAAGTTCATGACCTCACCGACTCGACTCCGCCATTGTTGTCCTGTGCACTCTCCTTCCACGCGCGACCATCTGATCCGATCTCCTTAAGGTCAAACCTAACACTGTCCTCCCGTCTCCGTCGGGGCCGTCCTACCGGTCTCTTTCCCGTCGGTTTACCGCCAAGAATTCTACGCACGGTCCTATCGTTGCCCATTCGCGCCACATGTCGGGCCCATCTTAATCTTCGCGACTTGATTACTCTCACTATTGTAGCTCTTCCAATTCGTGGTTATGGAGTTTCCTCCATTGTCCTGCCTCCTCGTCATATTTACCGCCAAAGATACGCCTTAAAACTTTATTCTCGAACACGCGGAATTTGTTTTCTTCCCGTTTTGTGAGAGCACATGTTTCGCAACCGTATAGAACAATCGGCATGATTATGGTTCCATAGACACGGAGCTTTATGTTACGTGGTAGCAGTTTGGATTTGAGCAGTTTACTCTCTGCGTGGCAACTAGCGTTGCCGGAGTGTAGTGTTTTGTTAATTTCCTTCGACATTTCGTTACTGGCCGTCAGTATCGTTCCCAGATATTTAAATGGTTTAACTTTTTCAAATATCTTGCCTCTGAGGTATATATGTATTCCCTGAGTTCCACCTGCTCTCGCCGTGATCATGTATTTTGTTTTGTCTTCATTTATTTGTAAGCCCACCTCTTCTGCCGTTTGCATAATGATTTCACAGTTTTTACTTACAGTTTCTAGATTATCGCCCAGAACGGCGATGTCATCCGAATATGTGACCCCGTTCAGGGATGATCCGATCATGTTGTCGTCTGGTACCTTTCTGATCACATACTCGAGCACAAGGTTAAAAAGACACGGTGAGAGGCCACCCCCCTGTTTTGGTCCGTCTCGGATTTCAAATGGTTCTTAGGGCTGGTTTTCTATTCTAACTAGCCCTTTATTTTCGTTCATGCAAATTTGAATAAGGACGGCATCTTTTTCCGGATTCCCAGCTCAACTACAATATAGTAAAGTCTTTGCCTTGCGACTGAGTCGTGGGCTTTTTTGAAGTCAACGAACAGTTGGTGAACCGTCTCTCCGTATTCCCACTTCTTTTCCAGCAGTTGTCATCAAACTACACATTCAACAATACCAAGTTATAGAAAAACTTAAACAACTGAATGACGATTTCAGTCCCCGTCCAGACGGATTTCCTGCTATCCTCTTAAAAAAATGTTCCTCTTCTCTCTCTATCCCCCTCGCTACAATCTTCAATATATCCCTTGCACAAGGTCTATTCCCTGACTTTTGGAAATCCTCTTACATAACCCCCATACATAACAAGGGGCCAAAAAAACGATATATCCAATTGTCGTCCCATTGCTAAGCTTTCGCACATTCCTAAACTGTTCGAGGGCCTTCTATTTGATGCGTTGTGTTTTCGCTGCATACCCATCATCTCTCCCAACCAGCACGGCTTCCTCTCCGGCAGGTCCACTACTACCAACCTTGCCGAATTCACATCCCCCTACACTCCTTGCTCTGGAAAATGGCGATGAAGTCGATGTAATCGCTACCGACTTTAGCAAGGCCTTCGACAAAATCTGCCTCGGTTTTAACCCCTGCTGATTAAGTGGATCTCATCCTATCTCAATTATCGAACCTGCCGCGTGCGATTTAGATCCACCCTCTCCGATCCTTTTTTGCAACCTCAGGTGTCGCCCAGGGCAGTCATCTCGGCCCCCCCACCCTATTTATCTTAACCATTAATGACGTTAATCACTCCTTCATCTCGCTTTACGCGGATGATACCAACATTTTCAAGACAATCGGCTCTCCCCTAGACCCCCCACTTCTTCAATCGGATCTTGACAGCTTTTCGACTTGGAGCCAAAATAACTGCCCTGAACTGAATATCGCCAAATTTCACACAATCAGCTTCTCTCGGAAGGCCCCCCCCCCCCCCCCCCCCCCCACCCAGCCGCACTCCTATCTCTTACTGAACCAACCGATGAAATCGGTTGAATCGATTCGCGACCAGGGCGGCCTATGCGACAAGGAGCTAAAATTTACCGCACATATTGATGACATAATCCTTAAGGTCAACGTCCCCCTTGGCTTTGTCAAAGGCTGGTCGAAGGAATTCCCAAACCCCTACGTCACCTGATCACTTAATTGTCTCACATTCGCAGGATCGAGAGCGTTCAACGTCGTTTCTTGCGCCTTGCCGCCGTGGACTAAACTGGTAAAATCCGCTAACTCTACCACCATACACAAGCCGGCTCCCTTTAATCAATCTTAACACACTTGAAGAGCGCAGAATCCATGCCGACATCATTTTTGTCCATCGTCTTCTGTCAGGCTTAATCAATTGTCCAAGTCTGCTCTCCACTATAACATTTCACACAAACCCCCGTAACGTACGTAACCCTCGACCCTTTTACTTGCTCGCTCATTACACTTCTTATGGCGCTAACGAAACCATCTCACGTATGCGACTGTAGTGCTCTAAAAAGCCCTACCACCTTTTTTCCCCATTCATACATCCTAATCCCAGTAATCCTACACCAAAACCTCAAAACTAATCAAAATCCTGAAAAACCGAAACTAAATCCAAATTTTGCAATAAACGAATCAAATATTCGTTTATCGCTTTGCATTTGCCCCACGGCATAATCTAAATTCAAAATCCAGAAATACCTTTCAATCTGGTAAAATCCCTCCTAAATTAAATAAACCAAACCCATGGCAAATCGTACCAGATGTTCAAATTTGCCACAAACAAACAAAACGCAAATTCAAGTACAAATCCTCATATGCAAATAGTTTCCTGAGAATTCAGAAAACTGAATTCTTATCTAAAACAAACGTTGAGCATCACACGAAATGTATCGAAAATCGAGATTTTCCATCTGAAACGTTTGTTTCAAGATACAAATCTCGATTTGGTGCCGTTTAAAAGGTGATGTATCGCGATCTGGAGGGGGCAGTCAATTAATGAACATAGTCCCCGGTGGAAGTGCTGAAGGACCACGAGGCAGTTAATCAATGTACATAGTCCTCGGCGGAAGTACTGCAGGAGCACGATGAGGGCAAACAGTATCTAAGTAACATCATAGAGCAAGGTCCTTGTAGGTGGTGTCCCTAGGAGAATCGTCCTTTTTTTTTCAAGTAAATAAAATAAAGGTGAATTTACGATATCAAACGTATTTTTATTATTTGGAATTGTGCGTTAGTTACGAAACGTTGGCCGCTCCAGCACAGGCGACGACTTCCAACCAAGAACCGGTGAGTAGAGTCGTGGCACGCCCATAAAACAGATCGTTGCAGCTTTCCTCGATTTCGGACATCACCAGCAGGCGCCAGGTTGCACGGCGCTGGGACACTATTCTTGAAACGACGTCCCACGAACGAGTTGGTCGTTGCTCTTCCCTCAAGGTTTGAGGAAGCACGGCGGCGACCACATCACCTCAGGAGCTGTCTTAAGAGATGCCTCATCCTTTTCAGGACAAGGAGACACGCTACCTGGGAGTGAGACCAGTAGTAACTAAAACTAATACCACACTACGACGGGCCAACTCTTTCCCCACTTCCTTCGACTTCAACCTCTCCGCTACCCCTCTCAAACGTCATCTCAGAAGATACCGGTCCTAAACCCGCCCCCTCCTTCCAATAACCCCTATACCCTGCAATCCTACCTCTTCTCCTTCGCTCTTAAACTAGTATCCCCTACATCTTTCCAGCCCCACCCACAATTTCAACGACTCCCCTCCAGCTCACTAACCTCGCCCCCTTACCAGTCCGTCAAAATGCCGTTCACTGTCGCCGTCTCACAAATGCGGCATTTGCCACCCCCACACACACTCGCTCTTCGCCAGCCCCCTACCTCCCCTAACGACCAGTCCCCTTCACCGTCCTGGTTTTATCTCCTTTTTTTCGTCTTTTTATTATGTTGGAATTCCTACATTCGATTTTAAGTTAGTCTGTGAGGTATTATATTAATTTAATTTAAGCTTGAATTAATCCTAATAAATTAGGATTCTGCCCTCACTAAACTAAACTAAACTAAAAAAAAAGAAAAAAAAAATGCGCAGTGCTACATGTCACAATTTTTAATCTGGAACAAAAAACCAAAAAGTTTCCTCAAACATAGTCAAAAATCTAGTGAACACCGTAGG
This sequence comes from Microdon myrmicae, assembly GCA_963931805.1. Classification (NCBI taxonomy): domain Eukaryota; kingdom Metazoa; phylum Arthropoda; class Insecta; order Diptera; family Syrphidae; genus Microdon; species Microdon myrmicae. The sequence continues at coordinate 238,143,612 of OZ007497.1, read as the reverse complement.
ATATTTTCGAAAAATTGATTTAAGATCAGTGGTGTGGGGGCTAGTCCTACGCCCAGTTTGAAAAACATGGAGCCGAAATATTTGAAGTTGAAGTTTGGGTAGTGAAATTTTGTTGACATTTTCATTTTACCTCTAATCTACGATTCATGCGGCATACAATTGGCATGTGGAGGTTCTTTAAAGCATTCCCAAAGAACCACCCATTTCCTTAAATCAACCTGCCTTTCCCTCACTCAATCAAGCCATTTTACTTACCTGCATTACCTTTCACCTGGAAAGTTTATCACATGCATTCATATCATCAAATCACCACCGTTCATAATACATGAACGATACCAACCCAATCGGCTCAGCTGGTCAGCAATCTCGATCGGTAAACACACGCCAATCTAGCAAGGTGTTCTTGTTCCAACAATCGGTTGGTCCAAAAGACACACCATGGCAAATCGCTTGCTTATACAGATCGGTTGCATACGCGATAAACTAGCATCGAATTGGACGTGATCATAGTTTGTTTTTTCCTAAACAATCTAGCAATGGTCACGTCCCATGTTTTGTTCACTAATACAAAGCATAGCGCAACTCGCGCCTAACTGCCAAGAGCCAAATTCTTTGCCAGTGTAAATATTCACACTGGAATTCGACCCTCGACTCGCTATGGATGCAATGCACAATTGACGTGGATAAATACACAACCGTCATTGTGTAATCACCCTGATCACCAGATCAGGTCCCATGGTATCGTTCTCCTAAAGAACCTGTAGCGTTCTACGAACGCACAATTCCACCCAGGTAAGGTTCCTACCCTTCAAGGAACATACTTACCCTGAAAACGTTACACGCGCCCACAGACGCGTACCACTAATTCCGCTAGGGCCCTGAAACATTTAGCCAACGTTGAGCCCGACACTAAAAAGCAAAGAACTGAACGTCCCAAAGCTTTCAATATCAAGCTCAACAAGTCGATTGTAGCATACCTGAAACAAAGGTAAAAACATCCATTCATCTTATTCCCAAAGACTTAAATGCGCCACACTCCAGCACTGCACAATCTGAAATCTTGAACATCTACACGATGCTACAAGGAATCGCTATCGTCGGTAAATTAGCCGACCAACGGATGTACATGCCGGTGGTCTGCCACAAAGACCACTAAATCCATCGGTAAACAAAAGAAACGGCAACTTCATGCAATAAAGCATATCGCCTATCCGCTACCAAATTGTAGGCAACCGTAATTATTTCAACGAGATAATTCGGAAAATGTATGAGGTTAAAAACCTACAAAGGAACTATTCCGATCCCACGGTCCCTTTTGAATTTCACACCATTAGAAAGATCTAATGTATTTCGGGTGTATTGACAAAAGTCAAACAAGACCCACGGACAGTACGTCCAAACAACCATTGAATATCTCCGGTCTGCGCGCCAGATGTGCCGTGCAAACACAAGGCCTGGGAGATGAGTTCGATCACCACCACGGATGGTGATAAGGATGTATGCGTCGATTGACTTTCTCCTTTTCAGGAATCTAAAATTACCACTGGGACTTAATAACATGCTGCTAACAGAGATTCGGAAATTCTGTTAGCAGAGCGAATAGGAAATTTCTCTGTGCAGATATAGATGCGATCTGTATCAGGGTATTTTGGATTGAGATAGAACCAGTCTAAGTCAGACATCAATCGTCAACGGGACGACAATTCATACAGAGAGGGAGATACGAAAAAGCAAATGATTAATTGTTCCTAGTAATGTATCCTAATTTCTTGTAACGTAATCTAAGCGAGTAACGTGTTTTCGTTCATTTATAAACAATTCGTTTTATGAAATAAAAAAAGATTAAATTCGTAAACGATCTGCGTGTTTTATTTGTGCTGTTCGCTCGGTGGATTCTTTGTGTGCTAGCAGTGTTCGGCAGAACGCTGCAACCAGGACCTTCAACGAAGGACAATCAACATCCGCTAAAAGTGTCAACCTAAATTACATCCAATAAACATTCGCCAAAGTTAAATTACACCAAATAACCTTCCAGCAAAAACCCTCGTACCATTAGCTAAGGCAAACAAACGCGTATCTTAGCGTTTGACCCCCGAAATAGCGTTTCTGTTGACATAATACTCAGAAACCTAATTCTGCAATAAGAATCGCTAGTATAAACACAGCAACCTTTTTCGGCCGCTATACGAGCGACCATCTATTTGCACAGCTGACCTATTTGAATTCAAATATCGTTAGTCAGTTTTTGTTGTCGTTTTTCCCTATTCGACTGCAGCCGATATATGAAATACTGTTCTTCCCATGTACATGCCCTCTTCCTATCAGTTTTAACACGGTCAAGATACACGATTCCAGATAAAATTCCAAATCCGTTTTGTTCTTTTAAAGTGAACTTTTTACGATACTTTCGGCGATCCTGAAGCAGTGTAGGCGTTCATCGCTAAAAGATTAAGTGAACTTGGTTGCGAGTAATTTCTGAGCTAATAAACATTAGAATATATTAAGACTTCTTAAAGTTTTGTTGTGAACCAGTTTTCAAAGACAGTATTGTGAATTCCCAGTTTTATGCTCATGTGCCGATGCCATAACTTAGATAAAATAAAGAACACTTAACAACTAAATAGTTGCGTGCATTTTCATTTTTCTGCTTGCGCGAAGTTCGGGTTATTTTGTGGACAATTTATAGTGAAACAAATGGTAAGTGTTTGGGCGTTGAGTGGATCTAGTGCCCATGTCTGGTACATTCGACAACACCCCACAGGCCAACTAATTGAAGCCCTAAAATTAGGGTAGGAGAAACATCTAGTAGTCAAAATTAAAATCTGAAAACTCATATGTGTCGGAATAATTCGTATAAAGAATAATAAAGACCTCTGTGTCGAAAAAAAACTCTAACTTAGCTTCAGGACTACGCTCGGAAAACGGACTTTTTGACCCACTTACAAGTTTCTCCCCCCATAATCGACTTTTTTTATAATTCTTGGATACTTTAAAGAGTGTTTAAGCCAATAAGAAAACCTGAAAAAAATGTCAAGGTGATACTACCCCTTAAACCCAATAAAGAAAAAAAACAACCAACCACAAAAAAATTTGAAAGTGGACATGAAGTCTTCGTGTACGTTCGTCATGTATATCCTCTTTTAGACATTCTCATTAATTATACTAGAAGCCCTTAATTCACACAATTATGATTCACAGTTGGTCGCCGTGTTGATCCCTAGAGATATTATTTACAAGGGCATCAAGTTGTTTCACAGATTTGTGTAATATTATGAAATTCAACTCCAACCACCAAGAATCAAGCTGGGGCCAATTATTACATATCCGGATAATGACAATGTATCCTTTTGGCAAAGAATACACATGGGAATGGCATATATGGCGACAAGTGAAACAAAAGATCCTTGAAAATTTATTGTCTTGTCTAATAAGAAAGATTCATCCTCAACATCCACAAGTCACAAGGATTGAGAAAGGCCGCATTTAACTTATTGCATTCATAAATCAAAAGTAACAGAGATGAATTTTGGAATGCGAAAAAAGCGGGGGTGTAAGAAATAGCGTCTTGTTCAAACACATACACTAATGGCATATGAATCATGAATAATTCCCAAGCTTTGTGTAGGAGCTGGAGGCAGTTAGGCCCACTGAAAAGAGAGTTTTCCTCAAGGAGTCGTTTTTCAAACACATTAAAGTGCATCCGAACTTATGGAATGAGCTACACTTAACGGCATGGTTATCTACATTGAACCACAAATAAACAAACGACGCCGACACCGGCAGGGTTATAAAATAAAAATCCCTAAAGAATACACACATCAATCCCAAGAAAAAAAAAACAGTAAACCAAACTAAAAAGCAAATTTCAAGCAGCAACAACAGCAATCTCGAACCCTGGATATCCTTAGTGGAATAAGATTCTTAAATCCACAGTTATTTCAATCTAATGCTGGGCTGAGTGCGTCCTTTGGTTTGCGTAAGAATTTCATTTTGTGATTTCGCATACTCTCATGCCGAAATCCGAATCCTCGCAATCAACATTTGAAACATAAAATAAGTGTGTGTAATGCCCAGCGGTGTGAAATAAGGATATCTTTCCATCCGTATACGACAGTTATCAGCTATCATATCGCATTGATGTGTGATTCGTTACAATTGACATATCCTCTCTGGTGTCGCCGCTTTCTTTCTATTAGGGATATGTCGCATTCTGATGAGATCCTGGGCGGTAGCGTGCCAAATGAATTATCAATGAATTTTCGTCCTCACATCAAATGTTATTTCCGCGAATTTGTTGCTGATCTCGTTTTTTTCTTATTGCTTGTCGGATATTTGAAGTAAATTGATGCTGTAAAGATATTTGATGTTTCGGTTGTCGATTCTGAAGGGGAAGTTTCCCATTGAGTTACTTGAATCCCTTGAAGCGCCCGTATCATGTGATCTGGGGTGAACATAAATAGCTTTAGGGTAAAATGATTTTACATTTTTCGGATTCGGGACAATTTTTATATGAGACATTTGCCTTTGTAAATAGACAATTTAATTTTATGGAATTTCCAAACACGGCCTCTAGCCGGAGGCATCAAAATTCGAATGCCAAGAGTTGGATTGTTTTGATGTTTACATCTGTGATCTTCCATCACAGAAGAAGACATGCTACTTTTGGGGGACAAATTATCATGGCACTGTATTGCCGACTATATAAGTGATATGAAATTTCATTTGATTGTCATTGCCAATTATACCCATAAAAGGAGCCGTTAAAATCATTATTCCGTACTAAACGTAAAATCGTTTAGTCATTCTGCTCTGATACGATTATGTTTTTAACGCCACAGTACTACAATATAAGCGAATAAATTTTTGCTTCTTTCTATAAGTTAATGATTTCTATGAGTTGTACAAAACATTTACGTTAAATTTGAAAAAAAAATTGTATATATATATAGCGTTTGCGACGATAGTGAAGAGCGAGTGATTCGAACCGACGCTATCACGGTTTGAATCACTAAAAGATAGAACCAAAGCTCTTACCCATCAGGCCACTACCGCTTATGTGAATTTGATTTCTAAACTCGAATACATTCGACTAATGTGGTAATGGTATATTATTGCTATGGTATACGGCTTTAATGGATGTGCTTTTGGTGGTGTTGTTTTTTACTAGTCGTGTGTGTATCTGCTAGAAACGCCACATCCACTCCCTTCCCAGTAACTTTCGTTACGAACAACTTTGAGACGACTGAGCGAAGAGCGAGCGAGAGAGCGATCGAGAGAATGTCAGAGCAGGCCAGTGGGCTGCTGCTCTGTGTAGAAGTCGTGTGATTGCAAGTAAAGTAAAGTTATGTGTGTGGACGGGAGTGTGTGTGTTATGTCGTACAGATATCACGTCGGGGTCACCACTTTGGGGTTTCGATCCCCAAATCGTCCTAGTCGTCGAGAGTTGGTTATTGATGAAGCTGCAGTCGATGGAGTCCCTGGTGGAGGTTGAATTGCACTTCGCCATCAACCGCCGCCGTGACCGGACGCCCGCCGACGTGCAGATCAATCGCCACCAGGGACTCCATCGACTGCAGCTTCTTCAATAACCAACTCTCGACGACTAGGACGATTTGGGGATCGAAACCCCAAATATATGTATTATATACTAATGTGGGAGAAAAGAAAACCACTGATTTTTTGTTCTTGTCATTTTAAAAGTATCCATATTGACGAAACATTCCATATTGACGAAACATTCTACTACATCTGATCCATATTGACGAAACATTCTACTACACCATTATTACAATCTTCACTTTATACCAATTTCTTATCACAGTGGATAAAATAAGATGATATCCGTTTGGTGCAGAGTCCGGACCATAAGGTCTTCTTCTCAACCAAGCTCACGGAGTTTTTGGCAACTCATTATAGAGTTGGGTGGCCCGGCGATATTCCTCCTGTCAGCCAATTCGGGCTACTTCTAGTCAAGCACCAGATTGAAGCGGTCCAAATACTGGTAACAGTAGATATCACAAAGTAGATAATAATAGATAATTCCTTTCCGAAATCCACAGTTCAACCTTACTCGTTACTACTGACTTGACTAATGTTTAAGCCATAATTACCTACAACTAAAGTATATAAGTTACAAACTAGAGAACTTAAGAACTATCTTAACTAAGCTTAACCTAAGGTAACCACGACAAATTAAGAAGGCAGGAGTAGGGCCGAGAGGTGGGGACAGGTTATAGTAAAGTGTAGAAGCGCCGCTTGAGATTGGTGGCGAGAATGGTTTAGAAGGCGGTGCTCGAGAGCATGGGTAGAGAGGTCAAAGTCGAACAAGGTGGAATTGGAGGGGATATTTCTCAGCATCCGCGAAAGAGGCTCGTTGAGACCACAAGAGTTCCAGTGAGGGGAAATGTAGAGAAGGCGGGGATTACGCGTATTTGGAGGGTTTGTGTTCAGAGAAATTAAGTTAAGGAGGTAGGCGTGTGGCGGTTCTTTAAAGCTTTCCCTAAGAACCATCCATTTCCTACAAAATTACCTTCCTCCTGCTTACCTGCAATCGAGCAGCGTAAGCCACCTTTCATTCGCTTTCACCCGAAAGTAAAACCCCTGTAAGCATGCACATCAATCAAATTATTTCATTCACATTACATGAACCGTACCAACCCAACCGGCTCGGCTTGTCAGCAATTATAAACGATAAACACTCGCTGGCCAGCGTAATTGTTGACACAGCTGTAGCCGATATTCTTGCTACGGCTCATGAGTGAATATTGCTCCAATCCCAAGGTTCGCTACATTTGCGACCAATTTCCTTTATCGGCTATCTACCGATCATGGGATTTGGACACGAATATGATTGACGTTAGACAATCATACCCATGATCATGCCTAATGATGCTCCGGCCTGTAAAACAAACAAACACACAGTACCTCACTGTGTTTATTTTACTTACCAACCTCTGTCCATGTTTCCCCTGGGTGAGACGTACGCTTGCACATCTGCAAGTCAAATTCCTCACCATCATACCCATGTTCCATTTAATTAGATCAAACAAAAGCCACCATAGCCTTGGCCGTAGGCGAGCAAACCTTCCGTTTGCCTATCGCCACGAAAAGTCTATTGCCTGCAATGGCATAAGTCTGGGGCGATTATGTAAGCAGCCGACGTTCCCATGTAGCATCGGCAAAATCACAAATAATGTGCATCGCATCGTATGACCCTTGAAATAGCGTTTCTGTTTATTTAAGACACAGAAACTTATTTCTTCCTTCGGCGATCTTCGCTATCGCTTATCTCAATAATGCCTGCCTTTCAGACCAGTCCATGTTTATTCAGGTGCAGTTTCGTCTTTGCCGATATGCGGGCTAAGGGGCATCGTAATTGCCCTATACGGACACATAGAGAATCCTCCCATTCGATTCTTTTGCGATCGCCCATTGCCCGTCGCCAAGTTGAGCCTACTCGCTCCTCCCACACCGATGTAATTCACCACCGTTGAATCTGACGGATGTGGATTGCATCGGTGAGTCAGATTTTAGCCACCGAACGGAGCAGAAGAACCCAAATTTATCCCCTGTCGGATACACGCGCTAAGGAGTCAGATTTAATATCCCAACGTGCGCGCACGCACTTTCGAGCCGCGACGAGTGTTTTCGTTTTTGTTACACCTAGTTAAGGTCGGCCCAAGGATCATTACATATCTAATCAAGTGCATTGGTAAATGTGTCTTAATTAATTGTATAGTTTGAGTTAAAGGATCACGTCCTACTACATCTTACTGTGTTGTAATTGGTGTCAAAAGACTAATGATCAATAAAGGAACATTAAAATTAATCCAGTTCGTTTTATTTGTTTTGCTTGGTGGTGAATGTAACATCGGTGGATTGACGTTTCGGTACCTTCCCAGTGCTCCTAATAAAGTCGTGGTGGTATTTGTCTGAATCCGTGTCGTACGCCGACACACTAGCAACATACCCCACAGGCGCAGTCGACCGAGCCGGAGAGGAGTCGATGAATGAACATCATGTCAGCCACGACCCTGCGCTCCTCAACGATTCTGAGGTTGACTAATTTGAGGCGGTTAATGTACGGGAGAAGGATTAAGGGGTTTTCCCAACTTAGCCCTCAGAGAGCGAACCGAAGGAAGCGACGTTGAATACTTTCGATTCTACAGATATGCATCTTGTGATAAGGAGACAATACCTGACTAGCATATTCAAGCAGTGGACGGACAAGGGTAAGGTAAAGGGGTCGAATAATGTAAGGGTCGGAGAATTCCTTAGACCATCGTTTCACGAATCCGAAGGCAGAATTGGCTTTCCGGACCGTCTCATCAATATGAGGAAGTTAAGCTCCCTGTCGCAAAGAATCAGAAGATCTCGAATATATTGGACAATGGTCAGGGGTTGGTTATGAAGGGTATAGGTACGTGAGGATGAGTGAATACGCTTACGGGAAATTGTTATAGATTGCTATTTGGGAATTTTAAGTACAAAGCAATTTGTGTCACACCAAGTCGAGAAGCTGTCAAGCTCTGATTGCGACACTGCAGAATCAAGAGTTGACTCGATGATCTTGTGTAACTTGGTATCATCAGAGTATAGGGACAAGCTGGAATTCTTAATGACCTTATCGAAGTAATTAGTGGCCAGTATAAATAGGACAAGATCCAGGTGGCTATCTTGAGTGACCCCAAATACGACAAGGAGGGGTTGCATATCGTGGACCTGAACCGAGCGGAATAAGGTCTATCCTTTAGAACGTAAAAAATTCATTTCAGCAATTCAAGTTGGAAGCCGAGGGCGGATAATTTGAAGAGGATTAGATTGTGGAAGATTTTGTCGGATGCTTTGCTGAGGTCGGGTGCTGAGAGTGTAAAGGAAGTGAACTCAACGAGGTTGGTTGTAGTTGATCGGCTATTGAGAAAGCCATGCTGCCTTGATGAAATAAAAGATTTGCAACGAAAACTAAAAGATTCGTACACAATGCTTTCGAGAATCTTGGGTAAGTGTGACAGTTTGGCGATGGGACGATAGTTCGCGACATCGTTTTTGGAACCCCTCTTGTGAATGGGGGTAGTGAATGACGTTTTCCAAATGTAGGGGATTACGCCTTGAGAGAGTGAGAGATTGAAGGTCAGTGAGAGGGGAACAGAGAGAATGGATGAGCATTTCTTGAGGAGGATTGCAGGATTGCCCATCAGGGCCCGGTGTAAACTTGTCTTTGAATTGCAGTATCTTGGATTCAATTGACGTCGGATCAAAGGAGTTGTGGAGAAGAGGCCCGAGGGAACTACTAGTGTTTTCTTTACTTCGTCCTGGTGAACTCATTGTGATCGGTGTGTTGCGGAGTTTGTTTCTTTTTTGACGAACAGTTGCTGCCGCGGAACCTTCTTTTAGTGACGGTGGGACGAACTAGAACCCCGGGTCGTACGCCGGCACACGACTTCGTACACCACAAGCGTACCACCAAATACCGGTAGCACCCAGGAACACCCCCAAGACAGCAGTAACGACACCCTTCGGACTATTCGAGTTCAACATAATAACCTTCGGTCTCAGAGGTTCAGCACAAACATTTTAACGCTACATCGATTCAGCCCTTCCTGGAGTTGACTTCTGTTATGCGGACATCGACGATATACTCATAGCATCGAAGAACTCGACCGAGAATCGCTCCCATTTGAAATAGTTGTTCGAACGCCTACGGGGATTCGGCCTGATGATTAGCCCAGACAAGTGCCACTTCGGAAAACCACCATGTCTACTGCATCAACGGGCAAGGTGTTTGCCCACTATAAGATAGGGTGGGCACATTAATACATTTTCCCCATCGCACCAATGTACGAGAACTCAGGCGTTACTCGGGCATCTTTTATCGCCCAAACGCTTCGAAACCACACACACATACAGGCCACTCTGATCTAGTATCTGATCGGGGCTAGGTGAAACAACAAACGACCTATTACATGGATTGATTTAGCTGTCCGTCTTTGGCTTATCAAAAGAACAGCTGGGCAATGCCACCTTGCTTCGGCATCCCATCGAGGGAGCTTCATTGGCCATACAGTGCGACCCTTCAGACACTGCAATGCGGGCCGTAGTCGAGCAAGAATAGGGCGGAGAATGGCAATCGCTGGGTTTCTTTTCAAAGAAACTGAACCCAACCCAGCGATGTTGTAGCACCTATGACAAAGGATTACTAGCTACATACAACGCAGTTAAGAACACATGATTGAAGGACGCCATCTCACCATCAGACATGCGACAAACCACTGGTCTACGCCTTCCAGAAGCAGGCGGAAAATAGGAGCGTCACCTCGACTTCGTCGCTTAATTCAGTAGCCAGATCAAGTACCATCCGGAAGCCCAGAATGTAATTATGGATGCCTTTTCACGAATCGACTCAATTCAAATTCTTGCTCCCATCAACAACGCCGACTTAGCACAGACACAACGAGGCAATCGTCAAATCGAGTCCCTATTGAAAGCGAAGGCAGCACTAGATTTGCATAAGCTTCCTTTCAAAGTTTAAACTCCGCGGGGAATGTTTCACCGGTGTCCATATTGACATAAGGGAACCACTAACCCCATCGAGAGAATATACATACCTCCTCACGAAGATCGACCGTTTTACATGGTGACCAGAAACCAAGCCACTATGAACAGTGAGCGCAGAGAGTCTGGCGAAAGCATTCTATGCAACCTGGGTCACCCGGTTCGGTGTCCCAGAAACTATCGTCGCAGATAGAGGGCTACAGTTTAAGGCAACCATTTTTGAAGGCTGCCCGAGTTACGTGGATGCCATAGGAGTCGCTCGACCGCTTATAACCCTCCATTCAACGGGATGATATAGCGATATAGCGGTCGCCGAAAGTCTCACTGATGTGTTATGATGCCAGCCAGCGGCTCGGTGTCCTACCCGCAGTCCTCTTGTGCCTACGAACGAGTATTAAGGAGGACCTGGGAGGATCCACAGCAGATATAAGATGCAGAACCAATCTGCGGTTTTCTTAAGAATTTTTCGCAGACGTCGAACCACGACAGGATCAGTTGATCCACATGCGTGGAGAACCTGGGCGAGCTCAGGAGCCAAGTTAGGGCAACGCCTTTCTCTAGAGATGGACCCAAAAACTTATTCGTCTACACAGGAATGGACAACTTCACGCAAGTCTTCGTCAAGATGGACAGAGTAAAGAATCCTTTAGAGGCCCATATGAAGGAGCATTTAAAGTCATTGAAGGATTAAATTCAGGCGTTCTCCGTCGACATCCACGGAAAACCGTTTGTTTTCAGTGTCAAAAGACTAAAGCCGTGTTATCTCGGACTCATAACCGAGACAGCACCCAAGGAGCAGCACCCACCACTTCTCAGGGAAATAACAACTGTCGGAAACTTCTCGGTGTGTTACTTGCCATCGTCCACATGGACACAGGGAACGGCAAGCACCGAGCAAGAAACGAACGACTACACAACGGTTTTACCCGAAGCCACGGAAATTCTCCATGGATCCTTGACGCGGCAGAGCGCTCCCAGCCAGAGCGTGCGAGGGGACGCTGCGAGGATTTGGACCGTGTGGGAACCGTCGAAAAAAACAGACAAGAACCACAATTCAGATCAACAACCCCAAACAAAAAGACAAAAGAGCATTATTCGCACCTGTGTATGGAGAGACGAACCTCCCAAGTAAGAGCAAAGATTGTTTTAGAAAATCAGATGGCAACGCCTGCGCCGAGTCGTTGACGAAGATTATTACTTCACATTCTACATTACATCGCAAGAAATTCATCCGATAAATTTTGGTTTTATAAAAAAAAAAGCTGATAAGGGAGTTCTGTGGGGAAGAAGTGTATTGTGCCAGGCATGGGCACTCGGTTCACCTTCCTCCTCCACCATAAACTACCACAGAATACAAAAAAAAAAACACGATCACCAAGGGAACAACAATGAAGAAAGCACACCCAGGAACTGCAGCATGGAAAATTAAACACTTGTTTGTATTTGCATAAAAGGTTCTTTTTTTTATTTTCAATGTTAGATATCGAGAGTCGGGAAAACATCTTAAACTGTAAACGTACACGTATTGCTGACTTAGAGTCTTTGTTATTACTTAGGGATAGTTTTGACACAACACTAAAATAGCGGCACGCACCTCGGCGGATAAAAATCACTCGACTTTGGATTATGCTTCCCCGCACGTCACGGACAGCCGGAAAAAAACCTACCGTCGCGATCGGTAGTTGAAATACGACTCTTTACGCCAACGACTCCGCCAAACTGAATTATTACTGCGCTAAGGAATGCACACCAACTAGACCGTTCGCACCATCACGAGCCATTAAGTGACAAGGCAATGAATGAAACACCGGAATTTATTCATTGTTGTCAGCTATTATTAAATATGTTAGTGTTTATATACTTCACTTAGAACTTATTATTAATATTAAATTGATTTTTATACATTTTTTTACAGCATGAAACACCTCTTTCTCGATTTCGGTATATCTACGCTTCTCCGCCGCGCGACGGACAGCGGGAGCCGTACGACCGTGGTGGTCGGTGGATGTAATAAGACTCCCCGATAAACGGCTCGTGCAGAGCCGACTCGCTAATGGGGTGAGCTTGTGGGTATTGTATTCCGTAGGTTAAATGCCTCAGGGGCACAGGTCCACCGCTATACCCAGTTTCTGCGTTTCCAGTCGACGAAAAGAAACTCCGTATGACTCCTTTCTTTCTCCTTTATTATTCTTTAGTTAATTCAATATTTTGGGTTTATATTTACACAGTAAACAGGAAATAATTATGAAAGTTAACTGGTTGGTTTGACAATGTTTAAATTGAATTTACAGGAACGGAAGATAATTATGAAAGTTAACTTATTGGTTTGTCAATGTTTACATTAAATTTACACGGTAACAGAAACTTATTTGATTTAAAAGTTTGTATAAAAATTCACACCGTAACAGAAATTTGATTGCTCTAAAATATTGTATTGAAAATTTTGCGATAACCGATAGACTTCGACTTTACGCACAAGAGGACTCCTTTCAGCGATCTGACTCCAATGGACTTTTTGTTCCGTGAACTAAATGAACTATCTCATCCGCAGACATAACCAGGTTCAGATACAAATAGCGACTTATACGGAGAAGATTTAATCTTTATTTCGCGAAGCAGCATGACTACCCGTGATGATAAACGACAAGCGACTGGAGTGAATTAGGGTTGAAATTCATATTTCTTTCTACACACAGGACAACCAAAAGAGACCACGCCTCTGCTCTCTCAATCCCACGCCCGTCAAAGTATGAGTAACTTTAGTTAATAGGGTAATTGACGGACACGAAGAATGAGAGAACAGAAAACATGATATGCTGTGATCTCGGGGTAGCTTTGGTTGTGTGTGTTGGTATCAGGTGCAGCTACTGACACGACCTACTGACCCAGTGGTACGGCTATGGTGTAGTTAAAGCGCATTGAACCGTGGAAAGAAATACGAATGAGAGAGAACCCTAGCGGATGTTACTCCCCTGCAAAGAGAGATCATTGATCCCAAGCGAATCGGTGATCTGAGGGAAAGTCGATAGGACGCCGCTGATGTTTGGGAAATCATTCGCGTGAGAACCAGACTCTAAGACGCTGAAATTACCCCAGCTATTTTGCTATGTTGCAACAGCGTCGTTCTTTTAGACTTGTTGTTGCTAACCGACATTATGAGATTTCCTATGGGAAACTCATGGTTAGCAAGAATGGAGTTGCCGTATGACATTTATGTAGCTAAACTCAATTATGCATTATCTGCAAAGGATGATGAGTTTAGCTATACATCCATTTGAAATGTTTTACAGGGGAATACATATAAAGGAAATTGGTAAGTATGACGCGCTGAAAGCGGTCGAAATTAGGTGGAAATATTGGTTGGAATTGTGGGTTGTTTCTCATGTAGAATAGAGAAACCCCCCACAAGCTTGTGGTGTGGTGGTATATGTTTTTACTTACCACCAGAGAAACGTAAAGACTCTCTTGATGGAATAGAAAACCAGATCTCGTAATGAAGTCATGGCGGTATGTGTGTGGTCGTTTAGATCTGTGTTGTTTACCCATGCGCGAGGGCAATGGCAAAACAAATGGATCGAAAAAATCGTTGTCGATGAAGTGCATCCCGTCTAAATAAATAGACGACGATGCATCGAAAAAATGTGGTAAGTGAAAAGATGAGACGAGGGCATCATAAACGTCTTAGATGAGTCATGGCCTTGCGTAAATATACGAATAGACATAGGGAAAGGTTCTAATGGGTTGGTGGACGAAACGAAGTCCTTGCTTGCATTTGTATATGCAGGGAAATTCGTTTGTGGGAAACGGATTCTATATTTGCATTGTTTATTTTTTGAATTCAATCCGGCGGCTATGCGCGAAGTCGATGATTGTTTGAAGGTTCAAACAAAGGAGCATTTCTGGGTAAAGCTGTATCGATAGTTGCAAGTCATTGCGAAGCAATTCAGATGGTTACACAATGACGGTTTGTATATACCATCTGTGTCAATTCTACATGGCATCTATGGCGACGCCAGGATCGAACTCCAGTGTGAGTATCTACACTAATTGGAAATTCGATTCTGGGTCGTTAATGCATTGATACATGTATGAATGCCCTTGTAGGAAAAATTCTTTGCAGGCATTTCCAGGTAATGCATTGAAAGCATTAATTATCCATGGGAAGGAAATGTTTTTGCTGTGAGGAGATTGCGGTGCAGGTGTGGGAAGGTTGGAATTTGCCTGGCAACCGAAGGTACCGAATAGGTTTTGTTTTATGCTCCTGTATAATGAAAAGAATTCTTGTAGGGAATTCGTATGCGAAGAAATGCTTAAAAGGTAAGAATTCTTTTACAGGGACTTTTAGGTTATAGAAATTTGATCTATTTGATGCGTGAAGCATTTAAGGCGCTAATGCGATTGCATTAGCGAAACTTATATGGTTGGGTCGAAATTATGGGGGTTCTTCAGGTAAGTAACAATGGGGTTTGGCGGAACCGCCACACTTCTTAAACAGTTGATCTCCGGACCACGAAGAAGGTTCGCAACAACAAATTTATAAGAACAGACTTCAATGCACAACTAGTGGGTGTGTATTCTTGCAACAGGTGGTGTTAGTACAGTTTCCACATTACTGAAAACGTTCATACATGTATTTGTCATATGTCGTTTGACAGCCGTCAGTATAAGCTTAACTTTTAACAATAAATTAAGCGATTTGGCTGGGTTATAGAGATTTTACAACAAGTTGAAGATAAAAGACCAAACTGTGCGCTTTCAACATATATAACATATCTAAATATGTGCCACAGAACTGTCGCAGGTACTAGACAAGCTTTTCGAATATCTTACGTACAAAAAACCCTTCCTACCTGATAAAACGGTTCAGTTGTAATTGATATCACCTGCTACTAAAAGTCATGCATCAAAATGTCATACTTGATACCCTCAAACAGATCCCGAAGGATGACATAAATGTCTGCAACGAAGTGAGCGCGATGTTGGTATTTCGTGTATTTTTATATTTTCTTTTTCCAAGGAATTGGATGCACGCATAATTATACAAACAAATTAGATTTCCGCGGTCTCGGTGAACATTCTCGCCGGCCTGTATCTTTGTTCGCAAATTTAACACAACGGGATGCAACGAAATTGAAGCAATTAAGATTTGTGAAATTCTTACCTTAATTTCTTTATCATAGGAAAAAAGAACTATGTGACGGCAAACGTCTGCCAAATAATTCAAAGGACCAAGGTACGGATGAGATTTTGATTGTAGATATCCTTTATACACAACCATCTCTGACCCTTACCCCTGAGGCTAAGGGATATCGTAAGCTAAACGTATAATTACCAGTACAATGAAAATTATTAAAGCTTGAACTAAGTTCGAAATAAAAAATTAATAATACATTTAAAAAAATAAAATAAATAAATAAAAACAATTTACCACATGTGTGACATTTGCCAGCCTTATCTGGGATTTGAATGAATCGAAAGTCTACTTTAAATAGTTGGAGTAAAAAAATCAACTCACTAATCATGAATCGCGGCTACTACGACATTTTAAAGTATACATTATAGAACTCAATTGGGATACGAAGACGAATCAATTCTGACATGTTGGATTGTTCGTGGTGTAACTCAAATAGAACCACGAATTTATTGTTCGTACACAAATAAAAATGCGTACCCCCGGTGTTCCGAAGTAAATCTTTATATTCGAATACTTTCATCTCTAAAATAAAACAGAGATGAGAGGGCATAGTAAATAATCCGATGCTTTTTAAAGACTTCATCTAAATAAATGTAAGAGAGCGCATCACTAACCAAAACACTGAAATTATCTGTGGGTTGCACAGCCTGTCTCCGTTTTAGAAGAATAAGTAGGAAGTTTATTACACAATAAAGCGGACCTATCAATTGGATCCACGTATTACCTTCCGCATATTCCAATTAACCAACCAACTGTCACCTCTATACCACATACCTCAGAATTCTGTCAGTAACACCATAAGCCGTTTTTCATCAATTTCTCAAACTATTAAATTATTAAAGGTGGATGCATCTTTTTTCTGCTTAACTACTTTCTATGCATTCTTGCCAGTGTCAACGATCGACTTCCAATTTTCCAAAAATTCATCCTCGCTTACCGAAGGCTGTTCAGATTCACGTTCCTTGCTTCACACACTACCCCGTACCTTCTATGAATAACAATTCGTCACGTCCATGAAATCAGCACCTGCATTCCACTAGCGCACTATGAGGGCAAAAGCACAATATGACATACGTTAGTATGCACGCTACATGAAACTCAAATATTTGTCCTTCGTGTTAGCCTCTGTTTACCTAAACTCCGATGTCCTGGAGAACTACCCAATTATGCATTCTGGCCCATCGTTTTTTCGTGTCCTTACCGATTTGCAGGTTGATATAAATTTCAATTCACCACGAAACGTCGCGAATAACCAGAGATATTCATGGCAACTGATATCACTATGAAAATCATTGGCTTGGCATGGTTCGCAGTCATCCTCGATATTCACGGAGCTTGTGGAATTTCTAACCCATACGATAAAAGTACCATTTATATGAGACCACCAAACGACCGCGGTCCAAGGACATGGGAGTCAGGTTTGAAATGTCTTGAAACAACCAGTGCCCTCTACTTATCGAACAACAACGACAGATATAAGCTGGCGACATCGAACCAGGATATGATCATAGCTATCGCGGCGAATATGACATCGCCAGCGGCACAAATTCAGGAAGAGTATTTGAAATTGAAAAACAAGATGTCCGGTGATGCATCGCAGCACAGTGTTCTCGGCGGATATCTCTTAAGGATCGTATCGGACGCCACCCAACTACCAAAGCAGACGTTTAACGCTGAACTTGTCACTGACACCTACGCATACGTTATGGTGGTGGATAATGTGAACCGCTTGCGGAGATTGCTTCGGAGCTACACCAGTAAAGTGCAATCATGGAATCCAGGCGCAAGATTCCTTGTACTCTACCACCACGTCAACGATCGCAACAGAAGTTTAATCGTAGCCAACCAAATTTTCGACATCCTTCTCAATCAATTCTACGTGAACACAGCTTCTCTGTTGTATGCCATCAATAGCACCACATACGAATACTATATCCTGGACAACTTCAACTCAGATGCTTGCCGAAAAGTCAAAGCCGATATGGTAGCCATGTGCACTAATGGATTCATTCTCAATCAAGCGTTGGTTCAATATCGGACAAAAAGGATTCTGCAGAAGTCCAGTCTACGAAATTGTACCTTTGACATGTGCATCGCCATTGCGGCCCCATTCATAGAGAAAGACTGCGTCAGTGGCATTGAACTGCAATTGATTGATGTCATCAAAACGAAACTGGGTTTCGAGGTAAAATGAATATTTTATCTGTTAGTCCTTCATCCCATAGGATCTTTTGTGTCACTTCAAGCTGAACGTGTCATGTGGCAACTACAGACGAGGAGTGCGGATACCCGAAAATGACACTTGGACTGAACTACTTGGCCTTTTAGACAACCGCATATGTGACTTTATTCTAGGTGGCTTCTACCCCGATGATGAGGTCCTTGAGGATTTTTGGGCAACAGACACATATCTATCCAACAGTCATACGTGGTTCACAGCGAAAGCGGCAATCCGACCCCCATGGAAGGCGTTGTTCACTATCTTCCAGGGCCACATGTGGGCCTGCATGGCCGTTGTTCTTTTGATCACATGGATATCCTGGCTGACATTCGGTTGCATCCTACCCGAAATGGAAGCGCATAAATCTCCCAGCCTGACAGCTATTAATTCTTGGGGTGTGACGTTAGGTGCCGCAGTAAGTGAACGTCCCCAATGTCTGGCCACACAAATTTTCTTCGTCGGCCTCTGTGTCTACAGCATGAACGTGACAAGTCTTTATACCTCCAAATTGATTTCCGTATTCGCAAACCCTGGTTACGAACATCAGATTTCCACCATCGACGAAGTTATCCGCCAGGACATTCCTTTCGGTAAGTGAACGTGTCGGTTGGCCGACCACATTTCACCACCTTTTCTGTTTTAGGAGGTCCGGCCGAAAGTCGTGACTGGTTTGAGAATGATGACGATATCGAAATTTACGCGCGCTACAACGACAGTGATTATTTCCAACCCAGGACACATAATTTGCGTGCTATAATATCGGAGAAACGTGTCATTTTAGCGAATCGTATGCTCGTGCTCCGCAGCCCAATTGTCGAACATTTGTATGGTTTCCCACAAAACGTATTTACCAGCCCCGTAGAAATCATAACTAAACGTGGCTTTCCCTTCCTGAATCGTTTCAACATACTCATTCGCCAGATGAAGTTTAGCGGCCTATTCGACAAAATCGTTAAGGACTTTCTGTATCATTACAATATCCTTGTCAAAATTCGCCAACAACGTGCGGAATACCGAGGTACTGAATTCCCATACGAATACTTTTCCGATTTTAGTTCAGAATTTTCTCTCTCTCGCACACACAGAAGCTGTTATCGTTCTTACTCTACACCACCTGGAAGGCGCCTTTGCATTCTGGATCTTTGGCATACTTTTGAGTGTCCTGGCATTCACAGGAGAGCAAATCAATTTCGCATACATTCGTCCCTGGATGAATGAAAAATGCAATTCTCATGCGAAATCCAGGAAGCGTCAGCTAAAGCGAAAGGACAAGCCAAAAATCAAGCATCCTACCAAGCAAAAGAGCCACAAGGACGAGACAAGACCCGTTATCAACGTTCGAATAGAACAGATCCGATTGACGCCGGTGAAGAGGAGAAAAATTCAGTTCCACTAAAAACGATTGATGGGGGTGTGGCGGCGAGAAAATTGCAAATATGCTCACAAGGGCCACAGGAATGTGGAAGGGAATTTAATGGCTTCACGGTATCCTTATGCGTATGATTCATTCAGAGAACGGCTGCGGAGAATTATGGATATTAACTAACGTGCACAGTTGAGGAGACCAGCCGAGGGTTAGGATAGGTGCCATTTTGATGTAATCCCGAAGATTTATGGGCAATTTGTGTTGCACAGTGTATTATTTGTGTGGCCATGTGACGCCATGAAGGGTCCTGTGGAATTACAGAAACACTCAAGGTTATTCGCATAATTTGCGGCGGATGACTTAAGATGGTGTTACTCAGTCGGGTAGATAATCGAGGTTAAATCATTTATTCCATTGCAGTCGTTTGAAAAGTAAACATGTGAAAATATTACATGAACATTATAATGGAATCGTATGATAAGGTGTTCTACGTGAGTGTAGTTCGGCTGAAGAACGTGTCTGTATTTATAAGTATGCGTGATATTAATTACTAATGAGGAACGTCATTCTATGATTAACAGGCATATGCGGAAGGAGTTTGGAGAGATGGGATTCGCTCGCCATGTTCAGTTGAGTGATCACGGTAGGTACACATTAACAAAAAGGAAAGGAAGGAAACGTCATTAAATAACTCCGACCAGTTGTCGACAAACTTTTCATAAGTAGACTGCATACTTTACATATTCCAGCGCCGGCTGATCTGAAATTGCCCATTGCTTTGTGTATTAAAACATACCCCAAAAGTAGCTCTTCGTCTTGTATTTAAAAACACAAGAAAAAGATAAGGAAAACAAATTACAATATTGATTATTTCTATGAAAGCCTCTTTAATACAACGCCAAGGGTTTCTTGCTTGAGTCAGCATAAGGAATTGACTCGACATGCAATTATGCCCGCCTTATATAGGATGGGCCATTTAAACGGGTTGTTACGGATATATATATATATATATATATATATATATATATATATATATATATATATATATATCATACATTTAAAGAGAAAAACCAAAATTAGTGGTTGTGAAGTGATTTTTCGCTTATCGTTCTTGATTTTGCGCTTATATAACCGTGCAAATTTTTTTTTATATTGCGTAAATCGTCGTCATCACAGCAAATCCCATTACTTTTCGGACTAAGTAGCAGCAATTTGCTATCAGATTTTGTATTTTAAACATTCTAGGGTTCATCGCATTTTGATGTAAACTTTGGACTTCAAATAAACCCAGAGGAAGACATCTGGATCTGTTATGTCAGGTGATCATGGGAACCAGACAAAACCACGGTGGGCTTGAACCATGTTTACCACGAAATTCGCATTTTCTAAGTGACATAGGTTGTAGATGGACACCAAAGTTAAACTTCTCTGCTTTATTACGATCTGGGATATCATACGTCTTTTACATATGGTCTTGTATATCTTCGGCCCAAATGGAAAAATTTCGAGTTTTCCAAAGGAAACCTTTCAGAAGATGCATGAAGCAATCTAGAAGGCGCGACGGTCGCCATTACCCCAACTCTCACCTATACGAAGGTGTCTCCATTATCCCTATCGACGAGTAGTTGCTACAATTGGCATACAAATACATCGAAAGCAGTCAGAACTGGGAGAATCTACTTGTATGGGAGTCCTGCGTTCTTGACGCTTCTCTCCTGCGACCTCTTTGGATGTGATCGCCACAATTACTTCTTCAGTACAAAACTGAAGAAAGCACCCTTCCCAACAACATTTCTCTCTGTAATAGAGGATTCCTGGACTCATCCCATAGGGTCTACTGCTGACACACCACAAATACGCACGCACAGTACAAGCCAGCACAAATACACACATACACCGGCCAAAGCGCAGATTATCAGACCCCGAAGACGTGATCTGCGTTTACAACCGCACTCAAGACCTACCGGTCTTGTATGATTTCGCTGCGACGATGCGGCAAAAAATATAAAGAATATCCCGATCACCGGGGAGAGCTACACACGCGCTTTGGACAAACTGATCCAGTACTATGACAGTACTTGTGCTCCAGTTCATTCTTCCCTTGGCGCTTTATTCCAGGTTCCTGCGGTTACCAAAGAGTCTGTTGTGGATAAACGTCCGCTTCTCGATGCTACTTACGATGCGCTTGGTCGTCCCGTAAAGGACGGGCACTATATATTCGTCTACTTAAACACATAGTGGCTAGATACGAACGGTACGTGATTGCCAGGCATCGCAAAGGAATATGGCTGACCCCTCAATACAAGTAGCTCGACTTTTTCTGAAGACCCAGATAGAGGCGCTGGAGTTCGTTGAACTGCCCAAAACTAAATCAAGATCTAAGGGTCCAAACGAAGACCAAATACTTTAATTCGAGCTCGCGCATCTTAGTGCATACCACATAACCGCAATCGCTGAAGCAACAGGGTCCCTGCACGTACTGTGGAGCGGAGCATCGCATTACATCTCCGCCTGCGAAGGTTTTAAGTCGCTGCCGCCTGAACGACGAAAATCCGTTGCAGTTCAAAAGAGATTGTGTTTCAACTGTTTGGTTCGACACCTACTGCGCGACTGCCTATGAAGGTCTGCAGCCAATGTCAAGGACGAGATCACATCTTGCTGCACGTTAAGACAACCTCGACCACGATGTCATCTTCATCACTACCTCCAATAGTAAGTACAAAACCCACCTCTCCAGTTGAATCGAATCAAGTGGTCTGCTCACACACAATCAACACCGTTCTTCAACAATCACTACGGCTGGCAACCGCTCGAGTCATCCAACCCAAGGCTGAAGTTCCTACTCTGGTAGACCCATTCTTTGAGGCTATTCAGAGTGATTGAAAAGAGCCAGTAAGTTAACACAAGAACAATAGTTGAAAATGGGACATACATAAAGAAAAAAATGTATAATTTGATTCTGAAAAAAGAAATGCGAACGTCAAATCAAAAAAAAATCATGTTCTGAAGCCACATTTATTTTAGAATCGTTCGCTCAACGATTGCGCCTATGACGCCTAGCATCGTCCTTTCCTATATATGGTATCGGGTATACCCACTGCCTAACTGCAACGGCCCAAGCAGCAGTCAATGTTGCCTCGTGTCAGCAGCTCCCAGCGCTGGACTCTTAAAGTATTCATTTTGTTGCCTCTCTCATATTACATGCCACCACCACGGACGTTGGCACTGGATCTCGTAGTGGTGAATTGGAACTAGCAGATCTAAACATCGAATCTGGGGACAAGGTGGATCTCATCATCGGAGCTGACCTCTACCCCGCACTCTTCCCCGAAGGGTTGAGGAAAAACAAGGCCTTCGAGGTCATCGCGCAGGCCACGCAATTGGGATGGGTACTAGCAGGTCTAACACTGTCGAAATCATCCAGTTAACGAAATCCTTTATCAGTCATCATGATCGCGCGTTGCGACCTTACAAGTCTTACAGCAATTAAGTGATTACTTAACTTACAACTTACATCAATTGAGTGACTATGCGACTGCCCCCCACAACGCATCCCAGCTGGTAGAGTTTCGTCGGCATCAATTGCATGACCCCCCCCCCCCCCCCCCCCGCCCCTAAGAAACATCCCACTCGTCCAGAGAACCCAACTCTACACTGAATTTCGAATCTTCCACCCCACATACACATCTCGTGCCCACCCTACTCAACCCCCCCCCCCCCGGCCCAACCAAGTTATTGATCCCCCCCTTACCGCCAACTGTTAAACTCACACCACAAACCAGCAATTCACCTGATTGTCTTTACCCCCTGTTTAAACTGAGAAACAAATTGACAAATGAAACAAATGTCCTTCTCTAATTCTCTTACCTCCATGCCAAATCTGATTCTGTCTTCTATGAAGGTAAAACGGAAACTAACTCTGGTTTCTATTCAGGAGGATGGTCTACCTACCGACTTTTTTCGCCTTCGCAACCTGTTTATTAAATACCACGAAAATTTCAATCTGCTCCCAAAAAAATTTCAAACTCTCTCTCGGTTTTTCTTCAATATATATACAAGAAAATGAATTCTTCCAGCAATGACAAATATTTTTGACGCTAATCAGCCGCCCTCCATCTTCTATCAGCATGTTAGAGGTCTCCGCTCTAGAACGAAATTGATTCCGCAAAATACACATACCTTCACCTTTGATATATACGCTCTGACCGAAACCAACCTTATCTCCAGTATTAATAGCCAAGAACTATTTCCTTCCTCCTTTAACGTTTTTCGTGATGACGATGTCCATCGACTATGTCCGGAGTCTTCTTGCTCGCCATGCAAAATAGACTCGCCTCATCTCTTCTTCTCCCAATTTAGAATATCATCATCATCATCATCATCATCGGCACTACAACCGGGATCCGGTCTTGGCCTTATTTAGCAAGTGTCGAGGCTTGTTAAATTTTCCATAATAATTTATTTTTACGGGCAAGGTTATTAATCTTGCGCCAGAGGCTCCCCGACGGGGAATCGAACCGTCTCCCACGTGACAGGCGGGGATACTAACCTTTATACTATCGAGGAGCCTATATATATATGTACATATATATATATATATATATATATATATATATATATATATATATATATATATATATATATATATATACATACATATATATATATATATATATATATAGCGCCGATGGAATTTAGAATATGTCGCAATAAAAATCGACCAACACATCATTTGTTTCTATATACCTCCTTCACAACCGATCGTGTCATACGAACTCGCAATAGCAGCAGTTGATCACCTAATCGAATTAAGTACTTTCCTAAACAATATCATTGTTTTTGGTGATTTAAATCTCAACACAATCAATCCGTTTGCCTCTTTAACCCCACAAGTATCAAGGAATGTCTCTTTATAGACGGTCTCACCGACTCAAGCCTCCGTCAAATAAGTAATGTCCCCAATCGTATGGAGAGATAACTTGAACTTGTGTTTACGACGGAGCCCTATAAATTCTCAGTTGCCCTTAGTCCTCACGTCTTCTCAACCATTGACACTGACCACGCCCTGTTTCTCGTATCTCTTTATCAAGACTACTTGGCCCGACCTTCATCACCCCACGTCAACTTTTCCTACAACTTTCGCAAAGCTAACTTTCGCCTTTTAAATGAGCATCTTAGCAAAATCGAATTTCGCTTTGATCATCTAGAGGTAGAAGAAGCTACTGCCACTCTCCACAAGGAAATCTACAATCCCATCTCTCTATATTTCCCTCATTCTCGACATAGGATATCGGTTTCATCGCCACCATGGTATAACCGCACACTTTGGAACATGAGGAATAATCTGTGGAACATTTTCCTAAGAACGCGTTTCTCCTCAGACTTCTCCAACTACCTCGGTTCCTTTTATAAGTTCACCGAGCTTTCCAACTCCTTCTACTACAATTACCTCACAAAAACCCCAAATGACCTGATCACCGATCCCAAATCTTATTGCCACTTTATTAATTACAAAAGTAAATCTGACGCGCATCTCAACTCCCTATCCTATGACACTATTACTTCGGTCCGACCCGCAAACTATTGTCAATGTTTTCGCTTCGTTCTTTAAAAAGTCCTTCACGGACAACTCTTTCAAGCCTAACCCATCTTACTTCAAAGACCTACCCAAATTTTCCAAAAAGAAAAAGGCAGTTGAAAGTCATCGTTTGCTGGGAGAAACATATGGTAAACACGCTCCATCAATTAGAACATGTGCCACATGGTTTCGACAATTTAAAAGTGGTGATTTCAACGTGAAAGACAATGAGCGCTCTGGTAGAGCACAGAAATGCGAAGACGAGCCATTGCACGAGTTATTGGATGATGACCCAACTCAAAGTCAACATGTGTTACAGAAACAATCAGCAGACGTTTACGAGCAATGGGGAAGATCAAATCTTCGTTTATCATCCATACACCCAATTTCCCATGGCCTCAAACAAAAAAAACGCATGGTAAATTAAACCAGATGTTCAATTATCAGAAGTAAACAAAACCCGAAGCCCAGTGCATAGCCTCACATGCACGGCATATCCTTGATGTTCGGAGAATTTTATCTCATAATGCAAACACTTGGCTCCAGCCAAAGTATATTTTCAAGATTTTGCTTTCTTTTCGATCTCTTCGAGATACAAAAATCTCGATTTGATCTCATATATAAGGAGACGCATCGTGATCTCGCGAGGCCAGTATCTTTAGATTCACTTTCCCTGGAGGAAGTACTCCAGGAGCACATCTTTACAATAGAAAAATAAAAGAGTTCAAGTAAAACTACAATACTTTAACTAATTTACTGAGTTTTGGCTGACGACTGACGACTGGTAAGTAGAGCTGTGGCCCATCCGCAAAAACAATCCCTTACTAGTTTCTTTGTGCCGAGCAAACCCAGCGGAGGCTGGTGGCTGTTGTATCTGGAATTAGCGGGGTTAGTTTCCACTACGATCGGTCGCTACTCTTCCCTCAGGTTTGAGGAAGCTCGGCGGCGACCGCAACGAGCATTCTCAGGAGCGGTCTTAAGAGATCCTTTGTCCTTTTAAGGACAAGGAGACGCGCTCCCTGAGAATAAGGCTATTATTACAAGAAGACCATGCTCTGTGTCGGGTGGGACCAGAGCGGTATTGTGTATTATGTACTCTTGAAGCCCGGCGAAACCGTTAATACACAACGCTATCATCAACAAATGCTTAATTTAAGCCACATTAATCGAAAGACGACCGGGATGGGGTTTCTTTGTCTTTCAAATAATCCTAAGTACTGTCACAAAGTTCTGTCGCCGAAAGGCAAATTATACAATTGTTAAGTAATGTTTAGCTTAGAGCGTCTGCGAAGGACCAATAAGTTATAATATAAGATAATTAAGCTAGAATTTAAGCATTTTTTGTCTAGCATATAATTTAGAAACTAAGAATATAAAAAGAAAATAAAAAATGTTTTAAAAATGAAAAATGAAAATGAACGACCGGGATGGGCCAGTAGACATGGCAAAGTGATTTTGTTACACGACAACGCGCCGTCTCACACAGCAAAACCACTGAAAGACACCTTCAAATCGTATGGATGGGGCGTCCTTACGCGCCCGCCATACTCCTCAGATTTGGTGCCATCTGACTATAACCTCTTCGCAACAATGGGACACGCGCTCACAGAGCAGCTCTTCAGCGCTATCGACGAAGTTGGAAAATGGATCGACGAATGGTTTGCCGCGAAAGACAAGCAGGTGTTTTGGCATGCTATTCATAAATTAACTGAAAGATGGGCGAAATGTGTAGAAGCCGATGGCCAATATTTTCAATAAAAAAATGTATACCCCTAGAAAATTAGGTTTTTTTTTTTACCAAAGAAACCTGAGAAATGTATGTATATACCTGATAACTGTATTTTAATCAAAGTAAGATTGAGCAGCACTGGGATGAGTGCGCAACATTCTATTCCGACGACTTTAAGGATATATCCCATACATGAGAAGCGAAACAACGCAACTACAAATAGTTTTTCAAATCCACCGTGCTGTGATCAAAAATGTATACATTAAGTGTGCGGACCAAAGATCATAGGCACGGCAACTTGCGTCGTGCTTCCTCAAACCTGAGGGACGAGTGCGCCCGATCGTAGTGGAAACTAACCCCGCTAATTCTAGATGCAACAGCCACCGGCCTCCGTTGTGGTTGCTTGGCACAGGTATTAGTAAGTAAGGGATTATTTTTGTGACCAAAGATCATAGTAAGTTGTTCGAATTGACGAGATCATGCGAGCGGTGACCGAGGGTCGCATTCAGTTGTCACTATCGCATAATAAAATTGAGAATCGAACCGTATACCGTTGAGCAATTGCGTCTAACATGACGTATTGTTGTGAATGTGGTTCGCGTTATCGGAAATGCTCGATGAGGACGAGGATGATGGCGAACAACCCCAGAGCTGCGAATATTCGTGTTTATTTTTTGATGTCTGTTGATTGTACAATTGTTGTACGTTTGCCCCTTTGAACATGCGTAAGTACCGAGCATCGTTTTGGCGACCTGCGGTGGACGGTGATATTGCTGAGGCAACCCGTGCGTGGTATTTTAACAGACGGAGACATTTAAAATAACATGTGAAAATATTTGTAGGTGATCTTGTGGGGGGTAGAAGTATTATGCCAATACACGGGCACTTGGTTCACTTACTCCCCAACACTTTTTGCCGCTATCCTATCTCAAACGGAAAGCTAAACACTCTGTCTTCTGTGGTGGTTTGTTCATTTATTGTTATGGTGAATAGGGTTTAACAAACAGGTTCAGTATAATTCGATTTTGATTGAACGAAATTCGGTATTGTTGGATTTTTACAAAAGGTTCAGTGTTGCTTGATTTTACTAAACAAAACTCAGTATTATTGGATTTTCACAAAAGGATCAGCATAGCTTGATTTTACTAAATGCAACTCAGTATTATTTGATTTTCTTTAACAGCAAGGATAGGTGGCACTGTAATCCACTTTTGGTTATTAACCCGACTCCTCAAGCGTATGAACTCCCGTGGGGTATTCCGACTCCGATAGTTTGAAAACGATGCGCGCTCAGCGGAGAATGAATTACTAATCTCGCTTGAAGGCCCAACGTAGCATGTGTACGCGATGGTGTATGGATATTGATTGTAAGCGGCGGCGTGACCGACCGCAATGATGATTGTGTAGCGACTCATCCCAATTAGGGATGAAATTTGGAATTTGCACACAGCGTCGTTTGGTTAGATTTAGTTGTTGCTAACTAATATGACGTTGAGATTTCCGGTAGAATATGGAGTTGCCGTATGGCAAAAGGGAGCTGAATTCAATTCTGCATTATCTGCATAGAATAATGAATTCAGCTATGCTTTCTTTTACAGGTAAAATAGCTGAACGGTGGGATAGGGGATAGTGTGACGCGCTGTAGGCGATTGAAATTAGGTTGAAATTGTGGGTTGGTTCTCCATGTAGTGTAGAGAACCCCCACAATCTTATGTAAACGAAATGTAAAGAGGCCAAGACTCATGTATTTTTGAGGCAAAAAATTCGACGGGCACCGATTCCATGAATATATCCTTTGGGTAATCACAACGTTACCCCACTCCCTTTTACAATACATGTTTTTTTTTAAATTTGTGTATGTTAGTACACTTTAGGGCACATTTATAGGAGGGAGGGTGTCGCGTCCCGCTTGAACTAATGAGTTTCAAGCCATTTGTTCATCATCGTTTGTTTTATTGTTATTTTCAATTCAATTCAATTTTTATTTGGTAGATAATTACATTTATGGTATATTTTACAACTAGTACTTAAGAGATTTAGGAAAGAAATTCCTTTACAACTATAATCTTAAATCTATATAACGACAATAGCACAATTTTAATGAATAACAAATAATAAATTAAGGGAAAACTACAATAAAAAACCCTTATTTGAATCTTAAGACTAATATTGCACGAGCTTCCGGTTATTTTATATAGTAATGACCTCGATATAATTTTCATAGACAGAGTACATATGCAGTGATTTAGGACAACGCAAGATGTTTGTTAATATATTGTTAGTCGTTTTGTTATTACATTGTTATTTAATATGTTTTGTTATTAATTTGTTATAATTTATAATTAATTTGCATGTTTGGCAGCACTTGCCCTTTTTGTTATACATCGTTTGTCATTAGTTTTTGTGTTGTCATAGTTTCGGTTGTTATTGTTGTTGTCAGTTTTGCATTATGCAAATTAGAGAGTTTTTCGTTTGTCATTTGAATCAATCGTTCAATTAAAGATTTATATATTGAAACGTTCATGTGTTTTATTCGTCGTCGTGGTCGTATTCCGCTAAACGAACCGGAAGTAAACAATGGTCCTTTGAGCCGGATCGATTTTTTAATCTAAAATCAGTGCTCGGATTAATTGGTCCTTAAAGAAAAACTTTGATTGCCAACTCGAAGAGAAAAGAACTTAGTGGAGCACGGTTTCGTAAATTAGTGTGTTCGGTGGAAAAGTCAATGACATCAGTCTCTTGACATCAATTCCAATCCCCTATCAAGTGCTAAATGATAGAAAATTTATTAGAAAATTTCGATTAAAGTGACTCGTTCCGTACATTGACATTATCGTCGCCATCGCTCTCGTCGTCGCTGCAACTGTCGTTGTCGTTGCCATCGATCATCCAAGCGTTTGATTATCAAGCTTCTTTTGGACGATGATGAAATAAATATAAATTGTTATACGACAGTTGTCTATTTCGAACTAAACTAAACAATCAGCTTGCAATATTGATGCAAGTAAAAACCAAATAGAGAAAGGGGATTTGACACTCATCCCGAGACCCACAATAGAAAGTTAGTGGTGATAACCAGCTCCAACCGGGGAGAGTGGTTAAGGTCAGTTGCCGCCAGCGGAGAACCGGGTAAACTACAGGTGAGTCGTTTAATTGTTAATAAGTTAATCGGGGACCCTTCCACCTTTTGCAAGATCCATCCCTTTCGATCCCCTAGCGTTCAATTCACCTCTTTTACAATAATTAAATATCGTTCTCATTCGGTAGTATTCACTTTCCCTTGAATTTTCGTGGGCTTAATATTGTCGCCTGGTGAATAAATAACAATGTCCGCGGAAAAAATCAGATCCTTGAGCAATAAAAGAGCTGTCGCCACATGCGAGTTGACCAGGTATGCCAACTTTTTGACCAATTTCGATGCCGAGACAGATGTTTTCGTCCTGGAAAGAATTGCTATTGAAGTTGAAAGGGATCGGGAAATGTTTGGGATCGTTCAGGAAGCTCTGGAGGAGTTATTAGAACTAACTGAGGAGCTTCTTAATTTTAGATCCGACTTTGAAGAACTGTATTTCCAGGCTTATGGCATCGCGGCGAGACTTCGACGCGAGCATGCCAAAGAACTTTCTTCGGTATATACTAATGTGCTTAAATCCAAAGGTATTGATAAGGATTGTGAAGAAAGTGCGGTTATTGCAGTTACAATTGACAAAGACAAAAAAGAGTCGCCTCTACAAGTCAAATGTGCTGCATCAAAGATGCCGTTCGCCGCCTCGGAAATGTCTCTCGTTCCATTTGTGGAAGCGAGAACACCGAACCAGAAGGCACCTTCTCACATTCCGGCACGTGCATCAGCACGGACGATTCGAGATTGCTTGGAGTTGCAACATTTTCCCAAGGGGACTTTGCCTCGTGCATTGGCACAATACAAAGAAAATATCGATGAAAGTAATTTCATAATATCGGTGGCCTTGAAACAAGGTGCACAACTATGTATATATATATATATATATAATGAACTAATTATTCACAAATCGTTAAAAACACTTTTCGTTCCACAAACATTCTTCGTTGGATCTTCTCGTGAGAAATTGATCTCACAGAGATCAATTAATCGATTGTCGCAACAAGGTTATCCAGAACATGTACAATAGCTGTTCTACAATTTCGCGTCGAACCTTCTATATTAAAGAAAGGAAACATCACAACAAAGTTCGGTAACAGTAACAATGTAAACAGTGGTCCTTTGAGCCGGATCGATTTTTTAATCTAAAGTCAGTGCTCGGATTAATCGGTCCTTATTATGGAAATGAGTTTTCGTTCGTTGAAACCAACATTCGTTTTCGTTCGTAAAAATAGTTTAGTATTTCGTTTAAAGTGTAATTGAATATTGTCGTTTCTTCGTTATTCGTTATAAAATATATCTGTTTGAAAGGAAGTCGATTTCGTTCAATAAAAAGAATTTCGTTTTCGTATCGATTCGTTTTGTGTGATTAATTCGATATCGCAGTCGTTCCCCTTTTCGGTAAACGAACCGAAAGTAAACAGAGGGGGCTGCCATAACTCACCCAAAACCTCCCTAAAGTGTACCGTCCAAAAATTACATCATCGTTCCTATTTTTTATTAACTATTAGCATAACCATGATAAAAATAGCAACTAACTATCTAAAATCTTAGGAATACAGTTTTATAGGTTTCCTTTTTCTACTACTACTAAAAAATTCTATATAATTCCCATATATTGTTGACGCAAACTGCGGAGAAAATATCCTCTTTTGTTGTCGTGTCTATGATAGTTAGACAAGTAGGGGTTTAGACCTCCTTAAACTACATTGTCTCCCATGTGAAATTGATCCTTGTTAATAAAATTGAGTGGGTGACAGTTTAAAAATTGAAAACAAAAATGTAATCCCTTGAAATTTCGTCAACTTTTTAAACTACCCTCTCTTCCTTCGTCATGTTTCGATGCCCATCAGACACACTGACTCCTTCCAAGTGCCTAACAATCCACAATTGGATGTTCTACATGATTTTCTACTGACTGGTACTCTGAAGTATCTATAAATCACTCCCCGACGAGACTTCCTCCAATTTCAACCACCATTTCGAGTCTTAGGGAAATATATCAAACATCAGACTTGCCTATATCACTTCAAGTCAAGAATCCAATAAATACATCAAACCACCGGTGTAATTAATTAACATTTCAAGCATTGGGCCAGTGTACTTGTCAGGCTCTCCGCCCAAACACCTTGTCATCCTCAGTGTTCGCTCGCCGGGTGAATGGGGCCACTTAAGAACCCACCAAATGGTGTCTGTTTCACAAGGGTCGCACATAAATTAAACTAAAGAGTGCACAGCACCGCCAACAGCATAACTGGGCCATTTAATTACCTACAGGGGTTGCACTCTTGCGTTCCTGTTTTCATATTTATTTGGCGAACGTTTCACAGGAAACTGAAGCGGCGGAGGCTGAATAAATACATTGCCGCTGTACTTAACTCATCATACACGCAAAGAAATACATCGACCCCGTCATGCAGGCAGTGGTCGTGAAGTACAACTGTAGATAAGGCCGCAGCTTCCTCGCAGTGCTGGGTAAGGCAATGAGACTAAAGCCGTAGGATCGTTTCAAGGTTCATTGAAACATGTTTTATTAGTTGACCCAATGCGCGGAACGTGCGTAATCGAGGTAAACAAAATTTTATGATGGGGCTCAAAAGCTATTTAGACATGGGACCGGAGACTGAACTACATTGAACCAAACGTTCGGTGGTAGGTGGGAACGGTCGAAATGCCTTAAAACTAGGTCCAGCTGTTTTAACACATAAAGGTGCTCGTAAACTGGAAAATCATATCTAAAAAGGTTAACTTATGCCATTTCAGGAGTAAGAGGCATTGGCACGATTATGAGGTAAGTCGGAAAGGAAAGTGGCATACAGGTCATCGGAGACGTTTTCAGTAGCTTTTAATCATGTTAAATGTCCTTATGATGTATTAAGTACTTTTTAAATCTGGGTTTGTGGCATGAAGCGGACATAACATGGATTGGTGATGTTTTTAAGTAAGGTTATCGTAAATAATTCATTCTGGTTTGTAAATGTTCATATCGCGTGGGTATCAAGAGACTTGACGCTTGTAATAATGAAAAAATAACATCTTTGTACTTTAAGGAAGCAAGCATCGATAGATGGACTCACATCAATACCAGATATAGGTGATCATTCCGCTAAATCATTCATCGGGTCCTACTCTAATAAACAATCAAGTTCGCCATCGGACTCGTGGAGTTGTCAGTTAAAAGAGCAGTTGTCCAACAACGAAAGCCATAACCAAACGCAAGGTTGTATGAACAATTCAACCTTGGGAAATAAAAATTTCATGGCTGAAATAAAACTCCCTCCAATAAAAATGCCCACCTTCGAGGGCACCATTCAGCTCTGATCTGAATTCAAAGGATTATTCCAAAGGCTGATTAACAGAAACTCATCGATTTCCGATGCACAAAAATTACAGTATTTAAAGAGTAATTTAACCGGTGAAGCAGCACGTATACTGCGTAACATTAAATCACATTTCGAGGCTGTTTGGACATTACTGATAAAGCGATATCAGAACATTCGGTTACTCAAGGACAACCAGTTTAGGCTTCTATTTGATCGGCCAACCATAACACAAGAGTAATCAGAGGATATTAAGTTGTTGCTAGATACAACCAACAAGGCGAAGCAATCGCCTGAAAATCTCGGTGTTAGTGTGGATACATGGGAAGATGTGCTCATTTATCACACACTCAATAAACTGGCACTAACCACTCGAGGTCTCTGGGAGAATCAGATAGCATCATATGTCGATTATCCGACTTAAAGCGTGCTGGAGGATTTCCTATTAATGCGCTCTAGAACTTCGGATGTAATGAGACAATCCTGATCAACCATTAATCTACATAAGAGCAAAAACGTTGCTTCAGGCATTGTCCAGGCACACAACTCAACACTTCAGAAATGCTCCATGTGCTGTGGGGTAGGAAGTCGCGACGCCCGTATGGGCGGGAGTTCTACCGCCAACCCACTCGCTGCTAACAAAGTTATATCGGATCCCACCGAACGAAACGCACGAACACGAACCTCAGCAACACACCGTCCACCAAAGGAGAGGGGAAAAGTGGAACACGGATGTACTGTTTATTTATTGAAAGCTTACTTTATTGGTTAATTCGATTCTTTTTATTTAAAACTTTTATCGAAGAACTAAGGTTGTTTATTCAACAACACATTTTATTACATTTAATTTGCTTTACTGGATGGCATTACACTGGTGCCACAAGAAAAATTACTTTTAATACAACATGTAGTATTTAATCAATTTAATCCCGACTCCAGGATGTCCGCGTCCCCGGACCCCCCCGGGAACGGAAGACTGACCGACCGACTCGGTCGGGTGATGTAAAACGACTCGGCGATATCAATTTGCTGGCAAAGGAAATTCGACCAGCCGTACTGGCTCTCTTAATTTAGGGATGCATTTTCTATCCCAAGAAAAACGTAAAGTTTGTCTTAGGGGGTAGATAACCAGATCTCATAGAGGAGATCGTAGTGGTACACATGTATGTGTGAACACTGGTTCTTTCATGGGACAAAGCCATGAGACCGAATCTGAAAACAAAGAAAGGGAATAATGTGCATCGATGAGATGTGAGTTTGGCTAAGTAAACAAGCCGTATCTCATTGGTTAGTAATGGATGTCTGTTTGCTCATGCCGCGAGGTCATGAGATGTAGATCCAGAAATATTGTAGGACAAAGGGATCGTATAGATCATTGTCTATGATGCGGCTTGCAGCTGTATTGATAGACCGCAATGCTGGTGGACAGGGTGCTAATTGGTTTTAGCATATTGACAGGGAATTGGTGTTTATGGCATCGCTGCCAAGGGTAAGTATACAATTCCTATTTGCATTCGCCTATGCTATAGGTTTCAGTGTCGTTTGCGCCTATTGTGTGGAGCTGCGTTGGATTGTTTATAGTAGGGAGAAAAAGATCGCCAGCCAATGTGTATGTAAAGGGATTTATTGTACACATGATGAGGCTGGGAATAGACGACGCGATGTTTCCTCTAGAGAAAATGCTTATGGTAAGATCGGGATTTGGATTTATGATCCGATAAGATATATAGAATTCTTGTAGGGAATCTAAAATGCGAATTGATGCATGAAGGTAAGAATTCTCTTCCAAGAGCTTTTAGATAAATACATTAGATAAACTTGGTGCATGAAGCATTTACAGGTGCTAATGCGATTGCATTAGCAGGAACTATGGAAGTTGGGTTGTAGTTATGGGGGGTTATTCGGGTAAGTAGACAGTGGCGTTTGGCGGAACCTCCACAGTGCCAACGAACACATTCGATTAGGAACTGTTTTAAATTTAAGGCACTAAGTGCGGAGAAGAGACAAGACGCTATTGACAGAAAACAATTGTATGTTAACTGTTTGTCAAATGCCCATTTCATTCAAAATTGCACTAGCACGTTTACATTTTCTATGTGCCACGAAAAACGTCATTCGTTACTACACTCGGACGAGGAAGGTAATGCAATTCACTTACAAAAAGTCGCTTGAACAGTGGATTCCCCGGTTCCTACTTCATCAAGTATACTGCGCGTATCCCCAGCAACCAAAATCAGGATGTCAAAATAATTTAAAATGCTCCACCAGAACTGCTCAAGCATGCAACACTTACGTGGCCGAAACCATTCACACCCGGACTACTCTTGTGGCTACAGCGCTCATTAAAGTTTTCACAGCTGTTGCTCAACCGTTGGAGCTTCGAGCTCTCTTTGCAACCTGGATCGGTGGTTTCCTTTACTTCTGAAGCTGTCGCCCAGCTGTTGGTTCTCAAAACACTTGAAACTGACTGCTTTGGTCTTACCCAAACTAACTGCGAAACTTCAATTTGATTTCATTTCATTTATTAGAGTTAACCCAAGTTTAAGTTAATTCCAACACATCAAATTCCGTGTGCTAATTGGGATCATATCAAGCACCTATAACTTGCTGACCCAGCATTTAACAATCTAATTAAAAGTGTTATTTTGCTTGGTAGTGATGTTTCAGCATCATAGGCACTACAACCTGGAACCGGTCATGGCCTTATTTAGCAAGTCCTGAGGCTTGTTAAATGTTCCATAATGATTTTTTTTTCGGGCAAGGTCATTAGTCTTGCGCCAGAGGCTCCCCGACGGGGAATCGAACCCCGGTCTCCCGCCTGACAGGCGGGTATACTAACCAGTATACTATTGAGGAGCTGATATTTCTCCATCGATTTTATTGGAGGGTTTAGTGAAAGGCAAACCAGGCACCCCTCTGGCTCAACGGACTGAATTTGGATGGGTACTATCTGGGTGTATAAATTCTAACAACCAGACCAAAGCTAAGGCTCACCATACAATCGCTGAAGGCCTTGAGTTAGACCACATCATGCCAAAGTTTTGGGAGCTCGAAGAAGTGGTGTGGCGGTTCTACGAAACGCACAACTAACTATAGTTTGAGATGTCCTTTCCGCCAAGGAACATACTTACCTTTATTCATTACACGTGCCCACAGACACGTGTCCCAAAGTCCTTAATCATACCTGTAACAAAGGTCATATGAAACTGCAACAACGTTGAACCCGATATCAAAAACCAAGGATCTTAACGTTCAAAACCTTCCAATATCGAGTTCGACGCAGCCATACATCGTATGCAAAACCAATCCAAAAATGCAGGAAAGCATCGCATGTAAATCGATCACTCAGCCTGAGCAGCAACGCTATGATTTCCCAAGAAATACCATTGTCGGTAAGTAAACCGAACAAGGGATGCATTCTCGGGTAGCTAAAAGCAATTAGCACCTAAATCCCTTGCATGACCTAATGCTAAGGCACACTTGCGCAAACAAGCGATTCGTTGCGCCGCTGATTAGCAGGCGAACAATCATAAACGCATAACACTATCCCTGATAGATGTTTATTATAGAAAAGGCAAACAAAACCTTACATTCCATAGTCCGTGTACACATCCGAAATCCAGGCGATCCTTTGCCGCATGCCAGGCGTGCAGTTCAAATAAACCACGGAAAGATCGGAGAATAAGCGGCGGCATCCGATCCGTAAACAAAAGAGAAACATGATTCCGACCACCAGCAACGAATGGTGATAATGATGATTATTAGGTAAGATTTCTCCTTTCCAGGTCCAATGGGAACTTCTCCTTTTGAGATGCAAAGGGAAATTGTATGCTGTTAACAGATACGATGGGAAAGTCTGTTAGCAGATTGGATGGGGAAATTTTCCTTTGCAGATGCGGGTTGAGAAATTCTAATGGGATATTTTAGGATAGGTACAATTAGTCTATATTGAGCATCCGTCCAAGACAGTCTTAATTCCGAGTCTCTTATCGATCGGTCAATTAGAAGGAGTCCTGGAGAGAAGAACTACGAGGAAGTCAGTCGCGCACGCGTAATTTATGTACCGTAAAAGAAAGTCGACATTCAGCATATCAGAAGAGGCCACAAGAGGCAATGACCTTACGCCGAACGAAGAAAAGATATTGTTTTATTATTGTCGGTAGTGGTTAAAACAAAACATCAAAACGTACCAACTGAACACAGTCACTTACGGCACCACCGCTGCACCATACTTAGCAGTGCGCACTCTTCGACAACTGTCATTAGATGAACGTGGTGAGGCCCAATGGCCTCACAAATCACTTGCAAGAATTTCTATGTCGATGATGTCATACAAGGAACACATTTCGAAGACGAAGCCATTGAAATGCAGCGCAAACTCGTGATAAGGTTGCAGCGCAGCGTGAAGGTTTTCCACTGGGAAAGTAAGCTAGTAACAGTGAACGGTTAATGTTTTCTCTTCCTGAGGAGGATAGAGAGTTCCAGGTTCCACTCTCATTTGACAAGGGGTACAATATAAAAACATTAGGAATCCAATGGCACCCTGAAAGGCCAGCTTTTCATTCAAGATCTTTCTTCAGGATTCAGGAAAGACGACGAAAAGAATCATTTTGTCAGACATTGCTCGTCTATATAACCCGATGAGATGGATTTCTCCGTGCGTCGTTATTGGCAAAATTTTATACAAGATATCTGAACCAAGCATGGGACACGACCGCGAGCTCCCACCAATAATTATTTCAGCATGGTACAAGTTGAAGACCAATTTCAATGCCCTCAATGGTATTGAGACTCCTCGATGGGTCAATGTTACCGAACAATCACCGCTTGAAATACACGGTTTCTGCGACGCTTCGGAAAAGGCATATGCTGGTGTAGGATACATTCGAGCAATCAACGCAAAGACCACTTCGACTAAGCTTCTCTTATCTAAAATCATAGTTGCATTATAGCGTTTGGGATGATAGTGAAGACCATATGATTCGAACTGACGACATGACAGTTAGAATAACCAACAATTAAACCAAAGCTCAACCCATCAGGCCACCGCCGTGTGTACGAATTCAATTTCTAAACACAAGTACACTCAACTGATGTGGAATTGTTATGTTATCGCTATGGTATACGGCTCTGATGCATTTTCTTATTCGATTTTCGTTCGGTGTTCTTCACTATTTGCTTGTGTATTGTGTGTATCTGTTAGAAACGCTACAGCATCACTCAAAAGTAAATCACTGGCACGGCTGGAGTTGTGTGGAGCTCATCTGCTAGCACACTTGCTGGTGCAGACTGTAGGGAAAATGGAACTTGAATCCGTAAAGGTATTCGCTTAGTCGCATTCGCAAATTACACTTACGTGGATCAAAACTCCTCCAGACACACGAACCACCTTCGTGGCCAACAGACTGGTCGAAATTCGGGAGCTGATAGATCCCAGTTTCTGGATATATGTACTGTGGGGTGGAGAAGTATTATGCCAGACACGGGTACACGGTTCACTTCTTCCCCATCAATCACGAAACGTAAGTCCCACCGCAGCAACTGTTCATTAAAAAAGAAACAAAAACAAACTCCGCAACACACCGTCCACAAGGAAAACACCAATAATCACGACTAAAGGTTTTATTACCGAAACGCATCCGCGGTAGGGTTAAGATTTCGGGGTACAAAACGCGTGACCGGAGCGCTACGGACAGCGTGAGCGGAAACGACCATGGCTGTCGGCGGATGGAAAACGACTCCGCGATAAACATCTCGTTCAGATCTGATTCGCTACGAGGGAAAGGTGCATTTGTCCTGAGAGAGAAAGTTTTCCATCCACTAGGGAAAAGATTTACCTACCACCAGAGAAACGTAAAGTCTCTCTTGTGGGAACAAGAAAATCAGATCTCGTAATGGAGATCATGGTGGTGTGTGTGAGATCGAGCGTTAAGATCAGATTGTTTACATATGCGCGGAGGCAATGGCAAAACAAAGCAGGCAGGCGGCAAGGACAAAGAGATCGAGAAGATAGTGGTCTATGAAGTGCATCGCGTCTAAATAAATAGACGACGATACTTCGAAGAAATGTGGCAAGAGAAAAGATGAGACGAGGGCATCATAAAAGTCTTAGATGAGTGATGCCCTTGTGTAAATATACGAATAGACATTGGGAAAGGTGCTAATGGTTGCGATACTTTATACAATGAAAATTGTTTGTCGTATCTTGGGTCGGTGGCCAAATCGAGTTTGCTTGCATTTGTATATGCTGTATAATTAGTTTGTAGCGACGTACGAAATGGGTGATTGTTTGTCTATTGAACAACGAATCGCTGGTCGGCTTGCTGCAGCTGTAAAAACAAGCCGTCCGACATTGGCTTTCAAATGATAACAATGGGTGCCGAATGATTTGCATTTATGATGCGTATGCACATTAAGGAACTATTTTAAGAATTTCAGATAACGCGTTGTATGCATTAAATGTCATTGAAAAAGGAAATGTCTTCAGGTGACAATGTAAGTGCATTGGCGGGAAACAATGGGAGTTGGGTTGTAATAATGGGGTTCTGCTTGATAAGTTAAGAAAGAAATCTTACGGAGAATTGTATGCGAAGAGGTGCATGAAAGGTAAGTTTCTTTTCCAGGGGCTTTTTTAGATTACAGATTTGATCTCTTTAATGCGTGACGCATTTAAGATGCTAATGCGATTGCATTAGTGAAATTAGGAGATTGGGTGCAAGTTATGGGGGTTTTTTAGGAAAGCGAACCGTGGGGTTTGGCGGAACCGCCACAGTATCATCCAAGGAGAATCCAGCAGACATAGTGTCGAAAGGACTCTCTCCAACAGTGATGCTCAAAAATCAGCAATGGTGGCATGGGCCTGAATTTTTACAAACATTTGACAAGCAACATGAATTTCCACTAGAAACTGAAACTACTGATCTTGGATTGAGGGCCACGGAAACTTCAAGGGTAAAAATGTTTTGATCGCATCTGGGCACCCCATCAAATGCGTGTTTCAGCTCTTCATATACTTCACCGCCCTTGACGAAAACCAATTGTTCACTCGGTTTTCATCGTTGCGGGGTCCATTTCGAGCCACAGCGCTTTTTCACCAAATTGCGTCTTAAGGCCACTAAGATGCCATCTCGTGTGACTAGACCGTCTTCAGTGGATGAAATCTCCTCAGCGCAATCGCGATTAATTAGGATCGTGCAGCGGGCATTTTTTGCCAAAGAGAGAAATGGTCGCCAAGGGAAGCAAAATAGCACGACTTTCCCCCATAATCGATGAGAAAGAAATTCTGGGAGTTAGGGGTTGATTGGAAAATAAGGATTTACCTTTTCACAGCGCCATCCAATTATATTGCCCTGAAACAACTTTTTAACGTCCCTAATCATCCACAATGCTCACTTGAGATAGCTGCATGGGAGTCAGCAGCCGATGATGCCAACACTTCAATCTGAATACTGGATATTGCATCTTAAGTCCAACGTCAAAACTTGCACCCATAAATGTTTGAAGCGCTACAGATATAAGTCCAAAGAAATGCAGCAAAAATTGGGTGATCCACCCGCGCCTCGTGTCAACCAGGCTCGCCCATTTCAAACCTCTGGAGTGGACTATGCCGGGCCAGTACAACCGAAAGTATGAAAAGCGAAAAATCCGTGTTGTTACAGTAAAGATAGCAACTACAACATTGAAGCGCCCAAAAGCAAAACTTTCCTTTCTCCCGAAGTTCAATTAAGTTTTATACACTCAAACAAATCTGAATCAATAAACACATTGTAAATATAACCTAACCATAAAATTGAATATTATTAACTAAAATTAAAATAAATCAAACCCATTATTGCCACACGCTATTCACCAAATGTTGTAGTTCTTTACATGTACACACCTGTCAACACCGCAACGAGCGGAGCGCAGAATTATCACGCGACACACATCGATAAACTTATCCAACTGACAACGAAGAAGGTCGCTAGAATGAGTGGACCTGATATCAACTTCAAGCAAGTGAATGCGCACGGTATCGGCCTGAAGGCAAAGCAATCAACCCATTTCCTAATGCCCCGATATATATGTATATATATACATATATATATATACGGCATCAAAGAAGACGTTCCCGTGCTACGATCGCAAGCCTTTCCAAAGGGATTCACCCTACTTTGCAGCGAGGGCAAGCGATATAGCGTTTGCGACGAGAGTGAAACGCCACCCTACTCCCTCCTCAGAAACTTTGTTACGATCAACTTTGTGTGCGAATGACGGAGCGAGGAACGAGCGAGCGAGAGGACGCCGGAGCAGGCGAATGTGCCGGTGCTCTATGTGGAAGTCGTGATCGTAAAGTTCTGTTTACCTATGGGAGATTGTGTGTTGTGTATACAGATCACATCGAGGTCACCAATTACAGCGTTTGCGAGGATAGCGAAGAACGTGTGATTCAAACTGACGCCATGACGGTTTGAATCACTAAAAATTGAACCAATGCTCAACACATCAGACCACTGCCGCGTGTGCGAACTCGATTTCTAAACTCAAGTACACTCAAGCGATGTGGAATTGCTATATCATTGCTTTGTATACGGCTGATGCATTTTATTCTTATTCGATTTTTTTTCAGTGTTCTTATTCGATTTTCTTTCGGTGTTCTTCACTATTTGCTTGTATACTGTGTGTGTATCTGTTAGAAGCGCCACAAGTACATGGTCATGATGAAGCCGAAAGATCATCTTGGACACTACTGCATCTACTTGATGAATTCAATGCCTTGCTGAAGCGATACTCACACCTGGGTCCTCTAGCGCGACAACGACCGCTACACATCTGAACATATGCCGCCATTCCCTTCAATGAATATTGATTGAATATTGTATTCCTAATCTGAACGCTTTCCGCTCATAGCTACATCCTCGGATTGGGCATTAGTCGGAGACATGGATGACAGCGCACTCCCATTTCCTATCGGCAGCCCCAGAGGATGTTGCAAAATGTAACACGATACGCCCAAAAGTAAAATGAATGACGCAGGAAATCATTTTCACGTAAAATTCGATTATGGAAGCCTTTATGCAAAAGGCAACATGACGCCCGCTTGACCAACCACATAGCAGTCGACAAAATACTTTTAATGCCGAGGCGGAGGCCAAAAGAACGCGTTAGGCAAAATTAAGAAATTACGATCAATACACGTTCATATGGCTTCCACAAACAGCAACCAATTGAAATATCAGCTGGAATTGAGGACAACGATGAGGCGGTAGTTAAAAGAAATTGAAGGTCAGTGGCCGGGATTAAGTCAGGGCCAGCGTGCAACTGTGTTACAATGCAGTAGGTAACCGAAAACGAGTCAGCCGCAG
Source organism: Microdon myrmicae (assembly GCA_963931805.1). Lineage (NCBI taxonomy): Eukaryota > Metazoa > Arthropoda > Insecta > Diptera > Syrphidae > Microdon > Microdon myrmicae. The sequence goes on along the minus strand of OZ007497.1, from coordinate 238,101,188 downwards.
TCGGTGTCTCTAAAATAAGATTAAAGTAAATCAATTTTTCGTAATGAAAATATAATGAGCATAGTAAAAGTGAGTTGTGTCTTTTATTCTATGGTTAACTGAATTTTCGACCAGGGGATTACTATACTTTTACTTTCACGCCGGGACAAATTACTTTTGATTGCGGTCCTTCGAGTCTTTTTTTTGCTGGTTTCCGAAGCGAAACAACCAGGTTATGTTAAACTCATTGAATTCTAGCGTGGGTTATTGTTTAACCGAGTAAATTTCAATACATCTAAAGTTCAGTGCTACCTCTTGCCGGAAAAGATGAATAACATTGTAGATGAACAATAAAGAGTTGCTTCTCCCTGCAAGAAATAAAAAATAAACTGTCGGTGAGCCACACTTGCATAGTGAAAGCCAAGGAACTCCCAACTACTGGCACATCGATTTATTTGTCTCCCAATTGGAACGACCACATATTTGAAATGACCGTCATATATAAGACATGTAAGAGCCTAAGTACCCAGTTGAAACATCCTTATATACACGCGGCAGTAGTGAGGATGCTGATTTTCATAACGTGGGTTCGAATCACGTTCGTCACTACTTCTTCGCAAAACGCTAAAGCTTGTTATTCTTGGGAGCCCAGGCTTCTTTTTTTTTTTCACACCACAGAAACAGAAACAATTGACTGTGGGACAAGAACACCACCCCGGAGAGCGATATGAAAATGATTTGCGTGGCGATAATTGATCAACCGTTAGTAAACTTCAACTCGATGGTGACAACCACCTCCTCCTTAATTGAACCTGTGGGATTCTTCATGGCGCCCGAAGAGCCATTCATCGCTTTACCCAACCAATTGCAAGTTCCTGCACCTATTTAAGCATTCCTGAAATGTAGGTTCATGACAAGATTACCATCTTGCCATGACATCGGGCTTTCACCAGCATCCAACGCATCAAAAACCCGAAAAGCTAATTCGGCTACCTCATCAGGTAACCAGCATCGATTCATGCACAGGCCAATGCTCGATGCGAAGAAGCATTTCCTCTTACATGTGCATGACATGTTTATTCCCATCACCGCTGAACCATCGGTCGATTGTATAATCATCAACCTACAGCGCAACCATTGCTGGCCGCCTATAGGAATTTCTAGTGTTGTTTTAACACAAACAACACATCCGACAAATCGGCCGATGGGAAGTCGGCAATCTGCCTACATTATAATTGATGCGTATATGACCTGAAATGCAATTTGGTTGTCCTTTCAGATAACCGGCATAACCATGGAACATGTCAATATGCAGAGACGAGGATCATTTTCTCACATGCTGCATGACATGTTCACCCTTGTCACCGGTCGATCTTTAGATAGACAAATCCCAGAGTAGCCATAGCTTCCTACCTACTATCGATCGAGTGTTGTTTTGAGTAAACATGCACTCGACCCAGCGACCGACGGTGTGCTCCATGCAAGGAACTATCAAATGACGCTATACCCGTCGGCAATGGGATAAACAAAACATTGCCCTTATAACCATGTCCCTCGTTACTTTTTAAGTAAACACTATCCCATCCAACCTGTGCCTAGCCATCGTCGGCAAAGGCTCTATTGACTCAACGTCAATCATGAAACCTATCTCTATCGGACGGCGGCAATATGCCCGGTCCATACATCGACCAGCATTGTCTTGCCTTCCAAGGTAAAGACATCCAATGGTTCTGGACATTGTTCATGAGAGCCTTCCAATGAGATGAAAATCGTTTTTCATTGGTCATCGGGGCGAAGGGAGGATGGTTTCCCCTGCGATGATGTGCATTCAATGTGCGTTCAACACCGAAAGAGTCAGATTTCATTATTCGTGCTGACGCCCTTGGTAAATACTACCCACAAACCTATAGTGTTTGCGATGATAGTAAAGAACATGTGATTCGAACTGACGCTATGACAGTTAAAATCACTCAAAATTGAACCAATGCTTAACACACCAGGCCACGAATTCGACTTCTAAACTCAAGTACACTCAACTGATGTGGAATTGTTATGTTATCGCTATGGTATACGGCTCTGATGCATTTTCTTATTCGATTTTCGTTCGGTGTTCTTTACTATTTGCTTGTGCATTGTGTGTGTATCTGTTAGAAACGCTACAAACCCTTTATGGCAACTTAATTACATCGAAAACTGTACCACACTCTAGGGTCAGCTTATCCTTTTGCTAAGGATCGAAGCAACCTTCGCATTAGAGTGCCCAAGTCAAATCAGTAACTTCAGGCATTTGCAACTAATACACAATAATGTTTGATTTGCCTAATTCCCACCCTTTCTTTCGCCGGCATTATGCTAAAGGGTTTGCTATAAAGTTCCCTTTTTATAAAGTCTCGATTGTTCCAGGCGTGGTAAGGCTGTTATTATTGGCTTGCCCATAGAATGACATTGAACTGATTGAAATGCTGCCTGAATGATCTGAAAATGATATGGTACTATTTTCGTCCACCTAAACCTTTCCTAAAGACAGGTTTCCAAGGCCAAATACAGACATGTGATCTGTCAACAGTCTTTTTATCTTATTCCCCACCTAATAGTTTTTGTTACTAAAACGTCGGTAAGTGTTAAACTTTTATGAATATTAAATAAATATTATTATAAATTTAAATAAATATTATTATAAATTTAAATAAATATTATTATAAATTTAAATAAATTTTATTATAAATAAAATTGACACATTTATATAAGTTTAATTAACAATTATGACATTGTAACATATTAAGTTAAAAATAAAAAAAGAAAATTGAAAATTAGAAACGTTTCCCCAAATTCTACAGTTTAAAAACAATTTTTGTAACTATCTTAAATTAACCAAATAAGGAGGACATTTGAGTCAACTGTAATCAAAATAAGATATATTATCATTCCTGCATGAGAATGTGGCGGTTCGATTGAACGCCACTACGTACCTTCCCATTACGATCAAGTAACTTACTCCTAGGGTTAAGGACAAGTATTATTGGCAAGTCCATTTGTAAAGCCATTACTTACCTTACCATCATTTACGCTAAGAAATCGTCTAAGCACCTAAGTCACCTAGAATAATTGCCATTTGGTAACGCTATTGCATTAGCATCTACAAACTTCCACCCAGGGGCATGCTTGCATCCAACGCATCTTGTTCCTGAAATCGAATTCGGTTACCTCACCATGTAACCGACATTAACCCCCGAACATGTCAATGCGCATAACTAAGAAGCATTTTCCCATACACGCGCATGACATGTTCACCCTTGCCCTATCTGCAGACCCATCGGTCGATCGCCCGGACGACAATATACAGCACAGCTCATTGCTGGCTATTTACAGGGAATTCAAGTGTTGTTTAATGTAAACACACACCCGACAGATAAACCGATGAGACGTTAGCAATGTGAGCACGATCGAAGTGATGCTATATGCAGTAACCGATCGTGTAAACAACCAATGTTCCCATGTATATTAAATTTTCAACAGCTGCAGCCAAATTTCCCATGATCGGTCGCTTACCGATAACCGATCATCGAATTGGACACGACCATGATTGTTATTCAAATAATCATACCAATGATCATGTCCCATGATCCGTTTTTCTAAAACAAACATGCACCCAACCAACCTAGACCCTTGCCATCGTAGGCGAAGTTTCTGTTGACTTAACATCAACAGGGGAAAAAACTCTCCTCTATCGTTTATGATGGCAATACAGCCAGCCTCCAGGTACGTTCATTTATTTGAACAGCTGCAGGATGGTTTTTTCTTCCTTCACCTAATGCATGTTTCGTTTGTCTTTCTTTCTAAGGTAAAGACACTCAACCTATCTGGACGATGACTATGGGAACCCTCCAATGGGACGCGAATCGGTTTCTCATTGGTTCTTGGGGCGAAGGAAAGCTTGCTTTCCCCTGCCATGACATGAGTGGAAACCCGCCTCACTCACTGAGATTGGGTCAGCGTCTAGCAGTTTACGAAGATTCAGTTTTCTAATCGCGAGGAGAGTAGTCGAGGACATTAGGTTCTGCAAGGTTTAACGATATATTCACATTGTTTCCTCTGATCAGGTGTCTTAGCCAAGTCGTAATCTTTTGTATCGCTGTTAAGAATCGTCACCGCACGCGGAGGAAAAGGTAGTTGCAGTTAAAGGAAACCCATGTTAAGAATAAGAACAATAAAAAGTCTCAATCGGTGCACCAGTGTAATATCAGTTGCAGTTAAAAGAAAACCTATGTTAATAATAAGATCAATAATAAGTCAGAATCGATGTAACCGTGTAATAACAATGAGCAAAAAAAGTGTAAATCTATGCAACTGTGTAATACTTAAGAACAGAAATAAGACAGAATCTACGTCGCAGTTTATCGCTTAAGGACATCGGTGTTAATAAAGTTTTAAACAATAACTTCAGCGTTTTACTTTGGTTTGGTTTGTTATGGGGTATTTCGCTTAACCCGCGTCCGTGCTGACGCCCTTGGTAAATACTACCCACAAGAATATTAAACTACCGTCGATCGAATCAGCCGTCCAGCAAGTCAAGTGCAATGCTTAAGGCTATATCCTCTGCAAATATATGTACACCCTTAGCAAGTATGTATCCTTACATAGGAGACAGCCTTAATAACCAATGCTGTTAGATTTAAGTTACTACGTAATTTAATTACTTTGTCTTATTAAATAAATAAACAATATATTATGGTGCTTGGTATATCATAGCCCCCGATTCTTTTACGTTGCGACCTACGAGAGTCAAATCCTTGCTTTTTATTGAGAGAATTTTCCCAGTTATCCTCCAATTTGAATTCACTAAAAATTGATAAAATATCCTCTCACTAGCATCTACTTTGAAGAGAATCCTTTTAAAGAAAGTTTGACCATTAAATGCTGTATCTAAAAATAAAAAATAAAACAATTTCTATGCGTTGCAGGTTTTCATACCTTCATAGTTTTACGAAAACTTTTCCGAGTCTTGAAAGAAAATCGAGATAATCCAAAGATGTGGCCCGGTTTCCTTTTCTTCTGGTAATAAAAATGTGAACAAAGACTGTCTGGCTAAGTTGCAAGTACAGTCAAGGGAATCGCGCGTTCTTAAACTTTGCAAATTACACTTGCAGGAAGTCGTGAACTTCCGAAACAAGCTTCTGCGAAGCCGGAGCTCCTGTTACACCATCAATTGCCCTCGTTTATGTCCCTCCTAAACAAACACGGTACTCGCAGCTCGTGACGGAAAACAAAGTCAAATATTATGGAATCGCCCATAAATACGAACATTATAGTCGAATCTCGAGCAGGAGCTGCCATGGTCATTTGTGACACCTTATTGCTAACTGAAGGCGCAAGAATTACACACCGCATTGACTGCTCTTGATGGCGCAGTAATCCGCCAGACATATGAGACAGAGTGTCGGGTCCCTGTGCCACTAGGAGCTCGAGCGGCAGCCAGAATACACCAGACATCGGCCATCACCCAGCAGTGACTATACACTAGTCAGCAGCAACCGGCAACATCAGTGAGCTACGCGAGGAGTACATCATGTGCCATTGGAACCGATAAATATCACACTGGCTGGGCTCTACGTTCAGCTGCAGTACCATTCATGCGAATAACTTTCTGGAGTAGCCCTCCGCGGATCGGATTCATTCATGGGAGATTCTGGTCGGTCGCCAGCTCCATTCCTAGTGCTTCCCCTTCCCCCACCCTACTGACTTGTTTTGTAATGTGTTTCGTCAGTCTTTGTTTTGCGACACGTTCTTAATTGGACGCGGTTGAATGTCGGCAACGACAACGACATCGCCAACAGCAATACAAACGACGACGACAATGGCAAAGACACGACGACATCGACGTCGCCACAAGGCGACCATATGGGATGCGGCGGCCTGATCTATTCCCAAGCCAGCGCAACTGCACATAAAAGGGTGACTGTATTTTTAGCACGGAATGGCCATTTCGGATCACTTATCCAAAACTAGTCTTGGCAATTTTCTTGCCAATTACTCATACTCTCACGCGCCTATTGGTCTGCGACAACAAACTTTGCAGGTCCTCGCTTACGTGTGTCGTTTTATCTCCCAAACCTCCCATATGGGCGAGAGGGCTTGACCTTCGGTTCTCAGCACCGCCGTAAACTACTCAAATAGTGAAAACGTGACGCTTTATAAATCGTAACGAGACGTAGAGAGCCTTCGCATCTGGACATGTAGCCCATTCCGCCCTCCTTTGGTGTGAACTCAAACAACTGCCAGTTGGGGGTGTAATAAAGTTGTTTACAGTTTTTCTTACTTACGTTGCGAGCCCGTAAGTCGGTGCACGACTCAGCAAACCTTACGAGACCATCATAGAGGTGATTTCCGATGGGTTGATATATGGAATGGCTTCAAGATTTACGACTTATTTAGTGCTACGTAAAAACTTTTATTTATTAGTTTTACAACATGTTTGTGGAAATTCATTTGACCGTAAACGTGGCGGAACTGTTAGGTTTTATTGGTCTATCAACGATTCATGAATCGGTTTCCAGCCGGATTGGCTGGGTGAAAGCATCTCCAGAGTTATGGTGAGGTTATATTTTTCTATTACAATTCGCGCACACAAAAGGGTTTATGACAATCTCCAACGAGTCATGACACATGTCACTTAGAGCAGTGGGCAGTCGATTTTTATGCATGCAAGGATAACTTTCGAAGCTCAGGTAAAGTGCAGGCATATCATCGTTAGACAGAAACTGGAACCACTACGTTCGCTTGGATGTTTTATAAATGTAAAACGTTACGGGTATTTGGTGTGAGGGGATTTATACACGCGACTCATTTTAAGGCCCTATAAATTTTTGTCAATGATGGAGTTCAGTTCTGCTCTAATACTTGGTGCCATAAAAGGCCAATCGGTAGGTCAATCGGAAGGTAACCTCAGCAGAGAACAATCCTAGGGTGAGAGTAAGAACCACAGCGAAATAGATAATTTTTGTCGTACCATAGACTGCACTGAAAAAGAAAGGGTTTCAGTAACTCATGATGGGAATATTGAATTTCAGGAACTTTCTTAATAAAGAGTGGTCTTTATGTTCCGGATCGATTTTATTTTGTCGGTATTTTGATTGTGGTGACATTTGTCAATTAATGTTTGACCTCGTAGGGAGTGGTCGATGTCAATTTATTATAGAGGAACTAAAGTCACAACAACATGTTATAATTATTAAAATGTTGTAATAAAATAATTTTATTAAATCGTACTCGGCAGACATCTAGATTCCGACTCAAAATGAATGAATTGATTTTTCCAAAGTTCTCATTGCACAATGTTTCAAGTTCAAACAGAGTGTGTATATGGACCGAGTACTGTGCTCATAATATCATTGCTTCTCTGGAACGCATAGACAAGGTTCGCAAGCAGAGTATTCCAATGAAAAACACCAACGATTCCATCCCGAGATATAAACATCTTAGGCCCTAGTTCCCAAAGTTTTATAGTGATATCCAATAGATTTGATGGTTCAAAATCATCGATTTTCACAGTGTGCCATTGTGGGGATACGAAGTCGTGGTGCCGGCGTACGACACGGGGTTCTACTTCGTCCCACGAACTGTTCGCTGGTGAAACAACACTGAGCAACGCCGCGAAAATGCTCATCAAAAGTCATCATCATCCTCATCGGCACCACAACCGGGATCCGGTCTGGCCTTATTTAACAAATATCTCCACCGGTCTCGATTTTGAGACGATGTCATCCAGTTTGGCACTCCCAGGCTCTGGGCGTCCTGGTCGACGCCATCCCTCCATTGCAGACAAGGTCTGCCGCGCTGTCTCCTTCCATACATCCTGCCACAAAGGACTTTCCGGGCAGGCTCCTCTTCGCTCATTCGAGCCAGGTGTCCCACCGGAGTCTACCGAGCTTGATTTTTCTTACAATACTAGCTTCAAGGTAGATTGCGTACAACTCATGGTTGTAGCATCTCCGGAATCGTCCTCCCTCACATACGGGGCCAACAAATCTCCTTAAGACCTTTCTCTCGAACGCGGCCAAGAGTTCAGAGTGCCTTTTATTAAGCACCCAGGTCTCGGATCCATACATGAGTACTGGTAAGACCATGGTCTTGTACAGTAGTAGCTTGGATGTTCTGGATAAATTTCGGGATTTAAAGAGCCTTGATAGACCATAGTAGGGTTTGTTGGATTTAATCAGCCGTTCGTGTATTTCTTCTTCCATATTGTTATCGGCTGATACTATTGACCCAAGGTAGTTAAAGGTTTGCACTACTTCAAATTCGTGCTCCACTACCCTGATAGTTTGACCAACGTTGGATCTTCTCTTCGCAGAAGTTGCCACCATGTACTTAGTTTTTCCCTCATTAATGTGCAGTCCCAGTTTTTGTGCCGCCTGCTCGATCTGGGTAAAGAATTCCTGTTCCGCCGATTCGGTTCTACCGATGATGTCGATGTCATCTGCGTAGCCAAGTATCTGGCTGGACTTGGTGACAATAGTCCCTATTGTTGTAACGCCAGAGTCGCGGATTGCTTTCTCCAACGCTAGGTTGAAGAGGAGGCAGGCCAGACCGTCCCCTTGTCGGAGTCCATTAAAGATGTTTATTGGTTTGGACAGCAATCCAGCTACTTTTACTTGACTAGTTACGTTGGTCATGGTCAACCTACAAAGTCGTATCAATTTATTTGGAATGCCGAATTCTCTTATGGCATTATATAGTTCTACCCTGGCTATGCTGTCGTAGGCGGCCTTAAAGTCTAAAAACAGATGATATAATGGAATCGTAAATTCCTGACATTTTTCCATCGCCTGCCTAAGGGTGAATATCTGATCAATTGCTGATTTGCCTGGGATGAAGCCACACTGATATTGACCAATGATAGCTTTACAGCATGGGGCTATCCGGTCTTGTAGGATAGTGGAGAGTATCTTATAGGCGGTACTCAGCAATGATAACCCCTATAGTTGCTGCACAGTGTGATATCTCCTTTCTTATGTATGGGGCAAATTATACCGCGAAGCCAATCTTCCGGCATCTCCTCTTGCTCCCACACGAGCACCACGATATCATGAATTGCGTGATGTAACGCTGTCCCGCTTGTTTGAATCGATGGTCTAAGGAATTCTTCGACCCCTACGTAGCTCGATCCCTTTACCTTATCTTCGCACGTCCACTGCTTGAATATGCTAGCCAGGTATGGTCTCCTTATTACAAGATCCATATACGTAAAATCGAAAGTATTCAACATTGCCTCCATCGGTTCGCTCTCCGGGGGACAGGATGGGAAAACCCCGTAATCCTTGCCCCGTACGTTAACAGTCTCAAATTAATCAACCTCAGATCCTTTGAGGAGCACAGGGTCCTGGCTGACATAGTGTTCATTTATCGGGTCCTCTCCGACTCAGTCGACTCCGCCTACCTCCTTAAATTAATTCCTCTGAACACAAAACCCCGAAACATGCGTAACTTCCGCCTCCTCTACATTTCCCCACACCGACCTGTTATGGTCTCAACGAACCCCTTTCGCGGATGCTGAGAAATGTCAACTCCAATTCGACGCTGTTCGCCACACATCGACCCCTCTACCCATTCTCACCATTAATCTTAGGTGGGGCTTGTACACTTTACTATAACCTGCCCTCACTCCTCCCTTCTTAATTTGTCCTGATTACCTTAGGTTAAGTTTAGTTAAGCTAGTTCTTACGCTCTTTTGTTTGTAAGTTATATATACTTTTGTTGTAGGTACTTATATTGCTTGAATTAAGCCAATAAATAGGGTAGTAGCCCCACTAAACTACAGAAGGTAAGAAACGAAAATATATCGGGTGGGCCATGCGATAGAGGGTAGGGCGCGCGAGTTGCGGGGAATTGTGCGTCGCTTCATGCAGTTTTAGTCACGATGGAGCGCTTCACGGGAGAACAGCGTGCTTTTTGTGTAAAAGAATTTTACAAAAACAACTATTCCACGTTACTGTACGACGCCTATTTAGAATTTAATACGGATTACGCCATGTAAGTGAGTGTCCAAATGTTAATTGAATAAAAGCTTGGGTCAAGAAGTTCGAGCAAACGGGATTGACAACGAATATTAAACAAACAGGGTGGCCACGTTCAAGAAGAAGCGATGAGAACATTCGGATGGAGATAACCGCGATATCTCACAGCATGTGTCAGCGAGTTTTCCAAAGTTTGCGTAGTTGATTTCGGGAGTGCCAACGACAAGACGGGGCACATCTCGACGATGTCATTTAAAAAAAATTAATTCCAATAAACTCCGGACATGTGGCCCGAATGAGCAATGATCGGACCGTGCGTAGAATTCTTGACGGTAGACCAACGGGAAAGAGACCGGCAGGACGACCGCGCCGGAGATGGGAGGACAATGTTAGGTTTGGCCTTGAGGAGATCGGATCGGATGGTGAAGAATGGAAGGAGAGTGCACACGACAGGGAAAGATGCCGGAGTCGAGTCAGTGAGGTCATGAACTTCCGGGGTCCTACAGGCCAATAAATAGTAGTAATAGTAAACGTTTATTACGCTAAATAAATGATCAACAAAATAACATTGGTAGTTTTATTTCTATTCATGCAAAAATGTATGGCCCACCCTATATAATAAAATAATGAAGAAAAAGACAACACCGTGAAAGGAGAAAATTTTGGTGAAGGCACTGCTATAGCGATTGCTAGAGAATTTACAGTCGTTGTTATTGACACCGATGAATATGATGTTGGGATGTTTCTGTTGTGGGCGTGCACCACAGAAACAGATTTATTCTTACCGTGAATAGTTATGTATGCGTCGTTGTTGATGGGAAAGGTGGAGATGTAATACAAGTACGGATAATGGATCTCAGCAGGAAAGGAATATTTTCGTATTTAGTCACGATGTGTCAAAAAATTGATTTTCTGTAATTGACGCATCAGTGCTGCACATCGTTTGGTTGAATTGGGTGGATTTTTCGCAAAACTGTAACTAAGCTGTTGTTATAAGAATAGTGAGAGAGTTTATGTTCATTATTTGTTATACAATATTCAGACGATGCAATAATTGCGCTTAATTTGAACCCTTTCAGATTTTTTATTAGTAGCGAATGAATACGATTGGAACTGATTTCTATTGGAAACTGTTTTACAATGAATCAAAACAGATTTTCTCGTTGTGTAACTACAAAATTTGTCTATTTACTCGTGACAGGGTTGGATTTCTTTGATTATCATCAACAAGAGACTGTTTTCTATTCACTGAATCTTTTAGAGATAAACTTCATCGAAGCTTATAAATTCAGTATTTGTATTGGTATAGGCATACTTTGAATGGCGTATTGTTTACTATTAATTAAAAAAAAACATGTATTTCTTCACAAAAATCACCAGGTACAATCTGACTGCTGGAAATATCAGCAAATGGACGACCACAAATAAAACAATAAGACATTCTTAGTTCAGAATTAAAAAGTAGGGAGATGCAAACTAAAACGGCCATCAAAACGAGATCAACATTATTTTAGAATATTTCATCGATTTCATCACAAAATCATAAACACCTTTTGAAGTGAGGTACATCTCTTTCTTTTCGCTGGAATCCTATTATTGATCTCTTTTCTTCCCCTGTCGGAGTTGAATGGCACGAATTAGAATATTTGCTTTGAAAGCATTGAAAGTGGGGTAGACAAGCGAGAAAACGACAAGAAACGTACTTCAAAGCCACAACGTGTCGATATAATTTAATGTTGGAGAATGGTTGTATGTTACAGTATTTGAACTGATTGGGTGCCAGCTCGGTGTTATGGTACACTACTGTAGTGCTCCAAGAAGCCCTACCATTTTCCTCCCACATACATTTCTACCCACCTACTTTATCATTAATCCATATCCCCAAACTAACATTCAATCCAATGTTAGACAAATTGAATTGTTCAATTACCATACTCATATTTCCAAATCCTTCCTAAAAACTAAACAGCATAATGCATAGACTGTACAAACCCAATGAACATGCGTTCGATAAGTAAAGTATTTGAAAAAACCATTAACAAAGCTCTGGTAAAATGGGTAGACGACAACAGCATTATTCCAAATAACCAGTTTGGCTTTAGGGCGGGTCATGAAACCACACATGCCGCAGCTAAACTGGTCTCCGACATTCAATGGAATAAATGTAGGAACCAATGCACAGGTGCCTGTCTGATCGACTTGGAAAAAGCTTTTGATACCGTCTGGATCGAAGGGTTGTATTACAAGTTGGTCAGACATGGCATACATAAGCCTTTACTATATGTACTTTACGATATGTTAAAGGACAGGAGGTTCGTGGTCAAAAGTGGTAATGTGACCTCTAATAAAACGTATAATATCAAGAATGGCTTGCAACAGGGCGCGGTACTCTCTCCGATTCTTTTTAACATTTACATTAGCGACTTATTAGATGCACGTCCGCAAGCTATTGCGTACGCAGACGATCTCATAATTTACAGAACAGCTCCGAAAGTTGAGATCATAAATAGTTTAATACAGCGAGATTTCAACAACATGCAGCGGTATTGCGACGACTGGAAACTTAAGATCAACTTCCATAAATGTGAAGCCATCCTATTTAGAACTCCATTATATAAAGCCACGAACGACACAAGGAAAAACTGGCGAACGCTAGTTATCGTGGGACCGCATGGAGATAAACTGGAAACCAAGAGTTTAGTTAAATACCTTGGCATCTGGCTAGACCAATATCTGTATTTCAACAGACATGTAGAAGCTGCTCTGGTCAAGGCTAGAAAAACGTTTGCTATGACAAGGAGGCTATTTCACAGTAGCCAACTTGACAGCAGGGTAAAAGTCATATGCTACATGACGCTAATCAGGCCAATGCTCATATATGGTTGTCCAGTATGGTTTAACATAGGTCCAAATTTGATGGAAAAGATTCGGGTGTTCGAAAGGAAGTGTCTCAGAAGTTGTCTCAGATTATATCGGACACTGGAATCGGACTATAAAAAGTATTATTCGAATGAGACTTTATATAATGAAGCGTACATAAACAGGGTGGATAATTTTATGATTAAATTAATCAGAGGACATATTACGAGAGCAATAAGCTCGTACAATGACCTAATTTTCGGGGCTTATTATCCAAACACCTTATACTATGAGAGCGTGCGTCGCAACGGCTTTGTTCCACCAGAGGCGTTCCTTGACTTGGACATGAAAGGGCTTATACAGGATAGATCCGAAATTCCGCTGATCTGTCGTGTAAGTAGATCATCCGTAGACGGGCGATTGTGCTACGACCGGGAAGTAACGCGCACCGAAGAAGAGCTCCTGCACGTCAGTAGGGCAATCTCCCGCAGAGACCGGGACGATAGTATTAGACAGCGTCAACAGTTCTGGTGGTTGAATGGCATATAAAGACCTGGATACCAAAGTCGGTATAGAATCACACTATCATCAGCTAGCTTACATAGACTTAGCTTTTCTAGAATTAGGGTAGTATAAGATTTAAGTTAAGTTAGGCTAAATGATTTTACATAAAATAAAAAATTAAAAAAAAAAATATATATATAGGAAGTTAAGTAAGTTAAATTTTAAGGAAAAAAAAAAACACAAACAAATTTTTTCAAATTTTCTTTGTCTTTCAACAAAAACAAAAAAAAATTAACAAAGTTTTTCAAATTTTCTTTGTCTTTCAAATAATTATAAGTACTGCCACAAACTTCTGTCGCCGAAAGGCAAATTATACAAATGTTTAGTGATGTTTAGCTTAGAGCGTCTGCGAATGACCAGTAAGTTATTATATAAGATAATTAAGCTAGACTTTAAGCATTTTTTGTCTAGCCTTTAATTTATAAAGTAAGAATATAAAAATAAAAATAAAAAATGTTTTAAAAATGAAATGAAATGAGGGGTCCGCTCAGGAGCTATCTTAAAGAGAGCCCTCGTCCTTTTCAGGAGGAGACAAGCTCCCTGAGGGAAGGACTGTGGGGGTTGTAGTATTATGCCAACGTATGGCACGGCTTCACTTCGAATCCCCCGACACTTGTTACTCCGAACGCACGTTGCCGAAAGAGCAGAAATAAAAGACACTGTTTAATTTTGTTGTTTTTTTTTTTATTCTATCTGCACTCTACAATATTGATCACAATAGCTGGTGATAATTAATAACTTCTTCTTACTTTAGTAACTTTTTGGAAATGAACAACGACGAGCGGCGACGCGACTGACTCTTACAAAGATTCAATAGTGACTGGTGAATTAGGGTGGAAATCGTGATTTCTGCTTTTTACACATAGATCTGCCAATGGTAATCATGCTCTCTTGTGTGTTCCCCAACTCACCACACTCACCCAGGTCGAAAGGTACTTGTGTATTCGTTCGACGTCGATGGGTGTAGCCAGAATGGAGAAATCAAAAGGTAAAGCACAATAACCCAGGGTTGATCTGGCTAGGTGTGTGTGCGTCAGTGCCGTGTAAACGGCTGATCTACTGTCCTAGTGATAATCTCTTAGGTCAACGCACTATAGCAAGACAGAAATACGAGAGAGAGGAAAACCTAGCTAAGGGTATTCACCACCAAAAAGAGATCATTGATCCCAAGCGAATGGGTGATCTGGGAAAAGTCAATAGGACGCCGCGTCGGCTGGGGATATAATACCATTCTGTGGAATGTTCGATAAATACCCAAGCCTATGGACTATGACGCAACCACGTCGCTTGGTTTGACTTGGTTTGACTTGGTTGTTGCTAACCAATACGAATGGAATTTCCGATGGAAATCCCATGGTTAGCGCAATAGTATTGCCGTATGTCGTTGATTGTAGCTAAACTCGATTATGCATTATCTGCATAGAATAATGAGTTTAGCTATGCGTCCCTTTGACATGTTTTACAGGTAAATAACTTATCAAGGAAACGGGTAGGTATTGTGGTTGGAATTGTGGGCTGTTTCTCCTATAGGATAGAGAAACCCCTACAGGACCACTACACTACCTCGTTGGAATCATTAACCAATCTTCCAGAGGTGAAGAGACTTCTGGTGTGGAGACAGTTCGGGTAGGCAGTTCGGTTATCTGACGGAGTCGATGTGAGCGCATTTATTATCGGGTTGGGATTATTGGGAAGATTTTCGATAAATTTGATGGACAGTTCGAGGAAGCGTCGATCTATACGTTCAATATTAGCGGCATAGTAGAGCGAACTACTGTTGTAATATTTGTGGGAGTTGGGATGTCGGTTGAGGCCAGTGATAAGTCTGAAGCATTTCCTTTCGAAGATGCGTAGCTTCTCCATTTGGGCGGGTGTGATATGGTACCATATCGGGCATGCATATGTGAGAGTGGGTCTGATTATCTGTTTGTAGATAAGTGATTTAACTTTGGGAGAGAGACCATTCGGCTTGTACATCACTTTTCTGCAGAGATTAAGTTGAATTGCGGCTTTGGGAATCGAGTTTTTGGTGTGGGGGGAGAAGGACAGATTGTTGGTGAAGGTTATTCCCAGGTACTTTAAGGTTTTGGAGGGTTTAATTATATTGTTATTTAACTTGATTCTGATTTTGTTATGGCAGCGTATGGTGTTGTTAGTACAATTCGCATTTCTGCCTTTAAACACTATGAGTTGAGTTTTGGCTGGGTTGAGTCGGATTTTCCACTTAGTAAAATATGCAGAGAGATTCGGGAGATAGCTGTTAATACAGTTTCTTGCCTCCTTGACAAACTTGTTGCTTGAATAAATTAAAGTGTCATCGGCATAATTCAGCATTACTGTATTAGGTGACAGTGGCTGCGGGTTGTCTGAAGTATAAAGGAGGTATAATAATGGTCCGAGAATGGAACCTTGAGGAACACCCGCGGTTATACTGTATGGTGTTGAAAGAGTTGAATTTATTTTCACCATGAACTTTCTATCAGAAAGGTAGGAAGCGAGAAGTTTTATGGTGTGGGTGTTTAATCCGAACATTGAATGTAGTGTTACGTCTCCAGCGCCGTGCTTCCTCTTTCGAGGGAAGACCGTGGGGGTTATTAAAATAATTAAAGTTTTCTTTATTAAAATAATTATTAGTTTTATTTTTATTTTATTGAAGTCAGCTATCTCAAGCTGAGCTCTATTCTGTACTACTTTTACAATATAAATTTTCCTGTTTTTATAGAACATTTTGTTCCAACTAACTGTGTCGTATAAAATGAACAAAACAATCTAGAAGTCTCTGTGACTTAAAATTTTGAATAAACTTTGAACGAAAATCAAAGTGGCTATGTTTTGAAATGAAAAATGTGCTTGTTATGAAAAGGGGCATGTTTTTAAATGTGCTGTAAGTGACTCGATATAGAATATTGTGTCTGTTTATTTATGAATTGTATTAAATGAGAATGTAAGATATGTGAGGATGTAGTTTTAAAGGTTGTGTTAGAAAGGACATGAGATTAGTGTTAAAGCGAATAAGGGTAGTATTCTGGAATAGAACAGTAGCTTATAGAGCAGTCCTGCAATCCAAACGCAATCGAATGCTTTTGCTATGTCGAGAGAGACGCATATTGTAGGGGATTGGTTTTGGAGATTCATTGTCACATCATGTGTCAGTTTTAGGAGAGCATGACAAGTTGAGTGTTGTGGACGAAAGCCAAATTGAGAATTCGGGATAAGGGAGTTGTCTCTAGCAAATGAGTGAAGATTTTTGTATATCTTACATTCCAAAACCTTACTAAGCGAATTTAGCTGTGATATGGGACGGAAGTTAGCCGGGTTGTTGGAAGAACCGGATTTACTAATAGGGACTATCACCGCTGTTTTCCAACATTTTGGTAAATGTGAAGCGTTTATTATGTGGTTGAAAAGAACGAGAATGGGGAGTAAGTTTTCCGGGTGAAGCCTTTTAAATAGAAGGTTAGGGATTCTATCCAAGCCTGTAGGTTTTTTATTGTTACGCGAAGTAATCAATTCAGATAATTCTGTAAAGCTTAGGAATGTGTCGGTTCCCATGGGATGTGACGCTTTATTGGTTTCGTTGAATTCAGTAATGAATGGTGGGAAAGATGGCTCCAGTGTGCCTGAGATGAATACATTCACGGTGTCGTGGAAATTAGTGACTGGGAGGGAATCGTTTTGTTTATGAGTTTTATAGAAAAGTTCAGCGAGACAGTTTGCTATATCAGTGTCCGATTGGGCGATGTTACTGTTAGATGGTTGGATGAGATAGTCTACTCGAGGCTTGAATTTACGACCAGTTAGTCGATTTATATTTTTGAATAGGTCACGGTTTGGTTTGATACTGTTTAGAGTAGACGTGTAGGTCTGATCGGTGAAATTTTTAAGTTGTCCATTTATCAGGGTGGTCAAAAGCTGTATCTGTTGTTTAATAAAGGGTGAGTAGCTAATATGCAATTTACGTCGGAGTTGTTTTTTTATGCGCAATAATTTTGTAAGGAGGTCGGGTAATGGTTTTCCTAAGTGGTTATGAGGGACGGTCGTAGGGGTATGGCTGAAGAGAGCATTTCCCAGTATTTGCTCTATTTTTACAGCTGCCTGGTCAATTTCAGTAGGGAATAGGTTTGAAGATTCCGGTAAAGAATAATTTGAAAAACTGGCAGCAATATCGTTATTGACTTTTTTCCAGTTTGTTTTGGAAAAATTTGGGATAGGATTCACTGTGTAGAGTGGTTCGAGCGAAGGGATTTGAACCGTGGAGTGAACGGACCCATGATCAGATGGGAATGTAAAGAACACTGTAGGGGGATTAGATGAATAGATATCTGTGGATTTTAGGAAGAAATCGATTGTTGATTTGGTTGTACTACAAATTCGTGTAGGTTGCAATGGACAGTCTGCGTAAACATATGGGTGAAGTGGGAGGAAATCTAGGAGTTGGTAGCCATATTTGTTGCACTTGATGTCATTAAATGATGTATGTCGAGCATTCTAGTCTCCCCCTATGATGAAAAGTGCAGGCAGAGACTGCTGGATTATTTGAGAAATGTCTGCACTAGGGAAGTTAGGTTCACGAGAAGGGTGAATGTATATAGACGACAAAACCAGTACTTTATTACTTCTGCAGAAGAGTTTAACTGCCGTGTATTCGACATTAGTTATGTTAGTGAACCTGATTTCAGTAAATTGGAATTTCTTGTGTACTAGAATTCCAGTACCACCATGAGGGCCAGTGGTTCGCGGGTTGGACACAAATGTGTAATTAGGAATGTATACTCGAGAGTTTGATTTAAGCCAAGTTTCTGAGAGAAGAAGAACATCTGGGGAGAACTTTTCAACAAACAAACGGAGGTGTTGTCTACGAGTGTGGGAATATATGGATTCTGTGTTGAAGGAGGCTAGGGTTAAACTATTCATTAAGGGAAAGAATGTGGGAAGTTATTAAATCTAAGATCTGACCTTTTTTTTTTCTATTTCCGAGCTGTGTTTCAGGGTGGGTAGCAGGGTATGCAGGCTTCTAATATAACCCATGATGTCCAGGTTGAGAACGTTGGAATTGGGTTGACGAGGTTTAGTCCAGTTTCGGGAATCTTTCGTAACTTCTGCATAGGATATTCCTGATCCCGCGAGATGAGATGGTTGAGGTGATGAGGGTTTAGTTGCAGTTGCTTTGGTTGGTGCTGGTTTATTTGTTGTCGTGTGTGCCGATCGTCTCTCGAGGATTCGCAGCTTTCCGGGACATTGGGAAAAGTTCGCTGGATGTGGGCCAGCAGTTTGACTTTGTGAGAGAGACCGTTGGGTTTCCACATCACTCT
Source organism: Microdon myrmicae (assembly GCA_963931805.1). Lineage (NCBI taxonomy): Eukaryota > Metazoa > Arthropoda > Insecta > Diptera > Syrphidae > Microdon > Microdon myrmicae. The sequence goes on along the minus strand of OZ007497.1, from coordinate 238,082,461 downwards.
TCTACAGAGATTCAGTTGTATTGTGGCTTTACGTAAAGTATTTTTAATGTGGGTGGAGAATGAAAGGTCTTTGGAAAAGGTTATTCCCAGATATTTTAAAGTTTTAGAAGGTTTTATCTGGGTGCTATTTACTTTGAGTCTAATTTTGTTGTGGGTGCGCCTTGTGTTGTTTGTGCAGTGCATATTTTTACCCTTAAACACTATAAGTTGGGTTTTATCAGGATTTAGGCGAATTTTCCATTTATTGAACTATGTTGATAGATTTGGGACGAAGTTATTAATGCGGTTTCTTGCTCCTTTTACAAGTTAGAGTAGACTATGGTGTCATCAACGTAATTCAACATTACGGTATTGGGTAATTGAGGCTGTGGTATGTCTGAAGTATAGAGGAGGTATAATAGTGGTCCAAGAATTTAACCCTGCGGAATCCCTGCGGTTATATTATACGATTGGGAGATAGAAGAATTTATTTTGAACCAGAATTTTCTACCAGAGAGGTAGGAAGTAAGAAGTTTGGTAGTATGGGTGTTTAATCCAAATATGTAGTGCAGCTTGTAAAGCATTCCTGAGATCCAAACACAGTCGAATGTCGAGAGAAAGAGATACAGACCGTCGGGCTTTGGTTTTGAAGATTAGTTGTAACATCGTGCGTTAGTTTTATCAGAGCATGACAGGTGGAGTGTTGTGAGCGAAAGCCAAACTGCGAATTTGGGATAATAGCGTTGTCATTAGCAAATGAAAGGAGATTTCGATATATCTTGCATTCCAATATCTTGCTTAATGTGTTTAATAACGATATCGGACGATAGTGGCTGGGGTTGTTGGAAGTACTGGACTTACTGATAGGGACTATAACCGTGGTTTTCCAGTTATCTGGGAAATGTGATCCGTTAATTATGTGGTTGAGAAGAACGAGAATAGGGACTAGATTTGACGGGAGAAGTCTTTTGTAAAGAAGGTTTGGAATTCCATCTAAACCTGTCGACTTCTTGTTATTGCGTGATGTTATAAATTCAGATAATTCGCCTGCTGTTAGGAAGGTCGCATTATCCAGAGGATGAGACGCTTTGTTTGTTTCATTGAATTCTGAGATGAAAGGGGTGAAGGATGGGATCATTGTGTGTGAGATGTAGTTGTTTACAGTATCTTGAAAATTGGAGACTGAGAGGGAGTCGTTTTGTTGATGGAATTTATAACAGTGATTAGCTAGACAGTTTGCTATGTCAATATCTCATTGGACTGGGTGATTGTTAGTAGGGTTGATAAAATAATCGATTCGGGGTTTGTATTTTCGACTTGTTAGTCTGTTGATATTTTTGAATAAATCACGATTGGGTTTAATATTTTTAAGTATAGACGTGTAAGCCTGATCGGCAAATTGTTTTAGTTCTCAATTTATCAGGGTAGACAATAGTTGGATTTGATTTTTAATAAAAGGGGAGTAACTGCTATTTAGTTTTCGTCTAAGCTGTTTTTTTTTACGCGTAACAGTTTTGTAAGGATGTTGGGTAAAGGTTTTCCTAGCTAATTATGAGGGATGGATGTAGGTGTGTGGCTGAAGATGGCATTTTTTTAGTATTTCCTCTATTCTTAAGACTGCTTGATCAATTTCAGCAGGGAGTAGATTTGAAGTCTCTGGCAAAGTATAGTTTGTAAAACTGTCAGCAATGTCCCTATTGACTCTTTTCCAGTTTGTCCTGGAGAAATTCAGGATCAGATTGAATGAGTAACATGGTTCGAGGGCTGGGATTTGGACAGTGGTGTGGACGGACCCATGATCGGAAGGGAATTCGAGGTTAGGTGAGTTGACGTCTACGGATTTTAGGAAAAAATCTATTGTTGATTCAGTAGTATTGGAGATACGTGTTGGCTGTAATGAACAGTCCGCATAGATATATGGATGGAGTTGAAGGAGTGCTAGAAGTTGGCAACCGTATTTATTGCACTTAATGTCGTTAAATGAAGTATGCCGAGCATTCCGGTCTCCTCCTATTATGAAAGGTGCAGGTAGAGACTGTTGGATTATCTCAGTGATGTCGGAAATAGGGAAGTTTGGTTCCCGAGAAGGGTGAATGTATACGGACGGCAGTACAAGCACTTTGTTGCTTTTGCAAAAGATTTTAATTGCCGTGTACTCAATATTATTTATATTGGTGAACCTAATTTCGGAAAATTGGAATTTCTTGTGTATTAGGATTCCAGTACCTCCACGAGGTCCAGTGGTTCGTGGATTAGAAACAAGTGTATAATTAGGGATATATATTCGGGAGTTTGGTTTAAGCCACGTTTCCGAGAGGAGAAGCATATCTGGAGACAACTTGTCATCGAACAATCGGAGGTGTTGTCTGCGAATATTGGAATATATGGACTCTGCATTGAGGGAAATTATGGTTAAATTAGCCATTAAGGGAAAGGATATGTGAAGTTATAAGAGATAAAATCTGACCTTTTTTTTCTATTACTGAGCTGTGCTTCAGGGTGGGCAGCATCTTATGTAAGCTACTTATGTATCCTGTGATGTCCAGATTAAGATCGTTACAGTTGAATTGGGTGTTATGTTATGGGAATCCTTGACAACCTTAGCGTATGACATTCCCGGACTTGTAGGATATGTTGATTGTGGTGATGTTGTTTTGTGAAGGTTTGCTCGTTGCCATGTGTGTTGTTCACCTTTCTAGAATCCTCAGCTTATGAGGACATTGGCAGGGTGGGGTCCTCCGCAGTTACAGCATGTCACTGTGATTTTCTTCGTTGTAATGGATCCATCGGGGTTTGTTGTTTGGATTGTTCCTGGTTCCATCTCAGGCGGGCTGACCTTACATTCTCCAGGTTGATGTTGCTCTGCACACTTTACGCATCGTACGCTTAGATGACATGCGGGCGCCAAGTGTCCTGAACTTTGGCATATTTTGCAATGAAGGACGTTTTGTTTATGTGGTTCCTCAATCGCAATTTTATGCGTGAATAGATATTTTATTTGTTTGAGCCGGGTGACATCAGTTGGAGGAATTTGTATGATACGTAAATGCAGAGTCTTGTTAGTCCGCATGTTAGGTGTTTGGAAGTAGTCCAACCTGTTTATTTTCAGTTCCGGACAGATCCTGAATATTTCTGCTGCAAGTTCCTCATTAGTCCATGCTGGATCAATATGTCTTAAGATGAAAGTCGCTAGTTTCAACTGTCCATGTTGAAAAGTGAAAAATTCAAGCTTATGTTGCGCAAGTTTTTCTACCGCCTTGTTGTGATCCGTTAAAGTTGTTGTTGTGATGGAAGTCGAATCTCCTCTTGTGTTTGTGGTGAAATTGCGGTGGCCTAAGGTACTTTCGAACATTGTAATTAGTTCTTTGATGTTTGTTATATTTTTAATATAGGTGGGTGGTGGTCTTGTATTTTTGACGTGCGTGTTAGCCATTTGATTCCCGGCTGTCTTCTTTTGTTGGGGGGATGGTGTTTCGGAGGACGATAATTGTTGCTTTGGAGATGATGGGGCTAGTCCGGGGTGTTGAGCAGGGGTTTCTTCCATGCAGACGTCATCTCTGATTATATTGGTTGTTTTTAGGGAGCGAATTTCCTCGTGGAGTTCTTTCATCTGGAGTCGAAGTGTATTGATATAATCCACGGCTTCCAGATACTTTTTTTGGTAGTCCATAGCTTGTGTCTCCATGGTTGTTGGTTTCTTTGTTGCGATCAGTAAATCGTCGGTGGCTCTTCTTTTACGCTCTATGATGAATTTTTGGTCATCACTGGGGCCGTCGCCCAGCATGCGTTATTCTTAGTTTTCACTGTTTTCACTGATTTATTACTAAAAGTATTTTTACACGTACACTTCACCCACGTGCGTTACACACTTTCACAAACACGAGTTTCAACTATGCTATGAGCGAACGTCTGTTCGCTCTGAAGTACTCGATAAGAATGAGGTTTTTGCCCAGAAAACATCATACGCACAGGTCTATGGATACAGTGCTTTACAAGAACAAAAACAACGTTCAGAGATTGGTTTTGTCAGTTCTACAGCAATTTTGGCTTGAGCGATAAGAAGTCTGAAAAATCGGCCCACGAATGTTGAGGGCCATTCATTGCAGGCTCTTTTTGACGAGGATGATACCCAATCGCAACAAGTGCTTGTCGAGGAATTGCGTATTACTCAAGCACTCATTTCCATGTCGCCTGAATTAAATGATATACAAATGAAATACATGCGAAACCTTAATCATCAGTAAAAAAGAAAAGTCATTCCTCCATCGAATTTTGACTGGCGATGAAATGTGGGAATATATCGAGAAATCCTAAAGGTAACAAGAAAATTGAATCCGACCATCAGCAACGTCCACCAGGCAAATCGCTTCAGACGGGAGACGTTGCTGTTCATTTGGTGGGATGAACAGGGCGTCGTCTACTCTGAGCTGTTGAAACCTGGTGAGGCAGTCAATGTCCACCATGACCACTCATAACTGACAAAATTAAACGTGCTCTGCCTGAAAACAGGTCGGATTATCAATAAAGACATTACAAGGCCATTTTCCTCCGAAACGCACCATCACCCACGTCAACAATAATTGGAAACAACTTGAAGGCATACAACTGGGAGGTGGTTCCCCATGCCTCGTTTTCGCCAGACCTGACTTCCAGCTCCTCGATAGTATACGATTCCCCGTCGGGGAGCCTTTGGCGCGAGACTAATGACCTTGCCCGAAAAAAAACAAATCATTATGGAAAATTAAACAAGCCTCAGGACTTGCTAAATAAGGCCAAGACCGGTTCCCGGTTGTGGTGCCGATGATGATGATGATGATGATGACTTCCTCTGATTAGAGCCTATTTTTAGCAATTGGCGACATACTCACTGAACAACACTTTGAAAGACGTCCGAAAATGGATCGATGAGTAGATTGCCTCAAACGAGAAGGAAGTTTTTGACAAAAAAACCACAAATTACTCGAGAGATGGCGGATTTAACTTATACTTATACTTGATAGTTTCAGTAAAACATCGATTTATCTCAACAACATAAAGTAAATTCCGGAGGCATTAGCTTTCAAAATAGCAAAGTTATCTGGTCCGATTGTATAAAAGAAAGCTTAAGTAATATTTATTTCCACAGTCAACACTTTTATATAAGGGATGTGTGGTAAACCAATCTCCAATGGTAGATACAAGGGTGAATCAAATATAGACGGTAATTTATAATTTATTCATTTATTGAATAACGTTAAACGCTAACTATACTATCAACATTTTTCAATATAGTCTCCTACCTGATCTACACACTTTTCCCATCGATTTGGAAGCTTTAATATCCCTTGTCCGTAGAAAGATTTAGGTTGAGTTGTTAGCCAATTTCGCACGTGCTCCTCAACTTCTTCGTTACTTTCGATTTTTTTTCCTCCAACTGATTCCTTCAAGGAAGTGAACAAAAATGTTTCACAGGGAGACAAGTCTGGGCTATAAGGAGGATGTTCGAGGGTTTCCCAGCCAATTTCTTCTAATGTACCCATTGTCAAGGACGCGGTGTGAGGCCTGGCGTTGTCGTGGAGGGGGATGACATCTCGAATAGGCATACCTCGTCTTTTGTATATATATATTCGATACCCACTTCCGATGAGATTTCTCCAACAGTTAAGCGGCGATCACATTTCCCACCCTTCATAACCACATTTTCATTTCCGTTTCAAAAAATATCCCAAACATTATTCCAAAGCATAATTCTCCGCTATATATAGAATATACAGACTATTCAATTTTGAATAGCCCGACTTCAATGGAAAGTATAGATACAAATATTTTGCAACCCGTTGATCCAATCGCAGCATGTCGTAATTTTTAAACCAAAAAAATTAGAAAATTCTCTAAACGAAGGTCACGGCTAGATATACACGCACACGTATTAATATACAATGACCTTTCCCAGCAAATTAGCCGTTATCTTTCCATTATATATCATCATCATCATCGACACTACAACCGGGAACCGGTCTTGGCCTTATTTAGTAAGTCCTGAGGCGTGTTAAATTGTCCATAATGATTTATTTTTTCTGGGCAAGGTCATTAGTCTTGCGCCAGAGGCTCCCCGACGGGGAATCGAACCCCGGTCTCCCGGGTGACAGGCGGGTATACTAACCACTATACTATCGAGGAGCCCAATATATATTTATGCGCCTGAAAATTCGAAGAGGGGTCGGGCTAGCGAGAACCGAAACCACATCAAATGAATCAGTAAACGGAAACATACTGGGATAATTGCCAAACAGACTGGGATAATTGAATTAAGCGTTTACGTGAGAGCATAAGGAGAACACGGAATTTATCCTACATGTAGTGTAAAACTTATTTGAAAATATATTTTGGAGACATTATCAAATATCTTGGGATAATTGAATTAAGTTTTTACGTGAGAACATAAGGAAAACCAGATCTAAGACACGGAAATAGATTCAAAAGAAAAAAACGGACACACCTCTACCCTAAACCCAGCTCAGGTCAGCCGAGCACCAGTCAAGACGTCACCCAGGGCCATCATCATCGGCAATCATCGGAACGCCCCTCGGCGAGCCACACACGGGAGCTCAACAGTGAGTACCCATTTTTTTATATTTCATTTGTGCAACAAATATATTGCAACAGCTCTCGTGCCTTCACACGGCGGGAGGAGGTCGGCAACGATTCTGATGATCTCACCTTTATTCCTTTGCATTTGGCTACTGTTATTGTGTAGTCTTTTTATGACTATCCTGTAGGCGCTGCCCCATGGATTGTTATTTAGTTCGTCCTTTAGGGAGCAGAACGCGTCATATTTACTTTTGCGGATAACATTCCTCAACTCCTTCCACTTGTTGACGAATTCCGCATGTAGCTGCGGGTAGGTGTTACGATTTCTTACTCTTTGTTCCAAGTGTCGTAACCTGTTGCACTCCGGTCGTAACCTGAGCACACGGCTTTGACAGCCCCTGTTGGTTGTCTTTGTCGTGCCATAAGAGCATCGCATACGTTAGTTAGCTGCTTAATGACTACTCCAGCCTGCCTTGTCGTATTGAACTCGGCGTCGAATTATTCGATTGGGTCTTCCAGTACATAATCAAGCAGCTCCGCATCGAGGTCCCTTTCTTTCCACCCATTTTTCTGGGCTTTTTTCGCCAATCTGCCCGTGATAAATACCCTTTGTGGGAGTATTTGATACGTCACGGCTTGGTGGTCACTATAGGTGTAGGTGTCCAAAACTCGACATTCCATATTTCTTCTCAATGTGGAGCTGGCAAAGGCGATGCCGATTTTGGACCGGCCTTTCGTTTATAAAGGTGTCCTCACCATCATTATTAATTGGCACTACTTCTAGGACTACGAAGGCTTCAAGCAGTGATGTTGGTTCTGGCACTTCCTCATTTTACCGCCCAGGCATTGAAATGTCCACACATTATATGATGGCTCTTAGCTCTGGCCTCTTCGGTTACCCGATCTAAGAAACACTTGCATTTTTCTATACCCCAACTTGGTAGAACGTAATAATAACAGAAATAAATTCCTCTGACCTTAGCAAAGGTGAACCCTCCTATCGCTGATCACTTCCGTGGTCTATGGGGAAATTTCCGGGTGTCCAGATGGCTGCTGTTCCGTTGCTGTCTTCTTGCCATGTAATTGTGCCAGTGCCAGGCATCCTGTATTTTTTTTTACACTAACGCACCCACAAAAGGGGGTTTTGAAGTACCCTTAAATGTCAGAGCACGCTACTTGTTGATAAGTACCACGTCGGCACCAAATTCCTTAACCGTTTTGAAAGGGAAGGAGTGTGCGGCTCCGTAATGCTTTAGATTAATTTAAATGGACTTAAACATCTCCATATCTATTCAAAAGTTTCTCCATCGCGTTTTTAAATGCTCGGTATTTGAAATCCCCTCTTGAGTTTTCGTTATCACCTTCACATACTGATTAACACAACATGCATTTTGGTTGTGCTTGGCAGCCCATCGCTTTGTGACCTTTTCCTCCGCATTTCAGAAGGATCTTCTTCGGATGTGCAGGATTTCGCCCCATGTCTGTATTTCCAACATCTGAAACATTGCGTGGGTGTGATGGGTTCTTGTAGTCTGCATTTCAGCCATCCGACCCGTAGGAAACCGGTAGCTAACCTTTTCTCTGTCTAGGCGGAGCATGGCAGACTACGTGCCATCTGGTTTTCTTGTTAAGCTCTTTACCGTTTTCTTTAGGATCGCGTTCAGTGCAAGGAACTCTATGGCGATCGCTGTCAGGATTTCCTCGACAGTGGTAACCCCCTCAAGATCGCGACACTCGAGCTGGAGAAAAGTTGTACATCTTTTTAGAAGCCTCTTTATCCTTGGATTTTATATATCTCTCCTTTTTCCAAAAACAATAACTCTGCTGTTATAGCGTGGAAAAATTATGCAATTTATACCAAATACGTGACATTAGAAGAACGCCGAGTAGTCAACTTATCAATACATGGATAGAGTGTAGGGAGCGCGATCATGGCGCCAACATGGGCGCAGGGTTCTACCTCGTCCTCACAAATTGTCCGGCTATAAAACTCTGAGCAACGCTAAACACCGAACGAAAACAGCATGTCACCGGTGATCAGGAAAACACATTCGAAACAGGAACTGCAGAAAATTAAACACACTGACTGAGTTTGTTATTATTACTTTTTTTTATTTCACGTTTCCGCGATTGGTAATTCCACTTAACAATTATTGGGGGAGAATTCCCAACGAGGGAGGGAACGAACAATTACATTACAAGCTTAACAATACGTCAAAGTTACTTGGTATGAACTGAACCACGATGGGAATATCAGCTTCGGTGGCTGTGACACTTTTTGGCCAACGTACTCAACACTACGACAACGACTCCGGCGTATATTCGCGTCCTCGGCGCGCGACGAGGGGCGGGAGCGGCAACGACCGTAGTGGTCGGCAGATGTAATTAGACTCAGTGATACAACCCTCGTTTGGGGAGAGTTTGTGGTGTGGTGGTAGATATCCTCTCCACTAAGGATATGTATTTACTTACCACCAGAGAAACGTAAAGTCTCTCCTGGTGGAATAGAAAACCAGATCTCGTAATGGAGGTCATGGTGGTATGTGTGTGATCGTTCAGATCTGCGTTGGTTACTCATGCGCGAAGGCAATGGAAAAACATAGCAGGCAGGCGGCAAGGGCAAAGGAATCGGGGCGATCATGGTTTATGATGTGCATCGCGGCTAAATAAATAGGCGACGGAGCATCGAAGAGATGTGCTAAAAGCAAATGTGGGACGAGAGCATCATAAAAGTCTTAGATGAGTGATGCCCTTGTGTAAATATACGAATAGACGTTGGGAAAGGTGCTAATGGGTTGGTGGACGAAAATAATCCCTTGCTTGGATTTGTATATGCAGGGAAATCCGTTTGTGGGAAACGGATTCTATATTTGCATTGTGTTGCAGTTCCGCAACAATTCAAATTATACCATTACGGAAAAACATGCTGGCACTGAACGCCACCAGTTGCTGAATAGACGAGCAATAATTGTCTATTCATTAATCGTTTACCTCGTTACTGTTACCGTTTTTTAATTTTGTTGCACTATTTTTCTGACAGTATATTTTAACGTTGTTAAAAATCGAAAGGATACGGTGCCTTTAGCACCAGTTGAAACGTGTGAACTTAACGTTAAATAAAGTTATTTTGTATGTTCTAACATTTAAAATTCGTGAGATTTTTATTTCCACGTGTTGTTCAATGTGCAATGTATGCCCAATGTGGCAATTCATCTATTTGGTATTCTGCTCGACGAAGAACACTGCCTTTTGCTGTTTCCCAGTTGGCGAACCATCGGCAACATCGGAGTTGCGGTTCCCAGCTGGCGAAACATTCTAGTCCTTCGAGCCGGATCGCTCGAAGTGTGCAGTGTGCCGGATTTTACATCCGCCAACGTCCTCCACGAGGAACAATGGGATTACGTTCACGGAGAATTCTCATCACTGGATCATCGATCAAAGAGGATTCCAGCAGCCATTGAAGACATCAACACCGAAACCAAGGTAGGTGGCAAGCATTATAATGTTATATTAATAAATTAAGGATTAAAGTAATATAATAAAAAGTGTTGTGTGGTGTGCATAAGAGTGTACTTTTCGTCGTAATTAACATTAATAATATTGAAGACATATTTGTTCGGGACTGTTCTAGTTTCTAATTGAACTGAGTGAACACACTGATTTGGAATCAATAACGGCAATCACAAACAAGGCCGCAAAGTTAGATCTATTCGAAGTGCCAATCAATGTTTATCGAACGCAATCCGCAATCCCTTAAAACAGCCGAACAGATTAAGAATGAAGGCAACCACCTGATGAAGGAACGCAAGTAGCAAGAGGTGGTACTTCAATCAACAGGGCCATCAGTTTCGATCCGCAAAACCCAATATTCTACTGTAATCGAGCTGCAGCATATATCCGTTAACAGAAAATGATCGTACGATTAAAGACTGCAACTCTGCGTTGTTCGACAATCCAAATTACAGCAAAGCATATGGCCGAATGGGAGATGTATATCTCAATACAGGAAAGTACGATGAAGCCATAGACGCCTATACAAAGGCTATTCAATTAGAACCTGATAACAACGATTAAAAATGGGCCTGAACAAACAGACGGAATTGATACCGGACACAATAGCTGTTGTTCCTGAGCAGCGAAAGCAAGCCGAAGAACAGCTATCACAGATCACTAAATTATGTGATTTGTTCAAACAATTCTACAAATCGTTATGAAGAACGATGTTGAATTTATCTACATCAAGAGTTTCATTACTTCCCACTGGTCCGACAAGAAGACAAAACCTAAGAAAACAGGTATTTTCTCAGTCCATGATCAGGACTGTGCAGTTATTCGGGGCAATATTGTGGAAGCAGTTGTGCATGCTCCCTACATAATCGTCCACGTGTTTGAAAGATATAGAAGTCCCGAAATCGTTAATGAGAGAAACCTGAACTTACAGAATGGTACTTTCTGACGTTTACGTCGGTGTTTTGGATATTTCACTAAAGGATTTCGACCAATATCGTAACCGCGTTTATGTGTCACCGCGAGTCTTAGCACATATGCTAATGTACCTAAAAATGCTGATTCATGTGTATTCTTGGATGGAGTTAATTGAACTTCACATGGATGCAATTATTCAGGATGCTATATTTTCAGTAATGTTCTTCACGGAGTCTGACAAAGACCTCTGGGAAAGCGACCCACATGAATTTATTCCATTGAATTTCAACATTCAACATTTTTTAAGATTTGTTTGTCTGGTTCCTGCAGCACGAATATTTCAATATTTGGCATATTAAAAGATTTTGTCTGTCCAGTTTCTGCACCACAAATATTTCAACATCAGGTAGAACGCAGAAAGGAATTCTACCGAAAACAATGGGAAGCATGAAGCAGGTTATTACATCACCAAGCGCTGATGATAAATCATAATTGGAACTCTGGCAGATGTGCTTCTGAAGAGCGAAGACGCCGTGGTCAAGTGGAATATGCTTACCACATATCTATTTCCAGAGTTTCAAATCGGGCAGACATATGCGAACCGTGCTGGTTAGGTGGTTCATCACTCTAGTGAAATGAAATTGACTTCGCCTTTTTATTTGAATAATTGTTTTCTCTTGTAATCGGCGGAAAATAAAATGATAAACACTTCCTATTTTTCCCATCTTACAACTCCAATATAAATAAAAAAACATTTCTTGCGTTTCATTCGAGTGGAACGCGTATGGATTTACGATCCAAATTAGAACTACGTTCAAAGGTTCATCGATGACATAAAGGTATTCACGATCCAAAAGAGGACTACGTCCAAGAAGTCATCGATGATATAGATGGATTTACGATTCAACTTACATTTCAACTTTAACACAACTCAACATCAAAGCTAGTAATTCTACCAAATATAATTTACAGTCCACAAATTACTATTATTAATCAAATACAATTTACAATCCACAAATTACTATTATTAATCAAATACAAAGTACAGTCCACTGTTCGACATCCGAGGTTGTTTCATTTGGCTTAATTCTACAGAAGTCAAGGCGGGTAAATGAAGAAGTTGTCTATCGGTCTCAGTATTTCGGTTGAGGACACCATTCGGGTCCTCTTTTAATGAATTTGCAGACACGTTGCACGACCTACGCTGCAGAACTGAGATACGCCCCACGTACATTGAAAGAACCTCAAGAAGAGGACGATGATCCATCGGGCAATAGTCGAGAGGACAAATCCTTTGAATCCAACGGGTGAAATCATGTTCAACGACAGAGCTGAAGCTCTTACAATAAAACAAGGGGTCAATACCAAAGAAATGATTTGTCGCTTCTCGCCACCCAGGCACATCGCTGTTAAGTGTCTGGAGTTCTTCGCTTTCGCCGCCTGGACGAAATGCTCTGGGGGCACCCTCTTAACACCGCCCATTGCACGTAGCTGCCACGGGGGCACCACTCCAACGGAGTCGGTGTCTAAGATAAGCTTTCGGAACTAAGATGAAGGGACTAAAAAAACGAGGAACAGGAAAGATGCCGGCACTCTTCGGGAAACCATATCAACGGAGAGCGAATAGTGAACACATAGTCCAGCCACCAGATGAAGAAGAAAGGTACCTGGTTTAGGACTATTTCATCCTTCGGCACAATGGAACGAAGGCTTCTATTGATCAACTGAGTAATCTTCTTAATAGCAACCCGGAATCGCAACCTCTCTGGCTCAATCAAGTGCCAATTATAATTCAAAAGGATATGCCACAAGGTGTTCAACCACAACACCATCAAAACCTGAACAACTATGCTGTTCCAAAAGAGAATCATATGCGGTCATAGCACCCACAACAACAATCGCAGCAGCAGCACAGACATTATGATGACAATTATTATGAAAATGATGGTGGTTCACAGACAATGACTGCACCTTATGACCGCAGTCCAGATTCAGCAAATAAGAGTTACGCTCAGCGACTTCAACGTCGGATATGTGAATCGGCTGATGATAACTACAGTTCAATTGCCAGAGCATCCAATCTCGGAGAATCAATTCCCACGAATTACCATCAAGGGAACAATACAATCCCTTCTGATCTGATGGGAGGTTCAGCGAAGTCTGGCAAATCAAGCAGAGTATATCGACTTTTTCTAGTCCTCAAGGCCAGCAAGATCATTTCTATGGTGGCCATTATACCAATTACCGAAGTCACTATCATCAAAACAATCACTCAACCCGTGGATCAAATACTCCGCCAGGCAATGTGGCCAACGAAAATCTCAGCTCCCATCAAGAAATTCGCCCAACGCCGAGCATTGGTTTAGCGGCGTAGATGGGACACATCCCCAACTGCAACAGCATCAGCCACAGCAATCATCTTGGATTCGAGACGCAGATGATCCTATGCAGTTGGCGACAACTCTAATACTTCTAATATCGGCACAGCATCATCATCATCGGCACTACAACCGGGATCCGGTCTTGGCCTTATTTAGCAAGTCTCGAGGCTGTTAAATTTTCCACAATAATTTATTTTTACGGGCAAGGTTATTAGCCTTGCGCCAAACTAATATCGGCACAGGCTGGCCATATTCAGAAGATGATAGAAAAACAACATCGCACGGCCGACTCTAACCCAACAAAGCGGTCTTTGGACTGAATCGACAACTCCATCTAGTGCACCCAGATTTCAACTATTTCCAAATGGCCACATTACCAATCGAGGACAACCACAAACAATTCAACATATTGACGACCACATCGCTCAATTACCATTCAGGGATCCACGATTCAACATAGGACTACGTCCAAAATATTTATATTTTACTTATGGATCCACGATCCAACATTAGACAACGTCCAAGATATTCTCTACTTAAGGATTTACGATCCAACATAGGACTACGTCCAACTTGTTGAAATTTTACATTCGGATTTACGATCCAACATGGGACTACGTCCAACATATTGATACTTTACATGGATTTACGATCCAAAGAGGGGACTACGTCCAAGAAGTTCATCGATGACACCAGGGATTTACGATCCAACCAACATTTACCATTAAACACACATGCGCACACACACTAACACAGATAACTGAGTACGAATTATTTGAAAACAATAACTCATTATCTTTTATAATTTAATCAAATAATATAATCACTATATAGTATAACGATATATTTAATTTTGCCACCCTACCGCTTTACCGTACCGGATTATGAGCAACAGGAGCATTAAGGCCTCAGAGCTCAACCACAAGCACCAACCGCGACTTCCAACGGCGCTGACACGAAAACGTTGGTGACGCCAACTAAGGAGGACTACTGGGTCCATTGTCGGCGGCCCGGGAAGATGTTGCAACTTTATGCTTTGAATTCACTCCTGCGGCTATGCGCGAAGTCGGTGATTGTTTGGAGATTCAAACAAAGGAGCATTTCTGGGTAACGTGCTTGCAGCTGTATCGAGAGTTGCAAGTCATTGCGAAGCAATTCAGATGGTTACACAATAACGGTTTGTATATACCAGCTGTGTCAATTGTACATGGCATCTATGGCGACGCCAGGATCGAACTCTAGTGTGAATATCTACACTAATTGGAAATTCGGTTCTTGGTCGCTAATGCAGAGATGCATTGATACATGTATGAATGCCCTTGTAGGAAAAATTCTTTGCAGGCATTTCCAGGTAATGCATTGAAAGCATTAATTATAGTTGGGAAGGAAATGTTTTTGCTGCGGGGGGATTGCGGTGCAGGTGTGGGAAGGTTGGAATTTGCCTGGCAACCGAACGTACCGAATAGGTTTTGTTTTATGCTCCCGTATAATGGAAAGAATTCTTGTAGGGAATTTGTATGCGAAGAAATGCAAGAAAGGTAAGAATTCTTTTACAGGGACTTTTAGGGTATATAAATTTGATCTATTTGATGCATGAAGCATTTAAGGTGCTTATGCGATTGCGTTAGCGCAACTTATAATGTTGGGTCGAAGTTATGTGGGTTCTTCAGGTAAGTAACAGTGGGGTTTGGAGGAACCACCACAAGAGAAGATTGGTTCTGAGACTCTATTCGCAAAAGGCACGACTATCTTATCGGGGGTGTATATGACGATGGTTATCAATTTTTTTTACTCCCTCCTATAAACTTTTATTGGTTTTAAAAGATACGTATAACATGTCTGACACGTGATTTCAAGTAACAACTATTTTTCTTAGGGAATTTATATCCCGATGAAATGACATAAATTGGACTGTATCGAGCCCAGAATTGAACACAATACATTTTTTGCTCTGGGGATCTTTAAAATCTGAGGTGTACAGCAACAATCAAAAGCAAGTATTCGAGAAAACATACATATGGCACCGATAACCGGCACAATATGCCGGACAAGACAAAATGTTATAAGAGTCCCAGCAAAATAACGAAACAAATTTAAAAGACATAATTCTTGTGAAATACATGTTCCCAAGGATCGTACTTTAATAAAATGTAAATTTTGCTTCATTAAATCTATCCAGCATTTTATTAAAGGACTTTAGCCATGAAAAAAAAAGATTTTAGGACAAACTGCATAGTATATGAAGAAAAATTCCAAACTAATTTTCGAGTTATCTTGTTTGATATTCGGGCTTTCTTTAGCATTATGTTACATCTAAATTACCTAGAGTTCCGTAGTAACGTAGAATTCTGAATTCTGAAATGTTTCTGATGGGCAAGTTTTTGAGGCTGTGCCCGCAGTTCAAATAATCTATTTAGTACCCAATTTTTCATATTTCCACATATATTATTCACTGATAGTCAAAAGAAAGGTCTCAAAAGAAAGCCGCCATCAATTTCTGAAATATTGCGCTTTTATGAATTACGAAACCTTTTTGTCGTTCTTAACAAAAGGAGTCTGTACATTTTTCCGGTCTCGACAGTTGGGCTCTATGTACTTACCTGCCTTAACAACTATGGCACCTTTAGTAGACCAGAACGGCCTTTCTGCCCTTCAGTCATAGTTTAACAACACTTCACCCTTAATTTGCACCTGGTGATTGAGACGTTTATCCCTTCAATTTGTCTGATCTAGCGAATTTTTCCTCTTGTAGTCCCTGACTATTATTTTGGGGATGCTCGCACACACATTCTATTGTGTCCCGCATGATTACCCTTTTGGTGTTGAGGTTCGTCCAATAAGCCCCACAAAATACACGACCTGAATAGGAATCCTATTTGGTATACCCAACTTCCAAGTTCCATCATGAGAAGGGTTGTTTGGCAATGGCACATTCTCATTTCTACGAATTGGGGTTCCCCATCGGCTCGATATGATTTGGGGTTGCTTTTTTTTCGTATTGTCTTCAATTCCATTTTTATTCCTTATTTTTTAGTCATTTGTTATGATGGTCTGATTGCAAATTGGTTTTCGAAAAATGTTTCTTTTTTTTTTGCTGTTGGTTTTCTTATTTTTATGTTCTTGAATTTATTTGTACGCTCCTTTACGGCATGGCTTGTGAGTCAATGATTTATTGTGCAAGTACTTAGAGCATGTGTTTGGTGCAGCCTCGCGGTTTACAAAAACAATGACATGAAGCATCACATATTTTCGAGAGACAGAAGAAGAAAGGATACAGGATCAAAATAAGCAGAACACAAAATGCTGATGGGGCTTATGATTATTTTGGGAAATTGGGTCATTACGAACATGTACGGATGGTGGCGTACACGTGATTCAATGTAACGCTGTGCCGGCAGAAGAGCCTAACCTAATTATTGTTATTGCCAACAAGGGCAAAAAAGGCAAAACTTGGAGCAGCAATAAGTGATGCCATCATGTGCGTCACAGGGTGGCAATCAAGTTTTATGCATCGTTTTAGACCCAACACAGGATGAGTACATGGCACATGGTCAAAAAGAACATAAGAGATGTAGGCAGTCTGTAGCGTAGGAGGTGCGAGGGTGATTCCTCTTATCGAATTGAATTTTTGTCGCTGGTATCTAGTCGCTAGCTGGAGAGCATAACACTCATCTTCACTCATCGGTTGGTTTTGTTATGAACATTTTTAGAGTCTATAAAAGAGTCATCATCAAAGATGCTCGTATTTTCAATAGCCTTGGCCGTGATAGAAATGTTTTGAATTTGGATAAATTCAATGTTATTATCTCGTATTTGGGAAATTGTAAAAAAAATAATGGTAGTGTGGAATCCAAAACGAATAGCGGAGCTTTATATGCGCGTCCGAGTGCGCGGTTTTAAAGAAAATTTACGCGCAAATGAAGTGCAAATGGCAAACAATCCCTATCTCTCCATGTTTTTACTGTGATGTGCTGTACACTTTGTGGACTGTACACATTGCTGGAAACAAATTCCCGTCGTAGTAAATTAAAGGTGGAGTTAATATTCGTTGTATAATTCATTTTACTTTATTGGTTATGTCCAAATTATTCTCTTTGTTGTTAATATATCTGATTAAGTTTAAATTGTTCAACTCACGGTTATTATTCTTGAGCAACATCGACCTTCTCGTCCAATTGTGTTTTCCCTTGTGTTGTATGGATGTTGTGTTGATATTCTTGATGCTGTTGTTGCCGTATTTGGTACTCGATCCTTGTGTCTGGTAACACTGAATCTGGTGTCGATGATCCTTTCACATGTGCTGCAAAGCCTATTGATTATTTCTTTATGTCTGGTGCGCAGACTTGGGGACTTACAGACGGATTTAAGTAGATAATACGAACTACTTGTTGCGGATTCGCCCTTGACACATCCGGCGAATTCGCAATTAAATGCTACCTGTGGCACCGCCCTAAACAATGTCAGCAATCAGCTGACATTTTAAAGTTAAATCTGTTGGTTGTCAAAATGACAACCAGTTGTTGTTTTTTGTTATATTAATTTTCCCTTCTGCGTTAATCCTTTCAAGAGACGTTTGCATCAAATTAAATCTAACTAGTCAATGAAATAAAGTCTATTTTTATAACTTGAAAACAACCCGCATTATTGATATACTTTGGAAGAGGATTATTTCGAGGATTACTGCACCACCAATGAGGTATTCTTTTCCACTTTTCATTGCAGTACTTTCCAGAGTATTTCAGAAAGATCACCAACATCATTGTGCAGTTGTTGGTGGAAATTGCGTACGTGTTTTTTAGCAAACGCAGGAATTTACGTATCTCAAACGCCAGGAGACACGATCGTGTTCCTGACGCTAGCAACCATCCGGTTACCCACTCAAAATCCAAAATCATTTGTGTGTGGAAGGTGTGTTCAACGCTTGTTGGATACACATTTTTTGGTCCTTCGAGCAGGATCCAGTCTGTGGATCCAATTCACTGCTGCCAGCTCGCAGTACATAAAAAGGTCGCGGGACACACCAGAGTCCAGACGCTAAGACCCACCATCGACAGGAAATTGAAAGTGAATAGAAAATACCTGCGTGAGCGAGTACCGCCAAGTCAAAACAGCAAAGGCTGCATTAGCCGAACGTCGAAGCCTGTCGCGAATGGAATCAGAACTTGAACGCCAAGTTGATGCCCCCTGCCCCACTGAAGATCAGAGCAATGACCAGGGTCGCGGGAGTCATGTCAAATGCGTGACAGAACAGCACATAGAGGCCCAGTTCGCCGCGCATGAGAAGATGTCGTGTGCCTTCCGGAATTTAGAAAGGGTGGTGCCACCAACGCTAACCACTGTGAAAGCACGCGAGCGTAGCTTACATGCAAGATGGGAAGCTATAAGGAATAGGCACGAAGTCATACTTAGCTCAGCAACCCCAAGGATGACCATCGCCCATCGATACTTGGACGAAGGGTTTATTGACCAGGCAGAGGAGACGTATTTGAATGAGGCCACCAAGTTCGTTGAGGCAAGACACCCCCTCAGCGCCGGACGTCCGAGCACGTCCAGGGCTGCGACCGGCGCCTTCAGTCGGCCCCATACCAGAAAACTTCCCCCGATCCAGATGCCAACATTTTCAGGGAAATATTCGGAATGGCGACCCTTTAAGGACCTGTTCCTAGCGGTACTGGCAGGACACCCCGAAATGGTAGATGTCGAAAGGCTTTATTATCTGAAGTCCAGCCTCCGGGACGAGGCCACCAGAGCCACTCAAAACATTCCTGAGACAGAGGAAAATTACCCCCGAGCTTGGGATAAGCTGGTGGATCATTATGATAATACTCGCCCCTTGGTTCACTCTGCCCTGACGACGCTTCTCAACGTATCTGCCCTGGTTAAGGAGTCGGCCGCAGGCCTGCGCACACTCCGCGAAACCACCAACGACGCGATTGACAGCCTTGATGCTCTTGGTCGCCCCGTAACTACCTGGGATAACATCTTGGTCCACTTGACCATTCAAAGCGTGGACCCCCGAAATAGTCGTGATTGGCAGATCTCACAGGGCAACACCACGGAACCGCCGCCCTACAAACAGCTGGGCGCGTTCCTAAAAAAAGGATTGAGGCGTTGGAGTTCGTGGAGCTGCCCCGAAACACCATTGAACACCCTCATCGACCTGAGAGCGATCACCAGCCAAACATCCAAAGGACGCGTCTCTCGGCCTACACCGACTCAACCTTAGTCCAGAACCCTCGGCTCATCAGTCCATATTGCAGCTCATCACATTCGTTAGGCTCCTGTGCAGGATTTAAAGAACTCAATCTAGACCAGCGAAAGTCCCTTGTTCACCAGCGACGTCTGTGTTTCAACTGCATGGGATCACATTTGTTCCGCGATTGTTCCTCCACCAGCCGATGTCGACATTGCCAAGGATGACACCATACCCTGCTCCACGCCCGTTCGACAGCATCACCGCCACGTCCAAACGTGGACACTGGCCCGAATCAACACAACTACCAGACTCCTGGAGTGTCTTCGCATACCTTAACCGCCCATCAACCGCGGGAGACCCTCCTTGCTACTGCACGTGCCATTTAAAATCAGGGGACCAACGCCGGCTAGAGACCCGTGCCATGATGGACCCTTGTTCCGAGGTAACGTTCATCTCTGAACCTCTCGTTCAGTGTCTGCGTCTCCGCCGTCGCACATCGTTCATCCCAGTTCACGGAGTCGGGGGCGCCCTATGCCACACTGCGAAGGCCCAGTCTTCAATCACGATCATGCCTCGTCACGACGGCGCTAAGGGCTGGACGGCCAACGCTCTTATCCTGCCTCAGCTGTCGGAGTACGTGCCACCCCCTCGTTTCCTGCCTGGCGATCTCGCCGTCGCAGCAGGTCTAGACCTTGCGGACCCTGGATGTGATCATCAGCGCCGACCTGTACCCGACCATCATTAAGGAAGTCTGACCACTCGGACATCATCGCCCAGGACACCCATTTGGGGTGGATGTTGACGGGTGCAGCTTCGCTCGGCACAGACACCTCTAATAGAGAACAAATCTTGACCAG
This sequence comes from Microdon myrmicae, assembly GCA_963931805.1. Classification (NCBI taxonomy): domain Eukaryota; kingdom Metazoa; phylum Arthropoda; class Insecta; order Diptera; family Syrphidae; genus Microdon; species Microdon myrmicae. The sequence goes on along the minus strand of OZ007497.1, from coordinate 238,062,053 downwards.
TCACATGGCCGGTCCTCGTGGGTTGCGAATTTATAACTCCAACCCAGAGGAATTTGTCGACCATACAACTGCTGACAGATCCCCGTAGGGGCCAACGAGGAGACGTCGTCGACGTCGGCACCGACCAACCCGAATGCAGTACATACGTCCCACTACCACCATCAACCCCAGTATTCAGGGACCGACCGAGTCCCAACCGCTGCATCCGAATGAACGCTGCGGCCTCACCCGCAAACGACCGCATCGTTCCGGCCGCTAACTTCGGACGGACGCCAATGGACGCAGCACTCATCGACACCACTAGTTGTCTCTATGGAATGAGACCAATCAGCAGTCACGTGGTCACTGATCGTGGGTTGCGACCTTACAACTCCAACCCAGATCACATGGCCAGCAACGATAACCGCATCCAACAACGAAGGGGATCATCCCGTCATCACGAATCCCCCGGGCCGTCCAAGACCCGTCTGTCTTCAACACTCTTCAGGGCGGGAGGATCTCTCCCAATCGACCATCATCGACGTGAGGGTGGACTGCATGGGACCACTACTGGCACACTCACAAGACCCATCACAAAAATAAGTATCCTCCCACTGGAAGAGGATCCTCCCGGCCCAGCTCCGGATAACCATCCCCTGGAGTCAGATGATCGTTGCAAGCGAAACCAAATCAACCCGGAAATCGTCATGCTCTCCGTAGAGATTTTCCCATTTTCTCTGAGTTCATTGACTGTTCGGTAAATTCGCAAGATATTATTCACCTTAATGGGCGGGGAAATGGGAGAATGAGGATGAGTGTGCGATCGCAAATGGGTGATCGTGGGGAAAGTACCTGTTGGTTGGGTAGGAGCGTGACAGGAGTGAGTTAGGCAGTCGTGATATATTCGTGAAGATGGACAGTGGTTGTCGGGAAGTGGATCTTGATTCTTCGTTTTGCGCAATATAGAAAATTAAAGTGTTGCATTGAGAGTTAAGTAAACTTTAATAATTAAAAACTAAACATAGAAGCTTTTGTGAACACAAGAAAAAAAAGGTATTTGTATCAATACCTAATATATATGGACAAATAAGATACACTGAATTAAAATAATAATAAATATATAAATAGACTTCTGTTGAAGCTTGGGCCAGCTGCGTCATCTAGTTTGTGTTTCACAACCATTGTGAATTTTATCGAAAATAGCGAAAAGTGAATTTCGTGTTCTGATTAAGCATGTAGTGCTCCAGAAAGCCCCACCACTAATAGCCTCCCCCCTGTAAATACATATCCCATAATCCTAATTCAAAGGGTCCTAAAGTTTCCATAACCAATATCGAGCAACCATAACAGCTGCTCGATATAACATCCAAAGAATCTAAACAATTCCATAACCAATATCGAGCAGAAAAGTGAAAGACAAAAATAAAAACAACACAAAAAAAGGCGAAAAAAACAGTAATCACAAAAAAAAGTGGAAGAAAAAAGACAACAATCAAAAAAAGTGAAAAAACACTTGAATCAAAGAAGAAGAAAAAAGACAATAATAAAAAAAAGTGGAAAAATAGGTGAAAAAAAGACAATAATCAAAAAAAAAAAAAAAAGAACAAAAAGGTGAAAGAAAACAAGAGAAAAAGAGACAACAATGAAAAGAAAAAAAAAGTGGAGAAACACAACGATTGATTCAAGGATAAAAAGGCAATAATAATAAAAAAAAGGGGAAAAGAAGAAAACAAGTGAAATAAAGAAAAAAACAAGACAATAATAGAAAAAAAAAATGAAAAAAAACACTTGAAACAAAGAAAAAAAAAGAGACAATAAAAACAAAAAAAGGAACAAAGGAAAATAAGTTAAATCAAAGAAAAAAAACGGAGAAGGAAGAATCTGCAAAACGTATCAGCATGGCGAAAAGAAGAGTAAAAAAAGACCAGGGCGGATCATCCAACTGTAGGGCGTAAAGCTTACCTGGCAGTACAAAAAAAAAAAAAAAAATCGGGATTTGGCAACCCTAGCGTTGCAATCCGGCAATTGACAGCTCTGTCGTAAAGTTGGACATTTTTGAGGTTATACGCACTCAGAACATTTTGACATACGAGCGCTATTTGTGTTGTTTACAGTAACTTAAAAGATTCATCTCGGCCCAAAAATGAAATTAAATAGTCAACATTTTCGTGCGATTATTTTTTACAACTTTCGGCGTGGATTAACTCAGCAACAGTGCATGGGTGAACTTAATTCAATTTTTGGCGATGAAGCTCCATCAAGGACCAGTATTTATCGATGGTGTGGTGAATTCAATCGTGGTCGTAGTTCACTCCAAGATGAATTTCGTGAAGGTCGTCCAAAATCAGTTGTTGTTCCGAAAACCATTGATGCTGTGCGCGAACTGATATTGGAAGATCGTCATGTGACCTATCGTGAGACAACCTTAGACGTTAGTGGGACCAGCATACGTTCAATATTGCATAAACATTTGACTGTCAAAAAAATTTGTTCGCGTTGGATCCCACACAATTTGTCAATCGCCCAAAAAAAGGCTCGTGTCAATTGGTCGAAAGAAATGCTCAAAAAATACGGTCGCGGTGCTTCGAAACACGTCTATGACTTCGTGACAGGTGATGAATCGTGGATTTACGCGTATGAGTCCGAAAGTAAACAGCAGTCGACTGTCTGGGTGTTTCAAGATGAGCCAAATCCAACAAAAGTTGTTCGCGCACGGAGCACTTCCAAGCAAATGGTCGCCTGTTTTTTCGGAAAAACTGGACATGTCGCAACCGTACCACTAGAACAACGCAGAACAGTCAATTCTGAGTGGTACAAAACCATTTGTTTGCCAGTTGTCTTCCAAGAAATCAGGAAAACCAACCGCCGAAGGCGGATCACTCTTCACCACGACAATGCGAGTTCTCACACATCGGCTGCGACAACTGCATTTTTGAGCACCCAAAACATCGATTTGATGGGTCATCCGCCGTATAGTCCTGACTTGGCACCGAATGACTTCTTTTTATTCCCGTACGTAAAAAACAAACTGAGAGGTCAACGTTTTTCGACACCTGAAGAAGCGGTTGCTGCATTCAGAATGCATGTGTTGGAGATACCTCAATCAGAGTGGCAAAAGTGCTTCGACAATTGGTTCAAACGCATGCAAAAGTGTATAGATCTTCATGGGGAATATTTTGAAAAACAATAAAGTGATTTTCGATGATCAATATTTGTTTTTGTTCTCTAATCCCGAAATATAAAACCCTCGTATATATATATACATAATAATAAAAAAAGTGACAAAGGACAGAACAATAAAAAGAAGAAAAAAATATAGGTAAGGAAAAAACAATAATCAAGGGAAAAAAGGATGAACACTGACAACATCAACTACACTAACCTAACAACAAAGGTGATCACAACATAAAATGCAGCAACACACTCAACAGCGTTCAGCACTCCATTCGGACACTACGAGTACAATCGTATGCCTTTTGGGTTGAAAAATGCACCTGCGACGTTCCAAAGACTTATGAACAATGTTCTCATGGGTTTTCAGGGAATCGAATGTTTCGTTTATGTGGACGACATGGTGATCTACGGCTATCTTCTGAACGATCATAATTCACGACTTATAAAAGTCCTCGACCGCCTACAGGAACATAATTTAAAAATACAACCAGAAAAATGGCACTTTATAAGAAAAGAGCTCACTTATCTGGGCCATGTCTTTTCAGACGGCATAAGACTAGATTCCGAAAAAACGAAGGTAGTAAAAACCTGTTGGGGTTTCTTCAGGGCGCCGAAGAATCACCCATCGCTTTAACCCCACCTAACCTTCCTCTACATTTACAACGCCATGGTACTTACCTTCAATAGGGCAGCATTAAGCTACCCTTCAATCATCTTAAGTACCTGTAAATCATCCCATGGCAAGATCATCACCTTGCCACAGCCTCAACCGCATCGCTGTATCCATAAAAACACATTTGGTTCCTCTGGTCGGCACCCATGACCATTGCAAACCATTAGGAAATCTTCCCCGGTCCCCTCGTCGGTATTCATGCCTATCATTTTCACAGCAATCTCTCACTGTGTTTGCTTTTCTCAAGCAACCGCTGATCCCACCATCAAGCCATGGCAAATCGCTTGCTAATTGTGCGATGTATCTCGATGCCGCACGAGGAATATCGTCGGCCGAGATCGTTGCTGATGTTCCGCCGAACGAGGAATGTCGTTGGGGAATAGCGAACGAGCACGTTGATGTCGATGAAACCAACGTTGCCTGAAACCAAATGGGTTAGAGTTGAAATGAATAGCAATACCTGTTGATGATCGAAATCCGGTCCAGGATCTTCGATGCAATCTGGTTGAAGTTGCCGCGCTGAACGGATGTATTTGTTGGAATTTCTGTTTAAGTAGGAAAGTTAAAACTTCATTCACTAAATTTGAAGTAAAGCCGATGCGACTAGCGAATGCCTTTAAATGAATAGAGAAAATGTTCGACTGAGTTCTCGATGGAGAACTTTATTTATTTAACACTAAGGGGCCACATGGTGGCGTGCGAAACTTCAATATAAATATCTTATAAATTGTTCATAATATTAAAGCACCAAAACAGTATGTATTCACAGTTGCAGAATATCTCCACGAACATGCACCAAAAAAGTCTACAAGCACGTTAGTATATCTTGAAACAGCAAAAGCAGTAAACAATGGATTGACAGTTGTTTGTACACTGTCATCGAGTTGTCGGCAGGTGTGGTGAATATTTGTCGGGGAGAGTACTAGACAATGTACTAGATTCTCCCCGAGCATATAATTGTGAACCCGAAACACTAATACAGTTGCAACCAATTATCTCAGATCGGTCGCATAGGCGATAAACACGCAATGAATTAGATGCGACCCTAATGTGTTTACATTAACCAACCCAAACAAATGCGCATCTTAGCGCTTGCCCTATTAGATGGCATTACGGTATATACAATATACCCTCTATCGTTTATTGTTTATTGTTTGTTTGTTATTGTTTATTGTTTGTTATTGTTTATTGTTTGAACAGCTGCACGTTTGCTTTCTATTCTATCTTCAACGCGCGTTTCGTTTGTGCTTCCTTCCAAGAGGAAGATATTCATTCCAATCTTAATGATATCTTTGAGGAACCTTCCAATGGGACGCGGATCGGTTTCTCATTGGTCACAGCGTGACAGAGAGATTAAGTTCCCTTATCACCACACGAGTGGAAATCCACCTCACCCACCGGAGTGGTCCTGCGTCGAGCGGCTCTCTAGGAGTCAGATTTTTACCGTCCATCGGAGCAATCATTTTTCAGAGACGTCGTGTATATTATTTAAAATCGAGTCATTCTATCTGTGGAGAGGTGTTATTTTAGTCCGCTGTGACAACCGGCTAATTACTTTTATTGGTCTTTTTGCGTGTAATCCAAGTGTTAATCGCCAAAGTACAGTGTGCGTTGATTAAGTAACCATAAAAATTAATCGACTTTTGTGAGTACGAAAATACATCTTATGATTCATGTAATTAAAATATCCACCAGAGAGTTTTTATTTTCCTGGTCCTTATTGGCCGGGGAACAATTTTTAGTGACAGGCAGTGGAGTTTTTGGATCAAGTGCCAATAACAGGACTTAGTAAGTATTGCTGTTTCCGCCATCATTTCCTGTGCGCTTAGTGCTTTGTCTTCTACATCGGTGGTGTTTTATGGAACCCGCATCCTTGCTGATGCCAACATAAAACCAACCCACAAACTTCCCTATGCCAAAAAAACAGAAGGATGTAAAATCTTTTCTCGGTTTCGTTGGCTATTATCGAAAATTCATCCCTAATTTCGCTGAATTAGCCAAGCCATTAAACAGATTGCTCAGGAAAAACGTCATTTTCCACTGGGATGCCTTTTGTGATGAGGCATTTACTATTTTAAAACAAAAAGATATCACCCCACCAATGCGAGCGACATTGCCCTGGGAGCCGTACTTTCCCAAGGTACAATAGGCCAGGACAAACCCATTTCTTTTGCTAGCCGCACTTTAAATGATGCCGAAACCCGGTACACCACATCCGAGAAAGAACTACTGGCGGTTATTTTTGCACTGGCTCAATTTCGACCATACCTATGGACGAAGGTTTACCATCGTCACAGATCACAGTTATTTACAGTGGCTAATAGGACGAAAATATCCTACTTCTCGGCTGATGCGTTGGAGAATTCTCCTAGAAGAATATGAATACACCATCATCCACAAAAAGGGAAAAATAACACCAATGCCGTTGCCCTTAGCCGAATAATTGTCGAAGGCACCAAGGGCCCTAACAACCATGTCTTTTTTTTTTTTTTTTTTTATTAGACTTCTCTCGGGAAAGGCGAACCTATAGCGTCGAGTGGGCGCCCCGAGATGCCATCAAATAACTGTTGCAGTTCTTTTTGAACAGTTGCAGGTTGTAACGCTCCGGGAACACTCGCGTGGGAAGGGAGTTCCACAGCTTCCCCGCTCTGTAACGGAACGAGTTCTGATATAGGGATGTTCGCGCTGTCGGGAGATGAACCACAAACGGGTGCCTTGTGGAGCGCATATAGACGAATTGCGTGGAACAATGCCAAGAATCTCCGAAGAACAGCACCCGTGATAATATCTGTAAAACAGACAGAGGTCGGCCACGCGCCTTCGAAGTGATAGCGACTGTAGTCCCGACGTCAGCGCCGAGTCCCCGATCAGGCGGATCGCTCGTCTTTGTACGCTCTCAAGTAGGTCGAGGGTATGTTTAGGAGCCGAGCTCCAAACATGAGAGCAATATTCGAGCGCGGGTCTAATTTGAGATTTATATAGGAGAAGAAGTTGGGCCGGAGTAAAGTATTTCTTGGCTCTAAAAAGATAAGTCAGTTTTCCTGAGGCTGATCTGGCGATACCCGATACGTGTTTATGCCATGATACATTCCCACAGACCGTGACGCCGAGCAATCTCAAACTTTCGCCAGCCTCGAGGGCCCGGCCACTCATCATCAGCTGTGGAACCGATGATCCGGTTTTCTTTGAGAATGTTGTATACTGGGTCTTCGTTGCGTTGAAGTCGACAAGATTGGCCTTTCCCCATTGCAGGACTTTATCTAGATCCTGGTTCAGAGAGTCAATCTGTCTACATCTCAGCTGGTGCGACGTTGATGCACCAATCGGCCGATCACTCGAAAACGAGGAAACAAGCGTACTATCATCCGCAAAACTGAACACTTTGTTATCCGTTGTCTCCAACAAATCATTTATATGAAGCAAGAACAAGGTTGGAGCTAAAATAGAACCCTGGGGCACCCCCGAATTAACAGGATACAGATCCGAACACTCGCCGTCCACAACAACCCGGATTGATCGATTCTCGAGGAAGCTCCTCGTCCAGTCGCAAAGCTGTTGGGAAAGTCCATATGAACGAAGTTTGCTCAGCAATGCCCCGTGCCAGACGCTGTCAAAAGCCTTGGAGATATCTAATGCGACCGCCCTTCACTCACCATGCCGTTCAATCGCAGATGTCCATATATCGGTTATAAGTGTCAAAAGGTCTCCCGTGGACCGCCTGCCACGGAATCCGTATTGACGATCATTCAGAAGACCGTTGCACTCCAAATACTTAACCAACTCTGTATTGATGACTTTTTCCATTACCTTAGATAAAATAGACAGTAATGCTATCGGACGGTAATTTTGTGGGAGACACTTTTTTCCCGTCTTTGGGATTGGCTGAACTCGAGCGATTTTCCAGCAGGCAGGAAAGGTCCTCCGTGCATAAGATAAGCGGAAGAGTCTGCCAAGAACCGGCGATAGTTCTGGAGCACAGTTCTTAAGGACTATTGCTGGTATTCCGTCCGGGCCGGTTGCCTTCCTACAATCGAGCTCACGTAGAATGCGTTGAATAGTGTGCGGACGAAATCGCACATCCCGCATGGAAGACTGTACCGGCGAGATCACAGGTGGCTCCAAAAGGCCGGGATCGAGGTTTGAATTCGCGGAAAATAACCACACGGGCCAGTTCAAAAACGAAAGGGATCCGCAGGAAAATCAAGCCCACAAAAATAACCCTGTTTTATATTACATAAACAAAAAGGGTCCATCTATTCCGAGAAGAAACTAGAGTTTCGCTTAATAAAACTTTCTCTGACAAATTCTCTCGAAGAAAGCGTCCTAGCTAAGAAGATCAAAGAGTTTACAAAACCCGAGATGGGAAAGAAGGCAGATTATGATAACCTGGAGGCATGCGTTGTCACGCTACCATTACCCTTCAAAGGTGCAAGCGACAGAAATGTCGTCAGAGAATGGTTAACCGGCCTTAGCCAAGTATGCCGCGACCGTAACCTCAACGAAATTGGTTTGTCGATACCCACAATGGATGAAGAGTCAAAAACAATCTTTACAGCTCTTCTCAAAGATGTTTTTGGGCAGTTTAGCACTCAAGTATTTATCTATTCCGACGAAAGAAAATTAATAACGAACGAAGATGACGTGCAGAAATTGCTCGCGGAATACCACGACTCACCGTTTTGGGGGCATCAGGGAATCACGCGAACGCTCACACGCATGATGCCAAAATACTATTGGCCATCAATGAAAACCGACATCACGACATACATCTGTAAATGTGCCTTCTGCCAAATAAACAAAAGTAGAAAAAATCCCAGGGTGCCAATGAAAATAACAACAACAAGCTCGAAGCCATTCGAGAGGGTTGCTTTAGACATAGTTGGACCTTTGCCAGTCAGCTACAACGGAAACAAATACTTGTTAACTTTCCAGGACGATCTGACCAAGTTTTCTGTGGCATGCGCCTTGACCAGTATCGAAACCAAGAACGCGGCCAGGATCTTCGTGGAAAATATCGCCTGTCAGCACGGCATACCGTCTTCTCTATTTACCGACCGAGGCACAAATTTTCTAAGCGCACTTTTTAAGGATATCTGCTCACTAATCAAAACAAAAAAACCAAACACACCACCCTATCATCCACAAACAAACGGGGCCTTAGAACGAAGCCATAGGGCTTTGGCAGAGTATCTCCGCCAATACGTTAACCAAGATAGCCTTACTTGGGATACCTGGATAACATACGCTATGTTCGTTTACAATACTACACCCCACAGTAGTACAGGTTACACGCCACACGAACTACTATACGGTTTTCCAGCCGAAATACCCACTTCACTTAAACGCAACCCCGAAGGTGCATATAACTATGATTATTACGCAAACGAACTAAAGGTGCGATTGCAACACGGCTATTGCACCGCAAAGGAAATACTGTTTGGGGAGAAAAAAGAAGTCCAAAGCGCATTACGATCAAACATCGGGAAGTCGAACATTTAACATCGGTGATAGGGTACTGCTAAAAAACCACGCCAGACACAACAAATTAACCTCCCTATGGCAAGGCCCCTATGAAGTTATAAAATTTTTATCCGGGGAAAACACAATTTTAAAGATTGGAAAGGGTACACGCCTGGTCCATAACAACAATTTAAAACCATTCATAGACTAAACCTTTTTAGCTCAAAGTATGAAAAGAGAGATTTCCCAACACACAACATTCCGTTTTTCCTTTTTTTTTACAACACAAACACCTTTTTCAAATATATATGTATGTATAGAATAGGAGATTGAATTTAAATATTAAATATTAAAGTAAAAACCAAAACAAGTATGTAAATATAAAAATTAATACTAATAATGAAAAACAATTTTTTTTTACACTTAAACAAATAAAGTAATGATTGTTAGTATGTAAGATTAAATTTAAACACTAAATAATAAAGTAAAATTCAAGGGAGTACGTAAAAAAAAAAAAAAACAAAACATAATAAATAAAAAACAACCACAATACAGAAAATAAAATATTAAGGAAATTAAAAATATATTTGTTAAGCCAATAAAACGGCAATTACAAAAAACATTTAAACATGTAAAAACAAACAAAAAATTTGTAACATAATGTTATTTAGTTTTTATACAAGAATTCTGATCACATGAAAGGAAAATACGCGTTAAAATATGCTACCATCTAATTTTCTCGTCGGCCACCGCCCCAGAAAATGAATCTCCTCAAGATTAATTTTCTTTTCTTGAAGGAGGGGAGGATGTAGTGCTCCAGAAAGCCCTACCATTAATATCCTCCCACATCTAAATACATATCCCATAATCCTAATTTAATTCAAATAATCTCAAAGTTTCCATAACCAATTTTGAGCAACCATAGCAGCTGCTCGATATAACATCCAAAGAATCTAAACAATTCCATAACCAATATCGAGCAACCATAGCAGCTGCTCGAAATAACAAACACCCAAATAATCTAAACGATTTCCGAATCGTTATCGAGCAACCAGCAGCTGCTCAAAATAACAAACTCCTATGCATCTCAATCCGAAAACCTTGGCAGCAGATTGATCATCATCACCATCGGCACTACAACCGGGAACCAGTCTTGGCCTATTTAGCAAGTCCTGAGGCTTGTTAAATTTTCCATAATGATTTGTTTTTTCCGGGCAAGGTCATTAGTCTTGCGCCAGAGGCTCCCCGACGGGGAATCGAACCCCGGTCTCCCGCGTGACAGGCGGGTATACTAACCACTATACTATCGAGGAGCCAGCAGATTGATACAATCAGCAAAATCCATATCGAGCAACAGTGGCATCTGCTCGAATATGATTGGCCAAAGCAACTTTCATGTGTTTCAGGGTTCAGGTACAAAAAGGAAAACTAAGATGTTTTCAGGTAACTTTTACTTTTGTCAGTCGACCATGATCATTTCGATCATTGTCATTTCACATTATACGACGCACGCCATAAGCAGGCAACTTAAATTTCAAATAGCATTATAAGTGAATAAAGTTATCCAAAAGTTTAAAAGGATTATTTTCATTTCAACAACCCCGAATGCTACGCTCTTCCCTCTTTTTATTTTTTTGTTATTAGATTTCTCTCGGGAGAGGCGAACCTATAGCGTCGAGTGGGCGCCCCGAGATGCCATCAAATAACTGTTGCAGTTCTTTTTGAACAGTTGCAGGTTGTAACGCTCCGGGAACACTCGCGTGGGAAGGGAGTTCCACAGCTTCCCCGCTCTATAACGGAACGAGTTCTGATACAGGGATGTTCGCGCTGTCGGGAGATGAACCACAAACGGGTGCGATCCGTCGGATTGTCTTGTGGAGCGCATATAGACCGAATTGCGTGGAACAATGCCAAGAATCTCCGAAGAACAGCACCCGTGATAATATCTGTAAAACAGACAGAGGTCGGCCACGCGCCTTCGATGTGATAGCGACTGTAGTCCCGACGTCAGCGCCGAGTCCCCGATCAGGCGGATCGCTCGTCTTTGTACGCTCTCAAGTAGGTCGAGGGTATGTTTAGGAGCCGAGCTCCAAACATGAGAGCAATATTCGAGCGCGGGTCTAATTTGAGATTTATATAGGAGAAGAAATTGGGCCGGAGTAAAGTATTTCTTGGCTCTAAAAAGAAAAGTCAGTTTTCCTGAGGCTGATCTGGCGATACCCGATACGTGTTTATGCCATGATACATTCCCACCGACCGTGACGCCCAGCAATCACAAACTTTCCCCAGCCTCGAGGGCCCGGCCACTCATCTTCAGCTGTGGAACCGATGATCCAGTTTTCTTTGTGAATGTTGTATACTGGGTCTTCGTTGCGTTGAAGTCGACAAGATTGGCCTTTCCCCATTGCAGGACTTTATCTAGATCCTGGTTCAGAGAGTCAATCTGTCTACATCTCAGCTGGTGCGACGTTGATGCACCAATCGCCCGATCACTCGAAAAGGAGGAAACCAGCGTACTATCATCCGCAAAACTGAACACTTTGTTATCCGTTGTCTCCAACAAATCATTTATGTGAAGCAAGAACAAGGTTGGAGCCAAAATAGAACCCTGGGGCACCCCCGAATTAACAGGATACAGATCCGAACACTCGCCGTCCACAACAACCCGGATCGATCGATTCTCGAGGAAGCTCCTCGTCCCGTCGCAAAGCTGTTGGGAAAGTCCATATGAACGAAGTTTGCTCAGCAATGCCCCGTGCCAGACGCGGTCAAAAGCCTTGGAGATATCTAATGCGACGGCCCTTGACTCACCATGTCGTTCAATCGCAGATGTCCATATATCGGTTATAAGGTCTCCCGTGGACCGCCTGCCACGGAATCCGTATTGACGATCATTCAGAAGTCCGTTGCACTCCAAATACTTAACTAACTCTGTATTGATGACTTTTTCCATTACCTTAGATAAAATAGACAGTAATGCTATCGGACGGTAATTTTGTGGGAGACGCTTTTTTCCCGTCTTTGGGATTGGCTGAACTCGAGCGATTTTCCAGCAGTCAGGAAATGTCCTCCGTGCATAAGATAAGCGGAAGAGTCTATACCGTTTGCGACGATAGTGAAGAGCGAGTGATTCGAACCGACGCTATCACGGTTAGAATCACTAAAATATAGAACCAAAGCTCAACCCATCAGGCCACTGCCGCGTATGTGAATTCGATTTCTAAACTCAAATACATTCGATTAATGTGGAAATGGTATATTGCTTTAATGGATGTGCTTTTGGTGGTGTTGTTCTTCACTAGTCGTGTGTGTATCTGCTAGAAACGCCACAAGTCTGCCAAGAACCGGTGATAGTTCTGGAGCACAGTTCTTAAGGACTATTGCTGGTATTTCGTCCGAGCCGGCTGCCTTCCTACAATCCACTTCACGTAGAATGCGTCGAATAGTGCGCAGAGCAAATCTCACATCCCGCATCGAAGACCGTACCGGCGAACACATTAGCTTTATCCTTTGAATTCGTGACTAACGTCCCGCTGTCTGTCACCAACGGAGGGAAAGAGGAGGAAGCGAAGTTACCGCTGACAGCTTTTGCCATTGACCAGAAGGAGCGCGAATCAGTTCGGCACCGAATGAGTTTATTGGTCACTCTGTCGTTGTGAGCTTTCTTCGCGGTATCAATCGCCTGGTTGCACGCGTTTCTGATTCTAACAAAATTCGTTCTGTTAACATCGGTGGGATTGGAATGCCATTGAATAAAAGCTTTATTTTTTGTCGCTGTAATCAGTTCGCATTTTTTATCAAACCAAGGTTTATCAGACGAACTTCGTTTAATGGAATGTGGATTATACACCTCCATCGCCAGAAGAATAATCTCTGATACCGACTCCGCGGAAGCGTTAAGATCGGAGTTTCCGAAGCACACCTCGGACCATGGAAAGGATGCGAAGAAATCTCGCAAATCGTCCCAGTTAGCAGCCTCATACTTCCATACATGGCGAAGCTGCCTGCGCCGGTTATTCGCTTGATATGCAAGTGCTTGCGCGACAGATACCAAACAGTGATCTGAGTTTTCCAGTGGCTCAGAAACCCCTACGGTATAAATACTCGGTTCGGATGTTAAAAACAGATCCAGGGTGTTCGCATAATCGCCTCGGGCATCCAGCACTCGCGTTGGCTCCTCCACGAGTTGAGTCAAGTTGTGGCTTACAGCAAACACCTCCGCCAGCCTCCCAGCCTCGTCGGTTCTGTTAGAATGTAACAACCAGCCGGAATTGTTCACATTATGACGATGATTAACAATTTTCTACTCCAGTTTGACATGATTTCGTTTCAATAGTAACAGATTGTTCTAGCTGAATGAACCAATATCTCACACGGCTGACACATCATTACCAGTTATGTGTGAAATTTTTCCTGGAGAATTCATATCTCGACAAAGTGACATAAACTGACCTATTGGCAGCCTCGACCTGACACGAATCGAGTTGTTTACTTAAAATCGACAATGTACAGCAAAAGACCTCACTCTCTGTGCCTATTAAGAGCAAATTTCTTAGGAGACATAGCAGCGATAGCGAAGAACGTCCCGAGCAGTTTTGAGACATTTTTCGTTACAATCTCATCAAAATAACATGGACTAAATAATTTTTATAAAATAAATGCCCAAACGTAAAATGAAAATCTTGATTTATTAAACCTACCTGTGTTTTATAAAAAAATGTTTGTTTCGAAAAAAAAAATACTTTTAGCCACCGATCAATAATTTCCTATCTTTTTCTATAAAATTATCCTCCACCTATCAAAGCTTCGATAAAGGCAGTAAAAATTATCTCAGCGCTTTTATGCCATGGTGTGAAAAGTGCAACCAAGCAATAAAGTAGCAGGGAGCCACTTAATAGCCCTTCCGATCTTCGATAGGCCGTTATTCAACTGGATATCGTTCCCCTGCTGCAATAAATTCCATTCGTTCCCCAAACCCTATTTCGTCCTAACGACACATAGCACTATTGATAGATGTCAAATGACCTTCTTTCAAAATATCTTTCCACTCAAGCTAAAAAAAAATGGACTAATTTTCTTAGAGCACCACCAAAAATTATTATCCTTAAAATGCGATTTAAGCAATTTCTTAAATCTGATCCTTTCGTTCGGTAAGTTACCATTACGCTCAGCCAAATGGTTCCGGAATGGGGTGTCGGGCTACATTTGAACAGATTGGCCTTAAAAGTTAAGGCGCAAACAGGTTTTCACTTCTGAATTCGCAACCTGTGCCTATGTTACATCCTCTTCGAAGTGGAAGGACGCCATCCGCATAAATAACTCTGAACAAACCATTGCAAAGGATGTTTTCAATTTTTTCCCCCGTTTATTCCCCAATTCCCTTCCATATCAAATTTACCACTTGAATTGTTGCCCTTCGATGAGGATTCCAGGCCCACGTTGAACAGATAGAACACGTCCAAGGTACTTGAAGAGATGAAAATACCGGAAAATTCCTTGCCAAGATTTTTTATAATGAGAAAAGTAGTTTCCAATTCTTTTTATTGTTCCCTGTTGTTTGGGCCCTTTCTTGATTGTGCCGCAGGAAAAGAAATGTGAAAAACTTGTAAAACCAAACTGAAGCTTTTAGAAACTCCGCCACCCTTTTGCCAAATGCCGAAGGAGGGGTGAAGGGAATTATTAAAACCAAAGTTGAATAGCACACAAAGGCACATACGCGCTTACAAACAGATGACGAAGGGTATTGCCAAAATAAGGAGATCCCACAAAAGTCGAACGTTGTAAATCCACTTTGGATAAATATTTTAGGGGGATACTGGGACGAGGTTGAAGTGTATCAAAAGGTGTTTTTGTAATAGTGTGTATAGCCAACAAATTTGTAACTTGCTTCGTGTACATTTGAAATAGCCGACCTCCGGTCTATTTTCGACCGTACACTGCTTCCATTTGGTGGCTGTGGTTTAGGAGAGTTGTTGTCGAAATGACAAATTGGTCGATAGGCAGCGGCAATTGGTAAAGTTTTTCGCTTTTCCAAGTTTACAAGTCTACTTCGGTCTATTTCGGTCTGGGGCAAGAAAAAGGACACGAAAATAAATTGATGGCACGAAATTTGCTATGAAAGCAGTGACGAATCCAATTTGCGAAATTCGACACAAGAAAATTGACCAAAAACATTGAGGAGAAAGATTTCTTGCGGCCGCGGGATGTAAGAAACTTTTCTAATATTGTCGGAAGAAATCGTTTCTCGGCAAAGTGGAAAAAAGGACTTCCTCCGGCGAGACCTAAATCACGAAGGATTCGCATTGCTTTGCATTGTAAAACTTTTTACCGCAGCACAAGAAACTGTCAAATGGAACAATAACACATAAATACTGTCGGACAGATTTACAACAATATGTGGAAAGGAAACACAAATATACGAATAATATTATTCACTTACCTTTTCTTCTGTCTTGCCAGGAACGCTATGTTAACCGGGACATCGATTTCCAGGTCTTCCACGTCATCTATTGAGTTCAGAATAGAGGTGTACTTTCTCGGTGTACACCGGACATTTGATTCAGGAACAAAATTGCTCGCACTACACACTAGGGCACTTAATAAACAAATTACAATGGACACGTATGCCCTACGGACACCAAACATTGTTGACACACACTGGTTTCTTGGTCAGCCAACGTAAAGTAATCACGTTGCGTGAGTCCTGAATACAAACTGGCACTCGTCACTTGCCTCGAAGATGCTGCTTAAATCGATGCCGCCCTTAATTGTCGTTAATTGGGTGGAATGATTCGCGTTGATCTTGCTTCGGATTGGTTCCAAGAATAATCGAAATTTCAATTGGTGACTTGGATCCCAATTGTTTTGCCGCCCAGCTGCAAGTTTGGTGGCAACAGTCGCCGGCTATGGACTATGCGTCCATTTCTTCTTATGACTCGATTCTAGGAAAATTGAAAAGATATACAGAAAATTAATTAACTCTGAAGAATTTTAGTGAACGGATAAATATTCATAAGTATTCACAGGCGGTAACGATACGCAGACTGGTTCCGCTCGGGTTGACAGCTGAGAGGCGTTTCACTATGGTAATGGGCGTTTAGCGACCCATTGGCATTTGAAAAAGCGATGTAATATTTTGTTGTTTTATTAATGCGGAACGTGACAAATATATTGTTTCATAAACCCGCCAAAAAACTGAGGTTTTACACCCAATGACAATGGAGAAAGTGGGTTATCGGAACTTATTTTCGAGTGAACAACATTTTAACAAATTCAAAGTTTGTGACACAATCAGTAAGATAACTCTCTTGTAGGTTTAAAAAAAAAACATGACCGATTATTCTCTCAATAGACAAAATCAAACCTACAAAGTTTACCGATTTATAGACCAAAACTCATATTGGGTATACTCGAATTCTCACTTGGTCTAGTGGGAATGACAGATAGTGTCCATATGTACCCTCAGAGTTTCGACCTTTATGAAGCTGTGCCACCAAATGTAGCTGAACCTGTATTCAGATAACTAAGGTAACGACAATTAGTGATATGCACAATATTAAAAAAACGAAATAGCAAAGTTGAATTGGGTTGCTAATAAAGAAACTTTTTGAGGATGATATTTCACGTCGAGTGGGAAATAATCACTTCTACTTCATACTATCCCAAGTTCCTAGTTGGAGAAAAGCAATTTTAGAACTACTTCTCAGACCTCTGTGATTTTAAATAGTATAAGAAGAATTAACTAGATTATACATACCGTCGTTTACTGAGATGCTCTAATAAATTTTACCCGATCACTGATGTTATTGAGTAACTATCATCATCATCATCGGCACTACAACGGGGAACCGGTCTTAGCCTTATTTAGTAAGTCCTGAGGCGTGTTAAATTTTCCATATTGATTTGTTTTTTCCGGGCAAGTTCATTAGTCTTGCGCCAGAGGCTCCTCGACGGGGAATCGAACCCCGGTCTCCCGCGTGACAGGCGGGTATACTAACCACTATACTATCGAGGAGCCATTGAGTAACTATAGTGTGGCGCAAAATTAACCATCCATTTTGTTTTTGAATTACTTTTTTACTGAATAAAAATAATTGATTTTGAGTAACGGAAATCTTTATTTGGACCTTAACAATTTTTTCTGTTAAGCTAAGAGTTGACTGCAGCTGTCTAGTTCACAAATATGATTGACGTACGACGCCATTTGCCAAAATTATAACACCTTCCGATAGGGCGATTAATTTTGTTGCACCCTATAGCCATCTACCTCGTCGGCGTTTGACAGCTGTGACATTCGTCTTTCCGGTATTATCAATTTTGACTCAATTAGTTGACAAATGGAAAAGTTATGACAGTTCTCCCGGAGCAACTTTTTCGTCGATGTTCAAATTCTAGCATGGAACAAGGACCATCAAAATCATTCCGGTTGATGCAACAAATTTTTTTCTGTGGCATAAACGGTTTTTAGAAATCGAAGAGAGATGATAACCATGCAGGAACGCCCAATTCAGTTCGGACACCCGAAATGATCTGTTATGTAATTAAATTCGTTTAATTATTACCCCCTATAATAATTAACATCTCGTGTCTGTACATGCTTATCCTTCGCTTCCCCAATACCCAAAACATCACTTTTCCACTACAGTAGAATATTCCCATATACAATAGTTAAATAATTAAAATAAATTAAAACCCCATATTTAAAAACCACAATCATACTGCACATAGCCATATTCTCCCTATTAGCCATATTCTCCCTATTAGCCATAGTCTCCTATTAACCATAGTCTCCCTATTAGCCATAGTCTTCCTAACTCCTAAATAACAATCGTGGAAGCGGAACAAAAAAGCATATTACATAGAACGACACGAGATGTCCTTCTTGTGGTTTAAGATTTTGACGCGTGCGGTTGGGTTCCCCGTGAGTTTTGAAAATTGGTAAAAAATAGTGAAATTGTAAACTTGAAAAAATAGAATTAAAAGAAAAAGAAAAATAATAATAAACAATTAAAATAAGAGTGATGCGTCTTTTGTGTTCGGATTCGTGGCTAATCTGTGTCGCAATTTCCCGGTGGTCGCTTGTATCCATCGAATTTTTGTTTTAAGGCTAAGGAAAGTTGATTTATAATATTTTAAATCACATATGTGACTAGTGCATTAAAGTGATTAATTAAAATAATACATGCTGCGAATATAAAGTAAAACTATAATAAAAATCAGAAGTTAATAAGTGATGACTGGGAAGTAATTGGATTAACCTCAGAAAAAGAAAAACGACACAACACAAGACCACGCAGGGGTAAGTTTTGTGGAAACAATAAATAAATAAATAATTGTTAAAAAATCTTTAACAGATCGAAAAAGTACGTGATATTATTGTAAATGATCGCAATCCTTCACCTAAGATGATGTAAGGGGTTCCAGACATGAACAGAAAAATAATCTGACCCATTGTTCACCAGGATTTGACCAAAACAAGGGTCTGTGCACAATATGCTCCACACACTTTAGCGGATGACCAATAATCGATGTGTCAATTATTCCCAAGAGGTCTTTGCAACCGCTATAAATGATCCGAATTTCCTGGGATCAACTGTTATGGCTGGTGATACCTGGTGCTTGCAGTATGACCCAAAAACCAAGCGTCAAACGGCGAAAAAGTTCCATCAAAAATTAAAATAGTGCTCATTAGATTCTTCGACGGCAAAGTAATTATTCACCTAGAATAGGTCCTACCTGTACAAACAATTACTCGCGCATATTATCTTGAAATTTTCAATCGTCTGATTGTCAGGATCGGTCGTATTTCGAATATCATGATCTCGGCTTCTGTTGTACGATATGTGTTATACACCGAGTCACATTTCACTCAAAGTTCATCATTTTTTGTCTTGAAATCCAGTCCGTGTGCTGAATCATCTGCCGTGTTCACCTGATTGAGCCTCATGCAACTTCCCACTGTTCTTAAAGTTGAAATTGAACTTGAAAGGACATTTCGACCATCATAACATATACCACGCCAGTACTACAGGCAGTTCTAAAAAAGTAGTGTGAACACGCATCGATATCACTTTTGAATCGCTGTAACGACTGTATTGAAACTAGAAAAGCACATTTTGAATAGAAAATAGAAAAATATTCAAATAACTTTTTTCAACGCTGTTTTCCATGGTCATTTTCGAAATTCATTTATCAGAGTACCAATCCGTCATACTATAAGTTCTACGATTTGTGAGAAATGTTGGCCTTGGCAAATGGTCCGGACTTGTTCCAATGCTGTTTTCCATGGTCATTCTCGAAATTCATTTATCAGAGTACCAATCCGTCATGCTATAAGTTCTACGATTTGCGAGAAATTATCGCCTTGGCAAATGGTCCGGACGGAAGTGGAGAAAATGACATGATGGTATCCCCAGAGATAGAGAATTTCTGAAGTAAGCTAGTTCCCCATTCCAATCTTCGAGGGAACTGTGATAACTCTACGAATCTCCAAAAAGGGTCAGAAAACCTCCACTTCCTTTACTAAACAAAGTAACCATAATCCCGTGTAATGCACGCCGCATGAGTTCGTTGTGACCCAAGGCCATATTCTCAATGTGTCCCCCAACTTGTCGATTATCGGCTCATCGGGAACTCAACGGCTCGGTCAATTGCGCCTACCTCCTAAATTCCTCTGAACACAAACCCTCGAAATACGCGTAATCGCCGCCTTCTCTACATTTCCCCTCACCGGACCTCTTATGGTCTCAACGAACCCCTTTCGCGGATGCTGAGAAATGTCAAAGCCAATTCGATATTGTTCATCACACATCGACCCCTCTAACCATTCTCACCAGCAATCTTAGGCGGGGTTTCTACACTTTACTATACCCTGCCCTCACTCCTCCCGTTTTAATTTGTCCTGGTTACCTTAGGTTAAGTTTAGTTAAGCTAGTTCTTACGCTCTTTAGTTTGTAAGTCGCCGTTCACCGGAACCTCTCCGG
Organism: Microdon myrmicae; assembly: GCA_963931805.1. Taxonomy (NCBI): domain Eukaryota; kingdom Metazoa; phylum Arthropoda; class Insecta; order Diptera; family Syrphidae; genus Microdon; species Microdon myrmicae. The sequence goes on along the minus strand of OZ007497.1, from coordinate 238,041,785 downwards.
CTCGGCCGATTTCGCCTATCTCCTTATCTTAATTCCTCTGAACCCAAACCCCCGAAATACGCATAATCTCGGCCTTCTATAATCTTCAAAATTCCAGGTGGTGGAAATGCAATCGAGAGGCACCAAATGTAAACAGATTTAACGACCCTTTTTAAGCGAGTGCCGACTGGGTTTTCCTTCCCGAAAATCTTTTCCATAGACACAAGGTTAAAAAACCATAAGGGAGAAATTAATAATGTTTCGCCGAAGGATATAATATGCAATCGCTCCTTTTCGAAAATAAAACTCAGAATAAAGGGAGTTCGTTATGGGTTCTAAATTATACATTGGAAAATGATTCATAAAAAAGAAAAACGTCAACGTGTGAAAATCCAACATGATCTGAGTAACACCTTTGGTCACACAGGTGGCGACAATCATGTATGTGTGCGTGAAATGCATTCGCACTCTATCAGCTTATATGAGATGGGTTGGAATAAGAAGAAAACTTTTCTGGGACAAAGAGAACCAAAAAAAAAAAATTAATACTTCAGAGAAGTAAATCTCATGTATCATCATCATCATCATTATCATCGGCACTATAACCGGGGACCGGTCTTGGCCTTATTTAGCAAGTCCTGAGAGTTGTTAAACTTTTCATAATGATTTGTTTTTTTCCGGGCAAGGTCATTAGTCTTGTGCCAGAGGCTCCCCGACGGGGAATCGAACCCCGGTCTCCCGCGTGACAGGCGGGTATACTAACCACTATTCTATCGAGGAGCCCAAAAAAATCTCGTGTATACTGCAACGAAAACCGAAAACACAAGCGAAAAATAGCTGAGTCATCACATACTCACTAACCAGTCCATAGTGCGACTCCCGGGAGCCCATTTACTCCATTAGCCGCCTCACCAAACACTCACTGACCAGTCGATAGTGCAACCCCCGGGTCCCCATTCACTACTACGATGATAATCGTATCCAGTCGGGAGAACCTTTAAGTTATAACGTGGGTATTAATTAGAACCTGATAGAGACATACCAGGCTGAAGGACGAGGTGGAAAGTTCATAATCAATTTGACTTAACTCTTGAAATAGCCTACGCAGGCCAATAACCAGAGTAACTCTACAAACAACTTGGATTTGTTTCTTTCATCTGAATCAAGCACCAAGAATTTCACGCAGAAAACTGTGCCATTGGAATTCGCGGATGATATCAACCGACTAAAAATTTCCAATTTTTAAGGCAATGCCTTTAAGCCCATCGCTAATTAGGATTGTAACTTACGAAAGGTCGACCTACCACAAGGGTAACCGTAATATCAAGTCCAAGGAGAAAATTCAAATACTATTCGAAGTAAATTTTCCTAGATTCAAATTTACTGACCTCACAAGATTCTCTTCTTCACAGTGGTTTGAACGTCAAATCGGAATAATACAGTCAGGTTATAGGATTTTGCGACGATAGTGAAGAATCTGCGATTCGAACTAATGGTTAGATTCACTAAAAGATAGACCCAAAGCCTCATCACATCAGACCGCTGCCATGTGTACGGAATTGTAATTCTTAAGTACACTTAACGGATGTGGAATTGCTATGATATACGGCTCTGACGAATATGCTTTGATTCTCCTTTGGTGCTGTTCTTCACAATTCGTTTAGAAACGCCGAAAGGCGAATATATGGTGGCTTGACCTTGCCGAGATTAACTTCATAAAAAGGACAAAATCCTTCTCCACACAGCATCAGTAAGTTGTGTTTGACGAATTTCAGAACAGTGAAATACCTCAACGCAGGTTCTGTCTACGTTTCGGACACTCCTTCAAACATTTAACATGAACCAGCGTTTCCGCGCTGTGAAAAATTGAACGACGTCGGCAAGTGTGAACTGCCACCAGCAAAATTTAATCCTACAACAAATGTGCAGGATAAAAAGTCTTTGCCAACTTACTGGAATAATCCAAGGCGACGTGAGCTAAACTAATAGCCAAGTCAAATCCCGGTAAATAGGCGATACAGAGTTTTATCCAAGGTGAATTTACATCCGCAGAGATCACAAAAAATATGAGTCTTATTTTATAAGTCTTATCCTTCTGCGGAAACAACAAATCTAAGCACGCAGCTGCACAATCGAATTTTGAAATAAAAACCCTGGCATCAAGCGTCTCTGTGGACTTTAAGAATTTAAATCTGGTTGTCTATGTTTTGTTCAGCGGAAAGGGATCTTTTGTTTTCAATAAACTGGATTTTCTCATACCTCTTCGGTTTTCCTTTCTCTTTCGTTTATACTAAGCATGACAGTGACGGCATGACATAAGAATCACACATCCCTCGACAGGCTGTATTACATAATTAACAATGCAAATTTCCATCCCCTCGTTCCATCTAAATCAATACGCAAATTCGCGTCCATAATCCCCTAATAATAGACACATATCATACCCCAAAAATAACATTGTCCCACGCCTCAATAGCACATTTCGTTTTTACACTCATTACAATTGAAAATATTTTCCTACAATACGAAACGAAAACATCAGCAAGGATACTACATCGTCACCAAAAACTCTTGGCTTGCAGAGATATACAACGCTGGATCCCATAGGAACAACTACCAGGCAGCAGAGAAACCGTGAGTACCCACATTTGAGATTTTTAATGTTGTATATAAACAATATTCAACAGCTGTTCAGGATAATGCTTGGCGATCCACAAGACACCGTTCTTTGTACATCCTAAACACGCATATTATATTTGCATCTTCGCGATCGCACATTCCCCTGCCAACCAGATACATTCGGGTTTTGTTTATCCACCAGACAACTTACTGACCGGTCTTTAAACAACAATAATCCCTACAGAAAAGGAACCAATGATGTGGAGTGGATATTCACGGTACGGGCAATGGATGAGTCCTTTTCAGGGGAGTGTTTGAAATACCAATCAACTTGTTTAACTCTGCGAACCAAACGCTGTTAGTGCTACGTGCCAGTGTTGAACTGTGATCGCTTGTGCGAATGTTTAAAGACCAATCAACTTGTTTAACTCTGTGAACCTGTAGTGTGAGTGCCAGAGTATGCCCCAAATGCTACGTGCCAGTGGTTAAGGACCGATCAACAGTCTTAACTCTGTGAACCATCTACTTTTCGCGTGAGTACCAGTGCGTGCCTCAAGTACTAAGTGCCAGTTTTTAAAAACCAATCCACAACAGTTTAACTTTATGGACCATCGACTTTAATAGTTATTTGCCGTTGAGTTGCCTCTAGCGCTAGTTACCAGTATGGTTTTCGTTATGTCTCCCGTCAAATTTACCTCTCTGCCGTGTGAATGCTTCGTACATCCTCGGTCCTTCAGTGAATAAGAACAGCTGGCCTCTTGCGTCTCCAGTCGAACTGATTTCAAGAACACACACGTACTTCTGGGTGAGTACACTTCTCACTGACCTCAATCCATGCTGGTGGACAAGAGACACATGTACCAGTTACACATTTGCCGTCACTTGTGGTGACAAGAATCTGATATTCGTTTGGCACTCACGCCTAGTCGCTGTCATATTAATCAATTGTGCTCAACCGTAGAGCCACACGTCTTCCGTATCGTGCATGACCGTAGACCCACTGTCATCGTCTGGATAGAGCTCGATCGTACAGCCACCGTCATCATTTTGATAGACCCCGACCATAGAGCCACGTTCTTCATCCGAATAGAGCTCGATCGTAGAGCGAACGTCATCATGTGAATAGAGCTCGATCGTAGAGCCACCCTCATCATTTTGATAGACCTCGATCGTAGATCCACCGTCTTCATCTGAATAGAGATCGATCGTAGAACCACGTTCTTTAACTGAATAGAGCTCGATCGTAAAGGAATAGTCTTCATTTGAATCTTGCTCGATCGTAGAACCCCCTCTTCTTCTCCTCGAACCCAAACAAATACACAATTCAAGCAACGATAACGAGAAAGCTCCCACAAGAACAGTATGGTTCTATAAGAATGCCAACTGGGAAGGTCTAAACGACTTTTTTGGGAAGTTAAATTGGTCGTTATTTTTCCTCAATAATGATGTTGACTCTATAGCGGACACATTGACGGGCACGATTTTGTTATTCGTTATTCCACAGAGAGTAAAGAGTATCAAATCCAAAAGAAATATGTAGTTCGATTCCGGGTGCAGAGAAATCATTAAGGCCAAAGACTAGAGCTTCCGGTTGTAGAAATCTAACAATACTGAGGAAAACCGGAAAAGATTTAAGAGAGCTAGAAATGACTGCAATGCGTATATTCAACGCCCAAAATTCTTGCATGGCCAGAGAGTAAGACAAAAATACTATACCCCCACAGGTAGGAGAAACTTCTGGGGATTTGTGAAGAACATCCAAAACTCGGTCTCCTAATCCATTCCTTCGCTAATAGTCGATGACAGGCCAGTCACCAGTGCAATAAAGAAAGCGAATCTACCTGCTGCACATTTTGCAGCCATCTCAACGCTCCCTGATACCACATCAGTTCCGGCTCAACTTGAGCATAAGCAGCACACCATGAGCCAGATTCGCTTCCGAAGGCGTACTGTTGCCCGGGCACTCAAGGAGCTAATCGCACACAAATTCGCTGGTCCGGATGGCATTCGCCCAATTCTCTTGAAGAAATGTTCCTCTTTACTCTCTAAACTATGCGGAAACTCTTCCATTCGTCTTATTCTACTGGCCGTTTCTCAAATAGATTGAAGTCAGCCAAAATTCAGCCAATTCACAAAAAGGTGACAAATCGTCCCCCTCTTCTTATCGACCCATAGCATTAACTTCTATTCTCTCAAAAGTAATGAAATCACTGTTTAACCGTCAACTTTCGAAATATCTGGAATCAAATGACCGCTTTCGTAGCAACAGGTCTGTGGGGTTTCTCTATATTACGCGGTGAACCAACCGCGGGGTGCCTCGATAGTATAGTGGTTAGTATACCCACCTGTCACGGGGGGACCGGGGTTCGATTTCTCGTCGGGGACCCTCTGGCGCAAGACTAATGACCTTGCCCAAAAAAAAAAAAAAAAAATCAAATCATTATGGAAAACCGAACAAGCCTCAGGACTTGCTAAATAAGGCCAAGACCGGTTCCCGGTTGTAGTGCCGATGATGATGATGATGATGATGGTGATGATGAATCGACCCGCAATTACAACCCAATTTCGCTCGCTAACCGCGCACCACCTCAACCCCAATCCCTTCCGTCGGCCTATTCCACCTGCAAAAGGTAGATACCCAAAGGACGCATAGCCTGAATTCATTCTTCTATGCAGATAATGCATAACTGAATTCAGCCCTTTTATGCCATATGGCATCAATATTCATAGATCAGATGAGATTTCTACCGGAAATCAAAACACTCATGTTTGGCTAGCAACACCAAAGTCTGGGCAAGCGACGCTATTGCTATATAGCGAAACCGCTTGGGTAATATCAATTTCTTTTAGTTTTGTTCTCATGCGGATATTATCCCAAACCATCGCGGCGTCCTTCGGCCTCCCCCAGACACGGCTATTCATTGGGGATCAATAAACTCAGTAGTCAGGTGAATAGCAGGAAAAATATACTTTTTCAACCTACCCCATTTCCCTTTCTCGGAGTGCATTTCGGTCCTTCACTCTGAGAGCAATCAAATATGTAACTGGGTCATGCGGTCACCAGTTGGTTTCGCTTTCGTTGCATGCGAAAGCAAATCAACCGTGAGATCGTCACGCTCTCTTTTTCGGTTCTCCCTTTCTCCCTAGGTTCATTAACTGTGGGTAAATTCGCAAGAGTTTATTCACCTTGGTAGGCGGGGAAATGGGAGAATGCGGATGAGTGTGCTTAAGAGAGTCCCAAGTTAAGCCACCAGAGTCAGTCGAAAACCAACCATCGAACGAGTCGGTCGCGTTAGTTAACACCCAAAACCCTAATTATCAATAATAAGTCAATCCACAATATACATTACAATCTACATTACGGATGACTCAAATCTACATTACGGATCACTCAACATACAATCTACATTACGGATACATTTATTATCTATAGAATACTCATTAGCATTTCTTTATCTTCACTAGCATCCTTAGCAACTGAAAATGTATAAAAACGAAACATTCACAACTAGAATGGCAATTACTCTAAGCCACGAACATAGTTCGGACATTGTTTTCAGAAGTCTTTTTGTAAATATAGTCATATAAGTGAAGGAAAAAATAAAGACACCGTCAAGGAAGAACTAAACCTCTTCTTGACAAAGAAAAAATATTGTTTTCCTTTCTGTGGCGGCAGAGAGAATAACTCGTTCACCATCGACCGTACCATGCGCACGGTACGGTGCGTACACACAAAGTCTTTCCTCGAGCCATTTTCCGATATCAATTCATGCGTGTTCTACAGTTCCGCGAATTTTCAATCATTCGTAAGTTTAAAAATACCAACAAACGTAAAAAACGAACAATTAACAACAAAAAATGTATTCGGTGTCAGTGGAGTGTCACATATGAACAATCAAATTAAACGAACAATTCGCAACGAACCACTTCACAAGTGCATACAGAAATCATCTTAAATTTATCAATTGTTCTTAAATGTAATAGCAGTTTATGTATTTGTTACCAATAGTAATTTCCTCCTCAAGATGCTCCATACCAAATTTTAAACTTTCTAATTAATCTGAACAATCTACATAAAATAGAATTACATTAAAAATAAAAAGCGGTGATCACCAGCCACAAAACCAGTGTTTCATTTGTTTTTCTTCTGAGCTAAAAGTTGTATTGTAGGGGTTTCTCTATCCTATAGGAGAAAAAGCCCACAATTCCAACCAATGCCTACCCATTTCCCTTGATAGGTATTTACCAGCAGGACATGTCAAAGGGACGCATAGCTAAACTCATTTTTCTATGCAGATAATGCATAATTGAGTTTAGCTACAATCAACAACATACGGCAACACTATTGCGCTAACCATGGGATTTCCACCGGAAATTCCATTCGTATTGGTTAGCAACAACCAAGCCAAACCAAGCGACGCGGTTACGTCATAGTCCATAGGCTTGGGTATTATTGAACATTCCACAGAATGGAATTATATCCCCAGCCGATGCGGCGTCCTATTGACTTTTTCTAGATCACCCATTCGCTTGGGACCAATGATCTCTTTTTGCTGGTGAATAACCTTAGCTATGTTTGCCCTCTCTCTCGTATTTCTGTCTTGCTATAGTGCGTTGACCTAAGAGATTGTCACTAGGTCAGTAGACCAGCCGTATACACGGCATTGACGCACACACACCTAGCCAGATCCACCCTGGGTTATTGTGCTTTCCCTTTTGATTTCTCCATTCTGTCTACGCCCATCGACGTCGAACGAATACACAAGTACGTTTCGACCTGGATGAGTGTGGTGAGTTGGGGAACACACAAGAGAGCATGATTACCATTGGCAGATCAATGTGTAAGAAGCAGAAATTACGATTTCCACCCTAAATTGAGTCAGTCGCTATTCAATCACGAGGACGTAAGGTCGCGTCGCGTCAAAAAGCATAGTGAATAGTTTTTTTTCTTTGATAATTGATTACCAATTACAATAAATTTCCGCAAAAACATATTTTCAATTGGAGCGAATAAACACTGAAACGCGAATTGACAGAAGAATATTAAATAAAGAAAAAAAAAAATAAATGTGACATCTAACAAACAAATTCAGTTAAGTGTGTGTGAATATTTCAATTTGGAAGCAAATATATTGGATTTTATATTTAAGAGATAACTTCAAATTCTTTAATCGGACAGCTCGCCTTTATATATATGTATATAATATATTCTTTATATATATGTATACATTTCAAATAGTTAACTGCAAGAACTACTTTCTAATTGTCGGGGGTGTTCAGTGAATCCTGTGCCATACGAGGCAGCCTACATTAACCCCCACAGTATCAAGCAGCAGTACGACTGCGTGCATCAGTAAGGATTATTTGTTGTGTTGATAAGTGAGTCTTTCAAATCGTGACAATTTCCTGTGAACAATTTTCGGCGGAACTATGATGGGGATAGGAGTGAACCAGTTTCCGTGCCGGCACACCTACGTCTTCTCCACAGGTCCACAGGAGATATGATGACGTACCTACAGAAAAGTGGAGTCATTCCATCCACTACTTCGGAGAAAGCAAGGTGGCATGGCGCTTCCATCGACAAAGCCAAGGAATTATCAATCCTCGGCAGGAATTAATTCAACTCTTAATCGGAGCAACCACATTTTTGAAGCGGCGAAAAGTGCGGCCAAATGGATGGGGTTCCTTAAGAGACGCAAAAAATACTTCACTCCATCCAATCTGGCCACAATTTACGAGGCGTATATTCGTCCCAAAATGGAGTTCAACTCCCATATTTAGTCAGGCGCATCTAGAACTGCACTACACGTGCTCTATAGGTTGCAAAAATGAGCAGTGACACTTATTACCTAGCCGTAAGCCGTTAAATTCCATCGTTAGAGCATATGGGTAACGTATCATGCCGGTTTTTTTTTTATAGGTATTATCACGGTCGTTTCTCAACAGAACTTGATGAATATGTTCGCCTCCTCAGACATTTTTCCGCGATACCCGTCAATCTGAGAATGCGCATCAGGTCACGATGAAAGTGGACTGCAGGCGCACAAATATGTCATCAGAAAGGCACAAGACGATAATATGGCCGAATGATCCCTGACCGGGGTCACACAAGTGCTCGCATATGCGGATGACATCACCGTTCTGGGCGATAATCCCGAAACTGTAAGTAAAAACTGTGAAATCATCATGCAAGCGACAGAAGAGGTGGGCCTAGAAATAAATGAACACAAAACAATATACATGATTACGGCGAGAGCAGGTGGATCTCGGGGAACACATATAAACGTCAGAGGCAAGATATTTGAAAAAGTTAAAGAATTTAAATATCTGGGAACGATACTGACGGCCAGTAACGAAATGTCGAAGGAAACTAACAAAAGACTGCATTTCGGCAACGCTGGTTGGCACGCTGTCAGTTAACTGCTGAAATCCGAACTGCTATCACTAATATAAAGCTCCATGTCTATAGAACCATAGTCATGCCGATTGCTCTATACGGATGCGAAACATGGGCTCTCACAAAAGGGGAAGAAAACAAATTCCGCGTATTCGAGAATGAAGTTTTAAGGGGTATCTTTAGAGGTTAATATGACGAAGTGGCGGGACAATAGGTGGAGATCCACAACCACGAATTGGAAGAGCTATACCGCAAACCTATAATAGTTAGAGTAATCAGGTCCCGAAGATTAAGATGGGCCAGACATGTGGCGCCAATGGACAACGATAAGACCGTGCGTAGAATTCTTGACGGTAGACTAACGGGAAAGAGACCGACAGCAGGGCCGCGACGGAGATGGGAGGACAATGTTATCTTTGACCCCGAGGAGATCGGATCGGCTGGTCAAGCGTGGAAGGAGAGTGCACACGACAGGAAACGATGGCTGAGCTGAGTCGGTGAGGTCATGAACTTCCGGGTTCCTACAGGCCAATAAATCGTAATTATGCATCCAGTTCATACAAGCTTCGAAACTATTAACAAGGAGCATCGTTAATTCACCGCCTGATTGAAACTACGCCCAAAAAGGAGGCAGAATTGCGGAAAGACAGCTCATGATTTTTGCATCATGATAATGTGTCACCGCACGCCTGATTATTACCTAAGTCTTAAAGTCCATTCCAAAGACACCGCTTCAAGACAATTGAGGAGATAAAACCAGAACCTTTGAAGGTCACTTAGAAAGTCAATTTTGTGTTTTGAAGATTAGGAACAAAAAAAGCGGTAACATAAGTCCATTGCCGTGCAATGTTAACCAAACTTTGTGATCGGAATTAGATGTTATCAATGTCGACACTATATAGTTTCAACGAGATGGGCTAAATGCCACACAGTCCATGTCACAATGGTTTTATCGAGTGAGAAGTTTCCCCGTTGTATAATATTTCGAAATAGCGAAGTCAGTTACTCGTCCAAATCATGGTGTTTGACCCCTATCGACTTCTTTCTTTGGGTTTATTTTAAGAGTAAGCTCTATGCTAATAAGCCAACAGCAACTCACCAGCTGAAGCTTTAGATAATAAAGCATAGAAAAATGCAAAGACGGTCAAGAACGCGTAGAAGATGAATTACATCCGAGACGATCACTATCATCAATTGATGCGCAGCGCCCTCATGCAATGGATATGAAAGATTTGGTGCTCAAAGATGATCGATTTACAAAGGTAGTTGCTGATAGTGTTGACGTTTCCCTTGGACCAATAAACACCATTGTGAAAGATGATCTGCTGCTGGGAAGAGTCAAATCTGAATTATTAAGGATATTGAGACGCACTTATGTAATGACGTCTTCAAAACGTTAAGCCATCTTTTGGAGTGTGCCTCCAAAACCATGCCGAACATTGCACAAACATTATTTTTCACACATAACTGCCTATTTAAGGAGGGACATACAATTAGATCGACTAAAACGTCGATAATTTTTTGCTTTAAAAGTTAGAAAATTTCCCGTCGAAAACGCTTGTGAAACTTGCAAAACGAAATTCGACCTCCTTCTATGTTTTCCCGATGATTTTCGAAAGTGTCTTTTACAGCGCGCAGCAGGTATACTGGAGCAGACGTTGAAAGAGACCCTTTCTCTATTGTATTTTGTTCTACAATACCCAGAGGCGGATTTATATACCTGATTATGTTAAGTGTTCGTATGTATATGTATGCGAATGCGGATGAGAGCTTTAACAGTACGATTTGGCGTTTGGCTACAAAACACCCACAGTGCGGTGTTAAAATCACGTGAGATTTCAGCGTTCATCGCAGCTGGAGTATTCAATGAAGGATTTGTAGGGGTACGAAGTATGGTGTGCCGGTACGGGAACTGGTTCACTTCTATCCCCAACGATTTGTTCCCCCGAACTCTGTTCGCCAAACGCAAAGAATAAAACGCGCTGAGGTATGGTTTGTAATAAATTCTTATTGTTTGATGCACTGCGAAGATGGTACGGCAGTTGATTAGAGCAGGTGGAGCGGACACAGAATCAAAAAGAATAAACACTCAAGTATGGTTATTGTAGTTAATGTCTTTTTATTTAAAACTTGGTAACATGTAAGCAATGTAGAAGAAAATCTATTTGACGGTGATATTTTATTAAATTTGTTTTCTTGTCTATGTTTGACGGCATACTCAACTTAATAATGATAGCTAATTCACACGCATTTTTTCGGAAAATGACTCGATTTTTTCTTTTGCCTGCCGTTTGAACATGATTTTGTTTAGAAAAAGGACCCGACTCTGACTCGATAAAACACTCTGTTACTAAACTCGCACCTCCGTGCACACCGCTACGGGGAAATGGAAGACAACTATTACGCGTGTGCACACTGGATGGCGGTTGAATTACGACTCCTCGTGAATATTCTCCCCGCTAAGGGTGAGTTTTCTTTTCTTTGAGAGTGGTGTGGTGGAGAGTTGGAGGGGACCTCTCCGTGGTGATCTTAGCGAGTGTGCTAATAGATCCATTGTTTGCTGATGCAACGAAGGTCGTGGGAAACGAAATTGAGAAAAGAGAAGATGAACAAAGGACATTATTAATGGCATAGATGCAGCTGCGTACATAGTCCGCATTGCTATTAGGAGAAAGGTGCTAAAAGCGATTTCGGTACACAATGGTGATGTGCACCGAATCTTGCTGGCGGCGAGGGTCAGATTCTTGTTTGCATGTTTGTATGCTAAGGAATTCGATTTATAGCCCCAAGACGCTAGATGCGGGTATTTGCTTTTGTTGCTTGGACAAAAGGCTGCCGAGGACATGAATTTGCCAGGAGAAATGTGGTGTGCACATGTGCAGCGGAATTGCTTGGCAAACAGGGGTACCGATCAGTTTTCCTAATAATGGTGATGTATGCAAGAGAATTATTTTCGGGGAATTTTGAAAATGCATTGGATGCATGAATGGTAAGAATTCTTTGCAGGGAATTTTTAGGTAATCCACTAGGTGTATTAAATGTCCTTGATGGAGGAAATGTTTGCAGATAACTGCAGATTTGCCAAGGGAGTTGGGGTTGGAATTGTGGGTGGTTCTTGTGTGAGGTTGGAGAATCCCCACAAATTCTCATCCATTTTAAGAGCAATGAATGCCATGGAGATCATTGTCGGTCGGGAGAGCTTCGATTTCCCGCGATTGGGAGATTTGGGTCAGATACAAAGGCACGAGACTAAGACCTCTTTAAGCAGCAAAGAAGCACGTAAAGCTCACAAAGAGCTTCAACAACAGAACAAAGAATTCTACGAACAAGTTGAAGGTCTTTTGTATGGTCCTGGGCTCTTGAACTCAAAAATAGCTTCAACAACAGAACACTGAACTCTACGAACAAGTTGAAGGTCTTTTGTATGGTCCTGGGCTCGTGAACTCAAAAATAGCTTCAACAACAGAACACTGAACTCTACGAACAAGTTAAAAGTCTTTTGTATGGTCCTGGGCTCGTGAACTCAAAAATAGCTTCAACAACAGAACACTGAACTCTACGAACAAGTTGAAGGTCTTTTGTATGGTCCTGGGCTCGTGAACTCAAAAATAGCTTCAACAACAGAACACTGAACTCTACGAACAAGTTGAAGGTCTTTTGTATGGTCCTGGGCTCGTGAACTAAAAATAGCTTCAACAACAGAACACTGAACTCTACGCACAAGTTGAAGGTCTTTTGTATGGTCCTGTGCTCGTGAACTCAAAAATAGCTTCAACAACAGAACACTGAACTCTACGAACAAGTTGAAGGTCTTTTGTATGGTCCTGGGCTCGTGAACTAAAAATAGCTTCAACAACAGAACACTGAACTCTACGCACAAGTTGAAGGTCTTTTGTATGGTCCTGTGCTCGTGAACTCAAAAATAGCTTCAACAACAGAACACTGAACTCTACGAACAAGTTGAAGGTCTTTTGTATGGTTCTGGGATCGCTGATTAAGGTAAGTACCATTTTAGGATAGTCCAAACTTTAAACACGTTTTTCTCGAAACAACATTTCTCAAATTTACGACCACGATTACTCAAAAACTACTCGATCGATTTGGCTGAAACTTCTTTATATATTTTCTTTATATTATTAGCTTGTCTGTAAACGTAAATGTTTTTGATTTTTATGTTGCCAAATTAAATTGTTATTGCAAAAAGACCGAAAAAAGATCGAAAAATCATCAATTTTGCCGAAAAACTTCGGCCAATCGTTGGTTATTTTTTCACTTTTTCGAAGTTTATTGACAAATTGTGAGTGTTTTTAGCCTTAAACCGGCAAACATATTTTTGTCAATTTCCGGTAAAGTGGGATTACCCCACTTGCACTTTTAATCGTTAATATTCAAGCATGCGTGAGCGACTAGAAAATGTGTGTCTCCCTACTCTTTAATGATGAAATTGAATTATGATCAGGGTCCCGTGTTGTAATAGCAAATCGTTCTTTCAGTGGAGAATTTAAAAAAGTCTGGGGTGTAAATACCGCCAGTTTGCCGGCTTAGGTTTAAGATAAATATAAGTTGTCGGTATTTTTCAGATGAAAATTACGGTCTCCGGAGTGGTCGTAGTTTTTTTTATGGGTCAATTTTACGCCATTACACAGGCGCCATTTCATTTAATTTTTTTAATGCTTTATACTCATATTAACAATCCTACAAATGTTCATTACAATTGAATACAAATTTCTATGTAAAATAAAATTTATCAAGTATGTTTTTTTAACCTGTCTAATTGTATATCCCCCCTTAATGTAGAAATCACCAATTTATCATATGCACTTTGTTTTATTTACTTTTAATACTCTTACTCCGCCTGGAGACCAAAAGACTCCTCCAGGCATCAAACCATTTTTTTAGACTCCACCCGGAGACCCAAAAAATTTCGCCGAGTGAAAAACTAAGATCCTCGTATGAGGTCGAACTATTTTGAACCTAATAATTAATTTTCACCAACATATTTTGCACCAAGTAACACACGATGATGAAAACGTAAGATTCTAACAGCTTTCTCTCCAGTATATTAGTAACATTCTTGTCCATTGCTGTTTGGGTTGGATAGCATTACTTGTCGAATAAGTCGTTATAGTTTTGTTTTTCTGTAATGTGTTTGATTTACGGATGATACGTTGCTGGGGGGAGTAAAGTAAATAAAGAGATAGAAGACGTGATTTGGGCTTATAATTATAATTATAGTTTTCTTCTTATTTTACTTCCCCCAGAAAAGGCGAACCTATAGCACTGAAGGATTTCCCCAACCATTTCACGAAGCCCAAAGCTTAATGAGGTGGAATTTCCCCAGGCGGTTGGGCTTTGGGACCCTACCTACCACTCAGTAACTGTGCCGAACTGCATAATAGCAAGAGTCATCAGTTGAACCTAGGTTTGTACAATCAAACACAAGACACATCCTCCTTATCAATTGCGGCGGCTAATGTGATTGATATTAATGTGTTTGCTTGCTTCTGCAGTTGGTGCTTTTTTTTTTTTTTTTTTTAATTTAATTTAATTTTTAAATAAAATGTATGGTTGGTAGAGATTGGAACGTCCGAAGGTAGAGATTGAATTGGTATACAGGAGAGGTGCAATGTTATGTCAGGTAACATTTAATGTCTATAATGACTCGGCGGAAACTGCGGGAACTTGGTTAAGAAGTTTATATGTACCCACCTTAAAGCACAGGCCTAGTACCATACAGTTACTACCTATTTTTCTGACTGCAAAACTTTGTCAGTGATAAGAAATTGACACCAAGAGAAGGTTGTAAAAATCAGTTGGTCTAGTTTTTCACCAATGGTGATCAGTGCTTCTATGAGAGAGGCGTTATGAATACCTTTAAAATGGCAACAAAATATGGAAAAAAAAAGATGGATATTTAACCCAAATGGGACAATCCGAACCATGTTAAATAAAGTCTTGATATAAAATTAAAAATAACAAATTCACTCATTGCAAAATCAGCATGAACTACTGATGCCGATTGGCTTAACTAGCTGTTGAACATACTAGTTGTCCGATTCAAACTTAGTATCATACTTATAGACAGTTGTACCAACCTAGAAAAAAGCTCGTCATGCCTTCAACTAGGCCGAACAATTTATTTCACCAATTCCCAATATATATTCCCAGAAGAATTTTTGGTAGAAAATGCTCTGCGATTGGTTAAGCTACCACCTACATCATCAGGTCGTCTTCTCTCCAAACAAACATATAAACGAAACGCCAAGAGTATTTTAAAGTTATCCTTCTTCCTAGTTTATAATTACCCCGTCGTTTGTTGCGCTATTTTCTCATTGAATTTGGCCATTCTCATCGAGAACAATTTATTCTGGTCGGCACTTTCAACACTCCTCTTTCGAAATGTTGACTAATCGGTTCGAAATGTAATTCTAATGAACTCTACTGAAAGATTTATTAGTTTCTCTAAGTTGCCCTCTGAAAATCCTGGCAGGTCTCTCTAAAGTTTTACAGAGATCAGTCCATTAACATATTTCACCCAAACTCATCTCCTTAGTTATTTTTCTTCAATTTCCAAACAAGTTGCATTTGCAAATAGAACAAATTTTCAAACAAGCCAAATGTTTTCGTGAACTCAATTCTAGCAAGCTCATCAATCAATTCTTGCCTAGATCGAATTGGTCGTTGAAAGCGGTGCACTGCAGACACTTGTGGCAAACGCATTAATCTTGTGATACTTAGGATAGGTTCTTTCCAAAATAAACTCCAAACCGCCCTAGAAGTGAATTTATCTTCCAAGCCACGAATAATACCCATTTTTGTTGGAAATTTGTCACACCAAAAACATAACAATAATACGCATGAAGAGTACATTAAATGCAAAAAGAACTTTCGAGGCCATTATAATCAAATCAATTTTTAATTCCCCCAGCTATCATTCGATTAACGAGGAATCCCGTTAAAAACCACCCACCTAAGCCAGCCGACACGCAGTTGTAATACCTTACGTTCATGATATGACAGAATGTGCCCGAGTAGGCGAAAATCACCTACATAACAGTATAAATATTATCGAAATACCATTATCAATATAATCAATAAATCCCCACGCACAACATTGTAAAAGAACCACCCCATGATTTGGCCGTCACCACCCAACAGCAGCTTCTACTGTCTTGGCCCAAATTAGTGCCGTCCCTGCGGAACCCCTACGTATCTTTTATGCACACTCAGTACACACACCCCAGAAAGTTGAAAACTTACGCACTCAGAATACGAAACAGGAAGGAAGGAACGTACGTACGTATGACTGCCTTGATAGTAAAGCCACACAGGACACGAGCACAGAGCACCGAACACCGAACACCGAACAACGAACAACGAACAACGAGCTACGAGTAACGAGCTACGAGTAACGAATAACGAATACGTGCTACGCGTTACGCACACAATAAACACACTTCACCGAGGAAACGGACGAGAACGCATCGAACGAACTAATGATGTTACGTGAAGGGAAGGAAAACTGCTTCAAGCGAGGAAACTTCCGAAAAAGCCGACCAGTTGCTGTGGCGACCACGTTGCATCTGCTCGAGGCTTCTTGACTTTTACTCAACGCATAGAGGAGAGCCCACCCGATCATCCAATAACAGCCACAACAATAGCAACAAAATCCCCCATACACACACACAGCAGGTTCCCTCGTACAGGGCAATAGCGCCCGGTGTATACAGCGAAAAACAAGATTGAAAAATGATTTGGCGAGAAGTGTCGTCGCTAGAGTATAACTCACACATGACCACCAGCATGGAACAGGAAGGAGCACAAGTCAGAAGGCCACAGCTCTATTCCGCTACATGCACCACTACCAAACATCGCGCGAACAAGCCAACCAACGGGCGAACGAACCTACAAACAAACTATCAAACAAACAAACAACGGCAACAACAGCAACAAAAACTGTACAACAGCAAAGGCCAAGATAAAACAATTCCCAAGTCGTCTGTGCCGGTGACGTCGACGTCAATGGTCTTCCTTCGATTCATCCAATCAAGGGGATAAACTGGGCACATGGCTGCTCCACTGAGGGATCCCACACTAACCTCCGAACGAAGAGTCTTCAAACATGCCACTCCGGCCATACACACCAAGGCGACGGCGACGGCGACAGTCTGTGATATCGAAGATTCTTTATCTTGTTCCTCTTCTATTGTTTTTGTTGTTCTTCTGAAACGCTGCCGTTCACAGGACCGAGGTTTTGCTCCATCCTTCGGTTGAGGTCGCGCATCATATGTCACTGGGGAGCTTTGCCACCCCTTTGGGGGTGGTCATATGTGCAACATTCTTTGCAACATGTTGCTCGCACTCACAGGCAACATGCTGGCAACGCAATTGGTATTGTGTTCCCATCGCCCCACTGACTGCACCGTTGTGGGGCGGATGGAGTTGTGGGGCAAATGGTGAAGCCGATGTGGATATGAAAGCAGACGACAGCAATAAGTTTTTGCCTAATTTTTGCAGTTCATGTCAAAAGGGGAATAGCAGACAACCGGCGACAAGGTACAAAACAACATTGAAGTAAAGAGCTCGCTGGGAATTCCCGGAACTCCCGCTCAGCACATTTCGCGAAATTTATTTACGTTCGACTGTGATGGGTGGGTGGGAAGTTAGAGATTGTTGCGGCCTTCTATTGGGTTTGGTTACATACTCCAGGCAATTCTCAGAGGTGAGTGGACTTGGGGTCGACAGGAAGACAATAAGGAAAAAGCGAAAGTATCGCTCCAAGAGAGAATTGATTTTCCGGTGTTTAGATCTCAAGCTACGAAAAGCGTTCACTTAATTGGGAATTTGAGCTATATCCAATGAAACGTCAGGATGCAGTAAAATAACTCTCCCAGTAAAGGCAAAACTTGGTATCTTGGGTTGCCTTCTTTGTCTCTTCTATTGCCGATTTGTTTCTAGCCAGAAAGATTTACCACAAAATGGACCGTCGAAATATATTCCTCCACTTAGGAACACAGTCCCATTGGTAACTTCTTGATCTAGTTTTCCATCGAAGCATTAGCTTCATTTGCATAAGATATGAATTTGGAAAGGACTTGGGACAGTTTAAAACGTCGACGTTCAGTGGTTGGAGCGCTCAAGAATGATTAGCTCTTGAGATATGGAGTTCTGATTTTCCGCATGAGATACTTTCGAGGACGAATCGCGGGCAAAGTTCCCAAAGATGCGATGAGTTGTGCGAGAAAGATTGATAGATGCATAAAAAGATTGTGCATTACTACAAAGTATATAAGAGCATTTGGGATTTGTTGTACTCTTTATGCAGGCTAACTTACTCGTATCTCTGTGCGATTTACTTCATATTGCACCTTCATCTATTTTTCTTCAATTCATATAAGAAGGGACTTCTTACGGACATACAATTTGTTTAAAAAATATTGATAAATAAGTAAAATAAAAAAGACTTTAATATTATCGTCCTTGTAGAGCCACTAACTTCTGCAATTATTGAAAAACACCACAAATTTCGGATAACATCAATATGTAGCCTAACTTCAAACTCTTATAGGTATATAGAACAACACTGGGCAAGGCTCTTTACATAACATGCGATTAAGGTGGATAATTTTGTTAATGAATATTATGTACAACAAAACTGTTTTTAATTATCCCCACCGCGAATTATAATTTCAAGTTTTCTGTCAATTAAAATCTGTCAGAACAATCCCCATCGGAATTAAATATATCGACAGAAAAAGTGTAATACGATGATACGCATGCGTATGCAGATCTTCATAGGATTAATTAACATTCACGCCAACCATTTCGTATATACACACATTTATTCCTTCTATAAAGTTTGAACTAGTTAGGCGAGAAATGCTTAAACTTGTACTTTAAATATTAGATAACTTGTGCCACGCAATCACACTATGCTAAAGAAAACTTGGCTACTGTCATTATGCTTATGATGATGAATAAAGTCTAACACGACTACCGTCCCCTGGAATAATACGTACCATTAGCGCCATATTGTGATATACATCTGCGGAGGTGCCTTTTCGCTTGCCCGAAGAACTCCCCATTCTTACAACCCAACTTCCACGGTTTCCCGCCAATGCAATTGCATTGGCACCTGAAAACATTTCATTGTCCAAGGACAATTAATGCTTCCAACGCATTGACCAGAAATTCCTGAAAAGAATTTCACCAACAAGGGCATTTTCCACGCATCAACGCATCGGCAAAATATTCCCAACAAAGAATTCTTAGCTTTCATAATTCAATGCGTCATATTTACTTTCCTAGAACAATTCCTTAAAGAACGAACATCATATCCCTGAAAAAAAAACATGTCGGTTACAGTACCATGTAACCATCATAATCAGGGATAATGATCATTGAGCCGGCTATTCCCAGCCTCACTATGTGTACAACAATGTTCCCCACATACACATTGGCTGGCGACTTTTTTGTCCAACGACAAAGCAACTCCAAGCAGCTTATTGACGCAGCTGCAGACAATTAGCGCAATAGCCGCTAAAACCAAATTCTTCAGCACGCATCATGTGCAAACAAAAGAACGCTGTTCTTCCGCAGGCATTCTGGTGATACGATAAACAATCCAAATTGTTTGAGGTATCCCAAATGCATTTCCCATTTAATGAGTTGGAGCTTATTTATTTAGCTGACCCTAATTACAGACCGATGCCTTAGGTCGCTTCTCTCTTTGTTCTTTTTCCATTGTTGTAGGTATCGTTTATCCTTTGCTGAAATGCAACGATAAACATGGTGATGTGTACGATCACACATACACACCACTACATACAGAGATCGCCGTCCATTGGTCACACCCAGTAAGGAAAGATCGCATCCTTGGTGGTCACACCCTAAAGAGAAAATTTTCTCTTTTTCCTCCGTATCTCACCCTTTACTGAGGATTGAAGACAGGTCGGAGTTGTTTCCTCGGAGAGTCTTATTACATCCACCGGCCGAGCAGGTCGTGCCCACTCCAGCTCCCTGGTGGGCACGGGGACGCGTAAATTCCGAAGTCGCGAGATTAAATCCCCAAGTTCGCAGTTTGGTTCGAATCGTTGCCTCCACGAGCTCCGTGGCAATCAGGTCCTCGAACCCCAAACTCATCAGCGATGGATACGGGTGCCCCCCAAAGTAATTGTCAACATACACACTGTGGGGGTTCTCTATATCACACGGAGAACCAACCCACAATTCCTACCTAACTTCGACCGCTAACAGCGCGTCACCAGAACCCAAATCCGTAATCCATGCGCAAACATGCAAAGAGCACATCCCAATATGCAACAGCATCCGTCCCCAAATCTGCAATTGCATACATCCCCAAACTAACGAAGAATCCATTTCCCAAGCTTCGGTTAATTTCTTATCTAAATTATATTCCTTGCTTGTAACCAAGCGATTCTAATTTCCCCCGAAAATCATTTCGGCTCACTTCCTGCTTAAACTATACCTCTCGCTTGTAACCAAGCGACGTTCAGTTCCCCCGAAAATCATTCCGGCTCCCATTCTACCCAATACCAATTCTCCTTACTGGTAAGTCACCAGCGCCATGCGTTGCATTTCCACGAAACAACCATCGCAACGACCAAGACCCATATTCCCTTGTCTAACCGACAACTCATGCCCATACTCGGTCGAGTTTCCAAAACCGATTTCTCAGTACACATAGCGACAGAGGAATCTAACTCAGCCTATACGGCAGTAATTCCCTGGAACTGAATTCCCTATGCAAGCATAGCAACCCCTTTCAAATTCCTAGTAAATGGCAGTGAGATTATTTAGCTATGACTCCACTGCCACGACGCTATTGACTTTTTCTTGCCTTTAACCAGTCAGTCGACTTTCACCCCCCAGCGAGTGCGTACGAGAGTTCCAGTACCGGCCAGTGGCGCCTTGTCGGAGTCTATCGTGTCCCAAGATCGTTTTCCAATGTCAGTTCTAACGTCGTGTCCAAATAGTTCGAGTAGTTAATCCAACGCTTGTGTTGTCGCTCCTGTTACAGATCTAGTGCTACAAACCAACACCGTACAGTGCACTAATCGGGACCATCAGCTAGTTGCGCCACCTAAATTTAAAGGAAAATATCGTAACCCGAAAGCCTATGGTGCGGCACGAATTTTATATGCAATGGGTTGGTTAATGTGAATCGCTTTAAGTCATACAACACTGTTTAACACCTTTGTAAAAACCTATTAACCCTAATCAAAATAAAACCAGCCCGATACAATAAAAACCGTTTATGCCAAACAAATCCGATGTGTTTATTTCTCCGCTGTTTCCGCTCCGTGTCGAGGACCGGCCACCATACCGTCTACTTAGGGTTTCACGGTTTGCAGTGTCTCATCCAGTGAACTCTTTAGTGGGGTGGTAGTGAACTAGTGCCATACGCCGGCACATCTACTTCGTACCCCCACAACACCCCTGCCGTCTCATTCACTACCAGCCATGTTGAGCACCATCTCGGCGAGCTACCTATTGAGACTGTTCAACATTTCTTGCTTACTCTATCGGTCTGCCGTGACCCGCCTAACTGCTGCGGCAGACTGGACACGCCAATAACTGCCGCGATCATTATGCATACACTAACACATGTCAACATACCTGCTTTCTTACACGTTCATCTACAATTGCCTTACCTACTTATCCACGAGGAAATTATCATCATCATCATCATCGGCACTAGAACCGAGATCCGGTTTGGGCCTTATTTAAAAAATCTCTCCACCGGTCCCGATTTTGAGCCGATGTCATCCAGTTTGGCACTACCATGCTCTAGGCGTCCTGGTCTACCCCATCCCTCAATCGCAGGTCCGCAGCGCTGTCTCCTTCCATACATCCTGCCACAACGGACTTTCCGGGCAGGCTCCTCTTCGCTCATTTGAGCTAGGTGTCCGGCCACCGGAGTCTACCGAGATTGATTTTTCTTACAACATTAGCTTCAAGGTAGATTGCGTACAACTCATAGTTGTAGCGTCTCCGTAACCATCCTCCCTCACACACGGGGCCAACCATTCTCCTTAAGACCTTTCTCTCGAACGCGGCTAAGAGTGCAGAGTGCCTTTTATTGAGCCCCCAGGTCTCGGATCCATACATGAGTACTGGTAAGACCATGGTCTTGTATAGTAGTAGCTTGGATGTTCTGGGTGAATTTCGGAATTTAGAGAGCCTTCATAGACCACAGTAGGATTTTTTGGATTTAATCAGCCGTTCGCGTATTTCTTCTTCCATATTGTTATCGGCTGCTACTATTGACCCCAGGTAGTTAAAGGATTGCACTATTTCAAATTCGTGCTCCACTACCCTGATAGTTTGACCAACGTTAGATCTTCTCTTCGCAGAATTTGCCACCATGTACTTGGTTTTCCCCTCATTAATGTGCAGTCTCAGTTTTTGTGTCGGCTGCTCGATCTGAGTGAATGTGTCCTGTAGAGCCGAATCGGATCTACCGATTATGTCGATGTCATCTGCGTAGACAAGTATCTGGCTGGACTTGGTGACAATAGTCCCTCTAGTTGTAACGCCAGAGTTACGGATTGCTTTCTCCAACGCCAGGTTGAAGAGGAGGCAGGCCAGACCGCCCCCTTGTCGGAGTCCATTAAAGATGTTTATTGGTTCGGACAGCAATCCCGCTATTTTTACTTGACTAATTACGTTGGTCATGGGCACCCTACAAAGTCGTATCAATTTGTTTGGAATGCCGAACTCTCTCATGACGTTATATATTTCTATCCTGGCTATGCTGTCGTGGGGGGCCTTAAGGTCTATAAATAGATGGTATAATGGAATCTTACATTCCAGAGATGTTTCCATCGCCTGCCTAAGGGTGAATATCTGATCAACTGCTGATTTGCCTGGTCTGAAGCCACACTGATATTGACCAATAATACTTTAACGTATGGGGCTATCCGACCTTGTAGTATAGAGGTGAGTATCTTATAGGCGGTACTCAGAAATGTTATACCCCTATAGTTGCTGCACAGTGTGATATCTTCCTTCTTATGTATGGCCCAAATTATTCCACGACGCCAGTCTTCCGGCATCTCCTCTTGCTCCCATACGTGCACCACGATCTCATGAATTGCGTGATGTAACGCTGTCCCTCCTTGTTTGATCAGCACACCTGGTATGCCATCAGCTGCGGGGGCTTTATTTGATTTGAGCTGTCTTATGGTCTTGATTTTGAATTGCTGTTACTCATTCATTAACTCAACACTCCGGTCATACATATATGTGTTTCTTCATCTTATGCCACCCTATCCAATATTTCATCCTCCACCCACACCAGCGTGTGTTCTTCATCGTAGTTATACAGTCCAGGGAAGCGAGGTTGTTTTTATACATAGGGACTATAACACAAGCCGGCTCTCCTGAACCACGCAATAAAGTATACGTATAACATTTCTTCTCTAAAGTCTTTACGACTTGCACATGTGTTAGGAAAATGGCGATATTATGGCCTGTGGATATAAAAACCCTCCTTCGGAACTACATTTGGACTGTAAGGCGGACGCCGCGGAAATTAGAAAAAACCTCAAAGTAAAGCTTATGGAGCTAGTACAGGGTGTCAGTTGGCGCATTTTCGTTCTTATATGATGTGGGGTTTTCAGCCATAGTGTCGCAGTGGTCGGGAAAACATTATTCGCTGTCATTGCGTTTTTTTAGCGCGGCGATTATTACGCTCATCATCAATTTTGTTAACGGTTTAATTTTCAATGATTGAGTAATGTACTGAGTGTTAATTTAATTCTCTCATGGCTGCACAGACTCTGCCCAACTGCTATGAACACACGTCACCGACCGGGCCCCAGTCAACCTTAAGGGATCCCTGCCAACACCAAAATCGTGGAAAACATGGGAATCGTCCACTAATAATTCGGGAAAGCTGATATGGCTGGGTCTTCTTTAGCAGCCGTACATGAAATTTTGATTTTCCAATCTTTTAAAATTCAAATCGTTTAAGGACTTGTGGGGGTTCTCTATACTACATGGAGAATCAACCCACAATTTCAACCACAATTTCCGCCTTATTTCGACCGCTTTCAGCGCGTCATATCAACCCCTGTCCCACCGTTCGGTGATTCACCTGCAAAACATGTTTCCTAAAAGGACGCATAGCTAAACTCATTATCCTATACAGATAATGCATAATTGAGTTTACCTATCTTTTCGCCATACGCCAACTCCATTTCGCTAACCCATGAGATTTCCACCGGAAATCGCATCATGCCGGTTAGCAACGACATAGTCTGATCAAACGACGCGGTTGCATAATCATACAACCGCTGGGGAAATTATTAAAGTATTTAATTTAGTGCCCATGATCAGATTTCCCTAGCCAATTCGGCGTCCTACTCACTTTCCCCAGACACTACCATCGCTGGGGATCAATGATCTCTTTACACTGGTGAATAGCCACACAACATTTTCCTCTCCTTCACACTTTTATCTTCCCCGGGTTCAGTGCACTCTGAGATCACCACAGTCATCGCACTAGGGCAGTAGGTCATCCTCAGAGCTGCATTGATACACGCACACAAAAACCAAACCCACCGCGAGATCATTGCACATTGTGTTTATGTTCTCTCATTCTCCCTTGTTCGTCGACTATCCAATTAACCGAAGTGTTCACTACACCTCGACGGCGGGGAACATGAGGCAGCAAAAACGTAAAGACGATCTCGATTGGTTGTCCTGTGTGCAAATCAAAAAATCCCATCTTCATCCCTAATTCAAGTCAGTCAGAATTTAAGTGCCTAAAATCTAGAAAAACAAAAATTAATATACGTATATAAAACCACAAAAATCCATATAAACTCAAGAGATATCAGATAATTAAATTTTAAGTTTTCCCAAGCTATAGTCGTTAATGTCCAAAGACAATGAGAAAAATAAAAACTAGGAAAAAAACGTAGTTATGAGTTAGTGTAAAATAAAGAAAAGAAGACATTTACACAACAAAACTCCCAGTGCGTTTTATTTAACTTATTCTCCTCGGGTGAACAATTTACGACAGAACAATCGGTGAGTGCAGTGGGAAAGAAAGTGAACCTAGTGCCCGTGACATGGTACTATACTTCTTAACCCCCATAAACTTAAGGAAAATGACAACGGTAAACTTCCCCTTTGATTTAAATGGGCTTGTCAAGAAGTAAAACTGCCATTAATAGTCTCCAAGAACCTGCAATCCATTCAAGCCATTGCATTGTCCTCTGGTGACTGTTTGGTGCGCCGTATTCTCAAATGGAATAGTTAAACCATTTTTTTTTTGGAATATCGGTTCGGTAATACGAGAAAGTAATTCGTAAATGAAAATAAATTGATAAGAAACCGAACTGTAATCGGCTCGCCTACGCGTGGCGAGGTCCGTCCGCAAAACACGGTCGACGTTCAATTAGTCACACCTCACCAATGCAAATATAACGCCGTCCAGCAATATTTGTAAACAGCGAAACATGATATCTTGGCCCTAATCGGGGCCCAGATCGCCTCGTCAGCCGACTCGACATAATATCTTCGTTGCCCAGGGTGCGGCTTACATTCGAGATTTCGTTTTAAGGGTTGAGTCTGCCTCTTCCCCCGATCTAATTTAGCTTACCAAAGGGATGAAGCACTGGGTCCCAATAAGTTGGACATCATTTGTATGAAAAGAGTTCTGTCAAATTTCTTTGTTGTCTCTACCGCTCCCCGAATGACGATCGTTCTTGGTGACTTTAATGTACACTCCAAGTGGTTAATACATTTTAGCTGATGAGGATGGGGGGCTAGCCGAAACGTTCGTTATTAACTGTACTTTGACTGAACTCGTGCAGAAACCTACGCGAGTGATGGATAATCCATATAATTATACAAGCACCCTAGACCTGCTTCTGTCATCTGAGCAAAGCATTTATACCGCGAAAACCCCTGTGTTATAGTGGAATTCCAATCACTGTTTGATATCAGTTGCCCAGCCACTTGCATCTTGAACGAATAACCAACCTAAGTGTTCTCACGAAATATGAAGATACGAAGCTGCTAACTGAAACGATTTGTGAGATTTCGTCGCATCTTTTCGGTAGATTGAGGTCTGTATGGGAAACCCCGATGCTAGCGCATGCGCAAAGTCGGTCACGAAATCTATTCTTCTCGGCAAGGAATTTCACATTCCACATTGTATCAAACCATATTAATCCGATAAGCCGTGGTTTAAACAATGGCGCCCAAATCTCACAGAGATCAATACTCGTAGAACGGGTTTTGTCAAAATCAGAAACGCGTGTAACCAGACAATTGGAACCACGACGAAGATTCACAATGACACAGTGCCCAAGCAACTGCTTGACCGGCCAGCTGGTTACTGTTCCTTTTGGTCAATAACAAAGGCTGTCAGCTATAACTTTGCTTCCTCCTCTTTTCTTCCGTTAGTGACTGGCGGTGCAGGACTAGTCACGACTTCAAAAGATAAAGCCAATCGAATTTCTAGTATTTATTTTCTGAGAATTCAGCCATCGATAATAGTCTTTTAGAACCGCCTGCAATCGCGCCGGTGCAATTTTTAATGCCGGAAGTGTAGTTCCGCCCACGTGCTATTCCACGCATTTTTCCAGGACTGAACTATAAGAAAGTAACCGGCCCGTATGGAGTACCAGCAATAGTCCTTAAAAACGGTGCTCCAGAACTGTCGCCGGGTCTCAACAAACTCTTTTGCTTATCTGGTGGACAGAGAACCTTTCCTAGCTGCTGAAAAATCGGCCGAAGTTTTTTACACTAGCGCGCGAGCTAACGTCCTTGATGATTCTTGTCGCATATGATTTATTTTATTTTCCTACGACTAGCCGGACGCCACACTTCATTGATCAGCACAATTCCATGACTAACCAATAGCCGACATTTCTAATTAAAGATAACATATCTCAGAATAAAGGAATCATTTTACTACAAATATGGCGACTCTATAGCGTTTGCGCCGAAAGTCAAGAACGTGGGATTCGAACCGACACTATGACGGTAAGAATCACTAAAAATGGAACCAATGCTCAACACACCAGGCCACTGCCGTGTACGAATTCGATTTCTAAACTCAAGTACACTCAACTGATGTTGAATTGCTAATTTATTGCTTGGTATACGGCTGATGCTTGTTATTATTCAATTTTCTTTCGATGTTATTCACTATTTGCTTGTGTATTGTGTGTGTATCCGTTATAAACGCCACAAACCCTCCACCGCGCGGCATTCTTACCGAGTCTACTCTTGGTGACTGTCTGGAAAGTCCTTCCATATCCGGGGTAACACTTAGACCCTAAGAATCAATGTACACTAGCGAGTAAGAATAAATAAAGATTTTTTATTCTTAAACCGAAATATGTGCATTAATTCGCGCACAAAGGACAATTTTAAGGTACCCTTAAGTGCCAGATCACAGTGCGACCGGGAGGAGAGGAAGTGGATAAGGAAAGGAGGTATCAATGTACTTTGGTTTTAACATTACAACGACGAGGAAACATATGATCAGCTATAGCATTCCATATTCGTGTGGTTCAGCTAAAGAATGGCACTCTATGTGTATTTATGCGTCTGAACTTGACTTTCAACGTGAACTGGTGCATATTCTCAGATTGCCGGGTATCGCGGGAAAATGTCTGAAGACGCGGAACACATTCAGCAAGTTCAGTTCACCAACGACCGTGATAATACCTACAGAAAAGAGACTGGCATAATACGTAGCGCCTATGTTCTATCGACCGAATGGACGACTAAGTCTCACCGCTCGTTTTTGCATCCTATTGAACATGTGTACCACAGTCTTAGATGCGCCCGAGCGCATATGGATCTTGAACGCCATTTTGAGACGAATGTACGTCTTGTAAATAGCGGCCAGGTTAGATGGAGTAAAGTATCTTTTGCAGCTCTAAAAGAATCGCAAACATTTGGCCGCACTTTTCGCAGATTCAAATAAGTGGTCATCTATTTATTATTTATTGGCCTGTAGGGACCCGAAAGTTCATGACCTCACTGACTCCGCCATCGTCCCCTCTCCTGTGCACTCTCCTTCCACGCTTGACCATTCGATCCGACCTCCTCAAGGTCAAACCTAACATTGTCCTCCCATCTCCGTCGCGGCCGTCCGGCCGTTCTCTTCCCCGTTGGTCTACCGTCAAGAATTCTACGCACGGCCCTATGGTTGCCCATTCGCGCCACGTATCCGGCCCATCTTAATATTCGCGACTTGATTACTCTCACTATTATAGGTTTGCGATATAGCTCTTCCAATTCGTGGTTATGGAGTTTCCTCCATTGTCCTCCCTCCTCGTCATATTTACCGCCAAAGATACCCCTCAAAACTTTATTCTCGAATACACGGAATTTGTTTTATTCCTGTTTTGTGAGAGCCCATGTTTCGCATCCATATAGAACAATCGGCATGATTGTGATTCTATAGACACGGAGCTTTATGTTACGTGATAGCAATATGGATTTCAGCAGTTTACTGACTGCGTGCCAACTAGCGTTGCCGGAATGGTCTTCTATTTACGAATCGAATTAATTCAAGTGCCAATAATTGATAGTTCAGTTTCGTCGATACGAGTGCCGTTAATCGACAGTATATTTACTTTGGGGTTCGCCTTTGACGACAGGAGGCAGCAGAGACTTTTTAAGGCATTAAATTCTACTCGGTTAGATAATCCACATTGATATATCTTGTTGAGGACGGAATTCCATGCAAAATGTGCAGCAAGTAGATTAGCCTTCCCTATATTGCACTCGTGACTGATCTCTGATCGGTTATAAGCGAAGGAATGTATGAGGAGAGTGAGTTTTGGATATTTTTCACAACTTTTTTTTTATTGCACTTCTCTCAGAAGAGGTGAACCTATAACGCCGAGTTGGCGCCCCGAAATGCCACCAATTAACTGTTCTTGAACAGTTGCCGGTTGTAACGCCCCGGAAACACTTACGCGGGTGTGGGGGGGGGGGGGGGGGGGGGATTTCACAGCTTTGCCGGTCTGTAACGGAACGAGTTCTGATGCAGAGATGTTCGCGCCATCGGGAGATGAACCGCAAATTGGTGCGATCCGTCGGATTGTCTTGTGGAGCGCGTATAAACCGAATTGCGCCAAACAATAGCATGAATCGGGGAAAAACCGACAGAGGTCAGCTATGCGTCTTCGATGTGATAGCGGCTGTAGTCCTGACGTCAGCGCCGTGTCCTCGATCAGGCGGATCGCTCGTCTCTGTATACTTTCAAGCGGATCGAGGGTATGTTTACTTAACCTATAACTAATTTGCTTAACTTAACTTAACTTAACTTAGATTAGCCTAGCTTATCTAATTATTAAATCTATTATTATTACAATAAGTTAGAGTAGGGTGGGGCGGGAGGTATAGTGGTCGATGGGTAGGATTTGGGTTAGGGTGGGTACTATCAGTCGGGGATATGGGTTCTATCCACCCATCTGAATTTTGTATATTGTGTCTTCGCTGCATTGAAGTCAACGAGATTGGCCCTGCTCTACTGCAGGACCTTATCCAGATCCCAATTCAGAGAGTTGATCTGGCTACATCCCAACTGAAGCGACGTTGATGCACTAATCAGCCGATCACTCCAAAAAGAGGAAACAAGCGTACAATTATCCGCGAAACTGAACACCTTGTTATCCGTTGATTCCAACAAATCGTTTATGTGAAGCAAAACAAGGTTGGAACCAAAATAGAACCTTGAGGCACCCCAGAATTAACAGGATACAGATCCGAAGACCCGCCGTCCATAACAACTCGGATCGATCGATTTTCGAGCAAGCTCTTCATCCAGTCGCAAAACTACTGGGAAAGTCCGTATGAACGAAGCTTGCTCAGTAATGCCCCGTGTCAGACGCGGTCAAAAGACTTGGAGATATCCAATGCGACCGCTCTTGACTCCCCATGCCCCTCAATCGCAGATGTCCATATATCGGTCAAAAGTCTCCCGTGGACCGCGTGCTACAAAATCCATATTGGCGACTATTCCCATTTAGAAGTTCGTTGCACCTCAGATACTTAATTAACTTGGCATTAATGACCTTTTCCATTACCTTAGACATCTTAAACCGTAATAGTATCGGTCGGTAATTTTATGGGAGACACGTTTTTGCCCTTCTTTGGGATTGCCTGAACTAGAGCCACCTTCCAGCAAGTAAGAACTGTTCTCCGTGCATAACAAAAGTGGAAGAGCCCCGCAAGAACTCCCCACAGTTCTGAAGCACAGTTCTTAAGAACCACTGTTAGTATTCCATCCAGGCCGGTTACCTTCGTACAGCCCAGCCCACGTAGATAACGTTGAATGCTACGCGGGCGGAACCTCACATCTCGCTTCCAAGGCCGCACCGGCGCGATCACAGGTGGCTCCAAAAGGCCGGCACCGAGGTTTTAATTCGCGAACACATTAGCTTTATCCTTTGCATTTGTGATTAACGTCCCGCTGCCCGTCACTATCGGAGGAAAAGAGCAGGAAGCGAAGCTACTGCTGACAGCCCTTGTCATTGACCAAAAGGAATGCAAACCAGTCGCATTCAAGGATTTTATTAGTCACTCTGTCGTTGTAAACCCTCTTCGTGGCATCAATCGTCTGGTTGCACGCGTTTCTAATTCTAGCAAAATTCGTGGAGCGCCCTTGTTTAAAATCTCTATTTTTGCCGTTGTAATCTACTCCCATTTTTTATCAAAGCAAGATTGATCAGATGAACTTCGTTTAATGGAAAACGGAATGTAGATAGAATAATTTCTGTGGCTCAGCACATGCTTGTCATCAAAGTTTCGAAAGCAGACATCCGACCACAGAAAGGATGCGAAGAAATCTCGCAAGTCGTCCCAGTTGGCAGACCCATACCTCCATACATGGCGAAGCTGCTTAGATCGGTTATTCATTTTAAATGTGAGTAGTTGCACAACCTATGCCAAGCAGTGATCGGAGTTTTCCAGTTGTGAAGCAACTTCCACAGTATAAATGCTCGGGTCAGATGTCAAAAACAGATGTTCGAACGAAAGTTGTGGCGGTTCTTCTGAACGCTACTGCTTGCCATACCATCAACTATCCGGCTAACTGCTCCCTAGAGCACCAAAAACACCTGAAACAGAAAACCATTCAGGTACTTACCTTTCCAATCGCCCACACATAAGGTGTTAAGAATCTTAGCCGACGAGTAGCGCTAGAGAATTAAGCATACGCGCCAAATAATGATTTCCCTTCAAGCAATTTGGTCGCACTATCCGTAACCAACTACAAAAAACAATCCCACGAAAAAATCGGCAGACGTAGGTGTGAAAAGCCAACACTACCATAAGGGAAAAAATCATCAAGAAAACACCGACTCGGCAAAAATAAAATGTAGGGAAAAACGGAAAAAGCGGGATGTACGCGTCGGCACCTGGAATATTCGAACGTTATATAAACCAGGCCCCCGCTTGGTAGAAACCTTGACGTGGTGCGGGGGCTTAAACTACGGTGAATCGCTCAGGCTATGCTGACGGAAGCATACGCTTCCAGTAGGGCCACCCATGTCAGACAGGCTAGCGAGGAGTAACACACAAAGATCTACCGCCCCTAATCCAGGGTGTTACGCGTCACCGTGCCCATTGGATGGTTTGCAGCCAGGGGTATACCGGCTGTATTATAACGGCGCCTCTCTGACACCGGGTCGAATCAGAGCAGTAAGCAGACCTTACCATATCAAAGAGGGGCTCTGATATGGCGGACCATTTGAAACCCCAGAGTGATCCAATGAAATGAATGATCAATACACAAAAAACAATCTCACAAAAAACCCGGTAGGCGTAGGTGTGATGAGCCAACACTACCATAAGGGAACAAATCATCAGGAAAACACCGACTCGGCAAAAAGAAGACGTAGGGAAAAACGGAAAAAGCGGGATATACGCGTCGGGACGTGGAATGTTCGAACGTTATATAAACCAGGCGCGATACAGACGGTCGTAGAAAACGCAAAACAATATAAAATGGACATCGTCGCGCTCCAGGAAGTTCGACTCCCACATCAAGTAATCGAAACCAACGGGTTTACACTGGTGTGTGGAGGTACCGATACACATAACCTCGGAACTGGCTTCATCATAAGCAAGAAGATTACGCCCCATGTAAAAGATGTGCAATTCATTAATGACCGAATGTCTGTGCTAAAAATACAGGGCCGATGGTACAATTATGTATTTATAAACGTACACGCCCCAACAGAATCTGCGGACGAAGAAACGAAGGACACGTTCTACGAGACCCTAGAGGATGTATTTCATGGGATCTCATCATTCGATGTTAAAATCCTCCTCGGGGACCTCAATGCGAAAATTGGAAAGGAAGATATCTTCCAACCAACTATAGGTAAAGAAAGCCTACACGACGTGTCAAATGATAATGGAATTCGAATTATCACGTTCGCAGCGTCAAAAGATCTGTTAGTAAAAAGCACGATGTTCAAGCACAAGGAAATTCATAAAGCCACATGGATATCACCCGACGGCGTAACGCGTAACCAAATAGACCACTTCCTCATAGACAAAAGACACCACTCGAATATCCTTGACGTAAGAGCATATAGAGGAGCAGATTGCGACTCCGATCATCTTCTAGTGATTGGCAAAATCAGGAGTCGCCTTGCAGCAATCCCACATGGGCAGTCACGGGAGACAAGCAAAAAGTTCGACACTGATAAACTGAAAGACCTACGCAAAAGGGCTGAATATCAAGACGAGCTAACGAATAGATTTAGCATTCTAGAGAATGTGAGCAGTGAGGAAGAGGAAGCTAATAGTGTGAACACTAAATGGACATCGATCAGAGACACAATCAAACTAACAGCCCAAAAGGTATTAGGATTTAAGAAAACAATTAAGTCCAAACCTTGGTTTGACGATGAGTGCAGGGCGAAGATCGAAGAACGTAAACGCCTCAGAGTGATCCACTTACAAAGATATGATGAAGTCAACGCAGAAAGATACGCGACAATTCGGAGAGAGACAATGAGGCTCTTCAAACGCAAAAAACGCGAATGGGAGAAGACTAGGATCGAAAAAATCCTAGAAAATTCTAGGGCAAAGAACATCAGAGGTATGTATGTCGGCATAAATTTAATTAGAAATGGCTACCGAGGAAGAGCCAAAATAATTCGAGACGCAAACGGCTGTCTGGTCACAGAAACAAACAATGTCGTGACAAGATGGAAGCAGTACTTTGAAAACCTGCTCAATGTACGCACCCATCAACCACAGATAAATGTACCAAGCGTACATACAGCTGAGCCTCAGATCCCAGAGCCGTCTCTCAACGAAGTTGTAGACGCAATAAATCGATTGAAAATCAACAAGGCTCCCGGAGTCGACTGCATACCGGCAGAGCTTGTGAAGCATGGAGGAGAGGCAACCGCTCGAAAGATCCACCAGCTCATCCAAACAATATGGGATAAGGAAGTCACTCCGGAAGAATGGAAAACCTCAATAGTCATCCCCATTTTCAAAAAAGGCGACAGATCTGACTGTGAAAACTACAGAGGAATATCATTGCTCCCAACCGCATACAAAATATTAACAAATGTCATTCTGGCGAGAATCACACCTTACGCAGAAGAGATACTGGGAGACTACCAATGTGGATTCCGTAGGAACCGGTCAACAAGCGACCAAATGTTCACAATAAGACAACTGCTGGAAAAGAAGTGGGAATACGGAGAGACGGTTCACCAACTGTACGTTGACTTCAAAAAAGCCTACGACTCAGTCGCAAGGCAGAGACTCTACCATATTCTAGTTGAGCTGGGAGTCCCAAAAAAATATGCCGCGCTCATTCAAATTTGCATGAACGAAAACAAAGGGCGAGTTAGAATAGAAAACCACCTCTCAGAACCATTTGAAATCCGGGACGGACTAAAGCAGGGAGATGGTCTATCACCGTGTCTCTTTAACCTTGTGCTCGAGTATGTCATCAGAAAGGTACAAGACGACAACATGGCCGGATCATCCCTGAACGGGGTCACACAAGTGCTCGCATATGCGGATGACATCGCCGTTCTGGGCGATAATCTAGAGACTGTTAGTAAAAACTGTGAAATCATCATGCAAGCGGCAGAAGAGGTGGGCCTAGAAATAAATGAAGACAAAACAAAATACATGATTACGGCGAGAGCAGGTGGGTCTCAGAGAACACATATAAACGTCAGAGGTAAGATCTTTGAAAAAGTTAAAGAATTTAAATATCTGGGAACGATACTGACGGCCAGTAACGAAATGTCGAAGGAAATTAACAAGAGACTGCATTCCGGCAACGCGAGTTGGCACGCAGTCAGTAAACTGCTGAAATCCAGACTGCTATCACGTAACATAAAGCTCCGTGTCTATAGAACCATAATCATGCCAATTGTTCTATATGGATGCGAAACATGGGCTCTCACAAAACGGGAAGAAAACAAATTCCGTCTATTCGAGAATAAAGTTTTGAGAGGCATCTTTGGAGGTAAATATGACGAGGAGGCGGGGCAATGGAGGAGACTCCATAACCACGAATTGGAAGAACTATATCGCAAACCTACAATAGTGAGAGTAATCAAGTCGCGAAGATTAAGATGGGCCGGACACGTGGCGCGAATGGGGAACGATAGGACCGTGCATAGAATTCTTGACGGTAGACCAACGGGAAAGAGACCGGTAGGACGGCCGCGACGGAGATGGGAGGACAATGTTAGGTTTGACCTTGAGGAGATCGGATCGAATGGTGAAGCGTGGAAGGAGAGTGCCCAGGACAGGGAAGGATGGCGAAGCCGAGTCGGTGAGGTCATGAACTTCCGGGTTCCTACAGGCCAATAAATAATAATAATAATATCCGTAACCAACATTAACAAGTCATGTCGGTCGCCGATCACCCGACCAAGCGAAGCAAGGGCACCAACACAGCATGCCCCTAAGAGCCAACGCGGTACAACATTATGTAACCGACATAATCCTTGAACTTAACCATGCACACAAAAAGAAAGAAATTTTCCACGCATGTGCATGGCAGGTCATGTACACAGAGCCACCGGTCGATCGTATCGATCGGCATTGGCATGCCTTTTCACGGGACACAAAAGAAAAACCAAACAAACGCAGCATCAACGAGATGCTGATCAAGGATGTATAATGGTATAGACATCCAACGTTCCCCTATACACCATATCGCTCTGTCGCAACCCTTTTCGACAATAATTGCTGGTCTGAATTATTGGCTGTCTGTGAAACGGCGCAAACACTGTACGCCACTATACCCTAATGTAAACATGCTGCTGCCCTTGCAGAATGACTTACCAGCTGCGGATCGTTGCTCGTGGCGTTCCCCTAGTGGAAGTGATCAAGCCACTGCCCGCATACCGCAGACACACACACCATGGGCAGCAGATGCAATCACCGTGTGTGTGTTTCATCCCTTTTTCTTGTTTGCTGGACCAAAAAGCTGAATCTTACCTTATATGGTCACCGAAGCGATGAAAAGAATTTTTGGTATTCTGTCGCTTCGGATAGAATAATCAATCGCGATTTGGATTCCGTGAGGGCAGGTTGTGCCCTCACGTTAAAATACACATCTCTCGTGGGGCGTCCCAAGAGATGAGAGTCTTCTGTTAACAGCCTGCGACTGCAAACGGACAAGAGCTACGTTATTCCAAATTATGAATCAGTTTTGCCTTTGACTATTGTGTAACCGTATATAAATTTGTTTCAAATTATTAACCCACACCAAGTGCATTGACTACCTAATATTCAGCAGATAAATTGTGTTAAATTACGTTTCCTATTAATTATAACAAAGTGCACTGACTATATTGTAAATAGAATATAAATTTGTTTTAAATTATTAGTCGACACCAAGTGAATTGACTATCTAGTATACTGTGGAATGGTTGATTTATGTATTAGTACTATTGAATAAAGGAAATAACCTATTTGAGTTAATTAACGTCTCGTATCTTTCATCAAGGGGCAGGTAGCCAAGTCCTTTCACCGGATGAGACCTTTTGCTGCGTGAGTAAGTGCTATAGGAGTGGGTCCGTCTTGTGGGGCCCCTAGTAGCGAACCCGTGCGAGGTGGCACATTGCTGCTACGACCGACCAAGAAACCCACAAAGTGTCTCAGAAGTTGTCTCAGATTATACCGGACACCGGAATCGAACTATAAAAAGTACGAGTATTATTCAAATGAGACTTTATATAATGAAGCGTATATAAATAGGGTGGATAATTTTATGATTAAATTAATCAGAAGACATATTGCGAGAGCAATAAGCTCGTCCAATGACCTAATTTTCGGGGCCTATTATCCAAACACCTTGTACTATGAGAGCGTGCGTCGCAACGGCTTTGTTTTCACCAGACGCGTTCCTTGATTTGGACATGAAAGGGCTTATACAGGATAGATCCGGAATTCTGCTGATCTATCATGTGAGTAGATCATCCGTAGACCGGCGATTGTGCTACGAACGGGAAGTAACGCGCACCGAAAAGAGCTTTCAGTAGGGCTATCTCCCACAGAGACCGGGACGATAGTATTGGACGGCGTCAACAGTTCTGGTGGTTGAATGGCATATAAAGACCTGGATACCAACTTCGGTATAGAATCACATTATCATCAGCCAGCTTACATAGACTTAGCTTTTCTAGAATTAGTGTAGTATACGATTTAAGTTAAGTTAAGTTAAGTTCTTTAAAAAAAATTGAGGTTAAATTTTAAGAAAAAAACAAAAAAAAATTCGACACAAAGTTTTTCAAATTTTTCTTTGCCTTTCAAATAAAAAGTTCTGTCGCCGAAAGGCAAATTATTCAATAGTTATGTAATGTTTAGCTTAGAGCGTTTGCGAAGGACCAGTAAGTTATAATATAAGATAATTAAGCTAGAATTTAAGTATTTTTTTCTAAGATGTAATTTAGAAACTAAGAAGATAAAAAGAAAATAAAAAAAATGTTTTAAGAATGAAAATGAAATATCCGGCACTCGCGTAGGTTCATCCGCGAGTTGAGTCAAATTGTAGCTAACAGCGAACATCTCCGCCAGACTCCCAGCCTCTTCGATTCTGTTACAATGTACCGACCAGCTGAAGTTGTGTACATTAAAATCACCAAGAACGACAATTTCATAAGGCGGGTGGTTGATCTGTATCCAGTCGACGGTACGTGAAAGATATTTGAGAACGACCTTCAACCCCATGATGTCCAAGTTATAGGGTCCTAACGTCTCCAATTTGTGGCAAGTCAGATCGGACCGCTCGAGGACGCAGACTCCGCCCATAAAACGTAATCTTGATTGTAAGTCGTATCCAGGGCAACGAAGATATACCGTGTCAGTTAACGATTCGACCTGGGTCTCGGTTAGGGCAAGGATATGAGGTTTCGCTGTTGGCAAATATTGGTGGACGGCGTTTAAGCGGGTATTCTGGTCTAGACGCACGAATTTAACGCAATTTTTGAAGTACTGTAAAAAAAAAGCAATCAATATTTTTACTACTCATTATTTTATAGGATGTTTATTAATATTTCAAGAAGACAGTAAAAAAAATGAAAGTAAAAAATTCAAAATTCAAAAAGTTAGCAGCTGATGAAGTGGGGGATCTCAAAAAGTTGGCACGCGACCATACCTACGATTCAACCCTCCTAGCAATCTGAAAAAAAAGATTATTAATTTACAGAAATGCCTCTATCGTTGGAACTAAAAAAAGTTGAAAAAAAATCTTTTTTATCAAAATGGCGACTGCTTGAAAAAAAAATTTATTTTTGTACCACTTTTTTTGTTTTTCGAATTTTTAAAAATAGTGCACAACATTTTTCGTTTCGTTCTCGTTACCTTATCTAAATTTCGTTCTCAAAATATATATTCGTTTTGTATTCATTGTAAAGCTGTTCGATTCGATTATAATCTCGGGTAATTTGTTTTCGTTTGACGAATCTTTTGTATTAGTGTCGTCGTATTAATACGAGAAAATAAAGTATAACTTTTATAAACATTTTCGTGTCGTCATTTGTCGTCCATCGTGTCGCTACAGAATCTGTACGGTAAACGAATCGTGCAAGGAAAAACAAATAGTTAACATTGAAATTTGGGGATGAGGATAGTTCATGCAATAGAAAAGCCTATAGAAAAGGCATATACTAAATTTGAAGTAAATCGGTTGAGTAGAACTTGAAAAATCGTGGGTTTGTTTTAAAAAAGACAATTTCGAGAAAAACGTGTTTAAAGTTTCACGTAAAGTTTCTCGCGGTCTAAGTCATGAAATGATATTTTAGGCTTACGTTTATTCAATCTGCCATTCCTGCAAACATTGGACCTTCCTCGACTTCGAAATAAGCATCTTTCGCGCTTCTTTTTTTTTTTTTTTTTTTTTTTTTTAGTTTTTAAACCACATTTATTTTTCTAATTCTTTTTACATGTATAATATTAGGGGTAAATGTTAAACCCTTTTCTACAATCACAGTCCTTAAATTAACTTACTGGCTCTATGCGAGCTCTCTAAATTACACATTACAACTTGATTTTTATATATGCCTTTCGGCGTACATCTTTTTTTTTGTGTTTCTTATATATATATATATATATATATATATATATATATATATATATATATATATATATATATATATATATATATATGAAATAAGTCATATATTAGAGGGACTCATTATTATTACAATTTTTTTTTTTTTTTTTTTTAATTATAACAAACAAAAACTTCAAAACTCCATCCTCTAGCAAGCCAGACGCAGACTGCGCTCTTAAAACGGAATCTCGAATGTAAGTCGTATTCTGAGCAACGAAGAAATGCCGAATCAGTTGACGAATCGACCTGGGTCTCAGTTAGGGCAAGGATATCAGGTTTCGTTGTTTGCAAATATTGGTGGACGGCGTTTACATTCGTATTGGTGAAACCGATGCCGCTGATGTTACAAAATGCCGTCACCTGTCGAGCGTGGGCTGAGCCTCGAAAGCGAGCCCGGTTATGCGATGACGAACCTCTTA
Organism: Microdon myrmicae; assembly: GCA_963931805.1. NCBI lineage: Eukaryota > Metazoa > Arthropoda > Insecta > Diptera > Syrphidae > Microdon > Microdon myrmicae. Next base: position 238,002,757 of record OZ007497.1, on the reverse strand, counting down.
AAGTTCCATTATTTATCATGATATCTGCATGACGTTTCCATCGCCCACTAAAGGTAGTGTTATCCGGACTAAACTTAATTGGCAACGACATAGTCAAGAATGAACTAATTACACTCGGGATTAAGTGCTTAGATGTTACAACCACCACCATAAATTCAACAACAAAAGGCTTGTACAAACACTACTTGTGCATTGTTTACATCCAACGCGGTACTATAAAACTAAATGAACTCAAACGTAACTTCTCTACATTGTTCAAAACTATCGTTCGCTGGGACTTCAAAAAACATCATCCAGGTAAGGTCACACAATGACATAATTGCCACCTTCACGGCCACGGCTCGATGCATTGTCACATAAATAGCTTCTGTACAATCTGTTCTGGAAACCACAAAACATCCGACCGCAAACCGAATGAGGTCATCAAGTGTGCCAATTGCAGTGGGCCACATAAATCCACCGATCCTGAATGCATTAGGCGAAAGTAGTACCTAGACATTCGCCGCAAATTATCCCCACGTGGACGTGGTACAGGAAATACAACTTTCCTACAGCCTCCGAGTGATAAACAGCAGCCACTGCCCGACCGATTCTCCATCGATAATTTTCCTCCACTACCGCAATCTGTGCGTCAACCTTCATTTCTTTCATCCACCTGGGCTTCTGGCCTCCATCAAACCCAGCAACCTTCCAACAGTGATACGACACACACTAAGAAAAAAAGTCTAAATAATGACAACTTGTTCTCCATTAGCGAGATTAACTCTTTTCTTAATGAAGTTGTAACCAAGCTTAGTGCTTGTCAAACTAAAGCTAACCAATTGAACGTCATTACCTCATTAGCTATTAAGTATATTTATTCGGAAAAATCATGTTAAGAAACTCTCTTAACATCATAACTTGGAATCCGAGAAGCATCAAAAACAAACAGCATGCATTTTTTAGTTTCTTGATAAATTTTAATATTGATATTGTTTCAGAAACCTGGCTCAAACAAGACATTTCTTTCTCTCATCAAAATTACATATGTTATCGCCTAGACAGGGTACATGCTAGTGGTGGAGGTGTCGCCATTGTTATGAACAAATGTATAGAACATACCTTGCGTCCTTCATTGCACCTTAAGTTAATTGAGGAAATTAGTATAGATGTAACATTAAGTGATAACTCCAAGGTGAGTATTTTTTCGGTTTATTTCCCTGGAGGAAATGGAAACATTGAGAAATCTACTTACTTTAAACAGGATCTGCAAAAATTGTATAGACTCAACACTCGAAACAAGGTAATTATTGGTGGTGATCTAAACTGCAGACATCAGTCGTGTAATTGTCTTAGGGCAAACTGCTGGGGTAACATTTTACTAGATGTTACTGAATCCAGCCCAAGTTTTTCCATACTTTATCCACTTCTCCCCACTTATATCCCAGCGAGTGCTAACAAGAACCCCTCAACTCTCGATCTATATATCACTAATATTCCAAATTACTGCACAGTACCATTACCTCTAAATGCGTTAAGTTCAGACCACCTTCCAATCAGCCTCACAGTGAATCATACAATTGCTGTAAATCGTACCATTTTATACCACAACTGTTCCGCCGCCAATTGGAATTGTTATAAATCATATATAAACACGAACTTGGTTCTAGGTGATACCAGCCTAAATTCTATAACCTGCAGCGAGCACATTGATATCCTATGCAACAATTTTGTTTCTGTTATCAATAGAGCGGCCGATCTTGCGATACCTAAATGTTCCACTGCTCCAGTTGATAAGGCACCGCTTCCTGAAAATATCTTACATCTGATTAGGCTACGAAACTCTGAAAGAAGAAAATGGCTGCGTTATAGAATCGATTGTTTTCTAGTTAATGTTAAAGTCTTAAATAATATCATTAAAAACGAAATCTCAACATATAGGAACAAGTGTTGGAATAAACACCTTTCCTCTCTTGACAAAGCAAGCAAACCGTTCTGGAAAATATCAAAAATTATGAAAAAGAGAGGGTGCAGTATTCCTCCGTTTAAAGTCCACGACAAGTTGTTTATTTCTTCAGTGGAGAAATCGAACCTACTTGCTAACACGTTTAGTAAGAACCACTCCATATCTATGCATCTAAGCGACGCGTATACTGAAGCTGAAGTTGCTAACACTATCTATGTACTTTCTCAAACACCAGCTGAAAGTACTTACGCAACTAATATCAGCAAAGTTAAAGAATTGATAAAAAAATCGAAATCAAAAAAGGCCGCGGGTCTCGATAATATTAACAACAAATTAATCAAAGCACTTCCACCTGCTGCAAGTAACTATTTAACATTCATTTTCAACGCTTGTCTTAAGAATTGTTATTTTCCGGACTGTTGGAAAACAGCAAAAGTAATACCTATCCCGAAACCCGGCAAACCGAAGAACAGCCCCGAAAGCTACAGACCTATTAGTCTACTTAGCTGTCTAAGTAAGCTCTTAGAAAAAATCATTAAGGAAAGGATTGATCGTTTTGTGGAAGACAATAACATCTTACCAAACTTTCAGTTCGGTTTCCGTAGTGGTCACAGCACAATCCACCAAGTCTTGCGCATTAAAAACCACATAGCTGGTAAATTCATCGACAAGGAGTCAACGGGACTAGTTCTTCTAGACATCGAAAAAGCTTTTGATACGGTATGGCACGATGCCTTGATTTATAAGCTACTAAAACTTAAGCTGCCAATACCGCTTATCAAAATTATCCAGAGCTTTCTTCGTTCGAGAAAATATGTTGTGAGTTTAGGAACCGACATATCCTCTACTCACCAAATCCACCATGGTGTACCCCAGGGCTCGGTCCTTGGTCCCATATTATTTACATTGTTTGTCGCAGATTTACCATGTCTAGGTGAAAACATTCAGGTAGCTATGTTTGCCGATGATACGGCCATTTTCTCTTCGGGTGCCTTATTCACTAATGTCTACAACTCTTTGCAAGCAGCTCTTGACAAGCTAGCAGTATATTACAGGAAATGGAAAATAAAAATAAATGGTAATAAAACACAAGCTGTCTGGTTTTCGAGATGTAGGAAACACTGTTACCTACCAAATGGCACTAAACTCAGTATGTGTGCAGTTGATATTGATTGGTCCGAAGAGTGTAGATATCTAGGTATTATTCTAGATAAAAAACTCATCTTTCAAAAACACATCACTACCACAATTGACAAAATAAACAAAGTCGTAAGAGTTATGTATCCATTAGTGTGTAGAAAATCAAAGCTTAGCATCGAAAATAAAATTATAATATTTAAAACTATTTTTCAAGCTATACTCCTGTACGGGGCGCCTGTATGGTGTAATTGTGCTCGCACACACAAAATAAAATTGCAAAGGTGTCAAAATAAAATATTGAAAATGTTGCTGAATTTGCCATGGCATTATTCGACACATGAACTACATGAAAACGCCAACGTTAAACCGGTAGAGTTGCTTATTGACAAAATCAATCGAAACTTCTTCGTCAATTGTTCTTTTTCTGACAATGTTCTCGTTTCCCGTCTTGCGTTATCCTAAGTCACTACATATGTACTCTGTCTATGAAAATTATATCGAGGTCATTACTACATAAAATAACCGGAAGCTCGTGCAATATTAGTCTTAAGATTCAAATAAGGGTTTTTTATTGTAGTTTTCCCTTAATTTATTATTTGTTATTCATTAAAATTGTGCTATTGTCGTTATATAGATTTAAGATTATAGTTGTAAAGGAATTGCTATCCTAAATCTCTTAAGTACTAGTTGTAAAATATACCATAAATGTAATTATCTACTAAATAAAAAACGAATAAAACATAAAATAAGAAATAAAAAAATAAAATAAAAATAAAAGCAATGGGGAAAGGGGGACAGGGGGAGGGGGGACAAGAGGAAGGAGAACGTTGCTCTTGAAAGGCATACTATATCTGAGGAAGTGAAGTCCTCTCCTCGTTGAGAAGCCACCACCATTTGGGAGATGTTCGATCTTTGACTGATTTATGTCTTTCACTGATCGCCGTGCTAAAACGCATGCGGTCTGGGGCATTGGAGATATCACTATCATGGAGAATTCCTTTGCCCCTGGCACCACGGAGAGCGTGGTAAATAATCGGGACTCCATGCACGTCTTGGATAGGGCCTTTTTGATCCAAGAAAGGGAACGCTTCTGGGGGAATAAACCCATTCTGGAGGGTATTCTCTAGATACATATCATTGGGATAGAATGCTCCCGAGATAAGATTATTGTCACTGCACATTGTCCTTGCTGTGTGACCACGAATCATTTTAATTATGACATTGTCTATCCTATTTAACCCTGATTTGTTATACAGGATTTTGTTGGGATAGAATTTTTTGTATTGCGACTCTGGTGTTCTATGAAGTCCGAGGCAGGAACGCAAACACTGCCGTTCGAATACACGAAACTTCTCCATATAAACTGGAGACATATTATACCATACTGGACAGCCATAAAACAAAATTGGACGGATGAATACCGAGTACGAAATTATTTTGACTCTGGGGTCAAGAAGACTACTCCGGAATAGACTTATAGTCATAGAATATGCACTTTTAGCTGCGGAGAGGGACGCTGCTACGTGCTTGTAAAAATATAAATACTGGTCTAGCCAGATACGAAGGTATCTAACTACAGGTTTCACTTGCAGTGGAAGGTTATTGTTACCTACAATAGAAAAGTGTTTCCAGTAGTACTTTGTATCACGGCCCTGGATAGGATAGTCTCGGTTTTCTGGAAATTAATCTTTAATTTCCAGTCGTCGCAAAATTGTTTTATTTTGTTGAAGTCATCTTGAAGGTGCCTATTGATGACGTCTATTTTTCCTCCTGTTCTGTACACCACTATGTCATCGGCGTACGGGATGGCGTTGTCGAGAGAGCTCACTAGATCACTAGTGTAAATATTGAATAGAATGGGAGAATTCACAGCTCCCTGCTGTAAGCCATTTTTAATTTGGAAGGTCTTGTTGGAGAGTATGTCCCCACATTTCACCACAAAATGTTTGTCCATTATCATATCATAAATGATGTATAGCAGATATTGCGGCATCCTGAGAAAGGTTGGCGCAAGGCTAATAACCAGGCCCGTAAAAATGAATTATTATGGCAAATTTAACAAGCCTCGGATATGGACCGGACACACGACGACGACCACGGAAACGATGGCTAAATGATTTAAGGATTTTTTCATGGAACATACGCTCACTATACAGAGCTCGAGCTGCACAGCAGCTAGCCGATGCCCTGTCCGAATATAAGGCTGACATAACAGCATTACAAGAAATAAGATGGACGGGGAGTGGTGTTTTTCAAAGAAAAGAATATGACATTTATTACAGCTGTCACGCAAAACACCATGTGCTCGGGGTAGGCTTTCTAGTCAGCCAAAAACTGAAGCCTGCCATCATCGGCTTTAATGCAATAAATGAAAGGCTATGCACTCTTCGCGTGCGAGGCAAATTTCATAAACGTTCACGGACCTACAGAGGAGTCCCCTGACGACGAAAAAGAAGAATACTAAGAGAACGTCGAACGGGCCCGCAATGCCTGCCCAAGATACGATGTGAAAATCGTTCTTGGGGACTTGAATGCGAAAATAGGTCGGGAGCCGGTTTTCAGGCACTACGCAGGTTCCCATAGTTTGCATGAGAACACTAATGACAATGGACTATGAGTCATCGAATTGGCAACATCGAAAAACTTGGTCGTTGCGAGTACCAGGTTTCCGCGTAAAGATATCCACAAAGCCACCTGGGTATCACCTGATGGAGCCACTCGCAACCAAATTGACCACGTGCTGATAGATCACCGACACCCTTCGAGCCTGATGACGGTACGAACGTACCGAGGTGCCAACGTCGACTCGGATCACTATCTTGTAGGTACAGTTTTCCGAGCGCAGATTGCCTTACGGAGACGTATTGCATCCGCGGATCAGGTTCAAATCAACACGGCTGCGTTACGCAATGAGAACACCAGCAACACCTTTGGTCATGCGTTAAGAATCGCCCTCGAAGAGCTCGACGGAGGGAGAGTAAGTCCTGGGGCCAGAATGCCGGGCGTAGAAGAGAAATGGACACGCCTTAAGAATACTGTCATTAGTACTGCCAACTCCATCTTAGGCAGTAGTCGTAGAGATCGGAACGACTGGTTTGATGATGAGTGCAAACTAGCGACTGAACGTAAGAATGCTGCATACCGGGCAATGCAGCAATCTCATAGGACGCGGGTACGCGAGGAGAAGTACAAAGAGCTCAGAAGATCTGAAAAAAGACTTCACAGACAAAAGAAAAGTGCCTGGGAAAAAAACCTTGTCTGTGAAATAGAGAAAAGTAGAGAGCGAGGTCCGCACCAGGCGCGGAAGTTCTACCAAATAATCCGCAGTATGACGCGGTATACACCACGCTGCAGTTACTGCAAGGATAAAGAGGGTAATCTGATCACCGATCCTGAAGGCATTCTGGAGCGATGGGAAGTGCACTTCAATGAATTCCTAAATGGTCAGCTCACAGAAGAATTGGAGGCTCCACCAATGCAAGACCAAGACCAAATCCTGCCGCCCCAAGCATTGAGGAGATATCACACTGTGCAGCAACTATAGGGGTATAACATTGCTGAGTACCGCCTATAAGATACTCTCCACTATCCTACAAGACCGGATATCCCCATACGCTAAAGCCATCATTGGTCAATATTAGTGTGGCTTCATCCCAGGCAAATCAGCAATTGATCAGATATTCACCCTTAGGCAGGCGATGGAAAAATGTCTGGAATTTAAGATTCCACTATATCATTTGTTTATAGACTTTAAGGCCGCCTACGACACCATAGCCAGGGTAGAACTATATAATGCCATAAGGGAATTCGGCATTCCAAACAAATTGATACGACTTTGTAGGTTGACCATGACCAACGTAACTAGTCAAGTAAAAGTAGCGGGATTGCTGTCCAAACCAATAAACATCTATAATGGACTCCGACAAGGGAACGGTCTGGCCTGCCTCCTCTTCAACCTGGCGTTGGAGAAAGCAATCCGTGACTCTGGCGTTACAATAAGAGGGACTATTGTCACCAAGTCCAGCCAGGTACTTGCCTACGCAGATGACATCGACATAATCGGTAGAACCGAATCGGCGGTACAGGAATCCTTTACCCAGATCGAGCAGGCGGCACAAAAACTGGGACTGCACATTAATGAGGGAAAAACCAAGTACATGGTGGCAACTTCTGCGAAGAGAAGACTTAACGTTGGTCAAACTATCAGGGTAGTGGAGCACGAATTTGAAGTAGTGCAATCCTTTAACTACCTGGGGTCAATAGTATCAGCCGATAACAATATGGAAGAAGAAATACGCGAACGGCTGATTAAATCCAACAAAGCCTACTATGGTCTATCAGGGCTCTTTAAATCCCGAAATTTATCCAGAACATCCAAGCTACTACTGTACAAGACCATGGTTTTACCAGTACTCATGTATGGATCCGAGACCTGGGTGCTTAATAAAAGGCACTCTGAACTCTTGGCCGCGTTCGAGAGAAAGGTGTTAAGGAGAATTGTTGGCCCCGTATGTGAGGGAGGACGATTCCGGAGACGCTACAACCATGAGTTGTACGCAATCTACCTTGAAGCTCATATTGTAAGAAAAATCAATCTCGGTAGACTCCGGTGGGCGGGACACCTAGCTCGAATGAGCGAAGAGGAGCCTGCCCGGAAAGACCTTTGTGGCAGGATGTATGGAAGGAGACAGCGCGGCAGACCTTGTCTGCGATGGAGGGATGGCGTAGACCAGGACGCCCAGAGCTTGGGAGTGCTAAACTGGATGAAATCGGCTCGAAATCGGAACCGGTGGAGATATTTGTTAAATAAGGCCAAGACCGGATCCCGGTTGTAGTGCCGATGATGATGATGAGATATTGCGGCATACCCAGGTTTGTTAACTTATAGACAAGTCCTTCTAACCATACGGTGTCGAAAGCCTTTTCAAAGTCAACCAAGCAGGCGGCTGTACATTGTCGCTTTGCCTTGTTCCACTGTATATGGGAAACAAGTTTCGTCGCTGCATGAACTGTATCATGTCGCGCTCGAAAGCCAAACTGGTTGTTGGTGATGATATCGTTTTCATCACACCAACCTATAAGTGCTTTGTTTATAATTTTTTCGAATACCTTGCTGATGTTGGGAAGCAGGCTGATGGTGCGCAGATTAGCTGGATTGCTCTTATCCTTACCCTTTTTGGGGATAGGGTGGGCTATTGCAGTCTTCCAATGGGTTGGATAGTGTGCATTGTTTAGAGCGTTGTTAAACAAAGTAGTGTACATGTTCACTGCTTCGCGAGGCAAATGCCTTAGAACCACATTTGGAATGCTTCTATTCCAGATGATTTCTTATTTTTTATTGAGCTAAGTATGTTTCTAAGTTCATCCTTGCGCAGAAACATATTTGTATTTTCATTTCTGAGGGGAGAATCCGCCCTATTATTTTCGTCGAATGTGATGAAACTATGGTTTTCGGATCGCCGGTTGTGAAGTTGATTGCGCAGCGAGCAATGTCTTTGGCGTCTTTCGCGGTTCTCTCTTCCAACCGAGCAGTCCTCCTTTGATGCGTTAGACGCTCGTATCTCTGAGCGGTCAATCCGGGCATTGTCTCATTTCCCAGCGAATGAATAAGCTTCTGGACCAATTTTGACTCCCATAAGCATCATTATTTTTAAAAGAGGAATGTAGCCGTCGTTGAATATGCAAACAGCAATAAACGTAGCAATTTCAATGACGTGAGTTCCGGAATGAATATGTTTCGGCGCGAAAGTGCAAATCAAAGAGTTTAGAGACTCATTATTATTTTGTGTTTCTGAAACTAAATATCGAGTCAATAACTCCTCCGACGATAAACTCTCGTAAATCAGCTTCATAATTTCCAATACCTTCGCACATAGAGGAGGATTTTCGTGGTCAAACTTCTGTAATGTACCTTCAGATGCAGCTTTTTGCCACTTACACCAACTCTCTGCGCCAGGTGAGCAATACATTTGTTGCGGATTGTTATTTGTGGAACTATTATGATAATAAGTAGCCCAAATTGCATTTCTCATCCTCAACAGAATCAGGTCGCCGGCGAATCGCTAAACCATAATATAAAGACAATTTATTAATCACTTTGTCAGTTAATTTGCCTTCACCTTTTCCACCAATCCCTTTATTATTTTTTTTTCTTTCCTTAGCCTTACTTTTCTGTACATGTCCTACGCACTCTTTTTTTTCTATAACTGGGTCCCCATTGTAGGGATCCATATCGAGTATATGAATGTTTTGGTGTCGCCATCTCCAACATAGTTTACATATTCTCGCCGTGTTTTTGAACCGATTCACAAAACATTTCGATGATAGAATCAACTTCCATTTTGCCTGCACTTCCTTTATGTTTTATAGTGCACACTTCTTGATGATCTTCATACCAATCGTTATATGGCAAAATATCAAAGTTTTATTTGTATTTTTCCAAACATTACAGCCTTGACAGAAGCTAGATTTGACAACTGTATCTACAACCTTCTTGCAATTTTTAGCTACAAGCGTAGTAACTCCAAATAGAGAATCAAAACCTCTGTTTTTCCATGTCGCATCGCCAGATACAGTAAAGTCTGTCGGATTAGTATCAGAATCAGAAGCTGAAATTAATTCTTTTCCTTCATTTACAGCTTTGGAAATAATGAGATTATAAACTGCATATGCGGCCGTATGCAGGTTTTCGACACAAGCGTAGTAAGTAGAGATTGATAGCCCTTGACAAATATCCATCATACTGCAGAAGATATTTATTCCTTCCCTTCCAACTCCCAAAAGCCGCATAGTAAATATCATTCTTCGATTTACTTCGAAGGATTTATCGACGTATACTATAGCAACTGCATTGTAATGCAATTTTAAAACTAGTCCGCGATGAGACGTTCGTGAAAATGTTATCTCTTTCTTGCAGGTATTACACAAAACTATGGAAGAAATCGCTGTCAAAACTGTGAAAAACTCCAAAATACAGTAGCCGTAATTATTGTCAATAATCACTTCTTCATCATTTGATTTGCTCAATTTTTCTGCCGATACACTCGTAAAACTGGTGTCTTCCTATACCGTGAATCTATTACCGTGAAATCGCCTTGTTTTACTTCGATCCGGACGCGTAATCCTTTTCGCTGAAGATTTTCGATCCATTTCAGTTGAAATCACTTGAAATATTTTTATTTTACTCACAGCACATGCGTTCACTTGGCTTGAAGGTTAGAATTCAACTGTTCGCAACTGGATGTAAGCTCACACTAAATATAAAAGATAATTTAAAAATACATAAAGTTTACCTTCGGTTATTGTACTTCAATATATATATATATATATATATATATATATATATATATATATATATATATATATATATATATATATATATATATATATAATGGTTTTACGAGGAAACAGGGTCGCAAGTTGACAGAAAGTCTCTAATGTCTTTTGTGCGATTCGTTCCGGCCGAACCGGAGAGACGGGGTGTCAGCAAAACAACCATACCTCCGAAAATAATTTGAATTTTCTAAAATCCTCTTAAAGACATATTCTTAGAGGGTTAAGCTTCGAAAATATGAAAAAAAAAAAAAAAAAAATATTTTTTTCAAATTTCTAGACCAGAATACCCCCTTAAATTCGTATTTATGAAACCGATGCCCCTGATGTTACAAAATGCCGTATTCAGTGCAAGGTCGACAGAGTTTCGCGAACGAACCCGATTACGCGAAGAATAATTTCTTAAACTTCGGTCATTTACCAAAATACTTGCATGATGTTCCCCTTGGCATAATCCTCCGGGAGATCCAAATGGGAAACTAATAGTTTACCTCCAGAAATATTTATCTCCTCGCACTGTGCTCTGGCATTTAAGAGTACTACAAAATTCCGTTTTGTGTAGGCGATAGTGTAAAAAACAATCTTAGAAGGTATCATCATGACTTATCTTCATTTCAGCCTGGGCCGTCAGCCAAACATTGTTGAAAACTGCTCCCGACAACATCGCGGAATGCGCAGCATGACGGGGTGGTATCTCACCTTTGGACCAACCTCAGTCAAGCTACGAAAGATGGCCAGGAATTTCTCCCGACCATATCACGAAGCCTATAACTTGATGGGGTGGTATTTCACTGGGCGACAGGCCGTTGGGACCCCACCTACCACTCGGCCTTTAGTCGTCTCTTACGACAAGCCGCACTAGCTGTGAGTATATTCTAACGCCCTGCTCGCAAGTCTGGAGAATGCCCAAAAGTTTCCCCTATCTGTGTGAGAGTGTAGTATTTTTTGTCTCATTCTCTGGTCATGCAAGGACCTTGCGCGTTGAGTATGTGCATTGTAGTCATTTCTAGCTCTCTTCAATCTTTCCCGGACCTCCTCAGTATTGTCTGCTTTATACAACCGGAGACCTAACTCTTTAAGCTTAAGGGATTGTTAGCACCCGGAATCGAGCCACATTTTTCTTTTGGGCTTGATTCTCTTCAATCTGTATGGAATTAATCTAAGACTGCCTAGTGGAATTGTGTCTATCAATATGTCCGCTGTAGAGTCAACATCGTTATTGAGGAAAAATAAGGATCACCTTAACTTCCCACAAAAGTCGTTCAGACCTTCCCAGTTGGCTTTCTCGTTGAACCATACTGTTCTTTTGGGAGTTTTCTCGTTAGCGTTGCTGTTAGTTAGATAGAATTTAGCTGACACGACACAGTGGTCTGAAGTGCCTAAGGGCGAAGAAACTTCAATTGTGTATTTGTTCGGGTTGGAAGCGAGAAACAGGTCCAGGTGTTGGCGGAATGAACATCTATGTGTTGTACTCGTGTTGGCTCATTGACGAGTTGAGTTAAATTATTTGAATCAGCAAAGAGCTGAACATACTGATCTTCAGGTGTTATGTCCCCCAAGTGACGAATCCACTGAGAGTTATGCACATTGAAATCACCCACAACAACGATTTCAGTGTGGAGATATAGAGTCAAAATCATATCGATAGAATCAGATAGAGCATAAAATTCGTTAAAGGATCCGTTTTTATCCAAGTTTGGGCTTCTGTAAAGAAAGCAGTACTGTATGATATTGGCGCAAGGCTAATAACTTTGCCCGGAAAGACATACTATTATGGCAAATTTATCAAGCTTCGGACATCGGCTCGAAATCGGGACCGGTGGAGAGACTTGCTAAATAAGCCCAAGACCGGATCGCGGTTGTACTGCCGATGATGATGGTGATGATGATGACTGTATGATATGCTTACGAACGAGAAGTTTTGTTGAGGTTATATTTTTAAGTCTGTTTATGTCACTCTATGGTGAATTACCTTAGAGAGAAATATATTGCCGCGGGTCCGTGGATTTGGCTCTGTAATTTCGTGCAGGACGCCAAGAGTCTGGTAACGGGGTGGAGTTTACTCACAGTGGGTTGATCACAGTCTTATTAACAAAGGAACATACGTTCTTGACTACCCCTGACCGGGAATACAGGTGTGTAATGGTTGGATCAGTAGATCGTTCGTGCAGGACGCCAGGTGCTGCCGTTCGCTTCCTATAGATTACTGGCAGCTAGAGTTACACGCTTTTTGATTTGTTTGTTCCGAATACTTTATTTATTACTTCTAGCTGCAATGGAATTTACTGATGGCTCGGCCATAGGTTCGGCCTTCTGGAATCTTACTGATGATTCGACCATAGGTTCGGCCTTCTGGAACTTTACTGATCACGAAATAGAAATGTGCCGCCCTTTTATACTTTTGGTCATTGAAATTTGTCAAAGTTTTTATTGTAAAAATTCCAAGAAGCACAAACGAGGTTTCGTGTGCTTGAATTGGAACAGGGTTCTGGGAAGTGACTAGGAATTTATTTGAATAAATTCCCGGAAGGAGAAATCATGAAATGCATTTAGAGTTAAGCATTTCATGGTGTCGGGGTTATTAGGAATTGAATCAATGTATGACAAACGGATTTTTGGTTAATTTTGTCATGCATATGATTCAGTTGGGGAAACATGGTTTGGATTATAGGTAAGGCTGAGGTAATTAGGAATCGGATCAATGTGCTACAAATTAACTGTTGGTTTAATTCGTCGCTCAATGGTTCGTTTTGGAATAAGGCTAAGGTTATAGGAAATAATGGGGATTGGATGAGAGTAGTGATTTAGGATCACAACATTCCTCCCCCCTTTAGAAAATAAAATTAATCTGGAAGAGATTAATTTTCTAGAATGGGTAGAAAGCAAGGGGTGGTGGCATTTTGATTTCACGATAGTATACATTTTTGTTCCAGTTTAGTTTAGTTTGCATTAATTGGTTATGTTTATAAATATTGTTCATTAAGAATTTTACAGATTTCAATTATTATTTATTTTTTTGTAATTACTTAAAGTTTTCATTATAAAGGTACGTTATGTTTCTAATATATACTTAAGGATATAATACATTAATTTTTTTTTTTTTGTTTTTTGTGCAATTTATTGGTAATTAACATAAGGGTATCTTTCTTATCCATTTATTTTTGGATGTAGTTTTAATTAATTTGGTTTATGTTGTTTACAGATTTTATTTAAAATGAAAGTAAATTTTAAAGTAAATAAGTTTCAAATTAAGATGCAAAGGATCAAAGTAAATGTTCTTATTTTAATTTGATTTTTTATTCTAATGAAGAGTTATTTTTCTAATATATACTTAAGCCATTAATATTAACTTTTTTTTGTTGTTGTTGATTATTTAATGCTAGATTAATAAAAGTGTATTTATTTTAAAAAAAGGTCTTACACTAGTAATACATTATTCTTATGCGTAAATATAGGTATATCTTATAATATTATTTAGAATTCTTTATAGTTTCATTCTTTGTTTGTATTTTGATTTAGTCAATTGATTACATGGCAATTTTAGCTCGGGTCTGTTTTTTCATATATCTGTATTGGTTTTATTTACGTATTATATGTTTTTATTTATTCTTTAGTTTTTTCTTAGTGCTCATATTTTTCATATTTTTAAGTTAAGTCTTAGTGGGGATTTACGTATATTTTTTGGGATAGCTATTTACAATTTTGTCTAATGTTTATAAATTGTCTTCCTCATTGAGGTTAAGTGTTTGTTTTGTTTTATCTGTATGTGATTTCTTTTTTGTATTTCGTTACATTTGTTTTAATATCCTTTTTTGTGTATAACATTTATTAGTTTGTTTCTATTATTGTTTTTATTTATCATATATCTTTTGACAATTTTTGTGTCGTCTGTTATTTTTGTCCATATTGTGTATTTACGAATATTTTTAAGTGATGAATTATTGGACTATGATACACCCCGGGGATAGCATGTGTCTAGGATTGGTAGTAGGACACGGGTTATTTGAGGGGTAGGATTTAGAAATAAGGTTTTAGTCAATTATTGTGGATCTTCGGCCCATTTTGATGACCATATTAACTGGCCCTTTTATAGCAGTCAATAGGAAGGGTCCCTTCCACACAGATGCCAGTTTGCTCTTACGATTTTCGTTTTTTATTAGGACTTGGTCCCCCACATGGAATGTGTGAGATCTGATTTGGTGGTCATAGTAGGCTTTTGATTTGTGCTTGTTTTCTTATTGGTTACGTTTCGCAATCGTATAGGTTTTTTTGTAATTTGTATCTAAGGAGTTGGTAATAGCTTTCGTGGTTGTAGATGGGCTCGGGCTCGCGTTTTAAGTTAGAGGGGACCTCTGGACTGAAACCATATAGACAATTCATTGGCGTTAACTTGGTGCTATCATGTGTGCTGGTGTTATACACGAAGGTGGCCGTTCGTAGGTATTGATCACAGGTATTTGGGCTTTCGTCGACTACTGTACGTAAATATTCCACCAATGGCCTGTGGGCTCTTTCCAATGCTCCGTTAGACTGCGGTGGTAAGCTGTTGTTTGCAGTTTCTTTATCCGAAGTAGTTTGCACAGTCTTTAGAACAGATCGCTAAGGAAGTTTGTTCCCTGGTCTGTCACTACTTGTTTGGGGATGCCATATCTTGAGATAATCTGGTCAAATACTGTTTCAGCCACTGTCTGTGCTTCTGCGTTTGGTAGGGCATACCAATCCATCATTTTGGTCAAATCGTCTTGGAAGGTCAGTATATATAGGTTTCCGGAGTTAGATTTTTCGAATGGTCCAACGATGTCCAAGTATACTTTATCAAAAGGATTCTCGGCTACATCGGTTATGACCATTGGCATTCGGAGTTGGGGTGTTGTTTTCATCGTCTGGCATTTTGTACATTTCTTGATATACCTTCGGATATCTCTTAGCATGTAATGCCACCGATATTTTTTACGAATGCGGTTGTATGTTTTTCTAGCTCCCTGGTGTCCTCCGAAAGGAGAGTCATGGTAATCTCGTAGGATGGTTAAGCACTCCTCGGGTTTGGTGATGAATTCGGGGTTGATTTCGGTCTTAACCCGGAGTCTGCCATTGTCCGAGTCACCATTCGGGTCACTTTGCGTTGTACTGCCTGTATCCTCCGAGGTCTCCTCTTTCTTGTTTTGATCCTCTTTCACCCGTTTTTGTGCCCGGGTTACCACCTTACACATAACAGCTGGAGGATTGTCTGGACTTGGAAAGGTGCGTTCCTTGGGTTATTTCAGGTCTGCTTGTAGTTCGATGTTTTCATGTGGTATACGGCTGAGGGCGTCTGCATTTGTATTGTACTTCCCGGGTTTATATTCGATTTTATAATCGTACCTTGAGGGTCCTTGAGGTTAAATTCTCCTTTCAGGGGCTTGTGGTCAGTGTATATTGTGAATTTCCCTGTAGCTGACACCTAAAATTCTTCACCGCCCATACGACGGCCAGCAATTCCCTTATAACTGTAGAATAATTTCGCTCCGCTTTGTTAAGCGTGCGGCTGGCGTATGCTATTGGTTGGTTTTTTCCACCGGGCCCTGTGAGAGGACCGCTCCTAGTGCTTCGGAACTAGCGTCAGTGGTTAAGTTAAACTCCCTGGAGAACTCTGGGTATATTAGTAGTGGTGGTGTTACCAAAAGATCCTTAATGTCTTCAAATGCCCGTTGCCAATTCTCAGTCCAAGTGAATTTTACATCCTTTCGAATTAAGTTAGTAAGTGATCGGACAATCTTTGAGAATTGGGGAATGAATTTTCTATAATAATTTGCCATTCCCAAAAATGATTGCACTTGTCGGACTGTTTTTGGGACGGGGAAATTGCGGTAGTATCCGGGTTGGGTAGTGCTCCTTTTTCCGAGCATATGTGTCCTAGATATACCACTTCCTTCTGTAGAAAGCAACCCGAACGGCATGCGCTTACATTCGTAGTGTCCGAAGTTTGTGCTGAACGCGGTTTTTTTTCTGTCCCTTGGATGTACTGGGACTTGATGGTATCCGCTGGCCAAATGCAGGGTAGAGAAATATTGGTCTGGGATGTCTTCAATCCTAGGGAATGGGAATGCATCTCCTATTGTTTTTTTATTCAGCTTTCGGAAGTCTACTACGACTCGCCATTTTTTTTTCCCCACTCGGTCCTGGTTTTTTTGATACCACCAGGAGAGGTGAATTCCATGAGCTTTTGCTGGTTTGAATTATTTCGTTTGCCAGCATTTCCTCCAGTTGGTCGTTGATGACTTGTTTTTGTGTTTCCGGTAACCTATACATTTTTTGATTTATTGGGGGTTGGTCCCTGATGAGCGGTATTTTGTGTGATATTGCTCTGGTATGCGGGAGTTTGTCTCCGTTTAAGTAAAATATATCTGCGTAGTCTTTGCATAGTTTCAGAATGCAGTTTTGCTTCTCCTGGCTCAGGGTGTCACTTAATCTGAGCTCGTTCTCCAGCTGTTGTTTACGATATTTTGAAGGTTCTTCCTCCGGGGGTGATTGTTTCGAGTGTTGTATGTTACAAGATCTTTTAATTATACATCCCTCTGCTTCTTTTTTTTTTTTGAGAGGGTGTCTTTGGTGTTTTATCAACATCCAGGTCTTTATTAAATGCCTGCTTCAGAGGCATTATTGTGTAATTTTTCAGCGTAGTTAAGGATAGCTTGCAGGAGGTGATTTTGACTGGCTGGGTCCCCGTGTTTAATATGCCTGTGGCCACAGTATTTCCTGCCGGTAAAATGGTTGAAGCCAAGAATACTCCTTTCTTTATTTCCCGTTTTGAACTGATCATGCCTTATTTTATTGTTACAGGTATTCGTATTATTTTTGTAGTCCGTGCAGGAATATAAGCTTTTTTAACGAGTTTTACTTCTATGGATTTTGTGTCCGTTTTGGTTTGTGGCCGGGCTTGTGTGGGTTTTTTCTTTTGCTATTGATGGTCTTAATAACCTCTTTGAATTTTGTTACCTTGGATATAAGTGGGCCTGCTTTCTCGAACGGGATTATATTTTCTTCATCGTTGTAGATGGTGCATGGGAACACCAATTGTTGGTTTGGGCCTTCAACGTTGCAGTGTTTTGAGAGGAAGTCGTTTCCCAGTAGTCCGTCTTCTGGAAGATCGGGCATATTGCTCACTACTTGGAATGTGCAAGGAATTTTTGATTTCAAATTGAAATTTCCCTGACAGCTTCCTAGGGTTTTTCCCTTACCGAATGGTGTTTCCAAAGTGCAGGTTTCCCCCGTAACTATTGGGACGTTGTGTTGCTTGATTCTAGATTTGTGGCAGCTAGAGTTAAACGCTTTTTGATTTGTTTGTTCCGAATACTTTATTTATTACTTCTAGCTATAATAGAATTTACTGATGGCTCGACCATAGGTTCGGCCTTCTGGAATCTTACTGATGATTCGACCATGGGTTCGGCCTTCTGGAACTTTACTGATCACGAAATAGAAATGTACCGCCTTTTATAATTTTGGTCATTGAAATTTGTCAAAGTTTTTATTGTAAAAATTCCAAGAAGCACAAACAAGGTTTCGTGTGCTTCAATTGGAACAGGGTTCTGGGAAGTGACTAGGAATTTATTTGAATAAATTCCCGGAAGGAGAAATCATGAAATGCATTTAGAGTTAAGCATTTCATGATGTCGGGGTTATTAGAAATTGAATCAATGTATGACAAACGGATTTTTGGTTAATTTTGTCATGCATATGATTCAGTTGGGGAAACATGATTTGGATTATAGGTAAGGGTGAGGTAATTAGGAATCGGATCAATGTGAGGCAAATTAGCTGTTGGTTTAATTCGTCGCTCAATGGTTCGTTTTGGAATAAGGTTAAGGTTATAGGAAATAATGGGGATTGGATGGGAGTAATGATTTAGGATCACTACAGTTTTAGCCATGAGAAATTAAATTCTGGATTGGAGTAGAGTTCATATTGTGGCAACAGCTGATACGCAATATCACTTCATTCGTATGTGGCTAGACCACGATGTGAAGAACACAGGGTATCGCTAATTGCAAGTGTAGTTGGTTTCTGGTTAGAAACGTGGGTAAACACGGAGAATAAATTGCATCTTAGGCCGCGAATGTTACACAGATTGACGGGAAATTCTTGTTTCATTGAAATGGCCTGACACAGAAAACCAATACTGCCTCAGAAAACGATGCAAGTCAGGACCAGCGATAGATAAACGAAAGCAACCGCTACAGGTGCTATGCCATTGTAGTAGGTTCCCCACTAGATACGTGCCGAAATCCAGGTCAGATCCTTTCTATGAAGAATATTACGCCAAACACTAAAAACTCTCCAAAGACTATAAATCAATCGGGAGTATCGATGCCTGAGGGACGCAACAGATGAAAAACAGACCCAAGGAAAGAAAGGGGCATTGAGTTTTCCCGCACTGCACACTTCCACACAATTATCACACTACCGTTTGCTTACTTCAATTCCGGCTCCATGGAAATTGAGTAGTTAGAAAATATGCATAAGAACAAGAAAATATACAAACTACATTTACGACCTTGTTGTTGTATGAACGATCGTTCACAAAAACGTTTTTATCCAAAAAAAAAAAAAAAGAATTTAAAGGCATTTACACTATACCACATGCACCACAACGCCAGCAACAATGTATTCTCACCATATTTACAAAGCAAAGCGCAAGCAAATAATTTGTTGTTCCAATTTTTCCCACACTACTAAACTTCTTCCAGCCTCCAGTTGAAGTACACACGCACCGCCCTTATCAACGAACGTATTTCACGTACAGTATAATCCTTATTTAATTATCGTCGTGAGTCATATATGGTAGCTTCCGACAGGATGGCCCCCAGGATCGGGATTTCTCGATTGTTGTCACATTGTAGGTATCCAATGCGGGGCAGAGGTACCAGGGGTATAAATAAGCACTTAATTAACTACAATTGAGCATCGTGTAAAACCCAATAATTTCGTTAATTTATCTCTTCTCGCGCTTTCTCGTACTCGACGCTGGCATATCCTCGAAATTCCTTTCTCACTAAACGAGCGCTATACACGCATTCAACTTGCATGCCATCGAATCAATCCGCAGGAGGATCCTCCATAAAGCGTGTGCCACAAATTCCATGAATGCATCTCGTCGCAGGGAACTGTTGTGACGACGATGATGACGAGGATCAAGCTCCATATGCCAGATTCTTAGCCACCGTTCATCAACGGAAGGTATTGCATTTTTATTCTTCTTGTTGCATTTTTTATATTAATTCTATTTTCCCCTGTTTCTTTTTGTTCTTCTTTTTCCCGAGGACATCATGGCAGACCGTTGCGGAATGAATTAATTTGTAGCTCGAGGCTTAATCGTCGAACAGACACACTGAATGAAAGGGTAACAAAGAGAGTATCCTCAAAAAATTTTCTCGCCAAACAAGCTGTGCGGCTAAAATGTTTTCCTGTTGTTAACATGAGAGTAAACAAACAAGATACTTTGTGATCGGTGAGATCACTTGGTATCATCACGCATTTAAAGCGATCGCCAAGTTGGGGGTCTCTTTTTTACTGTCATGTTTCTTCTGTTTTTGGCATTGATACCAAAAACTTTGCCGCCACATAAGGATGTTGCGCTTCGTACGCTACCAATGCTGGAAGGTTACTGCCGGCAACAGAAGTTGCCAACATTGTTGGCTTGTTGTATTAATCAGTGGTGGCCATGGATGTCATACAATGTATGAAGTAATGATCGCTACCACCAAAGTAATGCGACCAATTAAACAACAATGTCAATCACGGTGATGTGCTGTGACGAGAAAGCCCCATTAGGCGGTAATCAAATTCCTTACTGCTCAATTTAACCTTACCTTCCACAAACTCTAAATATTATTTATGTATGCGACAACTTTCAAATGCTCGTCACGACCCGAACACAAACAACAAGATAACCCGCCCATAAAACCTGATCATTTCGGGACTAAAACCGAAACGAAATTACCTGCATCACAAGGAACTTTATTAAATGATTCCCGAATTATCTAACGCTCAGCCTTAACCCATGAGTATCGCATTGCCAGTCCAAGAATGACTTCCACAATACAGACATCCAACAACATCCCAGGAGACAGGATAAGGGTGGACGAAAAAAAATTATGCAAAACAGTCACGTAAATCTGGAGATTACACCACTTCCGATATGGTGGCAGTTGTTGGGAGGGCATTAAATTAACACCAGGATTATGGGATCCTTCTAATTTTGACCTATGACGCCGACATCTTAACCGGATATTCAGCCACCTCCGTTCCGCATCCCAGGGAAAGTTGCTGCCACAGAAACAAAGGCAAAACAAACAACTAGCGACGGAATAAAGAAAATGAGAGAAACTTACACATAAGGACGTTGGTAATACCACTCCTGGGTATTCAAATGGTTTTGTGGTAGTTTCGAATTTCTTGTAAATCCCCTTTTGTCGGGAATCGTCATCCTTGGCCGATTATCTTTATCTTCTTCACTACTACTTCCATAGCAAATACACCACTGCTATCACCCGATAGTTGGAACATGTCATTCCACCACCACCACCCTTTATCCTTTTAATGGTTGTGAGTCAAGGTGGACAAAGTTTCCGAGGAGAGTTTTTAATTGCATTTTGTCTAGGATAAGTACTTCCACGATTTTTGTGTATCATAATCGAAAGTTTATGGTACACGAGGAAGGACTACCAACGAGCACGATGGAGGGATATTTTGCACAAATCGTCTGTGAAGGTCTAGAAATTGAATATGCAGGTGAATGAACGCTGTACAAAGGGATTGGAGGGATGCAAGATGGAGTCTCTTTGCAGCAGATAGAATAACGGTGATTTAATTATGAGTACAATAGTTGGTCGCGGAAAAATCCGTAGTACAAAGATAATTTGAAAGCCAATAGTTTACGTGCTTCGATGAGCAGAATAATGAACCTCCTTTATCTTTTTCCTAATTTTAAATTGCTACATAAATCTCATTTGTATCGTCTGCAAATTGAAGAGGAGACCGACAGGCTTTTGAAAATTGAAAACTATTCCTTATAGTCCTTGAATGAAATGACGTGGAAGCAATTAAGATGCAGTGGTTGATGTCGTTGTTTATGTGCTTAAGAGTATTGTTTTCGTTTTTTTATTTGATATTTACACGCAATCATCGAACAGGAGTTTTAAAACCTTTCTATATTTTTAAATTATAATTAAGGTACATAAAGAATGTGGCAGAGTTATGTTTTTAAAGATGAGTGCAAAACGAACTACTTGAATTATATTTTAACATACAGGGATATGACGAATTTCACTTTTTGAAAAAAAATCATCCAAATACCTTATATCGAAATACATGCACTGTTTGAAACAGATTGTTTTTTAGCGCCATACGCTGCACTTAGCCTGGTTGAATGTAGTTAACGAACGGAACGAACATTTGCTTCAAGTGTTACACAGTAACTCCCCCACCGCTCTTGTCACACTGAAGAAACATTAGACATTAAAGTTTTGAACCATTTAAACGTAAAAACTTACATTAAAAATAATTATTACATTCCCAAACTAACTTAAATACAAAACATAGTGTACATTTCACATTTTAAACATACAATAATTATCTGCTTCAATTGGTATAAGAAATAAACATAGCAGGTGCATAAACCCAGCTCTATTCGGCGAAGACGTCTTCGATCAGTTTCGGGACAGTCATGGCTAAGTGTCTTCGGTGAGACAACTGCGCCAGAGAACAAAAAGGTAACGGGGGAGAAGATATAGCCAGGGACGCAGTTCAATGCAGAAAAGTGTGGTTGACGTATGTTTATGGTGTGAACAGTTTTCCCTTGTTTTTGGTCGTTGTTTTTCTGTTTGTTGGTTGCTTTTTTTGTGTGGAGAAAAAGAGATGAGACGGCTGCGGTGTCAAAAGGAAAAACATTTTTGGTGGAAATTGAAACATTTGTAAGGAAGGCGTTGTGCCATAAATGTTCGAGTTTTATTAAAACCTTGTGTGCATTATTTCTGTCCGAATTTTTGCATTGAACCCAAAAAATCTTCGAGTCCAATTAAAATCTTGTGTGAGTTATTTTCGTCCGAATTTTTGCGTTTAACCCACCGATAAAAGGAGGAGGCCGCCAAATTATATGCAACCCGGGAAGACCCACTAGAATACATTAAGTCACATTATAGAGAACGCGCTTAATAGCATATTATCTTACAGTATCCAAGGAAGCAATATATGTGATCTCTGCAATAGCGGCGATTCATCGTCAGATTATCGTGGTTTCTTCTTGGGTATGAGCTTATAATTCTGCGTCTATGCCACAAGGAGGTGCGGGGTTCTTTAGGCGTGTTACGTGCGTCCGCCACCCCATCAATTAATCATTGGGTAATTTTAATATAATTTGTTTTAAGGTGGTATGATGCGGGTAAAACCCAATGGATTTCCCCGGACTCCATACAGGGGTAGAGGTCAGCAGGGCGGATTCCCACGGCAAGAGCCCCCTTATCAACGACCGCAGTTTCAAAGGAGAGCCCTGCCGGAGCCGCAGCCCCCGTCTACGGGCGGCGGGCCGGCGACATCAGGCCCAAGAGTATTCAGCGTCCGGTGCTGTTGCGAGTTTTGTGGCCGACAAGGTCATAGCTTGGGCGGGTGCGAATACAGGCAAAGTAGTAGCGCGGAGAGTGAGGACTCCCGGGAAGTAGGTAGAGATGATGGGCGACGATCGTCCGTGTCGAGCGGTGGCGGTAAGCGACCCGACTCCATGGACTCGAAGTCCTCAAAAATGGATGCGAGGCATGAAGCCGCGTCAGGCAGCGCGGGGAGCTCGGGGTGGCAGCCCCGGTGCATTGGGCCCAAAGTGGGTAGAAAGAATAGCTCCAGTTCCGCTAGTTCGGAGTCCAGTGGGACTCCCGAGCGGAATATTCCTGAACAGAGGAGCGGAACATTGTGCGAGTTTTGCGGTCGACACACACACAAGGCGGCAGAGTGTCGACATAAGGCAAAATGGGAGAGTTCGGGAAATGCCCCAAGGTCGGGTCGGCAAGATCCTACCCGACCGCACTAGAAACGCAACCCAGCTCCAGCTGTTCTCAGTTTTCGCCGACTCAGGTTCCGATTGTCGCTCTCCCTTTAGACATTGGCCGTAGGAACCTTACGCGCCTAATCGTGGACACCGGCGCTGAGATCAGCCTGTTGAAGCTGAAGGCACTCCATGGCATGGGTGTGCATAAATCAATAACGCTCCAAGCGCTGTTTGTCAAAGGCAAGTCGAGGGGATGCTGCACTGGGAATTTCAAGTTGCACCATGAGATTTCCTGCAGTTTCCAAATAGTAGACTCCCTACCGGGTTTGGAGGAAGACGGATTGTTGGGGTACGACTTCCTGTTGGGTACGACTTCCTGTCGGGTGGTTGTTTGGTTTTTCCCCGAACGACCGTAAATCCCGTGCCATTCTCCATTCAATTTATCAACTATGGGACGGGAAGGGTTGAACATGTGGCAGCCGAACGGGGAGACGTGCCAAAGGGACCTGTTAAGGTCGATACGGCGGCAGGTACTCGCCCGGAGACCCTACCCATACAGGGGAGGGCTACGAAAAGCTGTTCAACCACGTGCTACCCACGTGGTCATCCGGATAAGCCCCGAGCAGCGGACGTTGGTATCATATAGTTATAGACAACGTTTTTTTTTTTTTCAAGAACAATTACGGAAAGGTTAAGCCTTCCGGTAACTTGGAGACCCTGATCCCAGCTAACCAGACTCTGGTTACTCTCCGGAATCTACGTCCTTGTGAAGGACCTTCGTCGAGGGATACCAACTTGAGAGTCTGACGAAAAGTCTTTAAGGCCAGGCCTAATGCTGCAGGCGCAGTCCCAGCGCAGACTGCAGAGGCAAACCCCAGTGCTGGGGGTTGGATCGCAAATATGAAAGTGCGAAAGCGCACTATAATGACGGTTGATGGTAGGTTTTGCCGCCGAAACGGGACAAACCCCTCGATCTACCAACCCATGGACCGGGGCAAGTACCGAGTCCAAAAGAGGAGGAGTGAGTTAAATATATAGGAGCGGGACGTTTTCGCCGGCCGGGTGACATTTTGGAGTGGTTGAACGGGAGGGGATCGCCTCGCCTTAGCAGGGGGGTCCTAACCGGATCGTGTGGGCGGTCGAGCTTTCGGTCGAACCATCGTTTTAAATGTCGGGCCCGCCGCGATAGATGGAAATCTGTGTTGTTAGTGTTCCCCTATTAAATTGTTATTTATTTATTTATTTCCTAGTAACACTAATATATAAGTAGTATAATCCTTACTAACCTTAACACCTAAGCATGTTTATTTATTTATTTATTTATTCATTTGTTGGTTTGTTGATTGTTTGTTTGTTTGCTCTCCGCCGTCCACTCTCCGGCGTGACATTCCTCTCCTAAGAATGCCACGCAGTCTTGTGGTTGGCGAGGGAGGGGGGGGGGGGGGGGTATGTTACGTGCGTCCGCACACCATCAATTAATCATATGGTAATTTTAATATAATTTGTTTTAAGGTGGTATGATGGTAAGGTGGTGGAGGAGTTGCACGATCCAGAAGTGAGTTTTCGAACACGCCCCAATTCGGGTGTGGATCGTGCAGTTCTTCGAGTTCGAATTCGGTTTTCGAAGTGGACGTGAATGGGGAGCGAGAGAGACAAAGGGTTAATGTTTTTTTTTTGATGTACGGTTTTTGTCGTTCCGTTGTCGAGCATATATAGAAAGGAAAGCAGTAAAAAAAGAAGATTCGGTTTTGCTGGCCCGAGAGATTTTTCAAAGAAAACGAGTAAAAGGGCTAAAATTTGTTAAAGTTAAAATTATACAGTAAAAAGGCTAAAATTTGTTAAAGTTAAAATTATACAGAAAAAAGGTTAAAATTTGTTACAGTTAAGATTACATAAGGGAAAAGTGAAATAAATCTGATAACTGTCAGACAAAAAGAACATCAGGGTGTATACATTTTCGTAGAGGAAAAAACACATTTTCGGAATTATACATCGATCCCAAACTGAGGCAGAGTGACCCACATAAAAGGTTTGGAGAGACTCGTCATGCAACTGCTCGAAATACTCGAAAAACATACAGACAATTAACTGGCAATGGAAATCTCCTCCCAAGGCGGCGCGCAGCGAAAACAATCCTGATCATCGTTTTTCCCGGACTAAAGGTAAAAGTAAGCTTTAATTAATTTTCTGTGGCGGAACCAGCAAAAAATACTGTCACAGGCGCCCGTAGAGCCTCCCATCGCTTTACCCAACCAACTACAAGTACTTGCACCTATTTTTAAGCATTCCTGAAATATAAGTTCATGACAAAATTACCATCTTGCCATGACATCAAACTTTCACCTATGGGCATGCTCGCATCCAACACATCATGTCCCCGAAGGCTAGTTCAGTTACCTCATCAGGTAACCAGCATTGATTCATGCAAATGCCAATGCCCTATGCGAAGAATCATTTACTCTTACATGTGCATGACATGATTATCCTCATCGCCGCTGAACCATCGGTCGATTGTATAAACAACAACCTACAGCGCAACCATTGCTGGCCGCCTATAGGAAATTCAAGTGTTGTTTTAATACAAACAACACACCCGACAAATCGATCGATGGGACGTCGGCGATCTGCTTACATTATAATTGATGCTTCTATGCCCTGAAATGCAATTCGGTTGTCCCTTCAGATAACCGACATAAACATTGAACATGTCAATACACACAGACGAGTAGAATTTTTGGTGAAATGTGTATCAAAGACACCTCTTAATAAAATCAATTAATTCATTTTAAATGAAAAAACATTTCTCATCAGCCACATCCGGGATTTTTATTTCTTCTTCTTGGTGATTAACCGCATTAAGCAGTGGGACGACTGAGAGTTTCAGTAAGTATTGTTTAGTGCGTCAACAGCTGGAGAACTCCCAAACCGTGTCAACATATCAACGACAAATAAGAACGATTCGAATTCGTTGACCAACTGTGTGATCGTCGTAGAAACGGTATCCTAGCATCCACGGTGTGCTCGAACACTTATTGCTAAATATCATCAGAAGTGATCATTCAACCGCAAAAGTTGTGAGAGTTCTGTTTGTTCCCCATGGACTGAGTGCGCCGCTTACGTGAACTTGTTATCCGTATCCATGCAGACACATAACTAAGTTATTCGCCACAGAGGCATTAACCGGAGTCAGAAGCGGCTAGCACTCAATTATATGCTGATATAATTGAAACTGTTTTTTTTTCAACGACAGTCTCATCTGCATCACCGATCGCCATCACTCGGGCCGCTAGGACTAACGAGAGCAACGAAGTAAACGGCTATCTCTTCAACAATATATATATCCACCAGCACATAGGGCCTACGGCCTTCGACCAGATCAACGGCTGTCACTTGAGCACAATATGTCTATATATATGCATGATAGAGCCGCCACAGTGCTCCATCTGCCAGGCACCCTAAAAACGTGAGTACCCCCTTATGGCCGTTTATATATAATTTCCCAGAGGAAATCTGATTTCAAAACACATAAGATATACAATTATTATTATTATTAAACGCTTTGAGAAAACAAGAACATTACAATTGGGAATCTGATTACAAATCACATAAGATATGCAATTATTATTATTATTAAACACTTTGAGAAAGCAAACACGTTACAATTGGCGCAGCCTCTTAAAGCTGCAATTAATATCTTACACAAGGATCGTTTTAGTTCAGGTTTTCTTCGACGCAACTCCATAAAAAATCCTAGCGTGGGGGCCCCGGTGACCATTGGATGTCGCCGAAGCGACTGATTAGTTTTGAGAAAAAGCAAGATCGTCAAAGCTCTGAGCGTATATGGAGTCCTTGTGTGCATTATTTCTGTCCGTTCTATCCAGTTGAAACCAAGCGATAATGAGTGCGATGAATGAGCTCGCAGATTCGGCAAATAGAAATTGGTGGCCACTCTTCCACAATTCAATTGGAATTTGTCGAGACGCCTCAAGCATTTTCCATCAAAAATGGTCCAACCATTCTATTTGTAGATAAAGCGCACTAAAGAGTCACCGGAGGACAATGACTTGGTTTAGGGTCGTTGGGTCGTGAATTACAGGCTCTTGCAGAGCAATAACGGCAGTTTTGCTTATTGGCGTGCTTATTGAAATAAATGTAGGCCGTCTTACCAAAAAAGGAAAAAAAAATGTAGTTGAAAACGTATGCAAAGTTATCTTCCTTCTAAAAACCGACGCGATCCACAAATCGAATGATAATAATCGCATTTAGAAATAAAAATGTGGCGCGACATTTTATGTACAATGTGTTTTATTTGATGACTCAATTTTCAACTAAAAGCATACAACGTGGATCGGAACTCAATAAATGAACACCGAGCACTCGCCGTCCACAACAACTCAGATTGGTCGATTTTCGAGGAATCTCTTCGTCCAGTAGCAGAGCTCCTGAGAAACTCCATATGAACGAAGTTTGCTCAGCAATGTCCCGTGCCATACGCGGTAAAAAGCCTAGAGATATCCAATGCGACCGCCCTTGACTCACCATGCCCCTCAATCGCAGATGTCCATATATCGGTTATAAGTGTCAAAAGGTCTCCCGTTGACCGCCTGCCGCGGAATCCGTATTGACGATCATTCAGAAGTCCGTTGCACTCCAAATACTTAATTAACTCAGTGTTGTCGACCTTTTGCATCACCTTATATAACATAGACGATAATGCTATGGGTCGGCAATTTTGTGGGAGACATTTTTTCCCCTGCTTGGGATTAGCTGAACTCGGGCGATTTTCCAGCGGGCAGGAAAGGTCCGTCGTCCATAAGATAAGCGAAAGAGTCTGCTAAATAACGGTGACAGTTCTGGAACACCGTCCTTAGAGACTGTTGCTGGTATTCCGTCCGGCCAACTCTTTCCCCATCTCCTTCGAATTCAACCCTTCCACTCGTGCTCTCAAACACCGTCTCCTAACATACCCGTCCTAATCTAACTACCTACCCGTCAATCCTACCTCTCCTCTTCCGCTCTCAAACTAGGTCTCCACCCGTGCCCCCACCTCCACCTTTTCAGCCACCAACCTCTCCCCGCAGCTCACCAACCCCGCCCCCTGCCAACAATCACATATGCCATTCACTGTCGCTGTCTCACAAATGCCACATTTGCCACCCCCACATACACTCGCTCTTCTCTAGCCCTCTACCTCCCATATCGCCAAGTCCTTTTCTCCTTTCCTCGTTTTTTCTCCTTTTTTTCTTCTTTTTTTAAATATTTTTTAATTACTACTTTAGATTATAAGCTGGTCTGTAAGATGTTTTATTAATTTATGCTTGGATTAAGCAAAATAAATGAGGGTTCTGCCCTCACTAAACTATTGGAAAAACGATGGGCCGGTTGCCTTCCTAGAGTCCAGTCCACGTAGAATGCGTTGAATAGTATAAGGACGGAACCTCACATCCCGCATCGAAAACCGCACCGGCACCGTCACAAGTGGTTCCAAAAGACCAGCATCGAGGTTTGCATTCGCGGAAAATAATTTCGCGAACGCATTAGCTTTATCTTTTGAATTTGTCTCGCTGCCCGTCACTAACGGGGGAAAAGAGGAGGAAGCGAAGTTACTGCTGACATCGTCTGATTGCACGCGTTTCTGACTCTAACAAAATTCGTTCTGTTACCATCGATGGGATTGAAGCGCCATTGTTTAAAAGCTATATTTTTTGCAGCTGTTATCTGCTCCCATTTTTCATCAAACAAAGGTTTACCAGATGAACCTCGTTTAATAGAACGTGGAATGTAGATCTCCATCTCGGGAAGAATAATATCTGTGACCGACTCCGCACATGCCTTAACTTCAGTGTCTCCAAAGCAAACATCCGACCACGGAAAGGATGCGAAGAAATCTCGCAAAACGTCCCGGTTGGCAGTCCCATGCCTCCATACACGGCGAAGCTGATTAGATCGGTTATTCGCTTAAAATGCAAGTGACTGCGCGACCAATACCAACCAGTGATCTGAGTTTTCCAGTTGCGCAACAACTTTCACGCTATAAACGCTCGGCTCGAATGTCAAAAGCAGATCCAAATTGTTCGCATAATCACCTCGTGTATCCGGCACTCGCGTAGGTTCCTTCACAAGCTGAGTCAAATTGTAGCTAACAGCGAACATCTCCGCCAGACTTCCAGCCTCGTCGCTGCTGCACATTAAAGTCGCCAAGAACGACAATTTCAGAAGCTGAGTGGTTGATCTGTATCCAGTCGACGGTATGTGAAATGTGTTCGAAAAATGTGGCTGGTCGATCGGCATTTGGGGAGAGGTAAAGACAACAAAGAAATTTAACAGAATTCCTCAGCACGAGCCTCAAGCGCATGATGTTCATGTCACTGGGTTGTAACGACTCCATCCCGTGGCAAGCCAGATCGGACCACGTGAAGACGCAGGCTCCGCCATTGAAACGGAATCTCGAATGTAAGTCGTATTCTAAGCACCGAATTATGTCGAATCGACTTGGGTCTCAGTTAGGCCAAGGATATCAGGTTTCGCTGTTTGCAAATATTGGTGGACGGCGTTTACATTCCTATTGGAGCAACCGATGTCCTTGATGTTACAAAATGCTGTTATCAGTCGAAGGTCGACAGAGCCTCGAGAACGAGCCCGATTATGCAATGGCGAATTTCTTAAAGTTCGGTTATTTATCATATAGCATGATGTTCTCCCTGATATAGCCCCCCCCCCCTCGAGATCCGAATTGGGAACTAGTTTACCTTCTGAATTCTTTATCTCAGAAGGTACCATCATGACTTGTCTCCGTGTCCAGCCGGGCCATCAGCCATACATCCGAAACATAGTCGAAGATTTCTTCTGACGATATCGCGGAATGTACAGCGTCACTGGGTGATTTTTCACCTTGGGGCGGACTACCACCTAAACCAACCTTTTCTCGAACCGATCCATCAAGCTCGGAAATTCTCCGATTTCTCCCGATCATTTCACGGAACCTATAGCTTGATGGGATGGTATTTCACCAGGCGACAGAGTGTTGGGACACCGCCTACCACTCGGCCTTTAGTCGCCTCTTACGACACCCCGATCCTTCATGGAATACAGGCCGCTCGGCAAACCTATGCCTTTCTTGAATGTCACTGAAAATAATGATCTTTGGTATATCACCGGGACTGAGTCGTTTCATCATTCCCTTCAGATAAATGACTTCCTTTGAAGCTTCACATTGCGTCATGTAGTCGCCTTCAGTAGGGGATAAGGCCACGGTCCTTGATTCTCTTGATTCGCCCGACCGTAAGATAGTTCAGCCAATCCCAAAGACGGGAAAAAAGCGTCTCCCACAAAATTACCGTCCGATAGCATTACTGTCTATTTTATCTAAGGTAATGGAAAGAGTCATCAATACAGAGTTAGTTAAGTATTTGGAGTGCAACGGACTTCTGAATGACCGTCAATACGGATTCCGTGGCATGTGGTCCACGGGAGACATTTTGACACTTATAACCGATATATGGACATCTGCGATTGAACGGCATGCGGATTTGTATCCTATTAATTCAGGGGTGTCCCAGGATTCTATTTTGGCTCCAACCTTGTTCTTGCTTCACATAAATGATTTGTTGGAGACAACGGATAACAAAGTATTCAGTTTTGCGGATGATAGTACGCTTGTTTCCTCCTTTTCGAATGTTCGGCCGATTGGTGCATCTGCGTCGCATCAGCTGATATGTATACAGATTGACTCTCTGAATCAGGATCTAGATAGGGTCCTACAGTGGGGAAGGGCCAATCTCGTCGACTTCAATGCAGCGAAGACACAATATACAACATTCACAAAGAAAAGCGGATCATCGGTTTGTGGCGGCTCTTTAATACATTCCCAAAGAACCGCCCATCCTCTTAAATTAACCACTTTCCAACCCACTATACCTACCTGCAATTTTGGGGCAGCGTAAGCTATCCTTCATTCTCTTTCACCTGAAAGTTAAATCTTATCAACCATGCACTCCAAAAAAATTATTTCATTCATACAAGCACCGTGCCAGACAATCGGCTCAGCTAGTCAGCAATTATAAAAGATAAATACACGCTGGCCAGCGTAATTGTTGACATAGCTGTAGCCAGTATTCTTGGTACGGTTCATAAGTGAATATCGCGCCTATACCCTTAGGTCCGCAATACTTGCGACAATTCCCTTTCATCGGTTATCAACCGATCCTGGAATTTGGGCATGGAAAAGATCATTATTTAGGTAACCTTACCCATGCCATGCATATGATGACCCGCCTGAAAACCTAAATTAAACATACAGTATCCCACTATGTGCGTTTTACTTACCCGCATATTATTCTAAACATATAGCCATCCAGCCTGACACTTTGCCGTCGTCGACGAGGTTCCTGTTGACTTATGTCAACAAAATAATTTGCCTCCTTGTGCACCGGAGCCATATGACTAGATTGGATATTGCCTACATCGGTGTTTCCAAGGAATCTTAGGCAAATACCATGACAACCCCTTTTGTATCATACGCACATCATATACATCATCTGTGCATCATCGTCATCATATACCCCATTGATCTGTGAAATAGCGTTTTTGTTTACTTTGAAACAAAAATCTATTTCGATCTCTGCGATTCATCACCAACGATGTACTTCTGTTTGATCAGGTGTCCACCGATCATCGTCCTTTTTTTAGAGCCAAGAAATATTTTACTCCGGCCCAACTTCTCCTCCTATATAAATCCCAAATTCGACCCGCGCTCGAATATTGCTCTCATGTTTGGAGCTGATCGGGGACTCGGTGCTGACGTCGGGACTACAGTCGCTATCACATCGAAGGCGCGTAGCCGACCTCTGTCTGTTTTACAGATATTATCACGGGTACTGTTCTTCGGAGATCCTTGGTATTGTTCCACGCAATTCGGCTTATATACGCTCCGCAAGACAATCCAACGGATCGCACCCGTTTGTGATTCATCTCCCGACGGCGCGAACATCCCTGCATCAGAACTCGTTCCGTTACAGAGCGGGGAAGCTGTGGAACTCCCTTCCCACGCGAGTGTTCCCGGAACGTTACAACCTGCAACTGTTCAAAAAGAACTGCAACAGTTATTTGATGGCATCTCGGGGCGCCCATTCGGCGCTATAGGTTCGCCTCTCCCGAGAGAAGTCTAATAAAAAAAAAAAAGAAAAAAAAGGAGACCTCTCTTTCGTTGTGTAGGAACATGTCGGTACAACGCCTGACAGTAAGGAGACGTCTCCTTCGTTGTGTAGGAATATGTACACGATGCACAATCCCCTGACTGTAAGATAGTTTTCCCGATTCGGGTACGTGAAAGCTTAAGTAGTAACGCCAGTAGCGTTTTGCAGCAATCAAGTGTTCTCGGCTATAGTTGGTCAGGAATTTACTCAAGAAACTCTCTGCGCGCGCAATATCAGATCTTGTCGGTGCGGCTAAATATATTAGGTACTATGCGGCAGTTCGGTAAATTCCTTTTCCAATTGACGTGGAATCAGATTTCTAGTGGGTAATTGATTCCCATCAGTGATAATTGAGATTTCAGACGGAGTCGGTCGCCGTCAGTCAAAAGGAGAATACTTTCGTGTTTTAGAGGATGGTGACCTATAAATATTTGACCGGTAATAAATAAAGGAAGGATATGAAAACAAAAGAAATAGAATAAAAAAAAAAAGGGAAACATTAGATCAATTAAGTAGAAATTAAATTAAAAAAAGAAAAAGGAAATTAAATCGGGAAAGAAGAAATGAAATAAGGAAAGAGGTGGCCCATAAAGCAGATGCGAGTTTTCCTGCATGTTGTTCAGCTATGACGTTTGAACGCTTAAATATATAGTTTTTGTTTTTGTACTTCGTCAACTTGTTGATAAAACATTTTCATTAAGCCAATCGCATCGAATCTGGTCGGTTCAAATCTAGTTTTAGACTGAATTAAAAAATTAATTATTGAAGATTAATAAACATTATTTTTCTCATTCACTTACAAACGAATAAAAAAAACGAATTTCTTTTCTGCAACAAATAGATTAACTAAAAGAGGTTACGATGGAGGTAGGCTCTATACTTACTCGAATTTGCCCCAGTTGCGATTGTTTTCATACTTTCGCGAATTGTTCCAATTTAATTCATCCGTTAGTTTTTAAATTTGAACTATGTATATACGAGGGTGGTATGAAAAGTTTCCTAACAAAGATACAAGACATTTTTTCTTAAAATTTATTTTTGGTTTTCTACATAGTCTCCCTAACCCGTCCAAATAGTACTCGGCGTTTTTCTCTGCATAATAACTGTTCCCGCCTCCCCATTTGACGAAAATCTCTGTCCTCCGAACGCAATTTTTAGATTAGCGAACAAAAAGAAGTCGCTTTGGTATAGATCTGGTGAGTAAGGCGGATGATCAATGAGTTCAAACCGTAATTCGTGGATTTTCGCCATGGCAACCGCTGAGGTGTGAGACGCCGCGTTTTCTTTGTAAAACCGGATTTTCTTTTTCTGCAAATGTGGCCGTTTTTTCGCAATTTCTGACATCAGTTTGTCAAGTAACGATGCGTAGTATGCTCCTGTAATGGTTTTTCCTTTTTGAAGATAATCGGTTAAGATAACTCCATGACTATCTGTTGCGGATTCGCCCGTAACACAACCGGCGAATTCGCAATTAAAATTGTGGCACCACCTGAATCAGATATGTGGCATCACCGAAGCAATGTGAGCAATCAGCTGACATTTTCTCTTTGAATTAATTCTGTTGGTTGTCAAAATGACAACCACTTTTCGTTTACGTTATGTGAATTTCACTCTTCTTTGCTCAACCTTGAGATAAGCGACAAGCTTTATTGTAAATCCTATTTAATCGAGATCATCAATTAAATAAAAACACAAGTGTTACCAAGAAAAACAATTCGTATCATTATTCCCGCTTTGGATGAAGACATTTTTGGAATTAGCTGGTTCACATCTAGGTATTCTTTTACTTTTAAAATATTTAACTTTATCAGTGATCTAGAGTAGGAAACAACGTCGCTGCATTAGCAATCTAACCACAGACGCTGCCCCTAGCAGTTACTCAAGTTCGTGATAACAGTTAGCTCAGAGCCCAGAGCGCAGAGCAACGCCCAGAAAACAGAACATGACAGCTGCATTGGCGGAAAACCTCATGGCGATCCAGTTCGCCTCCCAAGAATGGATATCCTGTGCTTATCTCAATCTCGAAAAGAGAGGTCCGCCAACGTTGGTCGAGGTAGAACTACATCAGCACAAGCTCCAGAGCGAATGGGAAGACATCATACGGAACCAAAAGGAGATAAAACGCCTAGCCACTCCAAAGATGACCCGCGGCCACCGCTACTTCGTGGACAGATTCATCAATCAGGCCTAGGAGATAGTTTTGAACGAGGTCACAAAGTTTATTGAGGCAAAGAACGCTCTCAATGTCGACCGTCCGACGGCATCCAAGACTGCGACGGACACCATCAAGTCGGTTGCCAGGACCTCCATCAACACCTGGCCTTCGAATGCCAAGTGACCATTCATCCAGTTTAGCTTCACGAATGATGCCACCGGAACACACAACTCATACGGACAACAAAGGTGTGACAACAGACAACGTAAAGCCAGCCAAGGCATGTGCTGCTGAAGTGAAAGAAGTGAAAATTGTAACAGCACCCGCCGCTGACACTACACTAAAAAGGAAGGCTGAGTTCAGCACGAAGGTACCACCAGCTGCCAGTGCACCAGCACCAACGAAAAAAGATGACACGAAACCCGATGCACCACAAGAAGGAAAGAAGCCTGATTCAGAGAAACCCGCCGATCAAGGCAATGATCCCAAATCAACGAGATTGCTCGAGGCTCAGCTTGCGCTCTACCCAGTCTCCTCAGTTAAGACAAACAGCGCCGATCAAGGCAATAAAAGACTACCGAGGCTGCTCGAGGCCCAGTTTGCGCTCGAACCAGTCTCCCTAACTACTGTGGACCATGCCGATCAGCTCGACATTAGCGAGGTGCCCTCAGTACAGTTGCCAGAAGTCGCCATCAACCAAGCGGTTAAGGAACCGCACACACCCCCAGTGAAGAAGCACCTACAGACCCATCACCTGGCCGTTCCTCGTGGGCTGCGAACTTACAACTCCGACCCAAAGGAACTGGTCCACCTTGAACCAATGCATTTCACGAATACGCCATAAACTGTCCCAGCAACAGTAACCACGCCCAATGTCACCAGTGACCATGACCAAGTACAGAATCCTTTTAATAGTCAGTCTCATCAGCAACATCCATTGCAACAGCAACAACTACCGAAGCATCAGCAGAAACATTCACCAGGAAATGGCCTAGGAGCAGGCCAACCGCATTTGGCATTCACCAACTTATCGGTAATGTCGATCGACCCAGCCAATTCTAAGTCGCTGCACAACTCGGATGGAAATCTTCCATCATTCGGTGGTCTCTCAGCAACTGCCAGGCAGAAAGGCAACCTAACAGAGACACCGGGTGGCCAACCTCCGGCCAATGACAATCATCAAGGACGACCGCTAACAAATGTAGCCTCTCCAATGGGGATAGGAGATCGCAATGCCCCGGTTGGTGGGCGGCGCCCCCTATCGTTCAAGAATTAACTAGCACGCCTATCAGTAGCCAATAAGAGACGGTACTTTTCTCAGACCGGTAGGCACTGGGTCCGCACCTGTCACTCCGCCAGGACCCGCGGACAGTGCCATGGGAGAATCCACACCAAACTCAACGTTGTGGCCTCACATGCCAAAGGCCATGTCCCATCGGTAAGTTTCGTTTCAGTACTTTCGACCACCAGCCAATATGTGGTCATTGATTGTGAGTTGCGAATTTACAACTCTAAACCAGATCAAATCGTCAGTTCTGTGGCCAAAGGTACCGAACATCGACAATGGAACTCTTCTCGTCACCAATCTGTCGACCATCACCAATTCAGGGCGGACAGCTCTCTCCAGACATCCGCATCACTAGAAGTCCACGGCCCTGGGCCTCCGGCCCCTAGAACAAACGGATTCTCCAATGATTGGCGAATGCATATCCGCAAACAGTCATCACCAAGTCAGCGGAAAAGAAGCCATACCATTCCCAAGTCAGTGAGCATCAACAGGCCGCTGACCGAAGTGCCACCTGCACAAAGATCAACCCGACCATTGTTCTGATGCACGTACCACCGCCGAAGCCCCCACGAAGACAATCGCCAGGCATGTTCTATAAAGCGCACCACTACATCTACGTTTGCGAGGGTTTTCGCTTCCTCACACCTGTTCATCGGAAGTCTGTCACACGAAAAAGGAAACTGTGTTTAAACTGCTTGGGTCGCCATCTCATACGCGACTGCCTCCCCAACAAGGTGTACCGACGATGCAATCGAAGAAATCTTACCTTGCTGCATGTGCCAACCGCAGCACCCATCAAAACATCCAGGGTAAAAGCGACCAGCCCAGTTAGCAGCCACTACATGACCGGTTCTTGGCGGTTGCGAATTTACAACTCGAACCCAGAAGAGCTGGTCGACCATGCGACTGCTGACAGATCCCCGCAGAGGACAAATAGAAGACATTGTCGACGTCTACCTCAGAGACCAGATTCAAGGCACCATTCAACTACCGCCATAGACCAAGAAGCACACAATGCCCCGCTTGGCGGCCGGCGGTCCCCAGTATCCAGGGACCGACCGAGTCCCAACCGCTGCATCCGAATGAACGGTGCGGCCTCAACCGCAAACGACCGCATCGTTTCGGTCACTAGATTCGAAGATGTACCAATGGACGCAGCACTCGTCACCACCACTTGGCTCGAGGTAGTGAGACCAATTCCCAGCCATCACGTAGTTACCGATCGTGGGTTGCGAACTTACAACTCTAACCCAGATCGCGTGGCCAGTTCCATGACCAGCAAAGATCACGTCCTCCAGCGCCGAAGGGGACCATCCCATAATCATCATCAACCCTCCGGGCCGTCCAAGACACCTCCGTATTCAACACTTTTCACAGCCGACGGCTCTCCCATGATCGACCATCGACGTGACGGTGGACTGCGGCGGTCCGCTACCAGTCCACCCACGAGTACCATCGCCAAAATCGGCATTCTTCCATTGGAGGAGATACCCCCTCCTGGACCATTCATCAGATCCCCCGACCCAGCTCCGGACGACTACCCTCTGGAGCCAGACGATTCGCCAATGATTGGCGAAGGTGGGCGGAATGTTGCGGATTCGCCCGTAACACAACCGGCGAATTGGCAATTAAAATTGTGGCACCACCTGAATCAGATATGTGGCATAACCGAAGCAATATCAGCAATTAGCTGAAATCTTCTCTTTGAATTAATTCTGTTGGTTGTCAAAATGACAACCACTTTTCGTTTACGTTATGTTAATTTCACCCTTCTTTGCTCAACCTTGAAATCAGCGACACGCTTTATTGTAAATCCTATTTAATCAACAAAAACAACTCGTATCATTATTCCCGCTTTGGATGAAGACATTTTTGGAATTAGCCGCTTCACATCTAGGTATTCTTTTACTTTTAAAATATTTATCTTTATCAGTGATCTAGAGTAGGAAACAACGTCGCTGCACATCAAAGGAGCACCGTTTTCTGAAAACAACACCGCCAGGAGACACCATCGTGTTCCTGATCTTAAAGCATCCAACGCCAGGAGACCCCACCGTGTTCAAACCGCGTGTGTTCAGCGCTTGTCTGATACACAAATCTCTTTTTTGACCAGGAGACACCATCGTGTTCTTGACCGCGTGTATTCAACGCTTGTTGGATATACACTATCCCAAAAAAGAGTCGCCATCACTTTCCCAGCCTGCTTGTTTTTGGAGCCGATTCCCTCTTTGCAATCCACTGTTTTGAGGGTATTTTTGTTTCGGGCGTATAATGTATCCAACAGTAATTAATCGGCGCCAAAACTCGGATTTATTACGCCCAAACTGCGCCAACAGAGCGTCGGAAATGTTCATTCGAACACGTTTTTGGTCTAACGTGAGGAAACGCTCCACCCAACGCGCAGACAGCTTTCTCATACACAAATCTTGATTTAATATGTTCTTTGGACATTTTCATAGCCTCTGCTATCTCTCTCACTTTAATTCGGCGGTCGTCTAGCACAATTTGATGAACTTTGGCGATATTATCGTCGGTTGTTGCAGTTTTTGGACGTCCGGAACGTCCATCGTCTCCCAAGCTCTCACGGCCACCTTTAAATTCAGCTGCTCAAAATTTCACTGTGGTAAATGATGGTGCAGAGTCCCCATACACAGAGTCCAACTCATCTTTGATTTGCGTAGGCGTATTGCCTTTCAAAAACAAAAATTGAAGGACAGGTCGATGCTCAATTTTGTCCATTTTCACAAAAACACACATCGACTCACTCAAAACTACGCATCCAAAATGGTTGAAATTTTCTTGAGTAACTGTCAAAAGATGCTCAACTACATTCACTAGATTTTATTGACGAGAGCTGCCATCTTGGCGTTGAGGAAACTTTTCAGACCACCCTCGTATAGATATATATATATATATATATATATATATATACATATATATATATTAGGTGTATGAGGGTTGCCTCTTATGCTTCGGGATTTGGCAACCCTAGTGTTGCAATCCGGCAATTGACAGCTCTGTCGTAAAGTTGGACATTTTTGAGGTTATACGCACTCAGAACGTTTTGACATACGAGCGCTATTTGTGTTGTTTACAGTAACTTAAAAGATTCATCTCGGCCCAAAAATGGAATTAACTCGTCAACATTTTCGGGCGATTATTTTTTACAACTTTCGGCGTGGATTAACTCAGCAACAGTGCATGGATGAACTTAATTCAATTTTTGGCGATGAAGCTCCATCAAGGACCAGTGTTTATCGATGGTATGGTGAATTCAATCGTGGTCGTAGTTCACTCCAAGATGAATTTCGTGAAGGTCGTCCAAAATCAGTTGTTGTTCCGAAAACCATTGATGCTGTGCGCGAACTGATATTGGAAGATCGTCATGTGACCTATCGTGAGATTGAGACAACCTTAGGCGTTAGTGGGGCCAGCATACATTCAATATTGCATAAACATTTGACTGTCAAAAAAATTTGTTCACGTTGGATCCCACACAATTTGTCAATCGCCCAAAAAAAGGCTCGTGTCAATTGCTCGAAAGAAATGCTCAAAAAATACGGTCGCGGTGCTTCGAAACACGTCTATGACATCGTGACAGGTGATTTAAGCGTATGAGCCCGAAAGTAAACAGCAGTCGACTGTCTGGGTGTTTCAAGATGAGCCAAATCCAACAAGAGATGTTCGCGCACGAAGCACTTCCAAGCAAATGGTCGCCTGTTTTTTCGAAAAAACTGGACATGTCGCAACCGTACCACTAGAACAACGCAGAACAGTCAATTCTGAGTGGTACACAACCATTTGTTTGCCACTTGTCTTCCAAGAAATCAGGAAAACCAACCGCCGAAGACGGATCACTCTTCACCACGACAACGCGAGCTCTCACACATCGGCTGCCACAACTGCATTTTTGAGCACCCCAAACATCGATTTGATGGGTCATCCGCCGTATAGTCCTGACTTGGCACCGAATGACTTCTTTTCTTTTTTATTCCCGTACGTAAAAAACAAACTGAGAGGTCAACGTTTTTCGACACCTGAAGAAGCGGTTGCTGCATTCAGAATGCATGTGTTGGAGATACCTCAATCAGAGTGGCAAAAGTGCTTCGACAATTGGTTCAAACGCATGCAAAAGTGTATAGATCTTCATGGGGAATATTTTGAAAAACAATAAAGTGATTTTCGATGATCAATATTTGTTTTTGTTCTCTAATCCCGAAATATAAAAGGCAACCCTCGTACAGCTTTGCTTCCGCCGGTTTTTTCCGAAATTCAAGGCTTTATTGTAAAAAACTGGTTATACATTTATGATTCAACGTATTGTCCATCTCCCATCTTTCGGGCAGCATACGAATCCCGCGTTGAAAAAATTGGTCATCTTTTGAATCGATCCACGAATCGATCCAATTTTTTACTTCTTCATAAGACCGGTAGTGCTGGTCAGCCAGGCCGTGTGCCATTGGTCGAAACAAGTGATAGTCCGAGGGAACAACGTCTGGAGAATACGGCGGGTGGGGTAGGACTTCCCATTTCAAAGTTTCCAAGTATGTCTTGACCACTTTCGCAACATGGGGTGGAGCATTGTCATGCTGTAAAATCACTTTATCATGTCTCTCGTTGTATTGCGGCCGTTTGTCTTTCAATGCTCGGCTCAAACGCATTAATTGCGTTCGATAACGATCGCCTGTGATTGTTTCAGTCGGTTTTAACAACTCATAATGCACTATGCCGAGCCGGTCCCACCAAATACTGAGCATGACCTTGGAACCGCTGATATTCGGTTTGGCCGTCGACGTGGAAGTATGGCCGGGATATCCCCATGATTTTCTGCGCTTGGGATTATCGTAATGAACCTATTTTTCGTCCCCAGTCACAATGCGATGCAGAAATCCCTTCCGTCTTTGCCTTGCAAGCAGCTGTTCACAAACACACAAACGCCGCTCAACATCTCTCGGCTTCAACTCGTACGTTTCTGAATCATTTCCATTACTTTCAGGCGTTTGAAATGGCTTGTTGCGTCACTCCCAATGATCCTGCCAATTCTTGTTGCGTTTGACACGAGTCTTGATCAAGTAATGCCTCCAATTCTGCATCTTCGAGAACCTTCTCTCTTCCACCCCCCATGCTGGTCTTCGACGTTAAAATCGCCGTTCTTGAAGCGTTGAAACCGCTCTCGGCACGTTCTTTCACTAATAGCGACCTCGCCATAGGTATATGAGAGCATTCGATGAGCCTCAGCCGCAGATTTCTTCATATTAAAGCAGAAAATTAAAACCTCCCGCAAATTACGAGAATTTGGCTCGTAGGTTGACATGTTTAATCGAGAATAACTTTATGATGCAGACACAAATCGACTAATATTTCGATGGCGTTATGTTTACAAATGCCTAAGCCTATTGTATGACATCTATGATCTATTTATTTCAACTACCACTTACCGCTACAGCCATCTATTGCAAAACGGCATTGTACAC
Source organism: Microdon myrmicae (assembly GCA_963931805.1). Classification (NCBI taxonomy): domain Eukaryota; kingdom Metazoa; phylum Arthropoda; class Insecta; order Diptera; family Syrphidae; genus Microdon; species Microdon myrmicae. Next base: position 237,961,214 of record OZ007497.1, on the reverse strand, counting down.
CTAATATATATATATATATATATATATATATATATATATATATATATATATATATATATATATATGCGCAAAGGGGCTGAATATCAAGACGAACAAACGAGTAGATTTAGCATTCTAGAGAATGGGAGCAGTGAGGAAGAAGAAGCCAATATTGTGGACACTAAGTGGACATCGATCAGAGACACAATCAAACAGCCCAAAAGGTTTTAGGATTTAAGTAAACAATTAAGTCTAAACCCTGGTTTGGCGATGAGTGCAAGGTAAAGATCGAAGAACGGAAACGCCTCAGAGTGATCCACTTAGAGAGATATGATGAAGTCAACCCAGAAAGATACGCGACGATTCGGAAAGAGACAATGAGACTCTATAGACGCAAAAAACGCGAATGGGAGACTACTCGGATCAGGCAACAGGGACAAGGATCGTTCTGGCCTTCGGCGGATTGAAAGCAATCAGGGACTGTGTGTTAGCCCCCCCACCATTATAATTAAAAAATTTACTGAACTTATAAAATTTCCTGATCTTAAATCACACAGGTAATAATGTATTTAACAATTTTCTTCCCTATTTCTATTTCTGTTTCTGTTCTAATGAACTTAAGTCACACAATTTTAACAATTTTCCTTTAGTTTTAACAATTTTCCTTTAATTTAAGCCACACATGCTTCCTTGGCAAATTCTTAACTCCAACTGCTCTTTAAAAAAAAAAAAAAATGGGTGGCGAGAGGGCCGACTTTGGCGAGACAAGGCCAGATGTGTCCTTCATCTTGTCTCTGGCTTCTGGTCATCTTGCGATAACCAGAATCACCCACATCCGCGAGGATGTTGGGCTCGGTCTCGAGATATCTGGAAAAGAAAAAGGGGGGGAGGTATCTAACGATAGTGTGGACATGGTTAGTTCGGATGTTCTCTAACTACTTGGATGGAGGGATGGTGGGAAAGAAATCATACAAGACCAGTAGGTCTTGAGTGCGGTAGTAAACGCAGATCACGTCTTTCATCATCATCATCATCATCATCGGCACTACAACCGGGAACCGGTCTTGGCCTTATTTAGCAAGTCCTGAGGCTTGTTAAATTTTCCATAATGATTTATTTTTTCTGGGCAAGGTCATTAGTCTTGCGCCAGAGGCTCCCCGACGGGGAATCGAACCCCGGTCTCCCGGGTGACAGGCGGGTATACTAACCACTATACTATCGAGGAGCTTGATCACGTCTTTGGCGTCTGATAATCTGCGCTTTGGTCGGTGTGTGTGTGTGTGTGTGTGCTTGTGCTGTCTTGTACTGTGCGTGCGTGTTTGTAGTGTGTCAGCAGTAGACCCTATGGGATGGGTCCAGTAATCCTCTATTATAGAGGAGAATGTTGTTGGGAAGGGTGCTTTCTTCAGTTTTGTACTGAAGAAGAAATTGTGGTGGTCTGATCCGAAGAGATTGAGAGAGAGAAGGGCCAAGAACGCAAGATTGCCGTACAAGTGGGTTCTCGCTGTTCTGAATGCTTTCGAGGTACTTATATGTCCAACTGCTCTCTCGCCAATTTGTGAGCTTATATATGAGGATGTCATTTAACACCACTTCACCGTCCACTGATTTGTTAAGTTGGGGGTTGGACCTCGCAAAATCCAGCGTTATGCAAAACAGATCGTTGAGTTTAACGGTGAACATGGTGGTAAATTGCTGGATTAGGGAAGTGTTGGTAGTTTTGTGTGTAATATGATACTTTGGGTGTTCGTTCAGAACAAATTATCATTGTTGGGATAGCACATTTTGTAATTCAGAACATTATGTAATTCCTAGTAGGGTCGGAATTAGAACAGCCGCGAGGTTATGGTGGAATAGTGGAAAGTTTTTGTATTGAAATAGGACGGAAAGTTGTGACCAAAATTATCATTGTTGGGATAGGATTTTGTGTTAGGGATGATGTGATTTAAAAATGTAACTATTGCATGTAGGAAATGTTGTTTTTAGGAATGTGATGTGTGTTTCTTGAAATAAGGACACGAATTACCGCATTTTATTAATTAAATAAGAGGGGGGGGGGGGGGGGGTGGTGGTGGTGGTACTAGCCACACTAAATACCCATTAGAGCGAAAGAATGCAATGTCGATTTCTGTAAAGACTCTTCTCTCCCCTCGCGTTTGGGTCGCCACCTGTTATAGCCCTATCGAATAGTACTGTTAAATTACGCAGTTTATCAATGTCTTCCCCAAGAGGCTGCTTGTTTGTGCTAGTCGGTATATCTAGCGACCCTACCAACACAGTTTTAGAGAGCAATAGTCGTCGTTCTCACTTTAATGAAAATGGTTGGGATTGGCAGATTTGTTTGGACTATTTGAAATTTCAGTTTGTTGATTATTACTAATGCTACCCATTGATTGATGTCATTCCTAGGGAGGTGATTTTCATCCAGAAACACTTCGTGCCGGTCTGTAAGGTATGTGTCCTATATGAAGGCGACCGCTATATTTTGTTGTCAGAAGAGTTCAAGGCGATCTATTCCTCTTGAGTGTTCTACACGAAACGTTAAGGGTTACGAATGCAGTTTTTTTTTTCAAATTCATTCGTACCCGATTGCGTCATCTTAGGCCCGTGGTGGCATCCGCTTCGTTCAGTTGCCTTTAATGGCTTTCCTCAAGCTCCTCTCTTTTTGAAAGCTGGTCATCGGTTTTGTTGAGACTCGATTTGCCTTGGACGCTTTGCTTTCACGCCAAATGTGGGTATAGTCTCTCGTTGAGTTTTTTCAATTTGATTCGTCCCCGAATAGGTTTTTTTTTTTTGTATATTCGTCGTCCCGCTGTTCGCATTTTGAGGCTTGTTTATGTCCGTGTTATTACGATTAAGGTTGGGTATACTGGCACACGATGAGGGTTTCTTATTTTCCACGCTGAAGATAATAATGATGAGTTTTCCCCGTTCGTACATACGTAGCCGACGGAGTACAAAAGGGAAAAATATGGGCTCTATAGTATGTTCTAGAAACCTCCCACGAGTTCTCAGCACACGCGATCGCTGGTATTTTGTAACTTTTTCGTTTTTGGTGTGTGTTTAAATTTTTGTGTATGGGTTCACTTGCTATCGACACCACACAGTTATCTTACTTGTTTGTTTGTTTAGTTACATCATCGTTCACGGTTGTATATTAAAAATGCAATGAATACTTACGGTGGACCATGCTTCAGGCATCATCTTTCACCGAGAATGCACTAGGCAGAGTCTTTGGATATTTTTTTAGCCGTTAATACCAGAGCTCGTCCATATTTACGCCGATTTTTCTGGGAACGAAAAAGACCATAACTGTGGATCTATAATGCCCCCCATTGACGGTAACGTTTGAGACTGCATCGAGTTTGGAAAAGTACGGGATATAATCACATACAAAACATTAAACGCTGTAACAACCTCTAAATAAATGCTTCTGGAGTTACTTCACCCGAAAAAAAATGTTTTTTCTGATGTAGCCATTCTGCTGAAAGTGAGCCTCAGTGCTAAAAAATATGTTGCAATGTGAACGTACGAATGGTATAGGCGTCACGCGGTTTCAATTCTTGTAAGCTATGATCTTTTCGCAAAATCTTGTTATGTGTCGCTGGTGCACCATCATGCTTCTGGGGCTTCCGGGAAGCGTGGTCACCACTGCCGATTTACCAGGTGTATGCATAAGTTGTGTCCGGTTTAAATAAGAGATAGCGCCAGCGAAAAGTACGCAGCACACAGCAAAACTAGTGAAAAACGCCTTGAAATCGCTTGAATGGGACTTCCTTCTACACCCGCTGTACTACCCAGCACGCGCTCGCCGAGCAGCGCTTCAGAGATTTCGAGGAAATTGGAAAGTGGCTCGATGAATGGTTTGTCGCGAAAGACAAGCAGTTTTTCTGGCATCCTATTCATAAATTACCTGCAAGACGGGCGAAATGTGGAGAGGCCGATGGCCAATATTTTGAATAAAACAAATTAATTTCTCTAGAAAAAAAAAATTACGCCTACACCTAGTAAATAAAAGTCTATTCATCATCATTATCGGCACTACAACCGGGAACCGGTTTTGGCCTTATTTAGCAAGTCCTGAGGCTTATTAAATTTTCCATAATGATTTGCTTTTTTTTGGGCAAGGTCATTAGTCTTGCGCCAAAAGTCTATTAAGTTCACTTATAACTTGCTTGGCCTTTATTACACTTCTAATTTTCTTTTACTTTATTACGCTTCTAACTATTGTGTTTTAATTCACTTCAAAAATTCGAACAATATCTGTTTTTAATACCACGAACACAACTCGGGATCACGAGTGCGTCCTGTTATCCTCGTCCTCAGCCGTACAAAGCCAAAACTCAAACTCTACTACTCTCCGAGCAACCGCGGCCCATCCATCTATCTTTCGGAATCCCGATATTCGAAAAAGGCAAAAGAAAAAGGAACAAAAGGTTGTAAATGCACTTCGGCAGGAAACAGTGGCTAAGAATTTTGATTCGACAAAATTCTTGAGAGAAGATCTGCAAATGGGTATTTAATGATCCAAAACATAGACGCACGACAAAATCAACATGTGCTTCGTTTTATGGTGCATTCGTTGGAAGTTGGAAAAAAGGTGTTAAAGGATGGTTTTGTGTTAGGAGGAATTTGTGTAAAAGCAATCCTTCGAGAATCATAAAATTTTGCGGACATGCATTTTATGATTTTAAAATATATTTTTTGATGATGATCTGGTTCACACATTTGGTTTTATTTATGGTTTTGGGAATTTTCGTGTGGATACGAACCAAATGAACATTTGGTTCGGTCACCACGTGTAAGATTTTGTTTGATAGGATTTGAATCAATGTGCGACCATTGAACGTTTGGTTCAATTAGTTTTACATTGGATTCAATTTGGGATATGGATGGAAAATGTGGGATGCAAATGATAGCGCTTTCGTGGAGTACTACACTGTCGCCTAGAGTTGACGGGCAATTGTAGCTGAATTAGTGTACGGAAGGGCGAATTGTCTCACGTGGGTCATCCTTAATACTATGGTCCACAGCAGAAATAACTTCTTCGGGGCATACTCAGCAATGTTATAGTCGGAGATCAATGGTTTGAACGTGTACTGCTCTTGATGTTGGTCCGCCATTATCTAATACGTACGAGAAACTCGAAATATCATCTTCGGGATACGAGTGGATTATATTGAGTAATGGACAAGAGAGCATTTATAAATATGATGAATAAATTAGGTGAGAATACAGAACCCTGAGGTACACTGACTTCAATTAGATGGTAGGCAGAACCAGTTACATTGCAGGGCAGTTTTCTTGACATTATTTTGTGTGCTTACGCTCACAGCATATTTAAATTTAGATTTCTTAGACGTAGTTAAGTTGTTACTTACCTAAACAGAAACAAAAATACAAACAGATAAAAACTAATAAAAACAAGGAACTGCTTATTCCTATTCTCCTTTCTGTATATCTGGCTTCAACCATTTTTTGTGTTCGCTATGGTTAGGTGTAAGGGACGCAGCAAGATTTCAATCATAAGCTCATGAAAGTGACCATCATATGTGAGTTCGACCTCCGAATACCCATTGACAAAATTAGATGCAAATATGCTCTTAGTAGCAACTCATTCCACTGCCAACTACAGTAACTAATTAGTTGACGTCAAAGGTGGAGTGATACACAATACGTATTCATCCCTTGAATATACCATCTTGACTAACCACCATCAAACTAAATTCCCGTTGATTCAAACATATATATTAAGGAAAACCAATTTTCCTTTGAAAATACCAATCAACGATACTGAACACCACATGCGCTGAAATGGCTTTGATTCCACCTTGCATATTAACTTGTAACCACAAGAATACTCGATGCATTGTTCGGCAGGAGACAGACAGGCGACAATGTTGCAACAAATTACATCAATACACGTGTATCTTTAATGGCAACAATACAAATTGTATTGACATTGATCACATCCACCTCTTGCGATGGGAATTAAATTACTAGATATTGAATTAAAACATCGCTTAATCGCAACCATAAAAAGATGATTTCGATAGTACTTGTTAATCACTGTAAAATTTTACTCTTTTATAATTCGCTTTAGCCGCTGTCGCTGAACACACAAGAATTGTTGTTTACTTGTCCGCCTCATTCTCAATGCAGTAGGCATCCCCATCAGCATCAACAGGATAAATGCGCTCCCCAACGGTGTTCCAAGAAAAATCACAACTTAAAGCGAATGAACAAAAACATCCGTAAGTTGATTGGCCCTGCCCAATGTCAAGACATCACTATGGTCCGTGGTTGACATAATGATGTTCTTATCTTCCGCTCCAATGCGGGTCTGGCCGATTTGGTTCGTATATACTACAACTACTGCTACACGGCGCCGCAACGTAATCATACAACATGTACCGCCAGCTGCCACCCAGGAGCGGCATGGCCGTAAACCGACCATCCGAACCCAAAACAAAATCAAAACCCATCTGCAATGTGGTAATCAGGCAATTTCTAGAGGCCCCTAGGATAGGATAGGCTGGCAAATCTCACACACTTATTAAGACAACCTTGTGTTGAGATTGCTTCTGAGCGGTCCTTCTCTCATCAGTTGTCCATCCGTCGTGCTCCGTGACCATCATAACTTCTTCAATCGGGTCCAATGACCAGTAGAGCTTGGCTGTGATTTATATTCGGCCCCTGATCGTGTCATGGAGGTCCCTGAAATAATAAATATGAGGACGCGGCTACCCGCGATCCTCATCATTCAGTTGAAAATCAATCATCATATATTTCTGGTAATTGGTGGTGTCTTGTTCGCTCCGCGATGCAAGACGTGTATTGGTGAAGAGAGAACTGGGCCAAAAATAATTATCGTCCGCCAGGAGAAACCAGTTCATAACAAATATGTTCTAAAATACCAGTGGACCATGACGGATGGCTGGAGATTTCGCTAACACTTGCTAAATTTTATAGACCTATCGAAATCGTGGCGCAGTTGCGGGAAGTTCTGGCTAATTTAATTTTCGATGGCTTAGTTGCCCAAAAACATCATGTTATTTTACAGGGGACTAATAGACGAACAATTTCGGGGCTCGTGACCCTTTGTTCTTAGAAATTTCAATGTGTATTGTGAGACGCGAGTCAATGTCTTGTTATATTTCGGGGGCACAGCCTTGAGCCGCGAATCGTTGCTTGTAATTGAAGCTTGACGTAACATTGTTCAGTTGCCATGTCTGGTCGTCTTTTATACAAGAATCCCCGATTGAAAAGTAAGTCTTTTCTGAACAAAAATAGCAATTGACAATAATGTTGTTTGAGATACCATTTGGTTATGATAAGCAAAGAAAAAATTACAAAAAACAGCATTGACAGAATGCCCTCTGCCATAAAATGGAAACGAATTTAAGAAATGTATATAAAAACTTGGTGGAAGAGAAGCAAGAGAGACTGAAAGAGAAAGTGAAATGGAAAGGAGCGTGAGACTGACGAGTCAGAGAAAAAGAAGATTGAGAGAGACATGAGTGAGAAAGTGGGGGAAGATAGCGTAGTGAGGGAGAAAAGAGAGAGAGAGAGAGGGGGGAAGGGGGGGGGGGGAGAGAGTAATGGGAAGAAGGCAGTAGGTGGAAGGAGGGAGAGAGAGAAGTTAGGGCAAGAGGTGTAGATTTCATAAGTGGCAAGGGGCTTAGATTTCATGAGTGGAAACCCACGGATATAGACAGGAGATAGTACATGGTCACGGAATGAAAGATCTCTAAATGCACTTGTAGAAGTACGCAAGTTTATAAAAATCACAGTAAAATGTGAGACAACATATCTCTCTTTCTCCATAGAGTCAGCTGTGTTGAACTCTACGCCGTACTTCCTCTTTGATTGAGGGAAGGGCATGGTTTTTAGGGTGAATCAATGTCTTATATTTAAAGGAAAACTACTATTTCAGTTTTTAAACTTTTAAATTTTATTCCTGTGTCTTAATTGATCTTGTGGTTAAATGCCCACGAAGAGGTCAGCTGTGTTGAACTCTACGCCGTACTTCCTCTTTGATTGAGGGAAGGGCATGGTTTTTAGGGTGAATCAATATCTTATATTTAAAGGAAAACTACTATTTCAGTTTTTAAACTTTTAAATTTTATTCCTGTGTCTTAATTGATCTTGTGGTTGAATGCCCACGAGGAGGTGAAAAATACAAGCGAGCGAAAACGTGGTCGTTTTCCTTTTTATACCTGAACCCTGAACCACATAAAAGTTTGTTAGGCCAATCATATTCGAGCAGCTGCCACGGTTGCTCGATATTGATTTTGCTGATGGTATTCAATCAGCGGCCATTGTCTTTGGCTTGGGATGCAGCAGTTTGTTATTTTCAGCAGCTGCTGGTTGCTCAACAATGGACTACGAGTCATCGAACTGGCAGCATGAAAAAACGTGGTCGTTGCAAGTACAAGGTTTCCGTGTAAACATATCCACAAAGCCACCTGGATATCACCTGATGGAGCCACTCGCAACCAAATTGACCACGTGTTGATAGATCGCCGCCACTCCTCCAGCCTGATAACGGTACGAACGTACCGAGGTGCCAACGGCAACTCGGATCACTATCTTGTTGGTACAGTTTTCCGAGCGCGGATTGCCTTACGGAGACATATTGCATCTGCGGATCAGGTTCGAATCAACACGGCTGCCTTACCCAATGAGAATACCAGTAACACCTTTGGTCATGCGCTAAGACTCGCCCACGAACAGCTCGACGGAGGGAGAGTAAGTCCTGGGCCCAGAATGCCGGGCGTAGAAGCGAAATGGACACGCCTTAAGAATACTGTCATTAGTACTGCCAACTCCATCTTAGGCAGTAGTCGTAGAGATCGGAACGACTGGTTTGATGATGAGTGCAAACTAGCGACTGAACGTAAGAATGCTGCATACCGGGCAATGCAGCAATCTCATAGGACGCGGGTACGCTAGGAGAAATACAAAGAGCTCAGAAGATCTGAAAAAAGACTTCATAGACAAAAGAAAAGTGCCTGGGAAAAAAACCTTGTCTGTGAAATAGAGAAACGTAGAAAGCGAGGCCCGCACCAGGCGCGGAAGTTCTACCAAATAATCCGCAATATGACCTGGTACACACCACGCTGCACTTACTGCAAGGATAAAGAGGGTAATTTGATCACCGATCCTGAAGGTATTTTGGAGCGATGGGAAATGCACATCAATGATTTGGTAAATGGTCAGCTCACAGAGGGGTTGGAGCTTCACCAATACAAGATCAAGACCAAATGCTGCCGCCGCCAACTATTGAGGAAACAGTAAAAGCCATAAGACACCTCACATCAAATAAAGCCCCCAGAGCTGATAGCGTAGCAGCTGAGCTGATCAAACAATGAAGGACGGCGTTACATCACGCAATTCATGAGATCGTGGTGCATGTACGGGAGCAAGAGGAGATGCCGAAAGATTGGCGTCGTGGTATAATTTGCCCCATACATAAGATAGAAGATATCACACTGTGCAGGAACTATAGGGGTATAATATTGCTGAGTACTGCCTATAAGATATTCTCCACTATCCTACAAGCTCGGATAGCCCCATACGCTAAAGTCATCATTGGTCAATATCAGTGTGGCTTCATCCCAGGCAAATCAGCAATTGATCAGATATTCACCCTCAGGTAGGCGATGGAAAAATGTCTGGAATTTAAGATTCCATTATATCATCTGTTTATAGACTTCAAGGCCGCCTACGTCAGCATAGCCAGGGTAGAACTATATAATGCTATGAGAGAATTCGGTATTCCAAATAAATTGATACGACTTTGTAGGTTGACCATGACCAACGTAACTAGTCAAGTAAAAGTAGCGGGATTGCTGTCCAAACCAATAAACATCTTTAATGGACTCCGACAAGGGGACGGTCTGGCCTTCCTCCTCTTCAACCTGGCGTTGGAGAAAGCAATCCATGACTCTGGCGTTACAACAAGAGGGACTATTGTCACCAAGTCCAGCTAGATACTTGCCTACGCAGATGACATCGACATCATCGGTAGAACCGAATCGGCTGTACAGGAATCCTTCACCCAGATCGAGCAGGCGGCACAAAAACTGGGACTGCGCATTAATGAGGGAAAAACCAAGTACATGGTGGCAACTTCTGCGAAGAGAAGGCCTAACGTTGGTCAAACTATCAGGGTAGTGGAGCACGAATTTGAAGTAGTGCAATCCTTTAACTATCTTGGGTCAATAGTATCAGCCGATAACAATATGGAAGAAGAAATACGGGAACGGCTGATTAAATCCAACAAAGCTTACTATGGTCTATCAAGGCTCTTTAAATCCCGAAATTTATCCAGAACATCCAAGCTACTACTGTACAAGACCATGGTCTTACCAGTACTCATGTATGGATCCGAGACCTGGGTGCTTAATAAAAGGCACTCTGAACTCTTGGCCGCATTCGAGAGAAAGGTCTTAAGGAGAATTGTTGGCCCCGTATGTGAGGGAGGACGATTCCGGAGACGCTACAACCATGAGTTGTACGCAATCTACCTTGAAGCTCATATTGTAAGAAAAATTAAGCTCGGTAGACTCCGGTGGGCGGGACACCTAGTTTGAATGAGCGAAGAGGAGCCTGCCCGGAAAGTCCTTTGTGGCAGGATGTATGGAAGGAGATAGCGCGGCAGACCTTGACCTTGATTGCAAATATACTTTCTATAAATTAGTGCCGAGATCAACCTGCTACTCTCATCTTTATCGCAACACAGCACATAATTTGATGCCATAATCAAACTTCTAGTCTCATTTATTCCACATTCGCAAAAGAAAAAATAAGCACAGTTATACTGCGTGACAAATAAAAGAGACCAAAGTTGTCGGTTTGAATTACACGGCCGGTCTCCCCAAGGTTACAAGTACCAGTTGTTCCCGGTTCAAACAACACTGCCGGACACTCTGGTAGCCCATGGAAGTAACCTCAGTAAACCTACCGTCTTAATACGTTACAATCAAATTTAATTTTATCGTAACAGAACATAAATGCAAGTTAGTGGTTCTGTTCACATGCGCATGCACCTCGAGTGGGGGGATTTGAAATGACATTTATATCAATGTACTTCCAACTCTCGCACGATGCCAAGATACATGGTGTTTCGTTCACTTGACGAAACAATAAAACACCTTCCGTGACGTCATCGTTTCATGGAGTGCCTGGCTAACTCCCCTTCTTTTTTTATCGACGGACTACGCCGGACTGATACGTTTTTGATAAGTATACTTTTAAATGCATTAATATAATGTTTTGTCATTTAATAAAGGTAAGAACAACCAACCAAATTTTACCTGATGACAGATAATTCTGTTGTTTACAGGCGTGTCAAGCGATTTGTATCTCATTTGCTTGAAACGTTATTTATCCGTGTTGGAGATCCGGCTCGAAGGAGAAGAAATTGTTTAAAAGGATGGCTGACTCCCAGCAGGTCTCTCAAAGTATCGAGCAATTAAAGTTTAATGTCTCCTCATGAAGCGAGTAAATAGACCTTGATCGTATTATCCGTCTAGACATCGAGCAATTAATAGTCGATCGTAACTTGTTCTCAGGAATCGGCACACTGTTTTTAATACAGCGTGTTCCTGGATATTGACCTGATCGTCGTTAATAATTTTCCCGCCAATACGAACACTATTTTCTGTAATGGTGATGTTGTTTATTTCGGTGGTCTAGCCTCGAATGTAAATGGCCTTCTTGAAATCCCGTTTTACGTCGAAGTTGTGAGGCTTCGTCTTCGGGTATGGTTTGTGATCGTCGAACTTTCCTTTTTAAATGGTGCAGAGTTGGCACCGAAGTTCCTAGAATAGTTAGCCGTATCTACCTTGGTTCCTAGATTCTTTATCTAAACCTCTCTTCGGAGTCCAACTCGTCCCGCGTACATGTATTAGGTGTAGAAATAAGTTTCCATCGCTTTCTATAAAAAAAATTAGGAATTTATTGTGTAAGAACTGTACATTACGTTTTATTCAAAGTATTGTCCATTACTAGACACTACTTTTTCCCATCTTTCTTGCAGCATCCGGATACCACGTCGGAAGAACTCTTCATCTTTTGGGGGTATCCACGAATCGACCCTTTTTTTTTGTTTTTGTTTTTTGTATCTTCATATGTTGTAAAATGCTGCTCGGACAGACCATGTGCCATGGTTAGTGATAATCAGAAGGGACAAGGTCTGGTGAATAGGGCGGGTGGGGTAGGACTTCCCAATGAAGTGTTTCCAAATAGTTTTTCACCGGCACCACAATATCCGGACGAGCATTATCATGGAGAAGAATAAGTTTGTCATGTCTGGAGTAGTAATGGGCGCGTTTTTCCTTGATTTCTCGGCTAAATCTTATTAATTGTGTTCGGTAAAGAATTACACTGATGGTTTCACTCGGTTTCAGCAATTCATAATACACGACACCCATCCGATCCCACCAGATACACAGCATGAGTTTTTTCCCATGAATGTTCGCTTTTGCTGTCGATGTTGAAGCATGGCCAGATGGTCCCCATGATTTTCTCTTCTTTGGGTTATACGATGCATAGAACTCTTTTTTTTTTGCCTGGCAAACAGCATTTCATGGCGCAAGGCTAATAACCTTGCCCGGGAAAACAAATTATTACGGAAGTTTAACAAGTCTCGGATAAGGACCGGATACCGGTGCAGAGACTTGCTAAATAAGGCCAAGATCGGATCCCGGTTGTAGTGCCGATGATGATGATGATGAAGCAGCATTTCACTTATGCAAAGTCGACGTTCAAGTTCTCTCGGCTTCAGTTCGTATGGAACCCAATTTCCTTTTTTTTTTAATGATCCCTAACGAAATTAAATGTGATGTGAAATTGCTTGTTGAGTTACATCTAATGTACGTGCAAGTTTTTTTTGCGTTTCGGATAGATCTTCATTCAATATTGCTTCCAATTCCTTGTCTTCGCACACTTTCGGCCATCTGCTTCGTTCTTTGTTTTCCACGTCAAACTCATCGTTTTCAAACTTTTGAAACCACTCACGACTACTTCTCTCACTCAAAGCAGCCTCACCATATGCTTCTACAAGCAATCGATGCGCAACAGCGGCAGATTTGTTCAAATTAAAAAAGTAAATCAAAAGTCCCGCAAATGACGCTTATTTGGCACAAAATTAGACATTTTTACACGAAAAAAAAGTAAAGCAGATACAAAGTCACTAATATTTTGAGGTTATGTTGTTATCACATGTTCAAACTCACAATATTACGGTTAACATCAGACAATTTCCACATAATTTCCTGGTGGGGCCATCTTTTACCAAACTTATTTATACACCTAATATTTCGTCAGTTCCCAGGCATTCGTTCTAGTCAACGACATTCTGGGGTGAAACGGGATCATACAGTTCCTTTATTCATGAAAATAGCCCCACGCCTAAACCTCCCCGCGCACTGTAATTCAACAAGATTTCCACTCAAAAGTTTTCATCAGCATAGCCTTTTACCACGCCGCATCCGATCCTCTAAACTCACTATCACGACCCCCCCCCCCCCCCCCCCCCGCCCCCGCCCTAAAATCTACCAACCGGCCAAGGCTTACCGCCAATCACAACTGCGCTCTTGGTACTGCCGCCCCAAACGCAAGCTGCCTCCATCCCAACCTAATCAAGACAATCTGATACGCCTTGTATTCGGAAAACCGATTACCACAACCTCTCTCGTAAAAAGAGGTTTTCCTTCAAACTGGTAAAAGAGTGTATTTTAACCCTAGCCTCACCCTTCTCAGTGCCTCAAAATCCCTAAGCCATAACTTCCCTGCTCATCCCAACCCACCCCGCCACAATCACATCAAACAAATACCCCAATTTCATCAGAGCCCATTCTATTAACCCACCACACCAGTCATTTGCCAAGTCCTTTTACTCTCCCAGCTCTACCTAACTATTTACCGCCCCAAATAATTCTAACCACTCATCCGGTGGACTTTGTTACAGTCAAAATAACTCTTCCTCGAAAATCAATCTGTGGGAGGAGCTTCTATATCTTGCCATGGCTGCCTATTGAAGCTTCGGAGCTATCTCTTAATGCTATCAACCACATAATCGAGCTGATTAATTGCGAGGACGAGATCAACGTCTTTGAAGATTTTAATCTTCCACAAATCAATTGGGCTTTATCTGTGTATCAATGATACTTCACTTCCCACCCCACCTCTGCCAAGGAATGTCCTTCATTGATCGACTAGATTATTCTTGCCTCTGTCAAGTCAGCAACGGTCTTACATCTATAGACTACCACCCCCCCTCTTCTCGTGGCCTTCTTTCGAATCTACTCGCGACCACTCCCCCCTTCCAATCACTACGCCTACGATTTCCATAAACCTAACTTTCACCTCATCAACCTCTTCCGCTCCACGGTACAATCACAAGTTTCGTTCCCTGCGTAACAAAGGGAATACGTTATGGGTCACATTCTCTCGGACTCGAACTATTCCCGGCTATTTTGTAGTGCTCTGAAAAGCCCTACCACCTCCTTCCCCCACACATACATCCAAATCCCATAATCCTCAGCAAAAATTCAAAAGGCAATAATCTAAATTGAAAATTCGCGATAAAGAAAAAATGTTCGTTTATCGCCCTTGCGAAATACATTATCCCAATCTAGCAAAATTCATGGTAAACGAATCAAATTTTCGTTTATCATCCAATTTCCCCAGATCCTCGAACAAAAGCAAACATTGTAAATTGAACCAAATGCTCAATTTCCACACTCACGCTCATGTGTTCGAGAATTCGCCTAACCGAATTCTTATCTCAAAAAACAAACATTAGACTCCAGCCAAGTATATTTTTCAAGATTCTGCTCGCATTTTGATGCATTCGGGATACAAAATCCCAATAAGATTTTGTATAAAAGGGTGATCAATTTTGTATTCAAAGATCAGTCTTAATTGGCGTCCGATTGGAAAGGACGCAAAAAAATCTAATAATTTTAAAATACGAATTTAAAATAATAAAATCAGTCATTAATAAAGGTAAACGTTTTCTTCTTGCACTAAATTCAACAATCGGTTGTCACCCTTCCAGAGGCCCCGGAAGCACAGTGGCAACCGCAACGGGTCCCCTCGGGAGCGGTCTAAAGGGATCCTTCATCCTTTTCAGGACAAGGAGACACGCTCCCTGAGAATAGGACCACAACAACTTCAACTTTCTTGGCCTTTACCTCCAATTAACGGAACTTTTCAACATCCTTTATCGCAGCCATCTTACCAAACCTCAGACCAATCTCAAAAAATGATGCCAAAACCTTCTTTCAGTTCGTCAATCACATACGTAAACACGATGGTTACCCTGTGGCGGTTCCGCCAAACCCCACGGTTCGCTTACCTAAAAAACCCCCATAACTTCATTAATGCAATCGCATTAGCATCTTAATGCTTCACGCATTAAATAGATCAAATCTTTAACCAAAAAATCCCTGTAAAAGAAAACTTACCTTTCATGCATCTCTTCGCATACAATTCCCCGTAAGATTTCTTTCTTAACTTATCAGGAATCCCAAACCAATTTGCATATTTCCCCAAACGAATTCCTAATAACAAAGGATTTGGATTACATACTATGTAACCTTCACCAGGGACCATAAACACTGCGCCCTCTATTTTTCAGTTTCGCCATGGTATGATAAACCTCTTAACGTACACATTGGTCGGCGACCTTTTTCTCCCAGCAATAAAATACCCAAGCAGCAATCGACCAATTTCCCTAACTCGCACCAAGTGTAAACAAAAGAACGCTGTTCCTCCATAGACTTTCTGGCGATACCATAAACAATCCATATCGTTGTGGTATCCTAAACGCATTTTTCATTTAATGAGTGGCTGCTATTTACCCAGCTGGCCCTCATTACCGAACGATGCATTAGGTCGCTTCTTTCTTTGTCTGTATCCCTTGTCTAGGTTTCGTTTCGCTTTTGACCTGCAAGCATAATGTAAACAACACAGATCTGAACGATCACACACATACCACCATGATCTCCTTACGAGATCTGGTTTACTATTCCACCAAGAGAGACTTTACGTTTCTCTGGTGGTAGGTAAAAACGATATCCTTAGTGGAGAGGATATCTACCACCACATCACAAGCTCACCCCAAACGAGGGTTGATTGATGGAGTCCATTTCCATCTGCCGACCATGCTGGTCGCGCGCCTAGGACGCGATAATACCTGGAGTCGTGTGTGTATTAAAATAAAATAAGTAAAAATCAAGTTAGTATCACTAACATATTTAATAATGGCTAAGAACAAGTTAATAAGAAAGTGAAATAAAATAAAAAAAAAAACATTTGCTTCAACAGAATAACCGTGTGTTTAATTTTTGGCCAGCGGCTCCTGGGTGTCGTTATTAATGTGTTTTGCCTACTTCTCGTGGACGGTCTGTTCGAAGACTTTCTTCCTTTACTCAAAGTTGTGGACAAACGTGGCGGCATTTCGTTCATTTATTTGGTGATTAACTTTTGGCGTAACTTTCATTAAGTGAATGATGGGGAAGAAGTGAACGGAGTGCCTATGCCTGGCACAATCCTTCTCCTCCCCACAACCCCACATCGCTTACCTTAAACTGTCATACCCCATCTGATCCTCTTACTATTGCTCTCCTCTTCGCCTCTTATATTAATCAGTTATTCACTAATGACCCCTTTGTTCCTGATCCGTCATACTTCAACAACCTACCTAACTTTTCTCCCGGGCCCCTTCTCCACAACTTATTTGATGCGCCCTTAACTGAATCTAAGCTACTGCAACTCAAAGACGGGTTTACACAATTACGTAACAGGGTTTTGGCTGACATAGTGTTCATTCATTGAGTCCTCTCCGGCTCGGTCGACTGAGCCTACCCCCTTAACTTAATTCCTCTGAACACCAACCCTCGAAATACACATAATCCCCGCCTTCTCAACATTCCACCTCACCGGACCTCTTATGGTTTCAACGAACTCCCTTCGCGGTGCTGAGAAATGTCAACTGTAACTCCACCATGTTCGACTTCGGCCTCTCTACACAGCTTCCTAAACCATTCTCACCACCGATCTTAAGCGGCGCTATCTACACTTTCTTCTTTAACCTGCCCCTACCTCCCGCCCTTACTCTTTCAACAACAATATGTCCTGTTTACTTTAGGTTAAGCTTAGTTACGTTAGTTCTTACGTTCTTTAGTTTGTAAAGTTTTATAAACTTATTTATTATTGTCATTATAAGTACATATATTGCTTGAATTAAGCCAATAAATGGGGTGGTAGATCCACTAAACTATATACTCCATCGGTGGCTTTTCTCATCATTGCCACTGACATCATTATCCACGGTGTGTTCCTTCAACACTGTCAATGATTCCGAGTGTTGTCCTCCACGATTTCTTGTGTTCCAAACGACTTCTTCTGTGATGCGCTACAATTCTATTGTACAAATTTCATTGATTCCTCTCGAGAACATCTTTACTGCTTTGTTTGGATACCCAATTTCTTACTGACTTCCCTGTTGTGTCTGTCAATTTTCTCCTCAGCCTAATATGATCGTCGTGATTTAGATTATCTCAGATTTGTCCATCGTTGTCGTATTGCTGATTCTCTGATGGTCTCAATATGTACGTCAATCTCTTTATGATCAGAAGCCAATGTTTGTCCCAGCTGTGGACTTTCACATCGGATACGACATCATCCGTACTAGAAGCCGTACCATCGTCCATTTCTCTGCCTTCCGCATCGTTGTCATCAAATTTGCCGAAGACCTCAATATATAGGATGATTTCCTTAAAGACATCCTTCCTGGCATCCTTCGTGGCTTCCTTCCTTTTATTGACGTAACTGCGAGTACTCTTTTTCGTCGTCATTGCTACTTCTGCGACACGGTCTTCTTTCACCTTGTGGAACTTGGCGGTCTTGTTCAACTTCTCTGCTTCGACAATTGCTTCAACAGGTGATTGTTCTTCTGTCCTTTCCGATTATGGCTCCATTATTGGCTCAGTTTCCTTATTCCCTTTTATGGTAGACTTTTGCATGACCACTTCTTTGTCTTCGAACGCACAGTTTTCTCCAACAACGTGTGCGCTTTCTTCTTCCAGTCGTGGTTCTACTGAAGTCATCGTCACACGCTAGACCTTCAACAACCAAAACGTCTTCCTCTGGTTCGATCACTTCTTTCGCAGTACTTCCCATTGCTAGAGGGACTTCGGCCTTACGCTTGTACCTTGCGACTGTCTCACTCCTCACGTCTAGTCTAGTAAGCTTAGAGTTATGGACCATCCTCTCTTCTTCTGAAACCGGGGCAGGACAACTTCCTTCCTGATTTCACCGATCTGGTGAAACACTCTTGTTCCCCTCTTCCACTGTATACCTGGATAGGTGCAGTTTAATCTTTCACGAGAGCTGAGATACTCTTCGTTTTATGTGGGAAGCTGGCGTCGTGAGGACTGTCTCAGGATGGGTTAGAAGAGTCTCCCAGCATTATGACCGTAAAGGAAAATAAAAACGATTGATAAGAAAAAACAAATATTCCCAATGGATTAGGCAAGTTGGATCCGAGCACAGACGCACTAGGGTTCCAAAACACCACCACGACTTTTTCGAATAATTAAAAATCGCCTCAATTAGAGACATATGATTATGACTTCTAAAGGCTTAAATTACGCTGATTAGATCATACAAGTTAAGTTCATAAATCCTTAAATTTCCCACACATTAACATTCCCGACATGAAATAGCCGCGACTTTCATATCCCTCCCAGAATAGAGACTACAATGTATTTCCACAAATACTATTAAGGCTTCTCAAATAATAGAAATGTGCAAAAACGAATATCACACGAATGACATTACTTTATTGTCTCTCCCCCGGGTGCCGGTTAAATTTTTCACCGTCATCCTGCAAACCTCCCTGACCGACAACAAATTCAGCTCCATTTCCACTGACCGCATTTAAATTACGAATACTTATCCATTTCGACCACAAAGTGGTGTCTCGATTACAAAAAATGCCAACTGGATCGTGTTCATCTCGGTGAAAGTGCTTCAATCGTCCACTTATTCCACAGCAAAACAACCCAAACCGAATCCATTTGGACGAAAATAAAACACAAACATCTGTACCAACCACGCTCTATTTAAATCCGTGTCACTAGCAGTGTTACAGTAGCTCTCCCAGGATGCTGGTAAACCACCGATGCCAATAACAATGGAACAGAGACTGTGGCCGTTGCTATCCCTGCCAGCACCCCAATAACTGCTCTCCATCGGCTTTATGCAACTAATTATGTAATTGTCGGTTTCGATAACAAACCTAACTTTTCCATCAAGCTTCCCTTACTCCACACCACCACTTCTATCGACCAAATTTAAAATTTATGCAAACCATATCACAAAAAACTTTGCTTTTCGTATCTAGATGGTGTCCCTCAAAGGACTACCACGACAACGACCAGAATAGCGCAGATGAGTAACCCTCTGGGCGCCATTACAACTTTATCCGAACTTGTACTTTAAATGCTGTGAGCAATTTCAAAACTTTCCACGTCACCATTTCGGAATATGCTAAATAAATGTAATATTAATACTTACGAGGAAGTTTAGTATCGTGCACCGGAACAACGTACCACATCATATGCCCTTACTTAGCCGCGATGCACCGAACAACAAAGGCAACCATATCCCATCCAGCTTGCTGTGCTCGTGTAGAGCCAAATGAAGTCCTGAACAATGATGACGCCTGCCGTGGCACTTTCGTCGTCCTTATTCATCTCGAGTACACAGACAT
The DNA here is from genome assembly GCA_963931805.1 of Microdon myrmicae. Taxonomy (NCBI): domain Eukaryota; kingdom Metazoa; phylum Arthropoda; class Insecta; order Diptera; family Syrphidae; genus Microdon; species Microdon myrmicae. Next base: position 237,941,443 of record OZ007497.1, on the reverse strand, counting down.
ATTGTGATGGGATAAAGGAGCGCACAAAAGCCCAGAAGGCACTTTGAGAGTCCTCCTAGCCTATTCAAATCCCCAGACCACATGTGAGAAATTCAATTGAAGAGCAAAGAAGGACACTTAATTCGTCTACTATTTACCTTCCCTTTAAAAAAACATTTATTAGAATTTAAGCCCTTTTGCCGATGCCCCTAGTCAATCTCCGCTTGGATTAACCCATTAGTCATTGCTAAAGAGCAGGAGCACATACACCAGCTAGATTTATGAGAGTAGGTGACGTTGTACATACCTGTGCAGTGGCATCCAATTAAAACTCACTCATCTATTTGTGTAACGTGCGCACATTCGTTTCAATTACTAGTCAACAAATGTAAAGGTTTCCTGATATAATGAAGCGCAAACAACTACCTAGAGAGAAAGGTCCTGATCCATACGTATCAAGGGATAATAGTTCCGGGCGATACCATTAGAAGCATAAATATTTATGCCGAAGATGAAACGGAAATGGAAAACATCAATTCTACCTTCAAAAAAGCCACTCACCAGCGGCAAAAACGGATCTCGAAATCTCAGACTCATCACAGAATCAACAACAACTTTCACTTTGGATTATTTCCCTTTCTATGACACTCGTTCATTCTGGTCTGTCCGACACATATCGTCCACCGGCAACCAACATACCATACAACGCAACAAAGATGTCATTATCCTGGCATTGCCTGTGGCAAAATTCTTACACAAAGCTATGAAGGACTATTTGGAGTGACGATCTGTAATACCATCCAGTTAAAGGTACCTTATCCATCAGCTATAACAGTTGTGTGGTTGGTCCTGCATCACTGTCGCTGTGGATATCCTTAATGACCCAACTGGAGTTGAATGCATGTCGTTGGGCTACATTTGAGGCGACATTGCTATTCTCTTGTAGTGACGAGTGATGTTTATGACAATCCTCTAAAAGTATCTGTTATGTGTTACTTTATCTTCTTCCAGAGGTATTATACACCTCGGTAGTTTTGTTTTGCTTTATCCATCTGTTTGTTTTGTCGTTTATTTACTTTGTTACTTTGCTACCCTGTCGGCTCATCGACCATCATGTTATCGACCTTAACTCCACTCGGAGTCTTCTTCTTTTCTGCCACTCTTCGTCTTATTTGACATAATTTCTAAACTTATTACCTGATAGTTTATTCGCCTCCCCAATTCGAGCTAACCTCAAAACTTTCATCGCGAGCCCACAATTGACTGCCTTCTGTACCCCCACTCCTTTCAAAATCTTCAGCCCTTTCATCGCATTCGAACTTCTCACATCCACATACAGCCGTAGGCCAGCCCTTTACCAATGCCTTTAACAGACCATCCCACCCGCTCCTTGCCCCGGCTTTTGGGACCCGATTCCTCGTTTTTCCTACAACTGCCTAAAGCAGCAAACTGATTCCCTTGCGAGCATTAACAAAATTTAGTGCTTAGGGTCGCATCCCACACCGAAATGTGCCCCTTATCTATCGGTTGTAAGAACAAAAATGTATAGCTCCTTTTACACACAATGAGAACGTAACGGTATCTATTATTCTTACGTGCCTTCCAAAGTCCCAGGACGCGCTATTCTAGTCATCCAATAAATGCAATCTCTGGCGATAGTATCAGGACACCGTAGTAACAAAGGAAATGCGTAATCCAGCAGAGGGGCACAAATCTGTGTATTCCCCTGTTTTGGGGGATCCTTTCACAACCTTACCCACTCGTAGAGGTTGGCTTCAAATTTAGTCGCACATTTGTGAGGAGTATTTCCCTTGTTGAAAGGATATCTCTTCAGGCATGTAATTAGATTTTCGGGAATAGTTACAGGTTTGATTGCGAGGACTTGTGTTCAATAATTGAAACCGTAGGCGAACTGTGAGTTATCCTATCGATACTCTGAGTTAATGGCCAGGGACCGACATTCTTCAGTACCTTTGATGTCATGGCACGTTCTATAATTTGAATTAGAAACTGAATTGCTGGATAAATTGCTGAATTTTCTGTTGAAAGGATTCAATTCAAACAAAATAATGGATGAGGATGGTATTAACGTCTACATAAAAATGTCTGTTTATTTTCTGCACGCGTAGTGAAGGGTTTACATCTGCTCTTTGCGCATGAGAAGTGATGGACGGCAATTAGATCTCGACTATTTCCCCAAACAATACAACACACTATTGTGTCGCAATTGATTTCAATGATTTTAAGGTATACTCCTTTGTATCAATTCTTATTGGTTCCCATAGTGCACTCATGAGGAATGAAAACACTCTAAAAATCAAGCCCTCTGTAACTTGCCCCTGTTTATTACATTTTTCACACTTTTATGCTTATTACATTCCAAACTATCTATATGTACTAGAACGTGTACATCATTCGAAAAGCCTTTGTCTTTAGAACTAGTTTTAATACGCATCGTCATGATGGCTACTTTTTCATTCTATCAACCATCAATTCTAAATAGTATGAGTAACACAGCAAACGAGGATTTTGGAAGAGAAATTCGGATTTAATAGGAAAACAAACAATACCCAGTTGAGCATGTCTGTTACTTCTCCGTGGGCGGGGCCTTCTCCGGAGACGTCTCAGTTCCTTCTCTCTGCGTGGACTTGTGGGGGTTCTCTATACCACATGGAGAACCAACCCACAATGCCAACCAATCTTGACCGCTAACAGCGTGGCACCCTACCCTAACCTGTAAACATGCAAAAAAAATTCCAAAAAAAGCCACTCACACGGGTTAATCGGGTCCCAACCGCTCAGTGCTACTAAAATATTTCGGGCGAAAGCTTTGACCCACGCGATGCAAAACTGAGCGAGTGCTCGCCGGAGGTTGTAACGTAATAAGTAACAGTATTTGCAAATAAACAACGCGTGGGCCGGAATAGTGATTCGCCGAATTAAAAACGAACAAGGACGATCGTCCTCACCACACGAGGTACCCGGGTGCGTAGTCTTCAAATCCTCCGAAGATTTATGAAATAAAAACTGTAAAGTATTTTCGAACGATGTATACAAGGTGACAAATTTCGTTTAGGAACATAACAACAAAAAGAAAATCTTTACAACCAAACAAGCCGCGAGTGTTTCATTTTTTGCTCTCTCTCTTGGTGGACGGTTATCGACGGAACGGGCGACTATTCTGCTGTGAAATCCCGGTGAACGACCTTCAGCAAATTAGGCGGTGGGAGTTTGGTGAACCCCGCGCCCTTGATGGCGCCCCGACCAAAAACCCCCCACCAGACTATACTTCGGCGCCAGCCGACCCAACGATTTATTTAGCTAACGTACCGTACCTCCAGAACCGGACTCTGCTCTGGACGAATGGCGTTATTGTCTTGCCCAGTACGATCCTTGTATTCTCCAAATAAAACACTGCTCATATAGTCACTTGTTCCCTCTTTATTACTTGTTATTCACTGATTTTATTGTGGCCTTATGGAGCGCCCTACATTAAATTATGTGCATCAAAACAATCACATATCTCTTTACAACTCGGAGTTCCCGTGGCAACTCCTGCTGCCCTGCCGATGTGCGCACCTTATATAGGCGCGCAGCCGACCTGTCGTTTCCTGGGTGCTGCTTTACTCAGTGGTTTCCTGGAATCAGTGCGCCGCAGATTGTTGTTTCCCAGGAACTTGTGTGCTGGCGCTTGCCTTGCCTTTCCTGTGAATTCGTGTCGACATGATGCATCACCGCAGTGCGAAGCACTCCCTCATGTGATGGCGATGTTATCGCTGGAATCAACACTACGACTCGGCGTGTTGATCTTCGCAGTGTCCCCCATGTCCTTCTTACACCCAGGACTCTAATCCTTCCATCGGGTCCCGGATACACAACTTGTACTTCTTCGCGGGGTCAGGTACTGTTGGGCAGCGTAGAATCCACCGCCAGGACTGGATCTCCAACTTGTGGCTCGGTGGTATCTCGTTTGGAGATCCTTCTTGGCATCGGGGTTGGCAGGTATTCTTTGACCCATCTACTTCAGAAATGGTCCGTCAGCCTCTGCACTGTCCTCCACCTCGCCCTACCAGCAAGGTCGTGGTCATTGAATTCATCGGGTACTGTGGCGGTGCCGCCAAACCTCACGGTACGCTTACCTAAAAACCCCCATAACCTCATCCCAAGTCGCATAAATTTTGCTAATGCAACCGCATTAAGCACCTGAAAATGCTTCACACATTAATTAGATCAAATCTATAATCTTAAAGTCCCTGTAAAGAAAACTTACCTTTTCATGCATCTCTTCGCATACAATTCCTGTAAGATATCTTTCTTACCTTATCAGGAATCTCAAACCAAGTCGGCACCTTCGGTGCCAAGCAAACTCCCTAGACGAATTCCTGTAAACAAAAGGATTTGAATTACATATAATGTAACCTTCACCAGGGGCCATAAACATTGCGCTGTCTATTTTTCAGCTTCGCCATGTGTATGATAAATCTCTTGACGTACACATTGGCCGGAGACGTTTTTCTCCCGGCAATAATATACCAGCAGCTGCATTCAATTAGCGCAATCGACGCTGAAGCCTATTTCCCTTACTCACACCATGAGTAAACAAAAGACCGCTGTCCTTCATCAGGCATTCTGGCGATACGCAAATAATTCAAGCGATGCCACAAACATCATTTCCCAGTAACCTAGCTAAAACCAATTAGCACATTTCCACATCTTATCGTCGTCTCTTTGTTTAGCCGCGAGGCACATGTTCCAACAAAGATCCCATTACCATCCGACGATTTCGGTTTTATTTGCTTTACCAAAATCGTATCCTATGAATGCGCTTAATGCCCTTTCTTTGTTCTAGGTTCGTTCTCATCCATGAAAGAACCATGCTCACACACCATTGCACTGAAAGAGTGCATTTCCTACAGCGGCCACACCCTTAAGAGAAAAGTTTTTCTCTCTCTTCCTGTGTTTCTTAGCCCTAACCTAGGATGGAATTCGTGTCAGAGTTCCATCCTCGGGAGTCCTTTTACATCCGCCGATCGAGCAGGTCATGGTCATTGTCGCTCCCCCTCTCTGTCACCACGCCGGAGAAGCGTAAACATACGAAGTCTAATTTTGTGTTGTGTTTAAAGTTTAACTTGTCTTCCAGACTTTCTGTAACTAATAATAAAAATAAAAAGAACCTTTTGTACAAATTTCAACAAGTGTTTAATTTCCCGTGCTGCAGTGCATAGCAGTTTCCTGAATATTTGTTTTATCGTATTATTGTTTTTGTAGTGAACAGTTTGTTGCGGCATCGCTCAGAGTTGTGTCCGGTGAACAGTTCGTGGGACGAAGTAGACTTCGCGCGCCGGCACCACGACTTCGAACCCTACAGTACCATCGCACCGCAAGAACTCCCCAGCAGTATATGGTTCGGGGTGAGGCTTTCATCGTCGTTTGGGTCCAAATCGAACCATTCTGGTGGATATTCCTTTTACCAACTCCACTCTCTACAGGTGCACTAGTTTACACCACTTCCTTTACTACCTTGTCTGGCGGTTTTGTTTGTTTCTCTGTCTGCTGTCCCGCCGCTGGTGTTGTGTTGTAAATAAAGCCATAACTTATTTGATCATCATCACCATCATCATCATCATCGGCACTACAACCGGGATTCGGTCTTGGCCTTATTTAACAAGTCTGAGGCTTGTTAAATTTTCCATAATAATTTGTTTTTCCGGGCAAGGTTATTAGCCTTGCGCCAATTCTCAAATCTCCCAACTCATTTGATACCCTTTCATAAAGCCATCAACGATTTTCGGAAACTGTGATTTCTTCTCGGTGTCCCTAAAGAATATAGCTCCTTGTCTGTGTATGTCCGTACACCATTTTCAAAACCATATGTAACTCCATTCACGGATATCTGATTCTTTGCTATCCACTGATTCTTGCTCTTGTTTCAAGAGCTTTAGGAATCCATTGATTTGTTTCAGCGCACCAGCGATAATATTCGTTTTCGCAGAGAATTAATTGACACTGTCGTCGGGTTGAACACCATGTTATTGCCAAGGCAGCCACTTTTCTTTGACATCAGACCACTTGTATTTGTACTGAGTCGTGGGATCGGTCTAAATAGCTACTCCCTCACTGAAGTAGGATACATTTTCAGCTTTGTTTCGCCAATTTGATGTTCCGGCGGAATGTACTGTATGTGGAGTTGTCAATTCTTTCTTTTTTTTTCTCCTTCCGGGTCTACTTGAAGCTCGTTCTGTTGGTGGTTTAGGTTTAGGTTCATTTCTTGTTGCTTCGATGACGTCTAACGGTCAATTCCGTCCCTTCTTTCTTTGCCCTGCCGTAGTTGACAAATCCCACTGGCCGCTGTTCCTGGCCTCGCACCCGTGCCAGTCCCACCCCAAACTGTTAATTGATGTAACTGCTTCTGTGTTTCTCTTTTTCCTCAGCCTTCTTGTAACTATCAGGCCCCAGTTGTCCTCACCAATAAGAAATTTCGACTCTTGCTGGGTGTAGATCAGCAGGTCTCTGAGGTCTCGTAGGTGCTTTCATCCTTCAAACGTCTCTTTCCTCACCCCTGCTTCGAAAATTTAAAATTGAGGAGGGTTCTTACCTCGATACAACTTCCAGTTCGTCTATGGGCTCCCTTGATTCGCACTTGAGCTTTTTGCGAGTCGTTCCTCCTGATGCCGAGTCCACCGACTGCCTCTAGAACGAGCGCTTCCTGTTCGCCTTTCGCACAGATTGACAACTCCAGCAACGAAATGGTGGATCCCCCACCAAGCAGAGCCAATACCCGGGTCGATCCCTTAGGTCCGTAGAGATCCACTGGAACTACCTTTAGGTATGATTTGGTGCTACTGGCGGTGCGCATGGCAGTAACCACCTCTCCTCTAGTTTGCTCGGGATTGTTGTTTGATGGAGAGATGTCATGGCGTGACCTTCCTTCTCTTCTTGGTGCCATCCTCGGTGAAAATTCGCTTGGGTAGAGAAGGCCTGGTGCCCTCTTCCGCACTTAACACACCGTGGTGCCTTCCATTCAGATTGTCGGTGTTTGAACCGAAGGCATTTAAACCAAAGTCATGCCTTTTTCGCCAGATCCCACTTCTCACCAATACTGGCCCCCTCAAACTTGGGGCATCTGGAGACTTCGTGTTCTTTGAAACAAACTGGACACTCTGATTTGCTTCCGTTCCTAGGTGCGCCACTTTCTCGAACGGTGTGAATTGCCTCCTTCCCGGGTCCCGCCCTCCTTGGAATGGTACATATTGATAGTAGCCTCCTTTCGGCACCCAAAATACTTCGGTTGGGACGAAATCACCACACACGTTTGCCTCCATTCTCACGAAGTCGCTGAAAACCCTCAGTTCCAGCTGGTCTCCACTTCGATTGCTGTGGGGATACATGAACCACCTGTACCTCATGGATGACGGCATCTTGCCAGTCAGTTCCTTTATCGTCTCAGGTGAATTCAAATACTGCTTCTTGCCCAGGGCCCTGGTGGTGGCCGTGGGGTTCGTCACCCGGCCGACGAAGACTCCAATCTCGTTCTGGTCCACTGTCACTCAAGACAGTCCCTTTAATATCGTTAGCTCCGCCAGGGCTAGCACTTCCGACCTTCCAAAGGGAGTCTGCAGTCCCTTCATTACCTCTTGTGGGTCCTCGGCAAAAAATAGGAGAGTTCTAACTGCTTCTCTCGCCTCTCCCCGAAGAGCTCTTCAAAAACGCGCCAAGTTCTGCGCGTGTGTGAATCCAACGGCCGTATCTTCGAACGATCTCCCGAAAGCCAGCCATTCTTCGCTGGCACCGTTGAAATGAGGTAACTCGATCATTTGCGTCGCCTTGAGGTAATTGTTCCGGGAGTGCTCGCCAGAGCCTGGCTATGGCTTGGGGCAGGTCTTGGTTGTCGCTCCTTTCCTCTCCGTGGTGCCGCGATCTGTCTTCGCGAGTAAGCCCCTCTCGCCTTTCTTCGGGCAGCCCCGTTAGACTGTCCCATGGATCCCAAGGAATCTGCTTGTACTCACCATCGGTACCCTCGCTTTGACTAGTCTCGTCCTCGGAACTGGCTCCCACCAATTCAAGTCTCGCTCGTGTCACTCTCGTCTACTCTACTATATACTATATATATATATATATATATATATATACACTATAGAAGAGAAAATGGCATGATACGTTGCGCTAATGTTCTAATGACAGAATTGATCGACTCACAGCTGGGTCCCCAATAAGTTTGACCTGACATTGATTTTGTTCCCAAGCGAATGCTTGCACTCTTTGGTAGAGGAAAGAGGGGGTTCCGCTTGGGATCTTCTTTTGCATGGGGATGTGCAAAAGAAATTGGTGATAGATGAAATTGTTTCCCTATGTAGAAATAGCATCGTCCACCCATGCTTTGCTGTTGCCAACCAGCATGAAGATTTTGATTTCAGGTAGGTAAATCTTATATAGGGGACTCGGGGAATGGCGTTTTTTAGACCAGAAAAAAATACGAATCAGTTTAATGATTCGGTGGGCTTTTAATTATGTAAAAATTCGTTCTCCTCTTTTATCTCTTTTTTTCTTTCTTTTTGTTTGGTGTAATTTGTGATCAACACATTGCTGAGAAAAGCTAAGCAACTAAATATATAGGGGACGAGGTTAGGGCTTAAAATTATGGGATTTATTGTTTGTTTCTCCAATTAGTGCGGAAGGTGGAATTTAATAAATGACTTCTAATCGGACAAAGCAGTAATATGTTGGAAAAATCAAGGCAATCGAAGCGTGTATAACATGTAGGGACAGAATTGAAGACCGTGCTTAACTCCATTGAAACTTGCTGGGTAAACACAAGTGCTGACTGCCATCAGTTTCCACGTGATAACAGCCCGGCTAAGGAGGCACTATACATAAACAATTTTTACGATCTGTAGTGCTGCTGATGCCCTACCATCATCCCACAACCCCAATATACATGACCCATTATCCCATTTCCCTATACATTACACACCCAATATCCCATCTCCCAATATACATATCCCATCCATTATCCCACAACCCCAGTATAACGATTCCAAAAATCGTCATAGCAGCTGGAATAGCGGTTGTCCAATATAACGCTTTCAGAATCGTCACTCTTAGCATTTGCTATGTTTGCTTGGTAACTGCTGCTAAGAAGAACAAATTCCGGCAACACAAGCAAAAAAACCAAAAGCGAGCAAGCAGTAGCTTCTCAGAATAATATACCTTTGTATCACAAGCCAAAGCCCCAAAATCGAGCAACCGTAGCAGCTGCTCGATTGTGATTGGCCAAACAATGCTCATGTGTTTCGGCTTTTAGGTACCTAGAGAGGAAGACGATCCTTTTTCCCAGGTTCGACTTCGTTCATCGACGAAATTTAACAAAAAAAAATCAGTTTAGTTTCACACGCAGACTCAAAAGGTCGAGCAAGGAAAAAACAAAATCTCGGAAAGTCGGCATGTTACAATTTTTAATATGGAACAAAAAACCAAACAGTTTTTGAAAATATCTAAATCTAAAATCTAATGATCGTCGTAGGTTTTTCATTAAAGATAAAGTTTTGATTAGTTTCGTAGTTTTAACGGTAGTAGTAGTTTGAACAGACTTTCTACAAACAACTGTTTGTTCAGCCTTAATATTGGGGTAGGGGAGTAGTACAAATTAAAATCTGGAAACTGATATGTTTCGGAATTATACATAAAAAGGATAATAAGGACTCCGCGCACTCGAAAAACCGCTAATTTTGCTTCGCGAATACGCTCTGAAAAATGACTTTTTAACGACTTTCTTCCACTCATAATCGATCTTTATGTTTCTGTTTAAACCAATATAAATAAAAAAAACTTGAACAAAAAGTCACAAGGTGATATTACCCTTAACATAAACATCCACGTGGTACACTCAACGGCTACCCACCCCTAAAACTCACCCTTTTGGGGGGCCACCCCCCACCGTTAACAGGATTCACCTTCATGTGAGGCCCCATATGTTGATTAATCCAAATCAACATATCCAATCCAACGAGTACCTGTAAAAGTGCATTAGATACAAAATGCATATACGGGCAAATCATGCAATCCAGATACCACATCTGGGGAAAATCCATTACGGCACAAAGAAAATAATGTGCTACTCAAAACATAATGTGCTTCTCAATCCCAGAAGCACGCGCACTCGTCTCCTCGATCCAACCCTAAGACGGCCCACCAAACCCTCTTCCAAGCCTAGTTTCAACCAACCCTTCCGCACTTTATATCACCTAGACCGCACTCCTTCTCCCAACCCCTCATCCGCACACACCCGCAATGTCGTCCATCCCAACACCGACCTAACCACTCCCCGCACATCACATCCTGTCCCTAACCCCAGGCCCTTTCCGTTCTTTAAACTAAAAACAGGTGCTAAATACACCTTTCCAAAGATCGCACACTCTCATACCATTAGCGCCCCCCCCCCCCCCCCCCCCCCCCCCCCCCCCCTTGAAAGCACATCCCATTTGTCCACCGAACACTACTCAAGATCGAATCTCTTACCCCCTCGTCCCATTTCCCCTTCACGACCTAGCCCCGCACCCCCCGACCACCACTTTTTGATCCCTTCCTACCGCCCGCCGTCAAGATCACACAACAATCCCTTAAGTCATCTGAATGCCGCTATGCCCTCTCGAAGCTTCGAAACAGTCGGACCTACGATAACGTCCGCATCTATCTAGCTCACCTTCATGGCAAATCTGATGCAGTCTGCTACGAAGGCAAAACGAAAACCAGTGTTAAGATTTCCATTCAGCAGGAAGGGCTCCCCACCGCTTTCCCTAGCCTTCATAATTTGTATATGAAGCCTTCATAATTTGTATATGCAGCATATGCATATATATTCCCCCCCCAAAAAGTAACAAGAGACCTCTCGGTTTTTCGACAATTGGTCTCCTACGCAGCGAACCCACAAAAAAGAAGTTTTTTCGGACCTAAACGGCTATCCAACCCGCTTTCTACGGGGTCTCCCAATACTCTTCCCCTAATCATTTACTACAAAAATGTCAGAGGACTGCGGTCCAAAACCCATTCGATCTTACAAAATACTCACTCCTTTCCCCTTGATATATACGCACTGACCGAAAGGACCCTCACCCCCAGTATCAATAGTCTGGAACTGTTCGTCCCCTCCTTCAAAGTTTTTCAGGACGACGAGGTCCATCATTCTGGCCCTGACACCCCCTGCCGAGGCGTGCTGCTTGCCATCCAAAACGGACTTACATCTTCTCTTATCACCATCTCTTCTTCTCCCAACCTCGACTATGTCGCAATAAAAATTGAACATAGCTCAAAGTCCGTGTACGTCGTCTGCTTTACATACCGAGTTATACGAACTCGCTATTGCTGCAATCGACCGCATAACTGAGCCCAGTTCTTCCCAAGATGACATTGTTGTCCTTGGCGATTTTAATCTCCCCCATCTCCAATGGACGCTGTCTGACGACTACTCCCACTATATGTCAAACTCCACTACTACTAAGGAATGTCTCTTTATAGACATCCTCATTGACTCTAGGCTTTGCCAAGTAAGCAATGAACAAAAACATCTGGTCAGACAACTTGACCTTGTGTTCACGACAGACCTCTTTAATTCCTTAGTCGTTCCTAGTCCCCACACCCTCTCAACAATTGATAACCACCACCCCCCGCTTCTCGTATCCTTATACCACGACTACTCATCCCACAGCACAGCTCCCCCTACGAATTTTCTTTCAACTTCCGAAAAGCCATTTTCCGCCTCATAAATGAGTACCTCAGCAATATCACACTCCGCGTAAATAATATAAGTGTAGAGGACGCTACAGCCTCGCTCTCCACAGAAATCCAGAACGCCATATCCCTATATGTCCCATACTCCCGACACTGGTTATCATTCTCATCGCCCCCATGGTATAACCACAAACTACACACCCTTCGTAACAAGAGGAATAAGTTGTGGAACACTTTCCTAAACACGCGTTCTCTCCTTGACTACTCCCACTATCTGGGTTACTTTTACCAATTCACCGAGCTTTACAGCTCCCTCTACCACAATTACCTTGCCAAAGCTCAATTCAGCCTGATCAACGACCCCGAATCTTTCTTCCACTTCATCAACCACAAACGGCAATCTGATGCCTATCCCACCTCCTTTTTCTACTCCTTCTTCAAACTATCCTTGACGGACGACTCGTTCGAGCCTAACCCCTCCTACTTTACTGGCATGTCTGAATTCTCCCTCGGCCCTCTCATCCCTCTACACATTCAACAACACCAAGTCATAAAAAAACTTGAAGAACTGAAAGACGATTTCAGTCCCGGCCCAGACGGACTCCCTGCTATCCTCTTAAAAAAATGTTCCTCTTCTCTCTCTCTTCCGCTCGCGTCAATCTTCAATCTATCCCTTGCTCAAGGTCTATTCCTTGACTTTTGGAAATCCACTTAAATAACCCCCATACAAAAGAAAGGAAAAAAACGATATATCCTATTATCGTCCCATTGCTAAGCTTTCACACATTCGTAAACTGTTTGAAGGCCTACTATATGAGGCGTTATGTTTTCGCTGCGCACCCATCATCTCTCCGAACCAGCACGGTTTCCTCTCAGCCAGCTCCACTACTACTAACCTTGTCGAATTCACATCCCATACACTCCTTGACCTAGAAAACGGCGATGAGGTCGATGTAGTCGCTACGGACTTTAGCAAGACATTCGACAAAATCTCCCATAACCTAATTCTTTTCAAGCTATGTTCCCTCGGTTTCGAACCCCTGCTGATTAAGTGGGTCTCATCCTATCTCAGTTATCGAACCTGCCGCGTGCGATTTAGATCTACCGTCTCCGATCCTTTTTTCGCAACCGGAGGTGTCTCCCAGCGCAGTCATCTCGGCCCTCTCCTATTTATCCTAACCATAAACGACATAGGCTCTTGCATTAATCACTCCTTCATCTCGCTTTACGCGGATAATTCCAAAATTTTTAAGACAATCCGCTCTCCCCTGGACTCCTCACTTCTCCAATCGGATCTTGACAACTTCTCGACTTGGTGCCAAAATAACTGCCTAGAAATGAATATCGCCAAGTGTCACACAATCACCTTCTCTCGAAAGAGTTCCCCCACTCACCCACGCTCCTACCTCTTACTGAACCAACCGATAACATCGGTTGAATTGATTCGCGATCTGGGCGTCCTATGCGACAACAGATGCATACACAATACACAAGCGAATAGTGAAGAACACCGAACGAAAATCGAATAAGAAAATATATCAGAGCCGTATACCATAGCGATAACAAAACAATTCACATCAGTGGAATATACTTGAGTTTAAAAATCGAATTCAAAACACGGCCAGTAGCCTGGTGTGTTACGCTTGGGTTCAATTTTTTGTGATTCTAACTGTCATAGCGTCAGTTCGAATCACACGCCCTTCACTATCATTTCAAATGCTATAAGTCGGCTCCCTCTAATCAATCTAAACACACTTGAAGAGCGCAGAATCCATGCCGGCATCATCTTTGTCCATCGCCTTCTGTTTGGCTCAATCAATTCCCCAAGCTTGCTCTCCACATTAACATTGCACACAAACCCCCGTAACGTACCTAACCCTCGGCTGTTTTACGTGCCCGCTCATCACACTTCTTACGGCACTAACGAACCCATCTCGCGTATGCTACGACTGGCAAACTCTTTCCTCACCTCCCTCGATTTCAACATCTCCACTCCCGCTCTTAAACGACGTCTCAGAATAAACCCGTCCTAAATCCGCCCTCTCCCTCCAATAACCCCTCTACCCTGCAATCCTCTCCTCACCCTCCCTCAAAATAGTTGTCCCCTACACCTTTTCAATGTTTATGATTATCAGGAAATGTACTGCGAAACATACCTCATGTCTATCAAAAAAGATCTATTAGGGGTAAACAATGGATGTATCTTTCGGTCTGCATGACCGAAAGAGAGATAAGGGTGTGTGTGTATGAACGTCGTCCGGTTTTGGAGATTCTATCAGGGAGTCTGATTAAAACCATCGTCCAAAACGGACGTAAAAGCGAAAGCTGATCGCGCGTAAATTCCTTTTAAAAAAGTAAGGTGATTAATACCCGTCATCGAAGACGGAAGAAAAAGTCGCGACTAACTCTTTGACGGTGGTTGCCGTACGACTTCGTCGAGTTCCTTTCGCGGATAATATTTATCCCCCCGGAAAATATTCCATTTAAAAACATCGTGCAATAATTCGAATCTTTTGGATCATCATCATCATCATCATCGGCATTACAACCGGGATCTTGGCCTTATTTAGCAAGTCTCGAGGCTTGTTAAATTTTCCATAATAATTTATTTTTACGGGCAAGGTTATTAGCCTTGCGCCAAGAATCTTTTGGATACGTTTTCTAAATTCAATTCAGTGTCAGTGTTGTGTTTTCACTCAGAATCCAAACATATAGAAGACTGTTTTAGAAAAACTGAATTTGGTGAATTGGCCGATTTTGGCCGATTTTGGCGATGGTACTCGTGAGTGGACTGGTAGCGTCCCGCCGCAGTCCACCGTCACGTCGATGGTCGATTATGGGAGAGCCGCCCGTCCTGAAGAGTGTTGAAGGCGGAAGGGGCTTGGGCGGCCCGGGGGGTTCGTGATGACGAGATGGTTCCCTTCGGTGTTGGATGCAGTTATCGTTGCTGGCCGTGTGATCTGGGGCTACGTCCACTGGCGCCTGTCCGAAGTTAGCGGCTGGAACGATGCGGTCGGTTGCGGGTGAGGCCGCAACGTTCATTCGGATGCAGCGGTTGGGACTCGGTCGGTCCCTGGATACTGGGGAGCGCCGCCCGCCAAACGGGGCATTGCGCGGTCCGTGGTTGATGGTGGTAGCGGGACGTATGTACTGCATTCGGGTTCTTCGGTGTCGACGTCGACGACGTCTCCTCGTTGCCCCCTGTGGGGACATGTCAGCAGTCGTATGGTCGACCAGTTCCTCTCGGTTGGAGTTGTAAATTCGCAACCCACGAGGACCGGCCATGTGACTGGTCAAGATTTGTTTTCTATTAGAGGTGTATGGGCCGAGCTAAGGTGCACCCGTCAATATCCATCCTTAATGGGTGTCCTGGGCGATGATGTCCGAGTGGTCAGACTTCCTTAATCCTGCCTTAATGATGGCCGGGTACAGGTTGGCGCCGATGATCACATGCACCTTTTCCCTGGGGGGGATGTCCGGGGCGCAAGGTCTAGGCCTGTTGTGACGGCGAGGTCGCCAGGCAGGAGTCGAGGGGGTGGCCCGTACTCCGACAGGTGAGGCAAGATAAAAGCGTTGGTCGTCCAGCCCCTAGCGCCGTCGTGACGAGACATTATCGTGATTGACGAGTGGGCCTTTGCGGTATGGCCAAAACAAAACCCAAAACCTGCATTTGATTGAATAGTTTTGACTCTGTTCGCTGTGACGATCATTCAGTGTTGTTTCTCTCAGATTCCGAACATTAAGAAGATTGTTTTAGACAAACTGAATTTTGTGAGTTAAATTATGTACCCAACTTAAAGGGTTTAAAACCAATTTTTTTTTTTTTTTGATAAATACAGTGTCGGTAGATTAAGAACAGTCACGTGTGTTTTACGTCTCTGCGAGTGTGCGTTTTCTATCTCTATGTGTGCAGTGCATATATAAATACACAAAGAATTTGATAACACACGCGAAGCAAATACAAATACACAAAACACATGTTACCAAACAACAAAAGCATAATCCACGTTTATTTCCTCACCAAAATCGGGTTGATGTTGTAAGATTTCCTTGTTACTATCCCTCCATCCTTGTATTACAGTTAGAGGCTACTTGCACACATCCAGTTGATTCTGTCATTGTTGATAGTACAGCCCCTTTTCCGATATCCCAAAATCCGAATTTATATTCCAATGAATGCGGGTGAATCTGGTCGCAAGAAGGAAGTCAAAAGGCAAAGACATGATAAAGAACATACATGGTTTATCTCACAAGTCAGCGTGCCTGCCACCACATTGTTTTATTAATGTCACATTTGATGCCTCCATCGGCGCTATATATATATATATATATATATATATATATATATATATATATGCTCATATATATATAGGCTCCTCGATAGTATAAAGGTTAGTATCCCCGCCTGTCACGTGGGAGACGGTTCGATTCCCCGTCGGGGAGCCTCTGGCGCAAGACTAATGGCCTTGCCCGGAAAAACAAATTATCATGGAAAATTTAACAAGCCTCAGTACTAGCTAAATAAGGCCAAGATCGGTTCCCGGCTGTAGCGCCGATGATGATGATGACATATATATACATACACATATATATATATATATATATATATATATATATATATATATATATATATATATATATATATATATATATATATATATATATATATATATATATATATATATATATATGTATTTTGCCGCCCGGAGAAAACTATTTTATATAATTTACAGATATATATACGAACATACACCCTAAAAATGAAATTTATTCAAAACCAAAAGGAACTCTAACGAATTATAAAACATATCTTTGAAGGATTTAAAAAGTAACAAGTCAATGTAACTAACCCGTCAATTCCAAAATATTCCTTTTTAAAAGAACATCCACGTATATATTCGTATGAAATTCCATTATCCCCATAAAGTTCCTCTCTAAAGCAACTCTGTTCAAAACCAACCTTTCCCAAACAAATAGCTTTCTAATCCCCATGCAAACGAAAACAAAGCCGAATACGTCTTACTTCCCAAACAAAGATCAATATCCATATATCCACACAATCTGCAACGATTGCCTAAACCTCATTGTAAAGGATCACTTCTCTATGACAATACATTTGGACCATACAATTTTTCAAAATACCACTAAACCACGCATCCAACGAAGAAGAAAACAAAGCCCAACTAAATGGAAACAAATACCTCTCGTTGTGTTACCCTTACGTGGCTGAGACAGAGTAAGCATAGATCCTGCCCTTTCCTCCCCCATCTCATACCAACCGCACTTATCCAAATACAATTTAGAAGTATCTAGTAGTAAGCCTTGTTTTATCTACCATAGTATTACATTTATTGTATCACCCGACAGACGCACATACACTGCCAGTTTGAAGAAATTCAAAGACACAAGGATAATAACTACAAGAGAATAAAAGCGGTCCACAAAAATTCAACCCCCTTGTGGTATGTCCAGCATAATTGCGTTCCTCTGTAGAGGACTCCCACCTTGTGACTGAAGTGAATGTTGGAAGACTTTCGCGCATCACTGTCCAAAATTAGGCATGCGCGGTTATGCAGGATAACAACGTGCTAAGGAGAGCAACCAGAAGGCACGAAGCTGGTGAATGTTGACGAGCAGTAGCGTCCCGTTGATCCTGGTATTTTTGGTATTGTGCCATCGGGATATGTTGCCAGCAACACGCTTCCTGTTTGCACCCTCTCAGGGAGATGCTAGCTCTGAGTGATGCACATACACAATGACAGGCTCGTTCCCTTGGTGACAGAACGAATTCAGTTTGTTGAAGAATACCAAGTTCGCCAGGTGACTCTATGACTCGTCCTTGCTCGGCTTCACAATCAGTTCGTTTCATTCGACGATAAGGAACGTTGCAACTGTATTTTCGATTATAAAAACAAAACACGTCCATTTAGCAGGATGCAGTCAAGTTTTCGCACCAGAAGCCAAGAAACGACGAATGTGTGTTTTTAAGTGAAAACAAAATCTTTCTACAATTGTGGAGGGCGTTTTTCCTGTCGTGGTGTTTCGTGTACATGAGGAAGTATTCGGTAGATCCTTTTGCTAATTGCTTATCCTCCGGGGAGGATTAAAAGTTGAAAACTTTCAAAATGTGATGTGCTCCCGGAAGGAGATGGGGCAAACGTTGGCTACACAAATATACACAAAATAAACTCAAGGAAAGTAAAAGGAAAATGCCAGTGCAAGTGAAGTTTGTTTCGTGCATCAGGTGGCCCAAGCACAAGTCTGTGGGCATTTTTGAAAATATGTAATCAAAACAGACCATCGGTGAGGTTTCGAGTCCTTTTGAATAGTGCACCGAGAGACAATGGAAATGGATGTGAACTTATCAGCGAAGAAAATTGGCGCTATCGAGAGCGTGGTGAATGGTGGCGTTGGCATCGGTATCGCGCCCGGTTCTCCAATTGCCAAATCCGGTTGTTGCTTGCTGCAACTAAATTTCGGAGCACGGCAGCAGCGCACTCCTCAGGAAGTATACTTCGAAAGTCGGGGTAAATCTTGCAAAAAGCTGCTGAAATTCAACGGAAACTCAAACAAGGTTAGTACGATGGTTTTGTAGAGGTTATTATATATTCACAGGTTCCCAGTGATGACATTCCATAACCTCTATCGGGTTGAATTCCCTGTTAGTGTCGCAATCTCGCTCTGTCTATTTATTTGCTCTCAATAATCGTCCTTTGTGGAATGCACACAAGCAATCCACTGCATAGTAACATGTTATTATGCTAGGATATGCCACTTTTGGCATGCTTATCCTGGTTTCCTCCTTTTTGTTTATCCAAGAGCTTCAATATTGAGGTATTCATGTCATACTCTGGTTGCAGGACACACAAGGCACATAATGAATGACGAACTGGAGGAGGTCCTTCCCTTTTTCTTCCCTCATTCAATTCCGAAACACTTGCTGTCCGTCCTGCGGAAACAACTTAGCATCTAAATCTGAACTTAATATTCCTTTTCCCTCTTCCCACTGCTGTGCTGTCCTGGATTTGCCGAGGAAAGCATTTGCTTTATTTCATTCTATTCATCCAACCTAACTGTGTTATCCACTGCACCTCTAGATGATTCATTTGCCAGACATCTTTGTCTGCTTGGTCGACGAGAAATCTTAAAAATTTCACTTCGTCCTTGTGACCTGCCAATGCGTCTAGCTTACATTATACATGTGAGTGCATTGAGTAATATAATCCCCCATTCATTCGGCTTTCCAGTCCTTGAAAATCCCACAATGTGCTTGTTGCTACCGCCCTTGTACTCACCTCGATAAATGAATGACAGAGATTCAGGTAAACCCAATCCGCGTCTACAAAGAGATGGCCAGGCAAGTGGAATTTAATTTCATATTTTATCATCCCATAAACGTCGAAGGACCCTCTTTCAATATGGGGCCTGAAAACCCGACAACCAAAAACCCAGCCATAATCAACCTATGAATACTTGACCACTGTGGCGAGCCAAGGCGAAACAGGCAAACACAAGTATTTATATCCTCTTTGATAAATTAACAGATGCTTATCACAGGACACTCGCCGAAAAACATGGGGTTACAGACGATAGAGTGAAAATATGCCTAAGACTAGCAATGATAGTGCGATACGAAGAATCCGACGGCAGACTGTCTGGCTGCGGATTATTTTTGGGTTAAGTAGCTAAAGAGAGGCGATAATTTTGCCAAAGACTGAAGGTATTAAAGTAAATTAATACTCGATTGCTAAACAATGTTAATCTGGAAAAGGCTGTTAGTGTTTATCGTGAATGTAATGTAGGGGATCAACTTGCAATAAGTCAGAAGAGACAGTCTTAAGTTGTTAAGATTGAGAACTATAACACCCCGGTTGCTATTCATTTGTAAGTTCTTGAAGGTGGTATCTTTTGAAAGCGATAAACCAAAGTCCTCTATCAGTCAGATGGAAGCATTGATTAATTTGTTTTTGTTGAAAAAAAAATTGTTTACAACTCGTAGCTGGACATTTTTACAGATGTTGTAAGGAATTAATTTAGCTGAGTGCTGTCCATTGGGGACAGAAAAATGTCGAATCATTCGAATTTTGATAATGTAGCTATATTTAAAGCTGTTTGTACAAAAACAAACTTACCCACCTACACGTACAAACAATTTGATATTATCAAAACATATTTGTGTTTGGTTGTAAAATCCTTCTATCTTTCCTTCCCATTCACATACTTATTATTGCTTTTAATTATCAGTTTAAAACTGCGACGAAGTGAAGAACGTGGTTCGAACCCAGTTTATGAGAATGTCAATATATCAGACCACGACCGCGTGTGCACGGATATTGTATTTTCTCGCAACTTAAGCTGTGGATTTCTATGTTAGTCACTCTGGTGTACGACTCTGATGATTTATTTTTGAATTTTCTTTTAGTGCTGTGTTCTCTTTTGTTCAATAAAGTTCAAGAGAGTTCAAGCTCACCTTTTCGTGAGTATAATTCAAATTATATGTACTAAACCATCATAATTCCATTTAGAAACTATAAACATTTAATTACTATGGATGAGGACCCTAAACAAATGTTGATACATTTAATAGCAATTAAGAGGGGGATTGGGCTCCTCGATAGTATAGTGGTTAGTATACCCGCCTGTCACCCGGGAGACCGGGGTTCGATTCCCCGTCGGGGAGCCCCTGGCGCAAGACTAATGACCTTGCCCAGAAAAAATAAATCATTATGGAAAATTTAACAAGCCTCAGGTCTTGCTAAATAATGCCAAGACCGGTTCCCGGTTGTAGTGCCGATGATGATGATGATGATGAAGAGGGGGATTGGAATTAACCTTCGTGGGTGTACAGGAAAAGCCGTACGTACTCCCACAGAACTGAGATAGGTTTCGGAAATTAGAAACCCTCCTATTATTGTATCAAGTGTGCATGAAAGTGATTACGTGGTGCCCTTAATTATCAAAGAATGGATCCTTCTTTTTACAAAACATGCATACAAAACGCGTGTTCTACACTGTCCAAATACAGTGTGAGTGGACCAAGATTACATTAGTTTAAGTCTTTTCTTTCTTTCTTTGCTTATCGGGTACATTACAGTCCTGCGATTGATTTTTCTGACTTATCTGTTAAAATACCTTTTGTTTCGTGACTGATATTTTATTCCGTTACAGGCCTTTGGCGGTTTCCCCAAACCCCACTGTCTACTTACCCGAAGAACCCCCATAACTACGACCCAACCTTCATTAAGTTTTCGCTAATGCAATCGTATTAGCACCTGTAAATGCTTCACGTAACAAATGACCAAATGTATTTAGCAAAAAGCTTCTGGAAGAGAATTCTTACCTGCATCCATTTATTCGAATTCAAAATTCCTTTTAAGAATTCTGTTCCAAACAACATATCCCTGAAAAGAAAGCTTATTGGTTCACATATAATGTAACCGCATAATCAGGGAATCTTAACCTCGAGTTGGCTATTCCCAGCCTCACATGTTTACAACAATGTCTTACATACACATTGGCTGGCGATTCATTGTCCAACTGTCAAAGCAGCGTCGGGCAGTTTGTTTGTTCAGCTGGCATTTACCCGACCATGATCCCTCGTCTAAACGAATAAACCATCACAAATTTCGTTCCTTGCCACAAACGAATTTCCCTGCATATACAAATGCAAGCAGGGGATTCGTTTCGGCCACCGACGCAAGATACAATATACAATTCTAATTGTATAAAGTATTGTAATCCATTAGCACCTCTTTCTAATGGCTATTTACACAAGGGCATCACTCAACCAAGACTTTTATGGTGCCCTCGTCCCATCTTTTATCTTAACACCATGTCTTCGATGCATCGTCGTCTATTTATTTAGCCGCGATGCACATCCTAGACAACGATTTATACGGTCACTTTGTCTTTTAATTTCCCTGGATCCGTTCCTCGTGGCCCCGAGGCATGAGCAAACAAAGATCCAGTTGGCATCCAATGAGATTCGGCTTGTTTGCTTAGCCGACCTCACATCGTATGGACGCACATTATGCCCTTTCTTTGTTTTAGATTCGTTCTCATGGTTTTGTCCCATGAATGAGCCAATGTTCACACATACATGTGAACCTTAATTTGAGGGAGCCGGTTTCACTGGCCGAATTTCTATTGATAGCGATTTAATATTGTTAAGTCGTATACCAACCACCGATCCGGTTGGTGCGTCTTCCGCTCTCCGTGGTGCTGCGGAGACGCGTATACATCACGTAGCCGAGTTTTCAGTCGAGTGTGTGCTAATTTCCAATTTCTAATTTTTAAGCGGTTGTGTTTCAGTGCGTGGTGTCTTCAGAGTTAAACGAAATTTATTGTAGTTGTGATATTAAAATAAAATAACGTCTTCATAATTTGAACAAAAGTAATTTATCAACTGTCTTAAATGTTAATTCCAGTTTATTGTGGTTGCGATATTAAAATAAAATAACAGAAAAACAATAAAAACAATCACCACCAACAATCGCATGTATTTTGATGTGTTTTCCTTCCTTCCGGACTTACAGCATTTTGGTTTTCTTTTGTTGCCTCTTCCGTGTAACCTCTTAGTGAACGAGTGGGTTGGTGGCAGAACTCTCGCCCATGCTGGCGTCGCGACCATCCTCCCCACAGGCCCTTTCGAAGATTTCTAAATTCCCTACCACGGAAGGAAACCTGTAAGTCGGAATAAGTCTAATAATTTTTGTTGGTTTTTTTTTTTAATTACACTTCTCTCGGGAGAGGCGAACCTATAGCGTCGAGTGGGCGCCCCGAGATTCTACCAAATAACTGTTGCACCTCTTTTTGAACAGTTACAGGTTGTAACGCTCCGGGAACACTCGCGTGGGAATGGAGTTTCACAGCTTCGCCGCTCTGTAACGTAACGAGTTCTGATGCAGAGATGTTCGTGTTGTCGGGAGATGAACCGCAAATTGGTGCGATCTGTCGGATCCTCTTATGGAGCGCATATAAACCGAATTGCGCGGAACAATACCACAAATCTCCGAATAACAGTACCCGTGATAATATCTGTAGAACAGACAGAGGTCGGCTACGCGCCTTCGATGTGATAGCGACCGTAGTATCGAAGTCAGTGCCGAGTCTCCGATCAGGCGGATCACTCGTCTCTGTATGCTCTCAAGTAGGTCGAGGGTATGTTAAGGAGCCGAGTTCCAAACATGAGAGCAATATTTGAGCGCGGGTCTATTTTGGGATTTATATAGGAGAAGAAGTTAGGCCGGAGTAAAATATTTTGTGGCTCTAAAAAGATAACACAGTTTTCCTGGGGCTGACCTGGCAATACTCGACACGTGTTTATGCCATGATTCATTCCCACAGACCGTGACGCCGAGCAATTTCAAACTTTCCCCAGCCTCGAGGGCCTGGCCATTCATCATCAGCTGTGGAACCGATGATCCACTTTTCTTTGTGAATGTTGTGTATTGTGACTTCGCTGCATTGAAGTCGACGAGGTTGGCCCCTCCCCACTGCAGGACCCTATCTAGATCCTGATTCAGAGAGTCAATCTGTCTACATCTCAGCTGATGCGACGCAGATCCACCAATCGGCCGAACACTCGAAAAGGAGGAAACAAGCCTACTATCATCCGCAAAACTGAACACTTTGTTATCCGTTGTCTCCAACAAATCATTTATGTGAAGCAAGAACAAGCTTGGGGCGCAAGACTAATGACCTTGCCCGAAAAAAAAAAACAAATTATTATGGAAAATTTAACAAGTCTCAGGACGTGCTAAATAGGGCCAAGACTGGTTTCCGGTTGTAGTGCCGATGATGATGATGATGATGAAGAACAAGGTTGGGGCCAGAATACAACCTTGGGGCACTCCCGAATTAACAGGATACAGATCCGAACACTCGCCGTCCACAACAACCCAGATCGATCGATTCTCAAGGATGCTCCTCGTCCAGTCGCAAAGCTGTTGGGAAAGTCCATATGAACGAAGTTTGCTGAGCGATGCCCCGTGCCAGACGCGGTCAAAAGCCTTAGAGATATCCAATGCGACCGCCCTTGACTCACCATGCCGTTCAATCGCAGATGTCCATATATCGGTTATAAGTGTCAAAAGCTCTCCCGTGGACTGCCTGCCACGGAATCCGTATTGACGATCATTCAAACGGTGATCTGAGTTTCCCAGTGGCGCCGAGACCTCTACGGTATAAATACTCGGTTCGGATGTCAAAAACAGATCCAGGGTGTTCGCACAATCGCATCCGGCACTCGCGTTGGCTCCCCCACGAGTCGAGTCAAGTTGTGGCTTACAGCAAACATCTCCGCCATCCTCCCAGCCTCGTCGGTTCTGTTAGAATGTAACAACCAGCCGGAATTGTGCACATTAAAATCGCCAAGGACAACAATTTCAGAAACTGGGTGGTTGATCTGTATCCAGTCGACGGTATATGAAAGATGTTCGAAAAATGTCGTCGGTCGATCGTCATTCGGGGAGCGGTAAAGGCAACAAAGAAATTTAACGGAATTCCTCAGCACGACCCTCAACCATATGATGTCCATATTATTGGGTTCCAACGCCTCCATCCTCTAGCTAGCCAGACGCAGACTGCGCTCTTAAAACGGAATCTCGAATGTAAGTCGTATTCTGAGCAACGAAGAAATGGCGAATCAGTTGACGAATCGACCTGGGTCTCAGTTAGGGCAAGGATATCAGGTTTCCTTGTTTGCAAATATTGGTGGACGGCGTTTACATTCGTATTGGTGAAACCGATGCCGCTGATGTTACAAAATGCCGTCACCTGTCGAGCGTGGGCTGAGCCTCGAAAGCGAGCCCGGTTATGCGATGACGAACCTCTTAAAGTTCCATTATTTATCATGATATCTGCATGACGTTTCCATCGCCCACTAAAGGTAGTGTTATCCGGACTAAACTTAATTAGCAACGACATAGTCAAGAATGAACTAATTACACTCGGGATTAAGTGCTTAGATGTTACAACCATCACCATAAATTCAACAACAAAAGGCTTGTACAAACACTACTTGTGCATTGTTTACATCCAACGCGGTACTATAAAACTAAATGAACTCAAACGTAACTTCTCTACATTGTTCAAAACTATCGTTCGCTGGGACTTCAAAAAACATCATCCAGGTAAGGTCACACAATGACATAATTGCCACCTTCACGGCCACGGCTCGATGCATTGTCACATAAATAGCTTCTGTACAATCTGTTCTGGAAACCACAAAACATCCGACCGCAAACCGAATGAGGTCATCAAGTGTGCCAATTGCAGTGGGCCACATAAATCCACCGATCCTGAATGCATTAGGCGAAAGTAGTACCTAGACATTCGCCGCAAATTATCCCCACGTGGACGTGGTACAGGAAATACAACTTTCCTACAGCCTCCGAGTGATAAACAGCAGCCACTGCCCGACCGATTCTCCATTGATAATTTTCCTCCACAACCGCAATCTGTGCGTCAACCTTCATTTCTTTCATCCACCTGGGCTTCTGGCCTCCGTCAAACCCAGCAACCTTCCAACAGTGATACGACACACACTAAGAAAAAAAGTCTAAATAATGACAACTTGTTCTCCATTAGCGAGATTAACTCTTTTCTTAATGAAGTTGTAACCAAGCTTAGTGCTTGTCACACTAAATCTGATCAATTTAACGTCATTACCTCATTAGCTATTAATTATCTATATTCGGGAAAATCATGTTAAGAAACTCTCTTAGTATCATAATTTGGAATGCGAGAAGCATCAAAACCAAAAAGCATGCATTTTTTAATTTCTTGATAAATTTTAATATTGATATTGCGCTTGTTTCGGAAACCTGACGCAAACAAGACATTTGTTTCTCTCATCTAAATTACATATGTTATCGCCTAGACAGGGTACATGCTAGTGGTGGAGGTGTCGCCAGTGTTGTGAAAAAATGTATAGAACATACCTTGCGTCCTTCATTGCACCTTAAATTAATTGAGGAAATTAGTATTGATGTAATATTAAGTGACAACTCCAACGTGAGTATTTTTTCGGTCTATTTCCCTGGAGGAAATGGAAACATTGAGAAATCTACTTACTTTAAACAGGATCTGCAAAAATTGTATAGACTCAACACTCGAAACAAGGTAATTATTGGTGGTGATCTAAACTGTAGACATCAGTCGTGGAATTGTCTTGGGGCAAACTGCTGGGGTAACATTTTACTAGATATTACTGGATCCACCCCAAGTTTTTCCATACTTTATCCAGTTCTCCCCACCTATATCCCATCGACTGCTAACAAGAACCGCTCAACTCTCGTTCTATATATCACTAATATTCCAAATTACTGCACAGTACCATTAACCCTAAATGCGTTAAGTTCATACCATCTTCCGATCAGCCTCACAGTGAATCATACAGTATCTGTAAATCGTTCCAGATTATACCACAACTATTCCGCCGCCAACTGGAATTGTTATAAATCAAATATAAACACGAACTTGGTTCTAGGTGATACCAGCCTAAATTCTATAACCTGCAGCGAGCACATTGATATCCTATGCAACAATTTTGTTTCTGTTATCAATAGAGCGGCCGATCTTGCGATACCTAAATGTTCCACTGCTCCAGTTGATAAGGCACCGTTTCCTGAAAATATCTTACATCTGATTAGGCTACGAAACTCTGAAAGAAGAAAATGGCTTCGTTATAGAATCGATTGCTTTCTAGTTAATGTTAAAGTCTTAAATAATATCATTAAAAAAAATCTCAGCATATAGGAACAAGTGTTGGAATAAACACCTTTCCTCTCTTGACAAAGCAAGCAAACCGTTCTGGAAAATATCAAAAATTACGAAAAAGAGAGGGGCAAGTATTCTTCCGTTTAAAGTTCACGACAAGTTGTTTATTTCTTCAGTGGAGAAATCGAACCTACTTGCTAACACGTTTAATAAGAACCACTCCATATCTATGCATCTAAGCGACGCGTATACTAAGGCTGAAGTTGCTAACACTATCCATGTACTTTCTCAATCACTAGCTGAAAGGACTTACGCAACTAATATTAGCATAGTTAAAGAATTGATAAAAAAATCGAAATCAAAAAAGGCTGCTGGTCTTGATAATATTAACAACAAATTAATTAAAGCACTTCCACCTGCTGCAAGTAACTATTTAACGTTCATTTTCAATGCTTGTCTTAGGAGCTGTTATTTTCCGGACTGTTGGAAAACAGCAAAAGTAATATCCCGAAACCCGGCAAACCGAAGAACAGCCCCGAAAGCTACAGACCTATTAGTCTACTTAGCTGTCTGAGTAAGCTCTTAGAACAAATTATTAAGGAAAAGATTGATCGTTTCGTAGAAGCAAATAACATCCGAACTTTCAGTTCGGTTTCCGTAGTGGTCACAGTACATTGGTGGATTGTTTTCTTCGTTCGAGAAAATATGTTGTGAGTATAGGAACCGACAAATACTCTACTCACCAAATCCACCATGGTGTACCCCAAGGCTCGGTCCTTAGTCCCATATTATTCACATTGTTTGTCGCAGATCTACCATGTCTAAGTGAAAACATTCAGATAGCTATGTTTGCCGATGATACGGCCATTTACTCTTCGGGTGCCTTATTCACTAATGTCTACAACTCTTTGCAAGCAGCTTTTGACAGACTAGCAGTATATTACAGGAAATGGAAAATAAAAATAAATGGTAATAAAACACAATCTGTCTGGTTTTCGAGATGTAGGAAACTCTGCTACTTACCAAATGGCACTAAACTCAGTATGTGTGCAGTTGATATTGATTGGTCCGAAGACTGTAGATATCTAGGTATTATTCTAGATAAAAAACTTGTCTTCCAAATACACATCACTACCACAATTGACAAAATAGACAAAGTCGTAAGAGTTATGTATCCATTAGTGTGTAGAAAGTCAAAGCTTAGCATCGAAAATAAAATCATAATTTTTAAAACCATTTTTCAAGCTATACTCCTGTCCGGCGCCCCTGTATGGTATAATTGTGCTCGCACACACAAAATAAAATTGCAAAGGTGTCAAAATAAAATATTGAAAATGTTGCTGAAATTGCCATGGCATTATTCGACACATGAACTACATGACAACGCTAACGTTAAACCGGTAGAATTCCTTATTGCCAATATCAATCGAAGCTTCTTCGTCATTGTTCTTTTTCTGACAACGTTCTCGTTTCCCGTCTTGCGTTATCCTAAATCACTACATATATACCCTGTCTATGAAAATTATATCGAGGTTATTATTACATAAAATAACAGGAAGCCTGTCTAATATTAATCTTAAGATTCAAATAAGAATTTTTTTTTCTTGTAGTTTTCCCTTAATCATTTATTATTTATTATTCATTAAAATTGTGCTATTGTCATTATACAGATTATTATAAAGGAATTGCTGTCCTAAAACTCTTAAATACTAGTTGTAAAATATATCTAAATGTAATTATCTACCTAATAAAAAAAAAAAAAAAATTGCGAACAAATTAGCGTTATCTTTTGAATTTGTGACTAACGTCCGCTGCCCGTCACTAACGGAGGAAAAGAGAAGGAAGTTCTTGCTGACAGCCCAGACCAGAAGGAATGCGAACCGTAATCTGCTCGCATTTTTTATCACACCAAGGTTTATCACACGCACTTGATGGAATGCGAAATGTAGATCTGCATCTCGAGAAGAATAATCTCTGTGACCCACTCCGCGCGTGCATTGACATCGGAGTATCCGAAGCACACCTCCGACCGCGGAAAGAATGCGAAGAAATCTCGCAGATCGTCGCAGTTGGCAGCCTCGTTCCTCGATATACGGCGAAGATGCTTAGGTCGGCTATTAGCTTGAAATGCAAGTAGTTGCGCGACCGATACCAAGCAGTGATCTGAGTTCCCCAGTGACGCAGCAACCTCCACGGTAGAAATGCTTGGAAATGCTCAAAAACAGTTCCAGGGTGTTCGCATAATCACCTTGGGTATCCGGCACCCGCGTAGGTTCCTCCACAAGTTAAGTCAAGTTGCAGCAAACAGCAAACATCTCCGCCAGCCTCCCAGCCTCCCAGCCTCGTCGGTTCTGTTATAATACACCAACCAACCGGAATTGTGCACATTAAAATCACCAAGGACGAACATGTCAAAAACCGGCTGGTTAATCTGTATTCACTCGACGGTACGTAAAAGATGTTCGATGAATGTTTTTCTAAGGCTGCCGTCTTTATTATCGAACCACAACTGTTCCCTTCAAAACAAAACGACACACCACACAACGGATAGTAAGAAAAAACCTTCAACTCTTGTTTTCCAACTGTAAAAACACTTTCAAAAGCCAAACTGTCTCTCTGGCTATATCCCCCGCCCAGGTGCCGTGATCTCAGCGAAGAAACTTGGCCAAGACTGTCTCGAAACTGATCGAAGACGTTTTCGCGGAATAGAGCTGGGTTTATGCACCAGCTATGTTTGTTTTTTCATAATTTTATACCAATTGAATTAAATATTTTACGTATGTTTAAAATGTGAAATGTACACGATGTTTTGTATTTAAGGGGGGAGTACTAGTTGTGTTGGCAAAAATAGATTTTTTATTGCATTTTATTTGAATGAATGAATCTCAAGAATACTCTCATCAAATTTTATAAGAATCTAAGCATTAGATCCAAAGTTTTAGGTGTTTAAAGCGCGCTACTTGGATCTATGAATCACGCGCAGCTGCCGCTCGTTGTAATAAGATATACTTTCACCGCTCTATTGTTTTGCTTAAAATGTGTGGCCTTGTAAACCTTGAAATACGTTTATATTAGTATATTAGGAAACATCTGTTTGATTAAATTAAAATCTTAAATTAAATCTTGGGCCACTTACGTGTAGGCATTCGAACGTTAAACATCGAATACTTTCAGTTTATTTACATTTACGGGTAATACATCGAACTTTTTGTATTATAAATATGGACAGTTCACATAATAAAAGTACGCGTCAAGCAAGATCATCTACAGGATTTCGCAAAGCCAGATGAAAAAAAAGAAAACAGTCTTTTAGCCCGAAAACCGCAGAGGCCGACCAGCCCAGTTTTAGTGCGTAATAAAAAATAAAATAAAATAAAGCTTCACGATGAAGTAAATAATTTTGTGGAATATAAGGCAGCATCAAATGAACGTTTTAGAGATTGCAGCAGATGCACACGGCTACTATATGGTGGTGGAATCGTCGAGACGGTGTAAGTTTAAAAAAATCAATTTTAAATATGAAAGAAAAAAACTTATATATTTAAACGTTATCTCAGAATCGTGTGTTTTTTTAAAAACACCATTCCTCTGGACACGATTACTACAAAACTATTTATCCGATCAATCCCAAATTTATAGTACTTATTTATTATGGTAATAGGTGGAGTCTGAACGAAGGATTTTCGATTTTGTTGACTGTGAGCACCTTTAAAAATAAATTTTTCGTTGAAATTGTCGTCATTTTTTGTTTTTGATTAAAACTTTTATAAATCCTTCGATCAAACTCTAGATAATGGAATATTTTGGAAATCTGTTTCAGATAAGCCGTTCTCGAACTATCTTGTCCACCGCGGTAATTGTTTGTCGATTGAACATTTTTTTTGCAGCTGTATAGACAAGCTGGGGCTCCTCGATAGCATAGTGGTTAGTATACCCGCTTGTCACACGGGAGACCGGGGTTCGATGCCCCGTCGGGGATCCTCCGGCGCAAGACTAATGACCTAGCCCGAAAAAAAAAAACAAATCATTATGGAAAATTTTAGCCATGCTAAATAAGGCCAAGATCGGTTCCCGGTTGTATTGCCGTTGATGATGATGATAAACAAGCTGTCCGACATAGCATTTTAACGATGACAAGGGTGCCGAATGGTTTGGGATTTATAATGCCGTATGATGTGAAGAATTCTTAACAGGAAATTTGAATAACGCATTAAATGCGTGAATGCTGTCAGAATTATTTTTAGGGATTTCCAGATAATGCGTTGAATGCATTGTCCTTGGAAAAGGAAATGTTTTCAGGTGCCAATGCGATTGCATTGGCGGGAAACAATGGAAGTTGGGTTGCAATAATGGAGGGTTCTTCTGGCAAGCTTAAAAGAACCCCCACTTCACCCCCCCCCCCCCCCCTTTACGCTGTACACTTAGGACTCAAGGTGGCCGTGAGTTCTGCGGGAGGCGCTATGGTTATGATGCGTGACGAATTGCTGGGCCATGATATGGGCCTGGGTCGATAATCGGGGTGGACACGGTTGTTACCGCGTTGATGCCGCGGGGGCAAGGAGTTGCGGCGTGGTCCACTGGCCTGTTGCGGGTCGCTTGGACCAACATGCTTATCGTCCGAGCAGGTCGGAACCTATCGGAAATCTGCTCGCGCCCGCAGTGACGAAGTGGCGTGTGCGGAAAGAGGCAGTCGCGCTTGGTTGAAGGTAGCCGACTTAGGTTAGGGGGCTCCTGGTGGTTGGTTGGTTGTGTCCAACCGCAGGGCGCCCAAGGGTTGTGGGAGTTCTCTATACCACATGGAGAACCAACCCACAATGCCAACCAATCTCGACCGCTAACAACGCGTCACCCTATCCTAACCTGTAAACATGCAAAACAAATCCCAATCTGCAAGCGCACCCATCCCGAACTTGCAAAAACTCATCTCCCAATCTGAAATAAAAGGCATTTCCCAAAACTCCCAACCGGATACAATTCAATAGAATATATTCTAAATCATCTCTTACATCACCCCACATATAATTTTTTCCAAAATTGCTTCGGTCAACTTTCTACTTAAGTTATATTTTCTCATTGCAACCAAGCAATCTTAATTTCCCTGAAATTACTTCGGATAATATTTTACCTAAATGATATCCCTTGCTTGCACCAAGCAATTCCTATTTTCCCCGAAAACCACTTCGGTTCATTTCCCCCTTAAATTATACTTCCCGCTTGCGACCAAGCGGCAGCCAATTTTCCACGAAACGATCACAACAACCAAGGCCCTTGATCATACTTGGGTATGTCCCAGTATACACAACTAACGAATCCAACTCAGCTTATACGGCCAGGATTCGCTGTAACTGAATTCCTATGCAAGCATAGCAATTCTACTCGAAATTAGAATACATTTTTTCCTTCATCAGAGTTCATCTAACTACCGCCACGCGCACGTCGAGGTTCTCCTGTAACCCCCCGCGGCCACACGGGGGTTCGCAACCTCCGTGTGTAAGAGTAAGTCAAGCTTCAACCGGCTCCCGGGGCACACATAAATGTCGAGTTAACAACTGGTGTGCGCACACGTACGGGGGTGTCGTATTTTCTAACACATCAGTCTGCGTTGGAAGTGTAAAATATTGAACAAATACAGAACATTATTAACGTGGAAATCGTTCAGTACCTTTCATTCATCTTTTGCCTTGTGGTGCCCCCCCCCCCCCCCCCCCCCCTCCTCGCGGATGACGGTTTCGCAGCACATCTTCTAGTGGGGCGATAGTGAACCGGTGCCATACGCTGGCACACCGACATCGTACCCCCACAGGGTAATTGCGCGCGCCGAAGTGTGATGCACCTGGTATGTGGGCGTCGTATTGGGGCGTGTATTGCCTTTTAGTCGCCGCTTGGGTTGAGCCTTGGTGGCTTGTGGGACGTCTGGAGTCCCCAATGTGGGGAAGAAGTATGGTGCACCGACGTACGGCACGGGGTTCCCTTCCCCACTCATCATAATTCCACTGTAAATAGTTCCGGATATAACACTGAGCAACGCTGCAAAAAGTTCACCAAGAATCGAGCTCCAAAGCACGGAGCGAACACCACACAGGAACAAAACACGAAATATTGACTTTGGGTATTTTTGAATTTATTGTTCTATTATTAAATGTTCACTTATTTACTTTATTAACACTGTTTAAAATGTTGGATTATTTGTACATAGAGTTTAGTGGATTTCGGTCAGTGTACACTGTAATTTGGTTTTACTCATATAAACACAGTTTAATACACATAAACTATTTCAAACACTGATGTTGGAAACGGTCAGATTTTGAAACACATACTTCTTCCCCGCAGTATGACACATTTTTTTTTTTTTTTTTTTTTTTTTTTTTTTTTTTTTTTTTTTTTTTATTAGACTTCTCTCGGGAGAGGCGAACTTATAGCGTCGAGTGGGCGCCCCGAGATGCCATCAAATAACTGTTGCAGTTCTTTTTGAACAGTTGCAGGTTGTAACGCTCCGGGAACACTCGCGTGGGAAGGGAGTTCCACAGCTTCCCCGCTCTGTAACGGAACGAGTTCTGATACAGGGATGTTCGCGCTGTCGGGAGATGAACCACAAACGGGAGCGATCCGTCGGATTGTCTTGTGGAGCGCATATAGACCGAATTGCGTGGAACAATGCCAAGAATCTCCGAGGAACAGCACCCGTGATAATATCTGTAGAACAGACAGAGGTCGGCCACGCGCCTTCGATGTGATAGCGACTGTAGTCCCGACGTCAGCGCCGAGTCCCCGATCAGACGGATCGCTCGTCTTTGTACGCTCTCAAGTAGGTCGAGAGTATGTTTAGGAGCCGAGCTCCAAACATGAGAGCAATATTCGAGCGCGGGTCTAATTTGAGATTTATATAGGAGAAGAAGTTGGGCCGGAGTAAAATATTTCTTGGCTCTAAAAAGATAACTCAGTTTTCCTGAGGCTGATCTGGCGATACCCGATACGTGTTTATGTCATGATACATTCCCACAGACCGTGACGCCGAGCAATCTCAAACTTTCCCCAGCCTCGAGGGCCCGGCCATTCATCATCAGCTGTGGAACCGATGATCCGGTTTTTTTTGTGAATGTTGTATACTGGGTCTTCGTTGCGTTGAAGTCGACAAGATTGGCCTTTCCCCACTGCAGGACTTTATCTAGATCCTGGTTCAGAGAGTCAATCTGTCTACATCTCAGCTGGTGCGACGTTGATGCACCAATCGGCCGATCACTCGAAAAGGAGGAAACAAGCGTACTATCATCCGCAAAACTGAACACTTTGTTATCCGTTGCCTCCAACAAATCATTTATGTGAAGCAAGAACAAGGTTGGAGCCAAAATAGAACCCTGGGGCACCCCCGAATTAACAGGATACAGATCCGAACACTCGCCGTCCACAACAACCCGGATCGATCGATTCTCGAGGAAGCTCCTCGTCCAGTCGCAAAGCTGTTGGGAAAGTCCATATGAACGAAGTTTGCTCAGCAATGCCCCGTGCCAGACGCGGTCAAAAGCTTTGGAGATATCTAATGCGACCGCCCTTGACTCACCATGCCGTTCAATCGCAGATGTCCATATATCGGTTATAAGTGTCAAAAGGTCTCCTGTGGACCGCCTGCCACGGAATCCGTATTGACGGTCATTCAGAAGACCGTTGCACTCCAAATACTTAACCAACTCTGTATTGACGACTTTTTCCATTACCTTAGATAAAATAGACAGTAATGCTATCGGACGGTAATTTTGTGGGAGACACTTCTTTCCCGTCTTTGGGATTGGCTGAACTCGAGCGATTTTCCAGCAGGCAGGAAAGGTCCTCCGTGCATAAGATAAGTCGGCCAAGAACCGGCGATAGTTCTGGAGCACAATTCTTAAGGACTATTGCTGGTATTCCTTCCGGGCCGGTTGCCTTCCTACAATCCAGTTCACGTAGAATACGCTGAATAGTGCGCGGACGAAATCTCACATCCCGCATGGAAGACTGTACCGGCGAGATCACGGGTGGCTGCAAGAGGCCGGGATCGAGGTTTGAATTCGCGGAAAATAAATTCGCGAACACATTAGCTTTATCCTTTGGATTCGTGACTAACGTCCCGCTGTGTGTCACCAACGGAGGGAAAGAGGAGGACGCAAAGTTACTGCTGACAGCCTTTGCCATTGACCAGAAGGAGCCCGAACCAGTTGGGCACCGAAGGAGCTTATTGATCACCCTGTCGTTGTGAGCCTTCTTCGCGGTATCAATCGCCTGGTTGCACGCGTTTCTGATTTTAACAAAATTCGTTATGTTAACATCGGTGGGATTGGAGCGCCATTGCTTAAAAGCTCTATTTTTTGCCGCTGTAATCAGCTCGCATTTTTTTTTTAAACCAAGGTTTATCAGACGAACTTCGTTTGATGGAATGTGGAATATACATCTCCATCCCCAGAAGAATAATCTCTGATACCGACCCCGCGGAAGCGTTAACATCGGACTTTCCGAAGCACACCTCCGACCATGGAAAGGATGCGAAGAAATCTCGCATATCGTCCCAGTTAGCAGCCCCATACTTCCATACATGGCGAAACTGCCTAGGCCGGTTATTCGCTTGGTATGCAAGTGCTTGCGTGACAGATACCAAGCAGTGATCTGAGTTTCCCAGTGGCGCAGAAACCTCTACGGTATAAATACTCGGTTCGGATGTCAAAAACAGATCCAGGGTGTTCGCATAATCGCCCCGGGAATCCGGTATTCGCGTTGGCTCCCCCACGAGTTGAGTCAAGTTGTGGCTTACAGCAAACATCTCCGCCAGCCTCCCAGCCTCGTCGGTTCTGTTAGAATGTAACAACCAGTCGGAATTGTGCACATTAAAATCGCCAAGGACAATAATTTCAGAAGCTGGGTGGTTGATCTGTATCCAGTCGACGGTATATGAAAGATGTTCGAAAAATGTCGCCGGTCGATCGTCATTCGGGGAGCGGTAAAGACAACAAAGAAATTTAACGGAATTCCTCAGTACGACCCTCAACCATATGATGTCCATATTATTGGGTTCCAACGCCTCCATCCTCTGGCAAGCCAGATCGGACCGTGCGAAGACGCAGACACCGCCCTTAAAGCGGAATCCCGAATGTAAGTCGTATCCTGAGCAACGAAGATATGTCGAATCAGTTGACGAATCGACCTGGGTCTCAGTTAGGGCAAGGATATCAGGTTTCGTTGTTTGCAAATATTGGTGGACGGCGTTTACATTAGTATTGGTGAAACCGATGCCCCTGATGTTACAAAATGCCGTCACCAGTAGAGCGTGGGCCGAGCCTCGAGAGCTAGCCCGGTTATGCGATGACGATCCTCTCAAAGTTCCATTATTTATCATGATATCTGCATGATGTTCCCCCTGACATAGTCCCCCCCGGAGATCCGAATGGGAGACTAGTTTACCTCCGGAATTCTTTATATCAGAAGACACCATCATGACTTATCCCCGTGTCAGTCCGGGCCATCAGCCACACATTTGAAACACCGCCGAAGATTTCTCTCTGCGATATCGCGGAATGTACAGCGTGACGGGGTGGTATCTCACCTTGGGACCGACTACCACCTAACCAACCTTTTCTCGAACCGGTCCATCAGCCAAGCTCCGAAAGATGGCCAGGGATTTCTCCCGACCATTTCACGGAGCCTAAAGCTTGATGGGGTGGTATTTCACCGGGCGCACAAGGCGTTGGGACCCCGGCTACCACTCGGCCTTTAGTCGCCTCTTACGACAAGCTGGCCTAGCTGTGAGTATATTCTAACGCCCTACCCACAGGGCATGTGCCACGAAGTTGTTGTAAGAGCGAGTTTTCATCCGTTTCTCTTCTTCAGCTTGCTTCTTTCTGGCTTCCAAGTTTGATTTTAGTTGTTGGTACTTAGGGCAACATGTAAAGTTAGCAGGGTGACCTGTGTTGTTGTTCTTTGCTCAATGGGCATTCTCCAATGATATGCTTATTTTGGGTAAGAGTTTGCCACCTCAGCATTCGCGAAATGGGTTCGTTAGAGCCGTAAGAAGTGTGGTAGGTGAGCAGATAGAAGAGACGAGGGTTTCGCAGGTTACGGGGGTTAGTGTGAACTGCAATGATCGAGAGCAAGCTTGGGCAGTTAATTGCGCCTGAAAGCAGACAGTGGATGAAAAGGATCTCGGCATGAGCTCTGCGCTCCTCAAGTGTGTTGAGCTTAATCAGACGGAGCCGGCTTATGTATGGGGGGAGTTCAGTCCGCGGAGGGCAAAGCGCAGAAAACGACGTTGCACGCTTTCGATTCTACGGATATGGGACGAATAGTATGGAGACCAGACCTGACTAGCGTATTCAAGAAGGGGACAGACGAAGGCTATGTAGAGAGAACGGGAAACGTAAGGATTAGAGGATTCCTTAGACCAGCGTTTCACAAACCCAAGGGCAGAGTTGGCCTTAAGAATAATATCATTAATATGCGGGATGAAGCTAAGCTCCCTGTCAAATAAGATCCCGAGGATACGTATCGAGGGTACAGATGATACCTGCTGGTTTAGCAGGAAGTAGTAACGGGGCGGAGGAGGGGGGCGTTTGCTGGAGAAGGTGATTGAGTGACATTTGACAACGTTGAGATCAAGGCAGTTATTACGGCACCAAGTTGAGAAGTTGTCGAAATCCGTTTGGAGAAGTGAGGAGTCCAGAGGAAAGTTGATCGTTTTGTAGAGTTTGGCGTCGTCTGCATAGAGGGAGATGGATGAGTATTTAATAATGGAGTCTACGTCATTGATGGAAAGTTGTGGGGAGGAAGTATGTACCTGCATGGGTACTCCGTTCCCTTCCTCCGCCAACATCTGATTACTGTCGTCCATTTCGCCGCCGTAAACTAAACTGTTCGTCGAGAAAAAGGAAGCACACACAAACACTCAGGAAACAAATAAAATGAAACACGGTTTGGTTGCCTGTATAAAAGGTTCTATTATTTAATTTAACTGTTGCAAATGGTTCACAACTATTTAACTTGAAAACAGATTCTAATTACGCTTACGACGCCACGGATGCACCAAAAAAGAATGTATGAAAGAGTACACTACTTGGATGGCCTTATACTGGGGGGCACAAGAAAAATTATTTTTCATTTTTGACGCGCTCGACTCTAACTCTTCGTTTCACACCGTACCGGCGCCGGTACGGTGGATGGCGGAGCGACCGTCTCCATCAGTGGATGAAATTTGACTAAGCGATAATTATCTGGTGCAGAGATCACTCGCTAATCTTGATCATGGTGGTATGTGTGCATGGTCCTTTCGTGGATGAAAAACGAACCTAGAACAAGGAAAGGGGATAAAGAGCATTCACGATTTCGGTAAAGCAAACAAAACCGAAATCGTCGGATGCATGTGTGTCGCGGCTAAACAAAGAGATAATGATGCGATGTGGAAATGTGCTGATTGGTTTTACCTAGGTTACTGGGAAATGGTGTTTATGGCATCGCTAGTAAGGGTACGTATTGAATTCCTATTTGCGTTTGTTTATGCTGTAGGATTTAATTGATGCCAAGAACGTGGAATGCGTATTTGCTTCGGTTTGCACATTGTGCGAGTCAGAGAATTTTATTGCTCGGAGAAAAAGGTCGCCAGCCAATGTATACCTAAGGAAATTTACTTGGCGACGTTGGGAAAATAGACGGCGCAGTATTTATGATCCCTGTCATGAAGATTACAATGTATGTAAATCGAATTATTTTGTTTACCGGACTTCATCTAAGGAAATTTGACTGGCGACGTAGATGCCGAAATTGATTGGAAATTCCTGGTAAGCTAATAAAGAAATCTTAAGGAGCAGTGGTATGCGAAGAGAATGCATGAAGGTAAGTTTTCTTTACAGGGACTTAATGATCATAGATTTGATCTATATAATGCGTGAAGCATTTTTAGGTGCCGAATGCGAATGCATTGGCGAATGCTTATGCGTCTTGGGTGATGATTTCGGGGGCTTTTAAGGTAAGTGTGCCGTGGGGTTTGGCGGAACCGCCGTAAAGGATAAATAGGAGGGGTCCTAGATGACTGCCTTGCGGAACCCCTGACGTGGGAAGAAAAGGATTGGAAAGGGAGAATCTGAATTTGACACGGTAGGATCGATCTTTCAGATAAGAAGATAACCATTTGATCAGTAGGGGCTCGAAACCTAGAGAGGACGGCTTAAAAAGGATGAGGTTATGGGAAATTTTGTCAAAGGCCGTGCTGAAATCGGTGGTGATTACATCGACTTCGTTGCCATTCTCTAAGGCACGGAGACTATGGGATGAGAACTCGATCAGATTGGTCGTGGTCGACCTACCCGCAAGGAAACCATGCTGGTTGGGTGAGATGATGGATTTACAACGGAAAGATAACGCGTTGTAAAGAATCCCTTCGAACAGTTTAGGGATTAGAGACAGTTTGGCGATTGGGCGGTAGTTGCCTATATCGTTTTTAGGTCCCTTTTTATGTATGGGGGTGACATAGGAGGATTTCCAGATACTAGGGAAGATACCTTGTGAGGTGGATAGATTGAATATCTTTGAAATCGGGAGAGAAAGAGAAGAAGAACATTTCTTTAAAAACAAAGCTGGGAGTCCATCAGGTCCTGGGCTAAACCCGTCTTTGAGTAAGTTTAATTTCTCCTCAACTACGTGATGCTGAATAATTTGATGGGTAAAGGGGCCGAGGGAGAATTCGGGCAAGTCTTTGAAGTAAGACGGATTGGGCTCGAAGGAGATGTCTGTGAAGAATTTATTGAAAAACGAAGCGAATAGATTGGCAATAGTTAGGGGGTCGGTTGAAGTAGTCGCGCCATAAGAAAGGGATTTAGGATAGGCGTCAGATTTATGTTTATAATTTATAAAGTGGAAGAAAGAATTGGGATCATTGATCAAGTTGTATTGAGTTTTTGTGAGGTAATTGGAGTAGAGGGACTTGTAGAGGACGGAAAATTTATAAAAGGAACCGAGATAGTTGGAGTAGTTTTGGATGGAACGCGTTTTGAGGAAAATGTTCCACAAGTTATTTCTCTTGTTCCGAAGAATGCGGAGTGTGCGGTTGTACCATGGCGGTGATGAAACCGATGACCTGTGACGAGAATAGGGGACATATAGGGCGATGGCATAGTAGATCTCCGTATAGAGAGTGGCAGTAGCTTCTTCCACCCCCATATAATCAAAGCGAAACGAAAAAAATTCAGTCAATTTCAATTCAGTGTCTGGTATGATTTA
Organism: Microdon myrmicae; assembly: GCA_963931805.1. Taxonomy (NCBI): domain Eukaryota; kingdom Metazoa; phylum Arthropoda; class Insecta; order Diptera; family Syrphidae; genus Microdon; species Microdon myrmicae. The sequence goes on along the minus strand of OZ007497.1, from coordinate 237,901,789 downwards.
TTTCAACCGGTATGGTTTTTGATTACTTTAACGAGCAGACTATTTTTTTAGTTATATTCGAAGAAATAAAACTGTAGGTTTACAAAATTCATTAGATACATTTTGATTACAGTGGTGGCAACTTGCAAACGTGACACTAAGCAAAAACTTCGAGTGACCGTTTTGTTTTAAAAGTTTTGCATGTCAATTTACCCAACTTTAAGAGATCATTTGTTTCCATGTAACTAATGTAAATATGGGGTACTTTCTCCTTTTTATTGACTGGCACCTGCTGAGATGGTTCCTGCCTCTGATTTGGTTCCTGCTGTTGAGTGTCCTTAGCTTGTCGTGTTTTCTTTGTCTTCGTGGGTTGCTGTTGTTGTAGTACCTTTTTCGTTTTTCGCTCATTCTAGCTTAATTGTTTTTTAGTCTAATAACTTGCTCCATTTCTTTATCCAGTTCTTGTTTTTAAGACTAATCTCATGGATGAGTCTGTTGAGGACCTCGATCTTATTGCTGGCGTCTGCATTTGTTTCGCTAACAGCTAGTTCTTGGAATTAGTTTCCAGCCCCTGAGTACTGGGCACCATTGGCGTTATCTTCGATGTCGCTGCTGTCACTCAACATGTCAGTATACTTGTTTTTATTGGCTTTATGACGTTTAGTCTTTAGATTTAGTTCTGCATTTTGCCTTCAACGAAACATCATTTTGGCGTCCATTTGATTTATGGCCATATTATGGATTATAAGTTCTCACTTTTTTTCTTAAATTTTTTTATTGCGCGTGTGACAGATGGAAAATCACATTCAAGATTTTACTTATTATACTGTGCACATACAGAAACAGGAACACTTCGTATGTCACGTATCGGCACTAATTGCTTTTTAGTTATTTTGGGGGCAGAGAAGTCCCAAGCGAACCCGTACTCATTTAAGATGTGCACCGCAGTTTCATTTAATAATAATAATTTAACAATCATTTGATAATAATTTTACATACACTTCACTTTTAAGGCCGTTCCGTTGAACGGTTCATCAACTGTCGATTGTCGGCACGTCTACACCGAATGGTGGTCAATTTGGTACTGTACTAAATTTATATTCTTATAGACGTGATTCAACAATTCTAAAGCTACTTACAAAGCCAGTATATGATTAAGGAAAAAAAAAACACTGAAAATGTAATCCAAAGTTGTAAAAATTGTCTCTATAAAAGATACGAAGATTCAAACAAAATCAAATACGGCGAATACTAAGCTAAAACAACCGATTGAAAGTTTTATCGTAACCGACGTTCTTGCCAGTAATGACCCTAGGTCTTTTGCCTTTACATTATAAAGCCCATTTTGATGGGAAAGTGAAATGTCTTCTGATTACCATATTGCCACTTGTTGCAAGGTAGAGAGTGTGATGTCCTTTTGGGCTTAAGGGAGGTTGTTATATGTAATTGGGTGTTTATATTTCGTTTGCTACAACGAAAACACCATCTATCTACATTTGAGGAGAAATAACATTGACTACTACATGTAACTTGAACCTCCACCTCCAGTTATTCTAAAAATGATTCAATTACACTCCTGTCTTTTCTCCGCGTCCTTTTAGAGATATGAATATTTTGCCAGGTCGATCAAGCATCGCCACGCCTCTGCATCCATCCCGACGACAGGTCATTTCCATCTGAAAGCAGGACTCGTGTGAACAACAGACACTTGGAAACCCAAACAGGAATCGAAAGTGAATTGAAATTGTAAATTTAATCATTTGCATGGATCAGTTTTAGCCGCTCCTATTGAATGGGAATCAACATGAAACTGCCAAGTTCTAAATAAAGTAATTCGTATGCAGATGGAAAGCAGGCCACGTCCAAATGAAGTCCTACTCCGTTCGTTCGGAGATAAATATTTATCCTTGGATCGAGCGACTCGATTTTTATTATGCTTTGCTATGCTAATTCAGGAGCACGAGAATGATCCTTTTCCTATTATATTTTTTTGTATCTTGTTTTGTTTTATCCTTTTCCGGTAGTAGAGGTTCATGTTTGACTCGGAAACGAATCGTTCACATGTTCCTGTTTCGAATAGGAAGGGGATGAGTGTGGTAAGTTTATGTCTAAAAGTGTTTACATTGTGTGAATGGATAAGTTTCCGAATCCTTTCGAGGAGCATCAGCAAAAAAGGAGTGCCTCGGCAAGAACATAACGGGACTTTTCGGAGAAAACGAAAAGCAAGCAAATCGTATTCAAACTGAGAAGAATTTAAATTTATTACAAGGAAAAGGAGAGAACGGCTTTAGACTGGCGAAACATGATTCTTCCTTGAAAGAAATCACTATCTAGAGCATTAACTCTCTTGTGAAAGGATGTACACGTATATATGTTGTACATGTATGCGCTCTTTTTTCCTCCTTTGGGGGATGATACCTATCACGCGCCATTTCTTTTTATCAGTCACAGAAGACTAAGAGCCGTTTTGATATCGGCAGAGGCAAGTGTAATCTGAACAGGATCCCTGCCAACATTTTTAAGACCAATTTTCTGAATGACATTTTTCCGCTAGCACATACTGGATTCGAAGGATTCGATTGGTTCGAGATGTTTGCTCGTGGAAATGTCAAAACAAAATGGAAAAGTCTTGTCGTTGACATGGTATTGCGGATTTTTCGATACAATTAAACCGGTTAGTGAGGAGTGAAGGAGTCAAGACTAATGAAAAGGGAAACCCCGGATAAGAATTCTTGCAAGGATGGCGTGCATGTGGAAACGTAAGTATACAGACAGAAGAGTGATAGCCCTCATGATTCGAAGAGGACGCTTATAGATGATTAGATGTAACGAGAAAAATTGATTTGGGATAAGGACCCCAATTGGAGTGTTAGGTAAATTGATTCCGGCAATTTTCTTGTGCCCTTTTTGATTGTAATGGTTCGAAACTGCGGAAGAAAGTGTTAGACAATGTTTTTCTTAACGACCACGAGAAGGACGAAAAGGATTGAAGTAATCGAAAAGAATGAGGACAATGTTTTTCTTAATGACCGTAGGGCGTAGGGAAATACCATTTTAAAAAGGTTTGCAAACACAAAGAACTTAAAGGAACGGGGCTTTCAAGGGCATAAAAAGACATAATGCTTTCCACTCTTTGTTTAACGAATACAGGGTATGAAAGGGATACTGGGTTGCGGATCTAGTCTTCATATATTTCATCCAGTATTGGAAAAAGGTTAGTTGCTCGTGTGTCCATTAATGATATTGATTAGTCCTGCCTTTGACAATTGAAAGACTTCCGAATATAATGTCCCATATGGAAACTCTATTTTATGATTAGAAGGTCTTATTATTACCCCTATTACTCTGATCCTTTATTTTCTCTGTAAAAGGAAGCTGCTGAAAGAATTTTGTTTAGATGTTTTAAAATTTAAGTCAAGATTACTAAAAATAAAATATGAATGATATTGTAGACGTTAGATCAAGATACCTGGCAATGGAGTTTTACCCAATGACAATTGAAATGCAGCACAGCTGCTACAGGAAGATGGACAGAGAAAATGATACCAAATATCAAAGATGGGCTAAAATATATTAGATATGCGAGGTAGATTTTGGTACACTGTAATGCCTGGACCATTTCTGCATAGATCCAGGCACAAGAAATGCCGTACTCCGTTTCTGGCAAGAAATGAATCGAAAAAGTGAGACACGTCTTAACAGATTGCAATAGATCCCTTTAGTTCCAGTAGATGCCAGGAGGAACGTCGTAGACCATATCAACGTGACGGTAGATGCCACCAACATAAGAGCGCCAAAGTTAAGCTCAAACAACGGATGGAAAATCATCGGCGTTTATAATAGAAGTGGCACGATCGCCATGCTGAGTAGGAGCTGCTTACATGTAGAGTAAGAAAACAGCTCGGGTAATTAAGACGCCGTGAACCGAATCCAACTGTTAGCAGGGGTGGAAAGTGCTAAAGTGAGATCCTTTGCTTAACAAATAAGGCAGGGCACGAATGCCATATGTTTCGGCCAAAAGTCAACAAGAGTGAAATCGATCGGCAAGGCACGAATGCCATAGGTTTTTGCCAAAAATAGAAATGAGAAGCAATGCTGATTGTGGTCTGATTGAATCTGATTTATTCTTCAAAATGCTGTCCTTAAATACTATTCAACATTTCCGTTGGATACCAATATCAAGTAAGTCACATGGCATCATATTTCGGCTGTCCAAATCATGATCTAAAACCGATGTTCGTCATTTCAATTATTCATTGCACATTGCATGGCCAATTCACAATGAATCATCTCTCAGATGACACGTTATTAGGTGAGTGTCATGCATCATGATATCGTATACCATACATGACACACATCCATCGGAACACCTGGGAAATGAGTATTGTCATGGCGTACTTTTTGCCTTAGCTTTGGCGTGTGCTGTCCGGTATTTTATTTCGAGGTCGTGGGTTTTGAATTATGATCGAATTATCCGGTGTATATTATGGGAAATGTGTTTCTGTTTTGATGGGTACACTACAAGCGTCATGTTCGTCGACCCGGTCTGCGAAAGAAACTTCGAGAAGCTATCCGTAGGAGAGAAGACGAGAATGTGCTTGTGGGTATAAGTTAAGTGTGAAGGCACTGCCGGGTAAATGAACAGAGTGACCCGTTCATGCAAGTAAATTCGGGCCATCCGTATATTCAGCAGATAACCATTTCTAGTTCTCAAACGAAATAAAAAGGCATCAAACCATAATGCTGTGATAAGGCGTAGCAACACCAGAACCTGAAGTTTGGCGACCGATAACCGGCAGAGAGCGAAGCCCCCTAACAATAAAATTAAAATAAAATGTCTTTTTTCTGACACAAAATCCTCCAACCGCTCTTCCCGATATAACGCAAAGGCCGGCGGTGGCCGAAAAAGCATCTTTAAAGTATATCTGTTTTTTTTAAATAAAGATTTCTCACGACGATACCGTAGAACGTACAGCATTATGTACAGTTATTTCACCTCGTGACTGTCTTTACGCCTGCCCGTTATTCCTCCGCCCATGTTTTTAATGACCAAAAACAGTAATCGGATCTATATTATACCCCCCCCCCCCCCCCCCCCACCTTTTTTCCAATATTTTGAGGCCGAACATGACGGATATAGATGTGAGATCCTGGCCACCACACCAATAGAGGGAGTCCCAAAGGGAAACACCCGGGACCACACCAACCCTCTGCTCCTAAGAAAACAGCAACATCGAATCGGATTTATGCCATCCGATGTGGCTGCAAATGCCGGCCACAACACCATCGGCCCAATCAAGGCCACACCACCTCTAGCTCTGCTAGTTCCGAGTCCTCTAAGACTCAAAAACAGATCAGAGTAGACGAGATTAAGGGCGGCAAACACCAAACGCCCCAACAACAATACCGTCGCCCCATGGCAGGCGAAAGCCGCTTCAGTTCTGCCGGTTCTGGCCCTAATAAGACTCAAAAGCAGAGCAAATCCAGAAGCTACCTACGGTCTCCACGAACCAGAAGCTAACTACGAGCCCAGCGAGTCGGAAGCACTGACCACAACACCGTCGACCAAGGCAGGCCGAGGCCGCTCCAGCTCTTCTAGCACGGAGTCTGCAGGGGCTCCAAAGCAGAACGATAAATCACAAAAGAGCGGCCAACGGTGCGAGTATGGCAGTCGACACGCACACACGGTGGCAGTGTCTCAACAAAAACCAAAATTGGAATGGTCGGAAAACTAGCAGAGGTTGGGTCGGGAAACCCCAACCCAACCATAGTAAACTCGCAACTGAGCAAAAGTTGTTCTCAACTTTCGCCAACCAAAGTGCCAATTGTCCAACTCCCTTTGGACATTGGACGTAAAAACACTACGCGCCTAATCGTGGACACCGGCGCTGAGATCAGCCTCTTAAAGTTGAAGGCACTCCACATTAAACATGTGGTCGATGTCCAAAAATCCATGACCCTCCAAAGGCTTTTTGGCAAACGTAAGTCGATGGGATGCTGCCGTGAGAATGTCAAGTTGCTCCAAGAAATTCTCAGCAGCTTCCAAGTAATGGACTCCTTGTCGGGGAAGGTTACCGGAAGACGAGTTGCTGGTTAACGACTTCCTATCGAAAAATTGGAAGGTCAATCGACCGGGTGGTTGTTGGAGTTTCACCAAACAACCATCAATACCGAAAGTTTTTCCCTTGACTTTGTAAATAATAAGACAGGAACGGGTGAGCACATGGCAACCGAACGGGGAACGGTTCCAGGGGGACCTGGAGCGCTCCAGACCGCAGTCGGTATTCACCCAGAGCACCCACCCACATGGGGGAGGGCTGCGAAACAATGCTGGACACGTTATTCCAACAAGGCAACACCCCGAAAGCTTAAAGGGGCTAAAGAAGGGAATGCCTTGATAGAACGCTTACAAACAAACCCTTCGGAGGTCAAAATCTTTCTAAGCCGACCCGGCCACACTAAGGCTTCTCTTCAGTAACGGCTCATTCTCCATCTTTTACCAGAAACTACCATTAAGAGGAGCCATTAAATGGATCTAAATAGAAGAGAAAGCATCCATAGAACGCATACAAACAAACCCTTTGGAGGTCATAATCTTTCTGAGGCGACCAGTCAGACTCAGGCTTCTCTTCAGGATCGGATAAATCTTCGTCTTCTACTAAACTACTGCAACTCAAAGACGAGTTTGCAGCGAGCCCTGATGATATCCCTGAAATCCTCCTCAAGAAATGCTCATCTCACTGATCTTCAATCTCTCACTCTCACAATGCGTATTCCCCCACATTTGGAAAACCTCATTCATCATCCCCATCCACAAGAAGGGTCCCAAAAATTATGTCGCAAATTAATGCCCTATCGCCAAACTGTCCCATTTACCCAATATTCTCGTAAACATTCTATTCGAATCTCTTAGTTTTCGTTGCAAACCTTTTATTTCACCAAGGCAACATGGTTTTCTCAATGGGCCATCAACTACAACCAACCTGGTTGAGTCCACTTCATTTATACTCTCAGCACTAGAGCACGGTAACGAGGTAGACATGGTCTCAACCAACATCATCTTGGTTTGCTGAAATGGATTTCTTCCTATCTAGCGGATAGACTCTCTTTATTCCGTTCGGTTTAAGTCCATGCTATCCAACCCCTTTCTTGCCGCCTCTGGGGTCTGTCAAGGTAGCCACCTGGTTACCTAGTTATACCACCATTTCCTAGTTATACTGGCCACTAATGACATTGATAAGATCATTAAGAATTCCAGCTAATAAGATCATCGAATCACCACTTGATTCTGCACTGCTGTAATCAGACCTTGACAACTTCTCGACTTGGTGTGACAAAAATTGCATTGTACTTAACATCGCCAAATGCCAATCTATAACCTCTTCGCGTAAGTATTCACTTATGCACACGTCCCTATTCCCTTCATAACCAACCCCTAACCATTGTCCAATGTATTCGAGATCTTGGGATCCTTTGCGACTCAACTTCCTCTCTCACATTGATGAGATGATCCGGAAAATCAATTCTGGCCTCCGGTTCTTGAAACGATAGCTTAAGGAATTTTCCGACCCATACGTAACTCGATCCCTTTATCTTGCCTTCGTCCGTCCTCTGCTTGAATATGCTAGCCAGATGTGGTCTCCTTATCACAAGATCCATATCCGTAAAATCGAAAGTATTCAACGTCGCTTCCTTCGGTTCGCTCTCCAAGGACTAGAATGGGAAACCCCCTTAGTCCTGCCCGCTTACATCAACCGTCTCAAATTTATTAACCTCACACCCCTTGAGGAGCGCAGGGTCCTGGCTGACAGTGTTCATTCATCGGGTTCCCTCCCGTTCGATCGGCTGCGTATACCTCCTTAGCTTAATTCCTCTAAACACAAACCCTCGAAATATGCGCAATCCCGCCTTCTATACATTCCCCTCCACCGTCTTATGGTCTCAACGAACCCCTTTCGCGGATGCTGAGATTAAACACATACATTACAAACAATTATCACATTTTCAAATTAAACATAATACACAAAACATTAATTTTCACATTTTCATCATCATCATCATCATCGGCACTACAACCGGGGACCGTTCTTGGCCTTATTTAGCAAGTCCTAAGGCTTGTTAAATTTTCCATAATGATTTATTTTTTCTGGGTAAGGTCATTAGTCTTGCGCCAGAGGCTCCCCGACGGGGAATCGAACCCAGGTCTCCCGGGTGACAGGCGGGTAGACTAACCACTATACTATCGAGGAGCCCTTTCACATTTTCACACACACAAAAATATTAAACATAAACTTAGATACAAAACGCAATTTCATCATAATCATCGGCACTACAACCGGGATCCGATCTTGGCCTTATTTAACAAAATCTCCACCGGTACCGATTTCGGACCGATGTCATCCAGTTTGGCGCTCTCAGGCACTGGGCGTCCTAGTCTACGCCATCCCATCATCACAGACAAGGTCCGCCGCGCTGTCTCTTTCCATACATCCTGCCACAAAGGACTTTCCGGGCAGGCTCCTCTTCGCACTTTCGAGCTAGATGTCCCGCCCACCGGAGTCTACCGAGATTGATTTTTCTTCCAGCATTTGCTTCAAGGTAGATTGCATACAACTCACGGTTGTAGCGTCTCCGGAATCGTCCTCCCTCACATACGGGGCCAACAATTCTCCTTAAGACCCTCCTCTCGAACGCGGCTATAAGTTCAGAGTGCCTTTTATTAAGCACGCAGGTCTCGGATCCATACATGAGTACTGGTACGACCATGGTCTTGTACAGTAGTAGCTTGGATGTTCTGGATAAATTTCGGGATTTAAAGAGTCTTAATAGACCATAGTAGGATTTGTTGGATTTGATCAGCCGTTCGCGTATTTCTTCTTCCATATTGTTATCGGCTGAAGACTAATGACCTTGCCCGGAAAAAACAAATCATTATGGGAAATTTAACAAGCCTCAGGACTTGATAAATAAGGCCAAGACCGGCTCTCGGTTGTAGTGCCAATGATGATGATATTGTTATCGGCTGATACTATTGAACCAAGGTAGTTAAAGGATTGCACTACTTCAAACTCGTGCTCCACTACCCTGATAGTTTGACCAACTTTAGGTCTTCTCTTCGCAGAAGTTGCCACCATGTACTTAGTGCTCCCCTCATTAATGTGCAGTCCCAGATTTTGTGCTGCCTGCTCGATCTGGGTGAAGGATTCCTGTACAGCCGATTCGGTTCTACCGATGATGTCTATATCATCTGCGTAGGCAAGTATCTGATTGGACTTGGTGACAATAGTCCCTCTTGTTGTAACGCCAGAGTCACGGATTGCTTTCTCCAACGCCAGGTTGAAGAGGAGGAAGGCCAGACCGTCCCCTTGTCGGAGTCCATTAAAGATGTTTATTGGTTTGGACAGCAATCCCGCTATTTTTACTTGACTAGTTACGTTGGTCATGGTCAACCTACAAAGTCGTACCAATTCGTTTGGAGTACCGAACTCTCTCATGGCATTATACAGTTCTACTCTGGCTATGTTGTCGTAGGCGGCCTTAAAGTCTATAAATAGATGATATAATGGAATCTCAAATTGCTAACATTTTTCCATCGCCTGCTTAAGGGTGAATATCTGATCAATCGCTGATTTGCCTGGGATGAAGCCACACTGATATTGACCAATCATGACTTTAGCGTATGGGGCTATCCGACCTTGTAGGATAGAGGAGAGTATCTTATAGGCGGTACTCAGCAATGTTATGCCCCTATAGTTGCTGCACAGTGTGATATCTCCCTTCTTACGTATGGAGCAAATTATTCCACGACGCCAATCTTCCGGCATCTCCTCTTGCTCCCACACGTGCACCACAATCTCATGAATTGCGTGATGTCACGCTGTCCTTCCTTGTTTGATCAGCTCAGCTAGCATGCCATCAGCTGTGGGGGCTTTATTTGATTTGAGCTGTCTTATGTCTTTTGATGTTTCCTCAATGTTTGGTGACGGCAACATTTCGTCTGGATTTTGCATTGGTGGAGCCTCCAATTCTTCTGTGAGCTGACCATTTAGCAATTCATTGAAGTGCACTTACCATCACTCACGGATGCCTTCAGGATCGACGAGCAGATTACCTGCTTTATCTGTGCAGTAAGTGCACCGGCGGTTCTTTAAAACCTTCCTAAAGAACCATCCATTTCTTTAAAACAACCTGCTTTTCCCTCACTCCATAAACCACTATACTTACCTGCATTCGAGCAGTTTAAGCTTTCTTTCAAATAACTTTCCCCTGAAAGTAAAACCCCACATGAACCGTGCCAGACAATCGGCTCGGCTTGTCACCAATTATAAAAGATAGATACTGGGTGGCCAGCGTAATTGTTGACACAGCTGTAGCCGGTATTCTTGCTACGGTTCATGAGTGAATATTGCCCCAATCCCAAGGTTCGCTACGGTTGCGACCAATTTCCTTTATCGGTTATCTACCGATCATGGGATTTGGGCACTAATATGATTGACGTTAGACAATCATACCTAAGATCATGCCTAACGATGCCCCGGCCTGTCAAACAAAGCTGGTCCATGGCCACCTTGGGCGAGATGTACGCTTGCACATCTGCAAGGCTAATTCCTCGCCATTATACTTATGTAACGACACCGTCTTGTAAACAAAACCCAAACTTTCGGCTGACCTATCGTCACCAGAATGTATAGCCTACAACGGCATTATCATGAACGCCTGAGTAAACACGATGTGCATATCATCATGACCCTTGAAATAGCGTTTTTGTGTATCTTAAAGCAAAAACCTATTTCGTTCTCAGGCGCAGGTCATTAAAGATTTATGGCCCTCGAAATAGCGTTTCTGCTCTGTAGGACACAGAAACCTATTTCTTTCTTCGGCGATCTTCGCTATCGCGTATCTCAATAATGCCTGCAATTCATTACACCAGCCCATGTTTATTCACGTGCATTTTCGTCGTTGCCGATATGTAGGCTGGAGGGCATCGTACTTGTCTTATACGGACACATATAGAATCCTCCCACACCGATGTAATCCACCACCGTTGAATCTGACGGATACGGATTGCATCGGCGAGTCAGATATCATCGTCACAAGAGTGCACACGCACTATACGCGCCTATTGAGGTTTTGCGTAATATACAAAGTCGAGTTGGTAATCAAGTACACCTTTTGGCCTGGTGCGTGTTTTCTTTCCGATGTTTCGTCATTAATGGTTTTTTGTGCGAGTCGCTATATATAACTTTGTAATATTTTTGTTATTTTTGTTTTTAACCTTGTAAATATTTTGTTGAATACTATGATGCTGATGGGTGTGGCAACTAATTATTAAGTGCGTGCCCTGCACTTCCGCTGTGGAGGTATAGTGGGAAAGGATTAGATTGATTACCTAATTACTCCACTCGCTCTCCCGATGCTGAGTCACGGCTCCAACCGGTTTACAGAGTTCCGTCTTCTGCTGTAGAGGGATCCTTATGTGTCGTCTTTTATCTGCAGCACCAATTGCAACACAATCTCATCGACACTGAGTTGTATGTCCGTCTTCCTGTTCAAGTCCAACAATGTTTTCCATTGAACTCTCTCAATTCCAAAAAAGGAAAATCAACTGCTAAGCTTCAGATATACGGCACGAATTAGGTTTCGATTACACCTCTTCCATTGAATTCTCTCAATTCCAAAAAAAGAAAAATCAACTGCTAAGCTTCAGATATACGGCACGAATTAGGTTTCGATTACACCTCTTCCATTGAATTCCAACCGAACAACAAAAGAAACAAAACTTAAAAAACAACTCCACAGTTTATTTCGTACACATTAAATTGCGCTTCTTTTTTTTTACATCTCCATTTCAATCGAAAAATTAATTATCTGCCGTCACAAAAACGGTTCACACAGTTCGGGCTTTCGGCTTTTTTCTCTGCCCTTTCTTCCACACAACGTTTTTTACGGGACTCTCTTTATTCTTCTGCTGACAACGGACGTCAACAACGGAATTCAAAACCGTATTCAAAACATTGACCCTCTGTCTCTCTCGCTCCCCATTCACGTCCACTTCGAAAAACAAATTCGAACTCGAAGAACTGCACGATCCACACCCGAATCGGGGCGTGTTCAAAAACTCACTTCTGGATCGTGCAATTCCTCCACCACCTTACCATCATACTTCCTTAAAACAAATTCTGTTAATAATTAAATACAAAATTATTAATTGATGGGGTGGCCGACGCACGTAACAACTTCCTATTAGCATGAAAGTGCTAAGATCAAATATGCTAAACGCAGCTTGCGTTTTGTTAACTCTAATATGTACCGCGGGTTAATATAAAAGCATATCGGTTGTGATCATTAGTGGAACTAATTAATAAAGAAAACTTCAAATATTTAATAAGGTAACTCCGGTGTTTTATTTCCCATTCCTCTGTTGTGCACAAGTTGTGAGTAATTACGTGAGAAGAACAGTGTACGTCGAAACAATTTCCATCGGACTATCAGTGGTGTTTATGCTGAATCCGCGCCCATGCTTGGTGCACGAGTAATAATACCCACATATACCGCGTCATACTGCGGATTATTTGGTATAAATTCCAGGTCTGGTACGGACCTCGCTCTCTACTTTTCTCTATTTCACAGACAAGGTTCTTTTCCCCAGGCACTTTTCTTTGTCTCTTAGGGCTTTTTCCAGATTAAGTTCTTTGTATTTCTCCTCCCGTACCTGCGTCCTATGAGACTGGTGCTTTGCCCGATATGCAGCATTCGTAAGTTCAGTCGCTAGTTTGCACTCATCATCACACCAATCGTTCCGATCTCTACGACTACTGCCTAAGATGGAGTTGGCACCACTAATGACAGTATTCTTAAGGCGTGTCCATTTCACTTCTACGCCCGGCATTCTGGCCCCAGGACTTACTCTCCCTCCGTCGAGCTCTTCGAAAGCGAATCTTAGCGCATGACCAGATGTGTTACTGGTATTCTCATTGGGTAAGGCTGCCGTGTTGATTCGAACCTGATCCGCGGATGCAATACCTCTCCGTAAGGCAATCCGCGCTGGGAAAACTCTGCCAACGAGATAGTGTTTCGAGTTAACGGTGGCACCTCGGTACGTTCGTACCGTCATCAGGCTCGAGGAGTGGCGGCGATCTTTCAACATGTAGTCAATTTGGTTGCGAGTGGCTCCATCAGGTGATACCCCAGGTGGCTTTGTGGATATCTTTATGCGGAAACCTAGTACTCGCAATGACCACGTTTTTCGATGCTGCCAATTCGATGACTCGTAGTCCATTGTCATTAGTGTTCTCATGCAAACTATGGAAACCTGCGTAGTGCTTGAAAACCGGGTGAAAACCGGCTTCCGACATATTCTCGCATTCAAATCACCAACAACGATTTTCACATCGTATCTTGGGCAGGCATTGAGCGCCCGTTCGACGTTCTCGTAGTATTCTTCTTTTTCATCGTCAGGGGACTCCTCTGTAGGTCCGTGAACGTTTATGAGGCTTATGTTCTTAAGATTGCCTTGCATGCAAAGAGTGCATAGCCTTTCGGATATTGCATTAAAGCTGATGACAGGCTTCAGTTTTTGGCTGACTAGAAAGCCTATCCCGAGCACATGGTGTTTTGCATGACAGCTGTAATAAATGTCATACTCGTTTCTTTTAATTACACCACTCCCCGTCCATCTTATTTCTTGTAATGCTGTTATGTCAGCCTTATATTCGGACAGGGCATCGGCTAGCTGTTGTGCAGCTCGAGCTCTGTATAGTGAGCGGACGTTCCATGAAAAAATTCTTAAATTGTTTAGCCATTTTCGTTTGCGTGGGCGTCGTCGTGTATCCGGTCCATATCCGAGGCTTGTAAAATTTACCATAATAATTTGTTTTTCCGGGCTTGGTTATTAGTCTTGCGCCAACCTTTCTCAGGATGTCGCTGCATGCATTGGTTCACTACTTGACGGGTGCCAAAGTATCTATCCAGGGGTGTCACGTGGAGACTGCATGTCAACTTGGATTGAACAGGGAAAAGGATCGTCGTGGCCTTCGCCGAGTTGAAAGCAATCGGCGACTTTGTCCTGTGTGTTCGCTCCCAACCCGCCAAAACACAATTTACACTTTTCAAATGAAACGTAATACACACATTACTTTTTTGACACTTTAAACATAGAATTGGGGGGTGGGAAGGAACATACAGGGCAAAGTCTCTGCTTTCAACCCGGCGAAGGTCGGGACGATCATTCTCCCTGTTCAACCTAAGTTGACATGCAGTCTCCACGTGACACCCCTGGATAGCTACTTTGGCACCCGCCTAGTAGTGAACCATTGCATGCAGCGACATTCTGGGAAAGAAAAACAAATTATTATGAACAATTTAACAAGTCTCGGATATGGACCGGATAGCGATTGAGAGACTTGCTAAATAAGGCCAAGGCCGGATCCCGGTTGTAGTGCCGATGATGATGATGAAACATAGAGTTATCTTATTTATCTCCGATAAACTTCAGATCGATCATCGCCGTTGATTGGGTCATACCATAACGGTTACGTGGTATGGCCCAGTTTTCTCGCTAGGATAACTGTGGAGAAGTAAAACAAAGAGCCGGTGGTATCTCACAATTTTTTTTTTTTTTTGACAGTCGAGAACATAGAGGAGAGGTGTGAGTAAATAAGGGTTGAATTAATTTCCGAATAAAAGTCGTGTGTAAAGTTTAATAAGTAAATTTATTCAATTGTACAATAAAAGGAAAGCAAATTCTGAAACCAAACTAAAAATACAGTTTCGACTTGGTCGAATGTTTTTCGAGTGCGCAAAGCCGACCGAGATTGAGATCGAAAGGGAAATTTGTAGTTGCAAACGTCGAGGAAGGTTTACATTTCAGCCGAAAAACAACCCCGATAGGACTTTTCTTGGATGGGACACTGATATTCATTGGTTCGTGGCGGAGTGGACTTATGGAAGACTTACGAGAAGTGTTCATTGTGAACAGTGATAAAGAACGGATACAAAGAGACACCAACCACCCCATCAAGCTAAACCCGTGACACAACTGTGAGTACAACCCTTTATATTTAAATTATTGTGAGCAAGAAAATTGCAACAGTCGGAAGTCAACCAGAAAATGGAGACACCATAAAGACTTGTCCTCGTCTCGTAAGTCGACCTTCCTACAACCCCTTTTTTGTGATGAGGGGAGTTCCGCGTGCGAGCTTCGCGTGCGAGCCTCGAGATATTGATGAACCAAATCAAAACGTAATAACATTTAATTGTTACATATTTTTACTTTAGAGAAAGTATTGTCTGGCCAGCTGTCGCTGAAAATCATAGAATTCACTTTGGAAAGAAATTATTTCCGGACCTCCATATAAGACACCGTCAACAGTTGCAAACAAAACAGATTCTGTCTAAAGCTTTGTATGACCCTTTCAATTGGAACGGTTGTACATCATTCTTCAAAGGAACGAATGGTACAACCAATGAATAAAAATGAAAAAAAATTAGTTCAAATCCGATGTCAATTAGATGATGTTAATTAGAATTTAAATATTGCTTTTATGATTGCACTTAGTTTCGTCAGTCGGCAGCAATTCGTATTTCCCTGAATACTTGCAAGCCCTTCAGCGCTTTTTCATATCTCGGAAAAAAGTAATTGGAAATTGGGTTAATAAAAGGGAAATGTTTGACTCGAATATCATTTGCCCCCGTTACAAACTCCGTTCGGAAATGGCGAAAAGAATTTCATATCAGTGACAGGCACAACTTTCTCAAATTTCATAATATCCTCCGAATAACATTCAAAGTTCCTCCAAACCCACAAAAAAAAAAGAACTACCAGCGAACTTCAATAAATAAGACTACGATATCAACGAAATTCAATAAAGAGGAAATATCTGTAGCCAGAAAATATTTTCGACGAACTTTTAATTCAAAACTCACATTATTGGGTCTTTTCGTTTCGTTTCGTTCGCTCCTTTTTTTTTCTAAGGCAAAGTTATGGCTAATAATGTGGTTTACGATTCTGCCCAAGGGGTATTTACATTTATATTCTGTTTTCTTATTAGAGACTTCCATTTTAAATGTACACAGCAGTCCTCTCCTCTCACCCGCTGGTGAATGATTTCCGCTAAACTGACCATGAAATTCGTTGGCTTACTTCCTGCAGATATCGTTCACTGATTTGTGTATAAAAATTAGAAGTTGACACAAATTCACGTGTATCAAGAACACACAAGGACTAAAGAGAAATTTTGCTGCCTACTTTTATTTTTTATATATTTTTAAACATCACCATTTCTATCCTCTAGGATAAGGACTGAAAAAAAGAGGAAACAAAACAAAGGAAAATCTCTAAGCCTATTTGATTTCCGGCCTCCACCTACCTCGCATAGGTGAAGGTAGGGCGCACACATTTTCTGCAAGGACGACAAGTGATAACGTTCCTTCTTGGGTGCCGACGAAACGAAAGAACTGGAAAGATTTCATACAAGCCTAAGGAAGCATGAAGATCTAATAGCCCTTAACGTTTTTATGACTCATATGGCAACGATAAGGTTTCTGAAAGTAAGAAGAATACCCCAACCGTTCTCATTCATGTTTTTCCTTCGATATCTCATTCCAAACTTCGGTCGTTATATGGCGCTGCACCTCCCGGCCCAGTTTATCCACTGATACGATGGTAATGAAATTTCATTCCCATATTTATGGGTAATTTCAATATTGTTTAGGAGGGAACAATGTCGCGCAACTTGCGCCCATGTGCCTACTTTGCTGAAAGTACTTCTAAATACTTTTAAATGAATCATTTACGTTCTGGACCAGAATGGAATTTCGGGAAAACGAATCTTTGAATGGCTTAGAGGTCGTGAGATACTGGTTTTGATACGCTGGAGACGTATCTTGGAGATATTTCACCTTAATGATTGTTGTAACGATGAATGTTGGTATTGTTCGATGGGGAATATTTAGTAGTCGGTTGTCGACAAGGGGCGGGGAGGTGAAGTTTATTGATTTTATGGAAATATGCCCTAAAAACTTTTTCCAATTCAGTTTTTGTTTTCTTTCATTTAAAACTCTTATTAAGATTGTTGTGGACAACCCATTTATACAAGAAGGATTTTAAGCTCTTTAAATTGTTTCAACATTATTCGTGGGGTGAATGAAGGAATAGGGAGGGTGACCAGAGTGAATATTTCTAATGGAATCGCCGCATATCTGTTTGTTTTCAGCCACTGACACTTGAATAAATATTTGTTTGGTTTTGCTTATTCACCTAACAGAAATCTAGAACTTGTTTGTGTATTCAAATGTGAATCTTTGGAACGATTCGAAAAAAGTTTAATTTAAATATAATTAATTTTGACTGCAGTTATGGAGTAAGTTATTGAATAATTTTTTTCTTCTGGTTTCTGCGGAAGTGCAATTCATTTTGAAAATCATCTTTACTATCTACGCTTCATTTACTTCTAGGGAGGATTTATGGTAAACACTTTATATACAGGTAGTCGCAGCTTTTTATTTGTGCTGTTTAAGAAATATACCGGAGTTTGAGGTTTTCAAATGAAGAACCTCATTTTCATCACAGTAGAGCGACTACATGAAATAAGAGTACCAGCAGAAATATGATTCGATCAACCATTCTTGTTACTTCCTCTCCGTCCGATCGCACTGTGCTTTGACTCCAAAATCACCTTTTGCGTACGCGTTAGTGAAAAAAAAGGTTTGATATATCGAGATATCAATTAACCACTGTCGGGATTTGTTTAAGTCGATTGACCCCTTCTTTGGGTTCAAAGAACTCTTCGAAACAATATTTTTGTATATACCTTCTCTCAGGAAAAGCTAACCTGTAGCGTTCTTCGAACGCACAATTCTGCGCAGGTAAGGTTCTTACCTTCAAAGAACTTACTTACCTGAGAGCGTTGCACGCGCCCACAGACGCGTGCCCCAAAGTCCCACGATAGGGCCTGCAACTCGCAGCCAACGTTGAGACCGACACCAAAAAGCAAGGAACTGAACGTCCCCGAAGCTTTTTAGGTCAAGCTCAACAATTATAACTCTTCATGCCTGAAACAAAGGTATAAACATCCATGCGTTCTATTCCTAAAAAAAAAAAACAATTCCCAAAATGCCATACATGCTGCCTGCGCCCAGGAACATCTCATCGAACCGGCAATTCCGAAATTCAATACAAAAGAATTGCTATCATCAAAGAATGCGCCGATCAACGGATGCACGTGCGGGTAATCTAATGCAAGGACCACCCAAATCCGTTGAACAACAGAAGGCAGCCACGACCTATCGCAATCAAAAATATCTCAACGAGATATGCGATGATTTATGAGGAGTTAAGCCAACAAAGGCAATACTTCGGTCCCACGGCCACGCTAGAATTTCACACCATTATAAAGATCTAATGGATTTCGATTCCGGGTACCAAGTTCAAGTAAGACCCACGGACTGTACGTCAAAACAATCGCCGGATATCTCTGGTCTGGGCGCCAGATGTTCTGTGCAAACAGAAGGCCGTGGAAATGAAATTCTATCACCAATGATAATGATGTATGCAAGGAATGACTTTCCCCTTTCAGGAAAATAGGAAATTACCCCTGGGATGAAATAGCATGTTGTTAACAGAGATTTCCGGAGTTCTGTTAGCAGATCGAATAGCAAAATTTTTCCGTACAGATACAGATACCAGTTTGCAATCTGGATATCTGTGTGAGAGACAGGAGTCTACCCCGAACACTCGAGACATCAGGTCTATTAGGTAGTTCACAAGCGGTCGTCAAGGAGACAAGGAGTTGGGATGTTGAGGTCGAAACGGCATCGTTAGAAAACGTTGTTTGTGAAAAGTACCCAAAAGGGTTTATTTTGTAATGGAGCCAACCACGATCGTTTTGAGTTACCGATCGTGCCGTCGCGAAAATGTATGTTGTCGCCTCGCGTGTGTCGCTCGTTCACGTACGTTGAGTCATTGTAGTGTAATGAAAAATTGTGATCCTTCGGAATTACCACCGAACTCAGTTATTAAGACAAATAAAGTAAATTAAACTGGATCTATAACCATCAGTGTTTGTTTTTGGCAATTGTTTTCGCTCCATTTGTGCTCCGGTGTGGATATCGCTTTCGTAGACAGTGTTTAGCGGGACACTTACAACATACACCAAAACACACCGCCAAAGTTAATCAACATCGAACCGCTAAAAACCTATAGCTGAAACAGCGTCCCAATATGCCATTAGGTAACTGTTGAAGAGCTTCCAATCTCATTCTAAACTTGGTGAGATCCATCCGATTATCTCATGGGGCGCAAATAAACCGAATTTCAAAATATTGTAGCGAGCTTAGGGTTCGCTGGATTAATTATTCACACAAAATAAGCCGTGAAATCAATTTTCTATTCAATCTTTATTTTTCTGCTCTTGACAACCGTTCTTTCACTTTTCGCTCCTCCGTCAAAAGTGACACTTCTGTCACTGGAGACATCGTTTTTCCTCCCGCTTCTTTTTGCTCATAGTCTCCAGTTTTCCAGTACTTTTCAGAATATTCCAGTACTTTGTTTTGGAGTCTTGCCAGCTCGTCACAATATAATACCGCGAATCTCCTAGGAACAGTTGTTATGTTATATTTTTTATTAATTATCCTTACCTCCTGGTTGGGTAGGTCCACTCGGGCTACTTCCGGTGGCTGTAGACCAGTTGGATTCTGCCCGCCGTTGGTGTGGGCGTGTCGAGCCTACTTGACGGGTTAAGAGTTTCGGGCAAAGGGGGTGTAGGGAGAGAGTGCCCACCTTTCTTCTTCTTCAGCCTTCAGGATGGGCCGCACTGTCGACGAGCGATCCTTGAGGTTGAGGATGTCCCCAGGAGATAATGGTCGCCCTACGTAGCTGTGATGCCAACAGCCTTGGTCGTCTTTGAGGAGCGAATCAACAGCTATGACTGCTCAATGGGTGAAGGTACCCACAATAATCAAAAAAATCACAATAAACGAAAAGGCAACTTTCTATTTTCTAATACGCTGCTTTTAATGATTGACTTTCACTGGTAATTATTTTACTTTGTTCGGCCGTAACTTCGGCCTTCTGGTTTTCGAATGATCACGAATCAAAAAAAAAAAAAAAAAAAAATGGGGTGGCGAGAGGCCGACTTTAGGGAGACAAGGACAAAAGTGTCCTTCATCTTGTCTCTGGCTTCTGGTCATCTTGCGATAACCAGAATCACCCACATCCTTGAGGATGTTGGGCTCGGTCTCGAGCTATCTGAAAAGGCAGGCGCGGGGTTGTCGGCAGGTGGGGGGAGGGGGGGGGGTATCTAAGGATAGTGTGGGCAGGGGTAGTTCAAGTTTTCTCTACCTACTTGGATAGGGGATGGGGGGATGGGGGGATGGGGGGATAGTGGGAAAGAAACCGTACAAGACCGGTGAGTCTTGAGTGCGGTAGTAAACCCTGATCACGTCTTTGGCGTCTGATAATCTGCGCTTTGGTCGGTGTGTGTGTGTGTGTGTGTTCTTGTGCTGCCTTGTACTGTGCGTGTGTGTTTGTAGTGTGTCAGTAGTAGACCCTATAGGATGGGTCTTGTAATCCTCTATTATAGAAGAGAATGTTGTTGGGAAGGGTGCTTTCTTCAGTTTTATACTGAAGAAGAAATTGTGGTGGTCTGATCCGAAGAGATCGAAAGAGAGAAGGACCAAGAGCGCAGGACCCCCGTACAAGTGGACTCTCGCTGTTCAGAATGCTTTCGAGGTACTTGTATGCTAATTGTTGCAAGTATTCGTCGATAGGGATAATGGATGCTCCTTCGTATAGGTGAGAGTTTGGATAATGACGACTGTCGGGCCTTCTAGAGTGCTTGGTGCATCTTCTGAGGAGTTTTCTTTCGAAAACTCGTAGTCTTTCTATTTGGGCCGAAGATACACAGGACCATATAGGAGAGGCGTATGATATTCCAGATCAGATTAGCTGCTTATAGCAGAGAATCTTAACTTTGGTGTCAACTTTGTTGCTCCGCTTCAAGATGTTGTGCAGTTGCTTAGACCGACCGAGGCCCCTTTGGAGGATGTGGGTCACATGTTTGATGAAATTCATTTTTGGGGTATAAATGACCCCAAGATATTTCATCCTGTCCTGTGGTCCAACCGTAGTACCTCCCATTTATATTCGGATATTCTGTGAATATCGAGAAGTAAATTGGGAGTGTTTACTACTCAGAATTATAGCTACTGCTTTGGATGGGTTAAATCGGATTTTCCATCGACTGTAATACTGATACAGTTCGTCTAGATGACGGCTGAGTCGGTTTGTTGCGAGTTTTGGGCTTTTAGATGACGTGTACACTAGGACGTCATCCGCATAGCATATCTGGTTTACTCTCCCGTCCACAGGGCGAGGAATATCTGAGGTGTAGATATTAAATAAGATGGGGCCTAGAATGGAGCCCTGTGGTACGCCTGCAGCGGCGTTGAAGGTTCGGGAAACCTTTCCATTCACTCGAACTTGGAAGGTTCTGTTTAGAACGAACTGGTGGATGATACTTCACAGCGTTTTACTGAGGCCGATATTCAGTAATTTAAAAACAAGACCAGGTTGTGTCAAAAGCCTTTTCAATGTCCAGGCTCACCGCAATGGTAGGTTCCTTATTAAAGAGGCGCACGCAGATGTGGTTTTGAAATATGTTGAGAACCATGGTAGTGCTGTACGCTCTTCTAAATCCAAATTGGAAATTAGGTATTCGGTTCCTGGCACTGATAAACTTATTTAGCTTCTCGTATATGAACTGTTCATATATTTTGCTGATGCATGTGAGGAGCGAAATAAGACGAAGGCTTGAGGGGCGATACGTTGGTTTCCCAGCTGTTGCTATTTGGCAGACAACAACATGCTTCCAGGCTTGAGAACAGTACCCCATATGGTAGGCATGGTTGAACAGAATGGAGAGCTTTATAAAGAATAAAGCAGAAAGCGTTCGCAACGAATGGTACGACATGTTGTCGATACCGGGTGACTTCTTGGGGTTTCGAGATTTAACTAGATTTTGTAGGGTAATTGGCGTGGCGAAACCGTGACCATTATCACGTATGTCATCGAAGTATGCACTGCTAGATGGGCTAAAGATAACAATTGGCTCGTTAAAGTTGTCTAGTTTTCTGAATTAATGATTGCATTAGTATCCGGGTCCCCATCCTGGATAGTAATCCTGAATATTTTCAAAGGTCTCTCCGATAATATTTGCCTTATTGGTCTCATTATTAACAACAACACCGTTGTGTATGTTTGGACCAGTAATACGAGAAGTGCCACATATGTTTTTAACATTTTTATAAACGTTCTGGTCCATCTGAATACCCTTGAGCTTGTCTTCCAATTGCCGGGTACGACTCATAACGAACCCAAAATGTGCCGCCCTTTTATACGCTGTAGCGACAGAGATTTGTTAAAAAATTGTACACATACATTCTAAGAAGCACAAACAAAATTTTGTGTGTGTTTCAATTCGAATGGGATTCTAGGAAGTGGATGGGAATTTGGTTGAACAAATTCCCGGAATGTAAAATTATGAAATGCATTTAGAATTAGGCATTTCATAATGTTAGGGTTATTGGGAATTGAATCAATGTACGACAAATGGACTTTCGGTTAAATTTGTCGTACATATGATTCACTTGGGGAACATGATTGGGATTATGAGTAAGGTAAGGTAATTGGTGTTTTCGGTATAATAATGGGGATTGGATAGGAGTAGTGATTTAGGGTCTCTAGAGAGTTCCACAGTGAACCAGACACAAATCCGCCATGCTCCTGCGATATGATACTGACAGTAGTCCCAATATCAGTGTAGCGTTTTCGATCAGATGGATTGCTCATCTCTGCACACTATCTAGTAGGTCGCGGATATTCTTAATGCCACAGCTGCAACCATGGAATCATAACTCACAATTGTCTGAGATTAAGCAACAGTCAAATTAAGACGAGGGCCAAAATGAAGCCAGCAGCAAAGAAGATAAAAGTGACTCGAAATAGAGTAGAATAGTAAAATTAGAGTTAAAAAAGTTTAAAGGTTTTTTCCATACAATTGCTGATAGTGATTCCATTTTTCAATACTGAAATGTTTTAAATTTTCAGCATACATCTCGAATCATACGCGAATCTAAAAAATTGAAATCGTGAAAAATCGTGTAAAATTTCAATACAGAATTCAGAGTTTGAGCGATGAAAAATATCAGATAAAACATTACTTTGTGAATTATAATGACGGGAATTCATAGCGAACCTAGGACCGGAACGTGGACACCTCCATCGAAAGAGTAATCAGTTTAAATTCATTGTTGTTTGCTTTATCGTATCAGTTATAAATGACTTAGAAATTAGTCAGTTTGAATGTGAGCTTTTGGAAGAAATAAAATCAAAACCAATTAATTACCATAAATTATCAACTTTTCCTTGTGGACTAAGCCTCTTCACTTTCTGGCAGCCAAGGCGGACATACCGCTTGTTCAAAAAGTTGCTCTCACCTATTTCAGTGCAACCACCGAAGGAAAGGGATCTTCGTAGGCACAGCATCGCACCTGAGACACGGATTGAAAGGTTACGAACAGGTAAGCTCATTGTCTTTATCACCGGATTGTTAATCGAAGTTTTTACTTCATTGGATCGTTATCACTTACATTGCCCGATAAATTGAACTAGACATTGATGTTGTGAAAGTGCGAGTGCTCATTGCCTGTGAAAGTGCTATCCATGGTGAACGACGCATCGTGTTCTCTTCCGTGCGTGGACGTTTCTAAGCTCACATCGCAGTTCAGACGTCATTCTCTCGGAATCGTCCTTGACGATGACTCGGAGTACTTTTGCTGACGGTTCATTAAACTACAAGTGGTCCCAATGACTCAGATAGAGGAAGTCACTCGATTCTCGGCGCAAGACCAAATGCCACGCGCATTTGTCAATTTAAAGAAGAAGGAACCACCAACCTTGGGTTCAGTGGAGACTCGCTAGAATAAGATTATGCTAAAATGGGAAGACATTGTGAAGCGGCACGCATAGATCGTGCGGCTGGCAACTCTGAAAATCAAAGGTCGGATTTTATCCGCCCGGCAGATTAGTTTCTTTAGGTCATCAGGCGAAATTCATCTATGCTCACCACGACCTCACCTCGGACTTCCCGGCACCATCAACAGCCTCCGCCACAATTCCGCACATCATCGATACCAATCACGCCCCCTCTCGTGAGCTGCCTCCAGTGCAGTTACCGAGAACGGGCAGGTATTCTCAATGGAATCTGTGGCGGTTCCACCAAACCCCACGGCCCACTTACCTGAAAAACCCCCCATATCCACAACTTAACCCCCTTTGCCTCCTGCCAATGCAATCGCATTGGTACCCAAAAACATTTCCTTTTCCAAGGACAATTAATGCATACAAGCATTACCCTAAAATTCCTAAAAAGAATTTTTTATTCCCTACAAGGGCATTCATACATGTATCAATGCGTTTTTCCATAAGCGACCAAAACTCGCATTTCCAATTAGTGTAGATTTTCACACTAACATTCGATACTGGCGTCACCATAGATACCATGTTCCATTGACACAGATGGTATACACAACCGTCATTGTGTACCCATCTAAATTGCTTTCCGAAGACTTGCAGCTATGGATTCAATTGCAAGCACTTCTCGTGGAAATATTGCTTTGTTTGAATTTTCAAACAATCACCGACGCCAAGTTTCGCCGTCAGATCGGATTCAATAGCATAAACATATGCCAACAAAAGAATCCGATTCTCCAGTCGGCAGAGAGACGATATACGATCTCGATTGTATGAAATATCGCAATCCCTTTTAGCATCTAATGAGTGGCTGTTTTTTAGACAGCCGACCCTCATTACCGGGAGATGCTGTAGGTCGTTTCACTATTGTTCTTTTTTTTCCTCGTTTCAGGCAAAACGCAACGATGAACACGGTGATGTGTACGAACTAACACATACACCACCGCGTACCTGAGATCGCTTTCCATTGGTCACTGGTCAAAGGAAATTTCATTTCCTTTTCACCACACCACCAGAAACTCACCCCAAACGATAAAATATCGTTGAGTCGTTTTACATCAGCAGACCAAAACCGTCATGCGTCACTCCCGCTCACCGGTGCGCACGGTAACGCGATAATACCCGAAGTCGTGAGAGGTATTTCGAACTTGTTGGTTCCTAATTGTTTGTCGAGTCTGTGCCGCAATTCGTTGTAATAGTTAATGTACATAGAATTTGTCGTGAGGTTAAAAATAAAACCAATGGCCATATAATTGTGAACACCCCGGATTTTAATCGATTTAAATAAATCAAAAGCATTGCAGAACTATATCCAGTGTTTCAATTCGTATACATCCTTGTGTACGGTGTCGTCGTGACATTTTGTTGTGTTTCTTCTGGTTCAGTGTTTTACGCGGCGAACAAATCATGATGGAGATAGGAGTTAACCAGTGCCAATGTCGGCACACATAAATCCATCCCCACAAATCCATTAAAATATTTATTCCAGGTGATACTGGCGGACCATTTAGATCTCATGCATGTGCATGTTATTTAAATAAGCATCACACCCCAACAACCCGCATGGGTCCACCCATCAATAACAACTGGACAGTAACAACTATCAACAGAAACGAAGTCACATCAACAAAACAATAGCATCCACCCAAACTAAAAAAAGCCCTGCCCAAGACCAGCGCCATTGAATCAACGGCGATGGTATGCAGACATTGCACGAGAAACAGGACCCTTCAGCGTTCCTCATGACGGGCGGCCTCCCTCAGCAAATAGGTATCGACATCAAAACAGTACATCGATTCACATTAATAAGCTTCACACCCCAACAACCCACATGCGTGCACCAATCAATAACAACTCGACAGTAACCATTATCAACGGAAACGAAGCCACATCAACAAAACATCAGCCATCAGAGCAACATCCACCCGAACCAAAAAAAAAAAAAAAAAAGAAATTAAGAAATCGAAAAATCCGGTGAAAGTTTTACTTTGACACCATCAACCACATCGACAGCGTCTTCTATTTCCTCAACCATCAATATAAAATCCAACTCAGTCACAATCATCATATCATTAATATAGTGGTAACAAAGTTTAAATCGTTCAGCTGAGATCATATAAATATCATTACAACATCGTCCAATAACCTAATCCATCCTCATCTGTTATAGATAAATCCATGTTCGAGGACTTTAATGAAGATGGACCAAAACCTCTTAATCAACCCAACAGCCATCCCCTAATCCACCAACACTCAGCGCATAATTAACAAGAAGTTCATCACTCAGACAACCATCATTCATCGGTTCATCCACATTTTGACGACGTTCCACCCAAATTGGCGACTGCTTCCATCACCAGATTCGTTACCAGATAAGCATCCTACCTATTGAAGATGATAATTCGCCAGTAGTTGGCGAAGGCGGGCGGGATGTTGCGGCTTCATACTTATCCGAAACTATAACAACTCCCAATTTACAAATGGGAATTTTGACAAGTTTTTTTTTAAATAAAACGCAAACCATTTGAGACATTGTAAAAACTTTATTATCGGCTTGAAGTACAATCAAAACATCTATGAACGGAACTCGACTTCGTTCATATGGCCACCGCGAAAGGGTGCGTTCACAAATTAAATTCAAAGTTGTCAAGTCCCTATTGGAATACCCGATATAATATATATTTCAACATCCCCGTTTGTCCGCGAGTTAATGTAAAAAATAGGCTCGTTGATCGCCTTTCAGAGCGTTTTTGCGGACCCGGTTGAAAAAAAAAAATGGAATGTTGAATAACGACTGACTGAAAAAGGGATGAAGATGGGTAATTTAATTTTTGCACACAGGACAACCAATAGTGATGTGTGGTGAATACATTGGTTAATTCGATGGTCGACGAACATGGGAGAATGAGAGAACAGAAACACAAAGTACTATGATCTCGGGGTGGGTTTGGTTGTGTGTGCATGAATCAATGCAGCTCTGAGACTAGCCCACTGACACAATTCGGTGAATGTGGTTATCTCAGAATGCATTGAACTGTAGGAAGACAGAACTGTGAAGGAGAGGAAAATTTAGCTGGTGCTATTCACCTGGGGGGTGGGTGCGAACATACAGGGCAAAGTGTCTGATTGCCTTCAACCCGGCGAAGGCCAGGACGATCCATGTCCCTGTTCAATCCAAGTTGACATGCAGTCTCCACGTGACACCCCTGGATAGCTACTTTGACAACTGCCAAGTAGTGAACCAATACATGCAGCGACATCCTGAGAAAGGTTGGCGCGGTGCTAATAATCTTGCCCGTAACACAAATTATTATGGGAAATTTAAAAAGCCTCGGATATGGACCGGAAACACGACGACGACCACGGAAACAAAAATGGCTAAACGATTTAAGAATTTTTACATGGAACGTCCGCTCACTATACAGAGCTCGAGCTGCATAGCAGCTACCCAATGCCCTGTCCGAATATAAGGCTAACATAACAGCATTACAAGAAATAAGATGGACGGGAAGTGGTGTTTTTCAAAGAAAAGAGTATGACATTTATTACAGCTGTCACGCAAAACACAATTTGCTCGGGGTAGGCTTTCTAGTCAGCCAAAAACTGAAGCCTGCCATCATCGGCTTTAATGCAATAAATGAAAGGCTATGCACTCTTCGCGTGCGAGGCAATCTTAAGAACATAAACCTCATAAACGTTCACGGACCTACAGAGGAGTCCCCTGACGACGAAAAAGGAGAATACTATGAGAACGTCGAACGGGCCCGCAATGCCTGTCCAATATACGATGTGAAAATCGTTCTTGGGGATTTGAATGCAAAAATAGGTCGGGAGCCGGTTTTCATGTACTACGCAGGTTCACATAGTTTGCATAACACTAATGACTTTTTTTTATTTATTTTTATTTTAAAACGCATTTATTTACAACAATAATTACCACGTGCTTATAGATCGCCGCCACTCCTCGAGCGGTACGTCGGTACAACGTCGACTCGGATCACCATCTTGTTGGTACAGTTTTCCGAGCGCGGATTGCCTTACGGAGACGTATTACATCTGCGGATCAGGTTCGAATCAACACGGCTGCCTTACGCAATGAGAATACCAGCAACACCTTTGGTCATGCGTTAAGAATCGCCCTCGAAGAGCTCGACGGAGGGAGAATAAGTCCTGGAGCCAGAATGCCGGGCGTAGACGAGAAATGGACACGCCTTAAGAATACTGTCATTAGTACTGCCAACTCCATCTTAGGCAGTAGTCGTAGAGATCGGAACGACTGGTTTGATGATGAGTGCAAACTAGCGACTGAACGTAAGAATGCTGAATACCGGCCAATGCAGCAGTCTCATAGGACGCGGGTGCGCGAGGAGAAATACAAAGAGCTCAGAAGATCTGAAAAAAAACTTCACAGACAAAAGAAACGTGCCTGGGAAAAAAACCTTGTCTGTGAAATAGAGAAAAGTAGGGAGCGAGGTCTGCACCAGGCGCGGAAGTTCTACCAAATAATCCGCAGTATGACGCGGGACACACCACGCTGCACATACTGCAAGGATAAAGATACCTGAAGGCATTCTGGAGCGATGGGAAGTGCACTTCAATGAATTGCTAAATGGTCAGCTCCACCAATGCAAGACCAAGACCAAATGCTGCCGCCACCAAGCATTGAGGAAACATTAAAACCCATTAGACAGATAAAATCAAATAATGCCCCTGGAGCTGATGGCATACCAGCTGAGCTGATCAAACAAGGAGGGACAACGTTACATCACGCAATTCATGGGATTGTGGTGCACGTAGGGGAGCAAGAGGAGATGCCGGAAGATTGGTGTCGTGGTATAATTTGCCCCATATATAAGGGTATAACATTGCTGAGTACCGCCTATAAGATACTCTCCACTATCCTACAAGACCGGATAGCCCCATACGCTAAAACCATCATTGGTCAATATCAGTGTGGCTTCATCCCAGGCAAATCAGCGATCGATCAGATATTCACCCTTAGGCAGGCGATGGAAAAATGTCAGTAATTTAAGATTCCATTATATCATTTGTTTATAGACTTTACGGCCGCCTACGACAGCATAGCCAGGGTAGAACTATATAATGCCATGAGAGAATTCGGCATTCCAAACAAATTGATACGACTTTGTAGGTTGACCATGACCAACGTAACTAGTCAAGTAAAAATAGCGGGATTGCTGTTCAAACCAATAAACATCTATAATGGACTCCGACAAGGGGACGGTCTGGCCTTCCTCCTCTTCAACCTGGCGTTGGAGAAAGCAATCCGTGACTCTGGCATTACAACAAGAGGGACTATTGTCACCAAGTCCAGCCAGATACTTGCCTACGCAGATGACATCGACATCATCGGTAGAACCGAATTGGGTGTACAGGACTCCTTCACCCAGATCGAGCAGGCGGCACAAAAACGGGGGCTGCACATTAATGAGGGGAAACTAAGTACATGGTGGCAACTTCTGTGAAGAGAACACCTAACGTTGGTCAAACTATCAGGGTAGTGGAGCACGAATTTGAAGTTGTGCAATCCTCTAACTACCTTGGGTCAATAGTATCAGCCGATAACAATATGGAAGAAGAAATACGCGAACGGCTGATTAAATACGCGAACGGCTCTTTAAATCCCGAAATTTATCCAGAACATCCAAGCTACTACTGTACAAGACCATGGTTTTACCAGTACTCATGTACGGATCCGAGACCTGGGTGCTTAATAAAAGGCACTCTGAACTCTTGACCGCGTTCGAGAGAAAGGTCTTAAGGGGAATTGTTGGCCCCGTATGTGAGGGAGGACGATTCCGGAGACGCTACAACCATGAGTTGTACGCAATCTACCTTGAAGCTCATATTGTAAGAAAAATCAAGCTCGGTAGACTCCGGTGGGCGGGACACCTAGCTCGAATGAGCGAAGAGACGCCTGCCCAGGAAGTCCTTTGTGGCAGGATGTATGGAAGGCGACAGCGCGGCAGACCTTGTCTGCAATGGAGGGATGGCGTAGACCAGGACGCCCAGAGCCTGGGAGTGCCAAACTGGATGACACCGGATCGAAATCGGGACCGGTGGAGAGATTTGTTAAATAAGGCCAAGACCGGATCCCGGTTGTAGTGCCGATGATGATGATGATTCACCTGCGAAAAGAGAGCATTGATACCCAGCGAATGGAGTGTCTGGAGAAAGTGTATAGGACGCCGAATTGGCTAGGGAAATCTGATCATGGGAACTAAATTAAATGCTTTGATAATTTCCCCAGCGTTGCTAACCGACATGATGCGATTTCCGGTGGAAATCTCATGGGTTAGCGAAATGGGGTTGCCGTATGGCGAAAAGATAGCTAAACTCAATTATACATTATCTGCATAGGATAATGAGTTTAGCTATGCGTCCGTTTAACATGATTTACAGGTGGAATAGCTTATAAGGGGAATAAGGATAGAAATGACGCGCTGAAAGCAGTCGAAATAAGGTATGAAATTGTGGGTTGGTTCTCCATGTGGTATAGAGAACCCCCACAGGAGCCACTCACGGTGATCCTTGAAGGCGATTGTTTTTTTTTTTGTAATTTTGTTTTATTTGTTAAGTCTACATGTTTGGGTTCATTCATCCCTTCCCTTTCTCTAATACAAGGTTTTTTGTCGGTGCTATACACTTACGTTATTTTGTATATGTATATATTGAGTATTGAATTGGTTTTTCGCGAAGGATCTCATTTGTCTCCGGTCAACAGTTGGTTTAACAGTTTTTTTTCATTTATGGGCCACTTCGGCATCCAAAATTGCGAGCAATGCAGACACGTCCGTTGACTTTAGAAGTCAAGAATCAACTCCTTTACAAACGTATTGTAAACATAACCAACCAGTGATCACAATAAAATTTGACAACTTAACAAATATTTTTTTAAATAAGAAACATCATCGGAGAGTGTGTATTTGTGACTGATCGGATTATATATGTAACATATGACACACTCTTACATATTATGTTACAACAGCGCATCACACTGTATCTACTGCCTTTCAAAACAAACATAGATTAATCAATACTGGGAAATTAATGTTTAGTGAGTCCTGTCACTGTGGGGAGCGGCCCCAGTGGTTAATTACTTTTTTTCTTTTTGTTTATCTCCAAACTCTGAAATCGAGCCAACGATTTTCCAAACCATATCGTAGAATCCTACCTGCCAACATTTCCGACCTCCGAAAGATGGTTAAGGCTCACTTGAATTTACGGAACCTATAGGATGCATGTGGTGATATCCAGTGGGTGACCGGGCATTGGGACGCATCCTGACTCCTTACAAGTTTGCCGATTTCAGGGAGCTATGTCATCACTGAAAAAGAGCCTAAAACTAATTTGAGAATGCTTTGCCTCTTTGTTATTGGTGCTTTTTTGAATGGAATATTTTGTGTATAGAACTTTTACCTTTGACTTGCTACTGGCTGCCACATCAATAAATTTATTATCTACTAATTCGGAAAAAAAGGATGCATTACCGCAAATTACCATACATGGAATATATTGCCTATTTCATGTCTGTATTGACAAACGCTCAACATCAAAGTATATTTGTATGTACTTACGTGTGCATCGTTTTCTTCCTGATCGCGCCATGGCGTCCAATAATAAAAGGTCCTTGACAACCACTCAAATCCTCGACGGTGTAGTTGTACCAAGTTATCTACTTCCCTCACTGGTGATGGACTGATGTAAATCTAGTGGAATACTACGAAGGATTATATCAAGGAAGTCTACTGACTTTCAGTTGGATAAAGAGGTCACATGGCGACGATATGATATTGGATGGCTCCTGTTGGTGTTGTGGCCTGCATAATCCTCATATAAAACTTGATGATAATGAAACACGTAAGGAGCACAAAAGGATCCCACTCTCAGCTTGTGATGTTGTTCAAGGAATCGTCGCGTATGTGAAGGATCCTCAATGATTGCACTCCATAACCAGCTTCATTGTTTTTGATTTATATGCGAATACTATACAAAAGGGAGTTAAAGCACTTTGAGTGCAGCGGTATCAACTACAGTCTACTCTATAGATATATAGACCCTCAACAATCTAAGTCTTGTACGGCAGAAGTTGTTGAAATTGGAGCACGATGTCGGGAAGAACATTTTGGAAACAATAATGAAGAAGGAAAGTTACGCGTTTAAAGGATAAAGATGAAATTCTCATCAAAGTGGGAGAGTACACAGGAGATGAATGAAACGGTTTGATGGCAATCGTTGTGGTACCCTGGCATAGACCCGGACGATAATAATGTAGATAGCAGATACTGCATTGCTGGAAAACGAGGCACTAGTGACTGCAGCGGTTACTCAAGTTATTTTGATGATGTTCTTGGCACTTGTGCCAGGATAGGTTGAAGTGAATGTATAAGATTTAAACGTGTAGCCGGACGAACATGGGAAGCAGGAAATAAGAGGTGTACACATCTGTTGGCACAACGAACAACTTATGTTGACCACGATGTCTTGACATCTAGTAAGAAGCAATTACAATAAAGTGCAAAACAACTTGTGTCGCCATTTTAGGATTCCACTCCACTCAAATCACTGTTCCGTTGGGTGTTCTAACCACAAAACTGGAGGAAAAAAATCAGCAAGATGGAAAACAAAAGGCAAATTAGGTAAAGGAGACAAACAAGTATGAAGACTGTTCCGAGCAAATTAACACAAACATAATGAGACATGACCTTAAACACGACCCTATACTGTCTATCCTGTTCCGTATCCCAATGTACCAAACTCGCCATATGACGGAACAGGAACCGAGATATCGAAAAATTTGTACTACAAACGATATTACGAATACATGAGTTTTTGACGTTCGTTGCTGGCAAAAGGACGAAGAGGCAATCTCGCTTAAGGATACCACTGTGAGATGTCTGTCGCAGGGCATAAGTATCATATCCATGTTAAAAAGTTTTTCTCTATGCTATGCAAGCAAAAATGGCGGTCTACAACAGAGAGCGTTTCAGGTTTTGGTTTGTTGAGCTCTGAATAACTTTTGGTCCCTGTGTGTATGGGATTCCACCGAAAACCCAATTGACGCCTTGACATGAGAATCATATACGTGAGGGCTGAACTTAACGAGGCACATTATTTTGTGCCTGTTTCCCCATCCCCACTTCCACCCTAAATAATATCTAATTTTCATTTTGTTTGTGGGAGTATGACATGCAATGTCGTTAGCGAAGTAAAATATTTAGAATATGAAGTGTGGGGTGCATACGGGTACAAGTGTGTAGCCTGTGTGCCTTCCACTTGATGCAGTCGACTGCTGGATTTTATGCACACCTTTAGTGAAGGTTAAGTCTGGGTTGGGCGGCAATGGGAGGAGGGAAAACTTGGATGGAATCTCATAAACAAAACGGAAGTTATACCGTCAACTTCCTTTTTTGTTCTTCTAAGTAACTAGGATGCTTCTTCAGCGCCTTGGTGCCTCCTCCAGCAAACTGGCAGCGATATGTATTTTTAATTTACGTCAACGTGACAAATTGGGGTTGTGTGGCGCACAGCCAGTCGCCCTAAATGCTATATATTTGTATGTATGCACCTGTGTGTAGTGTGTGTGCTTGTATCCATAGTATTTTACTGTTATACACCCTGGAGGAAGAAATTTCAAGGATTATATTCCATGAGGTGCTGTTAAACTGCAAGTATTCCTAGGTGAAATGCTATTTTTGCCATTATGGCTTTAATTTAATGGGCAGAGTTAGGTTATAGGGCTCAAGTCGTCGTTGGTATTCTACTCGTAGGCAAAGCAACTTTAATGTAATGTAATTGTGGGGTAATCTGAATACAATTGTGCTTATAAAAGAGATGAGAGCACCGACGGGGTTGCACTTTGTCTGTGAGATTTTCAACGGCATATTGTTGGCCGTGGTTTTCGCGCGGATTACCGACTAAAGTAGGTGAAATGCAATAACAATTAGAAGAAAAAAGAAAATACCAGAATTGAATGAGATACTTTGTTCTCTTTTTGTAGATTGTAATTGGTGTTTTGTACGCAGCAGGTCAAATGGGGTTTTGTTTGTCTCTCTCACATTTGATCCTTTTATGTGACAATTGTCATTTTACGACAAGACTGGGTGGATTTATTTCCTTTTGAAATCATTCAATTTAATGGTCGCACTCGTTCTCTGGCTTAGTTCGCACTTTGAGAGGATTTTCTAAAGGAAGTAAGACAGTCATCTAGATAGAAATGTCATCCCTACACATTGTCCAAAATGTTATTCGTTTTTAATGTAATTTAACACTTGAGCAACATTAGAGTATAGTACAGTAAATTTAATTTTATATAAAACGTGTGTTTCATACCCGTCAGACATATAATAGGAGGAGAAAAATTATTCCATTTATGTGTTTCTTATTTAACATGGTTTGGATTATCCGATTTGGTCTTAATATGAACCGCTTTGTTCTATAATTTGTTGCCCCTTTAAATTTAGCTTTATAACGTCTCTCTCATAGAAGCTCTGACCCTTATAGGCGAAACACTAAGCCACTTTTTCAATTTGCTCTTGATACAAATTTGTTATCAATAAAAAAGTTTTTTAATGGAAACTAATTGTAATGGGTGGGTGCAAGCCGTATGGTGAATGCATCAACATTTTCCAACCAAGCTGTCGGAGGCGAGTCTCTATAGACGTAAATGGGCTGACGTTATCCTGGTGGAGCACAACACCTCTCCTGTTGGCAAATTCTGACTTTTTGTACTGCCTTGATGGCAGACCAGATAAGGAGACTGCATCATGCATTTGCCTGTCTGACTGACGACTCTTACCATTATTCGTCACAATTACTGAGCGGTAAGTGGGGTCTCAACGCCCCGCAACCCAATGAAATACCACTCCAGAAAGCTATAGGTTCCGTGAAAAGTTTGAGAGAGATGCTTGAGCATTTTCGGGGAATATTCTCACAGCTAAACAAGCTTGTTGTAAACGGCGACTAAAGGCCGAATAGCAGATGAAGTACCAACACCATGCCGCCTGGTAAAAAAACACGTCATTAAATTATAGTGCAGGGTTGTATTTTTTAATTGCGGTTACGGCTTACCTCGATGGAGTGACTTCCCTCTAATTCTTCTGGCAGCGTGTCCAAAATGAAAAGGTGATTTTTTCCTTTTTTCTTTTTTGAGTTCTAGTTGTTTACTTTATGTATTACTTTTTGTGGCCGTTGCCTCGGCCTCCGGATTCAAACTGATCACGAATCCACAAAAATAAAAAATAAATAAATAAATAAAAAAGGGGTGGCGAGAGGCCGGCTTCTTGGAAACAAAAAGTCTCGAGATATCTGAAAAGAAAGGAGGAAGGAGGTATCTAAAGATAGTGTGGGCAGGGTTACTTCAAGTGTTCTTTAACTCTTTGGATGGGGGGATGGTGGGAAAGAAATCGTACAAGACCGGTGGGTCTTAAGTGCGGTAGTAAACGCAGATCATGTCTTTGGCGTCTGATGATCTGCGCTTTGGTCGGTGTGTGTGTGTGTGTGTGTGTGTGTGTGTGTTTGTTTGTGCTGTCTTGTACTGTGCGTGCGTGTTGGTAGTGTGTCAGCAGTGGACCCTATGGGATGGGTCCAGGAATCCTCTATTATAAAGGAGAATGTTGTTGGGAAGTGTGCTTTCTTCAGTTTTGTAGTGAAAAAGAAATTGTGGTGATCTGATCCGAAGAGATCGAAAGAGAGAAGGGTCAAGAACGCAGGACTCCCGTACAAGTGGGTTCTCGCTGTTCTGTATGCTTTCGAGGTACTTGTATGCTAATTGTAGCAAGTACTCGTCGATCGGGATAATGGATGCGGCTTCGTATAGGTGGAACTGATCACGAATCCAAAATGTGCCGAACCTTTATACTCTGTGGCGACAAAGATTTGTTAAATATTTTACTTATAAATTCCAAGAAGCACAAACAAGATTTTGTGTTTGCATCAATTGGAATAGAATTCTAGGAAGTGGGTGGGCATTTGGTTAAACAAATTCCCGGAAGGAAAAATTATGAAATGCATTTAGAATCAGGCATTTCATAATGTTACGGAATTCGGGAATTGAATCAATGTGCGACAAATTAACTTTTGGTTTAATCTGTCGCTCGTATGATTCACTATGGGAACAAGATTGGGCTTAAAGGTAATAATGGGGATTGGCTGGGAGTAGTGATTTAGGATCACTACAATGGGACCCGTGA
Organism: Microdon myrmicae; assembly: GCA_963931805.1. Lineage (NCBI taxonomy): Eukaryota > Metazoa > Arthropoda > Insecta > Diptera > Syrphidae > Microdon > Microdon myrmicae. The sequence continues at coordinate 237,865,570 of OZ007497.1, read as the reverse complement.
AATGCTTGACAGAAATTCCTGACCACCTTTCAGTATTTGGCTGAAGGACTCGATCAAAAAAAAAAGTATTAAATCAGCGCTATAAGAACTGTAATTTAGACATCATAACCAAAGTAAAGTTATCTGTTAGTTGCAGTCCAGCATTTGTGAGTCAATTTCGCAGCATTTTTATTACCTGTTTCGATTTCTCCTAGGTTTCTTTGAAGATTTTTGCTATTTTAATTCCTAAATTGTCCGCGTACCCTACGATATATTCTCATGCTGGTTTATTTATATTCAGTGCCCCGTCATACATCACGTTCCATAGCAGCGTTCCAAGGACTGCGACCTGTGGTACTCCTCTCATTACGTGGTGGTTTCTTGAGCCATTCTCTGACTTCTCTGTGAAATATGAGTCCGCAGTCTTCAGGAAGTAGTTTGGTACTCACAGTTGATGCAGCGTCTTCATTATGTATTTCAACAATCTGAGTTAAATGGGTGATAACTGCACAATAGTACTTCGTGCCACCACGCCATCTAGATCCCACCAGCACTCCATCAGCGATTTGACACACTTGGACAATTGCATCCACTGTACTCCTTTTCCGTCTGAAATCATAGTGCATATGTGAGTGTTCTCCTCTTCACTCCGTATACTGCTCCAGTCTCGAAAGCTTGATGGCCTCCAATATCACTCCAACTGTGCTCAGCAGGCAGACGAAACGGTATGATGATGGTTCTTGTTTGGTACTTTATGGTATTAGGACTAGATCTGTTCCTTCCAGCTTTTGATAAAATTCCTTCTCTTAAATATTTGAAATATATTGTACTGAATATTTTTGGCCGGGCCTGCATAATCCTTGTCAGTATAATCCGTTTGGTTTACTATCCAGTCCCGGAGCTTTCGACACTTAGGATCTTTGGGTGGCTTTTTCTACTCCCTGACTCCACCGCCACTTGCTGTCCGCTATCATATTTTGAACATAGAGATTTTCGTCGCTCGAGAATAGACTGGTCATAATAGTGTTCATCAGTTCAGGGCGTTTGGCTTATTAACAATTTGTAGGCACCGCTCCAAACGTTATTTTGTACTTCGTCCGTTAGTTTTATGAAAGCTAGAGATGTACTCCTTTTTATGACTTTCTTCAGCTACCTTCTAGCTTTTCCAAAATTATTGCCAAGAGTTTCATACTCCGAACCTCCTCCCGTATGTTGTGTTTTTCGTGGCAATTAAAGGCATTCACGTGGGATATCCTCGTTCCACCAGGATTGTCCTGCATGTGTTCGTACTTGTGCCTCTCTTGGTATAGCGGCATCGCACGCATTCCTCAAGTTTTCCTTCAGGTGTGCTGCTTGCTCTTCGGCTGAACTCTATGGTACTTTTAGACTCTCCGTTATGAAGTCAAGTGCCGCCTCATCAAGCACAGTAGTTTTCAATGCCCTACGCTGCGCATTTGTTTTTCTGTAATTCGGGTTGTGCATCCTTATTGCTTGGAAGTGGTTGCTATGTGTATAGCAATATACGTGCTGTCGGACACTCTACTCGAGGCTTCTTGACAGGCACATGGTGGCAAAAGTAAGGTCTATCTAAGGATAGTTTGGACAGGGTTAGTTAGAATGTTCTCTAACTATTTGGATGGAGGGATTGTGGGAAAGAGATCATACAAGACCGGTAGGTCTTGAGTGGGGTAGTAAACGCAGATCACGTCTTTGGCGTCTGATAATCTGCACTTTGGTCTGTGTGTATGTGTATTTGTGCTGTCTCGTACTGTGCGTGCCTGTTTGCAGTGTGTCAGTAGTAAACCCAATGAGATCAGTCCAGAAATCCCCTATTATAGAGGGGAATGTTGTTGGGAAGGTTGCTTTTTTCAGTTTTGTTCTGAAGAAGAAATTGTGGTGGTTGGACCGGAAGAGATCGAAGGAGAAAAGAACACAAGACTCCCACACAAGTATGTTCTCCCTGTTCTGAGGGCTTTCGAGGTACTTGTATGCTGATTGTACCAAGTACTCGTCGATAGGGATAATGGAGGCACCCTCACATAGGTGAGAGTCGGGGTAATGGTGACCGTCAGGCCTTCTAGAGTGGTAGATGCATCTTCTGAAGAGTTTTCTTTCGAAAACTTGAAGTCTTTCCATTTGGGCCGAAAATATACAAGACCATATAGGAAAGGTGTACGATATTCCAAATCGTATTAGCCGCTTATAGCAGAGAAGTTTAACCTTGATTTCAAATTTGTTGCTCCACTTCAACATGTTGTGCAGTTGCTTAGACCGAGGGCCCTTTGGAGAATGTGGTTCACATCTTTGATGAAATTCATTTTTGGGGTATAAATGACCCCAAGTATTTCGTCGTTTCCGGTGGTCTAATCGTAGTACCTTCTGTTTGTATTCGAATATTCTGTGAATATCGAGAAGTAGGTAGTTAGGAGTGTTTACTACTCAGAATTATAGCTACTGCTTTCAATGGATTAAGTCGAATTTTCCATCGGCTGTAATACTGATACAGTTCGTCCAGATGACAGTTGAGTCGTTTTGTTGAGAGTTTTGGGCTTTTGGTACACTAGGATGTCATTCGCTTAGCTCATTTGGTCACTCTCCCGTCTAAAGGGCGAGGAATATCTAAGGTGTAGATATGAAAGAGGATGGGGCCTAAAATGGAGCCCCGTGGTACGCCTGCGGCAACGTTGGCAGATCAAGACTTGAAAGGTTCTGTTTCGAGCGAAGAGGTAGATGATACTACACTGCGTTCTTCTAAGATCAATGTTCAACAATTTAAAAGCGAGACCTTCGATCCACGTTATGTCAAAAGCCTTTTCAATGTCCAGGCTCACCGCAATGCGGGTTCCTTCTTATAGAGGCCCGCGCTGACGTGGTTTTGAAATACATTAAGAGTTTTTTCCATTTTTTAAACATTTTTTTTATTTTCTTTCTATATTCTTAGTTTCTAAATTAAAGGCTAGACAAAAAATGCTTAAATTCTAGCTTAATTAGCTTATATAATAACTTACTGGTCCTTCGCAGACGCTCTAAGCTGAACATTACTTAATATTTGTATAATTTGCCTTTCGGCGACAGAACTTTGTGGCAGTACTGATAATTATTTGAAAGACAAAGAAAAATTTGAAAAACTTTGTAAATTTTTTTTTTTTTTTCTTAAAATTTAACTTACTTAACTTACCTAAACTTATCTACTTTTTTTTTTTTTCTTTTTTTTTTTATGTAAAATCACTTAGCTTAACTTAACTTAAATCTTATACTACCCTAATTCTAGAAAAGCTAAGTCTATGTAAGCTAGCTGATGATAGTGTGATTCTATACCGACTTTGGTATCCAGGTCTTTATATGCCATTCAACCACCAGAACTGTTGACGCTGTCTAATACTATCGTCCCGGTCTCTGTGGGAGATAGCCCTACTGAAGCGCAGGAGCTCTTCTTCGGTGCGCGTTACTTCCCGGTCGTAGCACAATCGCCCGTCTACGGATGATCTACTTACATGATAGATCAGCGGAATTCCGGATCTATCCTGTATAAGCCCTCTTATGTCCAAATCAAGGAACGCCTCTGGTGGAACAAAACCGTTGCGACGCACGCTCTCATGGTACCGGGTATTTGGATAATAAGCCCCGAAAATTAGGTCATTGGACGAGCATATTGCTCTCGCAATATGTCCTCTGATTAATTTAATCATAAAATTATCCACCCTATTTATGCAGGCTTCATTATATAAAGTCTCATTTGAGTAGTACTTTTTGTATTCCGATTCCGGTGTTCGATATAATCTGAGACAGGTTCTCAAACACTTCCTTTCGAACACCCGAATCTTTTCCATCAAATTTGGACCTATGTTAAACCATACTGGACAGCCATATATGAGCATTGGCCTGATTAGCGTCATGTAGCATATGACTTTTACCCTGCTGTCAAGTTGGCTACTGTGAAATAGCCTCCTTGTCATAGCAAAAGTTTTCCTCACTTTGAGCAAAGCAGCCTCTACATGTCTGTTGAAATACAGATATTGGTCTAGCCAGATGCCCAGGTATTTAACTAAACTCTTGGTTTCCAGTTTATCTTCATGTGGTCCCACGATAACTAGCTTTCGCCAGTTTTTCCTTGTGTCGTTCGTGGCTTTATATAATGGAGTTCTAAATAGGATGGCTTCACATTTCTGGAAGTTGATCTTAAGTTTCCAGTCATCGCAATAGCGCTGCACATTGTTGAAGTCTCGCTGTATTAACCTATTTATGATCTCAACTTTCGGAGCTGTTCTGTAAATTATGAGATCGTCTGCGTACGCAATAGCCTGCGGAAGTGCTTCTAATAAGTCGGTAATGTAAATGTTAAAAAGAATCGGGGAGAGTACCGCACCCTGTTGCAAGCCATTCTTGATATTATACGTTTTATTAGAGGTCACATTACCACTTTTGACCACGAACCTCCTGTCATTTGACATATCGTAAAGTACATATAGTAAAGGCTTATGTATGCCATGTCTGACCAGTTTGTAATACAACCCTTCGATCCAGACGGTATCAAAGGCTTTTTCCAAGTCGATCAGACAGGCACCTGTGCGTTGGTTCCTACATTTATTCCATTGTATGTCGGAGACCAGTTTAGCTGCGGCATGTGTGGTTTCATGACCCGCCCTAAAGCCAAACTGGTTATTTGGAATAATGCTATTGTCGTCTACCCATTTTAGCAGAGCTTAATACATTGAGAGTCATAGTGGTGCTGTGTGCTCTTCTAAATCTAAATTGGAAATCAGGCATTAGTTATTTAGCTTCTCGTATATGCATTTTTCATATATTTTGCTGATGCAACTGAGAAGCGAAATGGGGCGAAAGTTTGAGGAGAGATACCTTGATTTCCCAACTTTTGCTATTGGATAAGTACCACATATGGTAGGCATGGTTGAACAGAATGGACAGCTATATAAAGAATAATGCAGAAAGCCTTCGCAAGGAGTGGTACGACATGTTGCCGAGTGACGTCTTAGGATTTCGAGATTTAACTAGGTTTTGTAAGGTATTTGTTGTGATGAAACTGTAACTATTAGCATGTGTGTCGTATTAGCTGAGTTGAAGACAACAATTGGCTCGTTAAAGTCGTCTCGTTTATTGTGAATCTCTGAACTAGTGATTGCATTAGTATCGACGAAGTATGCAGTGCGAGGTCGGTTGAAGACAGCAATTGGCTCGTTCAAATTGTCTAATTTGTTGTGGACCTTTGAACTAATGATTGCATTAGTATCGACGAAGTATGCACTCCTAGCTGGGTTGAAGACAGCAATTGGCTCGTTCAAATTGTCTAATTTGTTGTAGACCTTTGAACTAATGATTGCATTATTATCCGGGTCGCCACCCTGGAAAGTAGCCTGTGATTATTTTCAAAAGTCTCTCCAATGTTGTTTGCTTTATTCGTGTCATTATTGGCAATAACACCGTTTTGGATGATTATCCCAGTGATACGAGAAGCGCCACATATCTTTTTAACGTTTTTACAAACATTCAGCTCCATCTGAATGCTCTTCAGTTTGTCTTCCCATTGTCGGGTACGATTGATTTAGAATCTTTATTTTATCAGTGTACCAATATTGTGAATGATGGATCGCAATAATGGTTCCCTTTACCTAAAGCGGTGACGATATCTCATTCTGCAGAGCTTTTTACTCTCCCGGATAAGAAGAAGAGTGAAGTCGTCATGAGGAATCTGATAAGTCTTTTCAAGATTGTACTTCGAGAGATGAGTCTCCTAAGTTTCAACTAGAATCTCATATACGAGGGTTGTCTCTTATGTTTCGGGATTTGGCAACCCTAGTGTTGCAATCCGGCAATTGACAGCTCTGTCGTAAAGTTGGACATTTTTGAGGTTATACGCACTCAGAACGTTTTGACATACGAGCGCTATTTGTGTTGTTTACAGTAACTTAAAAGATTCATCTCGGCCCAAAAATGGAATTAAATCGTCAACAGTTTCGTGCGATTATTTTTTACAACTTTCGGCGTGGATTAACTCAGCAACAGTGCATGGATGAACTTAATTCAATTTTTGGCGATGAAACTCCATCAAGGACCAGTCTTTATCGATGGTATGGTGAATTCAATCGTGGTCGTAGTTCACTCCAAGATGAATTTCGTGAAGGTCGTCCAAAATCAGTTGTTGTTCCGAAAACCATTGATGCTGTGCGCGAACTGATATTGGAAGATCGTCATGTGACCTATCGTGAGATTGAAACAACCGTAGGCGTTAGTGGGACCAGCATACATTCAATATTGCATAAACATTTGACTGTCAAAAACAATATTCAAGTGAATAGAATGAGCGGTGGAATAGGGGATAATATGACACGCTGAAAGCGGTCGAAATAAAACGGACATTGTGGTTGGAATTGTGGGTTGGTTCTCCATGTAATATAGAGAAACCCCACAATGGCACAACGCTAACATTTTTTCTTTGCTTCTTTTGTTTTTCGGGACTCTTTTGGTTTTTACTCAGATAACGTACTTTTTTTCTGTCTGTATTTTATGTCTGTACCATAAGCTCCAATCTTTCAATTCAATTTTTGAATCTGAATAACATGCTTCTTGGTGGTTAGTTGCAAAAGTTCCAATTCTTGAGTCATGTCTCAAAATGTATCTTTAATTCTTTGGCGTCTCTTTGTTGGACGGACGTTTCTGAGACTTCTACCTCTAATTCTCTTAGTTATCATATGGTTTCCGCTTGTACTGTGAGCTGGTGTTTCCAATATCTCAATTTTTTAAATCAACTTTTCCAATCTCTATAAACCTGGGTATTCATACTTCCTTTCCCTTTTTCGCCATTTTCTTCCACGCGGATTGTGCTTTGTAATAACTTTACAAAACTCGCTTACAAATGACTTTACGAATCTAGCAATCACCACATAGGAGTTCTTCAATATTAACTCTATCGTTTTCTCAACTCCCCACACATTGGTGATGTCATAGGATATGTAGATGAATTTATTTATATGAAAATGCACCTCATACGGCGAATATCTCAACTGAAAGTATTCGTTGGTCATGCCATTACCCGGCTGTTCTTTTCAACCTATCGCGACTAAAGGAAACACATGTTACCGACAATGAAGATTTAGAATATCTCTGAGAAAACACATTGTTTCAACTGGGCTTCAACGTATACATTAAAATAATGAAGGATTAAATTAAACTGCAACATATTCACGCATCGCAACTCATTCCCTACCGGAGTGTCTGTATTGGGACAACAAAGCCGGATAGAAATCATATATTGTAATTTCAATGCAACCATCCAACACTGATCCGAATTTTATTAAATTCCAATTTGTTTTTCTGTTTGCTTATTATGATTTTTACAATTTTTATATCGCTTCATTTTCATTGAATATTCGCTAAAACGGTAAGTAGCTTTTAATCCTTCATGTGGCAGCGCGGCTTCTGCCTTTATACCTTTGTATACAACACATGAGAAGGATTATTAATACAAAAATGTTTTGTTTTTGTTTTTTTTATGTAATGCTCTTTTATAGCAAAAGAATTATAATCAAGGGATAAATGCGTTGGCGTTACCTCTGTTCGTTAAAAAATTTAAAATAACGGCATTATTATCATTCAAAAACTATAGAGGATATGCACATCTTTATTAATATAAAAACAGTAAAATTCCATTTTGTAACAAGTACCATTGAGTAACAGAGTACCTCACTGAACCGCTAAAATTGTAGGAAAGAAAAGGGGCGGTTCAAGTGGATTACAATACCGTTTCGCTCATTTACAAAACTCCTGTCCTCGTTACAGAAATATTGATATAAAACAGAGCTATGGTTCCATAATTAACTACAATAAATAACAAGTACTTTTTTCGCATATGCATTTTGCACTCATTTTTGCACGTATGAGTATGTAAGCAATTTTTGACACCTTTAAATGTCAGTGTCCAATATGATGGAAGAAGAAGCAGCGCAAAACGAAAAGAGACATCTACGTACATTAGTGACAACTTTATGCGATCCGTGATCAAATTTTCCATCACCTATTTTTGTTTTTTTCTTTTCTTGTATACAGACAACCGCACAAAAGAGAATTTTGCGATGCCCATAAATGTCAAAACACGGTGCCAGAGGAAGAAAAAGGAAACGCCAAGGACTAACCCACAGAGTTGAAAAGTGACTGTTTATACAAACGCACATTCCAAAGGGGTTTTGTGGTATCCTTAAATGTCAAATCACAGCGTGAACGAAAGAGAGAGGAGGAGATAAGAAATCATACAACGATACACAGTGACCGAGTGCGGACGTGTTTTCAATTCGGCGATCGAGTTAAATGAAAAAAGTTGCTTTTATGAGTTGCGAATGGTTGAAGTATAAAGTATATTTATAAATAAATAAATTCCAGTGATAAAAACAGTCCAAACAAAGTTAATATATACAAATATAATCAAATAAAAGACAACGAAGTCACGTGTTGTGGCAGTCAAAACAAAGAACACACTTTAATACAAAAACGATGTGTGAACGGTGTTTACGTGAGAGCGCGCGAACATTTTGAGTGTGTGCGCAAGGCCGCGATTTCGCGCAACAGAAAAAAAGTGAGAACACGTGGTCCATAATATGGACGTAAATCAAATGGATGCCAAAGTGGTGCTTCGGAGAAGGCAAAATACAGACCTAAATCAAAAGGCTAAACGCCATAAATCCAATAAAAACAAGGATACAGAAACGCAGAGCGACAACAGCGACGACGAAGACAACGCCCATGGTGCCCAGTACTCAGGGGCTGGAAACCAATTCCAAAAACTAACTGTCGGAGAAGCAAATGCAGACGCCAGAAATCAGGTAGAGGCCCTCAGCAGACTCATCCATGGGATTAGTCTCAAAAAACAAGAACGGGATAAACAAATGGAGGAAGTTCTTAAACTAAACAGCAATTTGGTTGAGGTCACTATTACGGTTGATTTGATTAAAATTTGTCAAGCTCCATTGAAACTGCGTCGGCAATTGTACAACGATCGTATCATTGACCATTTGACATTGTTATTGAGCGATTCATTTCATTTTTTAAACATTTTTTATTTTCTTTTTATATTCTTAGTTTCTAAATTAAAGGCTAGACAAAAAATGCTTAAATTCTACCTTAATTATCTTATATAATAACTTACTGGTCCTTCGCAGACGCTCTAAGCTAAACATTACTTAATATTTGTATAATTTGACTTTCGGCGACAGAACTTTGTGGCAATACTTATAATTATTTGAAAGACAAAGAAAAATTTGAAAAACTTTGTCAATTTTTTTTGTTTTTTTTTCTTCTTAAAATTTAACTTGCTTAACTAACCTTTTTTTTTTTTTTTTTTTTTAAATTCTATGTAAATTCACTTAGCTTAACTTAACTTAAATCTTATACTACTAAGCTAGCTGATGATAGTGTGATTCTATACCGACTTTGGTATCCAGGTCTTTATATGCCATTCAACCACCAGAACTGTTGACGCTGTCTAATACTATCGTCCCGTTCTCTGTGGGAGATAGCCCTACTGAAGCGCAGGAGCTCTTCTTCGGTGCGCGTTACTTCCCAGTCGTAGCACAATCGCCCGTCTACGGATGATCTACTTACATGATAGATTAGCGAAATTCCGGATCTATCCTGTATAAGCCATTTCATGTCCAAGTCAAGGAAACCCTCTGGTGGAACAAAGCCGTTGCGACGCACGCTCTCATAGTACAGAGTGTTTGGATAATAGGCCCCGAAAATTAGGTCATTGGACGAGCTTATTGCTCTCGCAATATGTCCTCTGATTAATTTAATCATAAAAATTATCCACCCTATTTATGCAGGTTTCATTATATAAAGTCTCATTTGAATAATACTTTTAATAGTCCGATTCCGGTGTCCGATATAATCTGAGACAACTTCTGAGACACTTTCTTTCGAACACCCGAATCTTTTCCATCAAATTTGGACCTATATTAAACCATAATGGACAACCATATATGAGCATTGGCCTGATTAGCGTCATGTAGCATATGACTTTTACCCTGCTGTCAAGTTGGCTACTGTGAAATAGCCTCCTTGTCATAGCAAAAGTTTTCCTCGCTTTGAGCAAAGCAGCCTCTACATGTCTGTTGAAATACAGATATTGGTCTAGCCAGATGCCCAGGTATTTAACTAAACTCTTGGTTTCCAGTTTATCTTCATGTGGTCCCACGATAACTAGCTTTCGCCAGTTTTTCCTTGTGTCGTTCGTGGCTTTATATAATGGAGTTCTAAATAGGATGGCTTCACATTTCTGGAAGTTGATCTTAAGTTTCCAGTCATCGCAATAGCGCTGCACATTGTTGAAGTCTCGCTGTATTAAACTATTTATGATCTCAACTTTCGGAGCTGTTCTGTAAATTATGAGATCGTCTGCGTACGCAAAAGCTTGCGGAAGTGCGTCTAATAAGTCGCTAATGTAAATGTTAAAAAGAATCGGGGAGAGTACCGCACCCTGTTGCAAGCCATTCTTGATATTATACGTTTTATTAGAGGTCACATTACCACTTTTGACCACGAACCTCCTGTCATTTGACATATCGTAAAGTACATATAGTAAAGGCTTATGTATGCCATGTCTGACCAGTTTGTAATACAACCCTTCGATCCAAACGGTATCAAAGGCTTTTTCCAAGTCGATCAGACAGGCACCTGTGCGTTGGTTCCTACATTTATTCCATTGTATGTCGAGACCAGTTTAGCTGCGGCATGTGTGGTTTCATGACCCGCCCTAAAGCCAAACTGGTTATTTGGAATAATGCCATTGTCGTCTACCCATTTTAGCAGAGCTTTGTTAATGATTTTTTCAAATACTTTACTGATGGTTGGGAGTAAACTTATCGAACGCATGTTCATTGGGTTTGTACAGCCTTTGCCCTTTTTTGGGATGGGCTGAATGATAGCCGTTTTCCAACGCGCGGGATAATATGCATTATTCAACGAGTTGTTAAACAGGACCGTGTATATATCTATTGCCTTTGGGGGCAGGTTCTTGAGTACGATGTAAGGTACTCCATCTATTCCCACTGACTTTTTGCTTCTTAATGAGTCGAAGATACTCTGGATTCCTTCCCTTGTGATTAAAAGGCTATTAGCCCCACCATTGGCATTAATGTCAATTGACAGATTATCGTCACTGAATTCGGTAAAACCCGGATTCTCCGATTGCCAATGTGAAATTTCATTCCGGAGGTGCAGGTGATTCAGTCGAATTCTGTCCTCCAGGTCATGATTTCGGTGAATGCTTTCATTCACCTTGTACATTTCCTGAAAAACAGCTCCCACAGCGTTCGCCTTCTCCAAAGGATCTTCGATCACGAAGAGCTCACTATTGAAGATAGCGTTCTCTGTATCTATGCCAATGTTGGTTAGCAGCTGCTTGTTTACCTCAGTACGTGGGATTTGGAGACACTGAATCTCATTTTGATTATTTCTCCTGAATATTTTATTTATTTGTGGGAACATATTCGGGTTATTAGTTTTTATAGCTCGAATTCTGTTGTTCCAATACAAATTTGTTGCTAATCTATACTTAGCTTTAAGTAATTGTTGGAGGTTTTTTAATCGGGATTTCAGTGATATTATCTCCTGGTCTTGTCTGTCCGTAAACTATCTGTATAATTGTTTTAGCTTCGAAAGCAGTCTGCTCTTTTTGTTGTGGAGTGCGTTTAATGTTGCATTTCTGTACATGTTAATGTGATCTGTAACTGTTGTTTTGGGAATTGTTTTGTCCATTGTTCGTTTTACGGTTTCGTCCATTTGTTGAATGTATTTGTCGGTTTCGTCATTTGTCAGGTTTCTCTTTACTGGCAGATTAAAGTCATTCGAACGCAGTTCTCTTGTTAATGATCTGGTGAACCGTGGCCATCGCATTGCCCCGTAGTTATAGGGTTGCGGGATCACGAATTTCTCCAGATCTGCGAGCTCGTTCGGAAGCTCTATTACTGCGGTGAATGCACAGTGGTCACTGTCGTATTCAATTGTCCGTAAACAGTTTGTGTTTCGTCTGTTGGTGTTAAGTAATCTCAGTCGTGAGTCGATTAGCAAGATATCTAAGATCGATCTACCTCTGGGGAACGATGGATATTTCGTAGCTAGCAGGTCAGTTCTATATTCAATATGAAACTGATCTAACCAACCAGCCAACTGATTTCCTCTGGCATTAGATATATAATTTCCCCTATTTCTATGCTTGGCGTTCATATCTCCCCCTAGGATAAAGTAGTTTTTGCCCAGGTGCAATTGTAAGCATCGAAAGAGTGTCTCGAGCTCCGCTAAAAATAGGTTTTGTTGGTGCTCCTCAGGTGCGTAGACCGCAATACAATACAAACCCCTTCCTTGCTGAAGGGGTATACGGACGATACAGGCTTCCAGCACCCGGAACCTGCGCACTTCTTCACTATATATTACTTTATGATTGATCCCTTTTCTAATAAAGATTTTGTCGTGGTCTACCACCGTATATGTTTGAATGGCGTGCCTGTTACCCGTCAGTCTTTTAACTGCAAAATTGTTACCTATAGCTAGCTTACAAAGACTTACCAATTCCTTACAGTCAACATCTATGGTGTTGATTGGTGGCATCTTTATTTTTCCGCTGTTATTGTTGCTTTGCTGCTGCTGTGTTGCTTGCTGGTTCGTTGATCGCTTTTGTGTTGGTAGTTGCTGTTGATGTTGCTGTTGTTGCTGCTGGTGTTGAAGTCGATATTGCTGTTGATGGTGAAATTGTTGCTGTTGGCCGACTTTTGGCTTTAGCTTTTGTAGTTGTTGTGGGTTTTGTTCTTGTTCGAGCGCCGCTATTTTTTTCTTTCGGCGTCTCTCTTATAATCGGGCTCTTGCCATCGCCAGTTTCGCCTCCAATTCACTTATCTCCTCCTCTTCATCCTCAGACTCTGAGGATGCAAGAGAAGCGAATGAATTATTTGCCCCATATATGTTAAAGTTGGAGGGGAAGGGGAGCTCACTGTCGTCCGCCAATTGTTGATCTCCTTTATCCATTGTCAATTTCGCGGTTTTGCTTCGCGTCACAATGGAGTTTTTCGGGGCACCTTTTCGTTTGTGTGTTGTCGCGTTTTTATCGTCCTCCGTGTTCATTCTGGTTCTTTCCAGTTTGTTTTCATTAAAAAAAAAAAAAAACAAAGGCGACCTTTTGAACCACGGCAACTTGATTTCTCCCGCAGGCTGAGTTGAACTCGCCTACCGTCGGCTAAGAGCCAAACGATGATTTAAAAATTCCTTTCTTAACAAGCAATATATTATTTGTTTTAATTTTCGCGTTTGCGACCGAAGTGTTATCTTTTTATTGTTTTTGTTTTTATTGTCTCGAACACTTTTTGCGCCCCACTCAACTGTTTTTATATGCACTTCTTTTTGATTATTAATGCACTGAGAGATACTGATTTGTCACTTTTAACTTTCGTTTTTGTTGTTTTATTGATTTATTGTACTTTATGTTTATTGTAATTTGTGTTTATATTAATCTTTAAAACTCAGTACAGACATTCACTGAGAACATAATTGTGCACGAAACTCTCTCTTGAGATATTAAAATAACTTTTAGTTAATGTGTTATATTTGTTAACACTGGGTTGTCCGTTTGACGGCATTTCTAAACTTGGCAAGGGGTACTTAATTCATTTATGATATCGGAATACACGACAAGGGTAGGTTATTTGAGAATTCACGCGGTTGTCTGCTTTCAATGGCTGTCAAACACAAACTGTTCGTTATTGAGCGATGTGGTCGTCAATATGTTGAAATTGATAGATTGTATCATAAATCCTTACGTAGAGTAAGAATATGTTGGACGGAGTCCCATGTTGGGTCGTGAATCCGTGAGTAGAGTATGAATATTTTGGACGTAGTCATATGTTGGATCATAAATCCGTAAGTAGAGTAAGAGTATCTTGGACTTAGTCCTATGTTGGATCGTAAATCCGTAGGTAGAGTATTAATGTCTTGGACGTCGTCCCATGTTGGATCGTAAATCCGTTTGAATGGTAATTGAGCGATGTGGTCGCCAATATGTTGAATTGTTTGTTTTGTCCTTGGTGGGGAATGTGGCGATTTAGAATTAGTTGAAATGTAGGTGCGCTAGATCGCGCTGTTGATTCAGTCCAAAGACCGCTTAGTTGAGTTAAAGTCGGCCGTGCAATGTTGTATTTTCATCATCTTCTGAATATGGCCAGCCTGTGCCGATATTAGAACTGTTAGAGTTGCCGCCAACTGCAAAGGATCATCTGCGTCTCGAATCCAAGGTGATTGCTGTGGCTGATGCTATTGCAGTTGGGGATGTGTCCCATCTACGCCGCTAATACCACTGCTTGGTGTTGGGCGAGTTCCCCGATGGGAGCTGAGATTGACGTTGGCCACATTGCCTGGCGGAGTATTTGATCCACTGATGGTGTGATGGTGTGATGGTTCTCCAAATGATAATGGCCACCATAGAAATAATCTTGTTGGCCTCGAGGACCAGAAGACGTCGATATGTTCCTTGAATTAAGCGAATTCGCTGAACTAAGATCATAAGGGTTTGTATTGTTCCCTTAATGGTAGTTCGTGGAAGTTGATTCGCTAGTATTGTTGGATCTCCTGTAGTTTCCGTCATCTGACTTGTATTTCCGCCGCTGACGTCGTCGGGCGTGATTCCTATCAGATGAACCTGGACTACAGTCAGAAGGTGCAGACAGTGTCTGTGCAGCACAATCATCTTCACGGTGATTGTCATCACAATGTGTATGCTGCTGCTGCGATTGTTGTTGTGGGTGCTGTGACCGCATGTGATTCCCTTTTGGAACAGCACAGTTCTTCAGATTTTGATGGTGTTGTGGTTAAACACCTTGCAGCATATCTGATTGAATTATAACTGGCACTTGATTGAGCCAGAGAGGTTGCGCATCCAGGTTGCTATTAGGAAGAATAATCTGTTGAGCAATAGAAGCCTTCGTTCCATTGTGCCGCAGGATGAAATAGTCCCAAAGACCGGTACCTTTCTTCTTTGACTGGTGCCTGGACCGTGTGTTCACAATTCATTTTCCGTTGATATGATTTCTCCAAGGGTGCCGGCATCCTTTCTTGTTCCTCATCTTCTATATCCCCTAATCTTGTTACCGATAGCCCAGCTTAGACACGGACTCAGTTGGAGTGGTGCCCCCAGACACGTGACAGCGATGTGCCTGGGCGGTGACAAGAGGGTGCCCCCAAAGCATTTCGTCCAGGCTTCGAGAAGCGGTGCCCCCAGGATCGGAAGTAACTGGCCCGTTGCGATTTAAACACTGACCCGTCAGATGATATTCTTCTACAGGAGGGAAGTTACCAAAATTTTCCTGTTGCCCTGATGTTGCAGGTGACGCTTGCTTTTCCGTGAGAGCTTCTAGCTCTGTCGTTGAACCTGATTTCACACGCTTAGATTTAGTTGAATTGTCCTCTCGACTATTCTGCCCGATGGGTCATCGTCCTCTTCTTGAGGTTCTTTCAGTGTACGCGGGACGTATCCAACTCCTGTAGCGTGGATCGTGAAAAGTACCTGCAACTTCGTTAAAAGAGGAGCCGAATGATATCCTCTACCGAGATATTGGAACCGATTAGAAAACTTCTTTATTTACCCGCGGTGAATTCTGCAGAATTAAGAAAAATGAAACAACCTTGGATTTTTAAGAACGTGGACTGTAATTTGGTTTTGTTAAATTTGATTACTATGTAGTTTGTTGTGTGACTTGTGCGTTTAATGTTGAAATGTTGGTTTTGTTAATATTGTAGTTTGTAAGATGGGAAAAATAGGAAATATTCATTATTTTATTTTATTTTCCGCCGGTTACAAAGAAAATTATTTAAATAAAGAAACAGAGGTTAGTTTTCAGGTAGTTCACAAAGGTAATGAACAACCTAACAAGCACTGGCTCGCATATGTCAGCCCGATTTGAAAGCTCCGGACATATATATGTGGTAAGCATATTCGACTTGACCACGGTATCTTCCTTTTTCAGAAGCACATCTGCCAGAGTTCATATGAAGGCTCCGTCCTTTCGTTTATCATCAGCGTTTGGTGATGTAATAACCTGCATCATGATTCTCATAGTTTTCGGTAGAATTCCTTTCCGCGTTTTACCTGATGAGTGTTGAGACATTTGTGCTGCAGGAACTGGACAAACAAAATCCTCAAAAATGTTGAAATTTATTCGAATAACTTCATGTGGGTTGTTTTCCCAGAGGTCTTGATCATACTCCGTCAAGAACATTATTGGAAATATAACATCTTGAATAATTGCAACCATGTGAGGTTCAATTAACTTCCAGGAATACACATGAACCACAGCACTTTTTAGGTACCTTAGAATATGTGTTAAGACTCGCGGTGACACATGGACGCGGTTAAGATATTGGTCGAAAATCTTAAGTGAAACATCCAGAACACCTGACGTGAACGTTTGGTTTGGTTTATATATGCAACAAAAAACTGATCGTGTCCTTTCTTTCCAATGTTTCTAACGCTATTACTCTTTCTTCTTTTCCCATCTGTACTATTAAGTTATAATATTATTCTTCCCTTTATCGTTGGTGCATTATTAAAAACAAGAATTTATAAAAATTAATAGAAGAATCCACATAATGGACTTTCATAAGCACTCTACTGGTATTCGTTCAAGTATTGGCCCAAGAAACGTCAGCATATAAAACCAGTACATGTTATTCATCATTAACACTAAAACTACTTTGGGTATCATTTCACTGAAAAAGTCTCAAATTAAGTGAACCGAAAGCAATAATAGCACCAACTTGATCAACGTCTACACCCACTGTGGCACATTCAAACCTACAGAAGTGCCTCAACGATTTATGTTACTTATTGTAGAATGGAATGAACCTATCCGTACGCATTTCCTCCCCTAAATTAATGGCTCATTCTCAGAGATTAGGATAAATTGCTGTTCTTGAAAAATCCATCACTTCAGTACAAATTGAATTTTTCCATCACTGACTTTGACACTAATCCATTAAAGAGTCCCCCTCGAATATCCTTGAGAAATACCGTTTGTGCCAAGTCGTTGCAAAATGTTTGACGAGGGAAGTATCTACATTTAAAATTTGTATCACCTCAAACTAAGTTGCCTTTCGGGATTTCGAAGAAGCTGTATAATGGACAGATTGTGTTCAATGTGATGACTTTGCTTTCTCCTTAATCGACGCCTCCTCTTGAGCTCATTCAAGTACAATTAGTTGTTCTTGTCGGATGACATGATTTTATTTTTACTTTAAATATTCTTTCACTTTCGTTACAAGCAGATACAAATAAAAAAATAACTTATTTAACTTAAAATGACCAGTCATCACCAAAACTTGGAAAAGTGCGACATAACTGCGTTCGTCGGACATTAGGAAATTAAAATGGACCGTCTTTAGGGTGCGTGCACTTACGTAAGTCAAGCATATGTCAAACAATAAGGTACCAATACTTACTTGTCTTGCTTCTAGACTGTACTGGTCTGGCTTATTCAATGTGTATAGGTTTTACCATCATCGCTATCTGTGACACCTGACATTGAATTAGATTATCTGTCACTTAAATTTTTATTGTAATGTAGATCAGGTGGCTGTTCATTTCCGTTGAGTTGTGGTTATACATGTTTAACGATTAAGGTTTTTTTTTTTGGTTTCGGTAGGAAGGTGGAAATCTTCAAAAGATACCTCTAGACCGATCCAGAAGCACGCCGGGTTTTTACCGCCTAAAACCACCTCCCGCCAGGCTCATATTCCCGTTGATCCCCGCGGAACTTTCTTTTAGATATTCCGTCGTGGGGCGGGACGGAGTTTACCTATTACTCCGCTCGTCACGTCGCAACTGCTGCATCATTTCACCGAGAATACCATTTGTTACGGACCATGCCTGTTTTGAACTCAGCATGTATTCTATTACTCCAGCCGGAATAACTGTCCGTCTCATATATCTCTCCAAAATCGTTCGTGCGGTCTCGAGTCTCGCGCACTCTGTGAGTACGTGCTCCGCATTTTCTATTTTGCCTTCTCAATACAAGCAGTATGGGTGATTCACATGCTTAACTTGTGCAAGTATTGCCGAAAACATCCATGTCCTGATATTAGCTGAGTCAAGTAGTAATTCAGCTCGCCATGTTTTCTTTTCACCCATGTTTCTATATCAGATATCATGGTGTTATGTTACATTCACAAGCTGTCTCCCCCTCCCGTAATACTTACCCACTGTTATCTCCCTCTCACAATAATCGGATTAATTTAATGCTAATTTCCCCATGTTGATTGCTTTGTGGTTAATCAACAGGCCGACATGTAAAAATGCATTGAGCCTGAAATGCATTAACAGATAAAGAAATCTTAGAGTTCAGGTACCCACATGTGAGAAAGCCTCCATGATGATGTGATTTCTTTAAATCGCGCCGCCTTCACTATACTATTATTTATTGGCCTATAGGAACCCGGAAGTTCATGACCTCACCGATTCGGCTCCGCCATCGTTCCCTGTTCTGTGCACTCTCCTTCCACGCTTGACCAGCCGATCCGATCCCCTCAAGGTCAAACCTAACATTTCCCTCCCATCTCCCTCGCGGCCGTCTTGCCGGTCTCTTTTCCATTGGCCTACCGTCAAGAATTCTACGCACGGGACTATCGTTGGCCACTCGCGCCACATGTCCGGCCCATTGTCCTGCCTCCTCGTCATATTTACCTCCAAAGACACCCCTTAAAACTTTATTCTCGAATAAGCGGGATTTTTTTCTTCCCGTTTTGTGAGGGCCCATGTTCCGCATCCATATAGAGCAATCGGCATGATTATGGTTCTATAAACACGGAGCTTTATGTTACGTGATAGCAGTTTGGATTTCAGCAGTTTACTGACCGCATGCCAACTAGTGTTGCAGTCTGTTGTTAATTTCCTTCGACATTTCGTTACTGGCCGTCAGTATCATACCCAGATATTTAAATTCTATAACTTTTTCAAAAATGTTGCCTCTGATGTTTAGATGTGTTCCCTGAGGTCCACCCGCCCTCGCCGTAATCATGTATTTTGTTTTGTCTTCATTTGTTTCTGGACCCACCTCTTCTGCCGCTTGCATGATGATTTCACAGTTTTTACTTACAGTTTCTAGATTATCGTCCAGAACAGCGATGTCATCCGCATATGCGAGCACTTGTGTAACCCCGTTCAGGGATGATCCGGCCATGTTGTTGTCTTGTACCTTTTTGATGACATACCCGAGCACAACGTTAAAAAGACATGGTGAGATGCCATCGCCCTGTTTTAGTCCGTGCCGGATTTCAAATGGTTCTGAGAGGTGGTTTTCTATTCTGACTCGCCCTTTGTTTTTATGTAAATTTGAATGAGGGCGGCATATTTTTTCGGGATTCCAAGCTCAATTATAATATGTAATTATAATTAGTTTTTGCGTTGCGACTGAGTCGTAGGCTTTTAGAAGTTAACGAACAGTTGGTGAACCGTTTCTCCGTATTCCCACTTCTTTTCCAGCAGTTGCCTTATTGTAAACATTTGGTCGCTTATTGACCGCTTCCTAGGGAATCCGCATTGGTAGTCTCCCAGTATTTCTTCTGCATATGGTGTGATTCTCGCCAGTATGACATTTGTTAGTATTTTGATGTGGTTGGGAGCAATGATATTCCTCTGTAGTTTTCGCAGTCAGATGTATCGCCTTTTTTGAAAATGGGGATGACTATTGAGGTTTTCCATTCTTCTGGAGTAACTTCCTTATCCGATATGGGATCTTTCGAGCGGTTGCCTCTCCTCCATGCTTCACAAGTTCTGTCGGTATGCAGTCGACTCTGGGAGCCTTGTTGTTTTTCAATCGGTTTATTGCGTCTACAACTTCGTCGAAGGAGGGCTCTGGGATTTGAGGCTCGGCTGTATGTATGTCTGGTGCGTTTATTTGTGGTTGATGGGTGCGCACTTGAGCAGGTTTTCAAAGTATTGCTTCCATCTTGTCACGATATTATTTGTTTCTATCACCAGACAGACGTTTGTGTCTCGGATTATTTTGGCTCTGATCTCTGATGTTCTTTCCTCTGGCATTTTCTAGGATTTTTTTGATCCGAGTCTTCTCCCATTCGCGTGTTTTGCGTTTGAAGAGTCTCATTGTGTCTTTCCGAATTGTCGCGTATCCCAAACCTTACTGACCCCTGTTAATCTGATCGTGGATGCAAGCCAAGAAGCATTCAGATCCGTGTTAAACGCAAGGCGAAATGGGCAAAGACCCGCCTATTGCCTACGGCAGTCGCACCTGGAATACGGTGGAAGGAAACCACTTCATTATTGTGAAAGAAGTATTAGCCGGATCGTGTGGGCGGCTAAGACCACCCGACGTTATTCAGAAGGTCACCGATGCACGGCACACTCCGCCATCAAAATAGGAGAAAACACGGAAGGTAATTCACTATAACCCTCTAAAGCCTTATGATGGACAGGCCCTTTGGGGAACAAGGTGTTCACTTAAATGGTGGTAGTTCTACCCCCCCCCCCCCCCCCCCCCCCCCGGGAATTATTTTTTTCTTTATGATGAAACCGTTGGGAAGAGGAGGGAGCGAAAATAATTTTTTTTAGTAACGTTTTTCTCCTATCTTCTTGTTTTCATTTACATTTTTTACAAACAACCGATCACCAGAAACAACAACAACAATAACCATCCAAGTTAGAGTGAATGGAAAGCTTTCCCGAACTTTTCAAGCCGCTGCAGGCGTACCACAGGGCTCCATTCTAGGCTCCATCTTATTTAATATCTACACCTCCGATATTCCTCGCCCTGTGGATGGTAGAGTAAACCAGATTTGCTATTCGGATAAGGTCCTAGTGTACACGTCATCCAAAAGCCCAAAACTCGCAACAAACCGACTCAACCGTCATCTGGACGAACTGTATCAGTATTACAGTCGATGGAAAATCCGACTTAACCCATCCAAAGCAGTAGCTATAATTCTGAGTAATAAACACTTCCAACCTACTTCTCGATACTCACAGAATATTCGAATAAAAATGGGAGATACTACGATTAGACCACAGGGCAGGATGAAATATCTTGGGGTCATTTATACCCCAAAAAATGAATTTCATCAAACATGTGACCCACATTCTTCAAAGGGGCCTTGGTCGGTTTAAGCAACTGCACAACATCTTGAAATGGAGCAACAAAGTTGACTCCAAAGGTAAGATTCTCTGCTATAAGCAGCTAATCCGATCTGGAATATCGTACGCCTTTCCCATATGGTCCTGCATATCTTCGGCTCAAATGGAAAGACTTCGGGTTTTCGAAAGGAAACTCCTCAGAAGATGCACAAATCATTCTAGAAGGCCTGACGGTCGTCATTATCCCAACTCTCACATATACGAAGGCGCCTCCATTACCCCTATCGACGAGTACTTGCTTCAATTAGCATACAAGTACCTCGAAAACATTCAGAACAGCGAGAATCCACTTGTACGGGACTCTTGCGTTCTTGACCCTTCCCTCTCGCGATCTCTTCGGATCAAACCCCCACAATTTCTTCTTCAGTACAAAACTGAAGAAAGCACCCTTCCCAACAACATTCCCCTCTATAATAGAGGATTCCTGGATCCATCCCATAGGGTCTACTCTTAACAAACCACACACACACGGACGCACAGTACAAGACGGCACAAACACACACACACCGACCAAAGCGCAGATCATTAGACGCCAAAGACGTGATCTGCGTTTACTATCGCACCCACGACCTACCGGTCTTGTATGATTTCTTTCCCACCATCCCGCTATAAAAGTAGTTAGAGAACACCTGGACTAACACTGTCCACACTATTCTTGGATACCCCCCGTTTTTTCTTTTCTTTTCAAATATCGCGAGATCGAACCCAACAGCCTCACGGATGTGGGTGATTCTGGTTATCGCAAGATGACCAGAAGTCAGAAACAAGATGAAGGACACATCTGTCCTTGTCTCGCTAAAATCGGCCCTCTCGCCACCCATTTGTTTTTTTTTTTTTTTTTTCGTGGAGTTTTTCCCAACATTATTATTGTACAAAATTTAAGAAGTCCAATTAAATTATATTAGTAAATTCTAAGATAAGTAAGACGATTAAAATTTTTTATAATAACCGGGAAAGTGGTAATTCTTAATGTCGTCTATTTATCTACTGCAGTTTCGAAAATAATACAAGAAAATAAATAAATAAACAAACGTGTCCTTAATTCTAAAATCAAATGCAAGTTATTTTTATTAGGATAATTAGGCAGTGGAGTTGCGCCAAGTGGTATTTCTTAATCTCGTCTATTTATCAACTGCCGTTTCGAAAATAAAGCAAGAAAATAAATAAATAAACAAACGCGTCCTTAATTCTAAAATTAAATGCATGTTATTTTTATTAGGATAATTGAGGCTACATAAAATTAAAGGGGTATCCTGGGGTAGAAGGCAAAAAAAGCCGACTTTGTCAATTTTTTTTAGAAAAAAACTATTTAATATATTTTTTTGCAAATTTGTGTATTTATTATGAACACATAGAAGTGTTTCATTAACTGTTGTGCCTTAACAAGTGTTACACACAGAAATCCAATACTTCAATAATATACCGGGTATTTGAGTCGATTTCATTAAATAAAAAAAGAAACAAATTATTTAAGACTACAGAGTCGAATGACGCTATGACAGTTAAAATCACCAAAAATTGAACCAAACCGCAACACATCAGGCCACAGTCGTGTGTACGAATTCGATTTCTAAACTCAAATACATTCGACTGTTGTAGATTTTGTTATCGTTATTGCTATGGTATACGGCTCTGATGCATTTTCTTATTCGATTTTTGGTCGGTGTTCTTCACTATTTGCTTGTGTATTGTGTGTGTATCTGTTAGAAACGCCACACTACTCCCTCCTCAATAACTTTGTTACGATCAGCTTCGTGTGCGAACGACGGAGCGAAGAACGAGCGAGCGAGAGATCGTCGGAGCAGGCGAGTGCGCCGGTGCTCTATGCGGAAGTCGTGATCGTGCCGTGAAGAACTGTTTTACTACGGGAAAGTGTGTGCTATGTGTACACAGATCACGTCGTAGTCACCAATTATAGCGTTTAAGGTGATAGTGAAGAACGTGTGATTCGAACTGACGCTATGACAGTTAGAATCACCAAAAATTGAACCAAAGCGCAACACATCAGGCCACTGTCGTGTGTACGAATTCGATTTCTAAACTCAAATACATTCGACTGTTGTGGATTTTGTTATCATTATTGCTATGGTATACGGCTTTGATGCATTTTCTTATTCGATTTTCGGTCGGTGTTCTTCACATTTGCTTGTGCATTGTGTGTGTATCTGTTAGAAACGCCACACAGAGGCACCCAAATTTAGAAGAGAGTATTCAACCGTTGCCAAAGGAATACATCAAGATATCACAAGCAGACATTGAACGCTCACAAATCTATTTGCAGGCAAGGCATTTGGACACCCAGCTTAAACAATTGTCTGAGTATCATCGGTAAAAATACAAACTACACAATAATTACACCCAATTTACAATATTTTATTGTGTGCGATTATCGTGCAACAGGCAAAACAAAACTCTGTGAACATTTGTTCTACACACTTTGGTGGTTGACCAAAAATTACTCATTATTCGTCAATTTTTGTCTCAAAATGAAGCATGTATGTTGAATCATGTGCAGTGTTCGCCTTATTTGAGACCGTGTATTTTTTCTTATTCCCAGAATTAAATTTGAAGTTGAATGAATCTTTTTTAATAACATTTTCACTATCAAAACAGTTACAGCACAAGCACGAGAGGATCATCCATAAGATGAGCTAGAAAACGCATTTAAATCACTATTGAATCACAACATCAATTCCATTGAAATCTGAGTTGCATTTTTCAATAAATTATTTAATGTTTTTTTAGGTTTAAAGCTTTATTTAATTAATTAAAATTACTAAAATTAGTTATCTTGGATAAAAAAATCGAAAAATATTCAGATATCTTGGCTTAGTGAGATTTTCTATAACCATTCCTGCAACTTATTTGCGTGGTCAATTTTTGCTAACAAAAAAAACGCCGATAACTCGCTTCTCAACCCAATATATGGTTGGCTATTTAAATCTTCGGCATCTAACAACACTGTAACCTCCACATCTGTTTTCGAATGATGACAGGCCGCGCATTCTCAAAAATAGATTAGACGAAATTTGCAATGTTCAAACAAAAAATCGAATCGCTGTAAATAATTTGTTCTCTTTTTTTAATTATTCTGAAAAACCTTCCGTGAACGTTTAAATGGTCCACCCTATATATATAAATAGGTTGAAATTACCCCTGCCTGTGATTTAAATTGTCTGCAATCCAGTATCCTAACAATGGAACTATAGAGAAAAAATGATATCCAACAAACAATTCCGCCTTATGAGAACGCCAACTGCGACGGCCTTAACGACTTTCTCAGATCGTTAGGTTTGGTTTATGCGTTCATGCGTGAGCCTATTTATGATGCTACGTCTGAATATAATGAAGATAAATGTTAAAGAGAGCGGATAGAGTCACAGCTCGACTTGACACTCATTTCTATCGTAAGTTATGCTTAACAGAAAAAAACACAAGCATCCCTTAACAAACTCTTAGTCGTAATAAGAGACCCACACATCCACCCCCACTCATACATACCATCCCTGTGTGGCATCCCTTCCATTTAAAGTTAATTTGAAAACATCGTCTAGCCGTAGTCGTAAAATATGTATGAACCAGATATCATTCTGTCAACACATTATGATAATAAATGTCCTTCGACACACACACAACAGATCATATCACTCATTCAGCCCGGTTCATCCTTCCCCCACCGAAGGATGTCATTCAACAACAAACAACTTCAGAAATTTTCATAATTTAACGAAAAGAATAACGCGACGTTGGCCCCCTCAAGGACACCCTTCTCTGCGCTGACATTGATCCTCCGGCACTCAATATCTTAACCCTCTTCCAGCACAACTACCAAAAAAAAAAAAACTAAACTAAATAATTTCAAGTGGAAAACTTTGAACCAACTCATTTCCGCTGGCCTTGCCCTCGTCCCTAATAAGTAAGAAGAAGTACTCAGGCATTTCGTGCTGCCTGCCCCTATTTCTGTACACATTGCTATTTCCATTCAACAGTCCAACTCGACCGTAAGCCTCGTTCCTGTTGAGGACACACCAGATGACAGCAATATTGTAATATTAAGTCAGACTCGATATTGAATAATTAAAACTGCAGAGAACGAGTCCTTCGTCGGCACAGCAAATGGCATCGAAAGTTTGCTTTAATGATTTTATTGACTCTATTCGAGCAAATCCAACATTTTAGGAATTCATTTGTGCGCCAGGACGAGCGCCAAGGAGGATGTTTGAATTTTATTTGATCTCAATTGGAGTTGTCGATGATAGTTAGTATTTTCTTATCCCTACACTATGCTCCGTTACGGTCCTTTATTTCACCAGATTGCCAATCGATTTCCATTGTACATCCTCCCACGTTAAGACTAGACGATTGTTGAAGCAGTGCATCCTTTCAATTTAATTTTACTACCAACAACGCCGATCACAGCAGGACGGTTGCGATGTGTAATTTGTGTAAATCTCTTCTTATCAAAATCTTCTCTCCTTTTTTTTTTTCTTCTTGCTTTCGACAAGCCAGGGATCCCGTTGTCTGATTCGTAATTGGGAAAGTTTAAGTGAATTTTTATCTTTATTCGTGGTAAGGAGAGAGCAGCTAATGAATGGACTCACCTCAGTTGGTGAGAGACAAAGATCAATGATGTTTCAGTGAGTTCTATTAAGGGCCGAAAGAACATTCAAGTGCGTTCCTTTCAATCTGCTGGATAATTAATTGACTGCCATTGTTTGGCAAGTGTGAAACAACTTGTATTGATGTTCCAGCAGATATTTAATAGACTGGCCATGGTAAACACAACCAAGCACACGCACTCCCAAACACATGCAAGTTCGTATTGGAACTCAAATTGTGGGTCGTCCATATCCAACTTGCCTAATGGAACTATTAGGACGACGGTGACCAGTGCCTAAGAAGCGAGTAAAATGTGTATGCCCTACCCCTCCATCGTCGTCCTTTTGGTTTTTAGCAGATATTCTGTTATTTTTACGAACAAGCATAATAGGCCAATATCCCCGGGCGTAACGAGATGGGAGGAAACCTATGCAGATGGTAGTGATAAAATAAGATGAGAAATAAGAAATAAATAAAAAAACAAAAAGTAAGAAGAACAAGGAATAAGGAGTACCGAAGGAGTGGGCAACTAGCAACAGCCAAAGATATTCTCAATGTTTTTGGGGGTCTAGTACGAATTTAGTGGTTAAGATGGTCGGTGGGCTGCAAATATCATTATTCAGCAGTTAGTCCTGTTCATAGGGCGTAGACCGGATAACATTATGGATTCCAAAAATGATGGGAACAATGTTGAGGATGAAACATCTGAAATGGTTTATTACATCGAGTTATAAGGCAAATTTGACTATAGTCTGTTTGTGGAGATTTGGGTTTATGATAAGAAAATTCATCCGCCTCTTGTGCCGTTAGGAATGTCCTTAGTACTAGAAAATACCTAAATAAATTGGATTTTTTGGCAAATGCCGTGCTCTGCTATTCCTGTAACAAGTTGCAAAAATTATAATTTCAGATAATAGATTGTAACATTGGACTCTTAAAAAGGATCCTTTAGGTAACTTGCGAAACGTACTTAATGATCCTTTCTGTAATAAAAACAATTTCTGGGAAACGAAGTCCTTAATGAATGGAGCAAACATTTTTGAGATGGGGTTGTTGCTGTTTCTGCTTTCACTCATTTCTTTATCAAAACAAACTTGTGGCACTTGGATTCACTTCTAATTTCTTACTACCACTTTAAGAAAATTCATTTCCTTTTCAAGAT
This sequence comes from Microdon myrmicae, assembly GCA_963931805.1. Lineage (NCBI taxonomy): Eukaryota > Metazoa > Arthropoda > Insecta > Diptera > Syrphidae > Microdon > Microdon myrmicae. The sequence goes on along the minus strand of OZ007497.1, from coordinate 237,838,643 downwards.
TATAATAAAAATTCATTAGTACCGAAAGAGTCCTATTTAAAGCACCATTAACCGCGGCTCCAAAGGAATCACTTTTTCACACGGACTTTTTTTTTCTTTATTGACTGCTTGGGGATGTGTTTGTGAAAGTCAAACAGACTTATGGAATAATTTTCATATCGCAATGGCTTACAATTTTACCCTTGGACACATTTAGTGAACAAAACAAAGAAACAGTCATGAACAGCCTTAACCTTTCAACGCAGCTATACAAGAGTCGGACCTCAAGGAAAGCAATATGTCAGGCATACGCTTCGTTTGGTTAAAGGTGGTGTTCTGCAGACGATGTCAAGAACACCAGCTTTCCTATTGGCATTTAATTATATTCCCTACGTACTATGTACGTTTCTTGTTTAGGAATGGTTTCTTTTATTAGGAATTGAATTTGTGGTAGCCTCCAAAAGCCAGAATCTTTTACAACTATCATTCGCACCGATAGTTTGTTTTTTTTTTTGCTAATGGTTGTGGGACAAGATCTTCCATGTGCTTCAGGATGCACGATTCACCGAAATACAATAACCGTGTTACACCCAAAACCTGCCGTCTCTAAATTTTTGACAATGAGATCCACAGCGTCCCAATATTAATGCGCGTAATAGGTGGAAGATAAGGAGAATTCATCGTAGAACGTCAACAAAGACGGTCGCATTTTTAAACATAAATATGAACATAAGCCCACATTTAACCGTCGGCATTGACATTCGTGGAGACAAATACATTTAACTTAATTAACTGTATTGTAAACTAAAGGGTGGTTAAATTTTAAGGGCCGATGTTGAATGTGAACCACACCTAAACATCAAGTTTTTTTCTGCATTTCTACATTTCTCAATTTCAGACTAACTCAATTTGAACCATGGAAAGATACATAATCGAGCAACGCGTTAAAGTTATTCAGGCTTATTATGAAAATGGGCGTTCAAATCAAAATGCATATCGTGCACTTCGTGATTTTTTCGGTCAATTTAATCGTCCAAATGTGCGTACAATCAGAAAAATCGTGTAAAAATTTGAGCAAACTGGGTCTGTAGGAGATGTGAAAACACCAGTGCATGCTCGTACAGCTCGTACTGTAGAAAATATTGCTGCTGTTCGCGATAGTGTGGCTGAAGAGCCGTCCACCTCAACTCGTCGTCGTGCCCAACAATTGCACCTCTCACGCTCGTCGTTGATGAACATTATGCATAAAGACTTACATTTACACGCTTACAAGGTGCAATTGACTCAAGAACTAAAGCCTCTTGACCATTTCAAGCGTATCAGCAATTGACGCTTTGTATAAGCAAAAGAGCATTATGCTCTCAAAGCTGAAAAGACTTTATAGACAGTTCAGCGACCCAAATAGTCAGGAAATAAGAACACTTAAGTCCCTAATCAAAAATCTCCAAAAATTGATCCGTGATAATTACCGTTCAAGTATAAATGAAGAGTGGAAGTACAAAATTCAAGCCATTCAAGCTAGCGGATCGAATATGTTATCACAAATCAATAAAACTTTTCGAAAGAAAGATCACAATGACATTCCATATTTGCGAGTCCCACGGAGTCCTGAGAATTGTCAAGCAATGCTGAACTCAGGACTCAATCTGGAGCACATCAACTCCAACGAAGAAGTAATATTAGTCGAAGACCCGCAAGACAAAGTGAACTTAATTGGTGGATGTTTCGAAGCAGTATACAGAGTGAACGAATCCACTCACTCCAATACGATCCTCGAAAACAACGCATTCCAGACCTACAGCTCACTGAGAAATCAATTTAGTACCTGGAGGAACCAAAACCGTAGTTTTACCACATTCAGTGAAAATAACAGAGCGGACTCCCCCAGGAGTAATCAGAATATGAATATGTTTGTGAGTAAGGATGAACTTACGAACATCCTTAAGTCAATCAAAAGCAAAAAGTCTTCTGGGATAGATAGCATCCCAAATGTAGTTTTAAAACATTTGCCTCCTGCAGCAGTAAAAATCTACACTACGCTATTCAACAACGCCTTAAATAAGGTATACTATCCAACCCACTGGAAAACTGCAATAGTCCACCCCATCCCTAAAAAGGGCAAAGACAGGACCAATCCAACCAACCTTCGCGCGATTAACTTGCTGCCAAATATCAGCAAGGTTTTCGAGAAGATCATAAACAAAGCACTGATGAACTGGTGTGATGAAAATGAAATCATCCCCAACAACCAGTTTGGCTTTAAAGCGGGACATAGTACGGTGCATGCCGCGTCAAAGCTTGTTTCCGACATACAATGGAACAAGACAAAGCGCCAATGCACAGGTGTCTGCTTAGTTGACTTTGAAAAGGCTTTCGACACCGTGTGGTTAGAAGGACTTCTTCATAAGTTAGAAAACCTGAGAATGCCTCATTATCTATTGTACAACATTTACGAAATGATAACGGACAAGCAGTTTGTGGTAAAATGCGGAGATATATTCTCAAGCAAGACCTTCAAAATTACAAACGGTTTACAACAAGGGGCGGTGAATTCTCCCATTCTGTTTAATATTTACACCAGTGATTTAGTGGGTAAGCTTAACAATGCCATTGCATACGCAGACGACATTGTGGTATACAGAACAGGAGAGAAAATAGATGTCATCAATAGACTTCTCCAGGACGACTTCAATAAAATAAAACGTTTTTGTAATGACTGGAAACTAAAAATTAATTTCCACAAAACCGAGACTATCCTTTTCAGAACACCTCTCTCCAGGGCCTCTCAGGATACAAAGTACAATTGGAAAAACTTCTCTATCGTAGGGAATAATAATCTCCCACTACAAGTGAAAACTGTAGTCAGATATATCGGTATTTGGCTTGATCAGTATTTATACTTTGACAAGCATATAGCAGTCACTCTCTCTGCAGCAAGAAACGCATTTCTTGCCACAAAAAGTCTATTCCGAAGCAGCATTCTCAATCCAAAAGTTAAAATAATTTCATATTCGGCATTCATCCGACCAGTGTTGGTCTATGGCTGTCCAATATGGTACAATATATCCCCATTCTACATGGAAAAGATTCGCGTGTTCGAGAGACAGTGTTTGCGTTCCTGTCTCGGACTTAATAGAACACCAGAGTCACGATACCAGAAATTTTACCCTAATAAAAACATGTATGATAAATCAGGACTAGCTAGGATAGACAACTTCATTATAAAAATTATTCGTGGCCACATTGCAAGGGCAATGTGCAGTGTAAATAATCTTATCGCGGGAGCATATTATCCGAACGATATGTATCTGGAGAGTACCCTCCAGAACGGGTTCATTCCCCCAGAGGCGTTCCTCTTCTTGGACGGAAAAGGTCTAATCCAAGATGAGGGTGGAATACCTATTATATACCAAGCTTTCCGTGGCGCTAGGGATAAAGGAATTGTCCACAATAGCGATATCTCTAATAGGCCAGACCGACTTCGATTCAGTATGGTGATCAGTGAAAGAGATAAATCAATAAAAGACCGAACCAACCCCAACTGGTGGTGGCTCCAAAACGAAGAAAGGACTTCACGTCCTCAGATATAATATTCAGCTCTGGCGCAGCTTCCTCCCTTACTGTTCCTTTGCCCTCCTTCCCGTTAACTTCTGTTATTTTATCTTTTTTGTTTTCATTAAGCACTTATTGTTTTGTTTTTAAAATTTTTGCATCCTCAAAAAAAAAAAAAAAAAAAATCTTTATTTTTTTTGTCATAATGCCTCGAAAAGAAGAAGAGGTAGACCTCTAAGTTAATAGTTTATTTTTTTTATAATGTATGTGTATTATATTAAAAATAAATAAGAGAAAATGTAAGCTGAAAGGCATAAATTAAGCATATAATATTGTATAATTTAGAGTGCTTGTGAAGAGCCAGTAAATTACATTATGTAGTAAAATTATTAAGATAGGTTTAGCATTTAGACTAAAATTGTAAAATATAAAAAAGACTTTGTGAATAAATGCGTCTGCAAACAAACAAACCATTTCAAGCGTCGTCAATGGTCAGAATGGTGGCAAGAAATGGCAACAGCGGATGATCAATTTTCGAAGAAAATCATCTTCAGTGATGAAGCACATTTTCACCTCAGTGGATTCGTCAATAAGCAGAATTGCCGCATTTGGGCGAATGATAATCCAAGAGTGATTGTCGAAAAACCAATGCACCCACAAAGAGTGACTGTTTGGTGCGGTTTATGAGCTGGCGGCATCATCGGCACGTATTTTTTTCCAAAATGAGGCCGGTCCGGCAGTTACTGTGAATGGTGTTGGCTATCGTGAGATGATAACGAACTTTTTATGGCCCGAATTGGAATATATGGATGCGGACGATATGTGGTTTCAACAGGACGGTGCCACTTGCCACACAGCTAACGAAACAATGGCTCTTTTGCGCGACAAATTCAATGGCCGTGTTATCTCACGTGGTGGCGATGTCAATTGGCCGCCAAGATCATGTGATTTGACACCGTTGGACTTCTTTCTTTGTGGTTATTTGAAAGAAAAGGTGTACGTCGATAAGCCAGCAACAATTCAAGAGCTAAAGGATGAGATAACATTAACGGCATAGAACCGCAATTATGCCTCAGCGTCATCGAAAATTTGGACCATCGGATGGAGGTGTGCGGCCGAGGTCGCGGCGGCCATTTGGCCGATATTTTGTTCTATACATAATTGAGCCATACCAATATTATCATAATAAAAAGAAATGACAATAATTTCCTAAATAATTTGTGTTTTATTCAAAATCACATCGGCCCTTAAAATTTAACCACCCTTTATAAGTGTATATTTTCTCGTATATTATTATGGTATTTAAAAGTTAAGTGTGGTGTGGTATTACGAGTTGTATCCGTAAAATGAGATCTCCAAACCGCTTGAGCTCTGAGAAACGCTTTTAAGCTAGATTTGTCAACACCGGCGTGTCAATTGTTTGCTCTCCACCAAATCCTCAAAAGTCAGATCCCCCAGCAACGCAGCTGTTTGTCATGGAGATTTTACTCCTGAGAGGTGTGAGTTACATGTAGTGATGCGTCTTTTTTTTCTTTTTTTTTTGGTGCTACCTCCTTCTGCATTCATCGTATGTTATTAAAATTCTATGAGCAATAATTTTTCAGCGTCGAAAACGTGCGAATGTGGGTCATCGCTTTTAAAGGCGGCCGTACAGAGGTCCATGACAAACAACATTCGAATCGGCATTCAGTTTTGGACGAATCAATTACGAAAGAGGAGAAAAAGTTGCTGGGAGATCGGCGTGTGGCGCATCATACTACAATCGACAAAATGTTGACAACATAATTGCATTATCGTAGTGTGCAAATGGCCAGCGAATGTAAAACAACAAGGTAAGGAATTTTTGGGTTCGATTCTCATTAGTGCCAAAATTTGGTCTACATGACACCCAATGTGCCGAAGTTGCAAAGGTTCAAACAAACACTGCGACGCAGTGAAAGAGTTTTATGATAAACGCATACGAAAAATGCCACAGCGCCTGGACATCTGGATCGATCACAACCGTGATTTTGTCGTAAAATGGCAGGTCGACATCGGAGCTGCTCTGAGAATTATTTTTTTTTGTTTTTTTTTTTTTTAAATAACATCCTTTATTGGATATGAATAGTACAATCTTAACAATTTAATTTAATACTAGGTTTAAATTGTACTTAATTTAGTTTAATTAAGTAAAACGCGTAAGGGTTCAGCTCCCAACTCGATTTTAGTATGTTAGATTTTAACATATTAATTCATGAGGTTTCGTCCGTTTTAGTCGTCTCAATTCATGGGTAATATCCAATGAATAGCTTCTACGTTGGTATGATTATGTAGGCGTCTTTCGTGTTTGACAGCATATTCTTGGATAACTTCATAAATCCATTTGATCTCTACGTCATCAGCTTGATGATAAATTGATAGATCAATCTTTTACAATAGAGATTGAGTTGAGAGTGATTCCCAATTAACCAATACATCTGTCTACGTTTCAGCTTTATTTGTTCAGCTTTTTGTTTCACATGATGTCTCCATGTTTAGTTGTTGTTGTTGTTGAATAACGCATTTATTGTACAATAATTTAACAAATGTTGACTTAGGACTAAAATGCTAAATCCTATTTTACGAGGGTTGCGTTTTATATTTCGGGATTAGAGAACAAAAACAAATAATATTCCCCATGAAGATGTATACAATTTTGCATTCGTTTGAACCAATTGTCGAAGCTCTTTTGCCACTCTGATTGAGGTATCTCCAACACATGCATTCTGAATGCAGCAACCGCTTCTTCAGGTGTCGAAAAACGTTGACGTCTCAGTTTGTTTTTTACGTACGGGAATAAAAAGAAGTCATTCGGTGCCAAGTCAGGACTATACGGCGGATGACCCATCAAATAGATGTTTTGGGTGCTCAAAAATGCAGTTGTCGCAGCCGATGTGTGAGAGCTCGCATTGTCGTGGTGAAGAGTGATCCGTCTTCGGTGGTTGGTTTTCCTGATTTCTTGGAAGACAACTGGCAAACAAATGGTTGTGTACCACTCAGAATTGACTGTTCTGCGTTGTTCTAGTGGTACGGTTGCGACATGTCCAGTTTTTCCGAAAAAACAGGCGACCATTTGCTTGGAAGTGCTTCGTGCGCGAACAGCTTTTGTTGGATTTGGCTCAACTTGAAACACCCAGACAGTCGACTGCTGTTTACTTTCGGGCTCATACGCGTAAATCCACGATTCATCACCTGTCACGATGTCATAGACTCGTTTCGAAGCACCGCGACCGTATTTTTTGAGCATTTCTTTCGACCAATTGACACGAGCCTTTTTTGGGCGATTGACAAATTGTGTGGGATCCAACGCGAACAAATTTTTTTGACAGTCAAATGTTTATGCAATATTGAATCTATGCTGGTCCCACTAACGCTTAAGGTTGTCTCAATCTCACGATAGGTCACATGACGATCTTCCAATATCAGTTCGCGCACAGCATCAATGGTTTTCGGAACAACAACTGATTTTGGACGACCTTCACGAAATTCATCTTGGAGTGAACTACGACCACGATTGAATTCAACATACCATCGATAAACACTGGTCCTTGATGGAGCTTCATCGCCAAAAATTGAATCAAGTTCATCCATGCACTGTTGCTGAGTTAATCCACGCCGAAAGTTGTAAAAAATAATCGCACGAAAATGTTGACGATTTAATTCCATTTTTGGGCCGAGATGAATCTTTTAAGTTACTGTAAACAACACAAATAGCGCTCCTATGTCAAAACGTTCTGAGTGTGTATAACCTCAAAAATGTCCAACTTTACGACAGAGCTGTCAATTGCCGGATTGCAACACTAGGGTTGCCAAATCCCGAAACATAAGAGGCAACCCTCGTACAATGTTTTCTTATTCTTAAAATAATTTACACGATACAATTTTGTGTAATGCCTTTGGCGCACAATAATATTTTTATATTTTTATATTTTTATATATTTTCTATTACCCGAATATTTTAGAAGAAGAATTGTTTTTTTTTTTTAATAATAGAAGGTAAAAAAATTTACAAAAAAAATTAACAACAAAAAAACAAAAAATTTTAACATAAAGAAATTTTAAAACGAAAAGGAATCTAAATGAAAAACATATGAAAAGGGAAATGAGGAACGGGGAGGGAAGGCGTAGCGTCTGAAGATCTTACTATATTTGGGGATATTAAATCCTTTCTTCATTGTCAATCCACCACCGGTTGGGATGGGATCGGTCATTTATAGATTTATCTCGGTCGCCTATTGGCATGCTAAAGCGCAAGTGAACTGCAGCATTTGATATATCACTGTTATTAAGAATCCGTTTGTCCCTGGCACCACGAAAAGCGTGGTAAATAATAGGGACTCCGTGCTTGTTTTGGATAAGGCCTTTTCTATCCAAGAGAGGGAACGCTTCTGGTGGGATAAACCCATTTTGGAGTGTATTCTCCAGGTACATGTCATTGGGGTAGTATGCTCCCGAGATAAGATTATTTTCGCTGCAGTGTGACCACGGATAATTTTGATAATGAAATTGTCTATCCTATTCAGTCCTGATTTGTCATACAGTGTCTTATTAGGATAGAATTTACTGTATTGAGACTCGGGTGTTCTATGTAATCCGAGGCAGGAACGCAAGCACTGCCTCTCGAACATACGAAACTTTTCCATGTAGAATGGGGAAACGTTGATCCATACCGGGCAACCATACACTAATATTGGACGAATAAATGCTGAGTACGAAATTATTTTAACTTTGTGATCTAGGAGGCTATATCGGAACAGACTTCTTGTCATTGCATATGCACTTTTAGCTGCAAAGAGGGCAGCTGCTATGTGCTTATCAAACTATAGGTATTGATCCATCCAAATACCAAGGTACCTGACAACAGTTTTCATTTGCAGCGGAAGATTATTGCTTCCTACAATGGAAAAGTTTTTCCAATTATGCCTTGTATCTCTTGAAGCTGTAGAAAGAGGTGTTCTGAAAAGGATGGTTTCTGTTTTTTGGAAGTTAATTTTCAAATTCCAATCGTCACAAAAGCGTTTGATTTTATTGAACTCTTCTTGAAGAAGTCTGTTAATGGCATCGATATTTTTTTCTGATCTGTACACTACAATATCGTCGGCATATGCAATAGCATGATTAAGAGACCCAACTAGATCACTAGTATAAATATTGAAGAGAATGGGAGAATTCACGGCTCCCTACTGTAACCCATTTTTAATATAGAAAGTTTTATTGGAGATTTTGTCCCCACATTTTACCACAAATTGCTTATCCATTATCATATCGTAAATGATGTATAACAGATATTCGGGCAAACCTAGATTTGATAGTTTATATACAAGTCCTTCTAACCATACGGTATCGAAGGCCTTTTCAAAGTCAACCAAACATACGCCTGTGCATTGTCGTTTTGCCTTGTTTCACTGTATATCGGAAACAAGTTTTTTAGCTGCATGAACTGTGTCGTGCCCCGCTCTAAAGCCAAACTGGTTGTTCGGAATGATGTCGTTTTCATCACACCAGTTTATCAATGCCTTATTTATGATTTTCTCGAATATTTTGCTAATATTTGGAAGCAGACTAATCGAGCGAAGGTTGGCGGGATTGCTCCTGTCCTTGCCCTTTTTGGGGATGGGATGGACTACTGCTATTTTCCAACGTCTTGGAAAGTATGCATTATTTAGAGCGTTATTGAACAAGGTAGTGTAAATTTTCACCGCTTCCGGAGGCAGATGTTTAAGAACTGTATTCGGAATACCATCTGTTCCAGAGGATTTCTTGTTTTTAATGGATCTTAGGATGTCCATGAGTTCATTCTTATTCACAAATATATTTGTGTGCAAATTTCTAAGCGGCGCATCCGCTCTATTGTTTTCACTGAAGGTGGTGAAACTTTTGTTTTCGGAATGCCAACTTTGCCGTTCATTGTGCAGCGAAATATGGTTTTGGATAGCTCTGTTTTCGATATCGAGGTTAGAATGAATGGATTCATTCACTTTGTGTACTGCCTCGAAACAGGCGCCAATGGAGTTCGCTTTCTCTTGCGGATCCTCGACTACTATTAGTTCTTCGTTGGAGTTGATGTGTTCCGGGGTGAGTCCTGCGTTCAGCAATATTTGACAATTCTCGGGAGTCTTCGGGACTCGAAGGCAGGGAATGTCATTATGATCTATTCTTCTAAATACTTTATTTATTTGCGGAAACATATTCCCACCACTGGTTTTAATGGAGAGAATTTTACGTTTCCATTCTTCATTAATTACTGATCTGTAGTTGTCACGGATCAGCTTTTGAACGTTTTTAATCAATGACTTAATTGTCTTTATTTCTTGGCTATAAGGATCGCTGAACTGTCTGTAGAGCAGTTTGAGCTGGGAGAGCAGAGCGCTTTTTTGTCTATAGAGGGCGTCAATAGTTGAGTTTCTATATCTATTAAAATTCTCCTCCATGTGCGCCGCTTTTGGAATGGAACGGTGCATTGTTTTGATGACAATGTTGTCCATCGTTGAGAGATAATGATCTATTTCCTCATTTCGAAGGTTTCTATTAGTTGGAGGGTCGATGCCATTAGAGCATAGTTCTCTTTTTATTATGCGATCAAAGCGCGACCAGTGTGCTTTTCGGAAAACGAACGAATGTATCTGGTCGTACTGCTCAAGTATTGCATGTTCGTTTGGAACATGTAAAACGGCGCCGAGGCCGTAATGGTCACTATCATACCCGATTGTGCGAAGGCAATTTCGAGCATTTAGGTCCGTGCCTAATAATTGTAGTCTGTCGTCAATCATAAGTAAGTCCAAAAAGGAGTTTCCTCTTGGATAAGATGGTGTAGTTGTAGCGTACAATTCTAGTTTATATTCTGTTGCATTTGTTTGCCACCAGTTGAACAGTGCATTACCTCTTGTGTTCGGCGTGATATCACCCCAAGCACTGTGTTTGGAGTTGAAATCTCCCGCCAGAACAAAATAATTGTTTTCCGAGTCTAACTTGAGATTACGAAAAAGGATATCCATTTCGCTGATAAATTGCGAACACTGAGGAGCTTCAGGTGCATACACGGATACCACGTATAGATGCCTTTGACTTTTCAAAGGTATATCTATAATGCAAGCTTCCAGCAGCTGAAATTTGTGTACAGCTGTGCTGTAAACGACCTTGTGGTGAAGGCCTTTCTTAATTAAGATAGCAACTCCACCCCCTTGTGTGGCGTGTGGACGATCTCGTCTAATGACTTTATAGTTTTTGTAGCCCAATTTGTGCCTCTGGTTTAGCTTGGTTTCGCTAGCTAGAAGCACATCGGGGCATTCGGCTTCAAGCAGGTTACCTAGATTATCCCTTCTTGCCACGTGGATTAGTGAGTTCGCATTCACAGCAATAATTTTTAGTGTTAAATTAGTTGGATAGTTCATTGTGGTATGTTGGGTTGTCTGAGAATAAGGACGAATAAATAATATCTATTCGGGCCGCTTGTTCAGTCAGTTTTTTTTCAAATCCAGCAATCTGTCCTTGTATGGCTAACAGGATTGCTCTTATATCTGAATTTGCCTCTGGAGGGGGCGCTTTTATGACGTTGCGTGAAAGTTCCACCGCCGTTGTATTAATTGGATTACTAGCCATTTAAGAAAATGATATGCTAGGTGCGGAAGGTTTTGTGATATTACTTCCCTGTGCCGCGAAGTTTGAGTTTAATGGACTACCGACAATTTGAGCGAATGATACACTAGGTGCAACGAAGTTATTATAAGAACGAACCTTCATTCGTTTCTCTTCTTCAAGTTGTTTTCTTTTAAATTCCAACTTAGCTTTTAGTTGTTGGAATTTCGGACAACCTCTAAAGTTGGCCGGGTGACCTGTATTTTTGCACAGGACGCAAGATAGTTTGCTTCTATCCTGAACCTGTTCTTTACCTAAGGGGCATTCTCCTACGGTATGATTGTTTTGGCACTTTACACATCTAAATTCCATACAACAGTTCGATGCAACGTGGTCGAATCGTTGGCACCGCATGCACTGCAACACACGGTCAGCCTTCCGTATTTTTTTCCCAAATTATTGTTTGGTGGAAAATAACTTTAATATTCTTAAGTGCATCGAATTTGCTGTTGGGACTTAGGGAGACAATGAAGAACGACAACTTGCGGTTGCGACTTCGAGAGAGAGAAGTGGAGAATGGCTTCACATCAATGAATTTTAAACTGTCATTTTCGACAGTTTGTAGTTCCGAGAGGAGTTATAGCGTTTGAAATAAAAGTGAAGAAGATCGTGTAATTCGAACTGGCGCTATGACAGTTTGAATCACGAAAAAAATTGAACCTAAGCGTTACCCATCAGGCTACTCACCGTGTTTAGAATTTGATTTCTAAACTCGACTATACTCTACTGATGTGAATTATTTTTGTTATCGCTTGGTATATGGTTCTCATGTATTTACTTGTTCGATTTTGAATTGTGTGTATCTGTTAGAGATGCCACAGAGTTTTTCGGAGGAAAAAGAAGGATCAACTCCTTTAAGTAACATGGAGATAGTTTTCTCCGATTTAGGTGTGTACGTGAAGTACTCACTACTTGCTTCCCTTAGAGCAGATTTAATTTTATGATAATCATCTAAACCATCACATAAAAAACTTATTTTATTATTATTTAAATTCTTCGTTTTAAAATTTCTACATGTTAACTTACCCAATTTAATTAGGTCCTTAGCTTCCATAAAACTAAATGTGATGGGAGGCACTTTCTCCTTCTTATTGGCTGCTGCTGTTGTTTTTCCAGCAGTCGTGGCTACTGCTGTTGCTGTTGCTGCTGTTGTTGTTCCGATAGGGCTGTTTTAATTTGTCGCTCCAAATCGTTCTTCTTTTTGGAGAGCTCCTCTTTCTTTTTATATAGCTCCGCAATAAATTGAGCACGTTCGACATCTATGCCACTTATTTCTGTAGTGCTGGTTTTGTGGTGTTCTGTTGCCAGTTCTTTAAATGTATTCCCTTCTCCGCAATAATCTGGCTTATCAGGACTGGTCATTCCTTCTCTGCGAGTTTTTTCTTTGTTGTTTGGGTTGGCTTTATGCCGTTTGGCAAGGAGGTTTGGCTGGGCTTTGGGCCTCCTCTTTGAAAATACTTTTAACATTGCTTTTCTTTTTTCCATTATTTGTTTCCACCTTTAGTTCAATTGTTTAATTTGTGAAGCAACATGCAGAGAACATCTGCTTTCACACGCATACACATTAACACACACACAGTTTTTTTATTGGCCGTTCGGTATATACACGGCAGTAGACACGTCAGCACACACGTGAACGCGACAATACTGTAAATTTGTTGTCGACGAGCGACGAACGATGTGTTTTCAACGAGAGTTTTAGACGGGCACTTGGCACATTGTCGTTTCATTCAAGTTACACCCTACTTTTGGGTTTAATTAATATTAATTATATGTTTTACGCACACCTTGCACAACACTTGGCTACGAGTTCAATGACTATACAGCCGTTCTCAGTGACGGCCACACTTTCACACACAGGTGCACACACTAGAAAGACGCGGGATAGGACGATAGGACGATCCGTATCCTTCGAACGTTAGCTGAGTTATCTGTCTCCAGTTTAGTCTGCTATCCAAATGTATACCGAGAGATTTCGCTAAATCTGCTTTGGGAACTGGAATTCCGTTGAGATATGTAGAAATATTGTTATCTGATCGTCGTAATGAAAATGTTACGTGAATAGATTTCATCTCGTTGAGTTTAATTTTCCAATCAGTGGCCCATTGGCTAATTTCGTTGAGTGCCTGTTGCAATTGTTGTGTAGCTTCTTTTTTTTTTTTTTTGATTATCGTCAGCTGATATTATAACTGTATCATCTGCAAAGGCGCCTGTGAATGTGTTCTTGGTTGTTGGGATGTCTGCTGTGTATAGTAAGTAGAGGAAAGGTCCCAGAACACTTCCTTGTGGTACGCCTGCTTCTATTGGATAGAAACTAGAGTGAGCTCCTTCGTGTGTTACTTTCAACGTTCTATCAGACAAGTATGATTCGAGTAGATGGCAATAGTTTGCTGGAAACAGTTTACTCATTTTATATATGCTATACTCTGTCTTCATGCTATACTCTTGTCGAATGCTTGGGAAACATCAAGAAAGACCGCTGGGCAATATTTCTTTTCTTTGAAAGCCTTTTCTATTGCTGTGGTCACACGGTGAACCTGTTCAATAGTTTAATGTTTATTCCTAAAGCTAAATTGAAAGTCTGGAATATTGATGAGAGGCTTGAGTCGCAAACAGATTTGAAATGGATGGCAATAGCGATACGAATCTATAAGACGTTACTTCTTCTGCTGGTTTCTCTGGTTTCATGAGCATTATTATCTGGGCTGTTTTGAATGAATTTGGAATGTATCTTAGTCGAAAGCAAGCATTAAACAGATATGTTAGCATAATGACAGCTTTTCGAGGTAATTCCTTGTACACGCCAGGTGATATTTCATCGATGCCTGGTGCTTTTTTGTGGTTCAAACTTTTGTTGATTTCTTGGGCAATCTCCATTCGGGTCACTGGTTTGATTGTTTGCTCAGTTTGATACCTGGGTGAAGGAACAATACTACTGTGGATGTTGTGTGGTTTGAACACTGTGGCCAAGTGTTGTGCAAATATTTCAACTTTATCTTCAGTTCTGCGTACCCACTGTCCCTGCTTATCTTTTATAGGTGGCACTTGGATGAGGGAACGTTTAAATTTACGTGTTGCCTTCCTGAGAGAGTAATCCGTATCCGCTGACGGACTTAGTTAACTTAGATACACATCTATACAACTCTGTTTATGGTCTTTAATTAATTTGTTAACTAGATTGCTCACCTTGTTGAATATTTTTTATCCTTAGGGTGTCTGGATCTGTGCCAGATTCTTCTAGCTTTACGCCTGTCTTTGATTAGATCTCTAATTTCAATAGGGCATGTGGTTGCTGGTTCTGGTTTATCACTTGGCACCGAAGTTGCTATTGCGGCTGCGCTTTTCAATGTTTCGATAAATTGTTGTACTTGTTCCAATTCTTCACAATCTTGAAGTTTTACGTTTAATTCAATCTGATTGTCAAGCTCTTTTCGGAATTTATCCCAATCTGTATATTTGTTTGTAAGATTTAGTTTTCTGTTTTTTCTGGGAACAGCTGCATTCAGTTTTAGTAGTACTGGAGTGTGGTCAGACGTTAAATCCACTAAACTATCCGTTTCAATATAATTCGATGACACTCTTTTCGAAATAAAGAAATCGATCAGGTCAGGAGTTTTGTTGCTATCAGTAGGCCAGTATGTTGGTAAACAAGACGAATGAAATTCGCACTTTGCTTCTTTGATGGCTGTAAGCAATTCTTTTCCCTTACCTGTAGTAATCAACCTTGACCCCCAAACAGTGTGCTTGACATTCTTGAAGATATCCGTGAATTGTTGTTTTGAGATTGTGTGTCTACGTGGGCGATATACAGCACCTACATTTAAATGAGCTTCATTAAGGTTGATAGTAACAATAGAGGCTTGAATAAAAGTTTCTTTTATTTCTTCTTGTTGGAAGTGAGGCATATTTTGTTTTATTGTCAGAGCTGTACCTCCACGGGCACGGTCGCTGGGGTGCGTAGTCCAATAGGCCATATAACCCCTGATTTTTATGAAGCTCATATGAGAAAAGTGTGTTTCTGATATCAACGCAATATCTATGTTGTGCTCTCTTATAAATATTTCTAGTTCTTGAGCCCTTTGGTTGAGCCCATTTGCGTTCCAAGTGATTATTCGTAGGAGCAGATTACTCATTGTCTTTATTTCTTGAATTTCTTGTTCGGTAGTTTTTGAAAATTTTCAAGTTTACCTACCCTTTCTGCTAGCTGGTTGATGCTTTTTTTGATGTCGTCCTGGAATACACGGAGCATCTTCATCATATCCATGATGGTAGGCTCGTTATTGACAGGTTGTTGTCTGCTTTTATTATCTGTTTTCTCATTTGGTTTGTTGTTCATTTGTGTGTTGTTAGTACCCGTTGTGGTTGGCCCCGCTCGCATACCTTGTAACTAGCTGGATGGCCATTCTCGTCGCAAAGCGCACATGTTGCTATGCTGTTGCATTGTTTCGAGCACTGGGTTGTGTGGTGAGGCCCAGCACACTTAACACATCTTGAATTATAGTTGCAGACATTTTTTGTATGACCAAGCTGTTGGCAATTATTACATTGAGGTATCGATCTGACCTTTTTGGGTGGTTCAATCGATACTTTGCACCATAATAATTATTGGATTTCATAAACTGATTTGTTATTCTCTTTTTAAACTATATCGACATAAAACAATGGAAAGGCTTTAAAGATTTTTTCTCCATTATTTGACGTGGTGCTTTTTCTGATGTTTGTTACCTTTACCACTTTATGATTTAGTGAGCATAATTCGTTTGCAATCATATCTACAGACACTGAAGCTGGAAGTCCTCTGATTGCGAATCTAAATAGTCTCCTACTTTTTAGTTGGTAGGTATGATACTCTAAATCTTGGGTTCTTACATCCGTCTTAAGGGATTGTAATTTCTCTTTAACTGCTCTGTATGCATTTTCTGTTTCGCATGTTATTTTTATATCATTATTAGGTAATGCTTTATATTGAATTTTGTCTTTCACTATAGACAATATGGCATTTCTAAATGCATTAAAATCCCTTATATTCCTCATATTGATTGGTGGTGGCAGGGGAATTTTCCTTTCTTTGGTAACCTCATTTGTTGGTTCGCGAACTAACGTCATATTGTTTAGAGTTGGTATTGTATTTTGTTTATGACTGTTATCAGTTTTTCTTTTCTTAGAAACTGCAGAGGTTTCCCTTTCCAACGCCTTCTTCGTCTGTATGGTATTCTGTTGGCAAAGGGATAGTGGCACATACCTGCGATTGCATTTGGTTTTCCATTGTGTTGATTATGTGAAGCATTTGATTTATCATCGCTTGTTGTTGTTGGTATGCTGCTGCTAGCTGTTCATACGTCATAGTGTTGCCGTTATTCGTATTACTTAGCTGGATATTTTGTTGGTTGAATGATGTAGTATCCATTATTATTATTATGTATTATTTTACATGTTTTTTGTTGTTGTTTGCTACACGTTTTTTTTGTGGTTTACACTATTCACTTAGCACTATTGATAGAGAATACGTGTTTATTTATTAATTTTTTTTTTTTGTGTATTCAATGTGTGGCGAGGAGCACGATATAAAACGTCTTTGCCGTTCGAACGTCAAGTGAATACTGCTCTGCGAATTTGACTATGAATAAATTAGTTGGACGAACAGTTTCCCTTAAATTTTGCCTTTTAAACGAAATTTCTTGTGACTAATACATATAAATATTAAAAAAAAAAAAGGCTTATGGTGAGTCGAATATGTCCGAAATACAGCCACACCAATGGTAGATACCGTTCAAAGAAGGGTGTAAAATAGTCGAAGAGAAAACTCATGGAAGACGTCTAAAACTGTGTTTCTAAATCTTATCTTTAATTGCCGAGGAGCGACACAGCCCAAATTCCTTCCAGTGGGACAAACAAGGAATAAGGGTATAATTTGAATGTTTCGACGCGTTTGCGTGACAGTTTCTGCCTAAGAGGACAGATTTGTGGAAGAATAACTGGATTCAGGCAGGCTGAACCCCGTGTGACTTCTTGCTTTTAGCAAAACTGAAATTGCCACTGGAACCCATTATGACCCGATTGAAGACCTCAAATGAAATTCACAACAGGTACTAAAGACCATACTATTTTCAAGTTATAAAAAGATTGCCAGTAGTTTCGGCATCATCCCAGTTGTATTACAAATAATGGGGTTTATTTTGATGATGAGAAAATAAATGTTGACAGATATACTTACATATGTGTGATTTTTAAACAAAAGTGGGTAGTTTTTGTACAGAAGGCTAACTTCTATAAAAATGTTGATTTGATTCCCATTAAAGCACATTAAATATTCAGAGGTATATGTCAAGCAATCACTACTTCGAACATAACGCTAATCACACTGAATGTGTCCTTAAATACGAGATCCCACCATGAACTTATATATTAATAAAGTACACGATACTTTTACTTTTTATTTATTTGAAATGACGAAATGTGATGAGCCGACACACCATAAGGGAACAAATCATCAAGAAAACACCGACTCGGCAAAAGACGTAGGGAAAAACGGAAAAAGCGGAATATACGCGTCGGCACATGGAATGTTCGAACGATATATAAACCAGGCGCGATACAGGCGCTCATAGAAAACGCGAAACAATATAAAATGGACACGGTCTCGCTTCAGGAAGTCCGACTCCCACATCAAGTAAGTGAAACCAACGGGTTTACACTGGCATGTGGGGGTACCGATACACATAACCTCGGAACAGACTTCGTCAAAAGCTAGAAGATTACGTCTCATGTAAAAGATGTGAAATTTTTTAATGACCGAATGTCGGTGCTAAAAATACAGGTAATGGTACAATTATGTATTTATAAACCTACAAAATACAGGTAATGGTCATCATCATCATCATCATCGGCACTACAACCGAGATCCGGTCTTGGCCTTATTTAAGAAGTCTGAGGCTTGTTAAACTTTCCATAATATTTTGTTTTTCTGGGCAAGGTTATTAGCCTTGCGCCAAACAGGTAATGGTACAATTATTTATTTATAAACGTACACGCCCCAACAGAATCTACGGACGAAGAAACGAAAGACATGTTCTACGAGACCGTAGAGGAAGTATTTGATGGGATACATTATTCGATGTTAAAATCTTTCGTCGGGGACCTCAATGCGGAAATTGGAAAGGAAGATATCTTCCAACCAACTATAGGTAAAGAAATCCTACACGACGTTTCAAATGATAATGGAATTCGAATTATTACGTTCGCAGCGTCAAAAGATCTGGTAGTGAAAATCACGATGTTCAAGCACACGACGTAACGCGTAACCAAATAGACCGCTTCCTCATGGACAAGAGACACCACTCGAATATCCTTGACGTAAGAACATTTAGAGGAACAGATTGCGACTCCGATCATCTTCTAATGATGGGAAAAATCAGGAGGCGGCTCGCAGCAAACCCACATGGGCAGTCACGGGAGACGAGCAAAAGGCTCGACATTGATAAACTAAAAGACCTGCTCAAAAGGGCTGAATATCAAGACGAACTAACGAATAGATTTAGCATCCTAGAGAATGGGACCAGTGAGGAAGAGAAAGCCAATAGTGTGGACACTAAATGGACATCGATCAGACACATAATCAAACAAACAGCCCAAAAGGTATTAGGATTTAAGAAAACAATTAAGTCCAAACCTTGGTTTGACGATGAGTGCAGGGCGAAGATCGAACAACGTGAACGCCTCAGAGTGACCCACACACAAAGATATGATGAAGTGAACACAGAAAGATACGCGACAATTCGGAAAGAGACAATGAGACTCTTCAAACGCAAAAAACGGGAATGGGAGAAGACTTGTGGTAGTGTTTAGCTAGGCACCAAGCACGGGTGCGGATTCAGCCAACACCCACTTATAGTTCTCCAAAAAATTGTTCACAAAGGAGACCGAACACACGAAAAGCAAAATAAAACTCAAGTCAGTAATTTGATGTTAATGTTTCACTGATTTATTATGATTTTAAAATACACGCACTGTTTGCTCCACCGCCTTAATAGTAATTAATGATTTTAAAGTACTACACGTTGCGCATGCTTCACTACGACTTGTTCTTTTATGGTCAATACAAAGGACGGATACAAATTTCGAAAGCCGTTTCCCGAAATTGCTTAAAACTGGCGGAAACTTAACTCGCGACACGTACTCCGCATACTTGTGAGCACACACCTCTCTGGTAATAATTCGGCTCGGTAAGTAAAAAATAAATTACACGAACGCCTGACTTTGCGTGTGAATAATTTGAGGGTTGAAATCTGACTCCGACTCCTGCGCGAGCGTATGCCTTGGCGTATAATATCTGACTCCAACGTGATTTACATTTATCAGTTCGATGCCCGCGAATTTCATCAATAGGGGAGGATTGTGTATGTGTGCGTATAGCACAAGTACGTTGCCCTTCAGCCTGGATATCGGCAACGACGAGAAAAACCTGAATACACATGGAATGAATAGCAGGCAATATGAGGTACGCGATAGTGTAGTCGCCGAAGGGAGAAATAGGTTCCTGTGTCCTAAATAAACAGAAACGCTATTTCGAGGGTCATAAATCTTAGATGACCTGCGCCTGAGAACGAAATAGGTTTTTGCTTCAAGATACACAAAAACGCTATTTCAAGGGTCACGATGATCTGCACATCGTGTTTACTTAGGCGTTCATGGGTAATGCCATTGTAGGCTATAGAGTTTTCGTGGCGATAAGTAAACCGATGGTTTGCTCGCCTATGACCTAGGCTATGGTAGCTTTTGTTTGTTTTACAGGCCGGAGCATCGTTAGCATGATTTGGGTTATGATTGTCTAACGTCAATCATATTAGTGCCCAAATCCCATGATCGGTAGATAACCGACAAAGGAAATTGGTCGCAAGTGTTGCGAACCTTGGGACTGGGGCAATAAATGGATATGAACCGTAGCAAGAAACCATCGGCTTCGGCTATGTCAACAATTACGCTGGCCAGCTAGTATTTATCTATTATAATTGCTGACAAGCCGAGCCGATGGAGATATGGTACAGTTCATAAACGGAAAAATTCAACGTGATGCATGCCTTAATGAGATTTAACTTTCAGGTGAAAGAGAATGAAGGGTAGCTTACGCTGCCCAAAATTGCAGGTAGGTATGGTGGGTTTGGAACGTGGTTCATTTAAGAGGATGGGCGGTTCTTTGGGAATGTATTAAAGAACCGCTACATCACTCCCCCCCCCCCCAGTGACGTAGTCACGAAACAGGTAAGGAAGATTGAGAGGTGGGTAGTTGTCTGTGGGCGCGGGTGCGGGGAGGTTGTGCAGGTCGGTCGGCAGTTGTGTCTTGGATAGGAGGCTGTTCTGGAGCTGAAGCTTCCAGAAAGCAGGGCTTAAGTCTTTCGACGCTGACCGTGGATCGCTTGCCTTTGAGATCGATCTCGAAGACGCGGTCGTTGATGCGGCGGAAGACTTTGAATGGGCCATCATAAGGGGGGTCGAGGGGTTTTTTGACCTTATCCACCCTGACAAAGACGTGCGTGCAGCTGTGCAGTTCAGGGTGGACGAAAAGTTTTTTGGAGCCGTGCCTGGCTACTGGCGTTGCCCTAACCTTGCGTAGCAGGTCACGGAGATGCCCCAATTCGCGAAGTTGGTCACGCGGTGTTTCGCCATCCAGGAAGAGTTCTCCTGGAAGAAGGAGGTTAGTGCCGTAGGTGAGCTCTGCTGCCGAAGCTCCCAGGTCCTCCTTAATACTTGTCCTCAGGCCGAGGAGGACAGTGGGCAGGGCGTCGAACCATTGGGTGTCGTTATGACACATGAGTGAGGCCTTGAGGGATCTATGCCAGCGCTCTATCATCCCATTGGATTGCGGGTGGTAGGCGGTGGTACGACTTCTTTGGCAGCCGAGAAGGTTTGTTAGCTGCTTAAATATTGTCGCCTCGAATTGTGGACCTCGGTCCGAAGTTAAGGTGGTTGGTACACCGAAGCGTGTGACCCAAGTTGAGTAAAAGGCCTTGGCGACTGATTCGGCAGTAACTGCCCGGAGAGGTGTCGCCTCTGGCCATCGCGTGCAGCGATCCATCATAGTGAGGATATAAGAAAATCCTCTTGATGGAGTAAGCGGTCCCACTATGTCTATGTGGACATGGGCGAAGCGTGCCGTGGGAAGCTTGAATTGTGCTGGCTCCAGTACATTATGTCGCGCTACCTTGCAGCGTTGGCACTGGAGACAAGCACGGGCCCAACCGGTGAGATCTTTGCTCATCCGGGGCCAAACAAATTTGCGACGGACAGCAGCGGCTGTCGCTCGGCCGCTGGGGTGGGCTGGGTTGTGGTAAACCTGGAACACGCCCTTACGCAGTTTTTCGGGAATGTAAGGTCTAGCGGTTCCAGTTGAAACATCACACCAGATTTCGCCCAAGGGGTCGCGAAGAGTGATTTTCTTAAACTCAAGTGCCGTATCGGCAGTTAGGAGGGACTTGAGCTGTTCGTCCTCCTCTTGAGCTAGGGCAAGGTCAGCATTGTTTAAGGCGGTACGCAAGTGAATCGTATCGATTCGAGAAAGGGCGTCCGCCGTAACGTTCTGTTTACCGGAGATGTGCTTGATCTCCGTAGTATATTGCCCTATGAGGTCTAATTGCCGCTCTTGTCGGGGGGAGGCATTTCCCGACTTCTTCCGGAACGCGTAGACTAGCGGCTTGTGGTCTGTTAGGATGGAGAGTGAGCGACCTTCTATCATATGACGGAAGTATTTGACAGCGTTGTAGATCGCAAGTAATTCGCGATCATAGGCGCTGTAACGTCGCTCTGTGGGACTCAGTTTCCTTGAAAAGAAACCGAGTGGTTCCGGTCGGCCTTTAATGTCCTGTTCAAGGACGGCTCCGATTGCGGTATCCGATGCGTCGCATTGGATAGAAAGTGCAGCTCCCTCGAGGGGGTATCGGAGTAAGGTGGCATTTGCCAATTGTTCTTTGGACAGTTGGAATGCTCTATCAGAGACTTCTGTCCAATTAATGGGGCGCTTATCATTGCGCTTAGCTCCTTTCAAAAATTCATTTAAGGGAGCTTGAACTTGGGCAGCGTTCTTCAGTGTTGGACGATAGAAGTTAAGCATGCCCAGAAATCGACGAAGCTCACTCACGTTAGTAGGCCGGGGATACTTCATGAGGGCCTCCACACGGTCGGGTAGTGGGCGAATGCCCTGGTTGTCAACGACATAACCCAGGTAGGTGATTTGCTCCTTGGCGTATTGACACTTATCTGGGTTGATGACAAGACCGAATTCACGGAGGCGCTCTAGGACCTGACGTAAGTGGCGTTCATGTTCGGCATGGTCTTTGGAGGCGATGAGAATATCATCAAGATATGCATGGCAGCAATTTAGACCACGTAAAGCCGTGTCGATATAACGTTGGAATGTCTGTGCGGCATTCCTGAGGCCGAAAGTCATCACTTTGAACTCGAAGAGTCCGAAAGGTGTAATGACTGCGGTCTTGGGGATGTCTTCAGGTGCCACCGGAATTTGGTGGTATGCCCTGGTGAGATCCAGGGTAGTGAAGACATTGCACCCTCGTAACTTGTACGAAAAATCGTAGAGGTGTGCAATAGGGTATCTGTCCGGAACAGTTGCTGCGTTCAACAGCCTGTAATCGCCACATGGGCGCCACTCACCGGAACGTTTCTTCACTAAGTGAAGTGGGCTTGCTCAGGGACTGTCCGACGGTTGGCAGATACCTAATTCAATCATGCGCTCGAATTCCGCGCGCGCCGCACGTAATTTTTCGGGAGCCAGTCGACGTGGACGCTGGCTCACCGGGGGGCCACGAGTTTCTATGTGATGAAACACCGTGGCTTTGTGTCGACGCTGGTTAGGTAGAGGAATTGTTGTGCTAACAAATTCCTGTACCATGGCTTGAAACGGGTCTGTGCACTCTGTGGCCCTTGAAGTTACCGCTGAGGATGCCGACATGGGCAAGGGGGGTGCGGTTGGAGCCACTAGTCTGTTATGGGTCGAATCGACCAACAGATTATGTGCGCCTAATAGGTCGGAACCTATCAGGGGTTCATTCACGTCCGCAATGACGAATCGCCAAGTGATCGGACGTCGAAGACCCAGCTGTAGTGTCAGCTTTTTATGTCCGTACGTAAGTATCGGCGTATTATTCGCAGCTGACAATTTAAGCGCGGCGGGCACGCGGTTACGCGGAGCAAACGATCGCGGGAGGACTGAAATATCGGCGCCGGTATCGACAGTAAAAGCGACATTCAGTTTAGAATCCCGGATGGTTAGGCGATTTATAGCAGGGGTGCCGGCCGGTTGCGCGAGGGTATCGGTCGGCAAAATTATTTCTAAAGGTCGTCCCTGATTGGTGGCTGGTTGCGTCCAACCACAGGGCGCCTTGCAATTAAATGTGCGATCACCGTATCGTTGGTGATTGGTGCACAAAGGGAGAGAGGCGGCGTTGTTGGGAGTATTTTGCCTCTGAATGTTGCCGTTTTGTGAAGGCCGAGGTAGTGCTCGGCGAAAGTTGGCCCACTGAGGGGCATTTTGGGAAGGTTGTTGCCGATCCAAGGGGCGATTAGATACGGCACGATTCTGAGCGCCTCGTTGGTTGCTTCTCGCTTCCGCGCGAATTTGATTTAGTTCGCGGAGGACTGAGGTCTGTATGGCACGAAGGTCAGAAATGGTGACCTGAGCAGGAAAACTTCTCGGGCGGAATTCGTTGGGCCTGTCCTCTTGGGTCCGCTGTGTGACATTGGTTGAGGCAGGCCTTCTGGGATGTGGTGACGGAGAAGGTTGACGCACCGGAGCCGTCGTTGGGGCTGTTAGTGGCGGAAAAGGATGCCGTGTAGGCTGAGCGACGTGTTGAGAAACCGCCGCTACTTGATACGCTGGAGGCTCAGACTGCTGGTCTGAGCTTTCCATAATTGCGTCCGCAATTTTAGCTAAATAGCCCAAGCTCTGATTGGGTTGGGATACGAGTGCCGAATGGGCATGGAGGGGGAGACATCTCAAAAAGTGAGGCCGTATTAGGTCGTCCGAGATCCTGGTCCCCGCTATAGAGCGTAAATGGGTCAGGAAAAGGGAGGGTCTCATTCCCGAAAGGTTGGTTTCGGCCGCCAAGCGTTGTTGCAGCAAACTTCCGGGCTCGTTCAGAGCGTCGGGTAGAGTCTCAGCAAACCAAAGTTCAGGGTCCTCCTCGTCAACAGGGGGCGGATTAATGTTGGCAGGGTTGGGTCGGTTAACGACACTGGGGGCATCGTGAAATGCCAGGGGAGCGGGTTGTGCTGTCGCTTCGTGGTCGGTAGTGACTTGTGTATCAGGGAAGTCGGCGCTGGAGGCGTCGTAAAACTCGAGGGACTCGAGTTGTTCTTGATCCTCTTGGGGTGGGGCGTTCCAAGTACGGACCATCGTGTAAAGCGTGAGATAGAATTGGGAGGAAAGAGTTAAATCGGGTCTAAATAGCTACGTAGGACGTAGAAATTGGTGGCAAGAGGACGCGAGGAGTTGGGCGGAGTCAAACGGAGCCACGGGGAGTCGAAGTTGGTGTAAGGGTTGAGAAAAAAAAAAGGCGAAAAGAATCGAAAATGGGTTCGGTGTACTTGAAAAAGAGTTGAGCGAGTTGTAAGGAGTCGTGTGCGTGCGGAAAGGTTGTGCGCTACTTAATACCCTGAAGGGGCTTACAATATTATCAAATTAGTTGTAATAATTAAGTAATTAATGGAAACATACCATGACTATTTACGGCAATAAAAAAAAATATCATTAAACTTAAAGAATTCCAATAGGTAAATTGTGCTGTCTTTTTAATAACTCACTAATCTATCATTTATATCGTACGTTTTAAGTATCACAAGTATCAGGTTATTTACGTACAACAAAATATGATATGTGTTATATATATCGTTTTTTTTTAGTGCAATACTTCTTAAAATTTTTATTAATAGTTTCAAATATTGTGGGAGGTTTTGTTATTTGAATTCCTACTATAACAGTATATATATATTTACGTTTATTAATTTCTGATGATAATGACAGTTGTCTTTCTGAAACATCTTCGTATATTTCAAGATATATTTGGGAATAATTTTAGTTCTTATGATTTGAGAAGAAATAGATAGTCGTTAATAGACAACAAAAAAAAAAGAAAAAGAAACGCACTCATACAAATGTACATATTTCCGGACATATGTGCATCCATATAAATATCATTTCTTTCATAAATACGTTACGAATTTTGATTATTGACGAAAATGTTTCGGAATTTGTATTGGAATTAACAACTTTTAACTAGATAAGCCAGTTATACTCTTTTCTTACACTGGTAGAATAGTTGCCTCGAACCAGCTGTCTACGTTTACAATAGAAGATCGTTTTGACAAATGAGAACTGTGTGTGAATATTTGCACTTTAAACCGTTAATTAATTTCTGCTTAACACACAACCTTAATAATTAATTCTATGATTCCATACGTATATTATTTATATTAGCGTATTATTATTTCATTATGTTTCCTTCTTTTTTAACAATATGATTGTTACGTGCCACAGAAAAATATTTAGAGTATTTTTTATCTTAGAAGGAACAAAAAATATAGAACAATTCAAGGTAATAATGTATACGTAAAAGGCACTTTGTTAATATTAGATGTTCTTGTCTCTTTTAACATGGTTAAGTGATCTAAGAATTAATTGTATGTACAAATATTTAAGTATTTGAAGGAAAATGAAGAGACTTTAAATTTCGCTCAGAAGGAGCTTACACCAGAGAACAAAAAATAAAAAAATAAAAAATAAACATTTTTTTTGAAAAATACCTGGTTATGTTGTTGTTTGGTGCTGTTGATGCTGGTCCGGATATGGTGTTGTTCCTGTTCCGGTAGTCCTCGGCTGCTTCCGGTGATGTTAGCACTCGTCACTTTCACTGGTTGCTAGTTAGCGCTGCGAACTGATGGGGTGGGGCTCTACTTGCCCTTTAATTGTTTTAATTTTTGCACTTTCACAATTTGCTGCGCAGTTGTTCTGTGTGTTCACTTTTCAGTTCACTCTCTTCTAATAGTTTTTTTTAAATTGAGATCAATGTCAATTTTGATCAAAGGTCGCGGTTGATCAAATTCACCAGCGGTTCACCAAGGATATCCAGGAAAAATAACACGCACTAATCACACTTATGAGGTTTAAAATTGTTCATTGTTCCTTTTTGCACTTGGGGAAAGGTTGTGTGTCCATTCAGTTAGAGTCACCAATGTGGGTGGTATCTGCTAATACGCCTTCATGGGCATGGGGTCCAGCAACACCGCTACTTAAAATTGAGGAATTCCGGTCAAAAGGGTTGTCTCGAAAATCACTTCCCAAACGGAGCGAACATCAGAATAAACAAACACACACTGATTCACGTAAATTATAATTTATTTGATCGTAACGCGCCTTTTACGATTTTTATAAAGGTTTAAAACAATAACAATTATTCATTTCTGTCAATGGTATTTTTCTGTCCTTTTATTTCCACTAGATCTTAAGTATTATAACTATTCTCACTTCCAGCCGTACCGGAGAGAACTCCACATTTGTATACTCTAAAGTTCCGAGTGCCAAGAAAAACGGAATGGCTAATTTAAAAATGCACAAACGCGAAAAGGATGTTATCAGTATAATTTCAACGACTCCGTGGTTATAGGTTTCGCGATTCAAACCTGACTCCGACTCCTGCGCGAGCGTATGCCTTGGCGTATAATATCTGACTCCAACGTGATTTACATTTATCAGTTCGATGCCCGCGAATTTCATCAATAGGGGAGGATTGTGTATGTGTGCGTATAGCACAAGTACGTTGCCCTTCAGCCTGGATATCGGCAACGACGAGAAAAACCTGAATACACATGGAATGAATAGCAGGCAATATGAGGTACGCGATAGTGTAGTCGCCGAAGGGAGAAATAGGTTCCTGTGTCCTAAATAAACAGAAACGCTATTTCGAGGGTCATAAATCTTAGATGACCTGCGCCTGAGAACGAAATAGGTTTTTGCTTCAAGATACACAAAAACGCTATTTCAAGGGTCACGATGATCTGCACATCGTGTTTACTTAGGCGTTCATGGGTAATGCCATTGTAGGCTATAGAGTTTTCGTGGCGATAAGTAAACCGATGGTTTGCTCGCCTATGACCTAGGCTATGGTAGCTTTTGTTTGTTTTACAGGCCGGAGCATCGTTAGCATGATTTGGGTTATGATTGTCTAACGTCAATCATATTAGTGCCCAAATCCCATGATCGGTAGATAACCGACAAAGGAAATTGGTCGCAAGTGTTGCGAACCTTGGGACTGGGGCAATAAATGGATATGAACCGTAGCAAGAAACCATCGGCTTCGGCTATGTCAACAATTACGCTGGCCAGCTAGTATTTATCTATTATAATTGCTGACAAGCCGAGCCGATGGAGATATGGTACAGTTCATAAACGGAAAAATTCAACGTGATGCATGCCTTAATGAGATTTAACTTTCAGGTGAAAGAGAATGAAGGGTAGCTTACGCTGCCCAAAATTGCAGGTAGGTATGGTGGGTTTGGAACGTGGTTCATTTAAGAGGATGGGCGGTTCTTTGGGAATGTATTAAAGAACCGCTACAGACTCGGTTCGAAAAAATCTTAGAAAATGCCAGAGCAAAGAACAATAGAGATATGTCATCATCATCATCGGCACTACATCCGGGGAGCCGTCTTGGCCTTATTTAGCAAGTCCTGAGGCTTGTTAAATTTTCCATAATGATTTTTTTTCCGGGCAAGGTGTTACGACCACAACCACCCATCCCATAAAAATTACTCTTTTGGAGCTAGTCTCCACCACTAACGGCGATACACGCCAAAAAACATCCACTTAAAGGATGTGACATAATGCTAAATCAAAGCATTACCCCATACACCTTGTCCCGCATAAATTGATAGCAAACAAATCGAACTAAACGTTCGATTTGCGCTAATCAATTAAACTCCAAGCAAATTGAACTAAACGTTCAATTTGCTCACATAAAAAACTGGGAAACATAATCATTGAACCAAGGGTTCACCACAACAACCCCTAAGAGCCAAATGTGCAGGCCAGATGCCGTCCTTCAAACAAAACCATTGAGTATCATAAAAAATTGCGCGCCAGCAATTTTACGAGACCTCAGAAAAATGGTTATCTAAAACAATTAAAACAACCAACGCCAGTTTTCGTTTTAACAAAATTAAGTTAAAACAAACAAAAGGAAAATATTCGCCTTTGTATCGATTCCCCACGGAAAAGATCCTGGCCCATTCGACTACAATAAACAACATAGAGAATCAGAAATGCTCATTAGCACAATTCTCTATTTGTATTCCCTAACGTATCCTTACAAAAGGCATCCTTGCCGAGTCGGCTAGAACAAACAACAGGCATCATAAAACGAATTACACATTCGTTTAGCGCATATCAACATAGAGGATTATAAATGTGCATTCGCACGATCCTCTGTTGATTTTTCCTTTTGTGTTTCCGCGTTTGATCCCAGGCCGGGAAAGACAAAGAAAGAAATGCCATATCCTTCGACCTTCAGGATGAAGAAAAAACAGGTCTTCGTTGGCGGGTTGAATTTTGAATCTCGACCGAGACGGTGAGATAACCGAGAGTTGTGTTTTTAGAGTTGTCCAGAACGGACGAAAAGTGGGTTTTGGATTTTTGACCAGGACGGTCGGGAGGAGATTGCTTGTTGGTGTCATACCTATCATACGTTTTAATAAGTGTAAACTAAATAAAATAACTTTGAAAATAGATCTTGTAACAATACGTTTTAATAAGTGTAAACTAAATAAAATAACTTTGAAAATACATCGTGTAACAATACGTGTTTAATAAGTGTAAACTAAATAAAATAACTTTGAAAATAGATCTTGTAACAATACGTGTTTAATAAGTGTAAACTATATAAAATAACTTTGAACAATACGTGTTTACTAAATGTAAACTAGATAAAATAACTTTGAAAATAGATCTAGTAAGAATACGTTTTAATAAGTGCGAGTAAAGTAACTTAGAATGAAGCAACAAAGAACAAAAAGTGTTTTATTTAAAGAGGGATCCCAAAGTGTGTGTGATGTTTAAAGTGAGTGACAAGAAGATCCTTACAAAGGTCTTTAGTCTTGCGCCAGAGGCTGCCCAACGGGGAATCGAACCCCGTTCTCCCACGTGACAGGCGGGTATAAAGATATGTATCCCGGCATAAATTCAATAAGAATAGCTACCGAGGGAGAGCAAAAATAATTTGAGACGCAAACGGCTGTCTGGTCACAGAAACTAACACTATCGTGACAAGATGGATGCAGCACTTTAAAAACCTGCTCAATGTGCGCACCCATCAACCACAAATAATTGCACCAGACGTACATACAGCCGAGCCTCAGATCCCAGACCCCTCTTTCGACGAAGTCACAGACGCAATAAATCGATTGAAAACCAACAAGGCTGCCGAAGTCGACTATATACCGGCAGAGCTTGTGAAGCATTGAGGGGAGGCAACTCGAAAGATCCTCCAACTGATTAAAAAAAATATGCGATAAGGAAGTCATTCCGGAAGAATAGAAAACCTCATTTTCAATTTTCAAAAAAGGTGACAGATCTGACTGCGAAAACTACAGAGGAATACCATTGCTCCCAACCACATACAAAATACTAACAAATGCCATACTGGCGAGAATCACACCGTACGCAGAAGACATATTGGGAGACTACCAATGCGGATTCCGTAGGAACCCGTCAGCAAGCGACCAAATGTTCACAATAAGGCAACTGCTGGAAAAGAAGTGGGAATACGGAGAGACGGTTCACCAACTGTTCGTTGACTTCAAGAACGCCTACGACTCAGTCGCAAGGCAAAGACTCTACCATATTGTAGTTGAGCTGGGAACCCCGAAAAAATATGCCGTCCTCATTCAAATCTGCATGAACGGAAGCAAAAGGCGAGTTAGAATAGAAAACCACCTCTTAGAACCATTTGAAATCCAGGACGCACTAAAACAGGGCGATGGCCTCTCGCCATGTCTCTTTAACCTTGTCCTCGAGTATGTCATCAGAAAACTACAAGAGGACAACATGGCCGGATCATCCCTAAATGGAGTCATACAAGTGCTCTCATATGCGGATGACATCGCCGTTCTGGACGATAATATATATTGAACAGGCAGGGTGAACAATAAAAAACAAAACGGATTTCTGTTTAATTAAAGATTTCTATTTTATTACGTCCGAACGGCACGAAAACTGGATGCTAAGAAGAAAGAAGTGAAAGTTGACAAATGTGAGTTTGGCGTTTCTTGGTGTGGATGACAGTTGTGTGCCTTAAGGGCCTGAATGCAATGAGAGGAGTGAGTGTTATAATTTAGCTTTGACTGCGTACAATTTGAATTCAATTTTTTTTAAATTTGTTTAACAATATAGAAACTGTAAGTAAAAACAGTGAAATCATCATGCAAGCGACAGAAGAGGTGGGCCTAGAAATAATTGAAGACAAAACAAAAATATCTTTGGAGGTAACTATGACGAGGAAGCAGAACAATGGAGGAAACTCCACAATTACGAATTGGAAGACCTTGTGGAGGTTTCAATAACGCCGCCGCTTACCTTTTTCAGGTACAACACCGAACTTCCCCCTGGGACATGCAAAAGCATAGAAACAAGCAATTGTGGCAGTTCCAGGGAACGCCGCTACTCACCTTTCCCAATTGCAACATAAAAGGGATCCAAAGAATCTAGGCTAACGAGTTGCGCTAAGGCAATAAGTACACGCACCAAATAGTAATTTCCCTAAGGGCATGGTTATATTAAACGCACCATGTTCCCCGAAAGCAATTTGGTCGCACCATCCACAAACCAACATTGTCAAATCAGATCGGTCGCCAAATCACCCGACCAAACGAAACACAGGCACCAACGCAGCATGTGCCTAAGATCCAACTCGGTTACAACATTGCCTAACCGACATAAATCCTTGAACTTGTCCATGCACACAAGAAGAAAGAATTTTTCCACACACGTGCAGGGCAAGTCAAGTTCACAAAGCCATCGGTCGATCGTACGACCCGCATTAGCATACCCCCCACGGGATGCAAAAACGAAACCAAATAAATGCAGCACCAACGAGATGCTGACGATGGATGTACAATGGTATAACCATCCAACGTTCCCTTATGCGCCATATCGCTCTGCCGCAACCCTTTCGGCGATGATTACTGGTTCCAGATGTTTTGACTGTCTGCGAACATGCACAGCAAAACGACATAAACGCTGTGCGCTGTATAACATTTATGTAAACATGCTGATGCCCTTGCAGGATGACTTGCCCAGCTGCAGATCATTGCTCATGGTGTTCCCCTTATGGATTTGGTCGGTCCACGGTCCGCATACTTGTGGACACACACACCATGAGCAACCGAGGCAATCATCGAATATGTTTCGCGCCCTTTGTGCTGATGCAAGGAAAATCATTCCCTTTTAGGTCGACAGCAAAGGATGCGCGCGAGCATGTATGTTTTTATCTTTTTTTTACAGATATAGTGTTGGATGGCCGATGAAGAAAATATCGAAGAATAGTCAGTCAGTAGAATGAAGTACAAGTTAGTGAACGGTCTGTTTAAAAGGGCCCTCCTTCTTTGGACTGAATTTTGAAAGATCAGCCTCAGATCGTTAGTGTCGTATCAAATGTTTTGAAGTTTTAACAGTAGCGATCTCTTCTTGGAACACCAACTATAAGTGTTACAGTATTAAATTAATTCAAGTTTTAACAGTTGTGATCTCCCCTTGGAACACCAACTCTAAGTTTTACCTTTTAACAGTTGTGATCTCTCCTCGGAACACCAACTATAAGTTTTACAGTATTAAATTAATTGAAGTTTTAACAGTTATGATCTCTCT
This sequence comes from Microdon myrmicae, assembly GCA_963931805.1. Classification (NCBI taxonomy): domain Eukaryota; kingdom Metazoa; phylum Arthropoda; class Insecta; order Diptera; family Syrphidae; genus Microdon; species Microdon myrmicae. Next base: position 237,806,539 of record OZ007497.1, on the reverse strand, counting down.
TTGGAACACCGAATATAATTTTTTCCGTATTAAATTAATTCAAATTTTAACAGTGTGTTCTTTTGGGTTAAGACCGATAACCACCAGCATTAATTGTAAAGCTGTATAAATAGACATTTGTAATTACATTCCTTGTTAACTTTTAGTTTGTTCTTAGGTAATCAAATAATAAATAAAAAACGAGTCTACTACGGAGTTTTATTTAAGTGGCAGAAAAGCAGCGACAGTCGACCGGGTATTTTTTTATTTTTTTTTTTTTATTATAGATATCATTTTTTATTTCTTCCTATTATTATAATTTACTTACTTGCTAGACAAAAATGATTAAACTCTAGCTTATGTTATCTTATTTCTTAACTTACTGGTCCCTTGCGGACTCTCTAAGTTACATGCATACGCTTAAAGCATGCAAATTTGTCTTTCGACATTATGGTTATTTTGTTTACATGAATTTTTAGGGAACTTAATTGGATACAAAGAAAATGAAGAAAAGAAAAAACTTTGTTCTTGTTATTGTTTTTACCTTATATCTAACTTAAATACTAAACTATCTATAGAACTTTTTTTTTTTTTTTTCTTTAACTTAACTCTGTTCTAAACCTAACATCAAAACTAAATTTTCGAAATGCTAAATCTATGTAAGCTTTCCGTTGTTTGTCGGGGTTTTTTTTTTTTTTTTTTTTTTTTTTTTAATTATTATTATTATTTCTTTAGTTTTATAAGGAAACAGGGTTTTATTTGCCACTCAGCCACCAAAATCTCTGGTGTTGCTTATTCGCGTCTTTTCGGTCTCTGTGTGCTACTGCCGTACTGAACTGCAGGCTCTCTTCATTAGTGTGCGCAACCTCTCGATTAAAACATATTCGTTTATCTATACCCGACCGACGCACGTGATAAATCAACGGTATAGCGGATTCATTTTGTATGAGGCCGTTCATGTCAAGACTAAGGAATGTTTCTGGTGGAATAAAGCCATTGCGACGTACCACCTCACAATACATATTGTTTGGGTAATATGCACCAAAAATCAAATCGTTCTGTGAGCTCATTGATCTCGCAATATGCCCTCGGATCAGCTTGATCATAAAGTTATCCACTCTGTTTATATTGGCCCCACTGTACAACGCTTCATTGGGATAATATTTTTTGTGATCGGATTCAGGAGTCCGATGTAACTTAAGGCAAGTCCTGAGGCATTGCCTCTCAAAAATCCGAATCTTTTCCATTGAGCTAGGTCCCACATTAAACCACACTGGGCATCCATATATGATCATCGGTCTGATGAGAGCCATGTAGCATATAACTTTAACTCTGCTGTCAAGTTGACTACTATGAAACAGTCTTCTTGTCATAGCGTAAGCTTTCTTTGCCCTGGCTAGGGCAGCTTCCACATGTTTGTTAAAATATAGATACTGATTCAGTCAAATGCCTAAGTATTTGACTACGGTTTTGGTTTCCAGTGTTTGTTGGTGTGGTCCCATAATAGCTAGCTTTCGCCAGTTTATCCTGGTGTCTCTGGTAGCTTGAGCCAGTGGTGTTCTAAAGAGGATGGTTTCACACTTCTGGATATTGATTTTGAGTTTCCAGTTGTTGCAGTATCGCTGAACATCATTGAAATCCCCTTGTAATAATCCGTTAATGATTTCAATTTTTGGTGCTGTTCTATATATTATCAGATCGTCTGCATACGCAATAGCCTGATGAAGAGACCTTACCAGGTCGCTAGTGTAAATATTAAAAAGGATCGGAGATAACACCGCTCCCTGTTGCAGACCGTTTTCTATATTGTAAGTAATGTTAGAGGTCACATTGCCACTTTTGACGATGAATTTCCTTTCATTCAACATGTCGTATAGTATATACAGTAGTGGTCTATGAATGCCTAGTCTCATTAGCTTGTAATATAACCCTTCTAACCAAACGGTGTCGAAGGCCCTCTCCAAGTCAATCAAACAGGCACCTGTACACTGTTTCAGATTTTTATTCCACTGAATGTCTGAAACCAGTTTAGCTGCGGCATGTGTGGTTTCATGACCAGCTTTAAAACCAAACTGGTTATTTGGAATAATATTATTGTCCTCAACCCATTTAAGTAGAGCCTTGTTTAGAACCTTTTCGAATACTTTACTGATACTCGGTAACAAACTGATCGATCGCAGATTTTTTGGGTTTGTTCTATCTTTCCCTTTTTTTGGTAACGGTTGGATGATGGCCGTTTTCCAACGTACTGGATAGTGTGCGTTGTTCAGAGCGTTGTTAAACAAGACTGCATATATGTCCATTGCGATTGGAGGAAGATGTTTTAGTACGATATTGGGTACTCCATCGATTCCGACTGATTTTTTGTTTCTTAATGATGCAAAGACGCCATGGATGTCTTCACTAGTGATCAAAAGACTGTGGCGCTTTCGACAGTAATCTCGGCGTTTGCCGTATTTTCATTACTGAATTCGTTAAAACCATGGTTTTCTGATCGCCACTGTGAAATATCATTTCGAAGATGACCATAATTCAGTAAAACTCTATCTTCCAAGCCATGGTTGCGATGAATTACTTCATTTGCCTTGTACAGTTCTTGAAAGACGGCCCCTACAACATTCACTTTTTCCAAGGGATCTTCAAACACAAAAACTTCGTCATTTAGGATGGCGTTGTTTGTGTCTATGCCTATATTTGCCAGCATTCGTTGGTTTTCGTCAGTTCGTGGTATTTGGAGACACTGAATCTCGTTTTCATTACTCCGTCTAAATATTTTATTAATTTGCGGAAACATACTAGGGTTGTTGGATTTTACCGCCCGAACTTTGTTGTTCCAATACAAATTTGCTGATAGCCTATAGTTGGCTTTTATCAGCTGTTGGAGATTTTTTAATCTGGACTTCAGTGATATTATCTCCTGGTCGTGCCTATCAATAAATCGTCTGTACCGTAGTTTTAGTTGCGACAGAAGTCTACTTTTTTTTCTGTGGAGTGCGTTGATTGTGGCGTTTCGGTACATGTTCATGTTGTCTGTAGGTGTGGTTTTTGGTATTGTTTTGTCCATAGTTTGTTTTATGGTTTCGTCCATTTTTTGTATGTATTTGTCGATGTCATCGTTGGGTATGTTTCTGTTGGTAGGAGGGTTAATGTCTTTTAAGCGAATTTCTCTTGTTAAGGTTCTCGTGAAACGCGTCCATCGCATACCCCAATAGTTATAGGGTTGCGGTATCATGCATTCACCGAGTTCCACAACTTCGCTTGGTGATTTTATCAATATTGATAATGCACTATGGTCGCTGTCATACTCAATTGTGCGTAGGCAGTTTATATTTTGTCTGTTAGTATGTGTATGTTTAAGGCGTGTGTCAATAAGCATAATATCGAGGAACGAGCCCCCTCTGGGGAAAGAAGGATATTCTGTAGCTAGCAGGTCAACTTTATATTCAATGTGATGTTGATCTAGCCAACTAGCTAGTTGATTCCCTCTCGTGTTTGATATGCTATTTCCCCAATTTGGGTGTTTAGCATTCAAATCGCCACCCACGATGTAATAGTTTCCTTCCGAGTAAAGTTGTAAGCATTGGAAAAGAGTCTCTAGCTCCACTATAAATTGATTTTGTTGATGTGCTTCTGGTGCGTAGGCAGATATCACATGCATCCCCCTACCTTGTCGGAGGGGTATGCGGATAATGCACGCTTCAAGCACCTGAAATCTGCGAATCTCACCACTATATATTACCTTATGTTGAAGTTGTTTTTTAATAAAGATTGCCACCCCTCCTCCTTGTGTGGAGTTGGGTCGGTCTCTTCGTATAATGTCGTAGTTTGTGTGACATAGTTTATGCCTCTGATTCAGCTTAGTTTCGCTAGCCAGAAGCACGTCAGGACTTTCGTCTTGCAACAGTTTGAAGAGAGCGGCTCTTCTCTCGATTCTGATAAGTGAATTTACATTCACGACTAAAGCCTTAATTGTGCTTTCTGTTGGGGGGTTTATATTGACGGCTGGCTAGACAACTGCGAATAGACCCAGTCTAGTCTAGTGTCCTGTTCTCTTATTTGTTTTTGCATTTGTGTCATCTGCGTCTGAATAGCGAGCAAGGTTGTGAGCACATCTGCTAGTGTTACTGTTTCTGGAGGCACAGTATGTTGCGGCGGTACCCGTGTGGTGGGTTGTGGCGTGTTTCTCCTGCCAGCTGTTACTTGAGCATACGAGAACTGGGGTGTTACGTTTAGTGCTGGTCGGCCTTGAACTATCGGGCGTTCTGATTTTCGTTGCTGTGAAAACTTTTTTTCCTGTAGTTCGCGGAACTTAGGACAGCCTCGATAATTAGCGGGGTGTCCCTCACTCTTACAAACTGCACACTTTAGAAGAGATCTGTCGTCTACCCTTTCTTTACCTAACGTGCATTGTTCTGCGGTGTGGTCCTGTCCACATCTTACGCATCGATACTGCATTTCGCAGTTTGCTGCGGAGTGCCCGAACCTTTGGCAGCGAAGACATTGGATTATATCTCTGCTTTTTTTCAATTTGTCCCATGTGACAATTTGATGGTTCAGGATAGTGATTTTCCTAAGTCCACCAATTTTGCTCCCAGGGCCCAGCTGCACCAGGAAGAATGGTAATTTTCTATTCTCCCGTCTAGCCCTAGCTGTATTGAAAGGTTTTACTGCGATAAACTCAATATCATTACAGTTAAGCTCTCGCAGCGTTTGTAATAGAACTTCTGGTTCTGTTTCAGGGTCAACGCGTTTTAGTAGAACCGTTATATTCTTTATTTCTTTCGGGGTGTACGTGTAAAATTCCGCGGTAGCCCGTTTTAGCACATTTTTCATTTTTTCGAAATCCTTAACCGAATTTATCTGTATGGCCAACCTGTTCCCTGTCAGTCTTTTAATTGAAAAATCTTCCCCAATAGAAAGCTTACATAGACTTACCAGTTCGTTACAGTCCATATCTGTAATGTTGATAGGTGGCATCTTCGTTTTCCTTTTTGCTGCCTGTTGTTCTTGTTGTGGTTGTTGTTGCGTCATCTGTTGTGGTGGACATTCTTTTTGTTGGCTTGGCTTCTGTTGTGCACATTGTTGCTGATTCTGCTGTTGTTTCGTTATTAGCTGCTCCTTTTCAGCAAATTCCTTTTTCCTGCGACGCTTCTCTGCTAATTGCGCCCTTGCTCGGGCTAGCCTTGTTTCAAGATCGTTGATTTCATCTTCTTCGTCCTCAGTGTCGGTAGTTGCTAAACATGCAAACATGTTATTGGTGAGATGGCCGTCATTATATGGAACCGGGGGGAATAGATTGTCCTCTTCCATTTTGTGCGCCGTTTTGAGCAAGTCTGCTATTGCCTCGTTTGGCTTGTTTAATTTTGTTGCAGCTCGTGTTAGTGGGGAGCTCGCCGGGCGTTTTATTAACGCGGACTTCGGTTTTAATTTTTTAATATTTTGTTTTTTGTCTGCCATTCTGCATGCTGAGGGTCCATACACCGAGCTTGTTGCATCCAAGATAGCAGGCCAGTCTTTGTTTGAAACCAGTTCTTAGGTTGGCTTCACTTTGCAGTTTCACTGTATATTTTAGTTCCTTTTGTTTTTTTTTTTATTTATATTTATTGTTTTTGTTTTGTTTTTCTCTTACTTCAATTTTTTTTTTCGCTAAACATGTGCTCACATACACTCTCACAGTTAATTAGTATTAAACGGGGTTTGTTTTGACTGTCAAACCACGTGGCTTCGTTCTCTTTTATTAGTTTATATTTATGTATAATAACTTTGTTTTGACTGTTCTTGTCACTAGAATTGATTTATTTAGTCGACCGGGTATATTGGTGAACCCGTGGCCCTGAGGCACGCTACCACTAAAAAGACAGTATACACATAAACCCACAAGCTATACCGCAAACCTACAATAGTGAGAGTAATCAAGTCGCGAAGATTAAAATAGACCGGCCATGTGGGGCGAATGGGGAACGTTAGGACCGTGCGTAGAATTAGGACAATGTTAGGTTGGACCTTGAGGAGATCGGATCGGATGGTCAAGCGTGGAAGGAGAGTGTACAGGACAGGGGACAATGGCGGAGTCAAGTCGGTGAGGTCAAGAACTTCCGGGTTCCTACAGGTCAATAAATAGTAACTAGTAGTAATATTATTCTGAAACTCAGCACTTTCTTCAAAAGCCCATCTATTTATTAGTCTGTAGGAACCTTTTAAGTTCGTGACCACACTCCTCTACACCACAGACTTTGGTTGTAGTATATTAAAACAGAAATTCGCCAACACACTCAGGTTAAACCAATAAAATCGGACACAGTGAAAAAACTAAATGACAGATCGCGTTCACGTCATGGTAGAGGACGGTTGTGCCAACCAATACCTGAAAAGTCGTTGAATGAACTCGATCGTCGCTCTTCAAGAAAAAAATATTAAAAGTGTTGTTCGCGTACTCGGGTGTGTGTGTTGTGTGTGTGTGTGTGTGCCCTCCTCACAGAGGAAGCAACAGGAAAGTGTATGGGTTCTCTATATCACATGGAGAACCAACCCACAATTCCAACCAATTTTGACCGTTAACAGCGCGCCACCATAACCCAAATCTGCAATAGCACACATTCGCAAACATCCAAAGAACATACTTCCCGTCTGCAACAGCACCCATTCACAAATCAACAATCGCATACACCCCCAAACTTGCAAAGCATCCATTTTCCAATCTGTAATAAAATGCATTTTCAAAACTTACAACAGAATATAAATCATCTCCCTCATCTACATCAAACCGCATACATTTTTCCCAAAAACCACTTAATTTTCTACTTAAACTATATTTCTCGTCTGCAATCAAGCAGCATTAATTTCCCCCGAAAACCATTCCGGCTCACTTCCTACTTAAACCATTCCCCCCGCTTGTAGCCAAGCAACATTTAGTTTCCCCGAAAACCATTTCGGCCCCAATCCTACCTAAACCATCTGAAATGATACCAATTCCCCTTACTGGTAAGTCACCAGCACGATGCATTGCATTTCCACGAAACAACCATCGCAACGACCAAGACCCATGCTCCTTTGTCTAACCGACAACTCATGCCCATACTTGGTCATGCCCACGAAACCGATTTCTCCGTACACACAGCAACAGAGGAATCTAATCCAGCCTGTACGGCAGAAAATGTCCTCAAAACAATTCTCTATGTATGCATAGCAACCCTTCTTCACTTAACGACGACTCCACTGCCACGACACCGTGAATGGATTCCTACCCCTCTTTAGTCAGTCGAGTCTCAACCACCACATTTGATTTGGAAGACACGTGAAAATAAAAGGGGCGATTAAGCATCTAGACATCACCAGCGTTTCTATTTTTCATTCTCCTGTGGTGCGCGGTTTTCGTGATTTTGAGTGTGGAGTGCGTGTGAACCTGTTCCGTGCCGGCACCACGACATATAACCCCCACAAAAGTACGGACGTTGTATACATGTTAACCACAAAAGAAAAAGAAACGGTGTGAGGGTATTAGAGACTGCGCAACTGCACATATTTAATAAACAAATAACAAATATTTAATCATCATCATCATCGGCACTACAACCGGGATCCGGTCTTGGCCTTATTTAATAAATCTCTCCACCGGTCCCGATTTCGAGCCGATGTCATCCAGTTTAGCACTCCCGGGCTCTGGGCGTCCTGGTCTATGCCATCCCTCCATCGCAGACAAGGTCTGCCGCGCTGTCTCCTTCCATACATCCTGCCACAAAGGACATTCCGGGCAGGCTCCTCTTCGCTCATTCGAGCTAGGTGTCCCGCCCACCGGAGTCTACCGAGCTTGATTTTTCTTACAATATGAGCTTCAAGGTAGATTGCGTACAACTCGTGGTTGTAGCGTCTCCGGAATCGTCCTCCCTCACATACGAGGCCAACAATTCTCCTTAAGACCTTTCTCTCGAACGCGGCCAAGGGTTCAGAGTGCCTTTTATTAAGCACCCAGGTCTCGGATCCATACATAAGTACTGGTAAGACCATGGTCTTGTACAGTAGTAGCTTGGATGTTCTGGATAAATTTCGGGATTTAAAGAGCCTTGATAGACCATAGTAGGCTTTGTTGGATTTAATCAGCCGTTCGCGTATTTCTTCTTCCATATTGTTATCGGCTGATACTATTGACCCAAGGTAGTTAAAGGATTGCACAACTTCAAATTCGTGCTCCACTACCCTGATAGTTTGACCAACGTTAGGTCTTCTCTTCGCAGAAGTTGCCACCATGTACTTGGTTTTTCCCTCATTAATGTGCAGTCCCAGTTTTTGTGCCGCCTGCTCGATCTGGGTGAAGGATTCCTGTACACCCAATTCGGTTCTACCGATGATGTCGATGTGATCTGCGTAGGCAAGTATCTGGCTGGACTTGGTGACAATAGTCCCTCTTGTTGTAATGCCAGAGTCACGGATTGCTTTCTCCAACGCCAGGTTGAAGAGGAGGCAGGCCAGACCGTCCCCTTGTCGGAGTCCATTATAGATGTTTATTGGTTTGAACAGCAATCCCGCTATTTTTACTTGACTAGTTACGTTGGTCATGGTCAACCTACAAAGTCGTATCAATTTGTTTGGAATGCCGAATTCTCTCATGGCATTATATAGTTCTACCCTGGCTATGCTGTCGTAGGCGGCCGTAAAGTCTATAAACAAATGATATAATGGAATCTTAAATTACTGACATTTTTCCATCGCCTGCCTAAGGGTGAATATCTGATCAATCGCTGATTTGCCTGGGATGAAGCCACACTGATATTGACCAATGATGGCTTTAGCGTATGGGGCTATCGGGTCTTGTAGGATAGTGGAGAGTATCTTATAGGCGGTACTCAGCAATGTTATACCCTTATATATGGGGCAAATTATACCACGACACCAATCTTCCGGCATCTCCTCTTGCTCCCATACGTGCACCACAATCCCATGAATTGCGTGATGTAACGTTGTCCCTCCTTGTTTGATCAGCTCAGCTGGTATGCCATCAGCTCCAGGGGCTTTATTTGATTTTAGCTGTCTAATGGGTTTTAATGTTTCCTCAATGCTTGGTGGCGGCAGCATTTGGTCTTGGTCTTGCATTGGTGGAGCCTCCAATTCTTTTGTGAGCTGACCATTTAGCAATTCATTGAAGTGCACTTCCCATCGCTCCAGAATGCCTTCAGGATCGGTGATCAGATTACCCTCTTTATCCTTGCAGTAAGTGCAGCGTGGTGTGTACCGCGTCATACTGCGGATTATTTGGTAGAACTTCCGTGCCTGGTGCGGACCTCGCTCTCTACTTTTCTCTATTTCACAGACAAGGTTTTTTTCCCAGGCACTTTTCTTTTGTCTGTGGAGTCTTTTTTCCAGATCTTCTGAGCTCTTTGTATTTCTCCTCGCGTATCCCCGTCCTATGAGACTGCTGCATTGCCCAGTATGCAGCATTCTTGCGTTCAGTCGCGAGTTTGCATTCATCATCAAACCAGTCGCTCCAATCTCTACGACTACTGCCTAAGATGGAGTTGGCAGTACTAATGACAGTATTCTTAAAGCGTGTCCATTTCTCTTCTACGCCCGGCATTCTGGCCCCAGGACTTACTCTCCCTCCGTAGAGCTCTCCGAGGGCGAGTCTTAACGCATGAGCAAAGGTGTTGCTGGTAAGGCAGCCGTGTTGATTTTAACCTGATCCGCGGATGCAATACGTCTCCGTAAGGCAATCCGCGCTCGGAAAACTGTACCTACAAGATAGTGATCCGAGTCGACGTTGGCGCCTCGGTACGTTCGTACCGTCATCAGGCTCGAGGAGTGGTGGTGATCTATCAGCACGTGGTCAATTTGGTTGCGAGTGGCTCCATCAGGTGATACCCAGGTGGCTTTGTGGATATCTTTACGCGGAAACCTGGTACTCGCAACGACCAAGTTTTTCGATGCTACCAATTCGATGACTCGTAGTCCATTGTCATTAGTGTTCTCATGCAAACTATGGGAACCCGTGTAGTGCCTGAAAACCGGCTCCCGACCTATTTTTGCATTCAAATCCCCAAGAATGATTTTCACATCGTATATTGGGCAGGCATTGAGGGCCCGTTCGACGTTCTCGTAGTATTCTTCTTTTTCGTCGTCAGGGGACTCCTCTGTAGGTCCGTGAACGTTTGTGAGGCTTATGTTCTTAAACTTGCCTCGCACGCGAAGAGTGCATAGCCTTTCATTTATTGCATTAAAGCCGATGATGGCAGGCTTCAGTTTTTGGCTGACTAGAAAGCCTACCCCGAGCAAATGGTGTTTTGCGTGACAGCTGTAATAAATGTCATACTCTTTTCTTTGAAAAACACCACCCCCCGTCCATCTTATTTCTTGTAATGCTGTTATGTCAGCCTTATATTCGCTGTGCAGCTCGAGCTCTGTATAGTGAGCGGACATTCCATGAAAAAATCTTTAAATCATTTAGCCATTTTCGTTTCCGTGGTCGTCGTCGTGTATCCGGTCCATATCCGAGGCTTGTTAAATTTGGCATAATAATTCATTTTTACGGGCCTGGTTATTAGCCTTACGCCAACCTTTCTCAGGATGTCGCTGCATGCATTGGTTCACTACTTGGCGGGTGTCAAAGTAGCTATCCAGGGGTGTCACGTGGAGACTGCATGTCAACTTGGATTGAACAGGGACAAGGATCGTCCTGGCCTTCGCCGGGTTGAAGGCAATCAGAGACTTTGCCCTGTATGTTCGCGCCCATCCATCCAACAATTATTCCATAATATGGACGAAGAAAAAACTAATTTCAAAAGGGTGCTAAGGAGAACGCAGATTCCACAACCGAATCCGCAAGCTAAACGTCGCAAATCTCACAAAATCAATCCCATAGACACTATGAGTGACAGCCAAGATATTTAGTATTCAGGAGCTGGAAACCAATTCAAAGAGTTGGCCGTCAGCGAAACAATGGCAAACACCAACAACCAGGCCGAGGTCTACGATAAAATCATTGCCGAAATTGACATAAAAAAACCAGAACTAGAGAAGCAAATGGAGGAAGTTTTTGAATTAAAAAGGAAATTGTACCAGAAAGAGCAGCAACAGAAAAAAGAACAAACACAAAAAGGACAAAAGCTACCGTCGAAGATCAATAAAACCGGACAAGTAAAAGAACCTCAACAACAGGTACCACATCAACAGCAAGAAGCACGTCAACGGCAGGAACCGCATCCACAGCAGCCAGTTAGCAAAAAGGAGAAAGTACCACCTATTATCATAAGATATATGGAGACAAAGGATCTCATAAAATTGGATGAGTTGACTTGTAAAGATTTTAAAACGAAGCGAATTAATAATGTAACAATGAGTATTATGTGCGATGATTTAGAAAGTTTACATTGGGTAAAGCGAATATCGAGTACTACACGTACACCCCTAAATCGGAGAAAACTGTGTCCATGCTCCGCAAAGGAGTTGATCCTTCCTTTGCTCTCGAAGAGGTGTTTGAAGAACTAAAAAGCTTCAAAATGATAAATTAAAATTTACAGGTGTGAAACCGTGTTCCACCGCAAATTCTAAAAATCGCAACCGTAAGTTGCCTTTCTTCATTGTGTCTCTAAGTCCCAATAGTGAAATTGATGGACTTAGATATATTAAATACATTAGTCACCAAACAATAAGTTGGGAGAAAATAAAGAAGTCCGTGTATTGTAATGTATGTGCTGTCAAGGCTTTGGTCATGTTGCGTCGAACTGAAATATGCTTTTTCGATGCGCCAAATGTTAAAATAAGCATATCGTTGAGGAATGTTCGTTGGGCAAAGAACAGCTCCCGGATAAAAATAAGTTATCCCGCGTCCTCTGTAAAAATATAGGTCACTCGGCTAACTTTAGAGGTTGCCCTATATATCAACAGCTGAAGTAAAGTTGGAAGCTAGAAAAAAAAACAATTTGATGAAGATAAACGAATGAAAACTCGTCCTTACAATAACTTCGTGGCACCTAATATGTCATACACTCAAATGGCAGGTGGTGTAAGGAATGCACCAATCGAGAAAACAACCACGTAAAAACATAAAAACTTCGGCGCCAGGGGCGCAAACAGACATAACACCAATTTTACGGTCTATGCAGCACAGTTTTCTGGGTTAGAAAAAAAAAAACGGACGGAACGGACGGCGCGACTGGGTACTATCTATTCGAGACTTTCCAAATAACTCCACAACGTAGACACAATGTTCTCTTCGGCTAAATTAACCCTTTAAAATTATTGCTGTGAATGTCAATTCACTAATCCGAATGGAAGAAGTGATAATCTGAAAAATCTGCTGGAAGCCGAACGCCCAGATGTGCTTCTGGCTAGCAAAACTAAGCTAAACTAAAACCACAAACTGGGCTACCGAAATCATAAAGTTATCAAATGAGATCGTCCAAACTCCACTCAAGGCGGTGGGGTCGCTACCTTATTTAAAAAGGGTCTACGACGTAAAGTCGTTTACAGCACAGATGTAGGTAGGTTAAGTTCCAGGTGCTAGAAGCCTGCTAGTTTAGTTTAGTGAGGGCAGAACCCTCATTTATTTTGCTTAATGCAAGCTGAAATTAAACTTAAATTAATTAATATAAAAAAAAAACCTTACAAACCATCTTAAATCTAAAGTAAGAATGAGAATTATAAATATTGCATTATAAATATTGCTTTGAAAAGTCAAAGGCATCTATATGTGGTATCTGTTTATGACCCTGAAGCTCCCCAGTGTACACAATTCATCAAGGAACTTGATACCCTTATCCGAAGCACAAGTTAAACTCGAAAAATAATTATTTCTTTATTGCAGGAGATTTAAATGCAAAGCACAGTCTTTGGGGTAATTTTATTTCGAACCCAAGAGGCAATGTGTTGTTCGACTGGTGGCAAACAAATGCCATCGAACAAAAACTAGAATTGTACGCTACAAGGAAATTCCTTCTTGGCTTTACTTATGTTAGACGAGCGAATACAATTACTAGATACGGACCTAACTACTCATGTGTCTTCATACAATCGAGTACGATAGTGATCATTACGGATTTGGCGCCTTAATTCATGTTCCAAACGAACATTCACCACTTGAGCAATATGACTAGACACATTTTTTTTTTTTTAATTTCCGAATATCACACTGGTCGCGCTTTAATCGGCTAATAAAAAAAGAATTACACTCCGATGGCGTAGATCCACTGAACGACAGGAATCTTCATAATGATGAAATTGATCACTATCTTTTGACGACGAACACCATTGTTACTAATACAATGAATGAAATCTCACATCCCACATGGAAGACCGTACCGGCACGATCACAGGTGGCTCCAAAATGACGGCATCGAGGTTTGAATTCGCGGAAAATAAATTCGCGAACACATTAGCTTTATCCTTTGAATTCGTGACTAACGTCCCGCCGTCTGTCAACAACCGAGGGAAAGAGGAGAATGCGAAGTTACTGCTGACAGCTTTTGTCATTGACCAGAAAGAGCGCGAAACAGTCGGGCACCGAAGGAGTTTATTGATTACCCTGCCGTTGTGAGCTTTCATCGCGGTATCAATGGCCTGGTTGCACGCGTTTCTGATTCTAACAAAATTCGTTCTGTTAACATCGGTGGGATTGGAGCGCCATTGCTTAAAAGCTCCATTTCTTGCCGCTGTAATCTGGGAAGGAGCCGCACAGTATAAGTCATACATGAGGGGAGTGAACCCAACACATTCCGAACGGTATCCGAAGATGCCATAAATGTTTTGGCTGGGGGGACACCACTTTGTAGCTAAAGAAAACGCTACATTGCATGAAGTCTCCCAAGAGAATCGTCGGAGAATGCGGTCACAATTAGAGCTCCCAGACCTAAGAAAATGGCAACGAAAGTGGGATTCTTCCACCAAAGGAAGAAGGACCAACTCCCCGATACCTGATATAGAAACATGGGTTAAAAGAAAACATGGCGAGCTATATTACCACTGGACTCAACTAATATCAGGACATGGATGCTTTCGGCAATACTTGCACAAGTTAAGCATGTGAATCACCCATACTGCTTGTATTGCGAAGGCAAAATAGAAAATGCGGAACACATACTCACAGAGTGCGTGAGATTCAAGACTGCCCGAACGATTTTGGAGAGACATATGAGACGGACAGTTATTCCGGCTGGAGTAATAGAATACATGCTGAGTTCAACACAGGCATGGTCCGTAACAAATGGTATTCTCTGTGAAATGATGCAGCAGTTGTGACGTGACGAGCGGAGTAACAGGTAAACTTCGTCCCGCCCCACGATGGAATATCTAAAAGAAAGTTCCGTGGGGATCAACGGAAATATGTGCGGCCCAGAGGTATCTCTTGAAGATTTCCACCTTCCGACCAAAAAACCGACAAAAAGGCAGATTATCAGAAGCCAAAAACGTAATCTGCGTTTACTCCGGCACTCAAGACCTATCGGTCTTGCATGATTTATCTCCCTCCATCCAAGGAGACAGAGAACGTTTAAACTAACCCTGTACATACTGTCCTTAGATACCTCCCCCTTTTTTCTTGTTCAGATATCTCGAGACCGAGCCCAACGTGCTCACAGATGTGGGTGATCCTATTTGTCTCAAGGTGTCAGTCCAAAGACACGATAAAGGATACACTTAGCCCTGTCTCGTTTAAATCGGCCTCTCGCCATTCTGATTTCGATGATCAGTCTTGATTGACGTCCGAGGAGTAAGGTTTCCAATAAAATCAAATTGAAACATAGTTTAAATTATAAAATAGAAATCAGTCTCTGGCTATGAAATAAAAATGGAAATATAAACTAAAGTATCATCATCATCATCATCATCGGCACTACAACCTGGAACCGGTCTTAGCCTTATTTAGCAAGTCCCGAGGCTTGTCAAACTTTCCATAATGATCTGTTTTTTCCGGGCAAGGTCATTAGTCTTGCGCCAGAGGCTCCCCGACGGGGAATCGAACCCCGGTTTCCCGCGTGACAGGCGGGTATACTAACCAGTATACTATTGAGGAGCTACTAAAAGTATTGTAGCGAGCTTAGGGTTCGCTGGATTAATTATTTTGAATAAATAAGAGCCGTTAAATCGATTTTGAATTAATATAACACTTTATTAGTCCGTTAACCACAACCGTTACTTTTACCGTACACAACGATTTCTTGACTTATCGTTTCCGTACTTATCGCGTATTTTACTTCTTACTTATCGCTTGCTTCTCACTCGAGACTTATTACTTTCTACTTCATACTCATCACTATGCTCTGTGTGCGGCGTATTTATACTGTTTCGGCGTTTCGTTTCCGTCCGTTCCATTGCCTTGAATGTTCTACTGTTCCTAGTCTCCAGTTTTCCATTACTTTATAGAATATTCTAGTACTCTATTTCGGACTCTCTAGAATATTCTAGTACTGATTGTCATATGCGTCACAGTATGGTACAATAAATCAATCGTAGTCTTTTGAATCAACCATCACTTCGACAGCGGCCCAGTCGGGCCCCCTTTCCACAATCGGTTGTCACTTTTCCCTCGAAAGAGGAAGCACGGTGGCGACCGCATCGAGCAACTAGGAAGGGGTCTAAGCAAAGAGACTCGCTTCCTAATATTGCTACCACAGTCGCAGCCTGACATTGTTTTTCCATTTACAGCTTTTCTAACGCAAGATCTTACTGTTTTTTTGGACGTCCTTTGTTAAACAGCAGATGCGGTGCTTTGATTGCTTGAATCTTATATCAGATTATTGATCATCACTTATGACATCCTTTAATGTTCAATGGATGCTATTGCCGTAGGTTCTCTGGGTAATTATGAATGGACAATGATGCCCAAGCTCTGTTCATATACCTTATTGGTATTGTTGCCACATGTTTATTTATTCATGGGTGGAACTAGATTCCGGGCAAGACAAATTCGTAAATTTAATTTAAATGGTGCGACCATTGAATTTTACTTTCAGATGTGTTTTGGGGCTTTGTAGTTTTATCGCGCTTGTGTTTTTCCTCAATGATCGAACAATTTAAAATACATCAACTCAAGGGTGATAACAAGTTTGATTTTTTTTTACACAAACGTACGTACGAGTGTTCAGGAGAACTATCAAATCCTGGCACACGAAGTATTTCGACTATTGAACCGATTGGCCTTATATTTTAAGGTGTGATTCCTTATGGAAAGGTATTTGACTCCATCGAACCAGCTACAATTTACAAGGTATCCTTCATATACCATAAATGTGAAAGTTTTTGTGACTTCATTGTAAAATACTAGATATTCAAAAATTGAATTCGATTCTTATAGCATACAAAAGGCAACAGTAAAACTGAGTGGGTGTTAGTCTCTCGATTCTATCGTTACAACACAGGCCCACCGTATCCTGTCTATCTTTTTTTTTTAGATGTGTTAGCCTTACAACCTTTCTACCAACTGAGCCAACTGACCCAATTAAGCCACCAAGACCTTTGACGTTCTAAAGAGGATTAGATTACCTTCAGAGTAGCATTTCTCACCGTTCGTCAGACAATGGAAGTAATAACTTCTCGAGAAATGAAGTATAGTTTCCTGAAATGTAATTTCTCCTTTTCTCGGTAAAAAATTACTTTCCATTCAAGAACCCCAGTGGTTCTCCAACTAAGTCACTACGATGTAGTCATTCTTGAGTTTGTTATTTTCATGGTCATTTCACATAATTAAGTAGTCCCTTTGTAAAAGTTGTGAAGGCGTTAGCCGTGATCAGATCGCAAAGATTAACGACGTGCAAACAATAAGCCCGGTCTACTCTATTTAGGCTATGTGACAGGGTAGTATTTTCTCCAGCATCCTAAGAGTAATCCGGCTCTTGATTAACAACCACCACTAAAACGGATAAAGCAAAGGAAGGCAAATAAGCTAAATATTAAATCTAAGTCCAGGCGACATTATCTAATAAATCCAACACCAAATGTGGTGCTCTTTAAGCCCTCCTCTTCCGGCAACGTCTAGGACTCTCACAGTTTGTGAGACAGGTGCCGCTGAATGAAAGCAAATCCTTATTCGGCGTATCTCACCAGGTACGCCCAAGGTTAAATGAAATGCAGACCTTTAATGGAAATTAATCTGCATTAGGAGGCAATACACAGGTGTATTTCCATCACACCGACGCCGAGTATTTACCCTTACGCTCGAGCATAAACTAAACTCACACCCATTAGACAAACAAGCGTGTGTTTTGCATTCAGCACAGGTATGTCTTCTAGCCTTTACGTACCCAATTCTTTACTTAAGACGATGCCCTGAAGAGCACTCACATACTAACACAAATTATGGACGAGCTTAAATTCAACAAGTGCAGAGCGGGTAACCAATATTCACTGGTGTCATTTTGATATTGCTGTTGTTCTATTGTTAAACTGGCAGGACTCTATTTACACAATCCCCTAAATGCCTCGGGGATTGGAGCTAAGTGAAAGGGAGTAACAGATGAGTTAGTACGAGAATCCACACAGGAAATAGAAAGGAAGCGAGATGCTGGAGAAAATATTTAGATTACTTCACAAACCTAGAAACGTTATTGTTCCGGCGGAAATGAGTACCAGGAAAATATTCCTGCGGCGCTAGCACAAGTGACAATAGTGAAAACCAAGGACATCACAGTGGCAGTCACTGTATGTAAAGACTGTTTGGAATTATTTATAAAATGTCGACCGGAAGTCGATCAATGATAAAGCCAGTCATCAGTTATTTATGATCCGTGGAAAATTCATTCCGAGATTTTATTAGGACGTTGGAGTGAAAATTTATCAGCAGGCGACCGAAGAAGTTTTTAGTGAATAATGGACTAGTAATTTGGATTTAATTATCGTCCTGATTGGAAGCGCCGGTGTTTTTGTATTAATTGGAAAAAATGCGTCAACTTAATTTCATTTTATTGCTCCAGCAACTGATTGGTTTTTCTTTTTTGTGGTCGAAAATTTGATTTGGTAAATTGGATTTCGCAGTATTAAATTTTGGTAAGGTCTTGAACCGGAATGAATGAGTTCCCTGCATGCGGTTCGCTACCTTTGGTGATGGGTGGTGTTTTCTGAATAATGTTTTCTATGGGACCAATGAAATCGAGGAGACTTTAAAATTTTAATAGATATACAGTTTGCCCGTTTTCCCAGTGGGGGTTCTGAGATATTTAAAACATTCTTTTGTTACATTTTTTCTGTAAAAGCGGTTTACCCCAAGAGAATAATGATCAGTTAAACCAATACATTTTTGCTCTAGGTAAGTTGCAGATCTACTGCTTATGGGGATTTCGCCTCATTTTAAGTTAGTCCTGAAAGAAATTTTGGTAACACCTGGTTACAGAATGAGACAATGACAAATGTTGTTATATAAGGCATGGACAGAGGACCTTACTGGCTTGAATTTGGCACTCTGAACTGAAAGTTGCTCCTGGGGTGGTGGAGATGAACAGATTCAAAAATACGATGCATAAAACTTTCGTTCCGCGTTACCATAACGGACTAAAGGAAGAAGGAGCACACATTTGCCATCAAATACACTTTCCACACGACGCCTCATCTCTTCGAAGGGAGATCTGCAGTAAGCAGCACGGTCCTCTAATTTTGCACCGTACGACTTTGTTATGGTACTGTCTCAGATCACTCGTTTATAACGATCGTCCAAGGACGCAAGCTAATCCAAAGAACGACATTCGTCAGACTGTCGCCAATAAAACCATCAATATGTTGGAATAGTTGAACAAAATTACCGAGTTCGATTAACACAGTGTATTGACAATAAATTGCTTAATACCATCTTTAAAATTAAGTTATAAAATGTATTAAAACGGATTAATAAATAAATGAATTAAATGACTGACGATGGAACACGAATTGAATTAATATCTACATCAGAAAGTTTCTCTACCCGAAATATCCCGGCACGTAAAGCCTCTCTATAGTGAAATCTTTTTTGGGATATAGTCAAGCGTCGCCGTTACGTGTATCGATTAGGTGTTATCCTAACGACAAGAACCGCCTGGAGTATAATATATTAGCCCTTTGCTGATTCAACCAACGACAGAAAACAATCTTAACTTTAATAATTAGCACAATAATGATATTATTAATAAAATGAAGTAATGTGTGGCACCTCACATAATATCCTTTGTATTCGGATCTCGATTGTGACCCACCGATCTTTTGTTTGATCCTTGATCTTGGACTGATAATAACCACGAACCAATAAACACTACTTGAGATTTTCAGTAATGTTTAAGATTGATAATAACCACAGGTTTTTTAGGTAATTGTATTTTAATGGACAACGGTGCTAAAGACGTTGTATATCTTTATAGTATTGTTAACCAGCGAATTTATTCACAGGCACCCCCTTTGTTCCGTTTAGAAAATGTATCCTTACAAAGGATTAAGGGAAATGGTGTCGCCATAGAGTTGTTGCACCCCGCTATAAACCACATAACTCATTAATGCATACGATGCAATTATCAGCAGCTCATAGTTGATTATCACTCATATCGCACACGTTGCGATGCTCATATTCTTGAATACTCATTAATTGTCCATCTATTACGCCTGCTGACTTCCCAAAGCTACACGCTTAACGCGTATCGTCAATCTGTATTCATATTGCACTCGAAGCAATACAATCATAGTATGAGGCATTCTCGCTCCCCAAGGGTACACGCTAAATGCATTCTTTTTGCTTCATGCTCATAAAACAAGTTCTGCACCTGCCAATCGGGCATTGTCACACGGTTTCATATTACAAATGCACTTTTTGCTTCATATTCGAGAACAGGTGTCGCACAAGTCATATGACATTACCGGCACCTTCAAAAGCAATTAACAACCACTTACCCGAGCTTCGTTCAAAGTGCTGAGATCTGCGAAAAACCAGACATAGCAACGAAGCGCAGGTGGATCGAACACTATGAATGGCTCGTATGTGGGCCATTGTGTTTGGTCAAATGCAAAGGCCAATTAAGTAACTGGATGGGCAACGCCGCTGCAACTTAACTGGAGCAACTAAGTAGCAATGGAAATTCAGAAACGCGGATGATTCGTGCCAGGCAATTGAGTTATGCGTTCAAGGTCCAAGCTGAATCCATAATTTGGCTATATAAAGAGTGGTTGCAAACGGGCTAAAGGAGAGCTAATCGATCAAGCAAAGTGGTGCAGCCCTGCCACGGAACAGCGGGCCTTTTGCTTTGGTCAGTAAATAAAGTAAACAAAATAGTGAAATAACCTGCAACATAGCCCATGGCAAGATCATCATCTTGCCCAGGCATCAAGCAACATCACCATTTCCTCAGAAACGTTTTTGGGTTCACATTCTACATGAACTATTTAGAATCTTATTGATTCTTCTTGCTGGCAATCTATGTACCACATGTAGACAATAATTTCCCTGTGCACACATGCCCAGTCAATCGTTTGCCCAACGACCACGCCATGGCAAGTAGATTGCTTCCACAGCTGCAAGACCAATTGCATGATCCGTTGTCGAATAGATAAACAATCATCGCAATAGTCAGGTCCCATGATCATTCCCACGCTCACCACCGAAAAGCGAATCCTTCTGTATACATAACATACAAACAGAAGAATCCGATTAGGTCCGCCGGCAGAGATCCCATAAATGAATCTCTACCCTAAAAATATAGCAATCCCTTTTGGTCTCTATTGGTTAGATTCTTTTCCTTGCATCCAATCCCCGATGTAATTTCGTTTATCCATCATTTCAGTGTATGGGTAAACAACACGGTCTGTACGATCAACCATTAGAAGCTTTCCAGGGAGACCTCAAACTGATTTCTTATTGGTCGCCGGGCGAAAGGAAAAGTTCATTTCCTTCTCACCACGCCAGTGGAAACCCACCCCAATCGCGGGTTGGCTCTGTATCGAGCAGTGCACCGAGAGACGAGTCTTATTCTAACGATAAACGGAGTGCGGTCAAGCGTCGAAGTTTTTAATCACGGTTGGTGGTGAGTCGATGCTTTAATTTTCAGTTTTAAATTTGTACAAGAGAATTCGTGAATAGTTTTTGGTTTGATCGGGTTGTCACCAAAAACGATGGCTTATCAGTGAGAAACTGTTAATGAAATCTAAAAACTATGTGGACATATTCTGTAATGAAAACTAAAAAAACTATGTGGACATATTTAAAACACCATTAAATTTCCAATAAGACACATTAAAACAAAAGGGCTAAGTGCTCTTGACCAGTCTGTTAAGTTATTATGAATTACTTAGCGTGAAGTTGGAGTTAAAATTAAGTGTGCGAATATACTAGACTGTAACATTAGAGTGTAACCCCTAATGTTAACATTTAATATCTGATTATCTCTCGGGGAAAACTCCTCCGAGGTTATTAATTTATTGATATTCATCTGTTCGTTCTGCGTCTCCTGGGGGCGGTCTCTTCTTGGTGGCAGGTTCCTTGTGGCGGCTTCCTGCGGTCTTGATGTGACTGCTTAACTTACCGGGTGGCGGTCTACCTTCGGTTTGTGGTTTTTGGTGTGAATTGAAACAACACTTTCTTTATACTACTTTAAAGCTTTACTATTTATTAGAGATACTGGGAATGTCCATCCCTTTTTACATTTTGACTTTTAAAAACAAGAGAAATAAGAAGGTCCGCTGTGCAGTTCCGATGGCCGCAACCCTCTTATTTGGTTCTTACGCTACACTGCAAAGAAACTCACTTGCACTACCCTTTAAATACCAAATTATTGGTGAGTTAATGCAGATGATGCATTTTCCTCACCCAGAACGTGTAACCTATTCTGGGGTTATTCGCCTGACATAATCCATTCGCAATATTCAATAATCGTTTAATTGTTCTGCAAAAACTGCAGCCACAGAGAATTGAGCAATTCTATAATCGTTTAATTTTCCTTGCCAGAAATGCAACGGTAATGATTTGCGCAATTACTTAATTGCTTTCCATGCGGAGAACCAATTATAGGCCATTGCCCGCATGTGCCTCACTGCTGTGTTCACTACTTCGCCGAACTCTGCAGTTTTCCGACAGTCGATTATTTCGTCGTCGGTGGCCCTTGATAATGCCGCTTGTGCTCGCATATCATGTATCACACTTGTAAACATATTGTAGCGAGCTTAGGGTTCGCTGTTTTAGTGGCTCTTATTCATCATCATTCAATCGTTAAGTCGATTTTTAATTAATATCACACTTTATTAATTCGCTCTGGCGTAAGACTAATGACCTTGCCCAGAAAAAATAAATCATTATGGAAAATTTAACAAGCCTTAGGACTTGCTAAATAAGGCCAAGACCGGCCCCCGGTTGTAGTGCCGATGATGATGATGATTAATTCGCTAATAACCCGTTACTTATCCCGTACACTCAACGCTTTGTTTTCTTATCGCTTGCTTCGCTTTCTCTCCTATTATCTGTCACTATCAGCTCTGTCGACGTCTTTTTATCGTTTGTCACATTCTCATTCCGGTATTTCGTTTCTGTTCGTTCCATAATCTTGAATGTTCTAGTCTCCAGTTTTCCAGTACTTTATAGAATATTCCAGTACTTGTTTTGGACTTTCCCGAATATTCCAGTACTGACTGTCATATGCGTCACACTACCCTCCACCTAGATTAGTTCGTCCCGAACTAAGTTCACTGGTCTTCTGGGTTAACAAAAGTCGCCAGTCGGTCTCGATGTACCAATTTCATTCTGGCGTTCGGTCTTCGCTGAATCTTATAGACAACGTCGTTAATTCTTATGAGGACCTTATACGGTCCTTCCCAATGTTGCTGCAACTTCGGAGACCTTCCTTTTTGCCGATGAGGGTTGTAGAGCCACACGTTATCGCCTGCATTAAATCCGGATGCATTGGCTCGAACATCGTACCTTGTTTTCATCCTATCACTTGATATCTTGATTTGCTTTCGAACCAAGTGATGGATCTCGTTGAGGCGATTTCTCCATTCGGCTACGTAGTCTTCAGTCTTATCTATGGCGTCTGGATGTATTCCGAATCGCAGATCGGCTGGTAATCGTATCTCTCGTCCAAATATGATTCTTGCTGGAGAATGGCATGTCGTCTCGTGATTAGCCGATCTATAACTCATGGGAAAGGTTTGTACATATTTGTCCCAGTCTCGTTGGTGATCACTGACGACCTTCGATAAGTGTTCTTTCATTGTTCGGTTGAACCTTTCGACCATTCCGTCTGACTGTGGATGTAAGGGTGTGGTCCTGGTTTTCCTTACGCCCAGTGCCGCACAGATGCCTTGAAATATCTGTGATTCGAAATTTCGGCCTTGATCGGAATGCAGCTCACAGGGAACTCCATATCTGCTGATCCAATTATTGATAAGCTGCTCAATGACGGTTGTTGCTTCTTGGTTTGGAATTGGAACGACTTCCACCCACTTGCTGAAGTAATCCATGATGACCAACATGTATTTGTTGTTGTCGTTGGTTTTTGGAAGTGGTCCTGAGATATCAATCGCAATTCGCTCGAAAGGGGCACCCACGTTGTACTGCTTCATAGCGCTCCCTGGTTTTGCTGTTGGTCCTTTGGTCGCAGTGCAAGTTGTGCACTTCCTACACCAAGACTCGACGTCATCTCTCATGTGAAGCCAGCAGAATCGAGATTGTAATTTTGAAAGTGTCTTATTAACTCCCAAATGTCCACCGGAGGCCCCGTCGTGCATTTCTGTTAGAACATCTTTCACTTTTGTTGGTGGGGCTAGAATCTGCATTCGATGGGATTTTCCGTCCGCGGCTTCCCATGTACGCTTAAGAATACCATCTTCCACCAGCAAGGAATTCCATTGTGCCCAATATGCCTTAAATGTTCCACTCTTGTCGGAAATATTGTTCCAAGTTGGCCGCTTGTTCTTTTCTTTGGGTTCCAGGATTAGCGGCATATCTTCATCCTGAAGTTGAGCTGCGCGTATAGCATCACTCGTCCACTCATCTAGTACTTCTACTTGTACGTTTCGAAGGTCGTACACCTCTTGTTTTTCTTCCGCTTTATGACAATGTTTACAATCTGTAATGGCAACCCGTAAGTTACCAATTCGCAGTGTTCTTTGCCCGATATCTAGAACAACTTGATGCTCCTTGATGAAATCCATTCCAAGAATGCATTCGTCCGTAATATCGGCAACCAAAAATTGGTGGGAGATGGAAATTTTGCCCAGCGCTATTATGCTCTCGACTTCTCCGTAGACTGTAGAGCATTCTCCTGTAGCAGTCCTCAAAGCGTATCTTCTATTTTTATTAAGGGCTGTTTTGTGCACTACATCCGGCCGAATTATGGATCTCATTGCTACGGTGTCGATTGTCACTGTTGTCGTCCTTGCATTAACAATCGTAGTTATAACCAAACTTTGGTTATCCCGTTGGAGTTGTGATACAGTTACGATGCTGGGGCTGCACATTCCACCAGGCGACTTTCGCCCCGTAAAGTCTGCCCTTACAAGTTTCCCGAGCTATTAGCCTCAGGTTGGTCCGTTGATAGTCTCCTCCTATGATTAGCGCATGAACAACAATTCGCACTTAATGTTTCATTCGTTCGTCGACGTTTCCTACAGTCAACAGCGATGTGGCCGACTTCGCCGCATGACCAACACTTCATATCAGGTCTCGGGGTTCTCCGTTGTACATGCCCGATTCTTTGGCAGGAACATTCCTGGACGGACGTTTCTCGGACTCTATATGTACTCCTGGTAGCCAGTTTAGCAGATTCATATGCCAATGCGAACGCCAGTATTTCATTAGTCGTCTTCTTTCCTGCCAAACTAAAGGCTTGTTGCAAGTCCCGATCTTTGAGTACATTTATAAATGCATCCATTGCTACCTCGTTCAGAAATTCCTTAGTCATATTTGTATAAGACAAGTTTGCCAATCGCTCAATGTCTGCCTGCAACTGTTGAACATTTTCTCCAGGTTTCTGCGTTCTGCTCTGCAGTTGCATGCGGTAGACCTGCTGCATGTGGTTGTCTCACCTAGCTTCAAGGCCGTCTCTTACCGCTTGGAAATCTGTTTGCTTCTCTGCTGGTATGGTTTGTAGCAATTCTGCAGCCGCCCCGCGGAGTGACAAGATTAGTGATGTTGACTTTTGCTCATCCGACCACTTATTATAATTGGTCGCGGCATCAAACTGACGTATAAATACGGAGAAGGGTCCCGTTCCATCGAAGGTTGGCGGTTGCATCCTTGTATCTTTGTAGTCATGTTGATTGCTAGGCGATGTCTTATTTTTCTCAACACTCTCAAGTCTCTTTTCGATTCGAGTTATTTCATCGGTGACCTTAAATTCAGCTTCGATTTTTAGATCTAGATTTTCCACTTCGTTTCGAATTTTTGACTGAATTTCTTCCTTAAAGTGTTGAAAATTACATTTCATCCACTGCGTTTGGGCATCCAATTTTGCATTAACATCTGCAACTTGCGCGTCGAATTTTGAATTTTGTGCGTCGAATTTTGAATTTTGGGCATCCAACTTTGTATTAACATCTGCAGCTTGCGCGTCCAATTTTGTATTAATGTCTGTAGCCTGTGCTCCCAATTTTATCATCATCATCTTCAGCATCTCCGCAATGTCCAACTGTGGCGAACTCTTCTCCGTTACATTGGCACCATCTTGACTCGGTGTTTCTGCTCCATCCGGACAGTCTGGCGCAATCGCAAAAACATATGTGTCAACATCAATACCCTCTTCCTCCATTGCTGCTTGTAGACGCTGTCGGAGAATTTGCTTCTGTCCTCTGCTATCCAGATTCCGGTCCTCAAGTTCCTTCTTCAATTCAGGAACGCGGAGATTAATCCCACTTCTGACACCAATTGTAGCGAGAGTTAACGTATGAATCACCCAACCACGATGCATCCTCATGTTCACCTTGAAATAAGAAATTCATCTAACAACAACTAGCGTCTGCATTTTTACAATCTTCCAGGAATGTGTTTCCTATTCAGTCCTTAAAATATTTAACATTAAAATTGTGTCTAGACATCATTTACCTAGATCCAAAAAAACCCAAAATAAAATGCTAAGAAGCAAAACATATGTATCTATTATGTTGGGTCATTAAAAACACATTAGGAGATTCCTAGGCTAAGATAGAATTTAAGTATAAATAGCATAGAAAAACTGCAGAGAGTGTTCATAGCGACCTGTAATTTGACGAATAAACTAAAGAGGCATAGCCTCCAAAAAAAATTTATATTTTTTCTTTATATACATTATAACAACAATAACTCGAGCTTACCACTTATAAGCCATTGCCCGCATGTGGCTCACTGCTGTGTTCACTACTTCGCCGAACTCTGCAGTTTTCCGACACTCGATTATTTCGTCGTCGGTGGCCCTTGATAATGCCGCTTGTACTCGCATATCATGTATCACACTTGTAAACATATTGTAGCGAGCTTAGGGTTCGCTGGATTAATTATTTTTAGTGAATAAGAGCCGTTAAATCGATTTTTAATTAATATCACACTTTATTAATTCGCTAATAACCCGTTACTTATCCCGTACACTCAACGCTTTGTTTTCTTATCGCTTGCTTCGCTTTCTCTCCTATTATCTGTCACTATCAGCTCTGTCGACGTCTTTTTATCGTTTGTCACATTCTCATTCCGGTATTTCGTTTCTGTTCGTTCCATAATCTTGAATGTTCTAGTCTCCAGTTTTCCAGTACTTTATAGAATATTCCAGTACTTGTTTTGGACTTTCCCGAATATTCCAGTACTGACACAATGTGGGTCTGTGGACAGGTGCTTGTTTGATTTTCGTAATGCGAAGCAGAATGCAAGGTCAAGTGTATGGCTGATATATGCTTTGGCATGGATTATGAATGATCATGAATTAATTGTTCGTGGGGAAGGCTTTGCTTCTGAATGAACTCGAGTATTGCATTATATGCAGAATACTTGTGACGATTGAATTGTTTATGGTATTCTGAATGGCCATGAAATGGATAGGCGTGTATCGCGATATGAGTCAAGTGAATGATGATTGAATTGCTGTGAAAATTTATTGTTTGAGGATGGTTGTTTGGGATCATGTATGGTATTGTTAAAGAGGGGGTAAATAGCGAAGTGTAACAAGACGCTCCAGTGCCATTAAGCTGTTTTTTTGTTAACCAAGAAAATAAAAATAAAAAGAAGAAAACATTAACAATAATTCAATCCTGTGCGTTTTATTATTTTGACATGTTTCCTTCTTATCTTCTCTTGTGCGTTTGGTGTTTTGTCTTTCCCTCTGTGAGTGTTTTGCTGAACCCACGCTGCCGACAACAAATGATCAATTTGAACCATGTATTAGTCGAAAAACGACCATAATGGGCCACAAGACACGGAAAGGTAATTTTGTTGCATGATAATGCTCCGAGTATACAGCAAAACCCGCCAAAGAAACAATAAAAGCTCTCGGGTGGGAAGTGTTACCCCACCCGCCATATTCACCAGACTTGGCTCCGACTACCATTTGTTTTCATCGATGGGACACGCATTGGTTGAGCAGCATTTAAATTCCTACGAAGAAATCGAAAATTGGGTCTCCGAATGGGATGCCTCAAAAGACGACCGGGTTTATTGGCATGGTATCCACAAATTGCCAGAAAGGTGGTCGAAATGTGTAGAAAGCAATGGCCAATACTTCGAATAAAATGTTTTTTACTTTCCCATTTAAAATTAGTGTTTTATTTTAAAAAAAACAAAAACTTCATACCGGTACACTTGGACGTACCTATTCACAGTTAGTACATGTTTTGGGGTACAAAATTTCCAACAGGTATAAAGAGCGAAAATCAATTGCAAAATGTGTGGCCTCATCCTAGTGATTGGGAGTGTATATATAATTTCTTAAGATGCAGAATATCCAATCCGTATGTTACAAACCTAGAAACCTTCGTATCACTGATCTCCTTCCCTATACAGGGCGCTTTATCAAGCAAACTATGACAACCATATAACTATCATAAAATAGTCAAGCTGCTGTAGTACCCATAGATCTACTTTTGTACAGAGGAATAAATATGATGCAATAATCTCCGTTCTTTCTGCATCACTTATAAAGCCACCAATCACACTGTATAATTGAATTTCTCCTCTGCCAAATATATTGTGAAATATTCTCTGCAAATAACGATGGCAGCTGGTGTCTTCTTTAAGTACAAAATGATTCCCCAGTCGACAATTATATGCGTATCCGTTGTCATAATGTGAGTACATGAATCCAGTGCAAAATCAGGATACCTCCTTAGCACAAACACTCAAATGGACCATAAAGCAATTATCGAAACCCACCATTTGCGTACATTTTTCAGGTTGATTACGTTGGTATTCCAAGAGATGCTTGATTTTAATCATTTCACCATGATGCTGGCACTCGCATTCTCTGTGTGGCATTCGATTTAAATTAAAATCGCACCAGTTGTATGATTTCCACTATATACACATCATAATGTCTTGTGTACACAAATTGCAATCTGACAAGTGTGGGCGCTCCCAATTTCACTGCACTTGATTATGAGAATCCATCGGTATACAAGCGATCAATAAGTTCAGTAGGTGAATAAATGTGAGCCTGAGATCATGGGTTGGGGAGAGCAAATAAACTGGCAGCAGCTGGATTAAAATCCTTTCAGGCAGGAAAATGCACTCTTGAGATATTAAATTTAAGTACCATCGGTGCCAGAGTACAGAAACACTGAAAAGCCATGCCATCACCGATGTCTCTATTGCTTTGGTGTCAACATGTCGGAAATGGGTTTGCTTTTAGTATACACTCTTATATATTGCAGAGCCACAGATACACAGGATAATGACTTAATTAAACTTCAGGTCGCACTTGGAACCGAGTAATTTCATGTATGCAGCAAACCTGCTGGTAACCTCTAACTCCATGTGTCGGTAGCCAAACGTAATCTCCTTTCCAATATTGCCTCACATAACAATTTCGCCAAAAGCCACTAGTTGTAGAATACAAACTGCAACAAGGACACTACTGGGAACCACTATTCGTATGCGAGGATAGAAAACGCGAGATTTGTTGTGGAATGAAATTAAAAGAAAAAGAACCCAATATCGTAGTATCCTGGCATCCTAGAGCCTCACTTCACCTTGCCAAAGTCAATTCAATTCCATGCATGCCCCCACTCTTTAGATATACCTACACGCATATATGTATATGTATATATATATATTGGCTCCTTTCTGATATTATTGCCTTGGTTTTATTCTTTTCACTGCACAGATTCTATTGTATCCAGAAGAAGGTTGGGCACGTACCGCAGCTTCAAGCTATTGGACAATAACACCATGCTGGTGGCCACCAAATCGATGTCGCATCGAAGAGTTCATGGGCTCCCAACGTCAAGCAACCAAAGCCAAAATGTTCCCCATGGAAAAAGGATCAATGCTGATTTTAGGCCATTTCAATCGGAGGAAGGCCACCGAAACCGAATTCAAATTATATCTCAGCTCGAACATTTCTATGGAGGACTACAATATGGGATATTGTCTGACCGGATTCGTAGAGAGGCGCTGCCCCCAATCCAATGCCTTTCAAATGACTCATTTTGCCGTAATCAAAAGGCAATGGCCGTCCATACCAAATGATTGTAAACCGACGTAATATCTAATTGACATGCAGTAGTTGGTGTAGTTGATGTAGAATCGGAAACGCTATGTATTTGTATTATTATTAATTGTAATTTGATATAATATTGAGTAATTGTTTAGTTTATAAGGATGTGTAGTATTATATTTACGGAATGCGCCTGCATTAAACGAATGCTTACTAAGGGCAAGCTTCTTAGAGAACAAACAAACCAAATCAAATCAAGTGAAATCAAAGTAAACCAAATCAAATCGAAGTATTTATGTATTGTATGTATGTGTATATTTTACTTTATGTGCATTTTCCTGTTTATACAATTGTAACGCGTAGAAATCACAAATTGTGAAACCGTATAACGTATATGAATATCAAAATTTCGTCCAAAGTTGGGGTTCAAGTATTCGGTCAGATGTACACATATACTCATCATATCCTAGTAACCACACTTTCCAATTGGGTTTCAGCTAATTCTATCTATTTATTAATTACATTACTTATTTAATTCATTATTTACTTATTTTTTCCTCGTTTATTTCTTTATTTCTCTATTTATTTTTTTGTTAATTTATTGATCGATTTATTTGTTTATTTATTTATCTATTATTTATATTATTAATTAGTTCTCAAGTTATTTTTTTTCTACTTATTTTCCAACATATATTTATTACATTATTTGTCACTATTATATTTATATAGATTTATGAATTAAATTAATATTAATATTCAATCCGTTAGAAGTGATTGCATCAAGGAATTCTTGTTTTTGTATAATTTCACGACTTTTCAATTTATGTGATACCATACAAAGAAATTCAGTCGAATGTTATACTCTTCCAATCCGAGATGATTCTCCGGTCAACCTCCTGTACGAAAAACGTAATCTATTTATTTAAACTTTATCTATTTTTTTTTAAACTGAAGACATGGAATGAATTCGTGTCTACGTACAAAACTTAACTAAATGTGTGTTCCGCAACAGTTGTATTATAAGTCGATGCAAATTGGTTTTGTTTCCTTATCTTCTCCCTTTTCTTCCTCTCGCACTCTGCTTCGTCAATTGAGGGTACCCTAGAAGCCTTTTATCGAGACTTAATTGGAAATAGTGAATATCCACTTACTCTTATCGGCTCTCGGGCGATAACTTCTATGTGGAATCACAAGAGCACAAACAGCTAGCTAAGACCGCGGATGAAATGTGGAACGAGACTAAAACACCTCCAGCAAGGTTACTTACAAGATTAATACAAACCCGGTCCCTAAGTATCGTTGTTTTTTCGCCCATCTATATAGAGTGGTAATGTGAGAGTGGCTTAATGCCAGCCCCAGGTAGGATTCACTAGACCATTTG
Organism: Microdon myrmicae; assembly: GCA_963931805.1. Taxonomy (NCBI): domain Eukaryota; kingdom Metazoa; phylum Arthropoda; class Insecta; order Diptera; family Syrphidae; genus Microdon; species Microdon myrmicae. The sequence continues at coordinate 237,775,648 of OZ007497.1, read as the reverse complement.
CAATTGAAACGAACATCCATCCGCGCTCCTTCTTTCATCCACTACACATGTCACCTTTTATCCCACTCCCATCCGTTATTGTTACATATCACCTTTTATCCCACTCCCATCTGGTCTTGTTACATGTCACCTTTTATCTCACTCCCATCCGGTATTGCTAGTTTATATGGAGCCATTTCGAATACAACAGCTGTTGCTGATTCTACCAAGATCCATCTCAAAGGTTCCGCCTTTGTTATAACTGCTTTAACTTTAAACGCGGACGACTGGTTCTCAGCGGGTCCACCAACATTAATTTAATTAAATCGTTTATTAAACTCCCAGCGCCAACTGGTCAAGGATACCTGAAAAGTCAAACCCACCGTCACCCAAATTGGAGGAGAAACGCCTTCCCTCTATCCCCTAACGCCGATTCTACCGTGGCCAACAGCTCAATGTCCCGTGGTATCCACTTACTCTTATTTTCCCTCCCGAGGCCACCAGTAGTGGGAACACGCGTTACGTAAAGCTAAACAAAAGAAGAAGAGGAATATGCTTCGAACACCCTTTACCAGTGGTTGGGGAAAGTGCTCTGAGGTACCTGTGAAATTTAAAATGGAGCGGATCGAAGAAGCGGCTTGTGGCGTTTCTAACAGATACACACACAGTACACAAGCAAATAGTGGAGAACACCGAGCGAAAATAGAATAAGAAACTGCATTAGGACCGTATACCATAGCGCTAACATAACAATTCACATCAGTTGAATGTACTTGAGTTTAAAAATCGAATTCGTGCAATCGGCCAGTAGCCCGATGTGTTACGCATTGGTTCAATTTTTTGTGATTCTGTCATAGCGTCAGCTCGAATCACACGTTCTTCACTATCATCCCAAACGCTATAATTGGTGACCCACCGACGTGACCTGTACACAGAGCACACACTTTCCCCTAGTAAACAGAACTTCACGACACAATCACGACTTTCGCATAGAGCACCGGCACACTCGCCTGATCCGACGTTCTCCCGCTCGCTCATTCCACGCTCCGTCGTTCGCACACGAAGCTGATCGTAACAAATTTACTGAGGAGGGAGTAGGGTGGCGTTTCTAACAGATACACACAAAGTACAACAGCAAATAGTGAAGAACACTTGAGTTTTAAAATCGAATTCGTACAATCAGCCAGTAGCCTGATGTGTTACGCATTGGTTCAATTTTTGGTGATTTTAACTGTCATAGCGTCAGTTTGAATCACACGTTCTTCACTATCATCCCAAACGCTATAGGCCCCTCTCTGAATAATACCAAATGTTTGTTATCCTAACATAAATTTATTTTTACCAGAATAAAAGCCACGCAATCCTTGATCTCTGGATTAGAACTCAACGATTTACAAATTTTCATCTCTTTATATACAGTTTGGGCACGGCCACCGTCGCCATTTGCCATTGTGCACCGAGCAGCAGCTGTACGTGGTTCTATTGTACCGGTAGAGTCTTCCCTGGAATCCAGTAATTAATGCTCGTGTTATTAGTGCTCAAACAATTGGCGTCTTCTTGGGAATCGACACGGTGGCTGTGGGTAGTTGCTACGGCTCCTTGCTCTCTGTTGTAAACGTCGTAACCGTTTGCCCTCCGCTCACACGTGGGCGATTCCTGTGCTCCACCAATACACTGGTTTGAAACCCCCTGCTGGTTGCCTTTGTCGTAGCATAAAAGCATCGCATGCGTTAGTTAGCCACTTCATGTTTGTTTTCCAGTAAATAATCGAAAAGTTCCACATTGATGTCCTTCTCTTTCCACCCATTTTTCTAGGCTCTCTTCGCCCATCTACTAGCGATGAATCCCTCTGTGTGGGAGTATTTCGTACATCACGGCTTGGTGGTCACGATGGGTGTAGGTGTCCAAAAGTCACCACTTCATATTTCTTGCCAACATGGAGCTGGCAAATGTGATGTGGGTGTGGGACCGGCCTCTCTCGTTTATAAAGGTATCCCCACTGCCATCATTAAGTAGTACTACATTTAAGACTGCGAAAGCTTCGAGTATTGCCTAGCCGCACTGTTGGTTCTGATGCTTACAACAGAGGGGGCTTTATCTGCTGATCTACGGAACCCATACTGCCATTCAGGAAGTCTCGATGTGCCCTCAATGAACTGTCTCAAGCGACCGGAAATTACTCGCTCTAGTAGTCTGCCTGTTGTATCTGCCATACATAGCAAGAGATGGGACGACGGCGCTTCTGGTTCCTTGGACCCTTTGGAATGAGCACAAGTCGCTGTTTTTTTCAATGTTGAGGAAAATGTCCTGTTTGGAGACAAGCGGTGAAGAATCCGCTGAAGAGTTCTGGATTTTGTTAAAGCAGCCTTCACCGCAGCGTTGGTAATTCCATCCAGTCCTGGCGTCTTATTGTTTTTGATAACATTTGTAGCCAGCACCTTTTCGATGGTCACTGAAGATGTTGTCCTTTCATTAATGTTCCTTTCGTTTTTTCACTCAGGTGAAAGAGATCGGCAGCGATTCTGGCCATGTCATTTCTGCGCCCTTGCATCTGACTGCTGCTGTTGTTTAGTCTTTTCATGACTATCCTGAAGGTGGGCTATTACTTAATTCATCCCTTAGGGCCACAGAACGTGTCACATTTACTTATGCTGATCATATTCCTCACTTCGATCCGTTTGTTGACGATTTCCAAATGTAGCTGTAAGTAGATGTTACGGTTTCATTTTCATATTTTACTTCTCCCAGGAAACGCAAACCTATAGCGCTGGTCCAGCGCCCTGAGATGCTATTTTTTTCCCGACCGGTCCATCAACCAAGCTCCGGAAGATGCTTAAGGATCTCTCCCAACCATTTCACGAAGCCTATAGGTAAATGGGGTTTGGTGCAAGGCTAATAAGCTTGCCCGGAAAAACAAATTATTATGGGCAATTTAACAAGTCCCGGATAAAGACCGGATACCGGTGGAGAGACTTGCTAAATAAGGCCAAGACCGGATCCCGGTTGTAGTGCCGATGATGATGATAGGTAAATGGGGTAGTATTTCACCGGGCGGTTGGGCTTTGGGGCCCTATCTCATCATCATCATCATCATCGACACTACAACCGGGATCCGGTCCTGGCCTTATTTAACAAGTCTGTTCGGTATCCAATCAATATCCGAGACTTGTTAAATTGTCCATAGTAATTTGTTTTTCCGGGCAAGGTTATTAGCCTTTCGCCAACCTTGCTCAGGATGTCGTTGCATGCATTGGTTCACCACTTGGCGGGTGCCAAAGTAGCCTTCCAGGGGTATCACGTGGAGACTGCATTTCAATTTGGATTGAACAAGGACAAGGAACGTCCTGGCCTTCGCCGGGTTGAAAGCAGAGACTTTGCCCTGTATGTTCGCTCCCGCTCCCCTCCTGGGACCATATCCACCACTCAGTAAGTGCCGAACTGCGCAATAGCAAGAGTCGTCAGTTGAACGCAAGACACAACCTCCTTACCGACTCAGCCATTGAGGCGGCTGTCTTTGTTGCAAAGGTCATAACCTGTTGCACTTCGTTCGCAGCTGGAAAATTTCTGGGCCCTACCAGTATGTTTCTACTGGAGTATTTGGTATATCACAGCTTGGTAGTCACAGCTGGTGCAGGTATCCAAAGCGTTCCACTCTATGTTTCTTACCAAAGTGATATTGACTTTGTTCCGACCTCTCTTGGTTATATTGACCTGTCCTCAACGCCACCATTTAGCAGTATTACATCTAGGACTGCGAGGGCTTCGAGCAGTACCTAGCCTCTTCTCTTTTTCCTGCCGTTTCTCCATTCTACTGACCCCATTATCTCCCTTGATTTGTGATTTTCGGGCACAGTGGAGACGGCTTATTTCATCTTTAAATGGAAACAGGTATTGCAGTCGGTGTGCTACAATATAAGAACTGCGAAATATTGCCCTTAATGGTTTTTAACGCTGTTCCTATCGGCCAGATCTCCGCGGGAAAGCCCAGTTATCGTGTAGGTTAAATGAATCGTAAAATCGTTTGAATTATTTTTATTACGCATTTATCGTCCGCGATTTGTGGAGGTTGTGTTATGTGTCATGAGATAGTCGTCATGAGATAGGCAAGGGACACATGGGGGTTATGGGCCACGTGTTACGGGGGCGTGAGACATCTAGACATAACGCCTTTTTGATAGACGAAGGATCTAATGGGATCCTGAGATTGTTTGAGGGTTAGTAAAGTCACCACAACCTCCATTCCTTATACTTCATCAGTGTTTTAACATTTAAGCGTAAATTTTGCGTAACTAAACCTTACATCATCATCATCGGCACTACAACCGGGAAGCGGTCTTGGCCTTATTTAGCAGGTCTCTCCACCGGTATCCGGTCCCTATCCGAGACTTGTTAAATTGTCCATAATAATTTGTTTTTCCGGGCAAGGTTATTAGCCTTGCCCCAAACTAAACCTTACACAGCAATGTAAAGTTGATAAAAGTACTCAGTAGATTGTTGAATATTATTTGGCTATAATCTGCTTAAGCTCCTCGATAGTATAGTGGTTAGTATACCCGCCTGTCACGCGGGAGACCGGGGTTCGATTCCCCGTCGGGGAGCCTCTGGCGCAAGAATAATGACCTTGCCCGGAAAAAAAAACAAATCATTATGTAAAATTTAACAAGCCTCAGGACTTGCTAAATAAGGCTAAGACCGCTTCCCGGTTGTAGTGCCGATTATGGTGATGGTGATAATCTGCTTAATCGTACACTTTTGAAATGGTCGAGACATGAGAACACCATTGGATGTTTGTCTATTTACTTATCGCTGGTTTATGTTTTACTTTTTTCCTCGCCTACTTTTTGCTGACATTTTTATTTTTAATATTTTGACTACCAATGAAGTGATACTCATTATATGTCGTATGAGGTGACGGGGCCCGGCTTAATTTGTTTTCCATATTTTTTCTTGAAATATCCTCAAACTAAATAGATTTTATAATATCCTTTTGGCGGTTTCCGGGTATCCGCCTATATCATAGCCCTAACATACTTAAATGTCGATGTATAGTACGATGAAAACAAAAAGGTACACTACTCATAACATATCATTCACACACACACACACATACACTTTTATAAACAATGATTAAAATACAACACGCCTTTTGTTTATAATAAAATTTTAATACAATAATATTTTGGATCAAGTTAATTATGTCAAAACACAACACGCCTTTTGTTTATAATAAAATTTTAATACAATAATATTTTGGATCAAATTAATTATGTCAAAACACACGAAATACTTTCAAATTAATAAAAACAAAAAATAAATAAAAATTATAAGATTCAGTTTATAAATTGTATCGAATCATTCTCAAATCACAATGCTCGACACGACAAGGTTTATACGGACAAAGTCTTTTATCAAAACTCCTTTATTTTCTTTGATATTGACAAGACCGTCTTTGCTGACAGTTAAATATCGACTCAATTTTGTATTTAAATATTAACAAAAATGACCGTCTTTGTTGACGTATAAGTCTTTTTTTCAGAGACTTGAAAATTCGATGACCTTCATAGGTGGAAAATGTTATAATTGTACGGTGACTTCAATTGCTCATACGAGCAATGGTTTTTAAAGAAAATATTGTACATTACTCATAACACATCATTCACACACACACATCCACGTTTATAAACAATGATTAAAACACAACCCGCCTTTTGTTTAAATTAAATCTCTATTACAATAATATTCTGGATCAAGTTAATTATGTCAAAATACAAGAAATACTTTCAAATTAATATAAAGAACAAAAAATTAAAATTATGAGGTTAAGTTTTTAAATTGTATCGAAGTCATTCTCAAATCACAACGTTCGACACGACAAGGGTTATAGGAGCAACGTCTTTTACCAAACTCCTTTATTTTCTTTGAAATCAACACTTACTGACAGTTTAATATCGAGTCAATTTAGTATTTAAATATTAACAAAAATGATCGTCTTTGTTGACGTGTAAGTCTTTTTTTCGGTGATTTGAAAGTTCTACGATCTTCATCTGTGTTATAATTATATGGTGACTTGAATTTGCCCAACGCTAATAACCTTGCCCGTAAAAATAAATTACTATGGAAAATTTAACAAACCCCGAGACTTGCTTAATAATGTCAAGAACGAATCCCGGTTGTAGTGCCGATGATGATGATGATTGAATTGTTCATACGAGCAACGTTCTATAACAAAACCCCTTTATTTTCTGTGAAATTAACACAACCGACTTTAATGACGATTTAATATCTACTCAATTTTATATTTAATTATCAACAAAAATAACTGTCTTCACTGACGGCATGAATCTTTTTCTCACCAACTTGAAAATTCAGCACTCTTCAATCCTAAAAAATATTATAATTATCTGGAGACGTAACTCTTTCAACCCGGAATGCCCTTATTAACCTTATCGCTGGGCCATGTGTAACGCAACAGGGTCGGAAGGCTTAAACCGTGTTTCCAAATGACCTTTAATACAAGGGCTCAAAAAACAAGTAGGCTACACTAAATGTGTCGGCACATCATTTGTTGTGATACAGGTCTTTACGATCACGAGCAATCACTACTATGAAATAAGGCATCATCGAGGATTATTGACCTTAAATTGTGTTTCCAAATGACCTTTAATACGAGGGTTACCTTTTATATTTCGGGATTAGAGAACAAAAACAAATATTGATCATCGAAAATCACGTTATTGTTTTTCAAAATATTCCCCATGAAGATCTATACACTTTTGCATGCGTTTGAACCAATTGTCGAAGAACTTTTGCCACTCTGATTGAGGTATCTCCAACACATGCATTCTGAATGCAGCAACCGCTTCTTCAGGTGTCGAAAAACGTTGACCTCTCAGTTTGTTTTTTACGTACGGGAATAAAAAGAAGTCATTTGGTGCCAAGTCAGGACTATACGGCGGATGACCCATCAAACCGATGTTTTGGGTGCTCAAAAATGCATTTGTCGCAGCCGATGTGTGAGAGCTCGCATTGTCGTGGTGAAGAGTGATCCGTCTTCGGTGGTTGGTTTTCCTGATTTCTTGGAATACAACTGGCAAACAAATGGTTGTGTACCACTCAGAATTGACTGTTCTGCGTTGCTCTAGTGGTACGGTTGCGACATGTCCAGTTTTTCCGAAAAAACAGGCGACCATTTGCTTGGAAGTGCTTCGTGCGCGAACAACTTTTGTTGGATTTGGCTCATCTTGAAACTTCCAGACAGTCGACTGCTGTTTACTTTCGGGTTCATACGCGTAAATCCACGATTCATCACCTGTCACGATGTCATCGACGTGTTTCGAAGCACCGCGACCGTATTTTTTGAGTATTTCTTTCGACCAATTGACACGAGCCTTTTTTTGGGCGATTGACAAATTGTGGGGGATCCAACGCGAACAATTTTTTTTGACAGTCAAATGTTTATGCAATATTGAATGTATGCTGGTCCCACTAACGCCTAAGGGTGTCTCAATCTCACGATAGGTCACATGACGATCTTCCAATATCAATTCGGGCACAGCATCAATGGCTTTCGGAACAACAACTGATTTTGGACGACCTTCACGAAATTCATCTTGGAGTGAACTACGACCACGATTGAATTCACCATACCATCGATAAACACTGGTCCTTGATGGAGCTTCATCGCCAAAAATTGAATTAAGTTCATCCATGCACTGTTGCTGAGTTAATCCACGCCGAAAGTTGTAAAAAATAATCGCACGAAAATGTTGACGATTTAATTCCATTTTTGGGCCGAGATGAATCTTTTAAGTTACTGTAAACAACACAAATAGCGCTCGTATGTCAAAACGTTCTGAGTGCGTATAACCTCAAAAATGTCCAACTTTACGACAGAGCTGTCAATTGCCGGATTGCAACACTAGGGTTGCCAAATCCCGAAACATAAGAGGCGACCCTCGTACAAGGGTTCAAAAAACAAGTAGGCTACACTAAATGTGTCGGCACATCAATTGTTGTGATACAGGTCTTTACGATCACGAGCAATCACTACTATGAAATAAGGCATCATCGAGGATTATTGACCAATTTATATTAAACTTTATTATGTGTTTGAGGGTACAAATATCAGGAATTTAAAAGTTGGATGTAAGAGTTTACATTAAGTACTTTCGCGTATGGGCAGAGTGACCCGGGGAGGAAGATATTTAAGGGTTTTGAGAGGGGTAACAAGAAAGAAGAAAGGAAATTCATTATTTAGCATAGTAACTTATCTTGCATTGGTAAGGGCGAAACTCTCGTGTTACTGCAACAGCTCGACACAAAAAATCGATATCAATACGAAAAATATTACAATCTTGGACTGAATCAATTGTGAATACCAAAAAGTATTGTTTTTTTTTTTAACAACAGATCGGCTCTTTACTAAAGTTATTTACGGCCTTAACTTAATTCATGAATTTACTTATAATTCTTGATGCAAACGTTTTTTTAATAGTCCAGCTCTTCACTTAAAATATGTACAGCCGTGGATCAAATAATAAATTTAATATCTGATGCATAAGTGTTTCTCGACGGAAAAAAAAACGATTGAAAACAGTTGTTGATGTTTGTTATTTCTTCTCAGTTTTCTTTTTCTCTTATATGTAAGTTTTTCATTGCGCCCCATCATATAAAAATCATACCTTGCCAATGAACCGAGCTTCACTCCAACACAACGTATTTGTAGAATTATTAAGTGTCAGTACCTGCTGTATTAAACATATTTCTTTTTTATTAAATTGAAAACAAATATAAAAAAAAATTAAAACTAAGAATATAATTATATAAGTTAAGCAAATCAAACTAATGTAGAAATTGCAAGAGCTTCTTAAGGACAAAGCCTACTCTAGCCACAAATCAAAAACAAAAGCAACACATAATTATGTACCATAGGATCGATATTGTATACAGTAACGCTAATATTTATGTAGACACCGAGAAGACGGAATCACAATATATATATACACAAAATCGATATTTATGATATTTGCTAGGACATATATTTTGCCAGAAGCAGCTTAAACCTAATAGATAGATGTACTCACGCCCACACTCAAAATACATGAAAACTACCACACATGCCGTACTAGGTTATACTCGTATTTGCTCAATTTCCTTATCGTAAGTGCTACTACTTTTGTGTTTTTATAAAACTTTAATGTTCTAACTAATGATGAGTTGTTAAATAGTCCGTAACGAAAGTAATTTAGTCGTAAAAACGATTTAGACTTATGTCCAACGATGTTTTTGATTATTTGAAAAAGAAAACAATACTAAATGGGCCTAAAGTTTAAAAAACAAAAAGAAACTAAAACAAATGTATCTATAAGTGTGTGTCTGTTTCTTTTATTATTGTTACTAAAAAGCTAAAGAACAAAATCAGAAAATGCGAAAATAAAGGGAGTCGTAATGTGTGTTTTATTGTCCTTAAATATTTGCTTTTATTCACTAAGAGTCCTTAATTAGGAGCAAAGATATAGAGGAAAAATAATACAGATTGTTTTTTTGTAATTTAGGATGTCTGTAAGTACGAGTGTGTACCGTGTAATCAAAAGAATTCGTCACCCTAGTTACGGATGTCATGTCACCTTAAGGTATAATTTACTGCACATACTTTGTTGTCAAGGATAATTTATGTTATTACTCGTGATTTAGATGGTTGAGCGAATTCGTTTCCTTATTCTACGTGCACGGAAGTACTTCCTGTTTCCCATTCAGGGTCCCTCTTCCCCTTCAGAGAGAGTGTAATTTGCGAACATTGACAAGTTAATCCGAAAAGGTTTAACAAATTACGGCACAGAGGAGTCTCGATGGGCGGCTAAGTATCCTTTTTCCAAGTTTTGTGCTTCTAAATTGATGCCAGGAAAAAAAAAACCCGAACTCAAGCGAAGAAGAACAAATTAATGAGAAGAAATTTAGTAAAGTTTGCTCCGAAAGTAAACGAGGAGAAAAGAGGATTACCATTCTGTCCTCCCGCACTCAGTCCCTTTTCATATGTGCCCATGGTTTTTGTTCTGTTCGTATACTTCATCTGATCTTTTTTTCTTTGCGTTTTCAAGGATAAAATAAACGAATATAATATTTCATTTAAGTTGCAAAGAGTAAAAGCAGATTGGTATAGTCGATCCTTTAGACTTATCCTTTTCATTCGTTGAATTGATTTTCGATTTGAAAAGTTATTCACTTGAAACTTTTAATGGATGTGAAAGAGATACTTTCGATTCCTTCAATTCGTTTTTCACCGTTACACAAACAATAACACAATGGACTTAAGAACTGAATCCTCGAACCGGATTCGATTCATTCCATTATGTGGTCAAACTCTGATTGATACTACAAATATGTGTCCAATCAGGAAAACACTTAGTTCGATCCCTGGCGCATTTTAGTTTATGACTTGCCCATCTTCTTCACCCACCTAGATGTCGCTGCGTTCTGTACTTGGTATTTAAACAAATTTTGATAAAAAATTGTTCTAAAAGTCTCTGCATACAAACGAGAAAAAGCAGAAGATTGAAAAAAATCCGTGTAAGGACAACGTATCTTCTTTGGTGTTCCTTTAACGAAATTGTTTTTGGTAACCTGCTAAATATTCATTTTGTTTGGTATTTGTGTTGCTCTTGCTTATGGTAATCCGGAAGACTCCTGAATTTTTAGGATATCCAACACACACGAAGACCAAATTGCGTGAGATAGTCGAATTTGGTGGAGCTCCTTTTGTGAAGTACAATGCTTTTTACGTTATCTGAAGACGGTTAATTTACTTGCAAGTTCATAAAAAGGGATAAATACAAAGGAATAGGTTCCTCATTTGCCAGGGGCAATTTCGGCGTTTTAATTTTAAGGCTTTCAGGTGCTATTATATTATCTACTTTATGCGTGCCAAGTGCCTTATATACCCTGTATATAAACGAAGAGAATGCCAGTCAGGTTTTTACTCAATCCCGAAGGATTAATTGGATTTATCTGAACTCTTTTAGGAAACCTGGTCTTAGGTGAAGGAGCTGTAGACCTATCAGCACAAAGTGCTTCTCGGTTCGTTGAATATGTAATATACTCTGATGTTAGATAATTAAAGTTGCTGACGGCTTTGATTTAACGATTTTCTTTTACTGAGTCCTGAGTCCTTGTAAAAATGAGTACGCATACCTTTTTTCGGTTCAATAAAATAAGTGAGTCCCCGAAGTTTGGGTCAATGTTAAAGGTACACACGAATACCTTAGATGGCGGATTTATTTGAACAAAGTTCAGGGCGGAAAAACTTTTCTTTACGATAATTATCCTCCCTACGCTTACGTTTCATAAAATTTACATCTTTTTTACATAACTAGGATGAGCCAACCCTGGATTTGTTTAATCATCAGGTATTCTGCCTCATGCGACACTAAACAAAATGAGCAGAAAGAATAAAGTAGTGAAGTGAAAACGGAAAGAATGAGACGACACGTCACCAAAGTGTACAAACAATAAAAATGATAAAGAACTGAAGTAATAGAAACCCATCAGGAGGAATATATAGAAGCAGGAAAAAAATGGAAGGAGCAAAATAAAATAACTATCACAATGGTATTAAAAGTAAGTCTTACGAATAGAAATAAGGGAAATAAAAGAAACAAAATAGAGCAAATAAAAATAGTATAGTAGAACCATTGTTGAATAAATTGCGTTTGATTGAGTACTCGCTGTTTCTTTTACTTTGTCTCATTGGACTTAATCATCACACCGTGAGCAGACTGATTTTTGAAATGAATGCCAATGGGGAAGATATATCTTTTGCGGAAAAACACACTTCTGTTATACAACATACTTTACTAATTAGGAGTAATAGGGTTGACATTAATTACATTTGGTGACCGAATCAACTCGTGTAATGACTGGTATCGTAGACAGATAGTTATGCATTGGAATACCATTCAAAGAGAATGTATTAGTCAGTGTGATAACATACCTCGTAGCGGACACTACAGCTGCACGTCAAGGGGAGTTTTGTGCTCTCTTCTTAAACCGATCTATAAGATAGTCTCTCGAAACAAAAGTTTTACAAACTGTTGTAAGTTATCTTGAGTGACATAAATAAAGTGCTACTGCTTCACAGTCACAAGAACAGTCAAAACAAAATTAATATACATGGATGGTTCCGACCTCAACCTGTAGATAGCAGCACTCGTCAATAAAAGCATCTTTTGACAGTGACATCAAAATTTCAGCCATTTTGGACAGGTAGTTTTTATTTGACAGTCGTTTGAGTGAGTCGATGTGAGTGTTTCTGTGAAAATGGACAAAATTGAGCATCGATTTGTCATTCAATTTTTGTTTTTGAAAGACAATACGCCTACGCAAATCAAAGATGACTTGGACTCTGTTTATGGTGACTCTGCACCATCATTTACGGCAGTAAAATTTTGGGCAGCTGAATTTAAACGTGGCCGTAAGAGCTTGGGAGACGATGAATGTTCGGGAGGTCCAAAAAGTGCAATAACTGACGATAGCATCGCTAAAGTTCACCAAATGGTGCTAGACGACCACCGAATTAAAGTGAGGGAGATAGCGGAGGCTATGAAAATGTCAAAAGAACGTGTTTGTCACATATTAAATCAAGATTTAGGCATGAGAAGACTGTTCGCGCGTTGGGTGCTGCGTTTGGTCACGTTAGACCAAAAACGTGTTCGAATGAACATTTCCAACGCTCTGTTGACGCAGTTTAGGGGCAATAAATCCGAGTTTTGGCGCCGATCAATTACTGTCGATGAAACTTGGACGCTCGAAATAAAAATACAGTCAAAACAGTGGATTGCAAGGGGGAAATCGGCTCCAAAAAAAAGCAAAACCTGTTTTTTCCGGCTGGAAAAATGATGTCGACTGTTTTTTGGGATAGTCATGGAGTTATGTTAATCGCTTATCTTCAAAAAGGAAAAACCATTACAGGAGGATACTACGCATTATTAGTTGACTAACCGAAGAAATTACGTAAAAACGGCCACATTTGCAGAAAAAGAAAATCCTGTTTCACCAAGACAACGCGCCGTCATACTCAGCGGTTGCCATGGCGAAAATCCACGAATTACGGTTTGAACTGCTTGACCATCCGCCTTACGCACCAGATGTTGATATATTTTTTGTCCACTTTACTTTGTACATTACACACACTTTAAATAAAACACTGTTTGTTCTTTATTTCTTACTTCATTAATCTTTATTTTTACTTAACTGGAACATATATTACTCATTGTTTGAATTTGCTCAGATGACACACTGTACCCCTGTAACTCGAACAACATCAATTTTTTTTAACTTATTGTATAGCATATACTAGTCATGTCCTTTTAATTTTCTAAGTCGACACACTGTACCCCTGTAGCTCGAACAACATTAATTTTTTTTTAACTTATTGTATAGCATATGCTAGTCATGTCCTTTTAATTTTCTAAGTCGACACACTGTACCACTTTAACTCGTACAACATTAATTTTTTTTTAACTTATTGTATAGCATATGCTAGTCATGTCCTTTTAATTTTCTAAGTCGACACACTGTACCACTTTAACTCGTACAACATTAATATTTCTTTTAACTTATTGTATAACATATACTAGTCATGTCCTTGTAATTTTCTAAGTCGACACACTGTACCACTTTAAGTCGAACCGCATACTGACCGTCTCGGCCAAAAATCAGAAACCGACTCCGTTATCTCACCGTCTCGGTCGAGATTCAAAATACAACTATCTCTAGTAGTTTTCTCATTTCTTTTTCTTTGGATCGAAATTTTTGTTTCCTCCGGCAGATAAAAGGGTCTCTCCTTTGTCCCGCCTGATCCACTTTGCGGTATATCAAACACAAAAGAAAAATCAATAGTGCATCGTGTTAATGAACATTTCTGATTCCCTTTTTTTGTGTTGTTATGGTTTAGGCGAACGTGCAGTTGATTTTATGATGCCTGTTGTTTTCTTTAGCCGAATGGGCAAGGATCTCTTCCATAGGGAATCGATAAGAAATACAAGGAGGAAAATCAATAGTGAATCGTGCTAATGCACCGTTATGATTCTCTATGTTGTTATTGTTTAGGCGAACGGTGCAGTTCATTTTATGGTGCCTGTTTATTTCTTTAGCCGAATCGGCAAGGATCTCTTCCGTGGGGAATCGATAAAAAACACAAAGAGGAAAATCAATAGTGAATCGTGCTAATGCACCTTTGTGATTCTCTATGTTGTTACTGTTTGGGCGAACGTGCAGTTCATTTTATGGTGCCTGTTATTTGTTCTAGGCGAATGGGCAAGGATGTTCCTTGTGGGAAAATCGTTTGGGTAAACAAACCTTTGAAGGATCATAAAATTGCAGACGTGCAATTTATGATTCTCAACAACTTTACTTGAAAGTTGGTCATCTGGTCCACAGATTTGGATCCAGGGGATTCTGTGTGTTGAACATATGGTTCGTTCTTTCACGTCTTGGATTCAACTTAAATTAAATATGGGCAAATTGAACGTGCACTTCAATTTGTTTGCTATTGTATTGATATCGCGATATTTACTGTATGCGCGATTAATGGTGGAGCTTAGCTCCAAAGAGGTAGGTTTTATGGGATAGGTGGTTGTGGCCGTAACACAGATCTAGCCCCAAGCGACTTCTTTTTGTTCCCTAATCTAAAAATTGCGCTCGGGGGACAGAGATTTTCGTGAAATGAGGAGGCAATCACCATCGTGAACAGTTATTTAACAGAGAAAAACGCCGAGTACTATTTGGACGGGTTAGAGAGATGGGACCATCGCTAGGAGAAGTGTGTAAAGTTACAAGGAGATTATGTAGAAAAATAAAAAAAAATTAAGAAAAAAATTGTTGTATATTTGTTAGGTCGGAAACTTTTCAGCCCACCCTCGTATATGGAAACAATCAAGTAAAAGAGAACGAATACGCCAAAAAAACAGTAACATGATGTGTTGTGACAATTAAAACAAAGAACATCAAAAACAAACAAACAAAACAAATAATAAAGACGATAATTCAACATTTTCAATATTCAACACAGTGCATAAAATAAAATTAAAATAAAAGTGCGTAAAAAATCACTTCAGTGATGGGTGAAAAACAAAATAATAACTAATTAAAATATATCACCTCGGTCGCAAACGTTAAAAATAAAACTTACTACATATTTCACGTTAAGCAATTGATATTTAAATTATCATTTAGCGTGACTGTAAGGTGACTGATTCTTAATGGTTGTTCGAGTTCGAGTGCAGCTTACTGAGAAAGTGAATTGTGTCGATATTCGCACAGGGAAGCAAGTCACCTCTGTTTCTTTTTTTTTTTTTAATAAAAACAAACCGGAAAGTACCAGCATGAACACAGACGACGAAAATCACGCAACAACAAACAAAAGGAAAGGCGCTCCGAAAAATTGGAGAAAAAGGGACAGCAAATTGAGGTGGGCAGTGAGCTCCTCTCCCCCTCCAACTTTAACTTGTAAGAGGCAAATAATGCACTCGCTTCTCTTTCATCGTTAGAGTCTGAGTATGAAGAAGGGGAGATAAGCGAATTGGAAGCGAAACTTGCGGTTGCAAGAGCACGGCTAAAAAAGAGACGCCGGAAAAAAATATAGCGGCGCTCGAACAGCAAAAACCACCCAACAACAACAAAAGCCGAAGTCAAAAGTCGGCCAACAGCAAAAGCAGCTACCAACACAAAATTGCCACCAACAACAGCAAGCAACACAACAGCAGAAAATTAACAACAAAATAATGATGCCACCAATCAACACCATCGCGATTGATTGTAAGGAATTGGTAAGTCTGTGTAGGTAATAATTTAATAACTAAAAGACTGGCAGGTAACAGGCATGCCATTCAAACCTATACGGTGGCAGACCACGACAAAATTAAAGAGGTTTTAAAAAGAGCCACCGCGGAATTTTACTCGTTCACGCTGAAACAAACAAAGAGCATAACAGTTCTATTACAGGCCGTCGACCCTGAAATGGAACCGGAGGCTCTGTTCGAAACGCTTCAAAAGCTGAAGCACGAAAATCTCGACTTTACCGCGGTAAAATCGTTCACCACAAGATCTAATGAATATCTTAATTATCTCCAAACGGAGTGTACATTTTCTTTTTCGCCCAGAGAAGTTGTTTTGGATTCCCGTACGAAACTAAACTTTGTTTTGTTGACCGGAGATTTTTTTTACATACTCAGTAAAAAGTTGTTTGTCGTCCGGAGAATATTATTTTATATAGAATAATAGAAACTTCTCTCTAAAGAGATAAACCAATATCGCTGATTCAGCACTTTGACACACTATTAGAAAACCACTCACCACAACCAAGCCAAGAAGGGAAAACCGGAAGCTACCCTTCGTTTTTGTGCAATTATCACCGAGCAGCAGAATTGGTGGTCTAAGAAAAATAACAGTGCTGGATCATCAAATTGTCACATGATACAAATTTAAAAAAGGCAGAGACATCCTGCAATGTGTTTCCGCTGCCAAAGGTTTGGTCACGCAGCGGCTAACTGTGAAATACAGCATCGTTGCGTAAACTGCGGACAGGACCATAAGGCAGAAGAATGCCCACTGGGGAAAGAAAGGGTAAAAGACAAAACCCTTCTAAAGTGTGCAGTGTGTCGGAATGAGGGGCATCCCGCTAACTACCGAGGATATCCTAAATTCCGAGAAGTAATGTCGAGAAGTGTGACTTGGCAAAAACAAAAAACAGAGACAACTCGAACAACAATGCCCGTAACGCCGCAGCGGTCGTATGGGCAAATTGTGGCCGGGGGGAGAACACCAAATCAGGCTACAACACTGGTAGTCACAAATACTCCCACACAGACTGAAACAATATCGCAAGCAGACGTATTCACAATCCTGCTCAATCTACAGAAACAGATGACACAGCTGCAAAGTCAAATAAACGAGATCTACTCGCACTTGCCCAGTCTAAATAAAAATTCAATATAAACCCTCTAACCAAAACATGAACCAAAGCTCTTGTCGTTAATGTAAATTCTCTAATAAGAACTAAGAGATGAGCCAATCTTTTCAACCTGTTGCGAGATGAACAGCCTGATGTACTTCTGGCGGGGGAAACAAAGTTAAACCAGAAGCATAAGATAAGGCAAAAAAACCACGATATTATACGAAGACATCGACCTAACTCCTCTCAAGGGGGAGGTGGCGCAATCTTTATTATAAAAGGAATCCGTCATAAAGTTATATACAGTGGAGAAGTGCGCAGGTTCCGAGTGCTGGAAGTCTGTATCGTACACATACCCCTTCAGCAAGGAAGGGGTTTGTATGCGATTGCGGTCTATGCACCTGAGGATCACCAACATAACCTATTTATAGCGGAGCTCGAGACACTCTTTCGATGCTTACAGTTGCACTTGTACAAAAACTATTTTATCCTAGGTGGAGATATGAACGCCAAGCATAAAAATTTGGGAAACTATATACCTAATGTCAGAGGAAATCAGTTGGCTGGCTAGTTAGATCAGTATCATATTGAATATAGAACCGACCTGCTAGATACGGAATATCCATCGATCCCCAGAAGTAGATCGTTCTTAGATATCCTGACTCACGAGTGAGACTACTTAACGCCAACAGACGAAACATAAACTGTTTACGGACAATTGACTACGACAGTGACCACTGGGCATTCGCGGCAATGCATTACCAAAATTCCCCGAAAGAATTCTTTAAATTATACATGCATCATTAAAGCAGAAAACCTTATCGGCACCCCGGTTGCCAAGCAATTCGGTTGCACACGTGCACACCACATTTTCCTGGCAATCCCCATGGCCTCGGCAACCTTTTTGTCCAACCGACAAAGCAAATATACGCATCTAGCGTCTAGTGGCCATAAATCGAATTCATCCACATATAAACGTGCATACAAAAATTCGATCCCTTACGTTCAGCAAAATATGGTACACAATCACCCATTGTATACATAAATTGCTCTTAGCATCATTTACCTAATTGAAACGCGGCCTATTTACGCAGCTGCACCATGCATCTATGGCATGAATAATGTCCTTTGTTATCTTATCTTTTCTCGATTTCGTTTCCCATGACCTTCGGTACAGAGGCTGTGGGGGTTCTCTACACCACATGGAGACCCAACCCACAATTCCAACCAACCTCGACCGCTAATAGCGCCTCACCTTAATCCAACTCCCCATGCAAAATCTGCAAGCGCATCCATCCCGAACTTGCAAGAATCCATTTCCCAATATACAATGAAAAGCATTTCCCAAAACTTACAACAGAATACAATTCAATAGAATACATTCTAAATCATCTCCCTCAATTACAACACCCCACACATAATTTTTCCCAAAACCGCTTCGGTCAATTCTTTACTTAAGTTATATTCCTTCCTTACGACCAAGCAGTCTTATTTTCCCAGGAAATTCGTATGCTGTAATAAAACGCATATTCAAACCTACAACGAAATATTAATCATCACCATCAACTATGCCGAGCCGCATACATTTTTCCTAAAGACCACCTCGGTTAACTTCCTATTTAAATTATATCCCCGCTTGCAACCAAACAATTCCAATTTCCCCCGAAAACCATTTCGGTTCCTATTCTACCTAAAAGATGTAAAACCAAATCAATTCCCTACAATCAAACCGCATGCATTTTTTCCAAAAACCACTTCGGTTCATTTCCTCCTTAAACTATACTTCTCTCTTCCAACTAAGCGGCAGCTAATTTTGCACGAAACGATCGCAACGATCAAGACCCTAGACCATACTTGGCTATGCCGCCGAAACCAATTTCCCAGTACACACTACCAACGAACCCAACTCAGCTTATACGGCGATGATTCTCCGGAACTAAATTCCCTACACAGGCATAGCAACCCTGTTCAAGTTCCTAGTAAGTGGCAGTGAGTTTATTTCAGCTATGACTCAACCGCCACGACACGATGAAAAGATTCTTGCCATTTAGTCAGTCGTCATCCAACTACCGACACGCGCACGTCGAGAGTCCCCCGATAACCGCCGCTCCCACGCGGGGTCACGCCGCCCCCGGGGTGTAAGCCAGTCGAGATCCAACCGCCACGAGGGCCACACCGCCGCCTGCAAGCATTTTGTTTAGTTTCAAATGTTTCCATCCGCTCAGTCGGTGTTGACGTAGTGTATTTCGGGAGTACGTTGTCAGTACGTGACGTGCCATTTGGCCACCCTATGTTTGGCAATCTTCGCGTATCAAACGGTCTTTTATAATATAGTGCGGCGCAACTCGGGTCACTGTTAGGAATATGGGGATTTACCCAACCACCAAGTGCCGAAACGTACAAATTTCACACAAACAATGTTTTGCGTAGTTATTGGATGTATCTAGGACATTTGTATATGTGCACAAGAATATGTGTGTAGAGAATTAATATTATTAATGGATAACTCATGTGATGGTTCAGATACTCGCCACTGTCAATAGCGAGGAAGACGAAAGAAAGATACAATAAAACGACAGTAATCCTGGATATTAACGGCATTAAAGATTCCCTTGATCACCTACTGGTTATTGTACCCGGTGCAAACAAAGATGTTTTAGTGTATTAAGCAAGCAAAAGTCACCCTGTATAGGACCACCATAATAAAAGCTATTCTACTGTGTTACCAATTACTGAGCGTGTTTTATTCCTTCTTCCCTTCGTCAGTGGTGTATCGTCATAGTTCATTATTCGCGGACAACGCATCTGCGCTCATTTTCCCTCCTCACTAGTATTGACATTGTCGGCGGAAGGTGGAGAGACAAGGAAAAGCGATATTTGTAGAGACACACCTTTCTACGATTCTAGAGACAGTTAATTCTATTCGGTTCCAAAAGAACGTGGCGACATAGGCGGTTTTACAGGTGCGGGAAATAGAAAAGTTGGAAGGAAGTCAACCAGGTGCCCGTGTCCTGGCGCATATACTTCATCACCCCCACAGGACACACTACGATCTATCAGCACTCTCGCTAAGATCAACCGGAGAGATCTTCTCCCATTATTCACTGGCCAAAAGGAAAATTTCATTTCCTCTTCACCACACAACCAAACTCACCCCGAATCGAATTGAGGGTTGAATCAAAAGTCGGAATTCAACCCTCGATGAGTCGCGTTTCAACCACCAACCAGGGCGAGTCGTCTTCCATCCCCTGTAGCGTCCGCACGGGAGTGCGTACGACCCGGGTCAAAATAAGTCGCTGCGCGTGGTGCTAAGTAAATGAACGAGTTTTCAGCATTCCGCAGTTACAATAAAATTCAAATCTAGAACAGTGTGTGGAGAGAGAATTTTGTGAAACGTGACAGTTTCCTTGGTCACTCTGATGAATGCAGTCTTGTACGTCCGCGATGATATAGTTTTTTTAAACTCTCTTAGACGTTATCTGTTAAATAAACTACAGGATAAAAAATAGTTTTGTGTCTTATCAGTGACCAGCATCCAAAAAATCTAACGTATATGTAATTGTGAAATTCACAGTGACTACTGTCTGCATTAGTATGTGCCGTATCTTGACGTTTCGCCTTTACTTGCTAATATTCTATAACTATGACGTTTTTAGTCAACCAAACAAGCAAACATTTAAAAATGTGAATTGTGTGTCAAACAAAGTATCCCCGTCAAATGAATATAATGACA
Organism: Microdon myrmicae; assembly: GCA_963931805.1. Taxonomy (NCBI): domain Eukaryota; kingdom Metazoa; phylum Arthropoda; class Insecta; order Diptera; family Syrphidae; genus Microdon; species Microdon myrmicae. The sequence continues at coordinate 237,754,991 of OZ007497.1, read as the reverse complement.
CTTGCGTTAATTAATAACAGTCCGCAGAAATCTGGTGAATTTGCAAAAATAAAATAATAAACCGGAACAATAAAGAAACTATTTACAAATAAACAGTGTGTTTTATTTTCTGTGCTGTGTCCGCTCGGTCGCGAACATCGACCATCGTTTTATTCTCCCTTGCGTTGGTGAATAGTGTCCGGGTGAGCAAATCGATGGGGATAGAAATGAACCAGGGTCCGTGCTGGCAGCATAATTCTTCCCCCACAAAACTACACAATAGTTAGGTAATGTTTAGCTTGGAGCATCTGCGTAGGACCAGTAAGTTATAATACAAGATAATTCAGCTATAATTTAAGCATTTTTTGTCCAGCATACAATTTAGAATCTAAGAATATAAAACGAAATAAAAAATGTTGCAGAAATGAAATAAAATGTATTAGATTCATCTGTATTGGTTCCCGATCGATGCGATAACTCTCGATGGCAGTATGTACTCTAACGAAAAAAAAACCGTGACCCTCGGTCCATTACCATCGAAACCAACATCAGTGATGACCAACCGTGATGTAAACAATCATCTCTTTTTTCGGAGATTTGAGTACATTGATTTCGGTCCAAAAAAACTGGAGAGGTGTTTGGTTATGTGTAAATTATTTGTTTATCTACACGATGCTTTCATGTCGTTTTTAGGATCTCAGTTACTCGATATGGGTTTGAAGGTAGTTTTTAGGTTGGCATCAGCAAGAATGCGGGTTCCATAAAAACACCACCGATGTCGAAGACAAAACACTAATCGTGCGGGAAACGATGGCGGAAACAGAAACACTTACTAAGTCATTTTATTAATGTGTCCAAAAACTCCGCTGCGTGTCACTGAAACCGTTCTTCAAAGGAAAGGAAAATTAAAACTCCGTAGTTTGTATGGTGATGATTTTTTATTGGTATCGGCGAATATCCTTAAGAACACTGATTACGAAAGTTACATAAAATTTGACACTGTGGTACACTAACACACTGCTACTAGTTCCAAGTTCACACACATTGCAATCGTACTCCTGAATTAAACTTTTAATGACAAACTTGAGGCGATTTCACCAGTCGTAAATGACTTCATTTATATCACCGATCGGACTTACTACAATTTTGACTCGAGAATTATAACAGTTGTAAGTAATTCAATTGATCAACAGATCCGGTGTTAAACACCGACTCAACTGGCGAACAAACTCAACTCCGCGAGCAACAGGTTATCTGGTGGTCACATGTAGGGAGATACGAGGGTTGCCTCTTATGTTTCGGGATTTGGCAACCTTAGTGTTGCAGTCCGGCAATTGACAGCTCTGTCGTAAAGTTGGACATTTTTGAGGTTATACGCACTCAGAACGTTTTGACATACGAGCGCTATTTGTGTTGTTTACAGTAACTTAAAAGATTCATCTCGGCCCAAAAATGGAATTAAATCGTCAACATTTCCGTGCGATTATATTTTACAACTTTCGGCGTGGATTAACTCAGCAACAGTGCATGGATGAACTTAATTCAATTTTTGGCGAGAAAGCTCCATCAAGGACCAGTGTTTATCGATGGTATGGTGAATTCAATCGTGGTCGTAGTTCACTCCAAGATGAATTTCGTGAAGGTCGTCCAAAATTAGTTGTTGTTCCGAAAACCATTGATGCTGTGCGCGAACTGATATTGGAAGATCGTCATGTGACCTATTGTGAAATTGAGACAACCTTAGGCGTTAGTGGGACCAGCATACATTCAATATTGCATAAACATTTGACTGTCAAAAAAATTTGTTCGTGTTGGATCCCACACAATTTGTCAATCGCCCAAAAAAAGGCTCGTGTCAATTGGCCGAAAGAAATGCTCAAAAAATACGGTCGCGGTGCTTCGAAACACGTCTATGGCATCGTGACAGGTGATGAATCGTGGATTTACGCGTATGAGCCCGAAAGTAAACAGCAGTCGACTGAAAAAGACAATGTCTGGGTGTTTCAAGATGAGCCAAATCCAACAAAAGTTGTTCGCGCACGAAGCACTTCCAAGCAAATGGTCGCCTGTTTTTTCGGAAAAACTGGACATGTCGCAACCGTACCACTAGAACAACGCAGAACAGTCAATTCTGAGTGGTACACAACCATTTGTTTGCCAGTTGTCTTCCAAGAAATCAGGAAAACCAACCGCCGAAGACGGATCACACTTCACCACGACAATGCGAGCTCTCACACATCGGCTGCGACAACTGCATTTTTGAGCACCCAAAACATCGATTTGATGGGTCATCCGCCGTATGGTCCTGACTTGGCACCGAATGACTTCTTTTCTTTTTTATTCCCGTACGTAAAAAACAAACTGAGAGGTCAACGTTTTTCGACACCTGAAGAAGCGGTTGCTGCATTCAGAATACATGTGTTGGAGATACCTCAATCAGAGTGGCAAAAGAGCTTCGACAATTGGTTCAAACGAATGCAAAAGTGTATAGATCTTCATGGGGAATATTTTGAAAAACAATAAAGTGATTTTCGATGATCAATATTTGTTTTTGTTCTCTAATCCCGAAATATAAAAGGCAATCCTCGTAATCATCTTGCAGCGTTAATTATCTCAACCGTCGATAGGTTCCTCTTAGTGGGAAGAAAGAGTTGATGGAGTTTCCTGTTCAATGTGACATTGAAGTTGTCCTAATGTGTGCGCCCATAATCGGTTATGTGTTGATATGAGCCCGCGATGCTCGATAGCTGCCAATGAACGTGGTCACAGGGTTGTGGTATGTCGTATCCTTCTTACTTAATCTAAAGATGCCCGAACCGGTATTGATTTATTCGAATGTGTATACTGTTTTTTTTTCTTAAAATGTATATGCCTTAACTTTTGCTACTGAGAGAGCACCTAAAAAAAAAACATGTCGGAAGTGGGACAATGTTGCCGCTCAATCGGCAGTTGACATTCATCAATTAAATCTACGTATCAAGCCACCCATTACCACCAATCTATCAAATATAATGACTTCTGCAGGAAAAATATGTCGACTACACCACCATACTTAGGCTTAACAAGGATGATGGTTAATCAATTTGATTCCTTTATTAAACGAAGCTTAACTTCTTTGTTTTGTTTTTTTTAAATAAAATTTAATCAAATCACTCTAACCATTTTTTTACTATAAATTTATTCATCTTACACAGCAAGTAAGTTTTATAAAAATAACACAATTTCGAGTAAAGCAAATAATAAATAAACGCAATTCTTAACTGAAACGCCTTCAGTAGCATCCGTTTTCCATAATTAGAGGCTTAATGGACTGATTCGCTGTAATAGAGGCTCCCTACATATTATCCATCAGCATCCCAAGCAGCTTATCCACGTTAAACAAGGGAGAACAACGCTGGTATCTAAAATCGTGGATGGCTCTCAATTGACCTTGCCAATAGCCTTGCACTGTGGCATTTGCATCCATCACACACGTAATCTTGCACATAGTAGCTCATCATGTCGATAAGTGTTTTCACTAGATTCGTGAGCGGATCGTAGACGAGGTAGAGAAGTAGTAGACTAAAAAGTCGACGAAAACCTGCACGCGATAGAAAAAGACTTGGGGCCGTTGACTTGACGAGCCCTGGGACACTCGCTGCTAAATTTAAACACGAGGAATTCATTGCCAGTATCATGTGGAAACATAGCTCTTGTTTCAGTTTGTATTATAGCCGCCGATGTGTCTAGGGGCCTGCCAATGGAGCACCCAACTGCACAGGAGGTGCATAAGAAATTCCTGGAAATCCATCACTAAGTCAAATCACTACTTGAACTTCCTAAGAATACACTCGAACCCAATTGTTTTTGTAATGGGAGGATCACGACAATCTGCTTCACCTGGGCTGAGCGCGCTCCCAGGTCAGTTAACCTAGAAAAAAATCGAGTAGAAGAGAAAAAGTTCCCTTTGGTTCTCCCCTGCTTAGGATTTTGATTACACCACAAAGAATAGTCACATAAGGTGGGCTCGTCAGGTGCAACGTATTTTCTTAAGAAGTTTATATAGTATAACAGGGCATGGCAAATGTGGGAAGGGGCTCACCTTCAAGCTCGACTAAGGGTACCAAATTCGTAAGAAAGAAACCTTGGACGAATACTATCGGCGAATTTTGTGATCGAAGTTGTACATTTAGGCAAACGAGGTTAATAATTGGCGCATGAACCTTCTATGTCATACGAACCTTTGAAAAAACTGAAAGGCATCATTCTACAATGTATTGACCACATCGATTAGAAACCTCGTGTACACGAGCACGGCAATTAACTAAATCAAAAGCCGGATGGTTTTTCACAATCTCTCCATTTGCTCCATTAGCTTTCAAGAAAATAATGTTCGAATCTAATAGTAAGTTTGTCAGGTACAAACACTTTCCGTACGGACGATTTAAAGCTTATAATGAGACGTGGTAATATTAGTTCAGTTGGTTTTCAGGTTCACTAGTTGATATGAAAGACAAGGTCAATGTTTTACCTGGCCACAAGTAGGAGTACATTCTAGACATTGTGTAATACTTTCTGGCGCCACCGAATCTGTAATGTGAAACTCACGTGAACCCAACGTCTGTTCAAACTAACAAAGTTGCTTCGGAGGAAAGTTCAGACTAAACTGAATTACCTTATGAGTGCGGTGGAGATGTCACACGACGTAACAAGGCAATGTACTTTTATAGAAAACAGAACCCTACAAAGGCAGTTTGTACAGCGTAGTCAGTATTTCGTCCCGGAATCAACCGCAAGTCATACAACACCAAACTTTATTGATAGTATCTTGTAAAATTTTATTCACGATTTTATTGAGTTCATTCACTTCATTAAGATTACAATAAAATACCAAGATCCCATTAATCTTAAATCCAGCTGTGTCTAGTTAACAAAGGATTTTAAGAGGGATTCTTAAATCGACTGTACCATAAAGATGTAGGGATTAGTATGTACACGAGAATTAGCTGTAAAATAATGATGAAATAATGATACTGATGTAAATCATTTCGTTTTAAGTTCATTAATATTGAATTCTTCTCTCCATCAATATATACTTATCAAACGATTGGAACGGAAAAATAAGTCCTAAAGTGATATACTCCCCACCACGCGGAATGTTTGGCGATATGTTCGGGAGAAATCTTTGACAATGTGCCAGACGTCTGGCCTAGACTGAATTTGATAGAAAGGTACCTATTGAGATGAAAAATGCTGGAGGAAAACTACTTCTACATTTGGATCTCCAGGGCGACTATCTCAGGGGGAACAGCATGCGAATAATTTGATAGCAAGCCAAATGGTGAACAAATCGCATCCGCGGAGTCGGGTCCGCTTATGAAATATTATCAACGTCAAACTAGTAACGGTATTTTGTAACATGAGACGACCCGGTTTCACTAATACGAATTTAATCGCCGTCCATCAATATTTACAAACAGAGAACCTAATATTCTAACCCTTGTCAACATATCTACCAGGTGTACCGGTGTGAAGTGAGCGCCAAGATACAAATGTATCGATAGGGAACGTTGGTTGTGAACGAGCCCTTATATTTTTTTTATTTGGTTGCTATGACATCTGTCAAACATATTCAGTATGCATCAAGTCATTGTACAAACAACATCACTTTTTCTAATCCTGTTAAAAATGTCAAATTTTGTACCAGAAAATGATGATTTGCGGAAAGCATTAATTTTTTGTTTTCATTTGGAGAAAAGTGCTGCAGAGTCGCATCGAATGCTTGTCGAGGCTTATGGTGATCTTGCTCTATCGGAAGCAACTTGCAAAAGATGGTTTAAGCGGTTCAGAGATAATGAATTTGATGTGCGAAATGAAGAACGTGGAAGACCACCAAAAAAGTTTGAAGCCGCCGAATTGCACGCAATATTGGATCAAGATGACACTTTAAGTCAAAAACAAATGGCACAAATGTTAAATGTTGTACAACAAACAATTCCTGACCCTTTAAAAGCTATAGGAAAGATTCGAAAGTGTGGAAACTGGGTGCCACATGAATTGAATGACAGGCAGATGGAAAGGCGAAACACCACATGTGAAACGTTGCTTATACGACACGAAAGGAAGTCAGTATTACATCGAATTGTGACTGGTGATGAAAAACGGATTTATTTTAAAATTCCTAATAGAAAAAAATCATGGATACATCCAGGAGAAGCGTCAACATCGACTGCAAAGCCTGATCGGTTCGGAAAAAGACAATGCTCTGTGTTTGGCGGGACCAGCAGGGGGTGGTGTATCATGAACTTCTAAAACCTGGCCAAACTGTTGATGCGCAACGCTATGAACCAGGTATTGATCGGAAAACGACCAGAATGGGCCACAAGACACGGAAAGGTAATTTTGTTGCATGATAATGCTCCGAGTCATACAGCAAAACCCGTCAAAGAAACAATAAAAGCTCTCGGCTGGGAAGTGTTTGCCTCAAAAGACGACCGGTTTTATTGTCAAATTCCCAGAAAGGTGGTCGAAACTGTAGAAAGCAATGGCCAATACTTCGAATAGAATGTTTTTAAATTTAATTTTCTTAATTTTACTTTACTAAAAAAACGCTCACTTTATACCGGTACTCCTGGTATGTTGCACAGGATGCCATTTAAACACGATTTGTTTTAAAAGTCTTTACCCTATCTTATTTCCCTTGTCATATTGACAGTTTGGGATATCGTTGATTTCAATCTACAAATTTAGCTAAAATATACTCGTCAAAAAATTAATTAAACATCGAATTGAATAAAATAAACAAGGGGAACACCTAAGGCACCAACAACTCATCTAGAGAGATTTCATCGCACCCCATGAGGATTCACTTAGTTTATAGGACTTTTGAAAGAGTATTTGAAACACTTGTGAAACACAAGAGCACCTCCATTCTCACCTCAGTGGAACATATTCGGTAGATCGTGCATGAATTTACACACGCGATATTTAAGTCATAGGACCTCAAATTTTCCGGTAATAAACATGGGAAACTCCAGCCTTTTAGAGAGAGATGGCGTATTCACTAAAAGTATGTGATCTTACTTTCTCAGCCAAAAGTGGCACAATTTCGCAATTTCTATGGCATATTGGAAGTTAGTTGAAGTTAGACTGTGGGGGTTCTTTAGGTATTCCCTTAGAACCACCCATTTCCGTAAATTACCCGCCTTCTACTTACCTGCAAATGAGCAGCGTAAGTTACTCCGCATTACCTCCCATCAGAAAACATATGTCCACGGCAAGAATATCATCTAGCCGTGACATCAAACTTTCACCTCGGGGCAGGCCTGCATCCAACGCATCATGCCCCGAAACCTAATTTGGTTACCTCATCAGGTAACCAGCATTTATCCATGAACATGTCAATGGGCAATGCTAAAAAGCATATTCTCATACATGTGCATGACATGTTCATCCTCACCACTTAAAGCAAACCTGCCATTAACAGCATCGAATTTTTCTGGTTCATAATACATGAACCATTTCATATCCCATATCGGCTCAACTTGTCATCAATAAACGATAAACACACGCTGGCCATCGTACTGTGGAGACAGCTGCAGCCGATATTCTTCCTACGGTCCATAATTGAACCATTGCTCCTATACCCTTGGGTTCGCAACACTTGTGACCAATTCCCTATTATCGGCTATCAACCGATCATGGGATTTGGGCATGAATATGATCGTTGTTTAGGCAATCATACCCACGCTCGGGCTCTTTGATGAGCCTTCTGGAAATCAAAGTAAACACACAGTACCTCACTGTGTTTGTTTTGCTTACCAACGCTGGTCCATGGTTCCCATGGGTGGCAAATTCCTCACCACCACATCCATGTACCAGCATATTAATCCAAATAAGATAACCATCCAGCCTGACCCTTTGCCACCGTCGGCAAGATTTATGTTGACTTAATGTCAACAAAATATCTTCCTTTCTAGAGCACCAGAGCCATACGGCTAAATCAAACACACCCCAAATCTTCGGTCGACCTATTGTCACCGAAGAATGTATCGCCTACAACGGCATTACATGAACACAGTGCCTGCAGCCCCTTTTTGCTCGCCCATTTGTTTGAACAGGTGTGCGTATCGTTCGTTGTCGATATGCAAGCTAAGGGGCATCGTACTTGTCCTATACGGACATATGGAAAATCCTCCCATTTAACTCCTTTTCGATCGCCCTTTGGCCGTCGCCAAGTTGAGCCTGTTCGCTCCTCCCACATCGATGTGATCCACCACCGTTGATTCTGGCGGATGTGGATTGCATCGAGGAGTCAGATTTCTATCACCACAGCGGGCAGTCGCACGCGCTTAGCGTTACATTTTTACCAGCCGCGTTACCAAGTATCCAGTTCGGTTTTAACACGGTCAGAATATGTGAGTTGGAGTGCAGTGTTACCTTTTTGCCACCTAGTCGAGAAATTCGTTTTGTTCGTTAAAGTGAACTTCACCAGACATTATCAAGGATCCTGAAGGAGTGCAGGCGCCGGATTAAGGAATTATATTGTTAACTCCTAGTCACCAGATTAGTGAATTATATTGTGAACTCCCAGTGTTATGCCCATATGCCGATGCCATAACAGAAATTTAAATAAAGAACACTTGATAACGAAATACTTGCGTGCCTATTTATTACTTTCGCTTGTTTGGAGTTGATTTATTTCGTGGCAAAATTTCAGAGAAGCCAATGGTAAGTGTTTGGGTGTTGAATTAAACTAGTGCCCATGTCTGGTATAATAACCAACCCCCACAAGACCATCATTTTAAAATATTCACCAACACCTAATCCAACAACAAAAAAAAAACCGAGAATACAAGTAGACATCAGCCGCGCCAGAGTCGGGGTTACACTGAACAGAATTGTTCTTCACAATTTAAAATTACAGCTATTGGTGGGAAAGGTGTATTACAGCACGCCCATCCTGATCTAAGACTCGTCTTCAAGTCTTTCTGGAATCCTTGGGTCGGGCGCGTCGATGTCCAGATCTCCTGGTTTCGCGTCGTCTGTTTCGCCCTCGGCATGGCACTTGTCACCAAAAGAGCCGCACCACCCCTTCATCCTGACTGAACTTTCCATGGACTCGAATTTCTTTTGGGTCCGTTGCATTCCTGGAACATCTCTCAAAACATATCCGCCATTTCCCAACATTTTCGCCACGATATCTACGTAGATATTCGGGCGCAAGGCTAATAACCTTGCCCTGAAAAACAAATTATTATGGACAATTTGACAAGTCTTGGATAAGCACCGGATACCGGTGGAGAGACTTGCTGAATAAGGCCAAAACCGGAGCCCGGTTGTACTGCCGATGCTGATGTTGATCTACGTAAATATAACTTAGTGTCTGTGTTCTTTCCACATCGTAGTCTAGCTACATACATACGAAATTATATTGCTTATCAGCTTTTGCCACAATATTCCTCAATAACGATGTTGACTCTATAGCGAACACTTTCACAGATACGCTTCTGCTTGCCATGCGAACCTTTATTCCACACAGGGTAAGAAGTATCAAATCCAAGAGAAGTATGTGGTTCGATTTCGGGTGCAGAGAAGTCATTACGTCTAAAGACTTGAGCTTCCGGTTGTATAAATCAAACAATACTGAGGAAAACCGGAAAAGATTTAAGAGAGCTATAAATGACTGCAACGCGTATATTCAACGCGCAATTTTCTTGCATGACCAGATAGTGAGACAAAAAATACTCAAAACTCGGTCTCCTCATCCATTCCATCGCTTATAGTCGATGACAGACCAGTCACCACTGCAATAGAGAAGGCGAATCTACTTGCTGCACATTTTGCAGCCTACTCGACGCTGGCTGATACCAAACCAGGTCCACCTCAACTTGAGCACAAGCAGCACACCATGAGCCAGATTCGCTCCCGAATTGTTGCCCGCACACTCAAGGAGCTAAACGAAAACAGATCCGCTGGTCCTGATGGCATTCCTCCAATTCTTTTGAGGATATGTTCCTCTACACTCTCTAAACCACTGCGGAAATTCATCCATTTGTCTTGTTCTACTGGCCGTTTCCCAACTAGATGGAACTCAACGAACATTCAGCCAATCCCCAAAAAAGGTGACAAATCATCCCTTTCTTCTTATCGACCCCTAGCACTAACTTATATTCTCTCCAAGGTAATGGAATCAGTTATCAACCGTCAACTTTCGAAATATCTGGAATCAAATGACCTCCTCAATGGCCGCCAATATGGCTTTCGTAGCAACAGGTCCAAGGGAGATCTGATGGCGTACCTTACTGAAAAGAGGAGCCATTCCATCCACTACTTCGGAGAAAGCAAGGTTGTTGCACTGGATATTTCAAAACCTTCGACAGAATTTGGCATCCAGCCCTTTTGTAAAATTACATTCATATGGAGTGGACAATTCCCTGATCCAATGGACAAGAGGCTGGGTGTTCAATTCCAGTGGTTCTTAATTGTATCAAATCTGTCTCCCATCAAATTAATGCAGGTGTTCCCCAAGGTTCGGTAGTCTCGCCCACTCTATTCCTCATCTTTATAAATGTTCTCTTGTCAATTACCCAAAACCCGATTCATTCGTTTGCTGATGATAGCACGTTGAATTTCTCATACTCATATGAATATTCCCGACCAAACTCCAAAAATGTCATTACCAACCAGCAGTTTATGCTTGATACATTGAATTCCGGCCTCAAAAAGATATTTCAATGGGGATAATCTAACCGAGTAGAGTTCAACGCCTTAAAAACTCAGTGCTTCCTCTTGTTGTCAAAGGCGATCCCCAAAGTAAATACACTGTCGATGAACAACACTTGCATCGACGAAGCCAAGGAATTATCAATCCTCGGCACTCGAATTAATTCGACTCTTAATTGAAATGACCAAATATTTGAAGCTGCAACAAATGCAGCCAAATGTATAGAGTTCCTTAAGGGATGGAAAAGATACTTCACTCCATCCAACCTGGCCACTATTTACAACGCCTATATTTGTCCCAAATTGGAGTTGTTCAGGCGCATCCAAAACTGCACTACACGTGCTGGATAGGATGCAAAAACGAGTAGTGAAACTTATTGGGTACTCAGCCGTATGTCGATCAATTCCGTCGTTAGAACACAGACGCAACGTATCATGCCTATCTCTTTTGTATAAGTATTACCACGGTCGTTACTCAACTGAACTTGCTGAATGTGTTCCGCCCCTTCAGACATTTTCCCGCGATACCAGTCAATCTGTGAATGCGTATCAGTTCACGTAGGAAGTGAATTTCAGGCCTACAAATAAACATAGTGGGGCATTCTTTAGCGAACCACACGAATGTGGAATGCTCTCCCTGATCATATGCTTCCTCGTCGTTGTGATGTCCAGACATTCAAGACCAATATACATCGGCGCCTCCTTTCCTTATCCACTTCCTCCCCATCCGCTCACACTATGCTCAGACATTTAAGGGTACTTCAAAATCCCCTTTTGTGTGCGCGTTAGTGTAAAAAAAAATGGAGTCGAAGGATTAGCCCCTGGACAAGTCCTTGGAGCGGCCAAGATCCTGTCCCAAAGTCAACCTATAACACCGAAATTAACCAGACCTGTCCTTCTAGGAAAATCTTAGATTAACAGGTCTATCAACACAAGCGCTAGGCGGGATAATTCCCTAGTGTAGCGGAGCAGCGATGGCTGGGTTCGCCCTTTTAGGAAAACCTTAGAGTGATGAGTCGACCATCCCTGACCGAGAAGTACACAGGAAAGGGGAAAATGGAGAAGGATGGGCGGTCCATGGAGTTGACTGCCTTCCCGTAGATCGAGCCCGCCCTCCTAGAAAGACCTTAGAGGGACGAGGCGTCGATCCCTACTACGACGTAAGAGTGCACCCATCGAGTTTTTACATGGAGCGGAAAACTGAAAAGCGGCTTCCTCCAAAAAATAAACTCATGACTTAGGGTTTCACAAAGCCATGGTGGAACTACACTACCAGTTTTCGCTGGGTCAACCCACCAAACCCTCCTAGGAATTACCTTAGAGAGACTTGCTGCGTTGCTCTGCGTGTGGAGCAAGTGAGACTCTAATTGCATGGCTGGCGTCACGCCTTTTATTGTCAGTTTAACGGTACTTGTTAACAAAATAGCTGTCGTATCGAACATATCATATAAATTTTCGAACTTAAACTATGCTTTCGAATATATAAGCTTTCGAACATAAAAAACTTCGAAAGCTTTCTTTTTTAATTTAAAATTTTAAAATATAAATTGTCCTTAATGGTCACATGTCATAAATGAATTCAATTTCTAAGAAACGAACTTATTAATGGAAATTTAAGTAAGCATAACTGGATAATTTCATAAATAAGTAACGAAAACAACTAGATAACTTTATAAATAGCTTTATAAATAAATTCAATACTGAGGTAACGTAATTTTAATAACATAAATAACATTTGCAGTTTTATTTCTATTTATGTTTCAAATGTGCAAAAATGTATGGCCCACCCTATATTAATCCGACCAACAAACAAGTGAAACACTCTGCACTCAACGATTGAGTCGACAGCGAGAACTAGTCCCAAAGGCGATTAAAAAAACACACACACACACACGCACACTCGCAGATCCACGATGCAACCCCATACGACATACAAATCGTAACAGCCCGACCTGCTGTAGATATTTTACACAATTTAATATATTATTTTAATAAATAAGTAATATAAGTAAAGTAAGTGGATTGACTTACTTGTATTGACCGTGGAGCGGTCGCTGTAGTTGCTGCTAACTCTGTGGTTGGCAGGTTGCGGGGGCCGTTGAGCTTTGTGCTCCCCTGTTCAGCTTGTTGTTCTTTGATTGATTATTCTTTTGTCAATATGGTTTAACGAGTCCTCTATTTCAACCCTTTCTGCTTCGCCAGAAGCTGCTCCTCGGGATGCAATTATTCTATTATATTCGGGATCATATGCCGGTAGAATAGCACCTGCAATTGAGCACTTGGATCTACGACGTTGTTTTCTCTGTCGAGTGTTAGCTGGTTCTTCAGTTCTATATCGGAATTTGAGCTCGGTCCAGTGATTACGATTGGTTTGTACGCTTTAGTAGTTTTACGTCGAATGAAATAATTTTTATTTTCGCCGTTGACGTTTACTTTTTATTCGGCGCCAACGCCGTTTTTTTTTATTTTTTTCTGCCAAGTAGAATTTGCATAAGGTAGTTTATAAAAATTAGCGATATTTCTTCCCTTTACAGGTAGAAGGGGGAAATTTGCAGGAATTAGTGTACAACATGCGCCATGTGTACAAAAATGTTCCCTACATACACATTGGCTGGCGACTTACATCCAAGGGACCAAAGCAAATACGCGTTCCGCGTCTCTCGGCATCAATTGAATCCTACAGCATACACAAATGCAAATAGGAATTCAATACCTACCCTTAATAGCGATGCCATATGCACCATTTCCCAGTAACCTAGCTAAAACCCATTAGCACATTTCCACATCGCGTCGTCGACTCTTTGTTTAGCCGCGACCCACATTTCCAACAAAGATCCCATTGGCATCCGACGAGTTCGGTTTTATTTGCTTTACCGAAATCATATCCCATGAATGCACTTTATGCCCTTTCTCTGTTCTAGGTTCGTTCTCATCCATGAAAAAACCATGCACACATACCACCATGATCACGATTACCGAGTGAGCTCTGCACGAGGCAGATATCGCCGAGTCGTATTACAACCACCAAAGTGCGCACACGTCACAGGAGTCGCCTAGTAACCACGCCGCGTGTACACCCCCAAGTCGAAAGTCCGAGTTAAGTCGAATAAGCGTGCTAAAAAAAGTAAAAAGTCGGTTATCTACAATGCAGTGTTTGCAACCGCCATGTCGAATATTATATTTGCTGCAGTTTTTTTTTTGTGTTCTCTTTTATTAGTCTTCTCTCGGAAAAGGCGAACCTATAGCGCCGAGTGGGCGCCCCGAGATGCCATCAAATAACTGTTGCAGTTCTTTTTGAACAGTTGCAGGTTGTAACGCTCCGGGAACACTCGCGTGGGAAGGGAGTTCCGCAGCCTCCCCGCTCTGTAACGGAACGAGTTCTGATGCAGAGATGTTCGCACCGTCGGGAGATGAACCACAAACGGGTGCGATCCGTCGGATTGTCTTGTGGAGCGCATATAAACCGAATTGCGTGGAACAATGCCAAGAATCTCCGAAGACCAGCACCCGTGATAATATCTGTAAAACAGGCAGAGGTCGGCTACGCGCCTTCGATGTGATAGCGACTGTAGTTCCGACGTCAACGCCGACTCCCCGATCAGGCGGATCGCTCGTCTCTGTATGCTCTCAAGTAGGACGAGGGTATGTTTAGGAGCCGAGTTCCAAACACGAGAGCAATATTCGAGCGCGGGTCTAATTTAGGATTTATATAGGAGAAGAAGTTGGGCCGGAGTAAAATATTTCTTGGCTCTAAAAAGATAACTCCGTTTTCCTGAGGCTGACCTGGCGATAGTCGACACGTGTTTATGCCATGATACATTCCCACAGAACGCGACGCCGAGCAATTTCAAACTTTCCCCAGCTTCGAGGGCCCGGCCATTCATCATCAGCTGTGGAACCGATGATCCAGTTTTCTTTGTGAATGCTGTATACTGGGTCTTCGTTGCATTGAAGTCGACAAGATTGGCCTTTCCCCACTGCAGGATTTTATCCAGATCCAGGTTCAGAGAGTCAATCTGTCTACATCTCAGCTGGTCTGACGTCGATGCACCAATCGGCCGATCACTCGAAAAGGAGGAAACAAGCGTACTATCATCCGCAAAACTGAACACTTTGTTATCCATTGTCTCCAACAAATCATTTATGTGAAGCAAGAACAAGGTTGGAGCCAAAATAGAACCTTGGGGCACCCCCGAATTAACAGGATACAGATCCGAACACTCGCCCTCCACAACAACCCGGATCGATCGATTCTCGGGGAAGCTCCTCGTCCAGTCGCAAAGCTGTTGGGAAAGTCCATATGAACGAAGTTTGCTCAGCAATGCCCTGTGCCAGACGCGGTCAATAGCCTTGGATATATTCAATGCCACCGCCCTTGACTCACCATGCCGTTCAATCGCAGATGTCCGTATATCGGTTATAAGTGTCAAAAGGTCTCCTGTGGACCGCCTGCCACGGAATCCGTATTGACGATCATTCAGAAGTCCGTTGCACTCCAAATACTTAACCAACTCTGTATTGATGACTTTTTCCATTACCTTTGATAAAATAGACAGTAATGCTACCGGGACTGGCTGAACTCGAGCGATTTTCCAGCAGGCAGGAAAGGAAGAATCTGCCAAGAATCGGCGATAGTTCTGGAGCACAGTTCTTGAGGACTATTGCTGGTATTCCGTCCGGGCCGGTTGCCTTCCTACAATCCAGTTCACGTAGAATGCGTTGAATAGTGCGCGGACGAAATCTCACATCCCGCATGGAAGACCGTACCGGCGAGATCACAGGTGGCTCGAAAAGGCCGGGATCGTGGTTTGAATTCGCCGAAAATAAATTCGCGAACACATTAGCTTTATCCTTTGAATTCGTGACTAACGTCCCGCTGTCTGTTACCAACGGAGGGAAAGAGGAGGTTGTGAAGTTACCGCTGACAGCTTTTGCCATTGGCCAGAAGGAGCGCGAACCAGTTGGGCGCCGAAGGAGCTTATTGATCACACTGTCATTGTGAGCCTTCTTCGCGGTATCAATCGCCTGGTTGCACGCGTTTCTGATTCTAACAAACTTCGTTGTGTTAACATCGGTGGGATTGGAGGGCCATTGCTTACAAGCTCTATTTTTTTGCCGCTGTAATCAGCTCGCATTTTTTTGTCAAACCAAGGTTTATCAGACCAACTTCGTTTGATGTAATGTGGAATATTCATCTCCATTCCCAGAAGAATAATCTCTGATACCGACCCCGCGCATGCGTTAACATCGTAGTTTCCGAAGCACACCGCGGGCCATGGAAAGGATGCGAACAAATCTTGCAAATCGTTCCAGTTAGCAGCCCCATACTTCCATACATGGCGAAGCTGCCTAGGCCGGTTATTCGCTTGATATGCAAGTGCTTGCGCGACAGATACCAAGCAGTGATCTGAGTTTCCCAGTGGCGCAGAAACCTCTACGGTATAAATACTCGGTTCGGGTGTCAAAAACAGATCCAGGGTGTTCGCATAATCGCCTCGGGCATCCGGCACTCGCGTTGGCTCCCCCACGAATTGAGTCAAGTTGTGGCTTACAGCAAACATCTCCGCCATCCTCCCAGCCTCTTCGGTTCTGTTAGAATGTAACAACCAGCCGGAATTGTGCACATTAAAATCGCCAAGGACAATAATTTCAGAAGCTGGGTGATTGATCTGTATCCAGTCGACGGTATATGAAAAATGTTCGAAAAATGTCGCCGGTCGATCGTCATTCGGGAAGCGGTAAAGACAACAAAAAATTTAACGAAATTCCTCAGCATGATCCTCAACCATATGATGTCCATATTATCGGGTTCCAACGCTTCCATCCTCTGGCAAGCCAGATTGAACCGCGAGAAGATGCAGACTCCGCCCTTAAAACGGAATCTCGAATATAAGTCGTATCCTGAGCAACGAAGATATGTCGAATCAGTTGACGAATCGACCTGGGTCTCAGTTAGGGCAAGGGTATCAGGTTTCGTTGTTTGAAAATATTGGTGAGCGGCGTTTACATTGGTATTGGAGAAACCGATGCCCCTGATGTTACAAAATGCCGTCACCAGTCGAGTGTGGGCAGAGCCTCGAGAGCGAGCCCGGTTATGCGATGACGATCCTCTCAAAGTTCCATTATTTATCATGATATCAGCATGCTGTTCCCCCTGACATATGTCATAATTATTTTAAATGTTTTTGGACTGTAGTGTTAAAAGGGAGCTATAAAGTTAAAAAACTATAAATTCGGACATATATCGTATTCCAAGAATTATGAAATACTGTCTATACACTTCAAACCAATAATAGCCACCCTTAGTTGACAACGCTATTGAACCCCAAGGAAAGGATTCATGGTAAATGCGCATTAAACCCTTAAGGAGCCATTTAGTCAAATCTGCACAAAGAAAGACGACGGCACAATAGTAATTAGTAAAGTGATTCACCAAGTTGTTTACTAAGAAAACCGAATTCCCAAAGGAGCACCAGTATTCCGAAGTACTTCTAATTACCCCCAGATTTGAGAAATGAAACATATGCACATATTACAGAAAGTATAAAAAAGCCTTAACGTCAGTCAACACATCTAGGTTTGCCCTTATGAAAACTTTGTGTTTGTTCAGCCTGCACCTGTCGTCGAAATCCTGAACATAAGTGACGTGCTACAAAGAACTTCCGATCCAATTAAATTTAACCATTAAAACTTTTTTAATCTTTTTAAATGTAAATTACATAGAACAGAAGATTCGTCTAGAGTCCTTGCAGAGGCGGATGATGAGGCTGAAGACATTCACAAAGAAATACCTCCACTCCGCCTACTGACTTCCAATCCACCAAAAAACGACGTGACGAAATTCGTACTAACGATAAAGAGAATTCGTGTAAACTGGAATGAGTGCAGGTTCGAAGTCCATGTTCGTTCTATATAAAATCCAAGGATGTATTTAGGGTTTCAGAGTTGAGAAGTAAATGAAGTTGCATTTTCTTTTTTTGCACTAGCACCCAGGCACAAAAGTCAGCTCTTAAATGAGATTGTTGGAATGAATAGTGCTGCGAGTTGCCTCCCAAATGGACCTCCTGCTATTTCCTTTGTGGTATTCCCGAAGTTCATCTTATTGCCTTCAGCGCTGAAGACATTGGTAATTACACAACGTTAGTACAATCTCGTCAGGGGGCATGAAAGAAAGAAATACAAAAATGATGTAATATCCGATGAATGAATGCTTCAGGACACAGCTTAAAGTTAAACAAGATGTTGATGACGCCTCATCCACCTCGACAAAAGAGTTCACCCATATCATTGAAGTACATCTGCAAGTGATGGCGCATTTTTTTAGTGGTACTGACGCTGAATAGTCTCAGTTTCGCAAGGTCAACGCTGCAGATGATGGCGATTAAGGCAAGAGAACGAACCAGTTTCCGCGACACGCGCAAGTTTATCTTTTCGTCGACCACCGAGTGTCTTATGCAATATGGTATTCGCATATGCACAACGATTATTACCAAATCTAAACAAACGGTAGCTCATCTCATATGCATTGCGTCACTATGTACCGGCATGACGCACATTTCTGATTGAGTATTCGTTAGCTTAGTATCTATGGGCAGGCAAATTGACTTTGGAATTACATTCCAAGTGACAAACTGACTTGGAAATTTGTTAAGCAAACGCTTGTGTCTTAAGACAACCAGTTACCATAAGTGATTTATTATTTTTTAAATCCGAATGCAGCCATAAGTCAACAATGACTTTATAATAGATTCTTAATGACTTCGATTTCTTGAAGTTACAAAAATGTTCTGTCAGTTGCTGTACCTCCTTTTTGTGAACAAAATAATCTGCATCTTTCGTGCACCATACCAATGGCCTACACTAGGGTTTTATCTAAAGCCGTCAATAATATAATTCCCATTCTGGTGAATTCTCTTAATTTTGAACAGAGAAATAATCTGGAGACGAATTACCAGAGTGATCAGAATTTCCTTCTTTTGATCATAATCACGTGTTTGGCAAATTTTATAATAATAATAAAATAAAATAAATAAAATAGACTGAAAAGTCTCGGGATTTTTAATGAAAACAAGGCGTTTTTGGGTAATGTTATATTTATTCCTCAACATAGTAGCCTACGATACAATTGGTATAGCGATTTCCAACGTTTCGATGCCCTTCTATAGTACAAAACGACCAAGCCTTCGAAACACGGCTTTGTTTTCGCGATGATACCTCATTCGATCTGAATCTCTTTCCCTGGAGCCATGGTTTGAGGTTCGGGAACAGATAACAGTCGAGAATACTATGGGTGAGCAACCAATTCAAGTCGCAATTGGTACAATTTGGCCATCGCTTTCAAGGACCTATGTTACCGGGCGGTGCGTTATCGGGATGGTACAGAGACTAATGACAGATGAGCCCCTCGAAATGTGTCATCTTTATTCTCTAGTGGCGCCACCTATTGGAAAATCACAGGACTTTTCAGCCCATGCAGTATTACCTATTCAAAACTAAGTTATATGTAACAGTTTAATGTATAGCCACAAGGGAACTCATCGACGCAGGATGAAGCGACCGATTTACATCCAGGTCGCTTGTACGCCTCGTAATGCTCCTTTGATGGTGTCATTGTTATGAAATACTTTTCGACGTTTTATTAGTTGGTTTTTTCTTGTCATGTACCCGGGCCTTTTGGTTCGTTTGCTTTTGTTTGTTATTCCCTAAGAAGGAAATGTGGGGTAGAAGTCTATGTGCCGGCGTACGGCACGGGTTCTCTTCTACTCCCATCATCACTAAAGAGTTCACCGGATACAACACTGAGCAACGCTGCAAAGTTTTCACCAAGAATCGAGCTCCAAAGCACGGAGCGAACACCACGCAGGAATAAAACACGGCGATATTGTCTTTGTGTATATTTGAATGTATTGTTCTATTTATTAAATGTTCACTTATTTATTTTATTAACACTTTAAAATGTTGTTTGTTTGGTTGGATTATTTGTACATAGAGCTTAGCGGATTTCAGTCAGTGTACACTGTAATTTGGTTTTACTCATATGAACACAGTTTAATATACATAAACTATTTCAAACACTGATGTTGGAAGCGGTCAGATTTTGGAACACGATTCGTCTTTGACACACTTAAAACACGACTTTGGGATGTATACGCATCCCCGGCACGCCACGGGGGGCGGGAGAAGAATCGACCAGTTCAGTCGGTGGATGGAACAAGACTCCCCGAGGAAAGAACTCGGATCTGACTTCAATCCTCAGTTAAGAGAGAGATAAGGAGGAGAGAGAGAACATTTTCTCTTTAGGTTGTGGCCACCAAGGAAATGCGATCTTTCCTTACTGGGTGTGGCCAATGGACAGCGATCTCTTTATGCAGTGGTGTGTATGTGTGATCGTACACATCACCGTGTTTATCGATGCATGTCAGCAAAGGATAAACGAAGCCTACAACAGGGGAAAAAGAACAAAGGGTGAAGCGACCTAAGGCATCGGTCTGCAATTAGGGTCAGCTAAACAAATAAGCTGCAACTCATTAGATGGGAAATGCGTTTGAGATACCTCAAACAATTTGAATTGTTTATCGTATCACCAGAATGCCTGCGGAAGAACAGCGTTCTTTTGTTTGCACATGATGCGTGCTAAAGAATTTTGTTTTAGCGGCTATTGCGTTAATTGTCTTCAGCTGTGTCAATAAGCTGCTTGGAATTGCTTTGTCGTTGGACAAAAGAGTCGCCAGCCAATGTGTATGTGGAGAACATTGTTGTACACATGGTGAGGCTGGGAATAGTCGACTCAATGATCATTATCCCTGATTATGATAGTTACATGGGACTATAACCGATATGTTTTCTTTCAGGGATATGATGTTTGTTGTTTTAAGGAATTGTTCTAGGAAAGTAAATATGATGCATTGAATTATGTATGCTAAGAATTCTTTGTGGGGAAAATTTTGCCGATGCGTTGATGCATGGAAAATGCCCTTGTGAAAGGAAATGCTTTTGATGCGGGGAGACTGAGGTGCAAATATGAGTTGCGAATATGGGGGGTTCTTCATGTGAGTGTAGTGATCCTAAATCACTACTCTCACCCACTTACCTATAATCCCAATCCAAGTGAATCACATGAGCGACAAGTTAAACCAAAAGTTAGTTTGCCGCACATTGAACAATTTCCGAATACCTTACCTTTACTCATAATTCCAATCCAATTGAAGCATATGCGCGATAGATTTAAACCACAATTTATTTTTTTTTGCGCATTGATTCAATTTCCAAGTACCTTACATCCCAATCCAATTGAATCATATGCACGACAAAATTAAACGAAAGTCCATTTGTCGTGCATTGATTCAATTCCCTATAACTATTGAAATTATGAAATGCGTAATACTAAATGCATTTCATGATTTCTCCTTCCGGGAATTTGTTCAAGTAAAATTCGTATACACTTCCGGGAATCCTATTCCAATTGAAGCACACAAAATTTTGTTTTTTTTTTTTGTGTACAGGGTACGTTTCAATCTTTCTCATAGTTAGGAATCACGATCCAGCAACTCTCAACGCAGTTGTCGTGGTTGTTTCCCTGACGATCTGCTGGGGGATCGTCTGCATGAATTGTGCGTCGCTCCTTGCGGACGAGCTGTTACGATTTGTATGTCATATGGGGTTGCATCATGGATCTGTGAGTGTGCGTGTGTAGTGCTCTGAACAGCCCTACCATCTCCTTACCCCACACATACATCTAAATCCCTACATCCTTAACGAAAATTCAAAAAACAATCATCTAAATTCTAAATTCGCGATAAGCGAATAAAATATCCGTCCTCAAGTCCGATGATGTTCACTCAGCGGGTCCACCTA
This sequence comes from Microdon myrmicae, assembly GCA_963931805.1. Classification (NCBI taxonomy): domain Eukaryota; kingdom Metazoa; phylum Arthropoda; class Insecta; order Diptera; family Syrphidae; genus Microdon; species Microdon myrmicae. Next base: position 237,733,454 of record OZ007497.1, on the reverse strand, counting down.
CAGTCTCCTTTATATTTCCTTCTGATCATGGTTCCGTTCATACCACGATCCAAATCCCCTCTTTCGACCCACTCTACTCGTCAAACCCTGTCCCAAACTTCACCAAAACAAATTGGAGAAAAGTCAATAGGGACATAGCGATAAGTTTCTCTGACTTGTATATCCCTGAAGCATCTAACTTACTCCCTACTGAAATCAATCACGCATCTTTAAGAATAGAGCAAATTCTTAAGGAGGCTCTCAGCAACAACACCCCGACAACCATTCCTCATAACTATTTAGGAAAGCCTTTGCCCAGCATCCTAACCAAATTATTGCGCCTTAAAAAGCAGCTCCGCCGTAAACTCCATACAAGATACTGCCCCTTTATTAAAAGCCAAATCCAACTCCTATCCACTCTGATAAATGAGCAGTTGAAAAAGTTCGCAGATGAAAACTACATCTCCACACTTACAACGATCAAACCAAATCGTGATCTTTTCAAAAACATCAACCAATTAACTGGTCGTAAATATAAACCCCGAATTGATCATCTCATCAACCCAATCAGCAATAATATTGCCCACACCGATATGGACGTAGCAAATAGCCTCGCAGAAAGATTCATGAGCAAAATAATTCCCTCTCAACTTCTGGCTTCGAGGACACTGTAAACGAATATACGAGGGTTGCCTCTTATGTTTCGGGATTTGGCAAACCTAGCGTTGCAATCCGGCAATTGACAGCTCTGTCGTAAAGTTGGACATTTTTGAGGTTATACGCACGTTTTGACATACGAGCGCTATTTGTGTTGTTTACAGTAACTTAAAAGATTCATCTCGGCCCAAAAATGGAATTAAATCGCCAACATTTTCGTGCGATTATTTTTTACAACTTTCGGCGTGGATTAACTCAGCAACAGTGCATGGATGAACTTAATTCAATTTTTGGCGATGAAGCTCCATCAAGGACCAGTGTTTATCGATGGTATGGTGAATTCAATCGTGGTCGTAGTTCACTCCAAGATGAATTTCGTGAAGGTCGTCCAAAATCAGTTGTTGTTCCGAAAACCATTGATGCTGTGCGCGAACTGATATTGGAAGATCGTCATGTGACCTATCGTGAGATTGAGACAACCTTAGGCGTTAGTGGGACCAGCATACATTCAATATTGCATAAACATTTGACTGTCAAAAAAATTTGTTCGCGTTGGATCCCACACAATTTGTCAATTGCCCAAAAAAAGGCTCGTGTCAATTGGTCGAAAGAAATACTCAAAAAATACGGTCGCAGTGCTTCGAAACACGTCTATGACATCGTGACAGGTGATGAATCGTGGATTTACGCGTATGAGCCCGAAAGTAAACAGCAGTCGACTGTCTGGGTGTTTCAAGATGAGCCAAATCCAACAAAAGTTGTTCGCGCACGAAGCACTTCCAAGCAAATGGTCGCCTGTTTTTTCGGAAAAACTGGACATGTCGCAACCGTACCACTAGAACAACGCAGAACAGTCAATTCTGGGTGGTACACAACCATTTGTTTGCCAGTTGTCTTCCAAGAAATCAGGAAAACCAACCGCCGAAGACGGATCACTCTTCACCATGACAATGCGAGCTCTCACACATCGGCTGCGACAACTGCATTTTTGAGCACCCAAAACATCGATTTGATGGGTCATCCGCCGTATAGTCCTGACTTGGCACCAAATGACTTCTTTTCTTTTTTATTCCCGTACGTAAAAAACAAACTGAGAGGTAAACGTTTTTCGACACCTGAAGAAGCGGTTGCTGCATTCAGAATGCATGTGTTGGAGATACCTCAATCAGAGTGGCAAAAGTGCTTCGACAATTGGTTCAAACGCATGCAAAAGTGTATAGATCTTCATGGGAAATATTTTGAAAAACAGTAAAGTGATTTTCGATGATCAATATTTGTTTTTGTTCTCTAATCCCGAAATATAAAAGGCAACCCTCGTATCTCAAACAGATTACTCCCATCTTTTACTCCTTTCATCGGTGAATTTAAAACCACAAACATGGCTTCACATCCGTTAGCCACCACAACTTTTCTAACTACGGACGAATTATCCGAGATCGTAAGATCAGGAAATAACAAAAAGTCAACTGGATGAGATGGAATACCACACCTTCTATTTAAAAAGCAACGCCCGCCGAATCTGCTTCCCATCCTCGTTCTTCTTAATTATATGATTAATGCATCACACTTCCCAGGGAAATGGAAAACGGCGATAGTAATTCCTATTAAGAAGTCCGGTGGTAGTAAAACCCTTGCAATTATCGTCCAATATCACTATTAAATACACTAAGTAAGATACTTGAACGCAAGATCTATCAAAACCTTCTCTCATTTGCCAATGAGAACGCTCTCATCCCTAACTCTCAGTTCGGATTCCGTAAGCGACAATTCACATGTCATGCTCTACTAAAACTTACACACGATGTTACAACCGGTCTCCAAAACCAAAGCCCTACTGTGTGCATATCTCTTGACATTTCAATGGCGTTTGATTGCGTCTGGATCGCAGGGCTTCTGGACAAACTGCACTCCATATTTAATCTAAACTCTCACACAACAAAGCTCTTAGCCTCTTATCTGTCTGACAGAAAATTCGTTGTGAGAATAAATTCTTTTGTCTCAGAAGCTCGCAACATAACCGCGGGTGTTCCCCAAGGCTCCATTTTAAGGCCAATCTTATATCTGCTATATACCTCAGATATTCCCCAACCCGTATCTCCAAACAACGCTGCCACAACAAATTAAAATTAAACTAAACAACACTCTGATAAAACTCTCCAAAACCCTAAAATATCTGGGAGTCACTTTTTCTAATAACTTGTCTTTTTCCTCCCACATTAAAAATTCCCTTCATAAAGCCACAATTCAGCTTAATCTCTGTAGAAGAGTAATGTGGAAACCTAATAGTCTCTCTCACAAAGTTAAACTGCTCATTTACAAACAAATTATCAGACCCACACTCACGTACGCGTGCCCATTGTGGTACCATATCACTCTCTCCCAAATGGAGAAGTTGCGTGTATTCGAAAGGAAATGCTTTAGGTATGTCTCTGGTTTACATCGTCGTCCTAACTCCTATAAGTACTATAGTAACGTCGAACTCTACAATACCGCTGGTATTGAGCGCCTCGATAGACGATTCCTCGAGCTGACTATCAAATTTATCGAAAACCTACAAAATAATCCCAATCCCATAATAACCTCGCTCTTAGCGAATCCTCTAGATATCAGAGCTAACTGTCTCCACACCAGAGCTATCTTCGCCTCAGGCAGACTGGTAAATGATTCAAACGAGATCATATACCACAACACCGAAGTTACCCCTAACCAGTTCAAATACTGTAACGTCCAACAATTTTCCAACATCCTATGTTTTTCCAACGAACAACCGGAAAGAAATACTCTACCTCTAACCCATAACTGACTTCACTCCACATCCTGAATCCATTCTTATATCCCCTTAAATATGAATTTTTGTTTTGTTTATAGTTCATTTTATAATAATCAGATTAAGTTAGGTTAAGTTGTATTTATAATTAGGGTTAGGTTTAGATTAAGTAAATTAAAAATAAGAAATTCCTGGTTTTCTGACCTTTTCCAGGAAGGCGAAACACTACTAAATGTATAAACACACATCTATCCTGTAACTCTTGAAACATTGTTTGGAAAATATATGTATTATTATAATAATAACATGTAAACAGTTGTTACAAAATTAATGTTAAAAATTAAAATTACGGTTAATAAATACAGTTTAAAACAAAAAGAGATTCGAGGATCAGTCTCGATTGGCGTTTTAATTAAACCTGGCCGATTTCCGGACCTCTTTTATAAACGATCGGACGCTACTCTTCTATCGTGTCAGTAGAATTCTATGTCTTAAGAACTCAGTGCTGCCACTTGTTGTCAAAGGCGAACCCCAAAGTAAATATATCGTCGATGATTGAAACGACCACATTTTTGAAGTTGGGATAAATGCGGCCAAATGTATGGTTGTGGGGGTATAAGTTGTGATGCCAAACACGGGCACTTGGTTCACTTAAAATCCACCCACTTGACACTGTACTAATAAACCCACCAAACGATTGTTCCGCCGTAAATCCGAGAGAAGGCAATAAATAATAATACACTGGTGTTGATTTGATGTTAATCCGCTTTTTTTATTGGTATTGTTTTTTTCTTTTTTTTACTTAACTTATATCTCATCATTAATATTATTAAATTGTTTTTATTTTTATGAAGATTATACAAGATGTAACAGTTCCTTCTCGACACTGTGACCGTAGTAATTAGTAATTTGACTTATATGCTGTTGACTCGCGAAACGTGTGTGGCCACGACAGTAGTTGGATATCGACTGATTTCAATTAGGGATGAAACTTTGGATTTAATTTTGTACACATGACAACCAATAGAGATCACGCTTCTGCTCTCTCATTGCCACGCCCGTCGAGGTATGGTGAATACATCGGTTAATTCGATAGTCGACGAACATGGGAGAATGAGAGAACAGAAACACAAAGTGCTATGATCTCGGGGTGGGTTTGGTTGTGTGTGCATGAATCAATGCAGCTCTGAGGGTAGCCCACTGACCCAATTCGGTGAATGTGGTGACCTCGGCGTGCATTGACCTGTAGGGAGACAGAATTATGGAGTAGAGTAAAATGTAGCTGGTGCTATTCACCTGCGAAAAGATATCATTGATCCCAATCGAATTGATGGTCTGGGAAAAGCTGAAGTGACGCTACATTGGCTGGGGTAATATTATCGTGGGAACCAAATTCGAATAAATTGGTATTACCCCAGCCGTTGCATGATTATGTACCCGTGTCGTTTGGTCGTACATGGTTGTTGCCAACCAAAATGACTGGAATTTCCGGAGGAATTCGCTTGAGTTAATGCAATAGTGTTGCCGTATGGCAAGAAAACACTGAATGCAATTGTGCATTAACCGAATAGGTTAATGACTTCTGGCTAGTCTTCTTTTAGGGATTTATCTATTGCAGGTGAAATGGCCACCGGTAGGAATTGGGATTGAGATGACACGCTGTTAGCGGTCGAAATTAGGTGAGGATTGTGGGTTTGTTCTCCATGTAATGTAGAGAACCCCCACAGGGTTCCTTAAGAGATGCTAAAAATATTGTACTTCACTCCATCCAACCTGTCACTACATACAACACATACATTTATCTATTTGCAAGACATACAGTTATCCCAAAATGGAGTCCAACTCCCATATTTGCTCAGCCGCATCCAAAACTGCACTACACGTGCTCGATAGGATGCAAAAACGGATAGTGAAACTTGTTGGGGACCCAGCCGTAAGTCGTTCAATTCCGTCCTTAGAACATAGGCCTAACGTATTGTGCCTATGTCTTTTCTGTAGAAATTATCCCGGCCGTTGCCTAAATGAAATTGCTGAATATGTCCCGCCTCTTCAGTCATTTCCCCGCGATACCCTCCGATCTGTGAATCCGCATCAGTTCACGTTGAAAGTGGACTTCAGACGCACAAATACACATAGAGAGTCATTCTTTAGCCGCACCTCACAAATGTGGAATGCTCTACTTGATCATGTGTTTCCTCATCGTTGTAATGTCCAGATATTTAAGACCAATGTACATTTAAGACCAATGTACACCGGCTCCCGGTTGTAGTGCCGATGATGATGATGTACATCGACACCTCCTTTTCTTATCGACCACCTCTCCTTCCGCTCGCACTATTGCCTGACATTTAAGGGTATTCCAAAATTCCCTCTTGTGCGTGCGTTACTGTGAAAAAAATTGCAAACTTTCTACCCAAAATCAATCACCCCATTGCATTCGTTTCTAATTCTGATAAAATTAGTTTTATTAACCTCTGTAAGATTAGAGCGCCATTACGTGCCGTATATTGGCTGTATACATTAGTTTTGAGAGATTGTTAAGGCATAACTTGCACCGTATCGCATCTGATCAATGTGTAATTAACTTCATGTTTAAACGACGTCATATCTCTTTAGTTTTTATGATATACAACAATTGTCCGAATACTTCAAACTAACTCTGAACATGGCATGCATAAACAAACAGAACCGACGGTGGCCAAACAAAACAACTATTTTATTTAGCAACTACGCCGTTTTCGGAACGATTGTCACTCGACACAGCTTTACGACAAGACGAATATAGAAAATAGACCACAACTATTGCAAGTATTCAAAAAAAAACACCGCCAGTTACGTATTCGCCACTGAGGGCGCAGTGTCAGTGTTAACTTTCACTTCTACTGAGAAAAGTAATTAGAAAACTTGTTTCGACTGTTCTTCAATCGCATGAAATTGCCAACCCAAGTTCTATCCATCGTAATGAATTGATTTTCATTATCTCCTTTTCCTACTACAAAACGATTGTAACACCCTGAGGTCACGATTCTTATTCTATTCTGGAAACGCGAAAGCCATCTCGAGCACAGATTTCTTATTTCGGTATTTTTAATCAATATGCAATGTACAGCATTTTTTAAAACCTCTTTGGCTGATATACCAAGCACTTATAGTCGATGGGCGTCTATATTATTTCGTCGATTTGTTCGCTGTTTCTAAAGTGGAAACCTCATTTGTTGGTTTACTGTCATATTCGCTTTGGCCTCAATTAAACTCTGCTTCTCGAAACTTTATTATTTAAACGTGGAAGCAGACTTTCCCAAAACAGAATATAGTTCATCTTTGATATTGGCTGGAACAAAATCTTTTAGATGACAGTATTATTCGACGTAACAATAACGCACCTTTACCACAATTACAAATTCCCTAATGGGCTTGTGGGGGTTCTTTAAATTACCTGAAGAACCACCCATGATTTCAGTCTAACTCCCCATCCCCAAAGCTGCAAATATTCCTCCCCAAGGCCATCATCATTTTCCTGCATCAAGCAGGAACCAACGAAAAAAGCAATGGCAAGCAGCTTGCTTACACAGCTGCAATACCAATCACCACGATCCGTTTGTCCAACCGACAAACAATCACCGCATCTCGCGCATAGCCGCCCAAACCGAATTCTTCAGCATAAGCAAATGCAAACAAAGAATTCGGTTCTTTGTTCTTTGTCCCTGGTACAATTTCGTTTATCCTTCGTTCCAGCGCATGGATAAACAACACGATCTGTACGATCAACCGCACACACGCCACCAGGATCTATCCAGCGAACTCCTCTCCCTGACTCCTAACCATGGGAGAGAAATCCTCTCTCACCACGGGACGAATCTCACCCATTGGCGAGTTGGCTTTGCACGAGCCAGGGGTGGAAACCAGGAGTCAAATTGCAACACCAGAGGAGTACGGTCGTGGTTATATAACTAGGAGTGGCGTTTAATCATCAAATCGTGTTCCGTGTAAAGAATAAATAAATAATGTGTGTATGTGACAACGTACTTGAAATGTGTGATGGTGACGTGCTGAAAACTACAACAAAGAAAACGCCGTGAAGTTTAATAAGATATACGTAATTTATGCTAAATTTATACCGGTGTGCGATTAACTATCCTAGTCGTTCAACTCAGTTAACTAATATCTACTAATAGTCAACCATAAAAACCATTTCATGAGATACATATAACTAAAGAGAAATACAAGCTAACCATTCAGTTAAGTAAAGAAATGACACATTAATTAAGGAGCAATAAGTGTTTTATTTGTACGAATAAATTTCAGTGAACAATCTGTGGTGTTTTACGGAACCCGCGCCCCTGCTGGCGTATTAGTAAAAACTAACCCACAGGCTCACCATTGAAGGCTGTCAAAAAATTAATAAGTCTTCAAACCTAACTAAACTCTAAAGTATGCCTGTATGTATTTTGTATGTATTTTGGCTTCAGATTTCAATTCAGTTTTCAAATTTTTTTCCGCCGACATCTTCCCTCTGTACGACCGATTGAGTATTTCCGAAACAACCGTCAGTCACATATTAAATTGCCAGCACTATGGTTTCTTTAAATGCTTTTACAACGATTTTAATGAACAAAACGCCAACGTTAGTAAGTTTTTCCTAATACCCAGAGTATTGCTGAATCAGGGAAGTTAAACGATGTCCGTCACTCCCACCAAATGGAAGTTACTTCATTTTGCATGGTATTATCATCACTCAAAGGAACTGTGGTACTAAAACAAATTCTTACTTTATCTGTATTGAATTGTAATCTCGAAATATGGGCGGGAGGAAGCAAGTGTCGTCCTAAACAGTGCTACGAAAAGCTGATAAGGCATATTATGTTTTTCTTGCTATCTAAAGGTAATTAACTTTTCGTTTCATATCTCTTGGATGCGCATGAATAATGAACGTGCTGATAGTTGGAATGAATGCTCTATTTGTGGTATAGTCATCAAAAGCAACATGATTTCCCTTAATGGAATTTGTTTCAAAGACATGACAAAGGGATGTTCCTCAAACGGACAGCTCTCTCATAAGCTTACACACAAAATGCAAAATAATGGGAAGTCAGCGTAAATAATTAGTTTACACCTTTCCACCCGGAAGCCCAAGGTCTGTGGAGTTATTTATCACATTGTTAATGGGTAAAACCACTAATTCAGTCACTTAGCACCACGTATACAGACTAATAAAGTTCGGTAAGGGTTGTAGTTTGTTAATTTAGATCTTAACTCACAAGATTGGTCAGACGGTAAAAATAAAAGTTGTTGCTCCAGTAAGTTATATCAGATCAAAGGCCTTTTGGGCTTGTTGCTATAAGACTCATGTTGGCGGTCACTAACGATGTTGTGTGTTTCGAGATATTTTGAAATTTTTCGTCTAATCAGTGATATTACAACCTTCGATACTATAGGAATTATCCCTCTGATTCGGTAGATAGAGCGGAATGAATGATCACCCCTCAATAGTACACAGAAGTACAATGTACCATTCCCATTTCTTTTCTACAACTATTACCCCAATCGCACTTCAATAGATCTTGATTAATAGGCTCCAGCTCTCCAAATATTTACCGTCGACACCCATTAATCACAGATTGTCCATTAGTTCACATTGGAAATTAACTTTGTACATGCGCATAAATAGAAAAAAAAAATTTTTTAACCGAATCATATGAATATTGAATACTTTCCCCAATTATGTGTTTCCTCGTCACTGTAAAATCCAGTTATTCCATGTGTGGTAAAATATTCACTTTATTAATTCAAAAATATTCACATTAATAATTCATCTTAGAACTAACTATTACTTTAAGCTGACAATTAATCACAAACTGTCTTTTTATTTTCACGTGAACCTACCTATCAAGAGTGCCCTGCTCTGATTGGCTGTGAATTATAAGACTAAACTAAATTCAGTCTGTCTCCATTGTCGAGATGTAACTGTGAACTATAAGTTTATCTCAAATTCACCTCTGTTATTTCCATTCCACACTCGGCCGTCCTGACTAGACATTCCACCCGAATGTTCAGCGCCTTCGTCCTCTTCGTCACTGCTAAATAGATCCCCACTTCCGTTGCTTGTCCAGGGTTTCATATATTCGACAGCGGATGATGTCTGTTTGGACCCTTGACTCTCTCCTATCCGCCGCGCAACGTAGTGATCGTTGAGCAGGATCTTGATAAGCTCATACGGCCCAAAGAACTTGTGTGTGAGCTTTAAGCCAGGTCCTTGCTGTACTTTGCAAATAGCGACGATATCGCCTTCTTGATATCGGAACGCCGTGTTTATGTGTTTTTATTGAAGTTCCGTTTATTTTCGGGCTGAATGCGTTGGATATTCTCCTTTGTTTGTCTGTGGAGTTTTGCTCGTTAGTCGTCCTCCAGAAGTTCCTTAATCTGCGGATCGTCCTTCAAGCGAACGTCGACTCCAAACATTGATCAGGATGATGACATCCGAATGCTCCGATGCGGCGTGGCGTTGTAGCATCTTTGTACCGTGTCCAGGTACCGATACCACTCACTTGGTTCAAGAGCTGATAGCTTTGTCAACAGTGGTCTTCATCATCATCATCGGCACTACTGTCACGTACGTCGGCCACCACCATCATTTGATAATTTGTATTTAATATAATTTTGTTTTAAGATAGTATGATGGTAAGGTGGTGGAGGAATTGCACGATCCAGACGTGAGTTTTTGAACACGCCCCGATTCGGGAGTGGATCGTGCAGTTCTTCGAGTTCGAATTTGTTTTTCGAAGTGGACGTGAATGGAGAGCGAGAGAGACGGAGGGTTAATATTTTTTCTTGAATACGGTTTGGAATTCCGTTGTTGACGTTTTTTGACAACGGAGAAAAAGAAAAAAAAGGGAAAAAGAAACGTTTTGTGTGCAGTTAAGAAAAGGAAAAAGAGTGAGATTGTCCCCGTTGTTGATCGCTGGTGTTAAAAAAAAAAAAGAATTTGTAAAATTTGAATGTAAAAAGAAAAACAAAAGTAAAAAACAAGAATAATAAAACAAAACGAATTAAGATAACTTCCGAACAAGTGGAATTTGTATTGTCTATCTCAAAGCTTCTGATACAATCCTAATCCTCGAACATTGGTTGTAAACCCGAGTGAGACATCGATAATTATCAATCATATTGTTCTTGATATGCAACTGAATCTTAAATAATTAACTATTTGCGGTGCTCAGCGGAATCTCGTGTGGTTAATATAAGATGCCTATTCTACGATTTTATTTGGGAAACGCCTTTGAGGAGCCTCATTAAAGGCGTGTACTGCAACAGCTGCAAGCATAAAGCCTGGAATCTCGGAGACACAGCCGCTTCTCAATTCGGAGCCACGGAAGCAGTCCTCCCCCAGAACCAGGTAATCAATTTTGCATTTAAATATATATTAAATTTTCTGTGGCTACATATTGCCACACTACAACCGGGAACTGGTCTTGGCCGTATTTAGCAAGTCCTGAGGCTTGTTAAATTTTTCCATAATGATTTGTTTTTTCCGGGTAAGGTCATTAGTCTTGCGCCAACAACAGTGATATTAGGGTACGGTTTAATCTTTCAACTTGACTTTTGGCCTTTAGCATCCCCATGGTTGCCAAAACGTGGTCAATGCCCTCTTCGCAGCAATAACTCTCGAATCCTTTTGAAGTAAACGCGGTACCCCTGTCCTAAATGATCCTCCAAGGATTTACAAAGTTAAATGTCTGCCTTCGCAAATGGCAGATGACTTTTCTGGATGCCGTCGATTTTGTGCCATACAGCCAAATGTACTTTGAAAAAGCGTTCACAATGACCAGAATGTGTGTGTAAGACTTCATGGTTGACGCCAGCGGACCCAGCTGGTCGATGTGGAAGGTGTCGAGGGACACACTGCAATTTTCGACAGGATTCAGGAATCCTTGCCGTTTTCCTCGGTTTCGTTCGGCCAGTATACACGAAATTCAGTTCCGAATTACCTTTTCAATCTTAACCCGTAAATCAGGTATCCAGCAATCATTCTAGACCTCGTTCATAGGCTTTTCGTAACACCTGTAGCTGCATTGACTTCGGAATTACAACGCCTACCTCGTCACCAACATCTTTATATAATAAACCATGTTGCAAGGTATAGCCATCGAGCTTTCCTTCTTCCATCCGCTTGACCATATCCCGCGGGTCGTCGTCATGCTGCTGTGCTTTCTTGAGTCGCGCAGTAAGGCTTACGTGGCTCTCATTAATTACCAAGCATCCGGGAAGTGAGTTTGGCTTAATGCGTCGACGTGCTTCATGTCCCGTCCCGGTATATTCTCTATCGACTACTGGAATTCTTCAACCAGGAATGCCCATCGAGCTACTCGAACACAAAGATACTTCTTGTTTATCGTCAAGGCTTTGCAATCAGTTAGAATCTTCAAATGTGTACCCAACAGATATACTCGGATTCGCCGAAGTGCCCTGATAACTGCCAAAACTTCAAGCTCATAGCTCAAACACTTCTCCTCCGCCGGGGTTGTTTTACGACTAGCGGTGTATATTGGATGCAACAGCCCATTTACTTTCGTCGCGTTGCATTAGGATGGCTCTGTATACATACTACGATGCGTCCGTATCAATTTTCGTCTCAGCTCCCATTTGATATAAATTAAGTCCAGGTTTTTGGCTTAGGCACGTCTTCAGTAGTTCCAAAGCATCTTTTTCGGCGTCTCCAAAATTAAATTCGACATCTGCTCGCAAAAGGGTTGATAAAGGTCGCGCAATCCTTGAGTAGGCAGGAATGAATTTCCTAAAGTATCCCGTCAGTCCCAAAAAAGCTTCCACTTGTCGGATATTCTTAGGCTCGGAAAAGCGTCTAACCGCTTCAGTTTCCCACTCCGTCGGTCGGACGGTTCCGTCTTCGATAATGTGGCCCAAGAATTCGACACGTCCTGTCAGGAACATTTGCCCAGTTGATACTCAGCCCAGTCCTGCTTGCCGTTGCGAATAAGTCTTTCAATTTTTTCGGCCTGTCGTCGATCGATTTAGGTCTTAAAACCATCACAGATATTATTATTAGACACATATGATTATTTCAATACTACACAGGATCTGGATAGGAAGTTTAATAATTATCCCATAAATCACCGAATATATAAAAGTACTATATTCATAGCAATTAGATAATCTAGCAACCTCAACACGAATGACTACTCCAACAGCAATTGCCAATAAGCCAACAAGGCTACTTCAACAGAAGTCGCACCTCAGGACAATACATCAGAGGTGTCGAAAATGTATACCACAAGAATCCACAAGTTCGAACGTTGTCGTTCAAGTTTAAGCATATGCAATCCTGATACTCGAAAGAATTCGCAGTGTAAACGCTCGAACTCATTTTCAAGATCCCATTATAATGTGGTATAAAAATAATCACTTTGTTAATTCATCTTAGAACTAACTATATTGAGCTGACAATTAATCATAAACTGTCTTTTTATTTTCCTATCAAGAGTGTCCTGGTCTGATTGACTGTGAATTATAAGACAAGCGAAATTCGGCTTGTCTCCATTGTCGCGATGTGACCGTAAACTATAAGTTTCTCTAAAAATCACCTCCATCATTTCTATCCCACACAACTTGCAGACAGAATGATGGATACGCGGAACGATCTTGCTCTGATGAGGGTTCTCATCAGCGACCAAACTGACGACATTAAGGCGTTATCAAACCATACAGCCGTACTCCCAGATAAGGTCAGCCCTGCGCTTAACAACGTCAGCTTACTGGCCGAAATTGAAGCAATGCGTTGCTGTAACACCGACGACTTGATACCCAATGCTCCTTTTCCGGCCGTGGCACTAACCACCATAGCGAAAGAGGGACCTGAGATCATTGCAAATAAGCCGCTCTCCACGCACACCCCAGTAGTATATCGATTCGGGTAAACGTGGGCCCTTGATGAGTGGAACGAAAGGCGCCGCAAATTAAGCAATAACAATCTGTCCGTCCTGATTATTACCGGGATCCCCACAACCGCTGATACTTCTTGGGTATCCAGCTTCTTCTTTGACAATTTCGCCACTCGCATCAAGAACGTCAAAAAGATCGCGAAAGCCAACTCATTCCGTTTCCAGATAACCACCTGAATTGCTCTTCATCAACTAAGATAGAGCCGCACTTAAAATGGGCAAATATGCAGTTGCCAAAGACCGTTTCAGTGACGATAACAGATCCCACGACAAGCATAACTCAACTACAACCCATTCCAAACCTAACCGCAATTCCCTCATATTCCCCACCGGTCACCCATCAAGACAATTCCATCCTTCCGGCTCTTCCAACTCCCCTAGCTGGCCCGTCCTTACTCGCCCGTCTAATTCTCCTAACCGACCCAAGCTTAGAAAAGGACTCACTTCTAAACCCACCAGTAAATCAGTTTCTTTTAAGCCTAACCCCATCCATCGTGCAATCCCAAACAAAACCCCTGGATCCATGTTTCGATCTCGAAACAGGAGCAAAATATCCCAACTCCATCAGCTCCAACTCTCCTAACCCTAACCCTAAAATCTCTGCCCTTACCAGATCCTCCCACTCATCGGCGCGTCTGAGAACATCCCCATCTCCTCGTATTTCAACTTCTTCTTACCCTACCCCAGCTTCAAATTCCACTCGGCCAATTTTCGACCCGCTCCTTCCCCCAGCGGTAAAAATCACTAAGCAAACTCTTAACTCGTCTGATTGTCGCTAGACGCTCTCTAAACTGAGATATAAAAACACGTGCGAAAATATTCGTCTCTTTCTAGCCTATCTCCATGACAAACCGGACAGTCTATTGTGAGGGAAAAAACAAAACCCGCGTTATCGTCGCCATTCAACAAGAAAGTTTACCCACGGATGTCCCCGGCCTTCGTAAACTTTTCATGTAATTTCATGCAAATCTGAACTTACCACCACATAAAGTGTCTAAGGACCTCCGGGATTACTGTAAATACATCTGTGGCGTTTCTAACAGATACACACAATATGCAAGCAAATAGTGAAGAACACCGAAAGGAAATTCGGATAAGCAAAAGCATCAAAGCCGTATACCATAGCGAAAACATGACAATTCCGCATCAGTTAAGTGTATTTGAGTTTAGAAATCGAATTCATACACGCGGCAGTTGCCTGATGTATTGAGCATTGGTTCCATTTCTTAGTGATTCTAACCGCCATAGCGTCAGTTCGAATTACAAGTTCTTCACTATGGTCGCAAACGTTTTAATTGGTGACTCCGACGTGATCTGTGTACACACAGCACACACTTTCCCATAGTAACTTCACGACAAGGATCACTACTTCCGCATAGAGCACAGGCACACTCTCCCGCTCCGGCGTTCGCACACGAAGTTGATCGTAACAAAGTTACTGACGGAGGAGTAGTGTGATGTTTCTAACAGATACACACAATATGCAAGCAAATAGTGAAGAACACCGAACGGAAATTCGAATAAGCAAAAGCATCAGAGCCGTACACCATAGCGATAACATAACAATTCCACATCAGTTGAGTGTATTTGAGTTTAGAAATCGAATTCGTACACGCGGCAGTGGCCTGATGTGCTAAGCATTGGTTCCATTTTTTAGTGATTCTAACCGCCATCGCGTCAGTTCGATTCACACGTTCTTCACTATCGTCGCAAACGCTATACATCCACTCCTTGAGCTTTAAATCTTCAACGCAATAGAGCTGACCGTAGCACATTTTTTCGATCCTGAACTGTCACCGTATCTTTCACCCATCATAGCCCCCCATAATCTTCCTCTTACCTTCTATTACCATAATGTAAGAGGTCTTCGTTCTAAGCGTCATGAATAGATTGCAGATGATACACTCACTCCCTTTTGAAATATAGGCCCTAACTGAAACCAACCTGATACCCAGTATCAACAATTTAGAATTATTTCCCCCCTCCTTTACTGTATATTGCGTCGGCGTTGCTAATCGTCCTTCCATTGACTCCTCCTGTCGTCAGGTGCTCATAGCCATTCAAAGTAACCTTGACTGAACCCTCGTCACTATCTCCTCCTCATCCAAGCTCGATTATGTCTCTGTCAAGGTAAAATTATACCGCAAATCAATATATGTCATCTGCTTCTACATTCTGCCATCCCAGCCCTCTGGAGCGTACGAACTAGCAATTAAGGCTATCGACCAAATAATCGAGATAAGCGACTCTCGGGATGACGTCCTTGTTTTTGGCGACATTAATCACCTACACCTACAATGAACTCTGTCAGAATCATTCCTTCTACATCACCACCCCATCCAGCGCCAAGGAATGCCTCTTCATCAGCCACCTAACTGATTCAAGCCTATATCAAGTTAGTAATGTCATTAACCACCTAGGCAGACAACTAAACCTTATTTCAACGACGGACCCTACTAATTCCTCAGTAGCCTCCTATCCCCTTGTTCTGTCTACCATCTTCAATCACCACCCGCCTCTTACCCAGTCTTTTTTTCATAATTCTGTAGCACAACCCACCCCATCCCGTGACATTTAATCACATGACTTCCACAAAGCGAATTATCGCCTCATTAACGTCTACCTCAACAAATTTTTTATCATTTGACGGTAGAAGATGCTATCACCAACCTA
Organism: Microdon myrmicae; assembly: GCA_963931805.1. Lineage (NCBI taxonomy): Eukaryota > Metazoa > Arthropoda > Insecta > Diptera > Syrphidae > Microdon > Microdon myrmicae. The sequence goes on along the minus strand of OZ007497.1, from coordinate 237,717,425 downwards.
TACACCAAAATCTTTAAATCTATTTCCCTTTACGTTCCCTATTCCAGGCCAAAACTACTACCTCCTTGATTTAATCGCAAGCTTCGTTCGTTACGTAATAAACGGAACAAGCTGTGGGCTACGTTTCTCCGTAATCACTCTGCCTACGACTATTCCAACTACCTTGGTACTTATTTTTCGTTCCCGATCTCACCTATTTCAATTACTTACCAAATTTTTCCCATCATCCATTTCTTCCTCAATGTATAGATCCACCCACGATAGAAAACAAACTAACCCACCTCAAAGACGAATTCACCCCTCCGGGCCCGATGGTCTCCTCGCTATATCCCTTAAACGATGCTCCTGTGTTCTCTTTTTCCCTCTTTCAACTATTTTCAATCTGTGGCTCTCTCAAGGTGAGTTTCTTAATATTTGGAAAACATCGTTTATTACGTCCATGCATAAAAAGGGACCCAAAGACGATATCTCAAACTATCGTCCCATCGCCAAACTCTCCCGCATCCCCAAAATGTTTGAAAGCATTCTCTACCAGAGGTTACGCTTCCACTGAAAATCCCTAATTTCACACGGCTTTCTTGGCGGGAGATCTACCACCATTAACTTAGTCAAATTTACTTCCCAAACACTTCTAGCCCTAGAGAACGGCAACGAGGTCGACGTTGTCATTATGCATTTTACTACAGCCTTAGATAAAATTTCGCACAGACTGATACATTTCAAATCATCCACCTTGGGCTTCGAACCCGTATTAAAAAGGTGGATTTCTTCATACTTGAATAACCGGCTTCAGATCCGTTCTCCCAAATCCTTTTCGTGCTACCTCTGGAGTCCCTCAGGGCAGCCATTTGAGGCCCCTTTTGTTCATATTAACAATCAATGACATCGGTATGATTATCAAGCATTCCTGTATCTCCCTTTATGCCGACGATACCAAATTCTTCAAAACTATTTGTTCTCCGCTTGATTCTTCCCTTACCCGGACAGAACTTGACAATTTTTCGTTATGGTACCAGAAGGATTGTCTGGAACTTAGTGTCAACAAATGTTTTTTTTTTGCGTTTTCACAACAATAGTGATCGGACGAATGCCGGGTATGATATTATTTTGACTTTAGAGTCTGCTATATGCTTATCAAAGTAAAGCAATTGATCGAGCCAGTTTTTTTTTTACACTAACGCACGCACAAACGGGGATTTTATAGTACCCTTAAATGTCAGAGCACAGTGCGAGCGGATGGAGAGGAAGTGGATAAGAAAAGGAGGTGTCGATGTATATTGGTCTTAAATGTCTGTACATTACAACGACGAGAAAACACATGATCAGGTAAAGCATACCACATTCGTGCGGTTCGACTAAAGAATGCCTCTCTATGTTAATTTGTGAACCTGAAGTTGACTTTCAACGTGAATTGATGCGTATTCTCAGATCGACGTGTATCAAAATATCTGAAGAGGCGGAACACACTCAGCAAGTTCAGTTGAACACGACCGTGATAATACCTATAGAGAAGAGATAGGCGTGATACGTTGCGCCTGTGTTCTAACGACGGAATTAATCGACTTACGGCTGAGTCCCCAATAAGTTTCACTGCTCGCTTTTGCATCCTGTCGAGCACGTGTAGTGCAGTTTTGGATGCGCCGGATCAAATATGGAAGTTGAACTCCATTTTGGGTCGAATATACGCCTTGTAAATAATGGTCAAGTTGGATGGAGTGAAGTATTTTCTGCATTTCTTAAGGAACCCCATATATCAGGTCACACCTTTCGCAGCTTCAAATATGATTTGCTCCAATTGAGGGTTGAATTAATTCCTGCGCTTTATAGGAATGTCATTTTGACAAGAGGGCTGAACGCGAATTTTGTCGAAGGCTTTTGAAATATCTACATATTTCTCTTGGGTTTGGTACTCTTTACTCTGTGTGGAATCAAGGTCCGGGGGCCAACCAGAATCATGCCTGTCAATATGTCCGCAATGGAGTCAACATCGTTATTGAAGAAAAATAACGACCAATTAAACTTCCCAAAAAATCGTTGATACCTTCCCAGTTGGATTTCTCATACAACTATACTGCTCTTTTGTGAGTTTCCTCGTTTTGCTGTTGGTTAGAGGAAATTTAGCTAACACGACCCAGTGGTCCGAAGTGCCCAAGGACGAAGAAAGTTCAATTGTGTATTTGTTTGGGTGGGAAGTGAGAAACAGGTCCAGTGTGTTGGCGGAATGACCATTTATATCTGGTAGCAGTGTTGGTTTATTGACGAGTTGAGTTAAATTTTTACGTTAAATTTCTTCCGTAAGCATAGCCTGAGTGATTCATTGTAGTTTAAGCCCCCGCACCACGTCAAGGTTTCTAACAAGCGGGGGAATAAAATACTATAAATATAATAAAATACTATAATAATAAAATACTATAATAATTTAATAAAAGGGAGAAGTTTTTTATTATAGCAGCAGTGTGTATATATAATATATAAGGGGCTTTTCATATAAAACATCATGATTTTGTATTTTAATAAGAACACACTTTTTGATGTCAATTAATGTTTTGGTGTATCAATGTTGTCAATACGTCAGCAAGGTTTACATATTTATCATAGTAAAATTCACGAACCGTTTGAAATTTATTAGAAAGCACTCCTTATTTCGGTCGTAATAGTCCACCAGACAACTGGAGTTTACTATACTAGATAAATTTGAGTCAAAATATACACTATTGGAATTATTATTATAACTTCCGAATTACCCATATATGCTATCGGTCGGTAATTTTGTGAAAGACGCTGTTTCCCGTTGTTGAGAAAGTCCCTATAAACGAAGCTTGCCCAGTAATGACCCGTGTCAGGCACGGTCAAAAGTCCAATTCGACGATGAAAGCAAAATTGCTCGTGATTGGCAACTGTATCGGGACAATTAACACTATTCATATTTTCAGCCGCCTGGCTTTCGTTTTTGCCTTTATGGAATAAAAACCGTAAAACTTGGCGTATTTTCTCTTTGCTGGTGTTCATATTTGACGCGCCCTCACACAGAGCTGAGTCAAGCAATCACAAGAAAAAATGTTTAGTGCGAAATCTTATCTTTTTAACGCCTAGCGTAACCCGATCGCACTTACACAACGCGAGATACAGATTACTAAAGCCATCTATTTGTAAAATAACGGATTTGTTTTTACTACAGCTTATATTTATTTATTTATCCATTATATATTTATTTATTTACTTACTTAGTTATTTATTTATTTATTTATTTATTTGTTTATTTATTTATTTATTTATTTATTTATTTATTTATTTATTTATTTTTATCCCCGCTTGGTAGAAACCTTGGCGTGGTGCGGGGGCTTAAAGTACAATGAATCACTCAGGCTATGCTGACGGAAGCATATGCTTCCAGTAGGGTCACCCATGTCAGACAGGCTAACGAGGAGTAACACACAAAGATCTACCACCCCTAATCCAGGGTGTTACGCGTCACCGTGCCTATTGGATGGTTTGCAGCCAGGGGTATACTGGGTGCATTACAACGGCGCCTCTCTGACACCGGGTCGAATCAGAGCAGTAAGCAGACCTTACCACATCAAAACGGGGCCCTGATGTGGCGGGCTATTTGAAACCGCAAGTCTCGTGGGATCAAAAATGAATAACCAATATACAAAAAACAATCCCACGAAAAACCCGGCAGGCGTAGGTGTGATGAGCCGACACTACCATAAGGGAATAAATCATCAAGGAAACACCGACTCGGCAAAAAGAAGACATAGGGAAAAACGGAAAAGGCGGGATATACGCACCAGGACGTGGAATGTTCGAACGTTATATAAACCAGGCGCGATACAGGCGGTCATAGAAAACGCGAAACAATATAAAATGGACATCGTCGCGCTTCAGGAAGTTCGACTCCCACATCAAGTAATCGAAAGCAACGGGTTTACACTGGTGTGTGGAGGTACCGATACACATAACCTCGGAACTGGCTTCATCATAAGCAAGAAGATTACGTCCCATGTAAAAGATGTGCAATTTATTAATGACCGAATGTCGGTGCTAAAAATACACGGACCATGGTACAATTATGTATTTATAAACGTACACGCCCCAACAGAATATACCGACGAAGAAACGAAGGACACATTCTACGAGACCATAGAGGAAGTATTTGATGGGATCTCATCATTCGATGTTAAAATCCTCCTCGGCGACCTCAATGCGAAAATTGGAAAGGAAGATATCTTCCAACCAACAGTAGGTAAAGAAAGCCTACATGACGTTTCAAATGATAATGGTATTCGATTTATCACGTTCGCAGCGTCAAAAGATCTGGTAGTGAAGAGCACGACGTTCAAGCACAAGCAAATCCATAAAGCCGCATGGATATCACCCGACGGTGTAACGCGTAACCAAATAGACCACTTCCTCATAGACAAAAGACACCACTCGAATATCCTTGACGTACGATCATATAGAGGAGCAGATTGCGACTCCGATCACCTTCTAGTGATGGGCAAAATTAGAAGTCGGCTTGCAGCAAACCCACATGGGCAGTCACGGGAGACGAGCAAAAAGTTCGAGATTGATAAACTAAAAGACCTACGTAAAAGGGCGAAATATCAAGACGAACTAACGAATAGATTTAGCATCCTAGAGAATGACAGTAGTGAGGAAGAGGAAGTCAATAGTGTGTACACTAAATGGACATCGATGAGAGACACAATCAAAAAACAGCCCAAGAGGTATTAGGATTTAAGAAAACAACTAAGTCCAAACCTTGGTTTGACGATGAGTGCGGGGCAAAGATCGAACAACGTAAACGCATTAGAATGATCCACTTCGAAGCATATGATGAAGTCAACGCAGAAAGATACGCGACAATTCGGAAAGAGACAACCAGACTTTTTAAACGCAAAAAACGCGAATGGGAGAAGACTCGGATCAAAAAAATCCTAGAAAATGCCAGAGCAAAGAACAGCAGAGGTATGTATGCCGGCATAAATTCAATTAGAAATGGCTACCGAGGAAGAGCCAAAATAATCCGAGACACAAACGGTTGTCTGGTGACAGAAACCAAAAATATCGTGACAAGATGGAAGCAGTACTTTGAAAACCTGCTTAATGTGCGCACCCATCAACCACAAATAAACGCACCAAACGTACATGCAGCCGAGCCCCAGATCCCAGAGCCCTCTTTCGACGAAGTTGTTGACGCGATAAATCGACTGAAAAACAACAAGGCCACCGGAATCGATTGCATACCGGCAGAGCTTGTCAAGCATGGAGGAGGGGCAACCGCTCGAAAGATCCACCAACTAGTTAAAATAATATGGGACAAGAAAGTCATTCCGGAAGAATGGAAAACCGCAATAGTCATCCCCATTTTCAAAAAAGGCGACAGATCTGACTGCGAAAATTACAGAGGAATATCATTGCTCCCAACCACATACAAAATATTAACAAATGTCATACTGACAAGAATCACACCGTACGCAGAAGAAATATTGGGAGACTACCAATGCGGATTCCGTCGGAACCGGTCAACGAGCGACCAGATGTTCACAATAAGGCAACTGCTGGAAAAGAAGTGGGAGTACGGAGAGACGGTTCACCAACTGTTCGTTGACTTTAAAAAAGCTTCGACTCAGTCGCAAGGCAAAGACTCTACCATATTGTGGTTGAGCTGGCGATCCCGAAAAAATATACCGCCCTCATTCGAATTTGCATGAACGAAAACAAAGGGCGAGTTAGAATAGAAAACCACCTCTCAGAACCATTCGAAATCCGGGACGGACTAAAACAAGGGGATGGCCTCTCACCATGCCTTTTTAACCTTGTCCTCGAGTATGTTATCAGAAAGGTACAAGACGACAACACGGCCGGATCATCCCTGAACGGGGTCACACAAGTGCTCGCGTATGCGGATGACATCGCCGTTCTGGGCGATAATCACGAAACTGTAAGTAAAAACTGTGAAATCATCATGCAAACAGCAGAAGAGGCGGGCCTAGAAATAAATGAAGACAAAACAAAATACATGATTACGGCGAGAGCAGGTGGACCTCAGAGAACACATATAAACGTCAGGGGCAAGATATTTGAAAATGTCAAAGAATTTAAATATCTAGGAACAATACTGACGGCCAGTCACGAAATGTCGAAGGAAATTAACAAAAGACTACACTCCGGTAACGCTAGTTGGCATGCAGCCAGTAAACTGTTGAAATCCAAACTGCTATCACGTAATATAAAGCTCCGTGTCTATAGAACCATAATCATGCCGATTGTTCTATACGGATGCGAAACATGGGCTCTCACAAAACGGGAAGAAAACAAATTCCGCGTATTCGAGAATGAAGTTTTAAGGAGTATCTTTGGCGGTAAATATGACGAGGAGGCAGGACAATGGAGGAAACTCCACAAACACGAATTGGAAGAGCTATACCGCAAACCTCGAGGATTAAGATGGGCCGGACACGTAGCGCGAATGGGCGATGATAGGACCGTGCATAGAATTCTTGACGGTAAACTAACGGGGAAGAGACCGACAGGACGGCCGCGGCGGAGATGGGAGGACAATGTTAGATTGGACCTCGAGGAGATCGGATCGGATGGTCGAACGTGGAAGGAGAGCGCACAGGACAGGGAACAATGGCGGAGCCGAGTCGGTGAGGTCATGAACTTCCGGGTTCCTACAGGCCAGTAAATAAAAAATAAAAAAAAATATAAATTATTTATTTATATATATTTATTTAATTATGAATTTACTTACTTATTTACTTATTCATGTATTTATTTTTTTTTTATTTATTTATTTAATAATTAATTTATTTATTCATCACTTACATCCCCTACATGTAGTATTTTTGTTTTAAACTTATATATTAGTGGTTAACCGAAATCCAAACCCTGTAATTTACAGAAATTGTAGGTTCCATCTTGTTATACAGGCTTAACATTTTTATTAAAGAAACACATACACAAAATATTACTTCGCCTTAGATTAATAATTCACACCGATATGGACTTTGTTTTTGTTTCATTGTTATTCACTTCTTCTACGTGCAATATGCAGATTAGTCAGACCTCAACTCAAATAGATACAATAGTAACACCAGTTTTTACAATAACGCAGGCATCGGACGACTGGATAGACGGATCCTAAAACTGTCGATAAATTTTATAGAAAACCTCCCTAACAAAGCCAACCCTATAATAAATAACAGACCTATCATCACCCTCCTCCAATACGGGAACCCACTACCGTAATTGTTTCCAAATCAGAATCCTCTTCATCTCGGGCAGACTGGTTAACGACTTAAACTAGGTCAAATATCACAACACCCAACACACATCCAATCAATTCAAATACAGCAACATCCAACCATTCTCCAAGATTCTAACTTTTAATACACAACCGAGTGGCACCCTCCTATTTCAAGAACATACCTGATCTCATCCCTTACTACCCTCAATCAAAACGAGAAATCCCACATCCACGTAAATAAAAATTGTAAATATTATTTTTGAGTCATTAAATTGTCACTATAATTGCAATATCAAATATTATAAATTGTAAATAAAATTAAATTAAGTTAGATTAAGTTAAGTAATTTTAAGTAGGTTAATTTAAAGTAAACAGAGGTCCTGGTTTTTTTTTTCTGACCTTTTCCAGGAAAAACAAAATTACCAATATATCTAAATCTCATCAAATCCTAAACACATAAAAAAAAAACTGTTTGGAAAATGTTAACAAATAACATGCAAACAATTATTATATAACCAAGCTATTATAAGTGAACTGTATTACTTATTGTAACTTTTAATTTTCGGTCTAATAAATGCAGTATATATTTTTAAAAAATCCACGTGCTATTTAAGGTGCTCAAACAATCTACAAAGCTGATCAACTCTCTTCACAATCAAAATGCTGTCAACAGCAGCAAAGAGATGACAATTGTGATGATCGGTTAGCAATAACAATCCCAAAGAGACAGTTTCTCTCACCGGCAAAAACGTAAACACTAGCAAATTTACACCTGAGGCATCAGACGATATCTGGTGGTTTACCTGTCCGGACGGTGTTGACTGTGTACCTATCGCGTTTAAAGACTGTGTTGCGTTCCGGTGCGAAAAAATAATGCAAAGACATGAATCCAAAGTACATTAAATTTATTTATCTGCTAAGTTTACTTAGGTGCATTTGTACAAAAGATCTTGTGCGTCAAATTATTCAATCAAATAATTACGTATGTGAAACACACCGGGTACAAACTCCAGATGGATATATTCTGACCGTGCACAGGATTCCTCCAAAAGATTACATCAATAACCCAACGCCGTTCATTCTAATGCATGGCATTATCGGATCAGCGGCTGATTTTCTCCTTCCTGGAGCGAGGCGTGCCCTTGGATTTTTGTTGCATGAGAGAGGATACGATGTTTGGCTACCTAATTCCCGAGGTACAACCTACTCCAAGGACCACATGAATCTTGAACCGTCAATGCCTGAGTTCTGGAATTTTACTTGGCACGAAATTGGCTATTACGACCTGCCATCGGTAATAGAATACATTACCCAAAAGACCGGTCATGAAATGGTTCATTACGCAGGCCATTCGCAAGGAACAACCGTGTTACTTGTCATGCTGTCGGAAAGACCGGAGTATAATGCTCGCATTTTATCAGCTCACCTGATGGCTCCTGAGGCATTCTTGTTCAACATAATGAGTCCACCAATACGTTTTTTGATAGCGAAAGATAAAGAAGTCGAGGTATGTTCATGCTGCCGGACACTACGAGTGCAAAACAATATCCTTAAGGCTTGCGCAAATAATAACGGCGTGATCTTTCTTCCTTTGTGGTCCTTGGCTACATGATATAGATGCTACTAAATCATCTAGGATTACACGAGCTCTTCCCTTCTACTACCTTAAATCAACTTGGCGCACATTTCCTCTGTGGTGAAGGTGTTCCCACACAGAGCTTATGCATTTTGGTAACCTACTTGTCGGTGGGCTTCAGTGAATACGAAATGGACAAGGTAAGTTAAACTCTTGATACTGAAGCTGGCATTAGCCAACACTTTTATTTAAATTTGAATATTATATTTTCTCGGCGAGGTAAATGTGAACAGTTTCAGACTAAAATAGAGAACAATAAAAACTTACAAAAACAGGCTATCCCATAAATTCATGGGATATGTGGGATTATGTGCGAAATATCATTTTTCAGTTTTTGGAGAATTTCCTATTTTCAACGCTCTGTATGGTACTAACTTATAAATAATGAAACGATGTATTTGTACATGCATGTGCCCAAACGACGAACTTTGCATCACAATGTAGTGTGCCCTAGTCCGTGTTGAAGATGTGAAACAAAAAGTATTTCATATAGTGTTGAATTAAAGGTGCTTTTTCCTCTTATAATTCACTTGCACATTGATGCATGAGGAAAAAACTGGCAACATACAAAAGAATTGATTAAAACCGTATTGCTTCCATCAGGAAATGCACAAGCTGCCACTGCATATCTTAATGGTGCTATTTTTATCCATAGAACGGAGATTTTTAATAAAAGCCAACATAACTATTCATTAAATAGCAGATATCACCGGCTGATTGACATTCTGTAGGTATACGAGGCATGGCATTTAAATAACGAGATTGCGTATATGTCACAATATCTAAGTATCCGCCAAGGAACTTAGTCCTGGATCCACGCCAGATTGGCCGGTTTTAACCCAAGCAGTCTTCTGCTTGTTCCTCAAATCAAAGTTAGCACTGTTACGATGTTAGTAAAAGTACATCCAAGAAAATTCAACTAACATATTAAATGTCTTAGTCCAAATGAACTACTGCGACTGGTTCAAAACATTTTATATAGATTTCAGCTCTATATAGATTCAAAACAAGACGCTTTCGAATAAATACTTTGGTTTTGTAACATAACCCATGTTCTTAGCTCCAATAATATTGAATACATAAATAAGTTCGTAAATGTAGCCAAAACTAAATTTTAAGTAAAAATAAGGAGCTCACCTTCTAGGCTCATTGTTCCCTTTATTGATATGCAATTTTAAATCATTGTAAATAAAAAACAATGATTATTATACGAGGTTTGCCTTTTATATTTCGGGATTAGAGAACAAAAACAAATATTGATCATCGAAAATCACTTTATTGTTTTTCAAAATATTCCCCATGGAGATCTATACACTTTTGCATGCATTTGAACCAATTGTCGAAGCACTTTTGCCACTCTGATTGAGGTATCTCCAACACATGCATTCTGAATGCAGCAACCGCTTCTTCAGGTGTCGAAAAACGTTGACTTCTCAGTTTGTTTTTTACGTACGGGAATAAAAAGAAGTCATTCGGTGCCAAGTCAGGACTATACGGCGGATGACCCATCAAATCGATGTTTTGGGTGCTCAAAAATGCAGTTGTCGCAGCCGATGTGTGAGAGCTCGCATTGTCCTGGTGAAGAGTGATCCGTCTTCGGCGGTTGGTTTTCCTGATTTCTTGGAAGACAACTGGCAAACAAATGGTTGTGTACCACTCAGAATTGACTGTTCTGCGTTGTTCTAGTGGTACCGTTGCGACATGTCCTGTTTTTCCGAAAAAACAGGCGACCATTTGCTTGGAAGTGCTTCGTGCGCGAACAACTTTTGTTGGATTTGGCTCATCTTGAAACACCCAGACAGTCGACTGCTGTTTATTTTCGGGCTCATACGCGTAAATCCACGATTCATCACCTGTCACGATGTCATAGACGTGTTTCGAAGCACCGCGACCGTATTTTTTGAGCATTTCTTTCGACCAATTGACACGAGCCTTTTTTTGGGCGATTGACAAATTGTGTGGGATCCCACGCGAACAAATTTTTTTGACGGTCAAATGTTTATGCAATATTGAATGCATGCTGGTCCCACTAACGCCTAAGGTTGTCTCAATCTCACGATAGGTCACATGACGATCTTCCAATATCAGTTCGTGCACAGCATCAATGGTTTTCGGAACAACAACTGATTTTGGACGACCTTCACGAAATTCATCTTGGAGTGAACTACGACCACGATTGAATTCACCATACCATCGATAAACACTGGTCCTTGATGGAGCTTCATCGCCAAAAATTGAATTAAGTTCATCCATGCACTGTTGCTGAGTTAATCCACGCCGAAAGTTGTAAAAAATAATCGCACGAAAATGTTGACGATTTAATTCCATTTTTGGGCCGAGATGAATCTTTTAAGTTACTGTAAACAACACAAATAGTGCTCGTATGTCAAAACGTTCTGAGTGCGTATAACCTCAAAAATGTCCAACTTTACGACAGAGCTGTCAATTGCCGGATTGCAACACTAGGTTTGCCAAATCCCAAAACATAAGAGGCAACCCTCGTAATAACTTTTCGCAGTTTTGATATATAAAAGATGTTCCTTTAAGACCTGTACGATGAAAACATTGACTAAAACAGTGGTTTTTTATTGATTTCAATAATTCTATTCTTGTTCGATTATCTGGTCAATAACAAATAATTAGCAAATATCGGGCAAAGGTTAGTCTCGATTCTGGGGGGCAGATCTCGTTCTGTTTCATAGACATTTTTGGTTTTTTCATTATACGTACATTTTTATTTTGTTCTTTTTTATATTTATCTTACTTGCTAAACAAAAACTACATGAATTCTACGAGTAGCTTATTTAAATTATATTCTCACTTACTGGTCTCCTGTGGACACTCTAAACTAAACTTCGAACTATTGTCATGTATTATTGCCTCTCGGCTTTGTTTATTTTATATTTATTGCAATCTTCATGAATAATTAACCCAACATAGAAAGTTTAGAACAAAAATAAAACGTTGTAATTTTTTTTACACCTAATTAAACTTACTTCACTAACTTAACCTTTTTTTTTTATATTATTTTTAAAACTTACCTAACACTCCCCTAACCTAAGAAAAGCTAAGTCTGTGTAAGCTTTCCATTGTTTTGACATGTTGTGGCGGTTCTACGAACCACACAACCCACTATAGGTTGAGATGCCGTTTCCGCCAAGGAATATACTCACCTTTGCCAGTACACGTGCCTACAGACACGTGCTCCCATAGTCATTAACCACACCTGAAACAAAGGGTAATATAACATGCAAAGACGTTGAGGTCGATATCAGAAATCAAGGAACTAAACGTTCAAAAGCTTCCAATATCGAGTTCAACGCATCCATACATAGTATCCAAACCAATGCGCCAAATGCAGCAAGGCATCGCATGTAAGTCAAGCACCCATTCTAAGCATCAACGCGATGCTTCCCATGAAACACCATTGTCGATAAATAAACCGAACAACGGATGCCTACTCTGGTAGCTAATAGCAATTAGCACCTAAATCCCTTGCATGACCCTAACGCAAAAGGCACACTTGTGCAAACAAAGCATATCGTTTCGCTGCCGACCAATAGTCATGCAACCATAAACATCTTAACACTACCCGCGATAGATGTTTATGAGTTGAAAATGCAAACAAAGCATTACCGAGCCCATAGTCCTTTGTATCCATCTGAATAGCATGAGAACCCTTGTTTCTCACACCAGATGGGAAAGACAAACAATCCCAAGAAAAAGATCGGAGAATAAGCGGCGTACCACCGATCATAAGACAAAGGAACAAGATACCGATAACCACCAGATAATGATAATGATGATCAGGAGAAAAACAAATCTCTCCTTTTTGTTTAACAGATACTATGGGAAATTCTGTTTAGCTGATACTATGGGGAAATTTTGTTGCAGAGATGCGTTGGAAAAATTTCCCTTACGATGGGGGATGAGAATTTTCAGCCTACGAGTGAGTACGGTTAAAGAACTCCGACGAGGAGGTATCCGCGTAGCGAAGTTAAATAACCGAAAAGAAAACCGCCGGCCCGAAATCTCGTAACGTTTAAATACGCGAATTAACGGAAAGTTACAGAGAACCCAATAAGGAGGTCGGTCCGTGCTGCGCAACGTATTAAAAATAAATCGAGAAATTCACACTAAAGATAAACTATCGCGAATACGACACAATATTAATAATGAGAAATTGACAATACTTTTCGTGTCGGACGAAAGCGCACGCGTGCCGAATAGCGAATTGATTCGATTTGTATTCTTGAGGTGCGAAAGAAACGTAGTGGCATAGCGCATCAATTCCAAATCGAAGAATCGCGAACTCAGTTCACCTAGAAACGGGGATAATTGATCGGAACATATAGAATCGGTGTGTGAGTGTTCTTCGCCAGTACTATTTTGTAAATTAAGTCTAAGTGCTGTTCAAGGAAAAAAATAAAGGAAAACAATAAAGAAAAGTTTACAGAAACAATGTTTCCGTGTTGTGTTGTGTTCGGCGGAACATTCCAACATCAGTCAGCAGTGACTGTTACGAAAAACCGCCAAAATGTCATTTACTATGCTCTTTTCGGGTGACAGGTCTTTAGTTGCCATTTAACTACCAGAACTGCTGGCGATGTTTCTTAACTTCTCTTTGATCTCTGTGAGAAAATTTAAATATCTGGTAACGACACTGACGGCCAGTAACGAAATGTCTAAGGAAATTACATGGCACGCAATCAGTAAACTGCTGAAATCCAGACTGCTATCACATAACATAAAGCTCCGTGTCTATAGAACCATAATCATGCTGTGGGGTGTAGGTTCCGTTGGGGCGCCGTCAAGGGTGCAGGATTCACTGAACCTCCCACCCAGGGAAAGGCAAATCACCGGACACACAAGGGGAGGTCGGAAGAATGTCAAGACCAAGAGGCGCTGTCTCCGAATCCGCTCCGCTGAGTAGGTTATGCTTGCGAGGACAGATCGTTTTACGTTGAACAACCAAACCAAGTGCGCTGCGTGCGACCGACCCAGGAAGGAAAGGCAATCGTTCCACTTTGGTTTTTCGTCACAATGGTTTTTATCCAGTTTTGTTCTTCTTTAAAGCACTTTGCTCTCGGCCAACGCGAGATCACTATGCAACCGACGCATAAAGAAAAAGGCAATTATTTTATTTTCGTTCCTTTCTCACAATGGATTTTATTCTGTTTTGTCCTTCTTTAAAACACTTTGCTCTCGGCCAACACGAGATACTCATGGGATAACGCTTCACATAGAACTTAACTGTTAGTATAATTAGAGGGGACTTCTTAAACATTAAACAATAGTATTGCTGGGAAATTTTCAAAACGCGTTCTCTCGGCTTATTTTACTCCGACCCTGTCCTTCGCTTGCTTTTCGACTTGGCTCCTTGGAGCGCACTCTGATAGGGTAAAAACTTGGCGGTGGTTGTATCGCGACTTGATGTACGCGCGTTGGTAGTTGAACGACGACTGACTGTTGCTAGCTGGGAAAAGTTTGGCAGTGGCGTCATAGCTAAATCAACTCACTGCCATTTTCTAGGAACTTTGAAAGGGGTCGATATGCTTGCATAGTAGATTTAATTCCGGACAATCATTGCCGTACAGGCTGAGTCAAATTCCTCTGGCGCTATGTATGCGAGCAAATTTGTTTGGAAATGCAACCGAATATGGGCATGAGTTGTCGGTTAGACAACGGAATGCGGGTCTTGGTCGTTGCGATGGTTGTTTCGCGGAACATTAGCTGCGGCTTGGTTGCAAGCGAGAAGTATAGTTTAAGGAGGAAATGAACCGAAGTGGTTTTTGGGGAAAATGCATGTGGTTTGATTGTAGGGAATTGATGTGGTTTTACATCTTTTAGGTAGAATAGCAACCGAAATTGTTTTCGGGGGAAATTGGGATTGCTTGGTTGTAAGCGGGGATATAATTTAAATAGGAAGTTAACCGAGGTGGCTTTTAGGAGAAATGTATGCGGCTCGGTATAGTTGATGGTGATGATTAATATTTCATTGTAGGTATGAATATGCGTTTTATCACAGATTATTATTTTAAGATTGCTTGGCCGCAAGGAAGGAATGTGACTTAAGTAAAGAATTGACCGAAGCGGTTTTGGGAAAAATTATATGTGGGGTGATTTTGTAGCGGATCCGCCAAACCCTACCGTCTACTTACCTGAAAAACCCCCATAACTACTACCCAACTCCCTTTAGTTTGCTAATGCAACAGTATTAGTACCTGTAAATGCTTCACGCATTATATAGATCACCATCTATAATCTTAAAATCCCTATAAAGAAAACTTACCTTTTCATGCATCCCTTCGTATACAATTTTCCGTAAGATTTCTTTGTTTGCTTATTTGGTATTCTAAACCAATTCGTTACCAGACAAATTCCTGAAAAGAAAAACCCTCGGTTCACATATCATGTAACCATTCCAGCCAGAGATAATTATCATGGCGTCGCCTATTCCTACCTTCATTCATGTATACGATAAATTTCTTTATGTATACATTGGCTGAAGACGTTTTTCTCCCAGCAATAAAATTCCCTGACTCGCGCAATGTGCAACCCAAAGCAAATACGCATTTCGCGTCCCTTGGCATCAATTGAAATCCAAGCATAACCAATGCAAATGGGTATTCAATACGCTTTCTAGCGATGCTATAAACACCATTTCCCAGTAACCTAGCTAAACCAATTAGCACATTTTCACATCGGATCATCGTCTCTTTGTTTAGCCGCACATGTTCCAACAACGATTCCATTGGCATCCGACGATTTCGGTTTTATTTGCTTTACCGAAATCGTATCCTAGGAATGCACTTTAGGTCTTTCTTTGTTCTAGGCACACATACCACCATGATCACGATGAACGAGTGAGCTCTGAACGAGCAAGATATCGTTGAGTCGTAATTCAATCTCCGTGGCGGTCGGGTCGTCCGCCATCCACTGTACCGTGCGTCGGTACGGTGTGACGTGACAAATCGAGTGTGAGTCGTCGGCGTGAACCTATATTTTAAGTTTTTTTTGCTTAAGTGGCTACTGACAAATTGTGAAACCCGACCAAAAATAATAAAAAAATAAACCAAATCTTAAAGAACAAAATAGTGCGTTTAACTTTTTCTCCTTGTGGACGGTATGTCGGCGAGTTTGTTGTGTTGCATTTCCATTTCCGTGGTGAACAATTCCTCTTTTGTGTCCAGTGAACAGTTTGTGGGGACGAGGTAGAACTCTCGCCCGTGAGGCGTCGCGACTTCGTACCCCCACAATGTAATTGAGGGAGATGATTTAGAATGTATTCTATTGAATCGTATTCTGTTGTAAGTTTTGGGAAATGCTTTTCATTGCAGATTGGGAGATGGATTCTTGGTAACTATGGGGATGTATCCAATTGCGGATTTGGGGACCAGTGCTGTTGCGTATTGGGATGTGTTTTTACATGTTGGGAAATGGGTTACCGGTTGGGTTAGGGTGATGCGCTGTTAGCGGCCAAAATTGGTTGGCATTGTGGGTTGGTTCTAGATGTGGTATAGAGAACGTCCACAATGCTCTATACGGATGCGAAACATGAGCTCTCCACAAAAAGAGAAGAAGACAAATTCCGCGTATTCGAGAATAAAGTTCTAAGGGGTATCTTTGGTGGTAAATATGAAGAGGAGGCAGGACAATAGAGGAAACTCCACAACCACGAATTGGAAGAGCTATGCCGCAAACCTACAATAGTGAGAGTAATCAGGTAATCAGGCCGCGAAGATTAAGTTGGGCCAGACATGAACTTGCGGGTTCCTACAGGCCAATAAATAGTAGTAGTAATAGTAGTAATTTATTTATTTATCCATTTATTTATTTATTTATTTCCCTATTTATTTATTTATTTAATTATCCATTTATATATTTATTTATTTAGTTACTTATTTATTTATTCAAGTATTTATTTATTTATTTTTTAATTTATTTATTGGTCCGTTTATTTATTTATTTATTTATTTATCACTTACATCCCCTACATGTAGTATTTTTTTTTTAAACTTACTTACTTATTACTTTTTAGTGGTCAACCGAAATCAAAACCTTGTAAATTATATAAATTGTAGGTTCCATCTTACTCATCAATAATTATCATCATCATCATCGGCATTACAACCGGGAACCGGTCTTGGCCCTATTTAGCAAGTCCTGGGGTCTGTTAAATTTTTCTATAATGATTTGTTTTTTCCGAGCAAGGTCATTAGTCTTGCGCCAGAGACTCCCCGATCAATAATTATGCCGGGATCATAATCCTGCAATAGAAAAAGTCCCAATTAAGAGTAGTTTCATCATCATCATCATCAGCGGCACCACAACCGGGATCCGGTCTTGGCCTTATTTAGCAAGTCTCTCCACCGGTATCCGGTCCATATCCGAGACTTGTTAAATTGTCCATAATTCGTTTTTCCGAGCAAGATTATTAGCCTTGCGCCAAAGAGTAGTTTAATTATTCAAAAATGTTGACACTATTCTTCAACAATTTTTGCCCTCAAGCACCGCTCCTTTGCAGCTGGCTACACAGACTTAACATTTTTATTAACGAAACACATAGACAAAAACATTAGTTCGCCTTAGAATAATAATTCACACCGATATGGACTTTGTTTTTGCTTTATTGTTATTCACTTCTTCCACGTGCTATATCCAGGCCAGTCCCACCAGTTAACTTCTCTTTGATCTCTGTGAGATCTGACTATGTCATGGGGCACATCATGCAGATATTATCATAAATAATCGAACTTTAAGAGGTTTGTCATCGCATAGTCGGGCCCGTTCTCGGGGCGCTGTCGACGTTCGACTGATAACGGCATTTTGTAACATCAGGGGCACCGGTTTCACAAATACGAATGTAAACGCCGTCCACCAATATTTGCAAACAGCGAAACCTGATATCCTTCCCCTAACTGAGACCCAAGTCGATTCGTGAACTGTTTCGACATATCTTCATTGCTCAGGATACGACTTGCATTCCGTTTTAAGGGTGGAGTCTGCGTCTTCACGTGGTCCGATCTGGCTTGCCAGAGGATGGATGCGTTGAAACCCAATAACGTGGATATTATGTGGTTAAGGGTCGTGTTGAGGAATTCTGTTAAATTTCTTTGTTGTCTTTACCGCTCCCCCAAACGACGATCGACCGGCGACGCTTTTCGAACATCATTCACGTAACGTCGACTGGATACAGATCAACCACCCTGCTTCAGAAATTGTCGTCCTTCTAACAGAACCGACGATGCTGGGAGGCTGGCGGAGATGTTCGATGTTAGCCGCAATTTGACTCAACTCGTGGATGAACCTTCGCGAGTGTCGGATACCCGAGGTGATTATGCGGACACCCTGGGTCTGTTTTTGACATCCGAGCCAAGTAATTATACCGTGGAGGTTGCTGCGCCACTGGGAAATTCAGATCACTGTTTGGTATCTGTGGCGCAACCACTTGCGTTTCAAGCGAATAGCCGACTTAAGCAGCTTTCTCAGGTATGTAGGTAGGGGCTGCTAACTGGAGCGATTTGCGAGATTTGTGGGGAGGAAGTATAGCAACATTGGCACGGTTAACTTCCTCCGCCATCATATATAAGCTATGTTCATTCGTCGTTCCGCCGGACACCAAAAAAGGCAAAGCACCAACAGAAATCGGCAACGCAGCGTACACAACAGAAAAACACACTCGATTCTTAATTTATTTTTTTTCACTTGACAGTCAATTTTCTTAATTACTTAACGACGCGGGATTAATGTTATAAAACGCCACTGTGACTTCCCGCATTGTTAATAAAATAAACCCGACTTCAGGACATTTATTTGCGCTTCTCCGCTGGTGGCGGAGAGCGGGAGTGAAGTGACCAGCGTGGTCAAAAGATGGAATAAGACTCAAACGATATCCTCTCCAATAAGGATATCGTTTTTTTACCTACCACCAGGGAAACGTAAAGTCTCTCTTGGTGGTATAGGAAACCAGATCTTGTAATAAAGGTCATGGTGGTATGTGTGGGATCATTGAGATCAATGCTATTCACACGTGCAGTGGAACAACGAAACAGGCAGGCGGCAAGGACAAAAGGAAAGGCGACCAAATGGTTCGCTCTTTAATGAGGGTCATGTTTATGCAACGTCGCTATGACGGACGTTGGAAAAAAGGTGTTAATGGGATACGATACTTTATACCATGGAAATTGTATATCGTATCTTGGGTTAATTGCCGATACGCATCCCTTGCTTGCATTTAGGTATGCCAAGCAATTAGTGGTGGCGACGAAAGAAATGCATCATTGTTTGTCTATTGAATCGCTAGTGTTGCAGCTGTAAAAACAAGCTGACGACATAGTATTTTAACTCAGACAAAGGGTATCGAATGTTTGCTATTTATGGTGCATATGCACATTAAGGATCAATTTTAGGAATTTCAGATAATGCTTGAAAGCATTACATGTCCTTGGAAAAGGAAATGTTTTCTGGGGCAAATGCAAATGCATTGGCGGGAAACAATGGGAGTTATGGAATTCCTAAAAAGGTCAAGAAGAATTCTTACGGAAAATTGTATGCAAAGGGATGCAATGAAAAGGTAAGTTTTCTTTATAGGGATTTTAGGGTTATAATAATTGGATCTGTTTGATGCGTGAAGCATTTAAGATGCTAATGCGAATTGCATTAGCGAAATCTGGTGCAGACCGGGTTGTGGTTATGGGGGTTTTTTCAGGAAGGCGAGCCGTGGGATCTGGCGGACCGCCACGTACTCCCCTCCCAGTGACGTAGTCACGAAGAAAAAGGTAGGGGCGAAGGAATGATCGATGGTGGGTGCTGTGATGATAGGGATCTTGCTTCGGAATGCGCTGTGGTAATGTTAAGGGACTGTCGTGGTGACCAGTTCCTGGTTATTGTTTGGGCCTTTATCGATAAGATGGACACAGTTGTTACCGCTTGATGCCATCAAGGGCAAAGGTGTGCGGCGTGGTCCATAGGCCTGTTATGGGTCTCATGGACCAACAGGCTTATCGTCCGAATAGGTCGGAACCCATCGGAAATCCGCTCACATCCGCAGTGACGAAACAGCGTGTGCGAGATGGAGGGGAACTTATCCCAAGGTAATTCCCATCCGCAGTGACGGGTTGCAGTGTGCGGAATGGAAAGGTACCAAGTCCAGAGCCGGTGTCTTTTCTCCATACGTTTGTATGGCGACTTGTTTGCCACTGGGACTGGTAGAGGAGGGCGGGCCCTCAATTGCACGTTTTACCTATCGAGGGAGGACCGGTACATTGGTGCCAATGTAGCGGTAGCTGCGACCTCGACCGAATGGAAACTTGCTGTGAGGTGCCGGCCGTCGACCTTGTTAAGAAAATAGAGGACTTTGCTTAGGGGGCTCCTGGTGGGTGGTTGATTGTGTCCAACCCCAGGGCGCCCTAGGGTTATTAGATGTGCGCTCCGAAGTATTATGCACCTAGGTATTTGAGGCGGCGTAGAGGGGCGTGCATAGCCTTTAGTTGCCGCTAAAGGTGAGCCATGGTGGCTAAAGATTGGGGAACCAAGTATATTGTCTCAGTCCGGTGGTATTGGTTTGATTTACGGACCGGTGTTGCTGAGACATTTGGGAGACGTTAGGAGATCTAAGGACGAAAGTCCTGAAGTTTAAATAAAGAGGCAAAACCAGGTGTCCTGCCGGGTGTTGCTACGCGTAGTAGCTGTGGTAACGGGGGGAGCTGGCTTGCTGAAATCGGGCAGAAAGTCGAGCCGTGGGATCTGGCGGAACCGCCACAGATTTCTTCGCATGCTTTCCGTGATCAGAGGTCTGCTTTGGAAATTCTGATGTTAGCACATGCGCGGAGTCGGTCACGGGGATTATTCTTCTCGTGATGGAGATCTACATTCCGCATTCCATCAAACAAAGTTCATCTGAAAAACCTTGGTTTGATAAAAAATGGGAACAGATTACAGCGTCAAAAATAAAACTCTAATCCCATCGAGGTTAACAGAACGAATTTTGTTAGAATCAGAAACGCGTACAACCAGACGATTGACACCGCGAAGAAGGCCTACAAGAAGTGACTGATAGACTCCTTGAGCGCCCGACTGGTTCCCGTCCCTTCTGGTCAATGGCAAGGGCGGTCAGCAGTAATTTCGCTTCGCCCTCTTTTCCTCCGTTAGTTACGGGCAGTGGGACATTAGTCACAAATTCAAAAGATAAAGCAAATGTGTTCGCGAATTTATTTTCCGCGAATTCAAAGCTCGATGCCGGTGTTTTAAGCCACCTCTGGTAGCGCCGATACAGTCTTCGATGTGGGATGTCAGGTTCCTCCCGCGTACCATTCAACGCATTCTACATGGGCTGGACTGTAAGAAGGTAGCCGGCCCGGACAGAATACCAGCAATAGTCCTTAAGAACTGTGCTCCAGAACTATCAACGGTTCTTGGCAGACTCTTTCGCTTATTCTTCTGAACGAAGGAGTTTTCGTACCTGCTGGAAAGTTGCTCGAGTTCAACCAAAACCGAAGAGGGGAAAAAGTGTCTCCCACAAAATTACCGTCCGATAACATTACTGTCTATGTTATCTAAGGTAATGGAAAAGGTCATTAATGTCGAGTTAATTAAGTATTTGGAGAATGATCGTCAATACAGATTCCGTGGCAGGCGGTCCACGGGAGACATTTTAACCCTTATAACCGATATACTTATGGACACCTGCGATTGCCCGGCATTGGATATCTCCAAGACTTTTGACCACGTTTGGAACGGGGCATTGCTGAGCAAACTTAAAGAGGATTTCCAAATGTCAGGAAATAGACCTTGTGCAAGGGATAGATTAAAGATTAAAGCGGGTGGGTGTGGGAGAGAAGAGGAACATTTTTTTAAGAGGATAGCTGGGACGAAACTCGTCTCTTCAGTTGTTCTAGTTTTTCTATAACTTGGTGTTGTTGAATGTGTAGTGGGATGAGAGGGCCGCGAGAGAATTCAGACAGGCCAGTGAAGCAATTAGGGTTAGGCTCGAAAGAATTGTCCGTGAAGGATAGTTTGAAGAAGGACGCGAAAAGATTGGCAATGGTATTGGAGTCCGTTGTAGTAGTCGAGCCGTAGAAGAGAGAGTTGGGATAGGCATCAGATTTACGATGTAGTTGATAAAGTGGAAGAAAGAGTTGGGGTCGTTGATCAAGTGGAATTGAACTTTAGTGAGGTAATTGTGGTAGATGGAGCTGTAAAGCTCTATGAATTGATAAAATGAACCGAGGTAGTTGGAGTAGTCTAGGGGAGAACGCGTATTTAGGAAAGTGTTTCGCAGCTTATTCCCCTTGCTACGAGGGGTACGTAGTTTGCGGTTATACCAAGGAGGCGATAAGAACGATAACCTATGTCGGGAATATGAGACATATAGGGAAACGGCGTTGTAGATTTCTGTGTAGAGTGAGGTTGTAGCAACCTCTACACTTATATCGTTTAATCGGAGTGTGATGTTTCTGAGGTACACATTTATGAGGCGGAAATTGACTTGTCGGAAGTTGTAAGAAAAGTAGTTGGGGGGAGGTGTGAAATGAGCTGAGCAGTCGTGGTAAAAGGATAAGAGGAGCGGGAGATGGTAGTTGTCAATGGTTGGGGGGGAGTGAGGAGTAGAGGCAACTGAGGAATTATAGGGGTCTGTCATGAACACAAGGTCGAGTTGTCTACCCAGATGATTTAGGACATTGCTTACTTGATAAAGGCTAGAGTCGGTGAGCCCATCTTCGAAGAGACATTCCTTGGCAGTAGAGGGGTTTGAGATAATATTAGACATGTCGGTGGTGATACCGACAGTTGCCTTTAATTCTTCGTTCGACTCGATAAAACCCAAATTCTCTCATCACCACTGCGAGATTTGTTATATTATTTTAACGAATAGAAACATTATATACTCACTTTGTAAAACGCCGAACCGATGGTTGGTTGGCATTTGACTGCTATCCCTATTGTACTATTTGTACCTCTACCCACCACTGGGTTTATTCCTCCGAGAACTGATATTTGCTCAAATTTACGGAGGTCCAGTATAATCCTCAATTGGTGGTTACCGGCTGCGCCAAATTTGATATATTATTTTATAAATAATATAACAAATTATTTACTCACTTTGTAAAACACCGAACCGGCGGTTGGTTGGCGTTTGGCTGCTATCCCTATTCCAGGGGGTGTTGACTGTACCTCTACCCACGACTGGGTCTATACCTCCAAGAACTAATATTTTCTCAAATTTACGGAGGTCCAGTATAGTACTCTGTTTAACAAGGAGATGTGTACATACTTTTAATGCCACTTTTGGTTAATATTGTTTAAGAAGCATTTTACACTATTTCACAGAGTTTAGACTTTTATTCGATGTACCCTATTTGTTAACTTTAGTATATTCACGACACTTTTTATTGATTTATTAATAGGTTCTATTTGATGCACGTTTAACAGAGGATTTATGTGGAATTAAGGATTTAACAAGTAAGGAGAATCTTTTGCACTCGCGCAGAGACTTTATTCGAATCGGGGTGTGCGCACTCTATGGGGGACGGAAGACGACTCGCCCTGGTTGGTGGTTAGATTTTGACTGACTGAGGTACTCAGCGATTAACCTCAAGAGACTCTGGTGAGTCCTCTCTCAGCTAAGGGAAAGTTTTCTTTTCCTTGAGAGAAACGTGAAGTTTCTCTCTGTGGTGGTGTGGTGGAGAGTTGGAAAGGATTTCTCCGGGTCGATCTTAGCGCGGCAGACCTTGTCCGCGATGGAGGGATGTCGTAGACCAGGACGCCCAGAGCCTGGGAGTGCCAAACTGGATGACATCGGCTCGAAATCGGGACCGGTGGAGAGATTTGTTAAATAAGGCCAAGACCGGATCCCGGTTGTAGTGCCGATGATGATGATGTTAAGGATAATTTAACAATTATTTTATTATATTTTGTTTTCACAAAACTCAACCCTATTTGTTCTTGTTAGATATTGTCCTAGATGTTATTCTCCTGATTGGGCCTTTGTCCGAGTGTACCTTCCGGTTTTTCCTTGAAGGAAAAGTAGCTGGAAGCTAGGAAACTGCAGCACAAATAGGACACGAATAAGAACACAAAAGAAGAATCGTTTTGTACGTTTGTCTAAACCATTTATTTTTCACCACGAACTTTACGCACATTTATTTTTCAAGTATATTTGTTTTTACTTTCTCTCAAATTTTAAAATGCCCCGAGACCGAACCGCACACGCACACGACACACGTTTTACAAGAAAAAGCTAATTTTATTATTTTGTTATGCGGAGCGACCGTCTACACTCCTCAACGCGCGTTTAACCAAGAAGGAAAGCTCGCGTCATTCATATTCATATCCTTTTGTGTTCCGCTTCCACGATTACTATATCTAGGAAGGGGAATTAGCTAATAGAGGGCTGGGCTATGGACGGTAGGGAGACTCTGGCTAATAGAGAGAAAATGGCTATGTACAATAGGAGTGAGGTTTTAAAATAGGGGTTTTACTTTATTTAAATTATTCAACTATTGTGTTTGAGGATATTCTATTGTAATGGGAAATTGGTGATTTGGGGGGAAGGGAAGGATGTGCACGTGAAGACACGACATGTTAATTATTAATAGGGGGGGGGGGGGGGGGGTGATAATTAATTGAACTTAATTATATAACAATTTTGAGGAGCCCGGAAGTTCATGACTTCACTGAATCGGCTACGCCACCGTTCCCTATCTGGTACACTCTTCTTCCACGCTTCGCCCTCTAATCCGACCTCCGCAAGGACGCGCTTTACATTCTCCTGCCATCTCCATCGCGATCGTGCCACTAGTCTCTTTCCCGTTGATTTCCCGTCAAGATTTCTATGCACAGTTTCGTCATTCTCGTCACATGCCCTGTGCAGCTTAACCTTCGCGACTTGATTATTCTCACTATTGTAGGTTTCGGGTAGAACTCTTCCAATTCACCGTTGTGTGTTGGTCGTTCGCACACTCTGAGGTTGCAATCTTCAATGGCGCGTTTAGTTTAGTGAGAGCAGAATCCTCGTTTATTACACTTAGTACAAGCGTTTGAGAAAAAAACGACGTGCCATTCTAAGTATTTGCATGATAAAATGCCAAAATACCCCGAAAGAAATCACCCTATATTTAAAATGAAATAATGTTCGAGAATTGTGCCAAGGCCATGTCATTGGGGTCATAAACTTCCCTCGAATAACGTTCATAATATAAACCAGTGTAAATAAACAAAAGTATTGATGTATAAAATTTGAATTTCCACACGCCATCACCGTGATGGTGACATCCACTGGCGATATATCTACGAAAACATTCCATATTTGAATGGTAAGAAAACATACGTCCAACTTATTAACAAAGTTTTTTCAAAAAATGATT
This sequence comes from Microdon myrmicae, assembly GCA_963931805.1. NCBI lineage: Eukaryota > Metazoa > Arthropoda > Insecta > Diptera > Syrphidae > Microdon > Microdon myrmicae. The sequence continues at coordinate 237,692,167 of OZ007497.1, read as the reverse complement.
TTAAAAACTGAGAGGCAAGATTTAAAAATTTGCGAAGTTCAATTGTTTTATTAACAAAGATTAATGAGTAAGAATGAATTCACTGTTCGCGTTTTATAGGAAATGCCTTAAATCCTGTTTCAGCACATCATTAGACGTGACGCACAGATAATGTTGTTTTTGCGATGTTATAAACACTGACATTTCGAATATTTAATTAACGCCTTAGCAAGTAAACGGCATCATATGTATGAATGAGGAAGTTCGATTTAATTACAGGTCATAAGGTTTCCTTAATTTACCATTGAATGGCGCTCTAAACTGTGTTGAGGAAATGTTGCATCTTATACATAAGTTAATGGGATAATAACAGCGTTTACCTGCTTACTGAATAAACTGGTCTACAAATGATTTATTTATCATTAAGGTTTCCTGGATTTGCCATTGAATGGCGTTCTGAACTGTGTTCTCTAAATGTTGCATCTTATACATATGTTAATGGGATAATAACAGCGTTAACTGCTTACTGAATAAACTCGGTACAAGTGATTCATTTGTCATACACTTCATGATAAATACCCATTGGCAAGACCTGAATCCATTGCTAAGTACTGTCACAAATTTACCCTTGGTATCCCAATTGTACGCTTACAATTAAGACCACGAACGAGTGTACTTACTATTTCTACCTGCATTACCTCACTATCCGAAAAAACGGTCGACGGTTCTTTATTCTCCCACATCAGTAGGTAGGTTTTGTTTTCACGATATCCGCAGATAAGAAATCACCAGAACAAATGCTATTTATTTTTCAAGGACATTACGGAGCCGTTTTCTAAAACAAAAATGATAAATCTTCCAAAACCGGATGAACGACTAAAATCAATCTTTCAACAACATCCATTATACATGGACAGGTAGTTTTGTAAATCAACCGACAATACCATGAAATACAGTGTGGCCTAGACACTGTACCTACCTGCCACATTGTGGGTTAAACCACCATCAATTTGTGTACGACTGTTTTTAATTAGTAAAACAAAGAGCATACCTCTCCGATTACCTAGAGGGTCATTAGTTAATGAACATGAAATTTCTACCTGTATGCTGTTCAATAAATGTTTGATGTCTACTGATAAAAATCGAGCAATAATAAGCGAGTTACTTCTCACTCTTACTGTCGTAAAATATTTGTTCAATCCAGGAAAAAATAGCAAAATGCATTTAGACGATAATTTATAATTATCATAAATACAAATGTTTAACTTGTAAGGAAGATGGCAATTTGCCTTTAAACACTCGATACAAATTGTAGAAACAAAATCGTGTCTGCTATTTACAAGCGGGTTCGTTTAATCTTAACCCAAAATTAAATCAAGTACATTAACGGTTATAAGACAATTCGAATGTTAATTAACTCGATCTCGTAATTAAAATCCTTTCCCGCGAGTGTAGCAGTTGCAAACATGTGCTGATGTGTTAATCATAGTTACCTCGGAAAGATCATGGGCATTATTTTTAGCTATAAAGTTCAGTCGGGTGGCCAGTGTTGCATATTGTTTGTCAATAATTCATTTCAATAAATTAGGGTCCCTGTAACAGTTAATTAATGTTTAATTAACCATTTGTCATTTCATTGATAAATAATGGGTGATTCATTTAAGGACACTTTTTCCAGTAGGGAGTGTATAAGAAATCAAACTGTTTCAAAGTTCATCATAGGAAGACTTATCTCGGCACAGAATCTGTTTTTCTTTATTTTATATGAAGTCCGCATTTATTTTAATTCATAATCAAGTTGTTAATTCGTTTTATTTGTTTGGACCATTTATCAAAATTTAAATACAATTTTTGAACAACTTCGGAGTCTCTATAAATATTGGCACAGCAAGCCTCTTCCAATCTGTTTAGATCTCCTTGCTCAAGTAGCGCACCTCCTGAACCTAAAGACGGGCGTTGTAGTCTTGCCCGGTACGCTGGTTGGTCAACTCCCCAACTGCCACCGTTTATATTCTCTCTTGTGTCCCCGTTCCCTCGTTCGCATGTTTGTCACAAGAACAAAGAGAGCAACATATATATCCGATCCTCAGTCCGCCGGTCGGCAGTCGTATGCTGCTCCATCTCCAACATTCAGCCCACCTTGGACTGTCGGTTCACCGTCTCATCTTGAGCAACCGGGAGTAGGGCCAACTTCATGACGGGTCGCTTAAGTGTGCCCCCCTGAACCTCCACACTTGCCACCCGAACGAACCATCTCTGCCAGGATGAAGCTCGACAACCTTTCCTATGGGGCAATAGGTTGGAGATACTTGCTCGTCCTTCAGAAGCACTACGACCGGATTTCTTAGGTTTGGCTCCGGATAATGCCATTTGTTGCGAGCCTGCAACATGTGGAGGTATTCGTTCTTCCACCGGGACCAAAATGCTCGATGTAATGTCTGCAAGTACTTCCATCTGGACCGCCAAGTGATAGTTGTATCTCCCAGGTCGACTTCCGGAACGCTCATAGCCGGTCCCCCACCTAAGAAATAACTGGGGGTTAACACCTCGAAGTCGCCAGGCTCCGTTGGCAGGACAACCAGTGGTCGGGAATTGGAAAACCTACCAGTGGTCGGGAAAGGAAAACCTACCCGACGGCATCCATACATTTTGAACTCTCCTGGTTCATACTCCATGGACCAGTTTTTCTCCTATCGGCTCAACTTGTCCTCAATTACCGATATACAAACGCTGGCCAGCGTATTGTTAACACAGCTGGAGCCGATATTCTTTCCATAGTTCACAATTGTATAGCGCGCCTATACCCTTAGGTCCGCGACAGTTGCAACAATTCCCCGTTATCGGCTATCAACCGATCATGGAATTTGGGCATGGATAAGATCATTGTTTAGGCAATCTTACCCATGCCATGCCTATTATGACCCGCCTGTCACGCGGGAGATCGGGGTTCGTTTCCCCGTCGGGGAGCCTCTGGCGCAAGACTAATGACCTTGCCCGGAAAAAAAAACAAATCATTATGGAAAATTTAACAAGCCTCAGAACTTGCTAAATAAGGCCAAGACCGGTTCCCGGTTGTAGTGCCGATGATGATGATGATGATGAAAACTAAATTAAACATAGAGTATCTCATTGTGTTCGTTTACTTACCCGCACATTAACCCAAACATATAGCCACCCGGCCTGACCCTTTGCCGCCGTCGAGGAGGTTTCTGCTGACTTATGTCAACAAAATAATGTTCCTCCTTGTGCACCGGAGCCATACGGCTAGATTAGATATTGCCTACATCGGTATTTCCAAGGAATCTTAAGCAAATACAACGACGACCCCTTGGTAACATAGGCACATCGTGTACATCATGCGTGCCACCATTTCACCTGCGAAATAGCGTTTTTGTTTACTTTGAAACAAAAATCTATTTGGATCCCTGGCATATATCATCAACGATGTATGGGTACATCGCCGCAGCCCCCGATGATCGTACGTCTGTTTAATCAGGTGTCCACCGATCATCGTTTTCATCGAAGGGCATCGTACTTGTCCTATACGGACACATATAGAATCCTGCCACACCGATGTAATCCACCACCGTTGAATCTGATGGATATGGACTGCATCGGCAAGTCAAATTTTATCCCTCGACTGGTACACGTCGGAGTGCGGTCGCGTTCTTAAATTAATTTCAGCTTGAGTTCGATAAACCGTCAATATCAGTGGAATCCTTTTTTGTTTGTCAATTCTCGCTCTTTTGTTCGTACAGCGAATTGAACGGTTAATTAAGAAATGAACAGTGTCGCGATTAGTCCGATTCGACTTTACAAAGTGCTTCGACTCTTCTTTAATAAAAATATGTGCCTTTAATCCCAATTAACATTCCTAACTTTAAAACCGAAAGAAAAATTCGAACAATAAAAAAACAGTGATCAACACCAATACCAAGTGTTTTATTCTTTGCTTCTACTTGGCGAAAGGCTGCTGCTAGCAGTGGGACGACTGCGCGCACCACGAAGGAATTTCGGACGTGTCGATAGTGGAGTATCAACCACAAAGGACTTCCAGCCGAGTTTACTGCTACCATCTTCACCAGTGCAGTTAGTGTTCTTGTGTTTTGCAACTGTGGAGTTTTTATTGAACATATGTCCTTGTCGATACCAAATAAAAACAGCCCACAGGGCTCCCGGGGAATGAATTTCCAAGTGATTCCGTTGGTGGCCAACTCCGTCGTGATCTGGTTCCAGATAGTTTTCCGGTTTATGCACTCATAAACCTCTCACAGTTCTCGACATGCTCCAACGAAATGGTACCATTATCTCTCCATAGGCTGTGACAAAAGCCCCTACGCGCGGTTGCCAAGCATACGAAGAGACAAATGTAGCCTTTGACTCGCCTTGCCCGCATCCTTTCCATGTGCGAAGAGTGATAGGACCTCCATAATCAACGCCGGTGTTACTAAATGACCGTGCAGGATTAATCCTACTGGCTGGCAATGCCGCCATCTGTTGAGATAGCACCCGTCCCTTATGACGAACGCAAACCGTGCATTCAGCGATAACCCTCCGGAGAAGTCCTCGACTCCCTATAATCCAGTACCGGGAGTTTACTCCAACGAGCAGTAACCGGCTTCCAGCGTGCATCAACCTCAAGTGCAGGTCCATTATGATGAATTTTCCAAGGTGATGTTGTCGATGTAAGATTGGTGGATGTCAGCGTTCCTATCCCGCCCTTGCCATCTCTAGTCCTCCGCCTACACTGAGGATACCTTGGTCATCGATGAATGGGTCGAGCACAACCAGTACACTTCCTTTTAACAATTTTCTCTCGGCTCTAATGGCCGTCAGGTCCATCTCGAACGATTCAGTCTGAGCCACTCGCAATATGATGCATGTGGCCACCCTCACTTCCTCAGCGTCAAGGACCCCCGACCGCCTGGCTAACCTGTCGTCCCGGTTGCGGCTACTGTTGTCGATGAACCGTTTCAGGCAAGCTACTGTTCGCACCGTTCGGGTGAAGATGGAGAATCTTCTTGTTATAGACAGATCTTCCTGCTGGATTACGAAGCATGATCCCTTTCGCTCCTCGAGGTCTACTGGTGTTCCGACTTGGTATATGGGCGTCCGGAGCAACCTCAGCTCCTTGTCTCGCAGAAAGGCGGGTCGTCGCCACCACAGAAATGCTCCGGCGAGCTTCCTTGCGCTAAGCCCCCTTAAGAGGCAACCCGCTGGATTTGAAACAGTCGGTATATGATTCCACTGGCTTCTTGGCAACGTTTCCAAAATGTACGACGTACGATTCACGATGAATGTCTTCCACCGCCTGGGATGATCCGATAGCCATTGCAGCACTATAATGGAATCGGTATATGCGAAGCATGGAACCTCGCTAACTTGAAGCGTCCTCCCCAAGAACGAAAAGAGCCGAACCAAGAAATGCGCTCCACATAACTCGAGCCTTGGGAGGGATACCTGTAGTTGTTCTACTAACGCCACTGCCACCTTTTCAACTTACCCCCAAATCTTCCTGCCCTAAAGCTTTAGTAACCTTACCATTTGTCGCTTATGCAAGCACATTAACTCCCCCAAGCATTCTCCCACCGATTTCATCATCTTTCGATTATGCAAATCGCATCCAACACCGCAAGCATTTTCTTCACCAAGGACATTCACGCATTCAATGCGTAATATCGTTTCCTGGAAAAATTCAATACGCCAGTACCGCATACATCAATGCATCTCAGCATTGCCCTAAAGAAAACATTTTGGTTGCCATATTAGAGAACCGAAATGAACAATAGAAACAATCAGCGGAACCCCTGCTGCCTGGGTTTCCAGTCCCACACGTGCGCGACAGATTTTCATGTTATCTGTACCCAGGTCGGCTTTTACGCAACTTACAAAGCACCAGCGCAATTCGCGCCTAGCTGCCAATAGCCGAATTTAATGCCAGTGTAAATACTCACACTGGAATTCGACCCGTGACTCTTTAGGAATGCAATACGCAATTAACATGGTTGTAAACACAACCATCATTGTGTAATCATCCCAAACGCATCCTAATCCCCAGCGCAACATTTAGACAGCTGCAAACACTTCTTCCAAAGATGATCTTTCACGAATTTTCATTCCCACGGTTCGACCTCCCATGAGCTCGCATCACGAGCAAACAAAGTGATCCGGACGCAAATGGACACACCCTCGATAGGATCTATGTACTGGAGATCCACTCCTATTGGCCGAGCCAGCAGGAAAATTTCATTGTCCTTCTCACCACAGTGCCCAACTCACCCCAACCGAAGAGAAAGTAGTTTAGTCGATGCGCTAGTTTTAAAAGAGACGAATGTCCTGGTGTGCGAAATTAAACCTTTGTTCAGCATTCAATATATTGTTCCGTGTTCATATAAGAAACCTTATACCGAGTGTCACAAACAATTAAACCTTTGTTCAGCATTCAATAAATTGTTCCGTGTTAATATAAGAAACCTTATACCGAGTATCACAAACAATTAAACCTTTGTTCACCATTCTATAAATTGTTCCGTGTTAATATAAGAAACCTTATACCGAGTGTCACAAACAATTAAACCTTCGTTCAGCATTCTATAAATTGTTCCGTGTTAATATAAGAAACCTTATACCGAGTGTCACAAACAATTAAACCCTTGTTCATCATTCAATAAATTGTTCCATGTTAATATAAGTAACCTTATACCGAATGTCACAAACAATTAAACCTTTGTTCAGCATTCTATAAATTATTCCGTGTTAACATAAGAAACCTCACCAAATGTGACAAACAATAAAAGTCACCATATAACATCAACCATTTCCTGGAGTTTTATTTTCATTGCTGGAACAGTGGCAGTAACCAGTTGGACATCTGGTTTTTTCTGTAAGTATCCTGAGTACGTCGTAAAATGAACATGTCGGGAAATCTCAGTCAACCCGTCCCAATGTCGGCACATGTCTAAAATAATTCCTACACACCTGCTTAACTGGGGCCACCTTTGCCTCTGCTATGATGATACGCACCTGGGAAGTCCCTTCCTCCTCAAATCTGGCGTAGAGGACCGCTCCGTACGCCTTCTCGCTTGCGTCCGAAAACCCATGTAACAAAAATGGCTTCGGATGTCCCAACCAACGTGGGGTCTTCACCGACTCCAGCGCCAGCACACCCTCGAAATATGCCTTACACTCCCTCCGAATCTCTTCATCCAGGGGATCATCCCAATCGACGCCTTTAAGCGACAGTTTTTGCAATACCAGCTTGGCTGGCATCACCACTGGAGTGGCCAAGCCCAATGGATCATACAGCTTGGAGACGTGTGACAGGGCCTTCCTCTTCGTGTGCGTTGATACCTGTGGAATCTCCTTACCTTGTAGCTCAAGTAGTCTGACCTGAGATGCCAATTCACTCCGAGCAGCTTCATTTCTTCACTTGTGATGAGCTGGTACACTTCTTCAGTACCTTGTGAATCAGACGACAGCCACCACAATCATCATCATCGCCACCACAACCGGTATCCGGTCTTGGCCTTATTTAGCAAGTCCTGAGGCTTGTTAAACTTTCCACAATAATTTGTTTTTCCGGGCAAGGTTATTAGTCTCGCGCCAGAGCCACTTCAATAACTTGTTGCAAGTTGATTTCCACTTACGTAGCGGAAATCCTCCGCTCTTAAGAGCTTCCGTCAGTTGACCCACCAACCGGATTGCCTCCTCCACGGATTGTGCTCCGGATATACAATCGTCCATGTAGAAGTCCTCTCTGGTGATTCGTGCTGCCTCCGGACACGATTGTTCGATCTCCTCGGCAATCTGGACCAAACAGTGCGTTGCCAGAAATTGAGCGGACGCCGTTCCGTATGTTACGGTTAGGGCAGCTTGAACGTTTGGTACTCCTCCTCTGGGTTGTCCCGCCAAATAATTCTTTCGAAGTTGGCGTGACCAGGCTGGACTCGAATTTTACGAAACATCTTGACGATATCCGAGGCAAATGCTATGGGATGATCGTTGAGAGATGTTCCATTGCTGGTGACCCAAGAAGCATCGAACACCACCCTGAGCTTAGTGGTTTCAGTCTCGGCCTTAAGTACCGCATGGTGGGGCAGATAGCAACATTGGTTGTCTGGTATTTTTGGGTCTTCTTCGGTCACCCGCTGCATGTGACCCATGTCCTGGTATTCCCTCATGAATTCAGCATACTGATGGTCTAGCTCCGGGTTTCGTCTGAATCGCTTCACCATGGACAGAAACCATTGAATGGGGGTTTCCCTGGAATGTCCCAATGGTGGTGATGTTTGAACGGCATCTCCACCTCGTAGCATCCCTTTGGTGGGCGATGGTGCGTGTCCGCAAAATGTGTCATTGTCCTCCTCTCTTCTTCCGTTAGACGCTCTTTCATCTCTGGTACCTCCTCCATCTCCCTGAAGGCCTTCAGCTGCCCTTCTAATGGGTCGACTTGATCGGTGGCAGTGCAGCAATGTTGTTCCTGATCAGGTAGGGCTGGTCTACTCCCTGCGATATATGGAGTTCTGACCCATCATTTTACTGTCGGGATCCATCAGTCGTCCATCTCGCGCAGGACCTGGAAGATAGTGTCCGAACCTAGCAGTACTGCGGGTCGGCCAACGCGCCGACAAGAAGCTTCTCCACTCATGCTCCAGTGACCTTGATGGCAGATCCGAAGTCAACCGCCCCAGCACCGCTGCCGTTACCCGAACGCTTGTTTCTCCTATTCGAGTTTTCAGCAGCATCTCGATTTTTCCGCGGCTGACCTATGGATTCGCTTCGCCTATGCCACTTATCTTTACCTTCGCCAACTGCTGAACGAGTGATTTCCGGACTAAAGGTGTGGTTGAACCGGAGTCCAGAAGCACCCGACAACGAACCAACTGGTTTCTGTCGCCCACCATAGTCATAATTGTTGTAATCAGCAGCGAATCCTGGGCTCGTACTGTCGCGCAGGATCCTTCTGATGGTTCAACCCCTGGTGATAACCTCGGAATGTCCACCGATTGATGCAGCAAAGAGTTGTGCCGTCCGTTACACACTCGACAGTTACCTCTCTCACATTTGTTAGTGCCGCGATCTGCGCTGAGGCAGTTCTTACATAACTTATGCCGGTGGACAAACTGATCACGCTGTGGGATTGAGAGATTCCTGAATGCACCAAATCGGAACAATGGATGCGGCCGCGCATTTGGGACACCTAGCCGGCACTGGTGATGTAATTGTCGAGTATGTCTTCTTGGGTGGACCGGCTGCTATACTTCTGGCCCGAACAAAATGTCCCTTGAAACTGTTCTTCGATGTCGGAATGCTCTCTAGTAAGTCGGGCATCCAGCAATTCGGTCAACTCCTCGAATATCGGCATCTCGTTCCTGCTAGTTTCTCGAGTCCACAACTGCCTGGTCTTACTATCGAGCTTCTTGACTGTAGTGAAAACCAGCCAACAACCCCAGCCAACAACCCCAGTTGGCAGTTCCAATACCAGCGAAGACCCAACCTGCTCGAAGAGGCCGCTGATAAATCTGCGGAACTTCCCAGCACATGATGTCTGGATAGCTGGAATCGGCATGAGTGATCGGACATGTGCCTCCACGATGATCTTCCTTTTGTCATACCACGAGACTAGTGCACCCCAACCCCCCTGTTAGTTCGCCACCGTGACCGGAACATTGCGAACCAATGATAATGCGTCTGCTCTCAAGGAAGTCCGGAGAAATTGGTATTTCTCTACTGCTGATAACTGGGGGTTGTCGTGGATGAGCGGTTTGTACATGTCCCGGAACGTTACCCACGAAGGTAGTTAGTCCCCATCGAAGGTAGGCACGTCAATGTTCCTCAGCTTGGTCGGTCGGGTTTCCATTCCGCCCATTGAATCCCATGCTGTGAGGTCCGCTGACCGGGTAACTAGTTGTTCCACCAAGGTGTTCATTATTGTTTGACTTGAATTAAGGGTATCAAGTAACCTCTCCATTCCTGGTTGCTCCGCTGTTAACGTTGGAGTAGTTGCCGGGCCCAGGGTATCCAATGCGGTGGTACCTCTGCTTGTTGATGCAGTTAACTGCTGATGGAGCCTGCCTTGCAGCGAAAAGCATCGGTCCTTGAAGGCTGCTCGTTGCTCATTCTCCTTGTCGATGTCCGGGTCGTTCTCCTTGATGCATTCCTGGAGGTGCTTAAAGGATTTAAATGCGTCCTCCTGTTTGCGCAGTTTGCCACCTCATTCGCCTTGTTTGCGAACTCCTCCAACCGCGTGAGGAATGATGAGCCTTGATGACTCTTCGTCTCCTCTTGAGTGCCGGAACAGTCTGATCCGCCACTGACGACTTGCTTGACGAATCCCTGGTAGCCATTGCGAATTAGTTTACCTTTTCGTTGCTTGTGGATCGAAACTGCGCCTCGAGCTACTTGAATCCGACGCTTGTGGATCGAGTGTAGCTTGCGCAACTGAGTGCGTTGATGTTTGTTGATGGCCTTGAGCGGCTGCACAACTGTATTCCTTGCTGCTTATGCGCTTCAATCCGTTCGGTTGAAACGCTTGGATCCCACGTTACACAGCGGGAGACGTTGTGTTGTCCAGTCGGCAGCTGCTGTCTTCCCCTCGATGACTTGATTCGACTTCAAGGACCAAATTATTAATCAATTTTATTTGTTTGGACTATTTATTAAAATTAAAATACAGCTATTGAACAACTTCGGACTCTACAAATTTTTGGTGGAGCAAGCTGTTTAGATCTCCTTGCTCAAATAGCGCACTCTGCTCTGGGTGACGGACGTTGTAGTCCTGGCCGGTACGTTTGTTGTACTATCGTCATCTCCCCAACTGCCGCCGCTTATATTTTCTCTTTTGTCCCCGTTCCATCGTCCTCATGTTTGTCACAGGAACAAAGAGAACAATATAAATTTCCGATCCTCAGTCCGCCAGTCGGCAGTCGTGTGCTGCTCCGTCTCCAACACTAGTCCTATCAATAAATCGTATTCTTTTAATTCAGGTAATTCGTAAAATGTCAATTTCTTTCCTAAGATGTGAATATTTTTTTTGTTCTTTACTAAGCTAGTCCCGTAAATAGTTCTCGTACCGGTAGGTTTGATTGGAATAATGTAACTTAGATCTTTTTTTTTCCTACAGTAATTAGGGGTTACTCCCGAGTCTAATAATATATTATAATTTATGTTTTTTTTATTTGCTAAACTTAAAACAGACAACCCTTTACTTACTCTATAAAAGATTCCTTGTGGTTGTTGGTAGTACTTACATTTCCTTGGACAGATGTATTATTGTCTTCTGTTTCCACATTATTCATTTTTTGCTGTTGCTCGGCGGGAGTTGGTTGTTTATGAAGGGGTTAGTTTGCCTGAACCTGCTGGATGTGGACTGACCAATGTCCATGCGTTCCTGTGCTTATTGATTCCATCGATGATCTTGACGATATTTCTTCCAGGAACGATAAGTGACTCCCGGTTATGAGCCACCATAATACGCATTTCCCTAACTAACTGTAACCCGGGGCTTTAACTTTACAATTGACGCTCAACGTGGGGCATCACTCTATAATTGGCGCCCGTGGCGAAGCATCACCTTATCTTTCAGAATTTGACTAATGGAGTTGGTCGAACAAAAATATTATCTGGAGGAACCGACTGAACGCTACAGATTCGCATTTCAAAACAGAAGTACATAAAAAGGATTAGGCCCATCAAAAATCCGATTAGCAGTTATGACATCAAACCATAACCCTGGAATATGTCTTTAATAATATTTTAATGTAACATATTTTCCGTACCACGCTGAAGCACTGTGCTACATGACCCGAGTTCATCGATTCGGCACATGCAACGACGCTGGAGATGCAAGATCAGCATTTTGCCAATCACCAACGCGCTTCCAACGCTTCATTCACCTACCTGCATCGAGTGCTTTCCACTTACATGTTCCATTTTCTTCCTTTTGGTTGTATATATTTTTTTGTTTTAACTGCGTAAACTTGTTTAGATGAGAAGATAAGATATAATATTAATGTACTTTCGTCTTTTAAGAGACTCTGGGGGGACAAGCAGCCCTCGTAGAATAAATTGATTTAAGGGCGTATTCTGGTCTAAACGCACGAATTTAACGCAATTTTTGAAGTACTGTAACAAAAAAAGCTATCAATATTTTTACTATTCATTTTTTTATAGGATGTTTATTAATATTTCAAGAATACAGTAAAAAAAATTGAACGTAAGAAATTCAAAATACAAAAAGTTAGCAGCTGATGAAGTGGGGGATCTCAAAAAGTTGGCACGGGACCATACCACGATTCAACCCTCCTAGCAATCTGAAAAAAAAAATATAAAGATTATTAATTTACAGAAATGCCTTTATCGTTGGAACTAAAAAAAAAATTGAAAAAAAAAATGTTAACAAAATGGCTGACACTTTTTTTTTAGTTTTTCGAATTTTTTAAAAATAGTTAACATTGAAATTTGGGGATGAGGATAGTTCACGCAATAGAGAAGCCTATAAAGAAGACATATACTAAATTTGAATTAAATCGGTTCAGTAGAACTTGAAAAATCGTGGGTATTGTTTTAAAAAAGACAGTTTCGAGAAAAACGAGTTTAAAGTTTCACGTAAAGTTTCTCGCGGTCTAAGTCATGAAATGATATTTTAGGCTTACGTTTATTCAATCTGCCAGTCCTGGTGCATACATTGGACCTTCCTCGACTTCGAAATAAGCATCTTATGCGCTTCTACCTTCCAACCGAGCAGTTCTGGCCTCCTTTGATGCGTTAGACGCTCGTATCTCTGAGCGGTTAATCCGGGCATTGTCTCGTTTCCCAGCGAATAAATAATCGTGGCGCGTCAGCAAAACAGCCATACCTCCGAAAATAATTTGAATTTTCTAAAACCCTCTTAAAGACATATTCTTAGAGGGTTAAGCTTTGACAATATGAAAAAAAAATGATTTTTTTCAAATTTCTACACCAGAATTACCCCTTAAAATGAAAAACTGTTTTTCTCTTTGAATCCATCGTTTGTTCCACCTTCACGAAAGATAGCGAGGGTGACATCCTGTAACTAGCCCCACCAAACTCCGCCTACCAACTTAATTGTTGAATTAATTTGAGTACAAAAAAGAGAGCTCTTTTTGTTTGGTGGGTCAGGTAGCTCCCACAAGAAATTGGTTTTCGTTTAAAATACTCTGGAATGACAGAAGGGCGTACCGCAGTTGAATATATTGAAGTCTAACAGCTAAGACGACCCCCAATGGTATATCTTTTTAAAATTCGAATTCAACGGGTTCAACATTCACTGCTGCTTTTCAGAACATGCGAGCGACTCAGCGTTATATTTTTATTAAAACAATATGTTGAGTTCAGTACCTGGCTGACTTTCAAACAGACAACTTGTCTCACAGTTTTGCTCGTGCTAGTTATCTTAATCAACCGTTATTTTCACAATAATTTTCACAATTTAATTATCATTATCTTGTTTTCTTTGCCTCGTTTTCCGCATACAAAAATTTGAACAAGTGTTATAATCGTTAAGTTATGGCCCCTGGGCCACGTGTATTAAATAAAATCAAGCGCAAACGGTTGCGTTACGACCCCGTTATTGGAGGCCAAACACCTCCCGATAAACTTTCAAAAGTGAACAATAAAGTTCTAGAAAAATCTAAAATGTGTTCAAACACTAACTTTTTTCAACCACTTCAGAGTCTGATGGAAGACTCTCCCGAAATGGATCCGACCAATGACGAACAGTGCGCAGAACTTCCTAAAGAAACCGTTCCGCCAATTGTGGTATTAAAAACAACTAGTGCTCAAGTGCGTAATATTTTGAGCAACATTAAGATAGACAAATACTTAATCAAAAACATTTCGCTTGGGCAAAAAATATGTGCCCAAACAATGGACATATATAATAAAATCAGAACCGAACTCTTACGGTTAAAATGTGAGTTTTTCACCCACTCACGTAAGGAAAATCGTCCATTAAAGGTAGTGTTATCCGGGCTAGACTTAATAAGCAACGATCTACTGAAAAATGAGTTAATTGCACTCGGGATTAAGTGCCTAGATGTTAAAACCATCACATTAAATCCGTCAACAAAAGCCCTGTACAAACACTACTTGTACATCGTCTACATTCAACGCGGTACAGTTAAATTAAACGAACTAAAACGGAACTACTCCACCTTGTTCAAAACCATCGTTCGCTGGGACTTTAAAAAACATAATCCAGGTAAGGTCACACAATGTCACAATTGCCAACTTTATGGTCACGGCTCGATGCATTGTCATATAAATAGCTTCTGTGCAATATGTTCGGGAAACCATAAAACATCCGACTGCAAAACAAATGAGGTCATCAAGTGTGCAAATTGTAGTGGGCCACATAAATCCACCGATCCAGAATGCATTAGCCGAAAGCAGTACATAGACATTCGCCGCAAATTATCCCCACGCGGACGTGGTACAGGAAATACAACCTTCCTACAGCCTCCGAGTGACAAACAGCAGACAGTGCCCGACCGATTATCCATTGATAATTTTCCTCCACTACCCCGATCTGTGCGTCAACCTTCACTTCCTTCATCCACCTGGGCTTCTGGCCTCCATCAAACCCAGCAACCTTCCAATAGTGATACGACACACACGAAGAAAAATCCGTCAGAAACATTAACTAATGATAACCTGTTCTCATTTAGCGAGATAAACTCTCTTCTTAATGAAGTTGTAACCAAGCTTAGTGCTTGTCAAACCAAAGCTGACCAATTTAACGTCATTACTTCATTAGCTATTAAGTACATATACTCGGAAAAAACATGTTAAGAAATTCTCTTAACATCATAACTTGGAATGCGAGAAGCATCAAAAACAAAAAGCATGAATTTTTTAGTTTCTTGATAAATTTTAATATTGACATTGCACTTGTTTCAGAAACCTGGCTCAAACAAGACATTTCTTTCTCACATCAAAATTACATATGTTATCGCCTAGACAGGGTACATGCTAGTGGTGGAGGTGTCGCCAGTGTTGTGAAAAAATGTATAGAACATTCCTTGCGTCCTTCATTGCGCCTTAAGTTAATTGAGGAAATTAGTATAGAGGTAACATTAAGTGACAATTCCAAGGTGAGTCTTTTTTCGGTCTATTTCCCTGGAGGAAATAGAAACCTAGAGAAATCTACTTACTTTAAGCGGGATCTGCAAAAATTGTATATAGTCAACACTCGAAACAAGGTAATTATTGGTGGTGATCTAAACTGCAGACATCAGTCGTGGAATTGTCTTAGGGCAAACAGCTGGGGTAACATTTTACTAGATGTTGCTGAATCCAGCCCAAGTTTTTCCATACTTTATCCACTTCTTCCCACCTATATCCCAGCGAGTGCTAACAAGAACCCCTCAACTCTTGATCTATATATCACTAATATTCCAAATTACTGCACAGTACCATTAACTCTAAATGCGTTAAGTTCAGACCACCTTCCGATCAGCCTCACAGTGAATCATACAGTAGTTGTAAATCGTACCAGTTTATACCACAACTATTCCGCCGCCAACTGGAATTGTTATAAATCATATATAAACACGAACTTGGTTCTAGGTGATACCAGCCTAAATTCTATAACCTGCAGCGAGCACATTGATATCCTATGCAACAATTTTGTTTCTATTATCAATAGAGCGGCCGATCTTGCGATACCTAAATGTTCCACTGCTCCAGTTGATAAGGCACCGCTTCCTGAAAATATCTTACATCTGATTAGGCTACGAAACTCTGAAAGAAGAAAATGGCTGCGTTATAGAATCGATTGTTTTCTAGTTAATGTTAAAGTCTTAAATAATATCATTAAAAACGAAATCTCAACATATAGGAACAAGTGTTGGAATAAACACCTTTCCTCTCTTGACAAAGCAAGCAAACCGTTCTGGAAAATATCAAAAATTATGAAAAAGAGAGGGTGCAGTATACCTCCGTTTAAAGTTCACGACAAGTTGTTTATTTCTTCAGTGGAGAAATCGAACCTACTTGCTAACACGTTTAGTAAGAACCACTCCATATCTATGCATCTAAGCGACGCGTATACTGAAGCTGAAGTTGCTAACACTATCCATGTACTTTCTCAAACACCAGCTGAAAGTACTTACGCAACGAATATTGGCAAAGTTAAAGAATTGATAAAAAAATCGAAATCAAAAAAGGCTGCGGGTCTCGATAATATTAACAACAAATTAATCAAAGCACTTCCACCTGCTGCAAGTAACTATTTAACGTTCATTTTCAACGCTTGTCTTAAGAATTGTTATTTTCCGGACTGTTGGAAAACAGCAAAAGTAATACCTATCCCGAAACCCGGCAAACCGAAGAACAACCCCGAAAGCTACAGACCTATTAGTCTACTTAGCTGTCTAAGTAAGCTCTTAGAAAAAATCATTAAGGAAAGGATTGATCGTTTTGTGGAAGACAATAACATCTTACCAAACTTTCAGTTCGGTTTCCGTAGTGGTCACAGCACAATCCACCAAGTCTTGCGCATTAAAAACCACATAGCTGGTAAATTCATCGACAAGGAGTCAACGGGACTGGTTCTTCTAGACATCGAAAAAGCTTTTGATACGGTATGGCACGATGCCTTGATTTATAAGCTACTAAAACTTAAGCTGCCAATACCGCTTATCAAAATTATCCAGAGCTTTCTTCGTTCGAGAAAATATATTGTGAGTTTAGGAACCGACATATCCTCTACTCACCAAATCCACCATGGTGTACCCCAGGGCTCGGTCCTTGGTCCCATATTATTTATATTGTTTGTCGCAGATTTACCATGTCTAGGTGAAAACATTCAAGTAGCTATGTTTGCCGATGATACGGCCATTTTCTCTTCGGGTGCCTTATTCACTAATGTCTACAACTCTTTGCAAGCAGCTCTTGACAAGCTAGCAGTATATTACAGGAAATGGAAAATAAAAATAAATGGTAATAAAACACAAGCTGTCTGGTTTTCGAGATGTAGGAAACACTGTTACCTACCAAATGGCACTAAACTCAGTATGTGTGCAGTTGATATTGATTGGTCCGAAGAGTGTAGATATCTAGGTATTATTCTAGATAAAAAACTCATCTTTCAAAAACACATCACTACCACAATTGACAAAATAAACAAAGTCGTAAGAGTTATGTATCCATTAGTGTGTAGAAAGTCAAAGCTTAGCATCGAAAATAAAATTATAATATATAAAACCATTTTTCAAGCGATACTCCTGTACGGGGCCCCTGTATGGTGTAATTGTGCTCGCACACACAAAATAAAATTGCAAAGGTGTCAAAATAAAATATTGAAAATGTTGCTGAATTTGCCATGGCATTATTCGACACATGAACTACATGAAAACGCCAACGTTAAACCGGTAGAGTTCCTTATTGACAAAATCAATCGAAACTTCTTCGTCAATTGTTCTTTTTCTGACAATGTTCTCGTTTCCCGTCTTGCGTTATCCTAAGTCACTACATATGTACTCTGTCTATGAAAATTATATCGAGGTCATTACTACATAAAATAACCGGAAGCTCGTGCAATATTAGTCTTAAGGTTCAAATAAGGGTTTTTTATTGTAGTTTTCCCTTAATTTATTATTTGTTATTCATTAAAATTGTGCTATTGTCGTTATATAGATTTAAGATTATAGTTGTAAAGGAATTGCTATCCTAAATCTCTTAAGTGCTAGTTGTAAAATATACCATAAATGTAATTATCTACTAAATAAAAATTGAATTGAATTGAATATGTTGAGTTTGGATAATGGATAGGAATAAATGTTCATATGGATACGAACAAATATTTGTATTTTTCTCTGTTATGCCAACTCCAAAAGAATATTTATTTTCTCTAACTCCAACTCTCTCCATTTCCAGACAATGGATGTTGCTACAAAAATTGTGAATCCATATAAAACATATGTGCCAGATTTACCAATAAAAGCAAACTGTTAGGCCAACATTCAAGGTATTTTGCTTTTATCTCATCTCGAGCTGTCAAAGTTTTCAACATTTTCATACAACGACGTCAATTCAATTAAAATGTAATTTAAAACGTATCCTTTTTTGCCTCAAAGTGTAACAAACTTTTAATTAGTTAAAATTTCTGATGTAATGTGTCACTTGAGGATCCAGCAATTTGTGAAATCCTAAATACAAAATACATGACACAACTTTGACAAAATCCTTATCCTTGTTAATAATTTGCGCACAATTCTCGGAAGGGATTTAAGTTGCTTGTTAGGAAAGGATTAAATTACTATAGATTCTCCAGAAGGTAGGGACAAAATGATAACCACAAAGCTTACGACCTCATCTCACCACGTTTACCATCTAATACATTAGCATTCATTCTAAACAAGGTGCATGCCAGGTGATTTATAGACAACTGCTTGTGCTTGGATTGGCTGTATGCGAAAAAGAAGAAAACCAAAAGAAATATTGTCGTAAGAAGACTACCATCTTCAGATTTTGCCGCTGCAAACCACTTATTATCCGAACCCCATTATTAAGCCATTACTCTTGCTTATAATCACACGAAAGTGTCGTTTTACCCAAGCACATATTTTGCATCATTAAATTCTATATGCCTACAACGATACTCGCCTGAATTCTGGGACATGATTCATGGCTAGTCTCTGGGGTGATCCTGAAATGTACTTCAATCGACTGTTCCGTCCTGGTCGCTCTCCGAGGGCAATATCCATCTTTTTTTGGAATGTATCACAGCAACGAGGGAGAAATAAAAAGGATACAAATTCTCAAAAATAAAAATGGATATAAATGCTATAAGACAAAAGATGTGAAATCCTCATGATGTATAATATGTCCTTGCAATGCTTAGAGCTCCATCATAAAAATTTCAGTAATTGTCCAAGCCCGGAAAGGGGTTGGAATAACAGAGGAAAAGCATCCAAGGATACGCGATTTTTATATAGAACCCTGACCGAAACTTTGTCATCAAGGCTAAGAAGGACATAAATGTTATCACAGTGTGAATGTAAACAGTAATGAAATATGCAGTGCTGTTTTATTGCATTCTGCATAGGAGCCTCCTTTATCCAGCAGGAAGTCGTCATAGTGCCCTACTAGAAAAATTCCCTTTATATAATTTAAATGGTAATTTGACGAGATTAAATATTTTACTGTTGCATAAATAAATAACATTACATCTTGAAGTATTATTCATCAACCACAAATTGTATTTCTATCTCTTTTTTACCAAACAGAATTTGTTTCCTAAAATATTCGAAACTACACCGGCGGGTATATCGCGGAAGCAGTTTAAACATTTCCTACAGATGATTATTTCAGGTGAGTACAATTTGTATGCTTTAATGAAAATATTATTGAAACTATCTTTTTATAGGGAAGTTCCGACAGTTCGACTATGGATCCAGGCAGGATAATTATAAAATGTATAACCGTAAAACACCGCCAGAATACAATTTGCAAAATGTTCAAATTCCATTAAACTTGTTTTATGGAACGAAAGACTTTTTAAATGCGAAACAGGTGAGACAGTATTTCAATCAATAAATTAATAAAATAAAAAGCATGACGTTGTTCGAAAAATATCTAGATAGAGAAGTTTTTGATCCGTTTCAAATGTTTGTACATAGGGTACTGCCAAATTTACAGGAATAGGACAGACGTTTCAGTATACATATATAGGGTGGGCCATACATTTTTGCAAATGGCAACACTTGATTTCATAAAAACCGTTAGAGGGAGGTGAGATAAATGTGTGTTTTATAAATGATGCCACAAAAACACACTTTTAATTTTTCTTACTAATAGTACTTTATTTTAAAATGACTTAATTTTTTTTAAAACTAATTGTATTCTATTTTAAATTGCTCGGAAGCTAGTGGGCGACTGCTCTACATTTTTCACTTCAAAAACTATTCTAACTCGAAAACACAACTAGTGTTTACATATTCGAGATAATGATTCATAAAACGAATTGGATTTGGGTATTATATACATTTTCGGAATAGCGTAGGATGAAAGGAATTGGGTTTAGGTTTTGTTTGTATATTCAAGATAACATAGGATCGAGGAATTGAGTTTGGGTATTCATTACATTTGAGATAACATAAGATAGTGAAATATTGCTTACAATGTGTGAATGCTATGTAAATAGGATTTAAGATAATGTTACCATTCCTTTGGAGGAAATTATTTCTATTTTTATTTTCGGCTTGTTTTGCGGTTAGGCTTTTGATGTTCTTATCTTGAGCCTCAATTAGTGGACACTTGGGTGGTAGGTATGGTTGGCATAACCTCTCCCCCCTCTAGATGAGAGCTTGTGGGGGTACGAAGTCGCGACGCCGCGCGGGCGAGAGTTCTACCTCGTCCCCACAAACTTTTCATTAACACTCCGATCTAGATTGTTCCACCGCAGCAACAAAAGCAAACTGTTTAACAGGAGAAGACGGAAATACACACAAACACTTCAGGAACTGCAGCCGGAAAATTAAACACGCGGATTTAGTTTATTTTAAAAATGTTATTCCTTAATACTTTCATTTGGTTTGGAGGTATCCAAGTATTTTGATTCACACAGATTTTACGGGGTCAATACGCACAAGAAACGCAAGTGATATTTTATACATACACAACTACCCACTCGACTCCGGAAATTTTATTTACGCATCTCCGCTGCCGGCGGAGAGCGGGAGTGAACCAACCGTCGCGAACGGTGGTTGTAATAGGACTCACCGATATCGTCTCCAATAAGGATATCGTTTTTACCTACCACCAGAGAAACGTAAAGTCTCTCTTGGTGGTATAGGAAACCAGATCTTGTAATAAAGGTCATGGCGGTATGTGTGCGATCGTTCGGGTCGATGTTAATTACAAGTGCTCAACAGCAGTGGAACAACGAAACAGGCGGGCGGCAAAGACAAAGGCGATTCCTGATCTATGTCTATGCTGTGCAACGTCGCTATGATAGACGTTAGGAAAAGGAAAAAGGTGCTAAAATGGGATGCGATACTTTATACAATGGAAATTTTATATCGTATCCTGGGTCGGCGGCAGAAACGGTTCCCTTGCATGACTTTGTATGTGTCGGTTCGTTCGTTTTGTGACGACGAACAAAATTGAAGATTGTTTGTCTATTGGTGGTGAATCGCCGGTCGGCTTGCTGCAGCTGTAAAAACAAGCTGACCGACATAGTATTTTAACTCAGACAAAGGGTGCCGATTGTTTGGTATTTATGGTGCATATGTACATTAAGGAACAATTTTAGGAATTTCAGATAATGCTTGAAAGCATTACATGTCCTTGGAAAAGGAAATGTTTTCTGGGGCAAATGCAAATGCATTGGCGGGAAACAAAGGGAGTTATGGAATTCCTAAAAAGGTCATGAAGAATTCTTACAGAAAATTGTATGCGAAGAGATGCATGAAGGTAAGTTTTCTTAACAGGGAATTTAAGATCATGGGTTTGATCTCCTAAATGTGTGCAGCGTTTTTGTGTGCCCCAATGCGATTGCATTGGCGAAATTATATGGGAAGATGGGTGTTATGGGGGTTTTTAAGGAAAGCGTACCATGGGGTTTGGCGGAACCGCCACAAGCTCTCCTAAGTTCTCTCTTTACTATAAGTTCTATTACTTTATATTTTAGTAAAATTAAGGTAAGTAAGATCAATGAAAACCCATAATTATAAAAAAGGGGTGAATATAATCAAAATAGGTGCAACTCTTTTTATGATATTTCGATTTCTCAATTACTTTTATATTTTGCATTCGTTTTTTTTTTTCAAGATCATCAAAAAGTAAAGTGCTTATTGCATCGTGAAATTTATTGGTTTCCATTATAAAACTTTGTATAAATTCTTGGATTTTTTTGTTCTGTTTAAATTTTTTTTTATATATATATATATTACAGTTATTAAAATTTATCAAATAGTTTCCGGTTAATGTAATAGTTCTGTTTTCACATGGGCTTGTTAAGATTGTTTTATTTTGATTTGGGATGATTTTCAGGTTCCTCGTTTTTAATTTTTTTTGTTTTTTTTTGTTCCACAGTTGTTTTGATAAATACAAAAATTGGTTTCTTTCAAATAATTTTTGTTAACGTCTCCATTAAAATTATAGACAATATTATTAATATTTACAATCCCTTATTTTCTAATACAAATATTCGGCAGTAGCCAATCTAATATTTCATGATTTTAATGGGTCTATGTCATACTTTCTTTCACTTGTTAAAATATTACTAGTCGTCAGGTTCATTCTTGATGATCCAATATTGTTTTGAATTATCTTCAAGTGTTTTTATTTTAGTCAGTATGTCTACATAGATAGAACAGTTCCTTATAAACGTTTACAGTATTTGTTCTAAGTAAGTAAAGTTCGTGAAGTAAAAGTTTTTTATTATCTTTTTTTTTTTAGACTTCTCTCGGGAGAGGCGAACCTATAGCGCCGAGTGGGTGCCCCGAGATGCCATCAAATAACGGTTGCAGTTCTTTTTGAACAGTTACAGTCGCTCCGGGAACACTCACGTGGGAAGGGAGTTCCACAGCTTCCCCGCTCTGTAACGGAACGAGTTCTGATGCCGAGATGTTCGCGCCATCGGGAGATGAACCTCAAACGGGTGCGATCCGTTGGATTGTCTTATGGAGCGCATACTCGTATAAACCGAATTGCGCGGAACAATACCAAGAATCTCCGAAGAACAGTACCCGTGATAATATCTGTAAAACAGACAGAGGTCAGCTACACGCCTTCGATGTGATAGCGACTGAAGTCCCGACGTCAGCGCCGAGTCCCCGATCAGGCGAATCGCCCGTCTCTGTATGCTCTCAAGTAGGTCGAGGGTATGTTTAGGAGCCGAGTTCCAAACATGAGAGCAATATTCGAGCGCGGGTCTAATATGGGATTTATATAGGAGAAGAAGTTGGGGCGGAGTAAAATATTTCTTGGCTCTAAAAAAATAGCTCAGTTTTCCTGAGGCTTACCTTACGATACTCGACACGTGTTTATGCCATGATACATTCCCACAGACCGTGACGCCGAGCAATCTCAAACTTTCCCCAGCCTCGAGGGCCTGGCCATTTACCATCAGCTGTGGAACCGATAATCCACTTTTCTTTGTGAATGTTGTATATTGTGTCTTCGCTGCATTGAAGTCGACGAGATTGGCCCTTCCCCACTGCAGGACCCTATCTAGATCCTGATTCAGAGAGTCAATCTGTTTACATCTCAGCTGGTGCCTCGCAGATGCACCAATCGGCCGAACACTCGAAAAGGAGGAAACAAGCGTACTGTCATCCGCAAAACTGAACACTTTGTTATCCGTTGTCTCCAACAAATAATTTATGTGAAGCAAAAACAAGGTTGGAGCCAAAATAGAACCTTGGGCCACCCCCGAATTAACAGGATACAGAGCCGAACGCCCGCCGTCCACAACAACACGGATCGATCGATTCTCGAGGAAGCTCCTCGTTCAGTCGCAAAGCTGTTGAGAAAGTCCATATGAACGAAGTTTGCTCAGCAATGCACCGTGGTGTATTTCTTGCCACAGAAAATGTATATAAATACAAAAATTTACCTGTCGTCAAGTTGACTTCTTCACCAACTTTCCTAGCTCGGCTCCTGTCTGAGTTGCAATCTTCCTTCACAATTGCTGTCGGTGTAACGCCAATGTTTTATGGAGGTGGTCCGCGCGTGAGACAAATCCGTAACCCAGTACCTCCCAAGTTCGTTTACTTGTTGGGGTTTCTGTTAGATTCTCCGCAACTTTGTGAAATATCCACACTTCCTGGGGATGCCGCTGGAGTCTCTTCAATTTTGCTGTTTCACTTGATGAATTTGAAGTTAGCTCTTATAAATGTAATTCAATATATTTGCTTGAATACTGAAAAGTCCACACTTTTTGGGGGTGCCGTAGTTTTCTCTGCAACTTTGTGGTTTAATTGAAAGAATTTGAAGTCAACTTAAATTTGCCAAACTTATTTAACGCCATTTTATTTTGTGAACATTTTAATCCGTACAATTTAGGCTGCTAGGTAGCTTTTATTTAACGCTATTTTATTTTGTGAACCTTTAATGATGTATTTGCAAACTTTTCCCTTTTTCTCGTATTTTTTACTGAACCACTGAACCCGCCCCCGATCCACACTCGAATCGGGGCGTGTTCGAACACTCACATGTGGATCATGCAATTCTTCCACCACCTTACCATCAAACTACATTAAAACAAATTATATTAAAAACAATTAATTGATGGGGTGGCGGAAGCCGCACATAACAGCACCGTGCCAGACGCGGTCAAAAGCCTTGGAGATATCCAACGCGACCGCCCTTGACTCACCATGCCGTTCAATCGCAGATGTCCATATATCGGTTATAAGTGTCAAAAGGTCTCCCTTGGACCGCCTGCCACGGAATCCGTATTGACGATGATTCAGAAGTCCGTTGCACTCCAAATACTTAACTAACTCTGTATTGATGACTTTTTCCATTACCTTAGATAAGATAGACAGTAATGCTATCGGACGGTAATTTTGTGGGAGACACTTATTTCCCGTCTTTGGGATTGGCTGAACTCGAGCGATTTTCCAGCAGGCAGGAAAGGTCCTCCGTGCATAAGATAAGGGGAAGAATCTGCCAAGAACCGGCGATAGTTCTGGAGCACAGTTCTTAAGGACTATTGCTGGTATTCCGTCCGGGCCGGTTGCCTTCCTACAATCCAGTTCACATAGAATGCGTTGAATAGTGCGCGGACGAAATCTCACATCCCGCATGGAAGACCGTACCGGCGAGATCACAGGTGGCTCCAAAAACGCCGGGATCGAGCTTTGTCCTTTGAATCCGTGACTAACGTCCGGCTGTCTGTCACCAACGGAGGGAAAGAGGAGGATGCGAAGTTAACGCTGACAGCTTTTGCCATTGACCAGACGGAGCGCGAACCAGTTGGGCACCGGAGCTTATTGATCACCCTGCCGTTGTGAGCTTTCTTCGCGGTATCAATCGCCTAGTTGCACGCGTTTCTGATTCTAACAAAATTCGTTCTGTTAACATCGGTGGGATTGGAGCGCTATTGCTTAAAATCTCTATTTTTTGCCGCTGCAATCAGCTCGCATTTTTTATAAAACCAAGGTTTATCAGACGAACTTCGTTTTATGGAATGTGGAATATACATCTCCATATCCAGAAGAATAATCTCTGATACCGACTCCGCGCAAGCATTAACATCGGAGTCTCCGAAGCACACCTCGGACCATGGAAAGGATGCGAAGAAATCTCGCAAATCGTCCCAATTAGCAGCCCCATACCTCCATACATGGCAAAGCTGCTTATGTCGGATATTCGCTTGTAACGGAAGTGGTTGCGCGGCCGACACCAAGCAGCGATCTGAGTTTCCCAGTGGCGCAGCAACCTCAACGGTATAAATGCTCGGGTTGGATGTCAAAAACAGATCCAAGATGTTCGCATAATTGCCTCGGGCATCCGGCACTCGCGTTGGCTCCCCCACGAATTGAGTCAAGTTGTGGCTTACAGCAAACATCTCCGCCAGCCTCCCAGCCTCATCGGTTCTGTTAGAATGTAACAACCAGCCGGAATTGTGCACATTAAAATCGCCAAGGACAACAATTTCAGAAGCTGGGTGGTTGATCTGCATCCAGTCGACGGTATATGAAAGATGTTCGAAAAATATCGCCGGTCGATCGTCATTCGGGGAGCGGTAAAGACAACAAAGAAATTTAACGGAATTCCTAAGCACGACCCTCAACCATATGATGTCCTCTGGCAAGCCAGATTGGACCGCGCGAAGACGCAGACTCCGCTCTTAAAACGGAATCTCGAATATAAGTCGTATCCCGAGCAACAAAGATATGTCGAATCAGTTGACGAATCAACCTGGGTCTCAGTTAGGCCAAGGATATCCGGTTTCGTTGTTTGCAAATATTGGTGGACGGCGTTTACATTGGTATTGGTGAAACCGATGCCACTGATGTTACAAAATGACGTCACCAGTCGAGCGTGGGCAGAGCCTCGAGAGCGAGCCCGGTAATGTGATGACGAACCTCTTAAAGTTCCATTATTTATCATGATATCTGCATGATGTTCCACCCGACATACTTTTTTTAACTGATTTATATTCATTTCTAAAAGATCTAATAATTTTGTTATTTGTTGGGGTTTAATGTGTGTAATATTGTGTATAATTTGTATTAATCCTAAGCTGGTTTCATTGTATACCTTTCCCTGTCTATAGGAGTGTCGTCGTTGTCATTATTGTAATTACTAATGTCCAATTTATCTGCGAATTTTGCAAGTCTTTTAATGTTTGAATTTGAGATTTCTGTATTTTGGTTCGTCCTTATGTCTTAATGCCTTATAATTCTTAACGTAACCTTCTTCTTGATTTTGTTCATAAACCTCCCGATTTTCATTTCGTTTATTAATAACCTTTTCTTTATTTTTCTTCAATAGGTTTTCTATATTTTTCTTATCAACTTTTCCTTCGACTACATCTATAGGTTTCGCTTTTATAACTGAATGAATAGATTTATTATACCATTCTACGCATTTAAATATCCTTTCTTGTATTGCTAATTGAGATTTCTCGGTTTCTAAGACTCTAAGCCTTTCTCCTATAGTATTATGGAATCTCTCTATGTCTCCGTTACCTGTATGGCTATTAGGTCTCGTAAAGTGAGTTTTTACGCTTTCATGCCTTAAAAATTCTTTAACATTCACGGAATTAAATTCATTATCTGCAACGATTAAATTAGATTTTCCTTTGATGGAAAAATATAATCGCAATTTTTCAACGATTGTTACACTATTCCTATCTTCTAAATAAAAAACAACAGCATGTTTTGAGAACTTATCGATAAAGGATAAAAAATTATGTTTCTTATTTATATTGTGACGCATATGACAATCAGTACTAGAATATTCTAGAGAGTCCGAAACAGAGTACTAGAATATTCTATAAAGTAATGGAAAACTGGAGACCGTGAACAGTAGAACATTCAAGACTATGGAACGGGCGGAAATGAAACGCCGAATCAGAATAAGGAACCGGTATAAATACGTTGCACACAGATCATGGAGATGAGTAAGAAGTGGAAAGTGAAGCAAGCGATAAGTAAGAAGTAATAAGTGAGAAGTAAGCAGTGAAGAAGTAAAAGACGCGATAAGCACGGAAGCGATAAGTTAAGAAACCGTTAAGTGTACGTTAAAAGTAACGGTTGTTATTAACGGACTAATAAAGTGTTACAGTAATTCAAAATCGATTTAACGGCTCTTATTTATTAAAAATAATTAATCCAGCGAACCCTAAGCTCGCTACATTTGGTGTCAGAAGTGGGATTAATTATTAGTGAAATAAATAAGTCTGTGGAAGTGTATTGTGACGATGTCAGATCGACATTTGGGGGACCGGAACCTGGATAGCAGAGGAGAGAAACCAATTCTTCTACAGCGTCTGCAAGCACCAATAGAAGAAGAGGATATTGATGTCGGCACAGATGCCTTTACGAGTGGGCCAGACTGTCCGGATGGAGAAGAAACAGCGAGTCAAGATGGTGCCAATGTAACGGAGAAGAGTTCGCCACCGTTGGACATTTCGGAGATGTTCAGGATGATGATGGCAAAATTGGATGCGCGAGCTGCAGAGGTTAATGCAAAATTGAACGCGCGAGCTGCAGAGTTTAAGGCAAAATTAGATGCGCGAGCTGCAGAATTAGATGCGCGAGCTACAGACGTTAATGCAAAAATGGACGCGCGAGCTGCAGAGTTTAAGGCTAAATTGGATGCCCAAAGGCAGTGTATGAAAGAATTCTGGGACTCGGAAGCAGAAGAATCTGAGGATGAGGAGAAATTGGAGCCACATGAAAGGAAGAAACTCAGGAAGAGCAAAGCTATGGCCGACAGCAATGAGGAAGAGGAGGAAGATGACGATGATGTGTTACGTGAAGAACTGAAGGTTCTCATCGATGATAACCCGATTGAAGAGGACGGCAGTGATGGTGAAGACACTGATGCTTCAGGCCGTTCCCCGAAACGGATTTACAATGATGATGAGGAGTTGGACGACCGACTGAAAGACGACGACTGTGACCTTATTGAAGAGAATCTTGGTTTGAAAGTCGAACGTAGAAACGTCCCAAGCGTCTGCGTCGTACACAGGACGAAGAAAGTGATGGAGAGGAACAGCACATCGATGAATGTTCACCACGTGAGGCTATAGCCGAACAGCTATTCGACGACGAAGACGATGTTGAACGCCGCTCTGAACGTAGTCACAGGGAAACTGAGGCGACAAAACATCTCAATGATGATGAGGAATCGGTGTCTGATACTAAGGATTTTATTGTAGACGACGAAGGAAGGCCAATTGCCGAGAAGAAGAAGAAAAGACGAATTCTAGTCACTGACGCGTCATTGCAAGAAGGTCATGACAGTTTTGGTGTAGATTTCAACTATGAGGATTTCACTAATGATGACGAGGACGGATATGAACCCGAATACGAACCTAGTGAATTGGAAAGGGGTCACTTTACGGATTTGGACAATGTAATCCGTAAAACGGATATTCCTGAGCGAATGCAATTGCGCGAAGTTCCGGTTACGCCTGTTCCAGACGGACCCAATGAACTACAAGATGAAGCTGAATGGATTTACAAACATGCGTTTTGTAAATCAACTGTTTCCGAACAAGAGAGATCAACGGATGTTGGAGGTTGATACCGCTATTGTAAGCCACCACAAACGGGGGGAAAGATCAAGCAAGCCCTAGATTGTAGGCCTAATCAACAGCTGGAGGTGCCGTTCATTGCGTTCTATAGAGAAGAACACGTGAAACCAGAATTAACGTGCGACGATCTATGGAAAGTCTATTACTACGACGCACGCTGGTGTTTACTGTCAGCTCCAAAAATCAAACTGCTCCAGTTATTTGAAAAGATGCGGAACTACCAGTTGGATACGGTTATGAAATCGACAGATGCTCCAATACCAGATAATATGCGTGTAATTAAAGGTGAAGATCTAGACCGCTTACGTGATGTGCAAACTCCAGAAGAGCTTAAGGGTGTGCACATGCATTTTCTCTTATACTATTCGCTTGAGATCCCTAAAATGCAAGAGGAATTCCGTCGTCAGGAAAAGGAAGAATGGCGGCAGGCTAGAGCTGACGCGAAAAGGAGAGCAGTCGAAAATTTGGAAGAAGGTCAAGAACTTCCACCGCTGAACGCCAAGATGAAAGTGGTGCATCGCGATCGACTGGCGGCTTTTGTTGGCCCGGGAGACCAGTGAACTTAGTTCGGGACTAATCTAGGCGGAGGGTAGTGTGACGCATATGACAATCAGTACTAGAATATTCTAGAGAGTCCGAAACAAAGTACTAGCATGTTGTAAAAAGTACTGGAAAACTGGAGACTAGGAACAGTAGAACATTCAAGGCTATGGAACGGACGGAAACGAAACGCCGAATCAGAATGAGGAAACGGTATAAATACGTTGCACACAGATCATGGAGATGAGTAAGAAGTGGAAAGTGAAGCAAGCGATAAGTAAGAAGTAATAAGTGAGAAGTAAGCAGTGAAGAAGTAAAAGACGCGATAAGTACGGAAGCGATAAGTTAAGAAACCGTTAAGTGTACGTTAAAAGTAACGGTTGTTATTAACGGACTAATAAAGTGTTACAGTAATTCAAAATCGATTTAACGGCTCTTATTTATTAAAAATAATTAATCCAGCGAACCCTAAGCTCGCTACATTTGGTGTCAGAAGTGGGATTAATTATTAGTGAAATAAATAAGTCTGTGGAAGTGTATTGTGACGATGTCAGATCGACATTTGGGGGACCGGAACCTGGATAGCAGAGGAGAGAAACCAATTCTTCTACAGCGTCTGCAAGCACCAATAGAAGAAGAGGATATTGATGTCGGCACAGATGCCTTTACGAGTGGGCCAGACTGTCCGGATGGAGAAGAAACAGCGAGTCAAGATGGTGCCAATGTAACGGAGAAGAGTTCGCCACCGTTGGACATTTCGGAGATGTTCAGGATGATGATGGCAAAATTGGATGCGCGAGCTGCAGAGGTTAATGCAAAATTGAACGCGCGAGCTGCAGAGTTTAAGGCAAAATTAGATGCGCGAGCTGCAGAATTAGATGCGCGAGCTACAGACGTTAATGCAAAAATGGACGCGCGAGCTGCAGAGTTTAAGGCTAAATTGGATGCCCAAAGGCAGTGTATGAAAGAATTCTGGGACTCGGAAGCAGAAGAATCTGAGGATGAGGAGAAATTGGAGCCACATGAAAGGAAGAAACTCAGGAAGAGCAAAGCTATGGCCGACAGCAGTGAGGAAGAGGAGGAAGATGACGATGATGTGTTACGTGAAGAACTGAAGGTTCTCATCGATGATAACCCGATTGAAGAGGACGGCAGTTGATTTACACTGATGCTTCAGGCCGTTCCCCGAAACGGATTTACAATGATGATGAGGAGTTGGACGACCGACTGAAAGACGACGACTGTGACCTTATTGAAGAGAATCTTGGTTTGAAAGTCGAACGTAGAAACGTCCCAAGCGTCTGCGTCGTACACAGGACGAAGAAAGTGATGGAGAGGAACAGCACATCGATGAATGTTCACCACGTGAGGCTATAGCCGAACAGCTATTCGACGACGAAGACGATGTTGAACGCCGCTCTGAACGTAGTCACAGGGAAACTGAGGCGACAAAACATCTCAATGATGATGAGGAATCGGTGTCTGATGCTAAGGATTTTATTGTAGACGACGAAGGAAGGCCAATTGCCGAGAAGAAGAAGAAAAGACGAATTCTAGTCACTGACGCGTCATTGCAAGAAGGTCATGACAGTTTTGGTGTAGATTTCAACTATGAGGATTTCACTAATGATGACGAGGACGGATATGAACCCGAATACGAACCTAGTGAATTGGAAAGGGGTAAGTTTACGGATTTGGACAATGAAATCCGTAAAACGGATATTCCTGAGCGAATGCAATTGCGCGAAGTTCCGGTTACGCCTGTTCCAGAGGGACCCAATGAACTACAAGATGAAGCTGAACGGATTTACAAACATGCGTTTTGTAAATCAACTGTTTCCGAACAAGAGAGATCAACGGATGTTGGAGGTTGATACCGCTATTGTAAGCCACCACATACGGGGGGAAAGATCAAGCAAGCCCTAGATTGTAGGCCTAATCAACAGCTGGAGGTGCCGTTCATTGCGTTCTATAGAGAAGAACACGTGAAACCAGAATTAACGTGCGACGATCTATGGAAAGTCTATTACTACGACGCACGCTGGTGTTTACTGTCAGCTCCAAAGAACAAACTGCTCCAGTTATTTGAAAAGATGCGGAACTACCAGTTGGATACGGTTATGAAATCGACAGATGCTCCAATACTAGATGATATGCGTGTAATTAAAGATGAAGATCTAGACCGCTTACGTGATGTGCAAACTCCAGAAGAGCTTAAGGGTGTGCACATCCATTTTCTCTTATACTATTCGCATGAGATCCCTAAAATGCAAGAGGAATTCCGTCGTCAGGAAAAGGAAGAATGGCGGCAGGCTAGAGCTGACGCGAAAAGGAGAGCAGTAGAAAATTTGAAAGAGGGTCAAGAACTTCCACCGCTGAACGCCAAGATGAAAGTGGTGCATCGCGATCGACTGGTGGCTTTTGTTGGCCCAGGAGACCAGTGAACTTAGTTCGGGACGAACTAATCTAGGCGGAGGGTAGTGTGACGCATATGACAATCAGTACTAGAATATTCTAGAGAGTCCGAAACAAAGTACTAGCATGTTGTAAAAAGTACTGGAAAACTGGAGACTAGGAACAGTAGAACATTCAAGGCTATGGAACGGACGGAAACGAAACGCCGAATCAGAATGAGGAAACGGTATAAATACGTTGCACACAGATCATGGAGATGAGTAAGAAGTGGAAAGTGAAGCAAGCGATAAGTAAGAAGTAATAAGTGAGAAGTAAGCAGTGAAGAAGTAAAAGACGCGATAAGTACGGAAGCGATAAGTTAAGAAACCGTTAAGTGTACGTTAAAAGTAACGGTTGTTATTAACGGACTAATAAAGTGTTACAGTAATTCAAAATCGATTTAACGGCTCTTATTTATTAAAAATAATTAATCCAGCGAACCCTAAGCTCGCTACATTTGGTGTCAGAAGTGGGATTAATTATTAGTGAAATAAATAAGTCTGTGGAAGTGTATTGTGACGATGTCAGATCGACATTTGGGGGACCGGAACCTGGATAGCAGAGGAGAGAAACCAATTCTTCTACAGCGTCTGCAAGCACCAATAGAAGAAGAGGATATTGATGTCGGCACAGATGCCTTTACGAGTGGGCCAGACTGTCCGGATGGAGAAGAAACAGCGAGTCAAGATGGTGCCAATGTAACGGAGAAGAGTTCGCCACCGTTGGACATTTCGGAGATGTTCAGGATGATGATGGCAAAATTGGATGCGCGAGCTGCAGAGGTTAATGCAAAATTGAACGCGCGAGCTGCAGAGTTTAAGGCAAAATTAGATGCGCGAGCTGCAGAATTAGATGCGCGAGCTACAGACGTTAATGCAAAAATGGACGCGCGAGCTGCAGAGTTTAAGGCTAAATTGGATGCCCAAAGGCAGTGTATGAAAGAATTCTGGGACTCGGAAGCAGAAGAATCTGAGGATGAGGAGAAATTGGAGCCACATGAAAGGAAGAAACTCAGGAAGAGCAAAGCTATGGCCGACAGCAGTGAGGAAGAGGAGGAAGATGACGATGATGTGTTACGTGAAGAACTGAAGGTTCTCATCGATGATAACCCGATTGAAGAGGACGGCAGTTGATTTACACTGATGCTTCAGGCCGTTCCCCGAAACGGATTTACAATGATGATGAGGAGTTGGACGACCGACTGAAAGACGACGACTGTGACCTTATTGAAGAGAATCTTGGTTTGAAAGTCGAACGTAGAAACGTCCCAAGCGTCTGCGTCGTACACAGGACGAAGAAAGTGATGGAGAGGAACAGCACATCGATGAATGTTCACCACGTGAGGCTATAGCCGAACAGCTATTCGACGACGAAGACGATGTTGAACGCCGCTCTGAACGTAGTCACAGGGAAACTGAGGCGACAAAACATCTCAATGATGATGAGGAATCGGTGTCTGATGCTAAGGATTTTATTGTAGACGACGAAGGAAGGCCAATTGCCGAGAAGAAGAAGAAAAGACGAATTCTAGTCACTGACGCGTCATTGCAAGAAGGTCATGACAGTTTTGGTGTAGATTTCAACTATGAGGATTTCACTAATGATGACGAGGACGGATATGAACCCGAATACGAACCTAGTGAATTGGAAAGGGGTAAGTTTACGGATTTGGACAATGAAATCCGTAAAACGGATATTCCTGAGCGAATGCAATTGCGCGAAGTTCCGGTTACGCCTGTTCCAGAGGGACCCAATGAACTACAAGATGAAGCTGAACGGATTTACAAACATGCGTTTTGTAAATCAACTGTTTCCGAACAAGAGAGATCAACGGATGTTGGAGGTTGATACCGCTATTGTAAGCCACCACATACGGGGGGAAAGATCAAGCAAGCCCTAGATTGTAGGCCTAATCAACAGCTGGAGGTGCCGTTCATTGCGTTCTATAGAGAAGAACACGTGAAACCAGAATTAACGTGCGACGATCTATGGAAAGTCTATTACTACGACGCACGCTGGTGTTTACTGTCAGCTCCAAAGAACAAACTGCTCCAGTTATTTGAAAAGATGCGGAACTACCAGTTGGATACGGTTATGAAATCGACAGATGCTCCAATACTAGATGATATGCGTGTAATTAAAGATGAAGATCTAGACCGCTTACGTGATGTGCAAACTCCAGAAGAGCTTAAGGGTGTGCACATCCATTTTCTCTTATACTATTCGCATGAGATCCCTAAAATGCAAGAGGAATTCCGTCGTCAGGAAAAGGAAGAATGGCGGCAGGCTAGAGCTGACGCGAAAAGGAGAGCAGTAGAAAATTTGAAAGAGGGTCAAGAACTTCCACCGCTGAACGCCAAGATGAAAGTGGTGCATCGCGATCGACTGGTGGCTTTTGTTGGCCCAGGAGACCAGTGAACTTAGTTCGGGACGAACTAATCTAGGCGGAGGGTAGTGTGACGCATATGACAATCAGTACTAGAATATTCTAGAGAGTCCGAAACAAAGTACTAGAATATTGTAAAAAGTACTGGAAAACTGGAGACTAGGAACAGTAGAACATTCAAGGCTATGGAACGGACGGAAACGAAACGCCGAATCAGAATGAGGAAACGGTATAAATACGTCGCACACAGATCATGGAGACAAGTGAGAAGTAAGCAGTGAAGTAAGCAGTGAAGAAGTAAAAGACGCGATAAGTACGGAAGCGATAAATTAAGAAATCGTTAAGTGTACGTTAAAAGTAACGGTTGTTATTAACGGACTAATAAAGTGTTACAGTAATTCAAAATCGATTTAACGGCTTTTATTTATTCAAAATAATTAATCCAGCGAACCCTAAGCTCGCTACATTATTTTAAAATGACTTAATTTTTTTAAAACTAATTGTATTCTATTTTAAATTGCTCGGAAGCTAGTGGACGACTGCTCTGCATTTTTCACTTCAAAAACTATTCTAACTCGAAAACACAACTAGTGTTTACATATTCGAGATAACGATTCATAAAACGAATTGGATTTAGGTATTATATACATTTTCGGAATAGCGTAGGATGAAAGGAATTGGGTTTAGGTTTTGTTTGTATATTCAAGATAACATAGGATCGAGGAATTGAGTTTGGGTATTCATTACATTTGAGATAACATAAAATAGAAGAATAGAAGTGAAACATTGCTTACAATGTGTGAATGCAATAGTAAATAGGATTTAAGATAATGTTACCATTCCTTTGGAGGAAATTATTTCTATTTTTATTTTCGGCTTATTTTGCGGTTAGGCTTTTGATGTTCTTATCTTGAGCCTGAATTAGCGGACACTTGGGTGGTAGGTATGGTTGACATAACCCGCAGAGTGGCGGGGAATTGCTTATTACGTTGTTGTTAGAATTGTGTATACGTTTATTATTTGGTGGCATCTTGGCGCTATAGGTCCGCCTCTCCCGAGAGAAGTGTAATAAAAAAAAATCAAGCGAAATCTATAAATTGGGTTACGAACTACTACTCTATCTAGCATATTCTCCGGACTTAGCCCCCTGCGACTATTTACTGTTTCCAAACCTGAAGAAATGTCTGGGCGGTAAGAGATTTGGGTCGAATGAAGAGTTCATCACAGAAACTAACGCCTATTTTGAGGGCCTTGAGGAAACCTATTATTTGGAAGGAATATAGAAATTGAAAAAACACTGGATCTAAGACGAGACTATGTTGATACATCAAATGTTTATTTGCCGAAAAAAAAATCGTTTATTCAAAAAGTCACGGACTTATCAAACTGTCCTCGTATATATTTCATAAACATCATATCAGCAGTTTTTTGTGTCTGATTCTCATCAAAATTGACATTTGTATCCA
Organism: Microdon myrmicae; assembly: GCA_963931805.1. Lineage (NCBI taxonomy): Eukaryota > Metazoa > Arthropoda > Insecta > Diptera > Syrphidae > Microdon > Microdon myrmicae. The sequence continues at coordinate 237,656,598 of OZ007497.1, read as the reverse complement.
GTATAGTTTGGTAAATCACCATCGAAAGTTATAAAGTTGCACAGCCTATACATTTTCTTTACAAAAACAATGAATCGCCATGGTGGCCGATTCATTGTTTTATTTGTGTCTTTAGCGAAATAAGTGCAAATTGATGTAAGAAAAAAGCGGCCACAAATTGGTGATCAATTTCGGTCTTTACGGCCCACGTTGTCCCAAAATATTCTAATTTATTCCAGACCGCCAAATTTACACCATTTTGTAGAATAGATAATAATACGAACTTGTACCGTCTCTAACAGATACACACACAATACACAAGCAAATAGTGAAGAACACCGAACGAAATCGAATAAGAACATATATCAGAGCCGTATACCATAGCGATAACATAACAATTCACATCAGTGGAATATAGTTGAGTTTAAAAATCTAATTCTAAACACGGCCAGTAGCCTGATGTGTTGAGCTTTGGTTCAATTTTTGGTGATTCTAACTGTCATAGCGTCAGTTCGAATCACACGTTCTTCACTATCATTCCAAACGCTATAAACTTGCTATTTAAGCATTTGTGTATGTACACCCGATGAGCACATCGAGACTATCGCCTTAGCACTTAAGGCTGTATACACATACTTTACTATAGAGCTGGTAGGTTTTAAACTACGCAGTTGCACTTATTTCCGAAAGCCGTTAAATTTTAACGATTAATTTTGAGCTTCCTCTTATGCCTACATTCACTAACCTTCCCTATTCGGTTTGCATTTTCTTTTAGCGCGGCAGATATAAATCATAAAATACCTCTTGTCGTTAGCCTTGAAGCTGTATCTTTGTATCATACAAGGTTAATCAAAATCGTTTCAATAAAGAAACTTTTTTTACATGCTCCTTCCTTAATATGTACACAAACTGTTAAAATGACATCAAAAGACAACTCACAATTGCAAAACTGTAGTAGACTCTTTGTTCACCTGGAAGTACCTGATTGAATATTACGCACACCATTGGTTTTTTTTCTCAACCCAATCTAAAACACCCCATATTTTTATGGAAATTAAGGTGAAGGTCATCAGCAGGTTTCGCCCACATAAATATAGCAACGAGTATGGTCTCAATCACTAAGTTACAATATATAATGTATAAGTACACAAGACAGAGCCCTGCAAAAACGTCATACCCTGATTGTGCAGCTTGGATATTAAGTGAAAATGTTAATAAAACCAGAAACGTGCTAATACCATAACCGTATTCTACGTGACACCGTACGGCGATAAAACCTCAAAGCAGTCCTAGTTTGAACGAACTTCCTTAGTACGGTATACCGTCACTTATATTAAGAGCTATAGCCATTGCTGGCTATGTCAGGGTTATCTATGGTCTGCCACGCTATACACACATATCGACTGCAACAAATGGTACTAAATCATTAGAAGTGCAATATACCTAACAAGTCAATTAAAGCGTGTATAAGGGGAGTCTCTATTTTAGTGGAGTTTGGAGTTTTTGTATAAATCAAAGAGGCATGAAATGAATTTTAATAAGGCACAAGCGTAAATTTATAGTTCCTAGAGACGTTTAAAAGGTCCTGTCTACATCACCTGTACCACGTATGGCGTTGAATATTAATTCTTATTGCTGTGTACGTCTAACGATTCGGTAACAGCGATGTACTTCAGGAAATAAATCGGAACAGATCACAATGTCTATAAAAAAGAAGTACCTTTCCACTTTTTTTTTCGAACCCAAAATTCTTTTATCAAATAGTGGTTAGGTTAAATGAATCAAGGTTTAAATTTTACCAGATATAATCCTAGGGCATTTAGTTGTTGAGCTGCCATTTCTGCTCAGATATTTGCTCTTATTTGATTCGGAGACGGAAATCTGTTACTGCATACCTTGGATTTTAGCATTTTAGCTTTGTCATACAGCCACACTATTCTTTAAGGCTCCTCGATAGTATAGTGGTTAGTATACCCGCCTGTCACGTGGGAGACCGGGGTTCGATTCCCCGTCGGGGTGCCTCTGGCGCAAGACTAATGACCTTGCCCGGAAAAAACAAATCATTATGGAAAATTTAACAAGCCTCAGGACTTGCTAAATAAGGCCAAGACCGGTTCCCGTTTGTAGTGCCGATGGTGATGATGATGATAATTCTTTAAGGAGCTGTTGGTTAGAAAAAATTTAACTGACATAGGCCTGAAGTCTGAAGGGCTTAAGAGCCAGGAGGCTTCTATGTATGTAGTTTTTCGGGTAGGAGTTGTCACGCAGTTCCGATATATTGGAAGAATGACCGTCTATGTCGGATACTCGTTGATGAAGTGTTTGGATCAGCGTAGAGGTAGTCATACTGAACTTCAGGAATGGGTGGTCCAGAATCGCACAGCGAAGGAATATGATTGTTCTCCACCCATGTTATATCGCTCCTCATTTCTCCACGGCTTTTGTACTGTTCTCTTGAATTCGCTCCATTATTCCTTGTGTCACAGCTCATCGTAATCGAAACTGACCTAATCGGTTGTAACCTCGAGTGTAGAAGGCGGAGAGTTATTTAAAACATGTTATCATACAGAGCATCCTTATCACTGGTTGCAACGTGCAACAGTGTCCATGTTAATGGTTTCTTAAAAAAAATTGTTCCCCTGACTTTAAGCGCCAATTTATGAACTGTTTTGTGTTACGAACGGAATTTCTTGTTCGGATGGGCTGAAAATGTTGGAAAAAGTTTATGGGGACTATGGTTTATCCAGAATAACAGTATTTCTCTGATACAAAACGTTCAAAGAGGGGCGTGAAGGGGTTGAAAACTTGCCTCATTCGAAGCAATGGCCTGCAGCGACAATTACTAAAGAAAACTTCAACTTATTGAAGTAAATGGGTTCTCGAAAATCATCATATAGTTAAAGAGAGCTTCTCTCAAGAATCAGCTCGCCACGTTTTAATTGGTATTTTGTGCATGAGACGCGTCGCAGAACGGATTGTTCTAAAAGGAGCTGCATTTTCTTCAAATCGAGCGTCGCAAAAAGTTGCTTGAGAGCGACATCTGGATCAATATGATCGATAAAGCATCGCATTCTCCTACTTCCAAGACTCAAATGACCACTTCGTGAAATCCGTTTTGAGTCGATGGAAAGCATAAAAGGAAATTCGCCGAGGGAACTGAAGTCGATCCCGAAATATGCGTATAAAAAATGTATACCGTGCGTAGAAAGAATTGTTCGTTGGAAAGATGTGTCTCTTCAAATAGAGTTTATTTTGAAGAAGTAAAATAAATTTTAATGATTACTTAATTTGAGCAGTTTTTATTGACGCAGCCCCGCTTATAATTTGACAGAATGTGAACTTTTTTATTCTATTATATTATTATATTATTATATAATTGTAAACCCCCCGCTTGGTAGAAACCTTGATATGATGCGGAGCCTTAAACTACAATGAATCACTCAGGCTATGCTGACGGAAGCAAACGTTTCCAGTACGGCCACCCATGTCAAACAGGCTAGCGAGGAGTAACACACTAAGATCCTCCACCCCTAATCCAGGGTGTTACGCGTCAACGTGCCTATTGGATGGTTTGCAGCCAGGGGTATACTGGCTGCATTACAACGGCGCCTCTCTGACATTGGGTCTAATCAGAGCAGTAAGCAGACTTTACCATATCAAAGAGGGGCTCTGTTATAGCCGACTATCTGAAACCCCACGACCCGTCGGAACAAAAATGAATAATTAATACACACAAAACAATCCTACGAAAAACCCGGTAGGCGTAGGTGTGATGCGCCGACAATACCTTAAGGGAACAAATCATCAAGGAAACACCGACTCGGCAAAAAGAAGACGTAGGGAAAAACGGAAAAAGCGGGATATACGCGTCGGGACGTGGAATGCTCGAACGTTATATAAACTAGGCGCGATACAGACGGTCGTAAAATACGCGAAACAATATAAAGTGGACATCGTTGCGCTTTAGAAAGTCCGACTCCCACATCAAGTAATCGAAACCAACTGGTTTACACTGGCGTGTGGAGGTACCGATACACATAACTTCGGAACCGGCTTCATTATAAGCAAGAAAATTACGGCACATGTAAAAGATGTGAAATTTATTAATAACCGAATGTCGGTGCTAAAAATACAGGGGCCATGGTACAATTATGTACTTATAAACATACACGCCCCAACAGAATCTACCGACGAAGAAACGAAGGCCACATTCTACGAGACCCTAGAGGAAGTATTTAATGGGATCTCATCATTCGATGTTAAAATTTTCCTCGCGGACCTCAACGTAAAAATTGGAAAGGAAGATATCTTCCAACCAACTATAGGTAAAGAAAGCCAACACGACGTTTCAAATGATAATAGAATTCGAATTATTACGTCCGCAGCGTCAAAAGATCTGGTAGTGAAAAGCACGAGGTCCAAACACAAGCAAATCCATAAAGCCATATTGATATCACCCAACGGCGTAACGCGTAACCAAATACACCACTTCCTCATAAACAAAAGACACCACTCGAATATCCTTGACGTAAGAACATATAGAGGAGCAGATTGTGACTCCGATCATCTTCTAGTGATGGGCAAAGTCAGGAGTCGGCTCGCAGCAAACCCACATGGGCAGTCACGGGGGACGAGCAAAAAGTTCGACATTGATAAACTATCAAGACGAACTAACGAATAGATTTAGCATCCTAGAGAATGGGAGCAGTGGGGAAGAGGAAGCCAATAGTGTGGACACTAAATGGACACAGAGACACAATCAAACGAACAGTCGAAAAGGTATTAGGATTTAAGAAAGCAATTAAGTCCAAACTGCGTTGATGAAGTCAACGCAGAAAGATCCGCGACAATTCGGAAAGAGACAATGAGACTCTTCAAACGCAAAAAACGCAAATGGGAGAAGACTTCGATCGAAAAAACCCTAGAAAATGCCAGAGCAAAGAACATCAGAGATATGTATGCCAGCATAAATTCAATTAGAAATGACTACGGAGGGAGAGCCAAAATAATTCGAGACATAAACGGCTGTCTGGTCACAGAAACAAACAATATCGTGACAAGATGGAAGCAGTACTTTGAAAATCTGCTCAATGTACGCCCCCATCAACCACAAATAAACACACCAGACGCACATACAGCCGAGCCTCAGGCCCCATAGCCCTCTTTCAACGAAGTTGTAGGCGCAATAAATCGATTAAAAAACAACAAGGCTCCCGAAGTAGACTACATACCGGCAGAGCTTATGAAGCATGGAGGAGAGGCAACTGCACGAAAGATCCACCAGCTCATTAACACAATATGGGATAAGGAAGTCACTCCGGAAGAATGGAAAACCTCAATAGTCGTCCCCATTTTCAAAAAAAGCGTGTTACGGACCTCGAGTCCATATTCTCGCCACTAATTCCTTTTCGCAAATTTCTCCTCTCTGCCTGTAAAGGGAAGACAAATCGTCAAGTAGCTACTTTGCATAAACTACTTTATGCAAATTCTACTTGGCAGGAAAATAATAAAAAACGGCGTTGGCGCCGAATAAAAAATAAACGTCAACGGCAAAAATAGAAAAAAAAATTTATTCGACGTAAAACTATTGAACCGTGCACACGTTTAAATAAAAACAAAACTCACCGCCGTTCAATAACACCAATATCAATCTTGGTGATCCCGAATATTATAATAAATTAATTGCATCCCGAAGAGCAACTTTCGCAAAGAAGAAAGCAAGCTAAACAGGGGAGCACAAGGCTCAACGCCCCCTGCAACCTGCCACCAGGAAACAGCTTCAGCGACCGTTCCACGGTCGACCCAGTAAGTGAGTTCTTTTACTAAAATAATATTCTAATAAAGTACCGTACCCTTAAATATATTAACAATATACTATTTACTTAAATTACTATATTTACTTAAATTACAATATACTATTTACTTAAATTACTATATTAAATTGTTAACATACCATAACAAGCGACAGATCTGACTACGAAAACTACAGAGGAATATCATTGCTCCCAACTACATACAAAATACTAACAAATGTCATACTGGCGAGAATCACGCCGTACGCAGAAGAAATATTGGGAGACTACCAGTGCGGATTCCGTAGGAACCGGTCAACAACCGACCGTTCACAGTAAGGCAATTGTTGGAAAAGAAATGGGAATACGGAGAGACTGTTCACCAACTGTTCGTTGACTTCAAAAAAGCCTACGACTCCGTCGCAAGGCAAGGACTCTATCATATTGTAGTTGAGCTGGGAATCCCGAAAAAATATGTGGGGGTTCTCTATATCACACGGAGAACCAACCCACAATCCTAACCTAACACGCAAAAACCATCCCCACAATAGCATACATCTCCCAATCCGTAATAAAATAATTTCCAAACCGCCAACAGAATATAATTCAACAGAATATATTCTAACCATCCGCGCATTGATTTTCCCAAAATTGCTTCGGTCAATTCTCTATATTTCCTCCTTGCGACCAAGAAATCTTAATTTCCCCGAAACTCATATGCCTTAACAAAACGCATATCCGAATCCCCAACGGAACATTAACAGCCAACCAAGCGGCATACATTTCCCCGAAGTGACTTCGGTTAATATTCTATCTAAACGATATCCCTTGCTTGCACCCAAGCCATTCTAATTTCCTCCGAAAATGCATGCCCATACTCGCTCGCGTCCCCAAAGCCAATTTCCCGGTACACCCAACCAACGAAGTCAACCCAGCCTGTACGGCCAGAATTCGCTGGAACTGAATTCTTAAGCAGGCATGGCAACTCGTCCACAATTCCTCGTAATTCGCAGCGAGCCTAATTTTGCTATGACGCACCGCCACGACGCAATGAATGAATTATTTTCGTTCATAACCAGTCGCTTTACAACCACCACCCGGTCAAGGGTCGAGTCAAGTCTCCGCGGAGTTGGAAGTTCCCCTTCGTCGTTAATACAGCATCAAGCTCCTACTCGACTTGCGTCAAATAGAATCTTCATTCGGGCCGTTGGCTTCCTATTTTCGCGCCTTTCTACCGCTTGTGCTGTGCCGTTTAATTGACGCTAAGTTTACGCGGTACGAACATATCTTTCATAAACAGTGGCTGGCATATGGAGTGTCGCGCTTTCTAACTCGGATGGTATGCAACGGTTACAAAAGACATAGTAAAAGACAACGGTTGTGAGATCAATTTATTGACAATATTAAGAAAGGGAGTGTTTCGGCAAACAATTGACATTTGTTAAAAAAAGAAAAGTATAGTAACAATATTTAAACAAATACCAATTGTGAACACAAGTTTTAGTTCTTAAATCTGGTTAACACCCATTACACAAAAATCCTTTTCCTTCACCCATTGGCAGAATTAGAACTCCAGACTTAACGAATATTTATGGCAGTTTAAATAAAAAAACATTTATATGCAGCAACACCGTAGTGTTTCATTTGGTTTCTCTTGTTGGACATCCCGCATCTATTCGCCGTTCCCGTGATTTCCGTCGGTGGGTGACAGTGGACCCGTGCCATACGCTGGCGCACAACCAGATCCCCCACACCGGTGACCCCGAAAACAAACAAGCAACCTTCAAACATTTGCGCGTAAAAATTATGACATTACACCGGTGACCCCAAAAGAAAAGAAGTCACAACCTTTGCCCAAAAAAAAAAAAAAACAATTAACATTCAGTGACGAACAGTGCCAGTGGAAAGCGCGAAAAATAAGAACAAACCAATTCCGAGTGAAATCCGGCAAAGGTTTTCTATTCGAAAGTGAAGTAAGACAGCCAATACGGTTATGGGTGACAGTGGACCCGGTGCACAACCAGATCCCCCACAAATATGCCGCCCTCATTCAAATTTACATGAACGAAAACAAAGGGCGTTAGTTAGAATAGAAAACCACCTCTCAGAACCATTTGAAATCCGGGACGGACTAAAACAAAGGCATGGCCTCTCACCATGTCTTTTTAACCGTGTGCTCGAGTATGTCATCAAAAAGGTACAAGACGACAACATGGCCGAATCATCCCCGAACGGGATAACACAAGTGCTCGCATATGCGGATGACATTGCCGTTCTGGGCGATAATCTAGAAACTGTAAGTAAAAACTGGGAAATCATCATGCAAGCGGCAGAAGAGGTGGGCTTAGAAATAAATGAAGACAAAACAAAATACATGATTACGGCGAGAGCGGGTGGACCTCAGGGAACACACATAAACGTCAGAGGCAAGATATTTGAGAAAGTTAAAGAATTTAAATATCTGCCAACGATACTGACGGTCAGTAACGAAATGTCGAAGGAAATTAACAAAAGACTGCATTCCGCAACGCTAGTTGGCACGCAATCAGTAAACTGCTGAAATCCAAAGTGCTATCACGTAACATAAAGCTCCGTGTCTATAGAACCATAATCATGCCGATTGTTCTATACGGATGCGAAACATGGGCTCTCACAAAACGGGAAGAAAACAAATTCCGCGTATTCGAGAATAAAGTTTTAAGGAGTATCTTTGGCGGTAAATATGACGAGGAAGCAGGACAATGGAGGAAACTCCACAACCACGAATTGGAAGAGCTATACCGCAAACCTACAATAGTGAGAGTAATCAGTTCGCGAAGATTAAGATGGACCGGACAAGTGGCGCGAATGCGCAACGATAGGACCGTGCGTAGAATTCTTGACGGTAGCCCAACGGGAAAGAGACCGGCAGGACGGTCGCGACAAGGATGGGAGGACAATGTTAGATTTGAACTTGAGGAAATAGGATCAGATGGTCAAGCGTGGAAGGAGAGTGCACAGGGCAGGGAACATTTTTACAACACAATAACTGTTACTGCAAGGCCGTGTCTCGGTAATGTCGCGAGTGCGGATCGCCTATCAAATGAATGGACTGTACTTAGTAGTGTATTTATATTATTTTATTTAGAATTCCAGTTTATCTTACTATTTAGCCTTACTTCAACCTGTGATCTCTTTATAATGGGAATCATGTTGCTGAAATGTGCCACTCACACAAAAAAAAATAAAAAATGGGTGGCGAGAGGCCGACTTTGGCGAGACAAGGACAGATATGTAATTCATCTTGTCTCTGGCGATACCTAGAATCACCCACATTCATGAGGATGTTGGGCTCGGCCTCGAGATATCTGAAAAGGAAAAAGGGGGTGAGGTATCTAAAGATAGTGTGGACAGGGTTAGTTCAGGTGTTCTCTAACTACTTGGATGGAGGGATGGTGGGAAAGAAATCGTACAAGGCCGGTAGGTCTAGAGTGCGGTAGTAAACGCAGATCACGTCTTTGGCGTCTGATGATCTGCGCTTTGGTCGGAGTGTGTATGTTTGTGCTATCTTGTACTGATGTCCCACTCACACCGGACGCGCTTCGCTTTATATAGGCTAGTCACGTCCCCGTTCGCTTGTCCACACCCGAGTCTGATACTTAAACAAACAGCTGGCTCATGCGTTCACTTGCATGCATCAGCAGCTGGCTCGGACGTTTAGTCGTGTCCGTGCTGTCCTCGGCCTGGTATGTTACATTGCCAACAATAACAATAATATAAAAACAATTAATTTATAAATAACTTACCGATTTTCTTTGCTTTTTTCTTTTGTTTTTCAATCAAGGATGTGATTCATTTCACTCTTCAGCTAAAAAATACATCCTTCATTCTTAATGAAGTTCGTGGTTTCAATCACATCGACTTGCTGTACTCAACTGAAGCTCCTCGTTTTATATATCGAAAGATCATAAATTATGCCAACCGCTATCACAGTTGATGACCAACATAGGCAAAGAAGTAGCCGAAGAAGCAGCCATATACCGAGCCGCCGACAACACTTTCCAGTTCAATACCTTAGTTTAGAAATGAACCAAAAACTAAGTCATGATGTAGTTGATTAAGAAATCTAAGTTCCCATTTAATAAATATAATTTTATTCTTCATACATTCATCCTCATTAATTAAACTGTAGTGGATACATATTAGAATAGATACATATATAATAAAGAAGCTCCATGGTTTCATCAACTCCATAAATTTGGTACCCGAGAGAGGCGAAGGATTTGTGTAAAAATCTAAATCAAACAGAAAACAACTTCTGGAAATAAATTGAAGATGTACTCCAAGAGGTAAGCATGGCGAAGTGTCCCCTAGAATTTTGTTATTGACATTTTACATTAGTTACTGAAAATGAACCAACCGTTGGGATTAACTGTGGGTGAGTGAGTGCGGGGTTCTTACGAGACTACAACACATGTCGACACGTTTAGCAATGTGAACTACCTGTATAATTTAACTTAGCTCGAATCCAGCATTTGATTGAATGGCGTACAGCAGTTTCTCACGCATCTGCTCCTCCGTCTTGAATGGTGGCAACTTGAGAAGGTTCGTACAAGTACTCGCTGTTGGCAGCCGTTCCATGTCACCGGCATTTTGAATGAAGAATGGTGGATCAAGATCCTGGAATGGAAGATATTTGCTATTCAATAACAGAAAGCATGTCATAGCACTTGATGTTACCTTAAATCCCAATAACGGAGGTCTGGAACAACTGGTAACGAACTTCAGAAGCTGTCGTCTTTGAATGTCTGAGAAGTTTTCCAATACCGACCAGAAGCACACGATACTGGGATGCTCAGGACTGTATTCTCCGCCGTATTTACAGTGTCGCTTTAAATCATCTAAGTCGATTGGAATTTCCGCACCTGATATGAGGATCTGCAACTCTTTATTACTAAACATGTACAACCACTCAACGGGCAGCACATTAGACAGGCCCTTCCTGAATGCCACGCAATGCTGACGGATTTGCTTGTTTAGCTTGTAATCTGATACAAGTTGGATATATTCAATGCGATTCGATGATGTGACTCCGATGCTTTGACCGTTTGGTTTTAGTTCCTTTACTTGTGTCTGACCTAAAGAACTGGTTACAATGGTGAAGTCAAGATTTAAATCAGCAACATCGCCTTCGTAATCCTTCAGGCAGAGAAGGTTCTTATATAATTCGGGATCCAAGGAAGCCAATTGATGCACATCCACGTCGGAATATTTTCCAGCTAGTTTAGTGAGAAAGAATTCAGCTAGTGGCAATTCAACGAGGAGGTTCTCATAAATAGCCTTTCCCAATATTCGTCCGATAAAGTAGTAGTGCTTCTCAAAGTCGGGAAACAAGTCAACCACGTTGGGGTTCGGGTACAGCTTGTTGTCTGTGGTGACCCTAAAAATAACGTACATTAACTGGATTGATTTTCAAATTGGGTAAACACAGCAAAAGTTACATGAAGAATCCTCTGTTAGGATCGAATGCAGTTTTAATAAGTTCCGAGAGAAATTCACGAAACACTCCTCCTCCATCGATGCCCGCTTCGTCAAGTCCCAACGAACTCACAAATTGAACTCGAAACTTGAGCCGCAAATCTGGTTCTGCAAACAAAATGAAAGAATGATGATGACTGCAAAGAGGAATTGGGGATAGTTCGTTGACGTACCGTTTTCAGGACGCAACTTATCAAAGGCATCCTCATACAAATGTGATCTGCGCACTGTGAGCAATATTGACGGTCCCTGTAAAAACGCTTGCAGATTCCCCTGTACCCTCATTTTATCAGCCGCCACCAAGCCTTGCAGTATTCCAACTCTCTTCCCAAAGGGTACCACGAATGGAATCTCCCTTAAAATTGTAATTGAGCGAATTTGTTTCGTTGACATTGGTGGTCCGTTCTCGAAATCTTCCCTTGTGAAGTCTCTTATTGGCTGGAAAGGTCTTATCCCCCTGGTTCGGCTACCCCTAGTCAAAGGTAAATCACTTGGCCTATCCAATGGTAAATTCAGCTTATTCACAGTCCAATGTGTCTCGGGACAAAAGCCCAAGCGGAGATCCCTTGTGTATATCTGATTCAGCACCGACACTGTCACTTTCAGTAGATTAGCCCAAATGTGCTTCTGTTGCTTTATCTTCTTGTCCTCGGATTCGCTGCGTCCCAGAACCCAACGATAATGTTCGTTCAGATTAGATCTTGTTTCTGGAAAAGCTAACTCAACAAGACCCATGGAAATTTCCTTCAGTGTTTTACTGAGCTGAATGATCTCTTCAATTGAGAAGGGCATCAGCTTCTTAACATTTTGTGACTTTGGGAACATATTCTCATCGCAGAACTCATTGTCATGCATGGTGGGCAGTAGACGGCCAAACAGGGAGCAGAATGTTGCCAAAAACGGTATTGTCTGATCAACGCCCCTTTGTTTAGCTGAAATAAAGTTGTTAATGATTAAAATCAAAGCTAAGTGCGAGGTGTGATAAAAAAAATAACAGGAAACATAATTTCTTGGTTTAGTCCAATTCCCGCGAGCTATGAACGTGATAATACGGACTGGATAATCCAAATCTCAAGGAAAATGCTAGGCCAGTCAATTTTGGAAATTACTTTGGACTTTGAGTTGAAACTTTGAGAGTTGAATAACTCTTATTGTAGTCTGTTTAGTTTCATATTTCTTCCAATATCAAAATGAATAATGGAATTCGCGCTTTATTCGTTGGTATATTGGTCGGAAAACTCTGAAAAGTATTAGTACGTTGTAGTCTGTTGTCCGCTGTTAAAAAGGTTACATGTGATTTGGTACAATCGGTCATTTTTTATCTGTTTAAAAATTTGGAGTAATTTTTTTTTATAAAAATAGAATAAAATGTCGCAAAGTTTTGCAACTGTTGGTTTTTTACATGAATACGCGTACAAAAGTGGATTTTGAAATATGCTTAAATGCCGCAGTACAGTGTGGAAGAAGAGGGAGAGGATAAGGAAAATAATTAATGTAAATAAATCACCCTTGTTTTAATTAGTTTTAAGGTTTTATTTTATTAAGTTTATTTTAACACAAAAGTCAACTAAACAAAGCCACAAATACTATAAAATACTTGGATCATCAAATGAAATCGACTTGTTTTAATATCCGACACTCAATTTTGATTTGACATTGTTGATCTACGCGCACATAGTTTAATCCCCACCGCATGCACCTACACGCGTCGACCCACGACAGTCAATACTCGCGACTCCTTAATCATTTTAATATTAAGCGCGACGGGTTTTAAACGGATGTCTGTCGAAGACGACTGTTTGGGAACGACTCTTCGATTATGTTAAATCAAACAAATTCGATCGGTGGGGGTTCTTTAACCCACTTCCAAAGAACTTCCCATTTCCATAAATTACCTGTCTCCTACTTACCTGCAATGAGCATTTCCTCACAGCTGAAAACATAGGTCCACTGCAAGACATCATCTAGCCGTGACATCAGACTTTCACCTCGGGGCATGCCCGCATCCAACGCATCATGGCCCCGAAAGCTAATTCGGCTACCGCATCAGGTAACCAGCAATAAGGCATGCACATGCCAATGCTGTATGAGAAGAAGCATTTTCCCTTACATGTGCATGACATGTTCATTCTCATCACCAAGTCATCGGTCGATTGTACAAACAACAACCTACAGCGCAGCCATTGCTGGCCGCCTATAGAAATTTCCAGTGTTGTTTTAACACAAACAACACACCCGACACACCGACCGATGGGACGTTGGCAATCTGCGTGCAAGCTAATTGATGCTGTACGCAATGGCCAATGAATAAACATGCATTCCCCCTATCCTGAGGTTCGCAACACTTGCGACCAATTCCCTTTCATCGGTTATCAACCGATCATGGAATTTGGGCATGGATATGATCATTGTTTAGACAATCTTACCCATGCCAAGCCCTATGATGACCCACAGCAAATCAAAGCAAACACACAGTACCTCACTGCATTTGTTTTGTTTACTAACTGCTGGTCCATGGTTCCCCTGGGTGAGACGTTAGCCTGCACCTCTGCAGGTCAAATCCCTCACCACCATGAATGATTTCCCGCCTTGTGCTCCAGAGCCATACGGCTAAAACAAACAAACCCCAATTCATCGGTTGACCTATCGTCACCGAAGAAAGTATAGCCTGCAACGGCATGATCGTGAGCCCCTAAGTAAACACGATAATATTCCTATGTAGCATCGGCTAAACTATGAACAAGTGCAGGATCGTTCGTTATCGGTTTTTCAGAAAAAGGGGCATCGTACATTTACCTGTAAGGATATATGAAAAATTTGATACAGGCCAATCCACCTTAACGCTATGTGGTGCTTTCCGTGGTGCTAGGGATAAACGAATTCTCCACGATAACGATATCTCTAATTTTCCAGATCGCCTGCGTTTTAGTATGGTGATCGGTGAAAGAGATAAATCAATAAAAGATCGATCCCATCTCAACTGGTGGTGGATCAGTGATGAAGAGAGGACTGTACGTCCCCAAACATAGTATGCCACTCAGGCGCACCGCTTTCCTTCCCCCTATCCACAATTCCCAATTATTTTTATTTTATCTTTTAATTTTGTTTTTAATTTAATTCTAATTTTTTATTTTTTTATTTTAATTTTTATTTGTATTCCTTTATTCCTTGTTTATGTTTGTCCGTTTTGTTTTATTTATTTTGCTTGTCAACCCCGTATATATGTAATTAAAAAAAAAAAAAAAAAAAAAAAAAAAAAAAAAAAAAAAAAAAATTATAAATAATACAGGATGTAGAAAAAATAGAATAACTTTTAAAAGAGAAAACATATCAATTATTGTGACATGTTGTAAAAACAGTTATTGTACGCCGAAAGGCATATGAAATATGATAATGTGTAATTTAGAGTGCTTGCGAAGAGCCAGTAAGTTAATGTAAGAATGTTATTTGTAAAATAGATGTTAACATTTAGTCTTAAGTGAAATATGTAATTGAATTGTTGATTAAATGTGGATATAAAACAAAACAAAAAATATATGAAAAATTCCATCTTTATGGCGGCTGGTGGAAGTTGATCTCGACGAACATCGAAGAGTCAAAATTCATCCTCCGTGGAGTTCGCTTGCCGTCCGTAAATTCTCGGTTAGAGTGCGCTATATCACCAGTTCTAAAAAGTCCTTGTTTTGCCATTTCTTGTTTCTAACGATTGCACCGCGAATCGAACGTTTTATAAATAAATGAAGTGTCGCGATTAGGATAATTGTACAAGTGCTTAAACTTTCCTTGAATATCAAGAGTAATTAACATTTGTGACTTTGTAACAGAGAAGGAATTAGTGGCAATAAAAAACAGTGCTCAACACCAATGCAAAGCGTTGTATTATTTATTTCTCCTGGACCAAAAGCTGCTGCTAGCAATAGGACGACTGTGCGCACCACGAAGGAATTTCGGACGTGTCGATAGTGTAGTATCGTCAACAAAGGAGCTCAAGCCGTGTTTACTGCTACCATCTTCACCAGTACAGTTAGTGTTCTTGTGTTTTTCAACAGTGGAGTTTTTATTGAACTCGTATCCTTGCCGATACCAAATAAAAACCGCCACAGATCCATTTCGCCTTACTCGACGATTTATACTAGACTTATTCCAGTGAATGGAGTAGTTGGGGATGCAGGCGTTAAACTTCACTTGACGTTTAAGTATCCTATAGAGCAAGTGTAGCGCAATTATGGATCCGTCTAACCAAATATGGGAAGTGAATTCTCTATTAGGACGAATGTATGCCTTGTAAATAGTCGCCGGGTGAAATGCAGTGAAGTATTTTTTGCATATGTTAAGAAACCCCATACATTTAGCCGCATTTTTTACAGCTTCAAATATGTGGTCGTTCCATTTAAAAGTCCAATTAATTCGAGTGCCGAGGATTGACAGTTCCTAGCTTCGTCGATGCAATTGTTGTTCATCAGCAATGTATTTATTTTGAGGTTCATGTTCGACGGAAAGAGGCAGCACTGAATTTTAAAGACAACGACTTCCAGTCGGTTAAATAATCCCGATATTGTTGAGGTCGGAATTTAATGAATTTACCATCATCAATTGAGCAATTGAGCAACCATCCAACTGATTGATAATGAGGCTCGAAGAGACCGGGAATGTTCGTGAAAAATTCGAGTGCTATTATCAGCATGCGAGTAAGTTTTAATAAGCAGGCGCAAGAAAGTTGAACTTGAAGGAGAAACAATCGGATCCAGTCCCTATATTAAATATCTTGCTGTTACTCTCGACAACAGGTTGACATTCAAGAAACTCCTGCGAAAACCGAGTGAAAAAATGGGAAGAGCATGCAATGTTTTGGCAACATTCCTGCCCAATGTTGGAGGACCCCGACGTCACATAAGGAAAATGATAACCAGCGTCAACACCTCTATTATAATGTATATGGCTCACATATGGGCAGGAGCCACACAATATAAGTCGTACATGAGGGGAGTGATACATAGGCTGGCACTATTAACAGAATGCTGTGCCTTCCGGATGGTATCCGAAGATTTCACTAATGCCTTGGGCGGGAGGAAACCGCTTGATATTACAGCTAAAGAAACCGCTGCTTTGCCTGAACTTGACACACTAGTCTCGCAAGAGGATCGCCAACGAATACGGCCACAATTAGAGATCTCAAACCAAAGAGAATGGCAACGATGGTGGGATTCTTCCACCAAAGGAAGATGGACCCACACCATGATAACAGATACAGAAACCTGGGTGAAAAGAAAATATGGCGAGCTAAATTACCACCTGACTCAGCTGATATCAGGACATGGATGTTTTCGCCAATACTTGCACAAGTATATACATGTCACTCATCCATACTGCTTGTACTGCAAAGTGAAAATAGAAAATTCGGAACACGCACTCGGAGTGTATGAGATTCGAGGCCAAATTGGAGAGACATATGAGATGGACAGTTACTGCTATAAGAGTAAGAGAATATAGGCCAAGTTCCAAACAAGCATGATCCGTAACAAATGATATCATATGTGACATAATGCAGCAGTTGCGACGCGACGAGCGGAGTAACAGATAAACTCCGCTCCACCCCGTGATATCTAAAAAAAGTTCCACGGGAAACAAAGAGAATATGTGCTGGCGTGAGGGGGCTTAAGTCGCTAAAAATCCGCCATGCCTCTGGATTGGTCCAAAGGAATCTTTTGAGGTTCTCCACCTTCCTAATCCTTACAAAAAAAAAACGTGAACCAAGGCGTAGGTCATCAGACGCCAAAAACGTAATATGTGTTCACTCTCAACATTCCTCTCTTCAAGTACTTAAAAACCTCCTTTACTAAACCTGTAGAGACTAAACATAGATAACCCCCCACTTTTTCAGATATTCAAGACGGACCATCCGATTGGCCCGATTGTCACGAAATTTTGACACATCGTTTGAAGGTTCGTACTTCTTAAAAGTCATAAAGATATTTTATTACAGATCTTGGGACTTATTGATGTTTGTGTTATTTTTAAATACCTTGAGTTCTGATGTGGAGACAAAATTATTTGGTCAGCTAGCGCTGGAATCGTTGTACAGTCTACGATACAAAAAAGGGAAAATGGACGTCACGTCGGAATTATGAGACGCAATCCGCGACATCAACTAGTGTATTGTTAACTCCATAGGAATATAATTTCAGCAACAGGGCTGGGTGCCAGACTGTCGGATACTTTGAAATACCCAATGCGATAACCTTGCTTTCGCCAAAAAAATGGATTGAGTGACTCCACTTTTTACTAAGATACGACATCAAACTTCCTATGGATCTGTTGTTATGGAAGTCATATTGGTGGTTGTGTGCTTCCAGATATTTCGAAAATTGACGATGACTCGACAGAATCGAAGTTAGTGCTATGTGTCTATAAGAAAAATTCCTTTTTGGGAACTGGTTCAATATTCACTGATTTCCATCTATTTGGGAATTGATCAGTTGTGCAAGACAGATAGAAGAACTTCCAGAGGGGCTTAACGAATTTGACAAGTGAAGAATTTGTAAATGTTCAGCTCTTTGAGTGCTCGGACAACAGTATAAGTTTGAAATTGAATTTGGCTCATGGTGTGCTACCTATACTCAAGTTGAGGCAAAACTGATGTGGTATCGGACAGCGTTGAATTAACTGCAATATGTGCAGCAAATATATTCACTTTCTCTATCGCACTGATGATTGCTCTGTCATCGACTATAGACAAAGGAGTAGATGAAGCCATAGAGCCCAAAAAGTTATACTATCTATAGGCCTTTGTGGTACGGATTAATATCAACGGGCATCATCCTCACCAACTCAACACATGCTGCAAACATTACAATTCAACGGAGTCATCCAAGGACGCACATATTTATGGTATGTTTGCAGTTTCATAAACATCGACGCCACATCCTTCTATAGATCACAGCTGCCGACAATCTCGACCACAAAAAAGGACTCGTCTTCATGCTGAACCAGATACTAATGATCATGAGTCTCCAGTGAAGGACTCATGCGCCTGAAGGCAACGAACAACCAGCAACCAGCACAATAAAACGATTGCGGTGAAACCAAGGCAGCAACCCAATCCACTCGTTTACCGATGATAGTACATTGAGTTTGTCATACTCATACGAACATTCCCGGCCAAACTCTTTGAACGTCAATACCAATCAGCAGGTTATGTTTAATACACTGAATTCCGACCTCAACAAGATATATCAATGGGGATTCTCTAACGGAGTAGAATTCAATGCCTTAAAAACTCAGCGCTGTCTCCTGTCGTCAAAGGCGAACCTCAAAGTAAATATACTGTGATGAATGGCACTTGCATCGACAAAGCCAAGGAACTATCAATCCTCGGCACTCGAATTAATTCGACTCTTAATTGGAATGACCACACATTTGAAGCTGCGAAAATCTTACTAAAATCTACTTAAGAGATGCAAAAAATACATCACTCCACCCAACCTGACCACTATTTATGGTACAAGGCGTATACTCGTCCCAAAATGGAGTTCAACTCCCATATTTGGCCAGGCGCATCCAAAATGCACTACACGTGCTCGATAGGATGCAAAAACGAGCAGTAAAACTTATTGGGGACCCAGCTGTGAGCCGATCAATTCCGACGTTAGAACATCGGCGCAACATAACGACCCTTTCTCTCTTCTATAGGTATTATCACGGTCGTTGCTCAACTTCACTTGCTGGATATGTTCCGCCTCCTCAGACATTTTCCCGCGATACCAATCAATCTGAGAATGCACATCGATTCACGTTGAAAGTCAACTTCAGGCGCGTAAACAAACATAGAGAGTCATTCTTTAGCCAAACCAGACGAATGTGGAATACTCTACCTGATCATGTGTTTCCTGGTCGTTGGAATGTCCAGACATTTAAGACCAATGTATATCGATCCTCTTTTCCTTATCCAGTTCCTCTCCTTCCGCTCGCACTGTGCTCTGACATTTAAGGGTACTCCAAAATTCCTTTTTGTGCACGCGTTTGTGTAAAAAAAAGCGAGATGATTTATGGATTTTTTCTTCTTTTTTTTTAAATATACTTCTCTCGGGAGAGGCGAAGCTATAACGCCGCCACGGCACCCTGAAACGCCACCAAATAACTGTTGCAGTTCATCTCGCCCGCTCTGTAACGGAACGATTTCTGATGCAGGGATGTTCCCGCCGTCGGGAGATGAACAGCATATTTGTGCGATCCGACGGACTGTTTTGTGGAGCGCATATAGACCGGATTGCGCGGAACAATACCACGATTCTCAGTTCTGGAGCACAGTTCTTAAGGACTATTGCTGGTATTCCGTCCGGGCCGGTTGCCTTCCTACAATCCAGTTCACGTAGAATGCGTTGAATAGTGCGCGGACGAAATCTCACATCCCGCATGGAAGACCGTACCGGCGAGATCACAGGTGGCTTCAAAAAGGCCGGGATCGAGCTTTATCCTTTGAATCCGTGACTAACGTCCCGCTGTCTGTCACCAACGGAGGGAAAGAGGAGGATGCGAAGTTAACGCTGACAGCTTTTGCCATTGACCAGAAGGAGCGCGAACCAGTTGGGCACCGAAGGGGCTTATTGATCACCCTGTCGTTGTGAGCTTTCTTCGCGGCACCAATCGCCTAGTTGCATGCGTTTCTGATTCTAACAAAATTCGTTCTGTTAACATCGGTGGGACTGGAGCGCCATTGCTTAAAATCTCTATTTTTTGCCGCTGTAATCAGCTCGCATTTTTTATAAAACCAAGGTTTATCAGACGAACTTCGTTTTATGGAATGTGGAATATACATCTCCATCCCCAGAAGAATAATCTCTGATACCGACTCCGCGCAAGCATTAACATCGGAGTCTCCGAAGCACACCTCGGACCATGGAAAGGATGCGAAGAAATCTCGCAAATCGTCCCAATTAGCAGCCCCATACCTCCATACATGGCAAAGCTGCTTATGTCGGATATTCGCTTGTAACGGAAGTGGTTGCGCGGCCGATACCAAGCAGCGATCTGAGTTTCCCAGTGGCGCAGCAACCTCAACGGTATAAATGCTCGGGTTGGATGTCAAAAACAAATCCAGGGCGTTCACATAATCACATCGGGCATCCGGCACTCGCGTAGGTTCCTCCATGATTTTAGTCAAATTGCGGCTAACAGCGAACATCTCCGCCAACCTCCCAGCCTCGTCGGTTCTGTTAGAATGCACCTACCAGCCGTTGTGTACATTAAAATCGCCAAGGACGACAATTTCAGAAGCCGGGTGGTTGATCTGTATCCAGTCGACGTTACGTGAAAGATGTTCGAAAAATGTCGCTGGTCGATCATTCGAGGAGCGGTAAAGACAACAAAGAAATCTAACAGAATCCCTCAGCATGACCCTCAACTACATGATATCCGTGTTATTGGGTTCCAACGCCTCCATCCTCTGACAAGCCAGATCGGACCGCGTGAAGACGCGGACTCCACCTTTAAAACGGAATCTCGAATGCAAGTCGTATTCTGAGCAACGAAGATATGTGGAATCAGTTCACGAATCGACCTGGGTCTCAGTTAGGGCAAGGTGATCAGGTTTCACTGTTTGGAAATATCAGTGGACGGCGTTTACATTCGTATTGTGAAACCGATGCCCCTGATGTTACGAGATGCCGTGATCAGTCGAACGTCGACAGAGCGTCGAGAACGAGTACGATTTTGTGATGACGAATTTCTTAAAGCTCGGTTATTTATCATAATATCTGCATGATGTTCCCCCTGACATAGTCCCCGCCGGAGATCCGAATGAGAAACTAGTTTACCTTCGGAATTCTTTATCTCAGAAGGTACCATCATGGGTTATCTCCGTGTCAATCAGGGCCATCCGAAACAACGATATCGCAGAATGTACCTTGGGACCGACTACCACGTAAACATTTTCTCGATCCAGTTCATCAGCCAAGCTCCGAAAGATGGCCAGGAATTTTTCCCGACCATTTCACGGAGCCTATAGCTTGACGGGGTGGTATTTCACTGGGCGGAAGGGCGTTAAAACCCCACCTACCACTCGGCCTTTAATCGCTTCTTACGACAAGCCGGCCTAGCTGTAAGTATATTTTAACGCCCTACTCACAGGACTGATGCAATACATACGTCATTATTGTAGGGTTAGAATAATAAGTTACGATAAGGAAGATGTGTACACATGAGCTGTAAGAAGGAAATAAACTTCATTCGGTAAGGAACATTCCTCGAATCAAATTAATTCTTTGCTTTTCAGGTATATCGAGTTGCTTCCCCCCACCTGTGGTAAGGGACACTCAACGGGACTCTTATTAAATTATTTACTTTTCAGGCATTACGAATGCAATAGTGTATGATATGCTTACAAACGTGAAATTTTAGTCACGAGGATTAGATCAGAAATATTGTTGCAAAAGTTGATAAATAATATCACTTCGTATGTATGTAGCTAGGCTACGATATAGGAGGAACAGAGACACTAGTGAGTTTGCTTAAGTAAAGAAACGCTTACGAGTGTTGTAAGCTCTTCTAAGTGGCCATGGAAGTCCGAGGACACCAACAACTGATGAATATGTAATAAAAAGTGGAAGAAATGATTACAAACGATCCAAAACACAATCAGTAAGTCACTCCCTATAAAATTCTTTCGTATGTTTTGGGCATGAACATTGTGGCAGCAAAATTTGTATCAAAATTGTTGCACTTCGAATAAAAACAACCTCGAGTGGAGGTTGCTTAGGAGTCGCTGAATGAGGTCAAAAACGATTCCGAATTTAGTAGTTCACGTGTCATAACAGGTGAAAAAAACATCTGTATGGATTTAAAGATGAAACTATTGCCCAATCGTCCCAGTCAAGGCATTCTGCGCGCATAGGCAGCACGTGCGCCTCTGCCTCGTGATCCGTACCATCGGATCAATTGGGCAATCCGTTTTGGAAATCTTAGATACACATAAGATACCCAATTGCACTATCGGTTCGGGCGCCAAGTCTTACTGGTGGGATCCTAAACAAACAAACGGATCTTCACACACGCGTCCGAGTGTAGTGCAAAGTTTTCTGTGCGGTCCCATGCAAACAAACGGATCTCCGCACACGCGTCTTGATGCTGTGAAAAGTGCGAGAATATATACGCGAGTACGGGAAAACCCTCTACCCTTTCCATCCCTTGTGACCGTTTTCCTTTTTTTCACACCTCTGTTTCCGTCCCTCAGGCATCGATACTCTCGGTTGATTAATAAACTTTGGAGAGCTTTTTGTGTCTGAGTGGCATAATGTTCATCATGGAAGGGATGTGACCTGGATTTCGGCACGGATCTAGTGGGCGCCTACTACAAGCACATAACACATGTAGTGGTTGCTTTCGCTTATCACTTGCTGGTCCCGACTTGCATCCTTTCCCGAGGCGGTATTGGTTTCTGTGTAGGGCCATTTCAATGGACCGGGAATTTCGCGTTGATTTGTGTAACATTTGCGGCTTGAGATTCAATTTCTCTTCTGTGTCTACCCATGTTTCTAACCAGAAACCAACTATCCTTGCACTTAGCGAAACCCAGGTAATTACTAATACAGATATTTCCGATTTTAATCTACCTGGATATAACCTAGTGCCACTGTTCTTTCCACATCGTGGTATAGCCACATACATACGAAATGATATTGCTTATCAGCTTCTGCCACAATATGGGCTCTGTTCCAATTCAGAATTTAATTTCTCTTGGCTAAAACTTCACGTTCGTAGGCCTATCATACATTACTGCTTTCTTTACAGAAGCCCAAACTTGGATAGAAATGCATCCTTTAACGAATTTGATGCTCTGTTTGATTCTATCGATAGGATCTATATCCGCACACTGAAATCGTTATTGCGGGTGATTTTAATGTGCATAACTCTCAGTAGCTTCGTCACTCTGGAACAACAACACCCGAAGGTTAATATGTCCAACTTTTTGCTGATTCAAATAGCTTAACTCAACTTGTCAATGCGCCAACACGGGTACCAGATATATATGGTCATTTCGCCAACACACTCGACCCGTTTCTCACCTCCCACCCAAACAAATACACAATTGAAGTTTCTTCGCCCTTGGGCACTTCAGACCAGTGTGTCGTGTCAGCTAAATTTCCTCTAACCAACAGTAACGTTAATGAGAAAGCTCCCAAGAGAACAGTATGGTTCTACGAGAAAGCCAACTGGGAAGGTCTGAACGACATTTTTGGGAGGTTAAATTGGTCGTTATTTTTCCTCCATAATGATGTTGACTCTATAGCGGAGACATTGACAGACACGAATCTACTTGGCGTGCGGACCTTTATTCCACACAGAGTAAAGAGTATAAAACCCAAGAGAAATATGTGGTTCGATTCCGGGTGCAGAGAAACCATTAAGGCTAAAGAGTTGAGCTTCCGGTTGTATAAATCAAACAATACTGAGGAAAACCGGAAAAGATTTAAGAGAGCTAGGAATGACTGCAATGCATATATTCAACGCGCCAAGTTCTTGCATGACCAGAGAGTGAGACAAAAAATACTACACTCTCCCACAGGTAGTAGAAACTTCTGGGCATTCGTGAAAAACATTCAAAACTCAGTCTCTTCATCCATTCCATCGCTTATAGTCGATGACAAACCAGTCAGCACTGCAATAGAGAAGGCGAATCTACTTGCTGCACATTTTACAGTCAACTCAACGCTGCCCGATATAACATCAGTTCCACCTCAACTTGAGCATAGGCAGCACACCGAACGCGTAGCGTTGCCCGGGCACTCATAGAGCTAAACGCACACAAATCCGCTGGTCCGGGCGGCATTCCCCCAATCCTCTTGAAGAGATGTTCCTCTTCACACGCCAAACCACCGTTTCCGAAATAGATGGAAGTCGGCGAACATTCAGCCAATTCCCAAAAAGGGTGACAAATCATCCCTTTCTTCTTATCGACCCATAGCACTAACTTCTATTCTCTCTGTAGTGATCCTAAATCACTACTTCCATCCAAATCCCCAATACTGCCAATAATCCCTAATACTTCCTATAATCCAAATCCAAATTCCATATTGAATCATATGAGCAATAAATTAAACCAAAAGTTAATTTGTCGCACATTGATTCAATTTCACATTAATTCATACCCCAATCCAATTGAATCATATACATGATAAATTTAAACCAAAGTCCATTTGTCGTGCATTGATCCAATTCCCAATAATCCTGACATCATGAAATGCTTAACTCAAAATGCATTTCATGATTTCCCTTCCAGGAATTTATTCAAATAAATTCCTAGTCATTTCCCAGAACCCTATTCCAACTGAAGCACACAAAATCTTGTGTGTGCTTCTTGGAATTTTTAACAATAAAAAATTTGACAAATCCCAACGACTAAGAGAATAAAAGGGGCGGTAGATTTCAATTTCATCATCAATCAAGTTCCAGGAGGCCGAACCTATGGACTAATGATCATTAACGCCAAATGCGCAATAAGAAATTCAATGTATCAAACTAAAAGAAACTTAATCGATATAGGTAAAATAAAAAGACAGTCTAACTTCAAGCTAAAGCCGAACCTTCTCATTTCCGCGGAATATTATGTCGGTGGGAAGCTCGTGCTCCCCGTGCGTGGATGCATCTAGTCGAAACATCTTCTACAAAGTAAAGAGATCTTGACACTTTATTGCGGGCCCTAGTACGGGAACCAATGACAGAGCAAGCGGCCCCCGGTGGCCAAGGGAAATTAATGTACTCACATCAGGAGTGCCCACTGGTGCCATGAAAGAAGACTCCCCCTCCCCCGCCAAGGAGCTTACCAAGACTGAGCTTACGAACACCGAGCCCGGCGTCCGGAAGCCGCCACGCCCGACCGAAGGAAGTTGCGAGGGCACACCTTTCACGCCGTCCACTACAACCGATAAACGGCCCCCCAGTAGATCACCCCAAAGGAGACGACCCAACACCACAAAAGGAGGTAAGCTAAAGTTCTTAATTCAAAATATAGCACCTCAACATCTCGAAGGTAATGGAATTGTGGGGGTTCTCTACATTACGCTGACAACCAACCCACAATTACAACCCAATTTCGCCCGCTAACTGCGCACCACGTCAACTCCAATCCCTTTCGTCGGCCTATTTCACCTGTAAAAGGTACCCTCCCAAAGGACGCATAACCTGAATTCATTCTTCTATGCAGATAATGCGTAACCGAATTCAGCCTTTCCATGCCATATGGCAACATAATTTGATAAATCACATGAGATTTCAAAAATCTCATGTCTGGTTAGCAACAGCAAGCCTGAGCAAGCGACGCTGTTGCTACATAGCGAAACGGCTTGGGTTATATCGAATTCCGTTAGTTTTTTTTCTCTCGCCGATATTTTCCCAAGCCATCGCGGCGTCCTTTGACCTGCGCCAGACACGGCTATTCGCTGGGGATCAATAAACTCAGTAGTCATGTGAATAGCACGAAAAATATACTTTTCATCCCGCCCCATTTCCCCTTCTCGGAGTGCATTTTTGGTTCTGCATTCTGAGAGCAACTAAATACCAAATTGGGTCATGCGGTCACCATTGGTTTTGCTTTCGTTGCACGTGAAAGCAAATCAACCCCGAGATCATCACGCTCTCCGTTTCAGTTCTCCATCCTCTCTAAGTCCAGTGACTGTTGGGTAAATTCGCAAGAGTTTATTCACCTCAATGGGCGGGGAAATGGAAGAATGCGGATGAGTGTGCGATCAAGATTGGTTGATCGTGTGGGTAGAGTCAAATAGTCGAATTTCATCCCCCGTGGAGTGCGCACACACAACAGGAGTCGCGTAATAATCATCACCAGTGTCAGTAGTCAAATCGATTGTGCGTCCGAGGTAGTCCATACCAGTTGATAACGTTTTGTTGTGTCAGTCGTCAAATAGTGTGATAGTTTTGGAACTTTAATGAGACGCTTTGTGTAGTGTGTTTTAACCCAAGAACCATTGTTTACAATTATCTCTGTTTAGTGTACTTATCGGGGCCATTAAATCTTTATCCAAAAAAAAGTTCAAATAAATAAAAATTACTATAATACAATAAAAGAGACGATCATAAATTTCGTTAACTGAAAACTTTGTGAAACAAAAAAAGAAAAAAATAATAATAAAAAGAAAACAACAAAAACCTCCAGTGCGTTTTATTATTTCAACATTTTTGTGAACGGTTCTCAGCAGTATTCGTTGGGGATAGGAGTAAACCAGTGCCCGTGCCGGCACAATTACTTTTACCCCACAGAATCTCTTATCAACCGTCAACTTTCGAAATATCTGAAATCAAATGACCCCCTCAATGACCGCCAATATGGCTTTCAAATCATATGGGGTGACAAATCATCCCTTTCTTCTTATCGACCCATAGCACTAAC
The DNA here is from genome assembly GCA_963931805.1 of Microdon myrmicae. NCBI lineage: Eukaryota > Metazoa > Arthropoda > Insecta > Diptera > Syrphidae > Microdon > Microdon myrmicae. Next base: position 237,629,913 of record OZ007497.1, on the reverse strand, counting down.
TTCTATTCTGCCGAAGGTAGTGGAATCAAATTTCAACCGTCAACTATGCAAATATCTGGAATTAAATGGTCCTCAATGACCGCCAGTATGGCTTTCGTAGCAACAAGTCCACAGGAGATCTGATGGCGTACCTTACCGAAAAGTGGAGCCATTCCATCCACTACCTCAGTGAAAGCTAGGTAGTCGAATTGGATATTTCAAAATCCTTCGACAGCGTTTGGCATCCAGTCCTTTGTCAAAATTGCACTCATATGGAGTGGACAATTTCCTGATCCAAGGGATGAGACTATCTTTCTGGCCGTTCAATCCAAGTGGTTCTTGATGGTGTCAAATCTGTCTCCCCTCAAATTAATACAGGTGTTCCCCAGGGTTCGGTAATCTCACCCATTCTCTTCCTCATCTTTATAAATGATCTCTTGTCAATTACTCACAACCCAATTCACTCGTTTGCTGATGATAGCCCGATGAACTTGCTGAATGTGGTCCGCCCCTTCATACATTTTCCCGCGATACCCGTCAATCTGTGAATGCGCATCAGTTCACGTTGAAAGTGGAGTTCAGGCGCACAAGTAAACATAGACAGTCATTCTTTAGCCGAACCACACGAATGTGGAATGTTCTGTTTGATCATGGGTTTCCTGGCCGTTGTGATGTCCAGACATTCAAGACCAATATACATCGACACCTCCTTTCCTTATCCACTTCCTCTCCATCCGCTCGCACTGTGCTCTGACATTTAAGGGTACTTCAAAATCCCCTTTTGTGCGCGCCTTAGTGTAAACAAAAAAAAAATGCTGGACCGAAAAAAATCATATGTGAAGGCTATGACCACTGTGCTCCTCGATTTCAATGGCATAGTGTATCATGAGTTCTTGCTCCAAAGTCAAACGACCAATATGGTGTACTACCTACAACCTTAATTCCGTTTGCGTGAAATAATCCAAAAAAGCCCGGAATTGTGGCAAAATATTAATAGCTTCTTCACCAGGATAATGCACCCCCTCATAATTTGCTTGCATTGCTTCTTGGCGGATTCTAACCAGAAACAAAACTATAGTAAAGCCAGAAGTTGGTATTCATCCCAAAAATAAAGAATTGTAGAACGACAACGTCTAGCCACAATTGATAAGAAAAGTAGCTTCATTGAAGGAGCTGTAGGCCATACCGAAGTGAATTCCAGAAGTGCGTCTAAGACTGGAAAAAGAGATGGCAAAATGGTATTATACCTGAAGGAGATTACTTTGATGGGGAACAAAGTTGATGTTTACGAAAAAATAAAAATTCCTTAAGAAAAATGTAAAGCCCGTTATTTTTTGAACACATCCCGTAAACGATGATCGACTATACTCACGGACAACGCCTTTTGAAATGAGACTTAATGGAGAAGAGAAACCCAATTGGCTGGACTGCGATGCCAAGGTGAACCAAACAGCTCGAATAACCGGTGGGATAAAGGCGAGCGTGTACAACAACCTAAAATCAGAAGTTCAAATCAACTGATGGCGACATTTGCTGCCAAATATTTACTTGTAATTGAAAATAGCGCCTTTGTTGTAGATCATGAGGTTGTGACAGATTTTACAGAGGGCATACAACACATCCGGATCCCCCAGATAGAATTCCACATTGTCGACAATGACAGAAACTCTGGTGGAATCGTTAAGCATCTCAATAGCTTCCATTAGTACTAAGCCTTCCGAAGCGGTAATATCTGCTTCACTTGGTCGGTCACTTTCCAATCGCATTGATTTTTCCCTTTGCATCTCAATCATTTGATCGTCCTCATCATCAGCATCGTCATCATCTTCATCCTCATCGGCATTGTGAGTCGTCGTCAATTGTGTTGATTTAATCCATGACTTCGGTAGCTGTAGAATTCTCGGTGAAACCTCCGCAATCACTTTGATGTAAATGCCGAGGATTTCTTTCTCTTTCAATATACCTACAAGACAAACATCATTAGCAATAAACTTCTAAGCATTCCAACACTCCCTACTTAGCTGTCGCGCATCCAATATAAAAATCGAATTAAGGAGCATGCTACTGAAGATTGGATTAATTTCATCTTCCAGAGTATCAGAATCAATCTGCATTTTCTCCACACCACTATCAACTGTCGTTGTCGTCTCGAGTAGTCCATTCAATGATTGTAGAATCTCTTTAAACGGAAGTTCTGGCTGCTCCGCCAGGCACGGAATAACATATCGTCGGATGGCTACGGAAAATGGTTTACTTAAGATGTGTTCCGTGAAGCTCTGACATATTAGTTTGCCATATCGAAATCCTCGATTCACAAGGCCCAACGGTCGTAGGATCATTTGAAAGAGCGCATCGGAAATATGATTTGGAGCAGATTGGATGTCGTCGGTTAATGGTGGACATTTGCCTTCTAAGATTTCTCGAATTCGTTTGAAGTAGTTTCTCTCGACTAAATACCGAAATATCAATTCTAAATACACCCGAACTTGTCCTTTTTCCTCAATGTATCTCCCAATGCTAGCCTCCGAGGTAAAGGTTTCAATCATTCGCATTGGAATTGCCTGTGGTAGATTTGACACAGTCATCTGTTCGATACATATGATCATTAATTTACGCAACCGGTGCAGCCAAATAAATCCAGTCACTGAATTTTCTAAAAGTTTTCGCGGATTCCGGACCAAGTATTGTGACAAGTCAATCTATAAAGAAACCATAAATCTTTGACAATTATATTCCCCAAGAGATTTCATTTGAAGTTGTCTTTAGCTTACCAATCGCTCACAATCCTTCGGCACTTTATTAGAGTAGAAGAACAGGATTCTCTTTAACAAATATGCCAGGTTATCATCCTCGCAGACACTTTCCTTGTGAGCCTTGAAATAATTATCAAAATTGTCTCGTTCTAATTTCTTCTGACGCTGCCTCATGATGAAGCTTCGTGTATAGGATTGGAGGACAGTTGCCCCATTATTTTGTTGGCGTAATTCATTACGTTTCTGTCTTTCGATTTGAGCCTTTTTAATAACGGTTTCGCGGTCACAAATTTGCGATGCACCACCAAGACTTTGAATAGGTCGACGACGGTAGTCACCATCAAAACTGTACATGATTTCAATTCGCTTGAGGATTTTTTGTAGCCGAAGAAAGAGTCCCCTCTGAGGTGGGTTTATTATTGCCGATTATTTAAATATTAATGATTTGTATTTGTGGGAAATTCGCAAAAACATTGTCCGGTTTTTGTTTTTTGATTAAAGAAAAAGACCACAATAAATGGAATGTCTAACAAGATGACAAAAGTATTTTTCTCTACATATCTGTCACAAGTTGCACACAGCTGTCAATTTACTGTCAGAATTTGATCGATATTCCAAAAACAATAGAAAATAGTTAAGAATTTCGTGCAGTTTGTTCAGGAATGACAGTTCGTGTTAATTTTTACGATATACCCCTCACTGGGGACTTTTTAAAAACACCGATTACTGATTTATATTTTGAATATAATGAACGAGGAAAATGTGCTTCATGATCTTAGAAAAAAATGGATTTAAAGGTATTTAAAATGTCCTCGACAAAGTAATCTTGTAATTGTGAGGATTAATGGAACTGTTGCGAGTGTCTCCCGATGAGTCTTGACGGAGCGCCCACAAACCTCTTCTATAAACTGTAGATAAAAACGGAAGCAACTACTGCTACCGCTGTACGCTTATTATTATTTATTGGCCTGTAGGAACCCGAAAGTTCATGACCTCACCGACTCGGCTTCGCCATCCTTCCCTGTCCTGGGCACTCTCCTTCCACGCTTCACCATTCGATCCGATCTCCTCAAGGTCAAACCTAACATTGTCCTCCCATCTCCGTCGCGGCCGTCCTACCGGTCTCTTTCCCGTTGGTCTACCGTCAAGAATTCTATGCACGGTCCTATCGTTCCCCATTCGCGCCACGTGTCCGGCCCATCTTAATCTTCGCGACTTGATTACTCTCACTAATGTAGGTTTGCGATATAGTTCTTCCAATTCGTGGTTATGGAGTCTCCTCCATTGTCCTGCCTCCTCGTCATATTTACCTCCAAAGATGCCTCTCAAAACTTTATTCTCGAATAGACGGAATTTGTTTTCTTCCCGTTTTGTGAGAGCCCATGTTTCGCATCCATATAGAACAATTGGCATGATTATGGTTCTATAGACACGGAGCTTTATGTTACGTGATAGCAGTCTGGATTTCAGCAGTTTACTGACTGCGTGCCAACTCGCGTTGCCGGAATGCAGTCTCTTGTTAATTTCCTTCGACATTTCGTTACTGGCCGTCAGTATCGTTCCCAGATATTTAAATTCTTTAACTTTTTCAAAGATCTTACCTCTGACGTTTATATGTGTTCTCTGAGACCCACCTGCTCTCGCCGTAATCATGTATTTTGTTTTGTCTTCATTTATTTCTAGGCCCACCTCTTCTGCCGCTTGCATGATGATTTCACAGTTTTTACTAACAGTCTCTAGATTATCGCCCAGAACGGCGATGTCATCCGCATATGCGAGCACTTGTGTGACCCCGTTCAGGGATGATCCGGCCATGTTGTCGTCTTGTATCTTTCTGATGACATACTCGAGCACAAGGTTAAAGAGACACGGTGATAGACCATCTCCCTGCTTTAGTCCGTCCCGGATTTCAAATAGTTCTGAGAGGTGGTTTTCTATTCTAACTCGCCCTTTGTTTTCGTTCATGCAAATTTGAATGAGCGCGGCATATTTTTTTGGGACTCCCAGCTCAACTAGAATATGGTAGAGTCTCTGCCTTGCGACTGAGTCGTAGGCTTTTTTGAAGTCAAGCTGTACGCTTATGGCATTGAGAATTCCTATAAGCCTCCAAACTGATATTTAAAATACTAATTTGTTTACTAGTAATTTGAAATATATCGGGTTTTCCAATAAGGACTTGACAGCTTTTTTTAAAATAAAAATATCGTGTGGTGTGTGGCTTGTGGCACCGTCCTATTGAAACCACATGTCGCCCAAGTTCATATCTTCCAATTCGGGCCAAAAATAATCGGTAATCATGGCGCGATAACGATATCTCTAATTTTCCAGATCGCCTGCGTTTTAGTATGGTGATCGGTGAAAGAGATAAATCAATAAAAGATCGATCCCATCCCAACTGGTGGTGGATCAGTGATGAAGAAAGGACTACACGTCCCCAAACATAGTATGCCACTCAGGCGCACCGCTTTCCTTCCCCCTATCCACAATTCCCAATTATTTTTATTTTATCTTTTAATTTTGTTTTTAATTTAATTCCAATTTTTTATTTTTTTATTTTAATTTTTAATTGTATTCCTTTATTCCTTGTTTATGTTTGTCCGTTTTGTTTTATTTATTTTGCTTGTCAACCCCCTATATATGTAATTAAAAAAAAAAAAAAAAAAAAAAATTATAAATAATACAGGATGTAGAAAAAATAGAATAACTTTTAAAAGAGAAAACATATCAATTATTGTGACATGTTGTAAAAACAGTTATTGTACGCCGAAAGGCATATGAAATATGATAATGTGTAATTTAGAGTGCTTGCGAAGAGCCAGTAAGTTAATGTAAGAATGTTATTTGTAAAATAGATGTTAACATTTAGTCTTAAGTGAAATATGTAATTGAATTGTTGAATAAATGTGGATATAAAACAAAAACAAAAAAAAACGATGGCCATTGTTTCGGATTCATGATTATATGCTCGGGGAGAATCTATTACATCGTCTAGTACTCTCCCCGACACATATTCACCACACATGTTAGCAACACGATGACAGTGGAGAAACTGTCAAGTCTATGCATTGTTTACTGTTGTTGCTGCTCAAATAATTACGGACTTGTGTTTTGGTGCTCGACATGAGCAATGTACATTTTAAAATTTGTAAGAACTGTTAGCAATATACTCGAGCGTTGTCTGGTGTACACTGAATTCTTTTCGTTCGTGAACTTATAAACCTAGTGAATTAAACAATTGTTTAAACATAAATATTGACTTTGGGTGACAACAACATAAGGAACACAAACACATTCGTCAAATACATCCGCTCAGCGCGGATGTCTGGATTCGCTGCTAAAACCCAGGAACAACAAGTTCAGCTTGAGATCAACAGGTATTGCTGTGCCCTTCATTTAAATATAAATTTAGTTTCAGGCAACGTTGGTTTCATCAGGCAACGTGCTCACCGTCGCAATTCCCCGAATGACATTCCTCGTTCGGCGGACCAACATCATATAGGATCTCGGCTGACGACATTCCTCGTCAGGATCGAGAGATACAACATTTTTCTGCTTCCACCAAGGCGCCTTCAACTGGTCCAGAATGACATTCCTCGTTCGGCGGACCAACATCATATAGGATCTCGGCTGACGACATTCCTCGTCAGGGTCGAGAGATACAACAGCCATTCACAGTAACGTGAAGATCGTTATCGTCGACGAAAAAATATGGCCCAATGACGCCGCCGGCAAGCAAACCGCGCCAAACAGTTATTTTTTGTGGATGAAGTGGTGATTCATGAAGCACATGTGGATTTTCACCCGACCAATAACGCATATTTTGCTTTTTAACGAGACCATTCAGCCAAAAATGAGCTTCGTCAGTGAAGATGATTTTGCGATGAAATTCATCATCTTGGCGCATCTTTCTCGGAAGTAAATTTTTATAATTTGCAGACGTTGTTCATTCGTGTATTTAACCATGATGAAAATGTTGAGTTTACTGAATAAACTGACAGTGACAGTTCGATGATTAGTGAAAGGGTGCGTTCACAAATTAAATTTAAAGTTGACGAGTCCCTATATAATAACCCTATAGAATAAGATGTCAAATTATATTTAAAATACCAATTTAAAGTTACCATAAATAATAGTGTTTGATGCGTAATGTGTACACTCCTTTATCGTCTCTAGATGGATTCATTTCTACCAATCTTTCTTTTGCCATCCACTCGACGGTAGATGCCACTGCCAGTTAGCTGTCAGATCTACTTTACTTCCCTTTTCTGTGTCTACTGATAAGTATACATGTGTTCTTCTGCTGTTCAATAAAGAAACTCTTAATCCAAAAGCAACTCTTTTTTTTTCAAGTGCATCTCAACAGGTTATGGGCTCAGTCGATAACGAAGATAGAAGTACATTTCAAAAACCAAATTTTTGTTAACAGCTATGAGAGGCTCAAGGTCACATGGTCGGATACCGCTTCTAAATAGAGACAACTATATTACATGGAACGTACAGATGGAAACCATGCTTCATGGTGTAAGATTTCTTCAATATATCAAGGGTGAGACCGAAGGGCTGGAGTCGCGCTGATGCAATGGGACGACAAGAATTTGAACGCACGTGCAGAATTACTTATAGCAATGGAGGCGAATAACCTTGCCCGTAAAAATAAATTATGGAAAATTTAACAAGCCTCGAGACTTGCTAAATAAGGCCAAGACCAGATCCCGGTTGTAGTGCCGATGATGATGATGAATGGAGCCAAATATAGTTGCTTTAGCAGCAAAACTGAAAGCATCCATAGAAGTCTGGCATTTATTATTAGAGTGCTACGACAAGAAACGTCAACGCCGAAAGTCTGAGGAGTATCACAAGCTGATCGGCCTCGAAACAGTTCAATTTCCGCAATAACGAACTGACCCAATTATGCAATTACTTGTTTTTATGCGATTTGTCAATTGCTCCGAAATGTGCAATTAATTGCATTGTCGTTCTGGGGGTTATTCGAGTTTAGAATCGGGTGGCGTTTTTCTGTTTGAGTGTATCAATGACCTCATGTACATCATCTTTGTCTATGATGTCACTGACACACTTAACACGTGTAGACGCAGACTCCACCCTTAAAACGCAATCTCGAATGCAAGTCGTATCCTGAGCATCGAAGATGTGTCGAATCAGTTGACGAATCGACCTGGGTCTCTGTTAGGGCAAGGTGATCAGGTTTCGCTGTTTGCAAATATGGGTGAACGGCGTTTACATTCGTGCTGATGAAACCGATGCCCTTGATTTTACGAAATCCCGTTATCAGCTGAACGTCGAGAGTGTTTCGGGAATGACCCCGATTACGCGATGACGAATTTCTTAAAGTTCGGTTTTATTTATTTTTATTTATTGGCCTGTAGGAACCCGGGAGTTCATGGCCTTACAGACTCGACTCCGCCATTGTTCCCTGTCCTGTGCACTCTCCATCCACGCTTGACCATCCGATCCGATTACCTTGAGGACAGACCTAACATTGTCCTGCCAGCTCCGTCGCGGTTGTCCTGTCGGGCTCTTTCCCGTTGGTCTACCGTCAAGAATTTTACGCACGTTCCTATCGTTGCCCATTCGCGCCACATGTCCGGCCCATCTTAATCTTCGGGTCCTGATTGCTCTCACTATTGTAGGTTTGCGGTATAGCTCTTCCAATTCGTGGTGGTGGAGTTTCCTCCATTGTCCTGCCCCCTCGTCATATTTGCCGCCAAAGATACCCCTTAGGACTTTATTCTCGAATACGCGGAATTTGTTTTCTTTCCGTTTTGTGAGAGCCCATGTTTCGCATCCGTATAGAACAATCGGCATGATTATGGTTCTATAGACACGAAGCTTTATGTTATGTGATAGCAGTTTGGATTTCAGCAGTTTACTGACTGTGTGCTCACTGGCGTTGCCGGGATGCAGTCTTTTGTGAATTTCCTTCGACATTTCGTTCCTGGTCGTCAGTATCGTTCCCAGATATTTAAATTCTTTAACTTTTTCAAATATCTTGCCCATGATGTTTGTGTGTTCCCTGAGGTCCACCTGCTCTCGCCCTAATCATGTATTTGGTTTTGTTTTCATTTATTTCTAGGCCCACCTCTTCTGCCGCTTGCATGGTTTCCCAGTTTTTACTTACAGTCTCTAGATTATCGCCCAAAACGGCGATGTCATCCGTATATGCGAGCACTTGTGTGACGCCGTTGATCCAGCCATGTTGTCGTCTTGTACCTTTCTGATGACATACTCGAGCACAAGGTTAAAAAGACACGGTGATAGACCATCTCCCTGTCTTAGTCCGTTCCGGATTTCAAATGGTTCTGAGATGTGGTTTTCTATTCTAACTCGCCCTTTGTTTTCGTTCTTAAAGTTCGGTTATTTATCAAAATATTTGCATGATGTTCCTCTAACATAGTCTCTCTGCGATATCCAAGTGGGGAACTAGTTTTCCCCCGGAATTCTTTATCTCAGAGCGTGACGATATTCGTACTTTTCTGTTTGTCCTCCCCCACTAACAATTTTGCCGCTTCGTTTCCCGCTTTTCTCAGATGTTTTGAAAGCTTTCTTCGCAGATACAACATGCTGTCAAATGTTGACCTGTTTTTAAAAGAGTTTCACGTACTTCCTTTGCTTTCTCTGTGTCCTAGATATGGACAAGTTAATTGCCCTCCACTGATAAGGTTGTGGCCGCCATCGTCTTTTACTTTTCTCGGTTAAAATGTCCCAAGGGTTGTTCCACACAAAATTTTATTTTTATTATCGAAAAAAAAAAATTCTCGGTTTAGCATTGACTGCAATTTTGTTGCTTGACTTGGTGACTTCTTTTTTCTTCTCTTTGGTCACAATGATGTTGAGCCAATCCCCTATGAGACAAAGAATAATAAAGTCAACAAATATTATAAATGACTTTATTATTATACGGTGTTAAAAGCAGATAGATACCAGATTATCAATTGTTTAATTTCGCAATGCTCTAGTGACAACCGCATTACTTCTTTCTCAAGCCAGCAACGAGTAGTGCGTTTACAGATGCACAAAATGCTTCAGTTTAACGTGCACTCAAGTATCATTTGGAACATTGAAAATAAACGTGTATGCAGGAGTGAGCAGAGAATGATTTTTGTCCCTAAAATATTAGCATCTACTTTGAAACTTTGAAATAGACCCCGTAATGGAATACATACAATTTCGTTTGATAAAAATCTCCATTTGTTGTTATATTTAATTTACAACCACATTAAACTTATTTTTAATGTAATATGATGACCTGTTCAATTTTTTTGTAATCGTAAGACTTTATTTAATTTCATTTTATTTAATAAATTTTATATCATCATTATAAAAAACTACTGATAACAGCATACTTATCATACCTAACAACTCGTCAGTTATGCATTTAAGAGAACCAATGACAGCTACGAATTATCCGCCATTACACAAAATATTACCGTCATTCGTTTTCTCGTGTAGGACAAAGTCATTGTGCTGTGTGTAGGCCACAAAACAGATTTCTGAATTAATACTCCATTTATTAAATTAAATTGAAGTACAAATATGTTCGGTCGTCAAGGAGGTTTAAGCGGAACGTCGGGAGGCACGGGAGCTGCTTTAATTGAATTCCGAGCTGGTCGAATGAATATGGTGGACAAAATGGTTCATCCTGATGTTAGGAAGGGCTTGGTTTACATGCACCAGAGCGATGATGGACTCATGCATTTCTGCTGGAAAGATCGAGTTTCTGGCAAAGTAACTAAACAGACTGAAAATTAATGAAATTTTATATAATATCACGGTTTTTTATTAGGTCGAGGATGATCTCATCGTATTCCCTGATGACTTCGAATTCAAGCGAGTGGAACAATGCCAAACTGGACGCGTGTATGTATTGAAATTTAAAACATCATCTAGACGGATGTTTTTCTGGATGCAAGAGCCAAAGACTGACAAGGATGAAGAATTCTGTCGTCGAGTAAACGAGCTATTGAATAATCCTCCGTCAGCCACCCGTGAAAGTGGAGATTTACAATACATGTTAAACAATATGTCGCAGCAACAATTGATGCAGTTGTTTGGTGGTGTAGGCCAAATGGGTGGCCTAAGTTCACTTCTAGGTTCCATGAAGTGAGTTGTAATTTTCGTTGATGTGAATTTAAATGATAATTCGTTTGTTTTTGATTTGTTAAATGATAGTCGGAGTTCAGAAAACTCATCTGGACGCACATCGAATACACCCACTTCTAATCGGCTGAGTTCTGGAGGCGGTCTGTTAACGCCGGAGAATACATCAGGATCTGGTCCTCGTACACCATCTGCACCAAAAGCCAACAAAAATAAAGGTGGATCGAAAAAATCATCCGACTCTACAGGTAGATCCGTGGGAATTCCCTTGTTTTGCATACTGACTCGCTAAACCATTTCTATAGGAGGACAAACCAGCCGAATCATCAATATTGACCTTTCCACCGCCATAGCATCGTCGGACGCCGTGAATCAAATAGTATCCGATCCCGATAGGGTGAAAACGCTTTCCCTGCATTTGCCCGAGACTGACGACTCGGACGAGAGCAAACTTGAACAGATAAAGGATACATTAACCTCACCGCAATTTCAACAGGCTTTGTCACTTTTCTCGAATGCCTTACAGTCTGCCCAACTGGGCCCGGTAGCTGCACAATTTGAACTGTCATTAGAAGCCGTGGCCGCTGCTTATGCAGGAGATTTAGAGCAATTCGTTAAAGCGCTAGACAAGTCCAAACCTAAATCAGAGGAAAAAGACCAATCAGCAGATAAAAGCGAGTAACATAGAAGACTTTTTGGGATAATATTCCTTCCCATATATTTTATTTGTTAAAGAATCAATCCTATGTATGCTATTGGGGTAGAATATATATTTTGGGGGGAAGTGGATACATACACATATGAAAACCATTCAATGTGGTGTATCAAATTAATTCGATTGAAATGAATTTATGTAAAACACCTTCATGACTAATGTGTGCTTAGATATGTGTCCCAGATTGAAAATAAAAATAAATTAATCAATATTTAACCACAAATAGTTAGTTGTAAGCTAGGTAGCCGTGAAAAATCATATCCTATCTGGTCATGTGGTGAATTCAAGAAACGATTGGGTTGCTATCGCAACTAATGCAATGCACAATGTATCGGATGTATAAAAAGCTGCACACCACAATTATTGGTCCTTTTTCTTTCTGTTTGAATGTGAATTCATTGTTTGCGTTTGGGAAAATTCGAGTAGCTTTCGTAACTCAGTCCTGCCAATCTATTTCTCATCTTTCTTTCTAAATGTACATTGACATTTGAAAGTAACAAGTCACCTTTTTGTACTATAAAAGAAGTACAATACCTATACAAAATTTAACATTAAATTGTTGAATTGTTTAGTATGAAATTGTCAATACTTCAAGGGTTATAATTAGCCTCCGGGCGTACATATGTAGGTTCAACTGAAGACTGATTTATGCTGCGGTTGTTCGAGTTATGTATTTTTAAATGATTGCAACTTGGGGCAACAAGACAGCATACGCGCTTCTGAGTCCAATTCGTTATTTCGGATTTTGGTGTTTTAAGCAGACAGGAACAAATAGTATTCTCTAATTCGAGTGATGAAGGCCGGGGAGACAACAAATTCCGCCTATTTGAGAGTAATATTTTAAGAAGTGTCTATGGCGGTAAATATCATGCAGAGGCAGGACAATCGAGGAAACTCCACAACCACGATTTAGAAGACCTATACGGCACACCTACAATAGTGAGAGTAATCAGGTCGCGAAATTTAAGATGATTCGGACATGCGGCCAGAATGGACAAGGATAGGACCGCGCGTAGAATTCCTGACGGAAGACCAACGGCAAAGAGACCGGCAGGACGGCCGCGACGGAGATGGGAGGACAATGTAAGGTTTGACCTTGAGAAGATCGGATCAGATAATCAAGTGTGGAAGGAAAGTGCACGGGACAGGGATCAATGGGGCAGTCGAGTCGGTGAGGTCATGAACTTCCGGGTTCCTATAGGCCACTAAATAGGATAGAAAATAGATTCGAGCAATGAATTGAGCTAGAGTGGAACCTCAACTAAACAAAGAATCACTTTATAATTTGATCCTTTGTATGTTACTTGACGTATAACTTTTTTTACAAACAGGGGTAATGCTACTTTACTGATTACATATACAAACCAAAGCACGTGTATGGACACCAGAGAGTTACATTGAGTACGATCGAGCATGATCGACCTTTGCTAAAAATTCAAACAAATCAACTCAGTATTAAACTATTACAGTCGATGGAAAATTCGACTTAACCCATCTAAAGCAGTAGCTATAATTCTGAGTAGTAAACACTCCCAACCTACTTCTCGATATTCACAGAATATCCGAATACAAATAGGAGGTACTACGATTAGACCACAGGACAGGATGAAATATCTTGGGGTCACCTATACCCCAAAAATGAATTTCATCAAACATGTGACCCACATTCTTCAAAGGGGCCTCGAGCGGTCTAAGTAACTGCACAACATCTTGAAGTGGAGCAACAAAGTTGACACCAAAGTTAAGCTTCTCTGCTATAAGCAGCTAATCCGATCTGGAATATCATACGCTTTTCCCATATGGTCCTGCATATTTTCGGCCCAAATGGAAAGACTTCGAGTTTTCGAAAGAAAACTCCTCAGAAGATGCATCAACCACTTTAGAAGGCCTGACGGTCGCCATTACCCGAACTCTCACCTATACCAAGGTGCCTCCATTATCCCTATCGATGAGTACTTGCTACAATTAGCATATAAGTACCTCGAAAGCATTCAGAACAGCCAGAACCCACTTGTACGGGAGTCTTGCGTTCTTGGCCCTTCTGCCTTTCGATCTCTTCAAATCAGACCACCACAATTTCTTCTTCAGTACAAAACTGAAGAAAGCACCCGTCCCAACAACATTCTCCTTTATAATAGAGGATTCCTGGATCCACCCCATAGGGTCTACTGCTAACATAATACAAACACGCACGCACAGTACAATACAGCACATACACACCGACCAAAGCGCAGTTTATCAGGCGCCAAAGACATGATCTGCGTTTACTACCGCACTCAAGACCTACCGGTCTTGTACGATTTCTTTCCCACCATCCCCCCATCCAAGTAGTTAGAGAACAATTGAACTAACCCTGTCCGTCTTTCCCCTTTCTTTTCAGATATCTTGAGACCGAGCCCAACATCTTCACGGATGTGGGTGATTCTGGTTATCGCAAGATGACCAGAAGCCGGAGACAAGATGAAGGACACAATTGTCCTTGTCTCCGTAAAGTCGGCCTCTCGCCACCCCATTTTTTTTCTCAGTATTAAACTAACCGCCGACAAGTCAGCACGTGCGCCTCTGTCTGGTGATCCGTACCATCGGATAAATTGTGTAATCCGTTTAGGGTATCTTAAGTAAACACAAGATACCCTAATTGCACTACCGGTTCGCCCGTCAAGTCTTCTGTGGGATCCGAAGTAAACAAACGGATCACCACAAACACATCCGAATGTAGTGCAGTAATATTTATGGGATTCGCGCTGTAGTGTGAAGGTTGTGTGGAAATGTACAGTGCGGGAAAACGCATACCCTTTCCTTTCCTTGTGTCTGTTTTTCCTCTTTTTCGCACCTCTGTTGCGTCCCTCAGGCATCGACACTCTCGATTGATTCATAATCTTTGGAAGGTTTTTGGTGTTTTGAGTAGCGTAATATTCGTCACAAAAGGGATCTGACCTGGATTTCGCCACGGATCTAATGGGGCACCTACTACAAGGACTAACACCTGTAGTGGTTGCTTTCGCTTGTCTATCGCTGGGTCCGACTTGCATCCTTTTCTGAGGCGGTATTGGTTTTCTGTGTCAGGCCATTTCAATGGAACGGGAATTTCACGTCGATCTGTGTAACATTCGCGGCCTAAAATGCCCACATCAGTAACCAGAAACCAGCAATCCTTGCACATAGCTAAACTCAGGCAATTACTAATACAGATATTTCCGATTTTACTGTATCCGGTTATAAGTTAGTGCCTTTGTTATTTCCACATCGATGTCTAGATACGTACATACGAAGTGATATTGCTTATCAGCTTCTTCCACAATATGGGCTCTGCTCCAATCCAGAATTTAACTTCTCGTGGCTAAAACTTCACGTTCGTAGGCTTATCATACATTACTGCTTTCTGTACAGAAGCCCAAATTTGGATAGACACGCATCCTTTAACGAATTTGACGCTCTATCTGATTCCATCGATAAGATCTTGACCCTATATCCCCGCACTGAAATCGTTATTGCGGGTAATTTAATGTGTAACACTCTCAGTGGCTTCTCCACTCCGGACACACAACCCCTAAGGGTCAGTATGTTCAGCTCTTTGCTGAGTCAATCAATTTAACTCAACTCATCAGTGAGCCAACACGGGTACCAGATATAGATGAGCATTCCGCCAACACACTGGACCTGTTTTCACCCCCCACTCAAACAAATACACAATTGAAGTTTCTTCGCCCTTGGGCACTTCAGACCACTGTGTCGTGTCAGCTAAATTTCCTCTTACCAACAGCAACACTTACGAGAAGACTCCCAAAAGAACAGTATGGTTCTATGAGAAAGCCTCCTGAGAAGATCTGAACGACCTTTTTGGGAAGTTAAATTGGCCGTTATTTTTCCTCAATAACGATGTTGACTGTATAGCGGACACATTGACAGACACGATTCTACTTGGCATGCGAACCTTTATTCCACACAGAGTAAAGGGTATTGTTGCTGAAACGAAGAAACGGCGCTTCTCTAGCGCTGCCTCAGTCTCTCTTCGAGTGGACTGTATCTTCCGGCACTGGCCGGCCAACGATGATTTCTCCTTAAATTCGAGGGATTGTACCTCCAGAGCCGGACTCTTCTCTGGATTGGCGGGCGTTTGAGTCTTGCCCAGTACAAATCCTTAATCTACTAGAAGTGGACAACACGACTAGCGAAAGAAGGCTAGCCAAACGATGAAAAGTAAACAATATAAAAATCGCGCCAATACGGTCAGAAACGAGAATCTTCCCAACTCTTTATTTGCCTTGTATAATCTATTATTTATTATTCTGGTCTTGAGCAAGACCGATTGGGTAGGAGTTCCTTCGACGACTCCTGCTGCTCCATCGAAAGTGCCCGCCTTATATAGGCCCGCAGTCGTCCCCTCCTTTGCTCGTTTCCTGGGATCTGCTTTTCTTAGTGGCTTCCCGGAATCGGTGCGCCGCTGATCGTCGTTTCCCTGGAAGTGGTATGTTAGCACTTGCCTTGCCTTTCTTGGGAATTCGTGATCCATCGCCAACAGTCTCCCCCGCAGTGCGAAGCACTTCCTCATGTGGCGGCGATGTTGTCGCTGGAACCAGCACTACGACGCGGCGAGTTGGTCTTCGTAGTGTCCCCCATGTCGTCCTCACGTCCAGGACTCTAATCCTTTCATCGGGTCCGGGATACACCGCTCGCACTTCTCCGCGGGGCCAGGTACTACGGGGCAGCGATGAATCCGCCACCAGGACTATATCTCCAACTTGTGGGTCGGTGGTATCTCGGCCGGAGATTCTTCTTGGAAGAGAGCCAAGTGTCGGCAGGTATTCTTTTACCCATCTTTTCCAGAAGTGGTCCGTCAGTCGCTGCGCTGTTCTCCAGTTCGCCCTACCAACAAGGTCGTGGTCGTTAAACTCATCAGGTGCCATCGCATCGCAAGAGCGTCCCAGCAGGAAATGGTTCGGTGTGAGGCTCTCTTCGTCGTTCGGGTCCGTGCTAACGTGGGTCAGTGGGCGTGAGTTGACGACGTGTTCCGCTTCGGTCATCAGGGTGTACAGTACCTCCTCTGGCGGCGTCCTGGAGCGTAGAGTGGCGGTCAAGGCCGTTTTTACTGATCGCACGAGCCTCTCTCATGCTCCCCCCATATTAGGGCATCCTGGTGGTATAAACTTCCATCTGATATGTCCGTTATTGGACTTCTCCAGCTCCTTGCTTACGCCGGTGAAGTTCGTCCCGTTGTCGCTCCAGATTGTCTTCGGATCATGGAACTGGCGCTGAGAGAATTGGCCAGCTCCAGGTGTGCGGCTCTCGTGGTTAAGCATGTGAACAGTACTCCCCAGCGCTTCTCAATTCTTCTTCCGACAGCGACCTGCATTGGCCCGAAGTAGTCCACTGCGGCGGCAGTGAACGGGTATTGGTGGTGGTGCAGTCGTTCGATAGGTAGATCTCCCGTGGGTGGCACTTGAGAGGTGCGTTTGTGGACTCTGCACCATTGGCATCGGTGTATCACTCGTTTTGCGGATGTTCGTAGCCCTAAGATCCAGCATCTCTGCCGAAGCTCGTTCATCACTGTTGCGGTGTTGCCATGGGCGAACCTCTTGTGATAATGGTCGATCAAGAGGCGGCTCAGTCGATGTTTCCCGTCCAGCACAATGGGATTTGTTCTCCAGCCATCGATCATTATTTTCCTCGTCCGGGATCTCAGCTTCATCACTCCATTTTCGTCGAGGTAAACATCTATTTTGCGCAGCCGACTCGAGCTTTCTGGTGGTCTTCCTTCTCGCAAGCGGGCCACGTCTCCTGCGAAACTGTCTTGTTGGCTCATTCTGGCCAGTCGCTCTTCGGCCCTGTCTAGATATTTTTGATGCACGGGCGTGAATGTCTTCTTCTCGGCTTTGGAACATGTGGGTGTTTGTTGCCTTCGGGACTTCGATGTTTTGGCTGCTATTTGCCACTCTCTCTTCTCTTTTAGCGTGTCTATGAATTGAAACACGCGTGCTGTGGTTCTCAGCAGACGCAGCCAGTCGGAAAATCGTTCCGGGTTTTCCTTCGTCGGTACCCATCTCCAGTCCCGTGGTCCTGTCAGCTCTTCGATTTCCGCCAATCGATGGGCCACGAAAGTCTAGAACTTGCGTGGCTCCGATTTTATCCACTGCAGTACTGTGCTGGAGTCGTTCCAATACCATTTCTCCGATATTTGGAGCCTAAGCTCCTTCTCTATTGTGGCCGCTAATCTGCTTCCCAACAAGGCAGCCTGTAACTCTAGTCGGGGCATGGACAGCGGTTGTGTCGGAGTTACCCGGGCTTTACCGGCGATCAGGGTCACGCTCACTCTTCCATCGGGTTCTACCATCCTCCAATAAACTGCGGCTGCGTATGCCTCTTCGCTGGCATCGCTGAAAGTGTGCAGCTGACCTTCTTCCTGACTGCTCGACAGGCACCGAGGAATCCTCAGATCCTTGAGGATGGACGTCTCCTTTAAGTAGGTGGTCCAAGCGGTCCTCTGTTCCTCTGGGATTTCATCATCCCATCCGATCTTGGCGCGCCAGACGTCTTGGATCCGCTTCTTCCCCTGTATGAGCACTGGCGTTGCAAACCCCAGTGGGTCGAAGGTTGACATCACCGCGCTCGTGACTTCCCTCTTGGTAGGCATTCTTTTCCCGGTGAGGACTTGTGGGGGGGTGTTTCGGAACTCTACGTTGAAGGCCAGGCTGTCCTCCGTCATCATCCATCTGAGCCCGAGGGTCGTCTCTTCCTTCGATAATTCCACGGCTTCTGACTGGGGCTGCTCCTGAAAACCTGAGAAAATTTGGGGTTTATTACTACTCCACCCTTTGAGTCGGAATCCCGCCTTAGCATGGATCCTCTCCACCGCCTTTGCTACGTCTCTGGCTTCTTCTACCTTCGCAAAACTCTGTAGGTAGTCGTCCATGTAGTGGTTTTCACGGATGGCTTACGCCGCTCCCGGATGTTCCTTCTCGAAATCCCTTGCGTTCTTGTTCATCACATAGATCGCGGTCGATGGTGATGAGGTGGCTCCGAACACTACGGACGTCATACGATATTCTTCCGGTTTGCTTCTTGTGTCTCCGTTGCGCCAAAGAAACCTTAAGCAGTCGCGGTCGGCTTCGCGCATCTGGATTTGGAGGAACATCCGACGACGGCGATTGGTCTTTCTCGAAATCTGACCAGCACCCCCACGATTGATTGAAGGGGGTCCGGTCCGGGGAGTAGAGCGTCGTTAAGGCTCTTGCCGTCGAACTTGGCTGCTGCGTCGAGTACTATCCGCGGTTTTTTCTTCGTCGGGTGTATTACTGCAAAGTGCGGGAGATAGAAGGTCCTTCCGGCGATGGACTTCGCCGGCGCCTTTTCTGCATACCCGTTCTCTAGTAAATTGTCCATTTGCTCCAGGTACATCTTCTTCAGGTCCTTGTCTTGGCCCAGTTTCCTCTCGATATTCAGATGGCTTCGATATGCCTGGCTATAGTTGTTGGGCACCGTCTCATCGTCGCTTCTCCATAGAAGACCCATTTCGTATCTTCCGTTTGGCAGTCGCCTCGTGGTTTTTTCCAGAACCTCTATGCCCCTTCTGTCGGCGTCGTTCTTCGGGCGTCGTGGTTGCACTCCAAATGCTTCGATTTCGAAATGGCGTCTAACGAGCGATTCTGTCTCGTCTCGCTGCTCCTGGCCTCGCACCCGTGCAAGACCCATCCCAGGCTGGTAAGCGAAGCGACTGGTTCGGTGCGTCTCCCCTTCCTCAGACTCCTTGTGACTATCAGGCCCCAGTTGTCCTGGCCGATGAGCAATTTAAGTTCCTGTTGGGTGTAGGTCGGTTGGTCTCCGAGGTCTCGTAGATGCTCGCATCTGTCAATCGTCTCATTTGTTACGTACGTCGGCCACCACCATCATTTGATAATTTGCATTTAATACAATTTTGTTTTAAGATAGTATGATGGTAAGGTGGTGGAGGAATTGCACGATCCAGAAGTGAGTTTTTGAACACGCCCCGATTCGGGTGTGGATCGTGCAGTTCTTCGAGTTCGAATTTGTTTTTCGAAGTGGACGTGAATGGAGAGCGAGAGAGACGGAGGGTTAACATTTCTTCAAAAATACGGTTTGGAATTCCGTTGTTGACGTTTTGGACAACGGAGGAAAAAAGAAGAAAAAAACGTTTTTTCAGTGCAGTTAGGAAGAGGAAAGAAAAGCAGGAAGTGGTCCCCGTTATTGATCGGTGTTGTTAAAAATTTGTAAAATTTGCATGTAAAGGAAAAAGTAAAAAAAAAAAAGTAATAAAGAAAAAAAGGTCCTTCAGGTCCTTGTCTTGGCCCAGTTTCCTCTCGATATTCAGATGGCTTCGATATGCCTGGCTATAGTTGTTGGGCACCGTCTCATCGTCGCTTCTCCATAGAAGACCCATTTCGTATCTTCCGTTTGGCAGTCGCCTCGTGGTTTTTTCCAGAACCTCTATGCCCCTTCTGTCGGCGTCGTTCTTCGGGCGTCGTGGTTGCACTCCAAATGCTTCGATTTCGAAATGGCGTCTAACGAGCGATTCTGTCTCGTCTCGCTGCTCCTGGCCTCGCACCCGTGCAAGACCCATCCCAGGCTGGTAAGCGAAGCGACTGGTTCGGTGCGTCTCCCCTTCCTCAGACTCCTTGTGACTATCAGGCCCCAGTTGTCCTGGCCGATGAGCAATTTAAGTTCCTGTTGGGTGTAGGTCGGTTGGTCTCCGAGGTCTCGTAGATGCTCGCATCTGTCAATCGTCTCATTTGTTACGTACGTCGGCCACCACCATCATTTGATAATTTGCATTTAATACAATTTTGTTTTAAGATAGTATGATGGTAAGGTGGTGGAGGAATTGCACGATCCAGAAGTGAGTTTTTGAACACGCCCCGATTCGGGTGTGGATCGTGCAGTTCTTCGAGTTCGAATTTGTTTTTCGAAGTGGACGTGAATGGAGAGCGAGAGAGACGGAGGGTTAACATTTCTTCAAAAATACGGTTTGGAATTCCGTTGTTGACGTTTTGGACAACGGAGGAAAAAAGAAGAAAAAAACGTTTTTTCAGTGCAGTTAGGAAGAGGAAAGAAAAGCAGGAAGTGGTCCCCGTTATTGATCGGTGTTGTTAAAAATTTGTAAAATTTGCATGTAAAGGAAAAAGTAAAAAAAAAAAAGTAATAAAGAAAAAAAGAACTAGAATAACCTCCTAAGAAGTGAAATTTGCATTGTCTATCTAAAAGCTTCTGATACAATCCTAATCCTCGAACATTGGTTGTGAACCCGAGTGAGACGTCGATAATTATCAATCATATTGTTCTTGATATGCAACCGGATCTTAAATAATTAATTTGGTCAGTAACTATTTGCGGTACTCAGCGGAATCTCGTGTGGTTAATGTAAGATGCCTACTCTACGATTTTACTGGGGAAACGCCATTGAGGAGCCTCATTAAGGGCGTGTGCCGCAACAACATTAAGACACGGAAGCAGTCCTCCCCCAATATCAGGTAACCGATTTTGTATCCAAATATAAAATTTTTTGTGGCTTTAAAACGCCACACATTCTTCACCTCCCGCTTCGAAAGTTTAAAGTTAGGAAGGGTTCTTACCTTGATCGAGTATCCAGTCCGGCCATGGGCTCCTTTGACTCGCACATGGACTCTTTGCGAGTCGTTCCTCCTGATGCCCAGTTCCCCGACTGTCTCCAAAACGAGCGTTTCCCGCCTGCCTTTCGCACCGATCTTCTCGGCGACCGACGAGTCCAGTAACGAAATAGTGGATCCCTCGTCAAGCAGAGCCAATACCCGAGCCGACCCCTTGGGTCCGTAAAGGTCCACTGGAACCGTCTTTAGGTAGGCTTTGGTGCTACTGATTGTGCGCATGGAGGTGACCACCTCTCCTCTAGTTTGCTCGTGGTCGTGGCTTGATGGCGAGGTGTCCTGGTGTGACGTTCCTCTTCTGGGTGCCGTTCCTGGTGAAAGCTCGTCTGGGTGGAGGATGACGTGGTGTTCCCTTGAACATCTATCGCACGGTGGTGCCCTGCAGTCTGCCTTTCGGTGTGTGGAGCAAAGGCATTTAAAACAAAGCTTCGCCGTTTTTGCCAATTCCATTTTTCCCGATTACTGGCCTTCTTGAACGTGGGGCATCTGGGGATGTCGTGGTCCTTCAGACAAACCGGACACTCTGGTTTGCTTCCGTTCCCACGTGCATCATTCTCTAGAACGGCATGGATCGATCTCCTTCCTGAATTGCGTCGTCCTTGGGATGATGTTCGTTGATGGTAGCCTCCTCTCGGCTCCCATGATACTCCTGGTGGGGCGAAATTGGCACACATGTCTGCCCCTACCTTCATAAAGTCGCTGAAAACCCTCAGCTCCGGCTGGTCCTCTCCTCCATGGCTGTTATAGTACGCGAACCACCCGCACCTCATGGATGACGGCATCTTTGTCGCCAGTTCTCTTACCGCCTCGGGTGCATTTAGAAACTGCTGCTTGCCCAGCGCTCTGATGGTGGCCACGGAGTTCATAACCCGGCTGGCGAAGACTCCAATATCGCTCGGGTCTTCGGTGACCCGAGGCAGGGCTCTCAGCTTTGTCAACTCCGCTACGGCCAACGCTCCCGGCCTTCCAAAGCGAGCCTCCAGTCCTTCCATTACCTCCCGGGGGTCCCCGGCAATAAACAGGAGGCTTCTAACTGCCTCTCTTGCTCTTCCCTTTAGAGCTCTCCGGAGACGCGCCAAGTTCCGCGCGTGTGGGAATCCGACGGAGGTATCCACAAATGATCTCCTGAATGCCAGCCACTCTTCGCTGGCACCGTTGAAGTCAGGTAGTTCCACCATTTGCTCCGGGGGGTGCTCGCAAGAGCCTGGCTATGGTCTGGGTCAGATTCTGGATCTCGCTCCTTCCTTGTTCGCGATGTGGTGACTTGTCTTCTTGGGCTAGCTCCTCCTGCCTTTCTCCGGGCGGGCTCGGCAGTTCGTCCCATTGATTGAAGGGGTTCCACTTGTACTCGTCTTCGTCTTCGTCAGCCTCGCTCTGGCTCGCCTCGTCCTCGGAGGCTATCCTCAGCAATTCGAGCTCCTCTCGGGCCACCTTCGCTTTCGCCTGGGTCACCTTCGCCTTCGCCTCTTCCGCCTTCGCCTTCGCCTCGGCCGCCTCCAGTTTTCGCATGGAAACTTCTAAACTGGCTGCGGCATCAGCTCGCCTCGACGACTTTATCGACCTTCCTCTGGAGACGGTGCCTCGTGTTTCGCGCCGCGCTTCGATCTTGGCACGATTGTCTCGGATCCTGTCTTCTCCGGCTACGCTGGACTTCTGTGTTGACGCTTCGTACGTTAACTTGGTCCCCCGCCTGGGGGTGTGGGGTTCGGATTGGGTCCCCCTTGCTTCCGTCGCATGTGCTGCTCTCCCTCTTCTGTCAAGCGCTCTGACAGGTCCGTCGTCACCTCCTTCAAATCGTGTGGGAGATACCTCTCCTGTGGCGCTTGATCCTTGTCCTCCCGTAGGGAACGGCAGCGTCCTCTTTGCCTTAGCCAATCTCGTTACCGGCATCGCCGAGATCCGGCTCAAAGGACCAAAACTTTTGCTGAAAGGAAAAGAAACCGAAACCAACAAACGGCGCTTCTCTAGCGCTGCCTCAGTCTCTCTTCGAGTGGACTGTATCTTCCGGCACTGGCCGGCCAACGATGATTTCTCCTTAAATTCGAGGGATTGTACCTCCAGAGCCGGACTCTTCTCTGGATTGGCGGGTGTTTGTCTTGCCCAGTACAAATCCTTAATCTACTAGAAGTGGACAACACGACTAGCGAAAGAAGGCTAGCCAAACGATGAAAAGTAAACAATATAAAAATCGCGCCAATACGGTCAGAAACGAGAATCTTCCCAACTCTTTATTTGCCTTGTATAATCTATTATTTATTATTCTGTGTGATCTCTTTATTCTGATCTTGAGCAAGACCGTTTGGGTAGGAGTTCCTTCGACGACTCCTGCTGCTCCATCGAAAGTGCCCGCCTTATATAGGCCCGCAGTCGTCCCCTCCTTTGCTCGTTTCCTGGGATCTACTTTTCTTAGTGGCTTCCCGGAATCGGTGCGCCGCTGATCGTCGTTTCCCTGGAAGTGGTATGTTAGCACTTGCCTTGCCTTTCTTGGGAATTCGTGAATCATCGCCAACAGGTATCAAACCCAAGAGAAATATGTGGTTCCATTCCGGGTGAAGAGAAACCATTAAGACTAAAAAGTTGAGCTTCCGGTTGTATAAACCAAACAATACTGAGAAAAAACGGAAAAGATTTAAGAGAGCTAGAAATGACTGCAATGCGTATATTCAATGCGCAAAGTTCTTGCATGACCAGAGAGTGAGACAAAAAATACTACACTCTCTCACAGGTAGTAGAAACTTCTGAGCATTCGTGAAAAACAACCAAAACTCGGTCTGCTCATCCATTCCTTCGCTAATAGTCTAATAGTCGAATCTACTTGTTGCACATTTTACAGCCAACTCAATGCTGCCTGCTACCAAATTAGTTCCGGCTCAACTTGAGCATACGAACGCGTACTGTTGCCCGCACACTCAAGGAGCTAAATGCAAACAAATCCGTTGGTCCTGATGGCATTCCTCCAATTCTCTTGAAGAGATGTTCCTCTTCACTCTCTAAACCACTGTGGAAACTCTTCCATTTGTCTTATTCTGCTGGCCGTTTCCCAATTAGATGGAAGTCAGCAAATATTTAGCCAATTCCGTAAAAGGGTGACAAATCATTCCTCTCTTCTTATCGACACATAGCACTAACTTCTCTCTCGAAGGTAATGGAATCACTTATCAACCGTCAGCTTTCGAAATATCTGGAATCAAATGACCTCCTCAATGACTACCAATATGACTTTTGTAGCAACAGGTCCACAGGAGATTTGATGGCGTACCTACCAAAAAGTGGAATCATTCCATCCACTACATCGGAGAAAGCAAGGTTGTTGCAGTGGATATCTCGAAAGCCTTCGACAGAGTTTGGCATCCCGCCATTTTGTCAAAATTGCATTCATTTAGAGTGGATAATTCCCTGATCCAATGGATAGGAGACTATCTTTGTGGTCGTTCAATTCAAGTGTCCTTGATGGTGTCAAATCTGCCTCCCATCAAATTAATGCAGGTGCTCCCCAAGGTTCTGTACTCTCACCCACTCCCTTCCTCATCTTTATAAATGATGTCTTGTCCATTACCCGCAACCCAATCCACTCGTTTGCTGATGATAGCACATTGAGTTTCTCATATTCATACGAACATTCCCGGCCAAACTCTTCGAACGTCAGTACCAGTCAGCAGATTATGCTTAATACACTGAATTCCGACCTAACAAGTATATCAATGGGGATTATCTAACCGAGTAGAGTTCAATGGCTTAAAGTCTCAGTGCTGTCTCCTGTCGTCAAAAGTGAACCTCAAAGTAAATATACTGTCGAGGAATGGCACTGCATCGACAAAGCCATGGAACTATCAATCCTCGACACTCGAATTAATTCGACTCTTAATTGGAATGACCACATATTTGAAGCTGCGAAAATCTTACTAAAATCTACTTAAGAGATGCAAAAAATACTTCACTCCACCCAACCTGACCACTATTTATAGTACAAGGCGTATACTCGTCCCAAAATGGAGTTCAACTCCCATATTTGGCCAGGCGCATCCAAAATGCACTACACGTGCTCGATAGGATGCAAAAACGAGCAGTGAAACTTATTGGGGACCCAGTTGTGAGTCGATCAATTCCGTCGTTAGAACATAGGCGCAACGTATCGTCCCTATCTCTTTTCTATATGTATTATCACGGTCGTTGCTCAACAGAATTTGCTCAATGTGTTCCGCCTCCTCAGACATTTTCCCGCGATACCCGTCAATCTAAGAATGCGCATCAATACATATTGAAAGTAAACTTCAGGCGCACGAATAAATATAGAGAGTCATTCTTTAGCCGAACCACACGAATGTGGAATACTCTACTTGATCATGTGTTTCCTGGTCGTTGTAATGTCTAGGCATTTAAGACCAATGTACATCGATACCTCCTTTCCATATGCTCTGACATTTAAGGGTACTCCTTTTGTGCGAGCGTTTGTATAAAAAAAAAAAAAAAGTGAATACGAGGGCAGTGACCTTTTGAATACAAGATTTTTTCCCAGCAAATAAACATTTTATTTCTCAACATAATTTCCTTTTAAATTGGTACATTTAGTCCAGCATTTTTCCAACTTTTTTATTCCTTCCAAATAATAGGTTTACTCAAGACCCTCAAAACAGGCGTTAGTTTCTGTGGCGACCTCTTCATTCGACCCAAATCTCTTACCGTCCAATCATTTTTTCAGGTTTGGAAATAGGGAATAGTCGCAGGGGGCTAAATCTGGAGAATATGCTGGATAGGGTAGCAGTTTGTAGCCCAATTTATGGATTTTTGCCATGGTGACTACACGCGTGTTCACCCATGCATTGTGCTGACGGAACGTTAAAATTCACGTGGTTGTCTGATTTCAATGATTGTCAAACACAATGTAAATGACGCAGCTTGCACAAACTTTGACAGCAATCTATTTATAGATAACAGTTGACGGGTGTAGTATCGCATTTAAAGTTACAGCGCGGAAAATTCAAAAAGTCACTGACAAACAACAAACTGCCCTCGTAGATTTATAGCGTTTGCGACGATAGTGAAGAGCGAGTGATTCGAACCGACGCTATCACGGTTAGAATCACTAAAATATAGAACCAAAGCTCAACCCATCAGGCCACAGCCGCGTATGTGAATTCGATTTCTAGACTCAAATACATTCGACTAATGTGGAAATGGTATATTATTGCTATGGTATACGGCTTTAATGGATTTGCTTTTGGTGGTGTTGTTCTTTACTAGTCGTGTGTGTATCTGCTAGAAACGCCACTTCACTCCCTTCCCAGTAACTTTCGTTACGATCAACTTTGAGATGTGAACGAATGAGCGAGAGAGCGATCTCTTTTTTTATAAGCTCGGCGATAATGTTGTCGAGCTCTTCATCAAACTTATTTTGCACTGGGTCCTTAACGAGCAGATCCTTGTGTTCGTTCCCTGCTCCAGAGTAGTGAGCATCACTGGGATACAAAATGTCATCATTTTTACGGTCCTCGTTCGCATCGGATTTGTGCTTTTCGGCGGTTATATTCGGTTGTCTTTTCACCTATAACCTGACCTTCATTCATGGTCAGTGCGTCACTTTTTTTATGTTTTTCGCAGATTTTTTATTTTAAATTGTTGTTTGTTTGATGACACACGTGATCGAACCACTATAAATTTGTTTATGAAACATGTGCAATCGCACACTCTCTAATACAGAGTGACAACCGATTTAGTTCGTTCAACGACTTTTCGGATATTGACAACCAATAGTGATTATTTACAATGATTGGGTTGTACCATATGAAATGTCGGATTTTATAGTAAAAGTGTAAAAGCCAATATTATTTTTCCCTAAATTTTTATTCAATCAAAATAAGATCCGTTGGCATCTATAACATTCTTTCAATGTGATCATCATAATCGGCACTACAACCGGGATCTAGTCTTGGCCTTATTTAACAAATCTCTCCACCGGTCCTGATTTCGAGCCGATCTCATCCAGCTTGGCACTCCCAGGCTCTGGGCGTCCTAGTCTACGCCATCCATCCATCGCAGACAAGGTCTACCCGCTGTCTCCTTCCAACGTGATACAGGGTCAAATATTCCATTTTCGTAGAAGTGCTGACTTTTTGACACAATGAAATCTTCAAAGGTTTTTATGACCTCTGCTCGGTTCCGGAAGACTTTCTTCCGACAAAGGGAATCCAGATTGCGGAAAATATGGTAGTCTGTTGAGGAAATGTTAGGAGAGTACCGTGGATGTGGAAGAATTTCAGATCCCAATTGCAACCGTTTTTGCACCGTTACTTGTGAGGTATGGGGTCTAGCATTGTCATGGAAAAGGATCGGACCTATTGATCAACGCAGGTTACTTTTCAGTCATTTTTGCATGCAATATGTCCCAATATTTGATAGCGTTTATCGTTTTTTCCTGGTTAAACAAATGAAAAGTGGATTGGTACCTTCGATGTCCACCAAATTGTGAGCATATCCTTTTTTGGGTGAAGATCAGGCTTGGATGTGTGTTTTGGTTTTTCACCTGCATCCAACCATTGCCCAGATTTTTTACGGTTATCATATAGAATCCACTTTTCATCACAGGTGACTATCCGGCGCCAAAACAGTTCAGTTTGGTTTCTTAATCTAAGCGATGCAAAGATTTCCAGGCGCCGTAGTTTTTGTGACTCGTTCAATTCATGGGGTACCCCACTTATCGAGTTTCTTTTCAATTCAATTTTTATTTAGTAGATAATTACATTTATGGTATATTTTACAACTAGTACTTAAGAGATTTAGGATAGCAATTCCTTTACAACTATAATCTTAAATCTATATAACGACAATAGCACAATTTTAATGAATAACAAATAATAAATTAAGGGAAAACTACAATAAAAAACCCTTATTTGAATCTTAAGACTAATATTGCACGAGCTTCCGGTTATTTTATGTAGTAATGACCTCGATATAATTTTCATAGACAGAGTACATATGTAGTGACTTAGGATAACGCAAGACGGGAAACGAGAACATTGTCAGAAAAAGAACAATTGACGAAGAAGTTTCGATTGATTTTGTCAATAAGGAACTCTACCGGTTTAACGTTGGCGTTTTCATGTAGTTCATGTGTCGAATAATGCCATGGCAAATTCAGCAACATTTTCAATATTTTATTTTGACACCTTTGCAATTTTATTTTGTGTGTGCGAGCACAATTACACCATACAGGCGCCCCGTACAGGAGTATAGCTTGAAAAATGGTTTTAAATATTATAATTTTATTTTCGATGCTAAGCTTTGATTTTCTACACACTAATGGATACATAACTCTTACGACTTTGTTTATTTTGTCAATTGTGGTAGTGATGTGTTTTTGAAAGATGAGTTTTTTATCTAGAATAATACCTAGATATCTACACTCTTCGGACCAATCAATATCAACTGCACACATACTGAGTTTAGTGCCATTTGGTAGGTAACAGTGTTTCCTACATCTCGAAAACCAGACAGCTTGTGTTTTATTACCATTTATTTTTATTTTCCATTTCCTGTAATATACTGCTAGCTTGTCAAGAGCTGCTTGCAAAGAGTTGTAGACATTAGTGAATAAGGCACCCGAAGAGAAAATGGCCGTATCATCGGCAAACATAGCTACCTGAATGTTTTCACCTAAACATGGTAAATCTGCGACAAACAATGTAAATAATATGGGACCAAGGACCGAGCCCTGGGGTACACCATGGTGGATTTGGTGAGTAGAGGATATGTCGGTTCCTAAACTCACAACATATTTTCTCGAACGAAGAAAGCTCTGGATAATTTTGATAAGCGGTATTGGCAGTTTAAGTTTTAGTAGCTTATAAATCAAGGCATCGTGCCATACCGTATCAAAAGCTTTTTCGATGTCTAGAAGAACTAGTCCCGTTGACTCCTTGTCGATGAATTTACCAGCTATGTGGTTTTTAATGCGCAAGACTTGGTGGATTGTGCTGTGACCACTACGGAAACCGAACTGAAAGTTTGGTAAGATGTTATTGTCTTCCACAAAACGATCAATCCTTTCCTTAATGATTTTTTCTAAGAGCTTACTTAGACAGCTAAGTAGACTAATAGGTCTGTAGCTTTCGGGGCTGTTCTTCGGTTTGCCGGGTTTCGGGATAGGTATTACTTTTGCTGTTTTCCAACAGTCCGGAAAATAACAATTCTTAAGATAAGCGTTGAAAATGAATGTTAAATAGTTACTTGCAGCAGGTGGAAGTGCTTTGATTAATTTGTTGTTAATATTATCGAGACCCGCGGCCTTTTTTGATTTCGATTTTTTTATCAATTCTTTAACTTTGCTGATATTAGTTGCGTAAGTACTTTCAGCTGGTGTTTGAGAAAGTACATAGATAGTGTTAGCAACTTCAGCTTCAGTATACGCGTCGCTTAGATGCATAGATATGGAGTGGTTCTTACTAAACGTGTTAGCAAGTAGGTTCGATTTCTCCACTGAAGAAATAAACAACTTGTCGTGAACTTTAAACGGAGGAATACTGCACCCTCTCTTTTTCATAATTTTATATATTTTCCAGAACGGTTTGCTTGCTTTGTCAAGAGAGGAAAGGTGTTTATTCCAACACTTGTTCCTATATGTTGAGATTTCGTTTTTAATGATATTATTTAAGACTTTAACATTAACTAGAAAACAATCGATTCTATAACGCAGCCATTTTCTTCTTTCAGAGTTTCGTAGCCTAATCAGATGTAAGATATTTTCAGGAAGCGGTGCCTTATCAACTGGAGCAGTGGAACATTTAGGTATCGCAAGATCGGCCGCTCTATTGATAATAGAAACAAAATTGTTGCATAGGATATCAATGTGCTCGCTGCAGGTTATAGAATTTAGGCTGGTATCACCTAGAACCAAGTTCGTGTTTATATATGATTTATAACAATTCCAGTTGGCGGCGGAATAGTTGTGGTATAAACTGGTACGATTTACAACTACTGTATGATTCACTGTGAGGCTGATCGGAAGGTGGTCTGAACTTAACGCATTTAGAGTTAATGGTACTGTGCAGTAATTTGGAATATTAGTGATATATAGATCAAGAGTTGAGGGGTTCTTGTTAGCACTCGCTGGGATATAGGTGGGAAGAAGTGGATAAAGTATGGAAAAACTTGGGCTGGATTCAGCAACATCTAGTAAAATGTTACCCCAGCTGTTTGCCCTAAGACAATTCCACGACTGATGTCTGCAGTTTAGATCACCACCAATAATTACCTTGTTTCGAGTGTTGACTCTATACAATTTTTGCAGATCCCGCTTAAAGTAAGTAGATTTCTCTAGGTTTCTATTTCCTCCAGGGAAATAGACCGAAAAAAGACTCACCTTGGAATTGTCACTTAATGTTACCTCTATACTAATTTCCTCAATTAACTTAAGGCGCAATGAAGGACGCAAGGAATGTTCTATACATTTTTTCACAACAATGGCGACACCTCCACCACTACCATGTACCCTGTCTAGGCGATAGCAAATGTAATTTTGATGTGAGAAAGAAATGTCTTGTTTGAGCCAGGTTTCTGAAACAAGTGCAATGTCAATATTAAAATTTATCAAGAAACTAAAAAATTCATGCTTTTTGTTTTTGATGCTTCTCGCATTCCAAGTTATGATGTTAAGAGAATTTCTTAACATGTTTTTTCCGAGTATATGTACTTAATAGCT
Source organism: Microdon myrmicae (assembly GCA_963931805.1). Classification (NCBI taxonomy): domain Eukaryota; kingdom Metazoa; phylum Arthropoda; class Insecta; order Diptera; family Syrphidae; genus Microdon; species Microdon myrmicae. The sequence goes on along the minus strand of OZ007497.1, from coordinate 237,599,019 downwards.
AATGAAGTAATGACGTTAAATTGGTCAGCTTTGGTTTGACAAGCACTAAGCTTGGTTACAACTTCATTAAGAAGAGAGTTTATCTCGCTAAATGAGAACAGGTTATCATTAGTTAATGTTTCTGACGGATTTTTCTTCGTGTATGTCGTATCACTATTGGAAGGTTGCTGGGTTTGATGGAGGCCAGAAGCCCAGGTGGATGAAGGAAGTGAAGGTTGACGCACAGATCGGGGTAGTGGAGGAAAATTATCAATGGATAATCGGTCGGGCACTGTCTGCTGTTTGTCACTCGGAGGCTGTAGGAAGGTTGTATTTCCTGTACCACGTCCGCGTGGGGATAATTTGCGGCGAATGTCTATGTACTGCTTTCGGCTTATGCATTCTGGATCGGTGGATTTATGTGGCCCACTACAATTTGCACACTTGATGACCTCATTTGTTTTGCAGTCGGATGTTTTATGGTTTCCCGAACATATTGCACAGAAGCTATTTATATGACAATGCATCGAGCCGTGACCATAAAGCTGGCAATTGTGACATTGTGTGACCTTACCTGGATTATGTTTTTTAAAGTCCCAGCGAACGATGGTTTTGAACAAGGTGGAGTAGTTCCGTTTTAGTTCGTTTAATTTAACTGTACCGCGTTGAATGTAGACGATGTACAAGTAGTGTTTGTACAGGGCTTTTGTTGACGGATTTAATGTGATGGTTTTAACATCTAGGCACTTGATCCCGAGTGCAATTAACTCATTTTTCACTATATCGTTGCTTATTAAGTCTAGCCCGGATAACACTACCTTTAATGGACGATTTTCCTTACGTGAGTGGGTGAAAAACTCACATTTTAACCGTAAGAGTTCGGTTCTGATTTTATTATAAATGTCCATTGTTGGGGCACATATTTTTTGCCCAAGCGAAATGTTTTTGATTAAGTATTTGTCTATCTTAATGTTGCTCAAAATATCACGCACTTGAGCACTAGTTGTTTTTAATACCACAATTGGCGGAACGGTTTCTTTGGGAAGTTCTGCGCACTGTTCGTCATTGGTCGGATCCATTTCAGGAGAGTCTTCCATCAGACTTTGAAGTGGTTGAAAAAAGTTAGTGTTTGAACACATTTTAGATTTTTCTAACACTTTATTGTTCACTTTTGAAAGTTTATCGGGAGGTGTTTGGCCTCCAATAACGGGGTCGTAACGCAACCGTTTGCGCTTGATTTTATTTAATACACGTGGCCCAGGGGCCATAACTTAACGGTTATAACACTTGTTCAAATTTTTGTATGCGGAAAACGAGGCAAAGAAAACAAGATAATGATAATTAAATTGTGAAAATTATTGTGAAAATAACGGTTGATTAAGATAACTAGCACGAGCAAAACTGTGAGACAAGTTGTCTGTTTGAAAGTCAGCCAGGTACTGATCGAGTTTCTTTATCTTTCCTATGAGAGAAAGGTGTCGACTTATTGTCATTAGCTATACTACCATGCTTTGTACAATCTCCCGCACCGATTTCGTTGGGTCCGCATACACCGTTGCTCCTAAAACACCGTCGTCAACTAACGTTTCCGGCTTCCCACGTGATTCATTTCTAGGCTGAAATCTCCTCGTATAGTGCGTTCGTTTACCGCTACATCCTCATATGGGTCATTAATGTTTTTCATTGCCAATGACGCATTATGCCCCATTTTAAATTCATAAAGGAAAAGGGGTCGATTTTGAACTACCGGCAGCATAGTAAACAATTCCTAGAAAAAAAATAGCTGTACTTGTAACGAACCATAAAATTATCACACGTCTAGCACCACTTTTTATAAAAAAAGAAAATTTAACGTTCTGGCACAGATGTTCACTCGAGAACTTCTTATTTCTGACTGAGCGAAAATCGAACATTTCATGTGGAACAACCCAATATTTACAATGTTAATTCTAGTTTTTCCTAATCTTAAGTCTTAATTCTATTGTAGTTTGACATTGCAGATACTTGATGTGTGCACATGTCCGTACTTTTTAGATAGTTTTGTTGTCGGTTGCCCCTTTTTATTTAATTTTGATGTAGTTTTTGTTTGTTTGTTTTTTTTTTAATCCTTTTTTTTCCAATAAACACCCCAGGTGTGAAACGCTTACTGGGCGCACATCTTAGCCCCTGTTTTGGGCGGGGATTTTTTTTTTTGTAATATGGCGGCAAGAGATCGCCAGGTTCTGGACTAAGTAATTTCTTGTTGAGTGTCTTGTTGGTTGCTCCTATTAAAATTGGGTAACGAGATGTTGGCCAGTCATTACTGCCATGTCTGTCAAGAAAATCCGATCACACCGATTTCACTATCAAGCAACTTTTCGATTCCGGTTACCATCGCTCTAGCAACATAGTCCATTAGTGGGGTAAGTTTAGCGCCCATGTAGACATTTTTGTTAGAGTATCTTTGATTACGTGATTGCTAGTGAATCCCAACGTAGGATCTTAGGACGATTCTTTTAAGTACCACTAGGTTCCTAGTCACCGTGGGCGAAATTGTGAACCGTAAGTTAGAATTGGTCTGATAATTGTCTTATATAGTAGAAGTTTAGTTTTCGGAACGTCTCCTCTACTTTTCAGTAGCGTGGATCACATTTTTTTGGTTAAATTTCAGCAAGTTATTGAAACTTAACCCCAGGTAAGAACTGTACTTTCCTACTGGAATGTTTGCTCCTTCGAGTAAACTTCGAGTCCCGATTTCGAGCCGCTGTCATCCAGTTTGGCACTCCCAGGCTCTGAGCGTCTTGGTCTACGCCATCCCTCCATCGCAGACAAGGTCTGCCGCGCTGTCTCCTTCCATACATCCTACCACAAAGGACTTTCTGGGCATGCTAGGCTAGGTGTCCCACCCACCGGAGTCTCCGAGCTTGATATTTCTTGCAATATTAGCTTCAAGGTAGATCGCGTACAATTCATGGTTGTAGCGTCTCCGAAATCGGCCCCCCTCACATACGGGGCCAACAATTCTCCTTAAGACCTTCCTCTCGAACGCGGCTAAGAGTTCAGACGGCCTTTTATTGAGCACCCAGCACCCAGGTCTCGGATCCATACATGAGTACTGGTAAAACCATGGTCTTGTACAGTAGTAGCATGGATGTTCTGGATAAATTTCGGGATTTAAAGAGCCTTGATAGATGTTGGATGTGATCAGCCGTTCGCGTATTTCTTCCTCCATATTGTTATCGGCTGATACTATTGACCCAAGGTAATTAAAGGATTGCACTACTTCAAATTCGTGCTTCACTACCCTGATAGTACGACCAACGTTAGGTCATCTCTTCACAGAATTTGCCACCATGTACTTAGTTTTTCCCCTCATTAATGTGCAAAAAATGCTGTTTTTGTGTCACCTGCTCGATCTGGGTGAATGAGTCCTGTACAGGCGATTCGGATCTACCGATGATGTCGATGTCATTTGCGTAGGCAAGTATCTGACTGGACTTGTTGACAATAACCCCTATAGTTGTGACGTCAGAGTCACGGATTGCTTTCTCCAACGTCATGTTGAAGAGGAGGTTGGCCAGACCATCCCCTTGTCGGAGTCTATGGCGGTTCTAAAAACCACACAAGTCATTATAGGTTGAGAATTCGTCGTTCCACCAAGGAACATACTCACCTATATCCGAACTACACGTGTCCTCAAAAGTCCTCCTTCCACCTGAAATAAATGGTAACATGCATCTCGGAGTCAACAACCCCACGTATCCACAGATACATGGGCCACAAGTCCGAACAATTTTTCCTACGCCTGCACGGCGATCGAAGGACATGACCCAGCATAGAAATTGTATATCGATCCATTAACTGGATGTACACAAACGGTTGGCACACCTGCGCCTGATGTCGACAAACAGCACATCTCCGGCGATAAGCTAATTAGCGGAAAACCAATCCGTCGAGAAAACCTTTGTCCCTGCCGCAATGTACTTCACCTAAACAAAGGCCATTGCGGAGCAACACCAATAAACAAAAATGCTGTTCCCATAGGGCAAAGTAAACATTATCCCACGATCGTCTAATGTAAATCACACATTCGCTTGTGTGTGTAACCGATGCATCGGAGGTGTGAAGTTCTGATCACAGAGTGATCTACAGCATGCAGACAATAACCTCCGTGTCTGTATGTGTGAGCGCGATCTTCACTTGTGGAGAGATTCTCGATTGAGAGAAAGTCACCACCAGCGAAAAGGAAAAGAAAACTATGGGGTGAATGGAATCATCCACAGAGAATTTACGACAGTCCAGTTAGAGAACTGCGACGAGTAGGTAATCCGCGTAGCGCAGTAAGTTGTGATAGAATTCCGGAACGTGTAGTTGCATCTGCGCATCGTAAAACGAAAGAGTCGAGATTAACATGTGTCTGAAAGTCACGTGTGTCCCGTGAGTTAGTTAAACGTGATTCGATTTTTCATATTTTATCGCGTACGATGTGTTTTTAGGTACAATAAGAACATTCTTTTTCGATAAATTACTCTTCACTTATTTCATAAGAAAAACAGCGAAACTTATAACATGATATATCGATAAAAATGCATTTTTTTTTTCAACAAAAAAAAGGAACAATAAAAAATCTAAATAAACAAGTTCTCTCAGTGTTTTATTTGTGTTGTTTCGCTCCGTTGTGCTCCTGTGTTAACAGTGTTCGGCGGAACACTCCAACATCATTCAGACATTGACTAAAATCTGCCAAAAGTCCAGTACAGATGTTTATTGGTTTGGACAACAATCCCGCTATTTTTACTTGACTAGTTATGTTGGTCATGGTCAACCTACAAAGTCGTATCAATTTGTTTGGAATGCCGAATCCTCTCATGGCATTATATAGTTCTACCCTGGCTATGCTGTCGTAGGCGCCCTTAAAGTCTATAAACAGATGATATAATGGAATCTTAAATTCCAGGCATTTTTCCATCGCCTGCCTAAGGGTGAATATCTGAACAATCGCTGATTTGCCTGGGATGAAGCAACACTAATATTGACCACTGATGGCTTTAGCGTATGGGGCTATCCGATCTTATAGTATAGTGGAAGGTATCTTACATGCGGTACTCAGCAATGTCATACCCCTGTAGTTGCTGCACAGTGTGATATCTCCCTTCTTATGTTTGGAGCAAATTATACCACGACGCCAATCTTCCGGCATTCCCTCTTGCTCCCATACGTGCACACGATCTCATGAATTGCATTTTGTTACGCTGTCCCTCCTTGTTTGATCAGGTGATCTGGTATGCCATCAGCCCCGAGGGCTTTATTTGATTTGAGCTGTCTTATGGCTTTTAATGTTTCCTCAATGCTTGGTGACGGCAGCATTTGGTCTTGATCTTGCATTGGTGGAGCCTCAAATTCTTCTGTGAGCTGACAATTAACCTCTTTTTCCTTGCAGTAAGTGCACCGTGGTGTGTGCCACGTCATACTGCGGATTATTTGGTAGATCTTCCGCGCCTGGTGTGGACATCGCTCTCTACTTTTCTCTATTTCACAGGTAAGGTTTTTTTTCCCAGGCACTTTTGTTTTGTCTGTGAAGCCTTTTTTTCAGATCTTCTGAGCTCTTTGTATTTCTCCTCGCGTACCCGCGTCCTATGAGACTGCTGCATTGCCCGGTATGCAGCATTCTTACGTTCAGTCGCTAGTTTGTACTCATCATCAAACCAGTCGTTCCGATCTCGACGACTACTGTCTAAGATGGAGTTGGCAGTACTAATGACTGTATTCTTAAGGCGTGTCTAATTCTCTTTTAAGCCCGGCATTCTGGCCCCAGGACTTACTCTCCCTCCGTCGAACTCTCCGAGGGCGAGTCTTGGCACATAACCAAATGTGTTACTAGTATTCTCGTTGCGTGAGGCAGCCGTATTGATTCGAACCTGATCCGCGGATGCAATATGCCTCCGTAAGGCAATCGCGCTCAGAAAACTGTACCAACAAGATAGCGATCGGGGTCGACGTTGGCACCCCGGTACGCTCGTACCGTCATCAGGCTCGATGAGTGGCGGCGATTTATCAACACGTGGTCAGTTTGGTTGCGAGTGACTCCATCAGGTGATACCCAGGTGGCTTTGTGGATGTCTTTACGCAGAAACCTGGTACTCGCGACGACCAAGTTTTTTGATGCTGCCAGTTCGATGACTCGTAGTCCATTGTCATTAGTGTTCTCATGCAAATTATGGGAACCTGCGTAGTGCCTGAAAACCGGCTTCCGACATATTTTCGCATTCAAATCACCAACAACGATTTTCACATCGTATCTTGGGCAGGCATTGAGGGCCCGTTCGACGTTCTCGTAGTATTCTTCTTTTTCATAGTCAGGGGATTCCTCTGTAGGTCCGCGAACGTTTATGAGGCTTATGTTCTTAAACTTGCCTCGCACGCAAAGAGTGCATAGCCTTTCATTTATCGCATTAAAACCGATGATGGCAGGCTTCAGTTTTTGGCTGAATAGAAAGTCTACCCTGAGCACATGGTTTTTGCATGACAGCTATAATAAATGTGTGGGGAAGAAGTATTGTGCCAGACACGGACACTCGGTTCACTTCTTCCACCATCATAAATGTTCCTCCGGAAATTGTTCGCCAATGAAAAACCGAATGAAAACAGCACGACACCGAGAGAAGATCGAAAGACGGAACGAATGATCGCCATAAGGAGAACAAAAACACTAAATGATTTTTCTATGTTCATTATTTTATCTTTTATTGTTCACACGGTGCCGATGATGCGACAGTTGAGCGGAATAAAACGCACAGGTTATTTTATTTAATTGTTATTGGTTTTTATTTAGAACTGGTTAAACTGGGGGGAGCATTCACTATAATAAATAAATAGACGACGATGCATCGAAGAAATGTGTTAAAAGAAAAGATGAGACGAGGGCATCATAAAAATCTTAGATGAGTGATGCCCTTGTGTAAATATACGAATAGACATTGGGAAAGGTGCTAATGGTTGCGATACTTTATACAATGAAAATGGTATATCGTATCTTGGGTCGGTGGTCGAAACGAATTTGCTTGCATTTGTATATGCTGGATAATTCGTTTGGTGGCTAAGCACGAAGTTGTAATTGTTTGTTCGTTGGAAAACAAATCATGGGTGAATCTATTGCAGCTGAGTAAATAGCCGTGTTGCTATTATGCTGGTGATGCTAAAGCAATTTAAGTACACGATGGGTGGTCGTGTACCGTATCTTGCTGAACGAAAAGGATTGGAATTTGTATGCATGTTTACATGCGAAGGAATTCGGTTTATAGCACTAGACGCTAGTGTTTGCTTTTGTCCCTTGGACAAAATGCTGCCGAGGCCGTGGAATTTCCAGGGACATGCGCTGTGCACGTGGACAGCGGAATTGCTTGGCATACCAGAGTGCCGGATGGTTTAGGGATTCATGATTAGTTAGGGAAGAATACTTATAGGGAATTTGTATGCGAAGAGATGCATGAAAGGTAAGGATTCCTTACAGGGACTTTTTGATTATAAATTTGATCTATTTATTGCGTGAAGCATTTAAGGTGCTAATGTGATTGCATTAGCGAACTTAAGGAAGTAGGGTAGCAGTTATGGGAGTTTTTCAGGTAAGTGGGCCGTGGGGTTTGGCGGACCGCCACGAATGTCATACTCGTTTCTTTGAATAACATCACTCCCCGTCCATCTTATTTCTTGCAATGGGGTTATGCTTTGGAAGGTGGGTATGAATGAATAAATATCGCAACGTATGCGATATGAATATTAATGGCCTGTGGGAAAAACGTGGCAATTAATTGATTGTGAATTGCATTGTGTGCAATCTGAAAGTTAGTTGTGAGGATGTTTGAGAGGGGTTGTGTAGCGAGGTATAACATCAGTCTTATATTCGGACAGGGCATCGGCTAGCTGCTGTGCATCTCGAGCTCTTTATAGTGAGCGGGCGTCCCATGAGAAAATTCTTAAACCGTTTAGCCATTTTCGTTTCCATGTATCCGGTCCATACCCGAGGCTTGTTAAATTTGCCATAATAATTCGTCTTTACGGGGACGGTTATTAGCCTTGCGCCAACCTTTACAGTACAAACTCGATTTACGCAACTAATAGAAATTGGGGCAGTTGTTGCACTTACTGGGTTGTATTTTTTTTTATACAAATTATAGTTGAAATAACTTATTTTCTTATAGATATCGAGAATGTTATGAAAAAACTTTAGTGAAACCAAATCACATTTTTATTAAATACGAAAACGAAATGTTCGAAATTTATACAAAAATTAATATGTGATACATACAGAATATTAAGTTTTTTTTTACAGGAGTTAGATATTTAAAATTGAGGTTTTTGCGATTTCATGCCCTCTCTTTTATTTTTTATAGCAATAAAATCTCTTCTATTGGAATATTGTTCTCTTCGGCCCATTGCAAACATATGTTTAAGGATCGAACTGCATCTTCTGATTTAACTTTTGTTAAAGTGGGGGCCGACTCAGCTTCACCTTCACCTTCACCGGCGCTCTCAATTTCTGCTGGATCGTCACAATTACCAGATGACTAAACGTTTTCGTTAAACCATCAATGATTTCTTCATGGGAGAGGCTAATGCTGAGAACAATTTCAACAACCAGACTAGAAACGGATGAGATCAATTCTCTTTCCCTTAAGATATTTGCAGATAGTGTAGATAATGGAAGCTCGTCCTCCTCACCCCAATCACCCTTGGTAGGCATTAAAACATTCCAACATTTCTGGACCGTGTAAGAGTCTACTTTTTCCCAGGCATTAGCTAGCAAACAAACTGCATCCCTTATGTTGAAGGCTTTGATTTTAGTTTCTAAGTCCATGTCCTCACTTGAAACTAAGTGCGCCAATAAACTTTTTTTGTAGTGGACCTTTGTTATGTTGATAACATTTTCATCCATAGGTTGAATGATTGCAGTGCAATTTGCCGGAAACATCATAACAATTATCAGCCCATCATCGCTTTGCAATTCGTTTTCTTTAGGATGACACGGGGCATTGTCCAAAAGCAGTAGTGCCTTCTTTTCAAGTCCTATTGATTCAAGAAAATTTCTTACCTGAAAAAAAAACTCATTAATACAAACACAACGTTTTGTATTCTTTTTTTACTTCAGGAACAAACACGTTGTGGAACCATCGTTCGAATAGTAGGAATGTCATCCATGCATTTTTATTTGCTTTATAAAAAAACAGGCTTAATTTCAAAGTTTTTAAATGCTCTTGGATTGGCTGCTTTACCAATGACGAAAAGTTTTACTTTGTGCATCCCTGATGCATTTGTGCAAGCAAGGAATGTTATTCTTTCCTTGCTTACTTTTCGTCCTGCGCTGACGCTTCTTTAAAAGAAACAAGTGTTTTGTTCGGCAACATTCTGTAAAATAAGCCAGATTCGTCTGCATTGTAGATCTGATCCGCAATCAAGTTAAGTTCCTCTATTTTTTTTTTTTGAAATTTTTGTACGAACGGCTGAACAAGTTCATGTTTATTCGATAATTTTTCACCACAGATTTTCAACATTCGAATACCATGTCGTTTTTTTAAATTTCGCAATCCATCCATTGCTGGCGTTAAATGATGGTGTGGCGGTACTTTAAAGCATTCCCCAAGAACCACCCATTCCCTTTCACATGTCTCCCACTTCCCAAGCAAGTCTTTCTACTTACCTGCAAAGGGGCAGTGTAAGCATACATACACTCTGAACTTTTCTGGTACATACTCCATGAACCAGTTCATCTCCTATCGGCTCAGCTTGTCTTCAATTATCGATAAACAAACGCTGGCCATGGTATTGCGGACACAGCTGCAATCGATATACCTACATAATCGTACATCTTATCCTACCCTAAGGTCTGCTTTAGTGCGACCAATTCCCTAACCATTACCCAGCCATGCATTTGATTTGAGCATGAACGTGATCGTTTATTTACTCACGTTCATGTCCCATGAAGACCCATTATCCAACCCGAACAAACAATCCATAGCCACCGTTCACGAGTTTTCTGTGGACTTAACGTCCAGGACCAATTTCCCCCATTCTGCTTCAGAGCCATTTGGCTAAAGTAAACAGATTCCCAATCTCTGGTCGAACTGTTGACATCAGTAGATATTGCCTACATCGGTATTTCGCCGGAATCTTAAGCAAATACAATGACGACTCCTTTGTAACATAGGCACATTATGCGTGCCACCATTTGACCTGTGAAATAGCGTTTTTGTTTACTTTGAAACAAAAATCTATTTCGTTCCCTGGCATACATCATCAACTATGTATGGGTACATCGCCGCAGCCCCTGATGATCGTGCATTTGTGTAATCAGGTGTCCGCCGATCGTCGTCTTCATCGCAGGGCATCGAACCTGCCCTACCCAGCAATGGAAATTATCATATATACCCTTTTTACGCGATCACCATTGGCTACAGTCAAGTGGATCCGTTTTGCTCCTTCTCTATCGATGCAATTCATGGCCATCTGATGAATGTGAGTTGCATCGAGGAGTCAGATTTTTACACCAGCAACGACGTACACTAGTTCGCGAAATCGAGTCAAGATCTATCTATCGTCCTCAACGGACATCAATTCAACTGGGGGTCGTGTTTAATTATTGCCGAAGAATCAAACATCTGGAAAAATTAAAATATTACGAGTGTGTGTTTCTGTCGTTAACATGCGCCGATTTATTTGGTTCATCAAGAGTCCTTTATTTATTAACTCTATGGAGTTGTGAGATCTATGTGTACAAGGCTTTCTGCCTTTCCGTAAACTGCATCCTCGTGTATTTTGAAATATGAACAGTATAGCGAACTTAAGTGTCCCGTGTAATATTTGTCGCACTAAGAACTACCAGTGTACATATGATGCAGATTTGTTTTTTTTACACTGCGACCAAGTGTAGAGCATCGGATAACATTTGTGTTTTTTTTATTGAATAAAGTCTCAAACATCAATTCCTGAGTTTCATTTTTTTGTCTTCGGTTGTGCACAGCTTTTGTGAACCTTAGTGTGGAGATCAGCGTGCATCGGGGCAGTTTTTGTGGAGAAATCAACAGTGGTATTTTACTGAACCTGCGTCCTTTTGGCGGTAATGGCCAAAAATTTGCACTCATCATACAACCCGGACAGCATCAAGAACTACCTCATAAATAAAAGGGACTTAAGATTCTCATGGAAGGATAAAAATCCACTAAATATGTTTGTCTTATGGCGATTCCGCGAAATTCCACGGTTTACCTTCCTAAAAAACCCCCATAATCATCACCCAAAACGCTCAAGTCCTCGCCAATGCATTCGGCACCTAAAAATGCTGCACGCATTTAAGAGATCAAATCTATGATCTTTAAGTCCCTGTAAAGAAAACTTACCTTCATGCATTCTCTTCGCATACCATTGCTCCTTAAGATTTCTTTATTAACTTACCAGGAATTTCCAATCAATTTCGGCATCTACGTCGCCAGTCAAATTTCCTTAGAGGAATTCCGGTTAACAAATAATTAGATTTACATACATTTGTAACCTTCATGACAGGGACCATAAATACTGCGCCGTCTATTTTACCAGCCGCGTCATGTACCTTTTCATACATATTGCCTGGCAACCTTTTTTGTTTGTCTTATCAATAAACAACCCAAGCAGCTGCATATAATTAGCGCAATAGACGCCGAAACCAAATTCTCCAGCATTTCCCAATGCAAATATGAACCTGGTTTCTACTGCAGCCAGCCGTGTAAACAATGACCCGCATTATCAACGGCGCATTTGGTCATTTTTCCCTATTATCTTTGCCGCCCGCCTGTTTCGTTGTTCCACTGCACGTGTGAATAGCATCTATCTGAACGATCCCACACATACCACCATGACCTTTATTACGAGATCTGGTTTTCTTGTTCCCCCAAGAGAGACTCTACGTTACACTTGTGGGAGATAAAACATATCCTTGGCAAGAATATATTCACACCCTTAAGAAAAAAGTTGTTCTCTCTCTTCCTTTTTTCCTTAGCGAAATCATCTCTGCATGACGCGACGATCGCGGAGTCGAATTTCATCTACCGACCACACTGGTCGCGTGAGCTCCGTTCCTCCGTCGCGCGGCGGAGGAACATAGATATACACAGTCGAGTCGCAAAGTGTCTTGAGGCGTTCTTTTCAAAAGTCCTCATTCGTGTTAACTGAAATCGATTTGCAAAATTTCGTTTTGGGAAACAAACCAAAATCAAGTGCTCGTGGAAACGTAGTTTAAGTGTAGACAAAAACCTTTTTAATTACCACCAGTTTTAAATATTGTAAACCCAATTAATAAAAAACATTATCATTAATAAGAACAAAACAGTGCGTTTAACTTTTTCTCCTTGTGGACGGTATGTCGAAGAGTTTGTTGTGTTGCATTTCCTTTTCCGTGGTGAATAGTGTTCTTTTGATTCCTCTTGTGTCGAACGTTTCTGGGTGACAATTTCCGGCGAACAATTTCCAGCTGTTCACTAAGTAGTGGGTGGATGGTAGAATCAGCGTCCATGCCGACGCACAGACCATTCGTACCCCACAGTCTTAACCTTCAGTAATGAAGAAAATATAGAAAACATTAGACAAATAACACACCTACATAGGCGTAAGGTGGACATCGAAGCAATGAAATTAAATAAATTAATACCTCAATGTAAAAAATGCAAAGTCTATGGACATACGCAAAATTATTGCAATAAAAATGCAAGATGTGTAAAATGTGCTGGCAACCACCAAACAGTAAACTGCACAAAATCGCCCAGCCAAAACACAAAATGCGTCAACTGTGGAGACGCACACACAGCCAACTACAGAGGATGTCTCGTCGCCAAAGAGATACAAGACCTCAAAAATAAAAGACTTGCAAAATCCAAGCAAAAAATCCCCACACCTAAAGAAGACAGAAAGGAAAACCCAACCACAACTAAGAGTGTGAACACCCAAAATAAGCTAAGGTATGCCTCCACCTCAGGCATACAAGGTACAGCCAAAAAGCAAGAGGATAATATAAACCAAACCTTACAACTTATCCTCAACAAGATAACCAACTTGGAAAGCTCATTCTCTAAACTAAACGAGGGGGTGACTCAACTTGAGACCAGTACCAAAAAAACTGCTCCAAAACCCAAAAGAAAGTAAAATGGCTAACACACTAAAAATTATGTCATGGAACGCAAACGGACTGTTAAGGCATCAACAAGAGCTACAAGCAGTCCTGGATATAAACAACCAAACAGTCCTTTGTCAAATTCAGAGGATACAAAACATACCATGCAGTACACCCCGGAAATGCAGCAAGGGGAGGAAGTGCGGTGATAATCAGAGAGCACATCTCTCAATACGAAGAAGCAAAATTCGAAGCAGAAGATATACAGGCAACTGCAGTGAGTGTCAACACACAACACCTTAACATCACATTAGCTAGCTTATATAGCCCCCGAAACACAACATCAAATCTGACAGATACAAAGAACTCTTCGAAGCCATAGGAAACCGGATCATCATAGGTGGTGATTACAATGCAAAACACACGCATTGGGGCTCCAGACTGATCACAACAAAAGGAAAAGAGCTATTAAAAGCAATTCAAGCCTATCGATGTGAAGCCGTATCTACTGGCCCACAGACCCTGATAAGATACCAGACTTGATAGACTTCTTCATCATCAAAAATGTGTCAACCAACTATATGTGCATCGAAGATAACCTGGAACTAAACTCCGATCATTCGCCGATCGTCCTGACACTAAGTAAGCACATCATGTCAAAACCGACCAACCCATGTCTCTCCAATAAAAGAACAGACTGGGAAAGTTTTCGAACCAGCCTGGAGAACAAGATAACACTAGCAACCCCTCTACAAAGAGAAGAGCAACTGGACGTTGAGGTGGAGAAATTAATTATGGACATACAACACTCGGCGTGGCAAAACACACCCACAATTAAAACAAAACTTAAGGGTAACAACTACCCTAAAGAAATACTGGAATTAATTGCAGAAAAAAGAACGGCGAGGAAGAAATGGCAGCAGTCCAGGGCCCGACAGGACAAAACAATCTATCATCACAACTGAAAAGTGAGATCAAACAGCTAAAGAATAACAGCATTAGCGAATACTTACGAAATCTGACACACGACTCCAGTACAGAATACTCACTATGGAAAACTACGAAAAACCTAAAAAGGCCAATTATGCAAACACCTCCAAACAAAACAACGGAAGGCAGCTGGGCTAGAAACAACACACAAAAAGCAATAACGTTCGCAGGACACTTACAAAATATGTTCCAACCCAACCCGGAAGGTAGTACTGAGCCACTGCCTAATGACTACGAACATGAAATAGTCGAAATGCCGCCCGTCACCCCAGCAGAAGTTGAAAAAGATATTAAAACTAATATCAACCCCAAAAAAGCTCCTGGCTTTGACCTCATCACCGGACAGATACTGAAGGAGCTACCGAGAAAGGCAACCACTAAAATAAATAACCTAATAAATACTTCATTCAGGCTGCAATATGCACCACAACTGTGGAAAGTAGCTGAAGTAACAATGATTCCGAATCCCGGAAAGCCGCCCCACGAAACAACATCATATCGACCGATCTCACTGCTACCGGTCATATTGAAATCAAATTGAAATCAAACCGATCATAGAAGAAAAACATCTCATTCCGGATCATCAATTTGGCTTCCGGAACCAACACTCTACTATTGGTCAGGTGCACAGAATCACTGATGCAATTGAAAAGGCGCTAGAAGAAAAGAAAGTGTGCTCAGCAGTATTTCTAGATGTTACGCAAGCTTTCGACAAAGTCTGTCATGAGGGGCTGATACACAAACTTAAGATGCTTCTGCCTGTCCCATATTCGAAAATCCAGGAATCATACATCTCGGAACGCTACTTCAGGATCAAACAAGAAGATGTCTATTCCGGATTGAAAAAAATCCAAGCGGGAGTGCCACAGGGAAGAGTATTGGGACCAATCCTATACCTCCTATACACCAGCAACCTGCCCACATTCAACGAAAATATTGTTGCCACATTCGCCGATGATTCTGCCAATTTGGCCGTCGGAGAAAGCAACGCCAGCTCAACACAAACACTACAAACAACCATAGACGCGGTACAACGCTGGGCACTAAAATGGCACATCAAACTGAATGAAAGCAAATCAGTGCACGTCGACTTTACAAATAAACGAATCGAGCACAAGCCAGTATACATCAGTCACCAAGTGATCACCTACGCCAACACAGCAAAGTACCTTGGAATGACTCTCGACGCTAAACTCAGATGGAAAGTATACGTCAAGAAGAAACAAGAAGAACTAAAGTTTAGAAAAATGTACTGTCTACTGGGCAAACATTCTGCCTTGACAACGTACAACAAGTTACTCCTGTATCAACAAGTCCTGAAACCAATATGGACTTACGGCATTCAACTCTGGGCCTGTACCAAACAAAGCAACAGGATGATCATTCAACGATTCCAAAATAAAGTACTTCGGAGTATTGTTAATGCTCCTTGGTATACGGAATGACAACCTGCGCAAGGATTTGGGCGTGGAAAACGTCGAGAATGTCATCAAGCAGTACGCTCGTAAACACAAACAACGGCTTCAGCAGCACACCGACATCGAGGCCCTCCAACTCCTGGATAACGATGGCCTGGCGAGAAGACTAAAACGGGCAAAGCCACTCGACCTAGCGTAATTTAAGTACCTACATTTATATATATTTAAAAACAAAATTATTAAAAATATGTACACAAATAATGTAATACAAACTAGAATAAAAGCTACTGTCGTAGGACAAGTACCCTAAATGATTATATATACCCGCAGCAAGTTAAGTTAGACAAATAGTTTATTAGTAATATGTTACTAGATTGCTATATAATAAATTCATTATATGGTGCTATTTAATAAAAAAATTTTTTTTTTTAAAGTTCCACTTATAGAGTCAAGACATGCTACAAATTTAGTGTTGCGAAAATCGAGGAGTTGCACGAATCGAGGGTTGCGTAAATCGAGTTCATACTGTACGAGGTGTAGTGATCCTAAATCACTGCTCTCTCCCACGTACCTATAATCCCAATCCAAGTGAATCATATGAGCGACAGGTTAAACCAAAAGTTAGTTTGCCGCACATTGATTCAATTCCCGAATACCTTACCCTTACTCATAATTCCAATTGATTCATATGCGCGATAGATTTAAACCACAAGTTAATTTGTTGCGCATTGATTCAATTTCCAAGTACCTTACATCCCAATCCAATTGAATCATATGCGCGACAAAATTAAACGAAAGTCCATTTGTCGTGCATTGATTCCCTCCCTATAATTTGAAATTATGAAATGCGTAATACTAAATGCATTTCATGATTTCTCCTTCCGGGAATTAGTTCAAATAAAATTCGTATACACTTCCGGGAATCCTATTCCAATTGAAGCACACACAGTTTTGTTTGGGCTTCTTGGAATTTTTAAGTAATATTTTTAACAAATCTCTGTTGCCACAGAGTATAAAAGGGGAGTGCATTTTGGATTCGAGATCAGTGGTTTTTGCACGAGACCTCAACCTAAAGGAGTTCGTCGGTGATATGAAACGACAAGGAATATCCAACTTTAAGGCAAAGACCTTGAGTCCAAGTCTCAATAAAATCGTAACCTACGATCGACAAACGTTCTCCAAGGTTAACGATACCCTGAAGGCCAAGGAGGTGAACTATTACACATTCACCCCGGCCGACGAAAAGTCGAGGATCATCCTCTTAAAACGAGTCGCTGCCTGCTGGGAAAAGGACGACATCGTAACTGCCCTTGAAGCAACATTCCCCCACGTCAAATTCACTGACGTTAAAAAATTCTCTCCCCCACAACGGTTTGTGAACATCAGACCGCAAAAATACAGCAAAGTAAACATATGGCAGCTTCACCTTGCCCCAGGAACCGACATAGACTCCATAATACGGACAAAGTCGCTTCCAACTCTCCATCAACAAGTTCTGTTCGAAGTATTTCATAACAATGAAATACCTCAATGCCGACGTTGCCAACGTTTCGGGCATGTCTCCCGGAACTGCAACATGGCCCGCCGTTGCGTCCGTTGTGGAAAATCCCACGACATTGGCAAGTGCGAACTCCCTTCAGCAAAATACGATCCCACAACAAATGTGCAGGATGAAATTACGTTGCCAATTTGCTGCAACTGCGGTAATAAAGGACATCCGGCCAGCTACAGGAACTGTCCCAAATATAAAGAGATAGTCCACAGAACCAAGGAGACTCGAGCTAAACAAGTAGCCAAGTCAAACTTCGGAAAACAGCCCACACAAAATTTCATCCAAAATGGATTTACATTCGCTGATAAGGTTAAAGGGAACCAAACAAAGAATATGAAAACCCCACCACCTCCCCTCCAAAAACATATTCAAGTTCCTAAGCGATCCGCTATACAGGCCACCACAATGCCACGAATCCAAGCGGCGGCACAAAAGCCTCCAAAGGGGCAACCCTCAATGCTGGAGAAACTACTTAGTCTCTCTCGCGTGATTGAGGATATTCGACCCCGATATGAAAAACTAACAACTGAGGCTGAAAGGGATGCACTCCTTTTCACCGCATATGTAAGACATACGCTTCAAAATGGATCCCAAAATTAAAGTTATCCTTATAAATGTCAACTCCCTTGTTTCGCTATCAAAGCGTGCGATAGTCTCTGACTTCATAAAGGATAACCGGGCGGACGTGGTTCTTGTAACCGAAACTAGGTTGCATCCATGTCACCGTCCCACTTTCCCAAACTTTTCAATGATTCGAAGAGATCGAACCCCCACTGGCGGCCCCACCATCAACGGAGGTGGCACCTGTATTCTAGTTAATAGCGAACTTCGCCATGAAGCTATTGACCTCCCACATTTCGAGTCCATAGAGGTCTCCGGGGTTGAACTGCATCTAGCTAATAATGGTGGAGTGAACATATACTCCGTATACCACTGGCATAAAACCAATAATGGCCCCATTAATCCCGAAGATATCGGCCAATTAATAACGTCCTTGGGGCATAGACCCTTCATCATAGGCGGCGATTTCAACTCCAGGCATCCCCACTGGAACAACTCCGTCTCTTGCCCAAACGGCACAAAGTTGTTCCAATGGTACAGCGAAAACTGTCATGCCCTCAACTTCGAAATAGTCGCACCTACGGATGGTACCCGAGGTAACTCCATCCTGGACATCTTTATTGTGTCCAAAGACTTACTTCCCCAAATCACTCCTCCCCAAGTATCGCCGGGTGTATCTGACCACAACGCTGTGACCATGTTCATTCGCGGCTATCGAGCATCCCGGGCTCATGTCAGATACATACCCGATTATGGACGCACAAATTGGGACAACTTCAATATTACATTGAACGGAAAACTCCACCAACTCTCTCTCCCCACTGACAGGAACCTAACGACGGTTGAGATAAATAACGCTGCAACTCGACTTCACGAGATTCTAGTTGAAACTTCTGAGACTCATGTCCCGAAGTACAAACTTGAAAAGACTTATCAGATTCCCCTTGACGACCTCACTCTTCGTCTCATCCGGGAGCGTAAAAAGCTCTGCAGAATGAGATATCGTCACCGCTTTACGCGAGGGAACCATTATTGCGAGCCATTATTCACAATATTGGCACACTGATAAAACAGAGAATCCAAAACAATCGTACCCGACAATTGGAAGACAAACTGAAGGGTATTCAGATGGACCAGAACATTTATAAAAATGTTAAAAAGATATGTGGCACCTCTCGTATCACTGGACCAATCATGCACAACGGCCTTGTTGTCAATAATGACACCAATAAAGCAAACATCATCGGAGAGACCTTTGAAAATAATCACAAGCTCACTCTCGAGGATGGCGACCCGGAATCAAATGCAATAATTAGCTCAGAGGTTCACAACAAATTAGACAACTTTAACGAGCCAATAGTTGTCTTTAACTCAGCTAACAGTGCATACTTCGACGACACACGTGATAATAGTCACGGCTTCGTCACACCAAATACCCTACAGAACCTAGTTAAATCTCGAAACCCCAAGAAGTCACCCGGTATCGACAATATGTCCTACCACTCGTTGCGAAGGCTTTCTGCTTTATTCTTTATAAAGCTCTCCATTCTGCTCAACCATGCCTACAACATGGGGTATTTTCCCCAAGCTTGGAAGCATGCTGTTGTCTGCCCAATAGCAAAAGTTGGGAAACCAAATTATCACCCCTCAAGCTTTCGTCCTATTTCGCTCCTCACCTGCATCAGCAAAATATATGAACAGTTCATATACGAGAAGCTAAATAAATTTATCAGTGTCAGGAACCTAATACCTGACTTCCAATTTGGATTCAGAAGAGCGCATAGCACCACTATGGCTCTCAATATATTTCAAAACCACATTTGCGTGCGCCTCTTTAATAAGGAACCCACCATTGCGGTGAGCTTGGACATTGAAAAGGCTTTTGACACAACCTGGATCGAAGGTCTCGTTTTTAAATTACTGAATACTGGCCTGAGTAAAACGCTGTGTAATATAATCTACCAGTTCGTTTTAAACAGAACCTTCCAAGTTCGAGTGAATGGAAAGCTTTCCCGAACTTTCAACGCCGCCGCAGGCGTACCACAGGGCTCCATTCTAGGCCCCATCTTATTTAATATCTACACCTCAGATATTCCTCGCCCTGTGGATGGTAGAGTAAACCAGATTTGCTATGCGGATGACGTCCTAGTGTACACGTCATCTAAAAGCCCAAAACTCGCAACAAACCGACTCAACCGTCATCTGGACGAACTGTATCAGTATTACAGTCGGTGGAAAATTCGACTTAACCCATCTAAAGCAGTAGCTATAATTCTGAGTAGTAAACACTCCCAACCTACTTCTCGATATTCACAGAATATTCGAATAAAAATGGGAGATACTACGATTAGACCACAGGACAGGATGAAATATCTTGGGGTCATTTATACCCCAAAAATGAATTTCATCAAACATGTGACCCACATTCTCCAAAGGGGCCTTGGTCGGTCTAAGCAACTGCACAACATCTTCAAGTGGAGCAACAAAGTTGACACCAAAGTTAAGCTTCTCTGCTATAAGCAGCTAATCCGATCTGGAATATCGTACGCCTTTCCCATATGGTCCTGCATATCTTCGGCCCAAATGGAAAGACTTCGGGTTTTCGAAAGGAAACTCCTCAGAAGATGCACCAATCATTCTAGAAGGCCTGACGGTCGTCATTACCCCAACTCTCACCTATACGAAGGCGCCTCCATTACCCCTATCGACGAGTACTTGCTTCAATTAGCATATAAGTACCTCGAAAACATTCAGAACAGCGAGAACCCACTTGTACGGGACTCCTGCGTTCTTGACCCTTCTCTCTTTCGATCTCTTCTTCAGGTGTCGAAAAACGTTGACCTCTCAGTTTGTTTTTTACGTACGGGAATAAAAAGAAGTCATTCGGTGCCAAGTCAGGACTATACGGCGGATGACCCATCAAATCGATGTTTTGGGTGCTCAAAATGCAGTTGTCGCAGCCGATGTGTGAGAGCTCGCATTGTCGTGGTGAAGAGTGATCCGTCTTCGGCGGTTGGTTTTCCTGATTTCTTGGAAGACAACTGGCAAACAAATGGTTGTGTACCACTCAGAATTGACTGTTCTGCGTTGTTCTAGTGGTACGGTTGCTACATGTCCAGTTTTTCCGAAAAAACAGGCGACCATTTGCTTGGAAGTGCTTCGTGCGCGAACAACTTTTGTTGGATTTGGCTCATCTTGAAACACCCAGACAGTCGACTGCTGTTTACTTTCGGGCTCATACTCGTAAATCCACGATTCATCACCTGTCACGATGTCATAGACGTGTTTCGAAGCACCGCGACCGTATTTTTTGAGTATTTCTTTCGACCAATTGACACGAGCCTTTTTTTGGGCGATTGACAAATTGTGTGGGATCCAACGCGAACAAATTTTTTTGACAGTCAAATGTTTATGCAATATGGAATGTATGCTGGTCCCACTAACGCCTAAGGTTGTCTCAATCTCACGATAGGTCACATGACGATCTTCCAATATCAGTTCGCGCACAGCATCAATGGTTTTCGGAACAACAACTGATTTTGGACGACCTTCATTAAATTCAACTTGGAGTGAACTACGACCACGATTGAATTCACCATACCATCGATAAACACTGGTCCTTGATGGAGCTTCATCGCCAAAAATTGAATTAAGTTCATCCATGCACTGTTGCTGAGTTAATCCACGCCGAAAGTTGTAAAAAATAATCGCACGAAAATGTTGACGATTTAATTCCATTTTTGGGACGAGATGAATCTTTTAAGTTACTGTAAACAACACAAATAGCGCTCGTATGTCAAAACGTTCTGAGTGCGTATAACCTCAAAAATGTCCAACTTTACGACAGAGCTGTCAATTGCCGGATTGCAACACTAGGGTTGCCAAATCCCGAAACATAAGAGGCAACCCTCGTACATTTCCATTTATTTGAAGGGATTTTTTTTTTAGTAAAATTGTCCTCTTTTAAGAATTGAAAATATTATTTCATTAATTTGGAAAGGAGTTTAAGTCCATTTATAACCTTCACGATCATATTAATTTTCTGTAATGGTATAATAATTAAGCTAATTGGATTGAATCGTTATATATTTATACAGTTTTGGGTAAAAAAAAACGTTATACTATTGTGATGTCAGTTACCAACATTTGGAAATTCATTAAAATGCAAATCCACAAAGATCCCGATTTTAACATAAATGGGCCACTTTCAAAATAAACGGATCATTTAGTTTCATTCCATTCAAAAGCCAAAAATTAATTTAGTTGTGCCAACATTTAAAGTGTAGTGTGTAGTTTTTTTAAAAACAGCCTTTTTCTAACAGAACAAGACCAGTAAGACATTTGCATGATTGTTTATACTATATTTACTAAAATAACAAATTTATCAGTTTTACACGAGAATTTTCAATAGATGGGAAATCAAGTTGAAAGCAGCCCTTAACACACAAAACAAGAATTAAGAGCAAGCCCTCATCTAAGAGAGTCAACTATATTATCAGCCGAAGAAGTACTCTCGCAGAGCCGTGTAGTTGACACTGAGGCGATATCTTTATCGTTTATATTTGTTTTGCTTTTCTCCAGTGCGCGGTATTCGCCGGATATTTATGTTGGTTGTGTGTCGACGGTTCTCCTTCGTGCCGCTATCTCGTTTCTTCTGTTTTGGAGTTTGTCCGCATACATGACCGAGAGATATAGCTGCACTCGATAAGTGGAATAACAAAACTCAAATAACAAAAAATACACTTCCATCTTTAATTCACATTTACATAAATATACCCATATGACCATACATCAATTATATTAAAAAGTTTCGGCAATGGAAATATATACGTACAGTTAAAGTCCGTACATAACAGTGCCAGGTTATGGATTTGATCTTTATACTTAAATTGTGAAGTACGGCAGACCTCTTCTGCGGCGTAGTTGCCTAAAATACAAAAGAAAAGCCACGAATTACCAATTGCTGGGGGAAATTGATCGAAAGTTTGCCAACAATTATGAATACAACAAGAAGTGAAGTGAAACGACGTGCAAATCGCAGATGTCAATACCAAACGCAAATTCGGTGCCGAAACTAACATAAGTTCGCATTAATTAGTCCCAGTGGTAAATTGCAAAGTACTGCCGAAACACACCGACGAGTATCTAGATGCCCCTTTGGTTCTGTTAGTTAATCAAAATACGTGTAGTGCGTGAAATAATTAAGTGAATTCAATTAGATTCAGTTTTCAATATTTTTGTTTAGGTTGTGCTGTGTTGTGTCTTATTTTGTGTTGCTTCTTTTTTTTTATTTACATAATAATATCACATTATTGGAAGTGCAAAGGTATTAAGTGACGTGAGTGTTGCTGCCGGACGTGGGGTGCAACAAGCAGGATTTACATCTCAAGGAACAGGTAAGTCAAGCTGATGTTGCCTTAGCCCTTCGTTGCAACATTTCGTTGCTCCGCTCATAATTGGTGGCCTCCATTTTAGGTGAATGTCATTTGAGGGACTCGATACGATTTACCCGGCCAACATAAAATTTGGTCAGCAGATCTTTTTATTGTAGGAAATGCACGCGCAAGGGGTTGCAACTTTCGCTTTTCATTGTCATTTAATGTGCTTTGCAGCTGTAGAAAGTAAACGATGGTTTTCTTATATTCTTCAGTTTCCCGGTAATTTCCACCAGCAATATCAAGTGGTGGACCTTGGATTGAAGTAATATCATGTTCCGATGCCGGGAAAGAGATAGAAAGAAAACACACACCCAGTCTACCGCCTACTGCATAACACACTCGTACACTCGTACATCCCTTTATATCGGCTTTCGCTTTTTAGTTACGATGTTGCAAAAGGCGAGGGTTGACAGGGCGTATTCGGTGATTAGATGGTCGGTGTGGACGATTTTTAGTCACCCTGATTAAAAGTCAACATCGAACGGGTTGTAGAACAGTCTACGTCGTAGATAGATTCTTGTTCAATGACAAAACCAAACAGAAACTAGACTAATTTTGATACCAGTAAAACGTATCAGGATATAAATTAAGATTACTTACACTCTGCTCGTCAAATGATGGCCTATCTGTTCAAGGAGGGTTGTTCCTCATCTGCTTTTATAGCCCGAAGCATTGTGTTGCCAACTTAGATATTCTGGCCATGAACCAAGATATGTTCACATTATTTTATGACATGCTAGAAGTCCCTAATGTCCTATTCATTTTAGGGGCTACCATCTGCTTAAGTAGAGATTAATGTGCGTTAGCCCAATTGGTACAAACTTTCGTATGTTTTCATGTGTACGTTAGGAAGATCTTCGTATTTGCTGTTAAACGCAGTCAAAATGTGTATTGTAACTAAATGTGTGTATGTGCAAATAAAAAGTAGTTGATTTCGTTAGATTGTTTAAATAATATATGGAGACATTAGAGATTCGGCTACCCTAGTCCAATTTTGTAATAATACGCGCACACATATGTAATATTTGTTACCCTTAAATGACAATGTCCAGTGAAGAAGAGGGACCTGTGTGAAAAATGTGTCGGAGCACATTAATCTGGAATGAATAAAGTTGTTACCCCGAGAGAACACATGATTTGGCAGAGCATTCCATACGCATGAAGTTCGACTGATATTCTTCTCAAGTTGCCCTCTAGTGTGAATCAATATGGAAGTCATGATAACCGGCTTTTGGGGGAGGAGCGCATCTCCGGTCTTCATTTAACCCATTCACTGCCAACTACGAAATATCCCGTAGTAAGCATCTGCTGCAAAACTGCCAGTCACGAGATATTATGTAGTCTTCGTTACGAGCTTAGATTGCTTGCAATTGGTCACATAATAACTTTATAGCTGTTTGAGTTAGGAATTATTAGAAAGGAAGAACGAAAATTTTATATAATAATATTTGCTTTTAAAAACACACATATTATCAAAATTATAACTCGGTTATAGATTTTGTGACAATCGATTATCTCTTCAAGGTAAAATCTTGACACCCATGGCAAGACACTCTAAATTTTTAAGGTTAAGATATTTTTCCGGTAATAACTATGATACAGAAAAAAGAGAAGAGTGATCTCAATATCCCTCTCAATAACAGGGACATAAACATATCACCGTGGATTGGAAAACTAAACAATAAAAATGGAAAGGAAAGGCCAGTATTTAATTTATAAATAATTGGTAGAAGCTTAATATTTAGAAAAAAACTGGAGACCATTGATTTTTCCGAAGATTATATAAAGGAAGTCCTATACAAGAGGAAGGAATTACAACCAAAACTTCTACACAAAAGAAAGAATGGCAACAATGCCGTTCTAAACTATAACCATCGCATCATCATCATCGGCACTACAACCGAGATCCGGTCTTAGCCTTATTTAGCAAGTGTTAAATTTTCCATAATAATTTGATTTTCCGGGCGAGATTATTAGCCTTGCTTTAGTTGCTAAACTATGATCAGCTTATAATAAAAAAAGGACTAATAGGAAACGAAAAACGGAAGAGAGATCATTCAACTTGGCTTTCTACAACTCGTCAATCATACTACTGACTTTCCCCCAGGCGATGAGTGCTCATCGCTGTCCATAACAGCCTCGAGTTGTCACATCGCTTTCCCTACCTCCTCCAAGCTGAACTTTGTGACTGTCAAATCACTCTTCCTCGGAAATCAATCTTTGCCATGTGCTTCTATATCTTGCCATACCAGCCTATTGAAGTTTACGAGTAAGCTGGGGGGGGTTCTCTATAGCACATGGAGAACCAACCCACAATGCCAACCAATCTTGACCGCTAATAGCGCGACACCCTACCCTAACTTGTAACCCATTTCAAAACATGTTAAAGCAAATCCCAATCTGCAAGTGCATCCACCCCGAACTTGCAAGAATCCATCTCCCAATCTGCAATGAAAGGCATTTCCCAAAACTCCCAACAGAACATCAACATCACCCCACATATAATTTTCCCAAAATTGCTTCGGTCAATTCTTTATTTAAACCATATTCCTTCCTGGCGACCAAGCAATCTTAATTTCCCCGAAATTCATATGCTGTAATAAAACGCATATTCAAATCCACAACGGAACATTAACCATCGCCACCAACTATTCCGAACCGCATACATTTCCCCGAAATTACTTCGGTTAATATCTTAGCTAAATGGTATTCCTTGCTTGCACCCGAGCAATTCCAATTTCTCCCGAAAACCATTTCGGCTCATTTCCTCCTTAAATCATACTTCTCGTCCGCAACCAAGCGACAGCTAATTTTTCACGAATCAATCACAACGATCAAGACCCTTGATCATAGTTGGCTATGCCAATTTCCCAGTATACACAACTAACGAATCCAACTCAGCTTATACGGCGAGGATTCGCTGGAACTGAATTCCTACGCAAACATAGCAACTTTTCTCGAAATTCCTGGTACGAGGGTTGCCTCTTACGTTTCGGGATTTGGCAACCCTAGTGTTGCAATCCGGCAATTGACAGCTCTGTCGTAAAGTTGGACATTTTTGAGGTTATACGCACTCAGAACGTTTTGACATACGAGCGCTATTTGTGTTGTTTACAGTAACTTAAAAGATTCATCTCGGCCCAAAAATGGAATTAAATCGTCAACATTTTCGTGCGATTATTTTTTACAACTTTCGGCGTGGATTAACTCAGCAACAGTGCATGGATGAACTTAATTCAATTTTTGGCGATGAAGCTCCATCAAGGACCAGTGTTTATCGATGGTATGGTGAATTCAATCGTGGTCGTAGTTCACTCCAAGATGAATTTCGTGAAGGTCGTCCAAAATCAGTTGTTGTTCCGAAAACCATTGATGCTGTGCGCGTACTGATATTGGAAGATCGTCATGTGACCTATCGCGAGATTGAGACAACCTTAGGCGTTAGTGGGACCAGCATACATTCAATATTGCATAAACATTTGACTGTCAAAAAAATTTGTTCGCGTTGGATCCCACACAATTTGTCAATCGCCCAAAAAAAGGCTCGTGTCAATTGGTCGAAAGAAATGCTCAAAAAATACGGTCGCGGTGCTTCGAAACACGTCTATGACATCGTGACAGGTGATGGATCGTGGATTTACGCGTATGAGCCCGAAAGTAAACAGCAGTCGACTGTCTGGGTGTTTCAAGATGAGCCAAATCCAACAAAAGTTGTTCGCGCACGAAGCACTTCCAAGCAAATGGTCGACTGTTTTTTCGGAAAAACTGGACATGTCGCAACCGTACCACTAGAACAACGCAGAACAGTCAATTCTGAGTGGTACACAACCATTTGTTTGCCAGTTGTCTTCCAAGAAATCAGGAAAACCAACCGCCGAAGACGGATCACTCTTCACCACGACAATGCGAGCTCTCACACATCGGCTGCGACAACTGCATTTTTGAGCACCCAAAACATCGATTTGATGGGTCATCCGCCGTATAGTCCTGACTTGGCACCGAATGACTTCTTTTTATTCCCGTACGTAAAAAACAAACTGAGAGGTCAACGTTTTTCGACACCTGAAGAAGCGGTTGCTGCATTCAGAATGCATGTGTTGGAGATACCTCAATCAGAGTGCAAAAGTGCTTCGACAATTGGTTCAAACGCATGCAAAAGTGTATAGATCTTCATGGGGAATATTTTGAAAAACAATAAAGTGATTTCAATATTTCAATCAATATTTGTTTTTGTTCTCTAATCCCGAAATATAAAAGGCAACCCTCGTAAGTGGCGGCGAGTTTATTTCAGCTATGACTCAACTGCCATGACGCGATGAATGGATTATTTCCGTTCACTAGTCAGTCAAAGTGTCTCGAGGTGCTATTTTCGAGAGTCCGCGTTCGTTGTTAATCGGGTCGAATTGCAAAAATGTCGCTTAGGGTATCGAACCCAAACCAAAACTAAGTGCTCTCGAAACCGTTGTATAGTGAAATATAGTACTAGAGTAATACTAAGTAAGAGGGGGAATTAATCCATAAACAGATAAGTGAAGACAAAATAAAAAGAGAAACATGAACATTAAAACCGGACCAGTGCGTTTTATTTCTTCTCTTTTTTCCCCGTTGATGCACGCTGTCGGCGTTATTTACACAGTGACGTGTTGGGGGTACGGTGAAGCCGCGTCCGTGCTGGCGCCCCCACAAGCTCTTAATGTTATCAACCACATAATCGACCTAATTATTTGCGAGGACAACATCATCATTTTAATTTTAATCTTCCGCAACTCAATTGGGTTTTATCTGACGATCAACCCCACCTTGGCCAAGGAATCTCTCTTCATAGATCGGCTAGATGATTCTTGTCTCTGTCAGATCAGAAACGTTCGAAAAATCTTGGGTAGGCAGCTTGACCTCATCTATACAACAGACCCTATCAATACATCTCCCTCACCCAGCGCCTTTGTCCTTACCCATATACCCAGATTCACGGTGTGGATTACATTGGTGTGGGAGGATTCTATATGTGTCCGTATGGGACATGTACGTTGACCTTCAGCCTGTATATCGACAACGACGAAAATGCACCTAAATAAACATGGGCTGGTGCAATGAATTGGTATTATAGAGATATGCGATGGCGAAAAATCGCCGAAGGGAGAAATAGGTTTCTGTGTCTTAAATAAACAGAAACGCTATTTCGAGGGCCATAAATCTTTGATGACCTGCGCTTGAGAACGAAATAGGTTTTTGCTTCAAGATACACAAAAACGCTATTTCAAGGGTCACGATGATATGCACATCGTGTTTACTTAGGCGTTCATGCTAATGCCATTGTAGGCTATAGAGTTTTCGTGGCGATAAGCAAACCGATGGTTTGCTCGCCTATGACCTAGGCTATGGTAGCTTTTGTTTGTTTTACAGGCCGGAGCATCGTTAGCATGATTTGGGTTATGATTGTCTAACGTCAATCATATTAGTGCCCAAATCCCATGATCGGTAGATAACCGACAAAGGAAATTGGTCGCAAGTGTTGCGAACCTTGGGACTGGGGCAATAAATGGATATGAACCGTAGCAAGAAACTATCGGCTTCAGCTATGTCAACAATTACGCTGGCCAGCTAGTATTTATCT
Organism: Microdon myrmicae; assembly: GCA_963931805.1. Lineage (NCBI taxonomy): Eukaryota > Metazoa > Arthropoda > Insecta > Diptera > Syrphidae > Microdon > Microdon myrmicae. Next base: position 237,570,356 of record OZ007497.1, on the reverse strand, counting down.
ATTATAATCGCTGACACGCCGAGCCGATGGAGATATGGTACGGATCATAAACGGAAAAATTCAATGTGATGCATGCCTTAAGATTTAACTTTCAGGTGAAAGAGAATGAAGGGTAGCTTACGCTGCCCCAAAATTGCAGGTAGGTATGGTGGATTTGGAAGGTGGTTCATTTAAGAGGATGGACGGTTCTTTGGGAATGTATTAAAGAACCGCTACAGTCCCACATACTCAAAATTCTCGAAAGCATTGTATACGAATCTCTTAGTTTTCGTTGAAAATCTTTTATTTCACCAAGGCAAGATGGTTTTCTCAATGGCCGATCAACTGCAACCAATCTTGTTGAGTTCACTTCCTTCACACTCTCAGTACTAGAGCATGGTAACGAGGTAAAGTATCCGACAAAATCTCCTACAAACTAATCCTCTTCAAATTATCCACCATCGGCTTAGAACCTGGTTTGCTGAAATGGACTTCTTCCTATCTAAAGGATAGACTTTATTCGGTTCGGTTCAAGTCCATGATATCCAACCCCTTCCTTGCCGCCTCTGGGTCCCCTCAAGGTAGCCGCCTGGGCCCTCTCCTATTTATTCTTGCCACTAAGGACATTAATAAGGCCATTAATAATCCCAGCTTGTCCCTATACGCTGACACCAAGGCATACAAGCTCTTCGAGTCACCACTTGATTCTACAACTCTGCAATCCGACCATGACAACTTCTCGACTTGGTGTCACAAAAATTGCCTTTTACTTAACATCGCCAAATGCCAATCTATAACCTTTTCCCGTAAGCGTATTCACTCATCCTCACGTCCCTATTTCCCTCATAACCAACCCCTGACCATTGTCCAATCTACTTGAGATCTTGGGATCTTTTGCGAGCTTACTCTCAAACTGATGAGACGATCCGGAAGGCAACTATGCCCTCGGGTTCTTGAAACAATGGTCTAAGGAATTCTTCGATCCCAACGTAACTCGATCCCTTTACATTACCTTCGTTCGTTCATTGCTTGAATGTGTTAGCCAGGTATGGTCTCCTTATCACAAGATCCATATCCGTAGAATCGAAAGTATTCAACGTCGCTTCCTTCGGTTCGCTCTCCGAGGGCTAGGATGGGAAAACACCTTAATCCTCCCCCCGTTTATTATTGGCCTCGAATTAATTAACCTCAGAACCCTTGAGGAGCGCGGGGTGCTGGCTGACATAGTGTTCATTCATCGGGTCCTTTCCGGCACGGTCGACTACGTCTACCTCCTTAAGTTAATTCCTCTGAACACAAACCCTCGAAATACGCGTAATCCCCGCCTTCTCTAAATTACCCCTCACCGTATCTCTTATGGCCTCAACGAACCCTTTTCGGGGATGCTGAGAAATTTCAACTCCCATTCCACCTTGTTCGACTTCAACCTCTCTACCAATACTCTCAAGCACCCCCTCCTAAACCATTCTTACCACCAATCTTAAGCGGCGCTTCTACACTTTACTATAACCTGCCCTACTCCTGCCATTTTAATTTGTCCTGGTTACTATAGGTTAAGCTTAATTAAGATAGTTCTTCCGTTCTTTAGTTTGTAAGTTATATATACTTTAATTGTAGGTACTTATGTTGCTTGAATTAAGCCAATAAATGGGGTGGTAGCCCTACTAAACAAACGAGCCATTGAAACAGAATGCTACCACTGAGACGAACAGGATAAACACATTTGACATGATGAAATGAAAAAGCAACTCTCTTTCAACTCCTTTCTCAACCGAACAGAAACCATAGGAAATATCCATCAGCCACCGGAATAACACAACAAATAAACCTAAACTAAATTATAAGAATAAAACATTTCCCAAGCCGATTGGTCAACGTGGGAAATTAGACCACCACCCTCCAGCTGTATGTAATGAACTACAAATGAATAACTTAACGACGCTAAATAATTCTAGTGACCACGTAAGATCGTTGTCAAATAAAGAAAGATATTTTGAATTCACATATGAACGCAACGTATCATGTCTATCTCTTTTCTATAGATATTACCACTGTCCACTGAACTTAGAATCGGCCTGCCAATCAGTGCCAGTCCATCTAGTCGTGTCTTGAAATCTCCAGGCAGTGGTCATTCGAATATATTTGGGGAAGCTGATGTCCAAATTAACGGCCACGACCGGAATACAATCAACAAAATTCCTCTAACCGGAATGCTTGCATGATTTGCACTGATCTAAACAAAGTCGTCGAGCGTTTATGACAAGACTTAGCTGCACAGACGGATGCCCTGGTTGAAAAGTTGCAGTTCTTGCCTGCCGATAGCAGTGAACAGAAGGTGTCCCCGAAGCTCGAAACCGCACCAGATATTGATGATCGAAGTCGCTTTTTGATAATTCGATGTCGGCTTTTCCTATCATTGTGCAGCAAAATTCACCACCAAGAAAAGCCGAGTCCCTCCTGGCGGATTTCATTCGGCGGCCTCTGGTAGAGCGAATAGTCGTCGAGGGACGTCATGGGTGCACCGCATTTCAACACCAATTATTATAATTGATGTATGCCCTTTTTGGCCATATTGTGTCTATACTAATTTCGAAGCCTGTTTGCTTTATTTTAATTAGTTTTTAGTAGCTAATTACATTTTTAATCCTGATATCCATATATACATTTTCTTTACATAAATACCTTAAGTTTATGTGGACTGCTAGCGGTTGAAAGGCTTACCCTATATTCCTTTGTACCAACATGCCAAATGGAACCTCGTATACCCGTATTAAGTTTCATCCTAAAGACATGGATGCATCTAAGATGAAGATCCCAAAATTTATAATTTGTTTACTTTTCTGTCTCTTTATATAATTCAATGTCAAGGTTTTGTTAGGGGGGGAAAGAACGGCCTTACTTTTGGTATGATGCGCCAGATGATCTCCGGTATACCTATTGCTACGAAACTCTCTAAGGCCGTTTGTGTCATTTGTGTTGATGAGTGATTTGATAGTCTTCGGCAGAATATAAATCAGTATCGTGGGCCGATAGAAAATAGAGGATGACAGATCACCCTTTTGAGAAGTAGTTGAATTTCCCTGACTCTCATCGATATGGGAATGAGCCAGTTACATAGGACAGGTGGAAGTGTTCTCATAGTACTGTGGGGGATCTAGGTATGCACCAGCACGGACGCGGTCACTGTGCCCCCAACACGTTACTGTGTAAATAACGCCTACAACGTTCACCAACGGGGAAGAGAGAGAAGAAATAAAACGCACTGGTCCGGTTTTAATGTTAATGTTTTCCTTTTTTTATTTCTATTTTCACTTAAACATTCGCCTATTAATTAATCTGCCCTTTTACTTAAAGTTATTTCAGTGTTATATTTCTCTTAACCACGGTTGCAGGAGCACTTAATCTCGGTTTGATCTCCAATGCGAAATTTTGCAGATTGAACTCGATTATCAATGAACGCGGACTCTCGAAAATAGCGCCTCGAGACACTTCGCGACCTTCGGCGTCTGGTGGTTGGGTAAGTCCGCGTGCTCCTAACAGTTGCCCGAGTTGCGCCGCGCTATATTGCAAACGGCTGTTTGATATGCGAGGATTGCCAAACGTAAGGTGGCCGAAACGCACGTCAGGTTCTGGTGACCACTCCCGAATTACACTACGTCAACACCGACTGGGTGGGTTGAATGGAAACATTTGAAATTAAGCAAAATGCTTGCAGGCGGGGATGCGCACTCGATGGCGGTTGGATCTCGACTGACTAATTATTGGAAGGAAAAAGTTTATCGCGTCGTGGCAGTGGAGCCATAGCTAAAATAAACTCACTGCCACTTACGAGGAATTTCGAGAAGAGTTGCTATGTTTGCATAGGAATTCAGTTCCGGCGAATCCTCGCCGTATAAGCTGAGTTGGATTCGTTGGTTGTGTATACTGGGAAATTGGCATAGCCAAGTATGATCAAGGGTCTTGATCGTTGTGGTTGTTTCGTGGAAAATTAGCCGTCGTTTGGTCGCAGACGAGAAGCATGATTTAAGGACTAATGAACCGAAATAGTTTTCGGGGGAAATTGGAATTGTTTGGGTCCAAGCAAGGAATATCGTTTAGATAAGATATTCACCGAAGTAATTTCGGGGAAATGTGTGCGGCTCGGTATAGTTGGTGGTGGTGGTTAATGTTCCGTTGTAGGTTTGAATATGCGTTTTATTACAACGTACGAATTTCGGGGAAATTAAGATTGCTTGGTCGCAAAGAGGGAATATGAATTACGTAAAGAATTGACCGAAGCAATTTTGGGAAAATGTATGCGGGGAGGATTTAGAATGTATTCTGTTGAGAGTTTGGGGGTATGCTTTATTGCAAGGTTTGGAATGTATGCTATTGCGGATTTTGCATGGGGAGTTGGGTTAAGGTGACGCGCTGTTAGCGGTCAAGGTTGGTTAGAATTGTGGGTTGGTTCTCCGTGTGATATAGAGAACCCCCACAGTGCTTTGGCTAACGATGAAGAATATTTCTTCAAAAGTTTAGAGAGAATGCCATTTGGACCATTGGATTTGTTCACGGTCAATTTTTTGATAACTCAGACAAAAGTAGGAACTAGGAATTGAATTTAGCTATTAACATGTTACTTGTGCTCATGTTGAGGCAGAGCTGATTTGTCATTAGGGAACATGAAATTGGAACGAAATGTGTAGCAGGTATTCTCGTTGTCTCTATAGTCATATAGTCTGTCATGAAACAAATGCTTAAGGAGATGGAGGTTTTGATAGCCTTCACACATGCCCAAACATTTTTACTATTGGTGAGACGGAATAGTGTGTCTTGTCTCACTTTCATGTTGTGTAAGATCATCGTGAGTTGAATATCAACTATTCCTTTCTCTGTTGAATCTGGGCGCGTTTTCCTGTTTATTTTTGATTTTTACAATCAGAAGCATAACTTTATCTATCTTTATCTATATAGTCTCGACTTCCCAAAAAAGTCCTTAAGATCATTCCAGTTAAGGCTATGCTATAATTGGGGAAGAACAAGGTCCGTATGTTATAATCAAACAGGTATAAACCTAAAATGTCGTTATCGGTTCTTATCTGGGATCCCCTTAGTGTAAGAATTGCTGAGCAAACATAAAAAAATGTTCACTTTAATCCATAAATGTTATCCAGCACAAAAAATCAAGAACAAAAATGTGGGATGTGAGTTGAACTTCGTACTGATTGTAGGTTCTAAGTGGTAGGTAGGGTCCAAAAGCCCAGCCGTCCGGTGAAATACCATCCCATTAAGCTATAGGTTTCGTGAAATGGTTGGGAGAAATCCTTGAGCATCTTTCGGAGCTTGGCTGATGGGCCCGGTCGAGAAAAATTAGCATCTCAGGGCGCTGACTTAGCGCTATAGGTTCGCCTTTCTTGAGAGAAGTAAAATTTAAAAAAATAAAAAAACCGACTTCGTGATGATTCCAGTCTTCCCAGCTGCAGGCGATTACTTCCACTCAACCGTTATCTGGATGACAGTAGTATCTTGGGAGTGGGCGGTCGACCCCACAAAGTATCTGTTCCTCAAGACCACCGCTTCCCGATCATCTTGCCAAGGAAAGGCGCCTTCGTTTGGTTGCTGATTAAGCATGCTCATAGCAGTACTCTACATGGTGGCATCCAGGTAATGTTACAGACACTTCGCTATCACAATTGGATTTTGAACGCTAGGCAATCGAATCTGGATTTATGTGCTGACTCAGCGCTATAGGGAGAAGTAAAATAAAAAAAAAATAAAAAAGGTGTTATGCCCTTATAGCAACTCCCCTACTAAACCGCTGCAGTTGCCCTACTTTAATCAAGAGAACCTTTTGACGGTTTTTCAATGGTGGAATGTGTTCCGCCGAACACGTTTGAAGTCTTATCATAGATCGAACGCCGCACACTGTTCACAAAGGAGAAAATTAAACGAGAACACGAAGATCACTGCCCCAAATGAAACACAAAATCCTTTTATTTTTGTTGTTGTTTTAATCTCTTGTCTTCTGTTATTAAAGGTTTTTACATTCATTTTTGGCACGCCGTATATTAAGAAAAACACAACAAAATTCCCACCGCACCTTGAACGGTCTTAATTTGCAAGTATCTTTATGTTGTTTTTATTTTTTTTTTATAATAATATTTTTGACACGGATTTTTACATTTGCTACGACTGGCTGATTTCGTTTTACATTACTTTTTGATTACACTTTCGAACACATCACGCTTTTCTGATTTCTACACGCGCGCGACGTCCTGTCGTTTCCTCTTCCCGTGTGCTCCTTTTAGATTCTCGATATCGACTGTCTATCGCGACGGTTGCTTTGCGCGGATTCTGTATCTCGAATGTTGTACCCAAGGATTAACCTCGAAGGACTCGTGGTGAGTTTTCGTTCCCCGAGGGAAACGTGCAGTTTCTCTTTGTCGTGGTGAATTGGCGAGGATCTCTCTGGTTTGATCTTAGCACGTGTGCTAATAGATCCATTGTTTTCTTATGCAGCGAAGGTCATGGGAAAACGAAGTTGAGAAAAGAGGAAGGAACAAGGGGCATCATAGGATACATTGTGCAGCTGCGTAAATAGCCTGCAACGCAATTAGGACAATGGTGCTAAAAGGGATTTCGGTGTACAATGGTAATTGTGTCCCGTATCTTAGCTGGCGGCAAGGATCGGATTCTGTTTGCACGTTTGTATGCTGAAGAGTTCGATTCGTGGCAGCTAAACGCAAGATGCGTAGATTGCTTTTGTAGATATCACAAAAGGCTGCCAAGGCCATGGATAAACCAGAGAAATGTGCTGTGCCGTATGCAGGGAACGCTGGCTAACAAGGGCGCCGATAAGGTTTTCGAATTTACGATGCCTGTATGATGTAAAGAATTTTTTCCGGAATTTAGGATGATGCGTTGAATGCATGATTGTTAGAGAATTCTTTGCAGGGAATTTGGGTGATGCATTAAATGTCCTTGGTAAGGCAACGTTTGCCGGTTTGTTGTGTCCTTCGATCGCCCTGCAGGCATAGAACAATTAGTCGGACTTTTGACCCACGTATCTGTGGATACGTGGGGTTGTGGCCTCCTAGATGCATGCTACCTCTGTTTCAGGTGGAAAGGAGGACTGTTGTCTGTGGGTCCGTGTAATTAAGCTATAGGTGAGTGTGTTCCTTGGTGGAACGACGACATCTCGACCTATAGTGGTTTGTGTGGTTAGTAGAACCACCACAACCTCACTCAACATGGCGCGGGGAAAGTGTCTGTCGAAATACACTGACCTTCTCATCTATACATAATGCTTTCCCTGTGGCTATATAGCAGAGGATTTCGATTCTTAGAGTAACTGAAAATAAGGAGTTTTGAATTGAATTTGTTTATATTTTTATTTCTTGTCACCTTTTGTTAAAGTAATTTTTACCAATTTAAATAATGTTAACAATGAAAGAGGGAAGGAAAGTGACTTACTTGGTGTAGGACCGTTTCTCGGTCGTGGTTGCGGGTAATCAGGTTGCAGGCGATGTAGATTCTTGATCCCCCTGTTGTCTTTAATTATTCTTGTGTTGAGTCCGGTCCTTTGCTCCGGGGCCCGCTTTGTTTTCTTTATTATTCCGGGAAATCGTCCTTTCCGTCGCTCCGTTACTTCGGGATTCTCGTTGGTAATTCCTATTTTTATTCTCACGTCTCGTTGTACGTTTTGAGTAATTCTCTATCATTGTCTCTATAATAATCTTTTTTTGCCGTTGACGTTTTTATTTTTTATTCGGCGCCAACGCCTGTTTTTATTATTTTTTCTGCCAAGTAGAATTTGCATAAAGTAGTGTATGTAAATTAGCTACTTGACGATATTTCCAATTTACTGGTAGAGAGGCGAAATTAAAGTCGTGGGGATTAGTTGTTGGGCGAGGGCATGGACACGAGATCCGTAACACCTTCCTTATGTATGTGTACTTAAACTTAAACTATTTTTGTTGTTTGTTATTTTATAATAATTTGTTCTTCTACTCGAACGACTTTCTAACTGACTTGATTCCTTCCAGTAAAGAAAAATGAAGGTTTGTGCCGTTTGGGTTTGTCTCTCATATGTCCAATACCATCTTCTGTATTAATGTGAAAATCCTCTCTATCAAATATTAAGCCATCGCCAATATCGGATCCATTTTTCTTGTATAAATATTGTACCCAATGTGTCAGCTGCACCGCTACTGCTATTGAGAAGATTGTCGATATGGTTTTTTTGTTTTGTAGAAAGGCACAAACCTTCATAAGGTATAATATTGTAGCGAGCTTAGGGTTCGCTGGATTAATTATTTTTAATAAATAAGAGCCGTTAAATCGATTTTGAATTAATGTAACACTTTATTAGTCCGTTAATAACAACCGTTCCTTTTTACCGTACACAACGATTTCTTGACTTATCGCTTCCGTACTTATCGCGTATTTCACTGCTTACTTCTTACTTATTACTTTCTACTTATCGCTTGCTTCACTTTCTACTTATTACTCATCTCCATGAAAAAAAAAATGGTTGACGAGAGGGCCGACTTTAGCGAGACAAGGACAGATGTGTCCTTCATCTTGTCTCTGACTTCTGGTCATCTTGCGATAACCAGAATCACCCACATCAGTGAGGATGTTGGGCTCGGTCTCACGATATCTGAAAAGAAAAGAAAAAAGTGGGGGTATCCAAGGATAGTGCGGACAGTGTTAGTCCACGTGTTCTCCAACTACTTGTGGTGGGAAAGAAATCGTACAAGACCGGTAGGTCTTGGGTGCGGTAGTAAACGCAGATCACGTCTTTGGCGTCTGATAATCTGCGCTTTGGTCGGTGTGTATGTTTGTGTTTGTGCCGTCTTGTACTGTGCACTCATCTCCATGATCTGTGTGCGACGTATTTATATCGTTCCCTCATTCTGACTCGGCGTTTCGTTTCTGCCCGTTCCATAATCTCGACTTTTCTATTCCGGTTTTCCAGTACTTCCTAAAATAATCTAGTACTTGTTTCGGACTTTCTCGAAGATTCCAGTACTGATTGTCATATGCGTCACAATATCTTCCCGCGGAAGATTCTACCTATATATTCTATTGCGGGAAAGCTAAGTTTATCTGTTACTTCGCTCGTCATGACGAACCTGCAATCAGAGTATCTGTCTGTCTCATATGTCCCCTACTGTCATTCATGCGGTCTCGAATCTGACACACTCCAATCAATAGGTGTTCCGAATTTTTTTATTTTGCCATCGCAGTCCAAGTGTGGGTGATTAAATTGCTTATCTTACACAAGTATTCTCGGAAACATCCATGTCCTGATTTAGTTCAGTTCGTAATGATTTCCTTTCATCCCAGTTTCTATATCAGCTATCATAGTATCTGTCTGTCTCATATGTCGCGCCATGCGACCTCGAATAACGCGCACCCCAATCAATAGATGTTCCAAATTTTTTTATTTTGCTTTCGCAGTCCAAGTGAGGGTGATTGAATTGCTTATACTTGCACAAGTATTCTCGGAAACATCCATGTCCTGATTTAGTTCAGCTCGTAATGATTCCTTTCCTCCCAGTTTCTATATCAGCTTTCATGGTGTGAGTCCATCTTCCCTTGGTGGAAGTGTTCCATCTTTTATTGTTGTAAACGGGGTTTACTGCTAAAATCATTCTTCGGTGGTCACTGGAGTGGCCATGTTGTGATCATGTGTCTTCACATGGTAGAAAGATAGCAATAATTCTAGTCATGGCACTTTTGTTCTTTTCTATTTTACTACGATTGTCGTGTAACCTTTTCGTCACTATCTTGTAGGCGCTGCTCTATGGAAATTGTTTAGTTCATCCTGTAGAACCAAGAAATGTAGGTTGGTCTTTGTTGAAAGTCGTAACCTTTTGTGTACTCTGCTCGTATCTGCGCGATTTCTGAATTCCACCGATATACGGATTTGATAACCATGATGTTTGACTTTATCGTAGCATGGCTGCATCATCATCATAATCGGCACTACAACCGGAGATCAGTCTTGGCCTTATTTAGCAAGTCCTGAGGCTTATTAAATTTTCCATTATGATTTGAATCTTCCGGGCAAGGTCATTAGTCTTGCGCCAGAGGCTCCCCGACGGGGAATCGAACCATGGTTTCCCGCGTGACAGGCGGGTATATTAACCACTATACTATCGAGGAGCGCATGGCTGCATCGCATGCGTTAATTATCCACTTCAATACTTTTGCATGCCCGTTCGCATCGAGCACCGCGTCGAGTTGTCTGATTGGGTTTTCCATCATACAATTAAGCAGCTTCGTATTGAGATGTTTTACTTAACAATTTTTCTGGACTTTTGGACAAATCTGTCTGTGACGAATTCCATATGTGCGCCTGTTTGATACGTCACGGTTGAGTGGTCGCTGTGTGTGTAGGTATCCAGAACTCATTACTCCATGATTCTTGCCACCCTTGTGTTGGTTAGGTAATGCCGATTTTGGACCAGCATCTACCGGTAATAAATGGATCCTCTACATCATCATTTAGTTCCACATCTAAGACAGTGAGGGCTCCAAGTAGTACCTGGCCTCTGCTATTGTTCCTATTGCTTGCCAGCAATTATAGCGGGTCTTTGCTCTGGCATATTCAGTTGCTAGGTCAACAAAGCCTTTGAATTCCTCTATTCCCGACTGTGATGCAGTGCAGCAATTGTAGAACTGGATTTCCTTGACCCTGACAAGTCCTTCCTGCCGTTGGTGAATTCTGTTTTCTTTGAAGGACGTTTCTGTTGTTCAGATAGTTGCTCTGCTGCTGTTGTGTTCTTCCCTTGTATTTGTGCCACTTTCAAAGTCTGGTACTGTTTGTTAATGAATCCCCAATCGGCCCCATGGTCTTAGCCATTTGTGAAAGATCCCATGCGGCTTCACAATGGTTTAAGTTAGTTTGTATATACTTTTATTTAGTAGGCTAGCAATCACAATTTTGAGTGTTCGGCATTTATATCCGCTATCACATTCCAACCCACAGAACATGCGTTTTGATTGATGGACACCCCTTCGCATCATGACCCGTTCCTTTGAATTTCAAACATATTTAGGGGATTTCGCCGCTTGCCAATATTGTCAGTTGGCGCATGGCTTGCCTGGAGGAACAAATTATTGTGGAAAATTTAACAAATTTTACTTGCTAAATAAGGCCAAGACCGTATCCCGGTTGTAGTGCCGATTATGATGATGAATATTGTCAACAGCTGAAGCATCGTGTGAGTATGATATATTCTTGCAGTCTGCATCTTACCCATCCCACCTGCAGGAAAGATCTTGGCTTTTTTCCTTGGTAGGCTGATCATGGCTGCCGGTATGCCTTTGGATTTCTTTCTTTATTCGCTCTTTATCGCGTTCAGAGTAGGAAACTTTGTGGTGATCGTTGTCAGAATTTACTAGATACTTGTGACTTCTTCCAGGTCTCGGCACTCGACCATTGTTTCTAGAGTTACGGGTTTCGCTCTGACTTCTTTCGGTAACGTTTGCACATTCGCCGTCAAGTGCTTCGATAGTGACTTCTGGTCGACGTTTGAGTTCTAGCAGCAGTTTTCCTTTTGCAGTCTTTCGAACTTTATTCACGCGCTATATTTCCGAGTTCACTTAGTTCGGCCGTGGCGTTCATGGACCTCAGGATATCGGCATATGTGTGTTCTCGAGTTTTGTCCCCATAATAGCGCCTGGACGTGATACTCTTTTTTTTATACGGGGTCATTTTAGAGGCCTTTAACCCTTGGGTTTCGCAGCTCGTTTCGTCCCTTTTGCGCGAAGGTGAGCCACGACCGCTTTGCCTAAGAATCTCACTCTCATCTATGAGCGTTCTTTTGTTATGTTGTTTGATGAGCTAGTTTTATCACATTAAACAACTCAAATGTCTTGTTTGGACGATTTTCCTTATCCTTGTCCTAGAGAGATCTAATATTCTCGCGCGGTAAAATGTATATGCCCTTTTTTATATAATTTTAATTGTTTTTGTGAGGTTTACAATCTACTCACCCAGTTGCTTGCTCGCTAAAGAATTAAAATATTATTATTTTTTCGGTGGTTGTGATCTGCCCTAAATTGCCTTCTATCACTGTTTGTAGATGCCATTGATTATGCTTTAGAAAACCTCGGGCGGTGCTTAGCTCCGATATAGTGGTGAATACCTCTGATCACCTTGGACAATGTAGTGAAGCTATAGCAGGAATGTTGTGAATCAGCAGATCCAATTAGTGAGTTCATTGAATAACAACCATTACCAGTGGCGTTAAAGCTGGTTTATAATACATTTACAATATAACTGGCATCTATAAATAGACTACTGTCAAAGTTTAAGCAACCTGCGTCATTTAGTTTGTGTTTGACAGTCATTAAAAGCAGACAACCTCGTGAATTTTAACGAAAATGGAAAAAAATCGTGTGGTGATTAAGCAAAATCGATAAATCGGGCTACGAACTGCTACCCCATCCAGCATATTTTCCAGATTAAGCCCATGCGACTATATCCTGTTTCTATACCTGAAGAAATGGCTGGGCCGTAAAAGATTTGGGTCGAATGAAGAGGACACCACAAAAACTAACGCCTCTTTTGACGGACTTAAGGAAACCTATTATTTCGTCATCATCGGCACTACAACCGGGAACCGGTCTTGGCCTTATTTAGCAAGTCCTATTGTTAAATTTTACATAATGATTTGTTTTTTCCGGGCAAGGTCATTAGTCCTGCGCCAGAGGCTCCCCGACGGGGAATCGAATCCCGGTCTCCCGCGTGACAGGCGGGTATACTAACCACTATACTATCGAAGAGCCCCAAAACCTATTATTTAAAAGGAATAAAAAAAATTGGAAAAACCCATCGAGCTAAAAGAAGACTATACTGAGAAATAAAATTATTTGATAGTCTTCGGCAGAATAGAAATAAGTGTTATGTGCCGATAGAAAATAGAGGATGACAGAGGCCGCCCTTTTGAGAAGTAGTTGAGTCTTCCCTGGCTCTCATCGATTTGGGAATGAACCAGTTGCGTAGGACAGGTGGAAGTGTTCTCACAGGCTTATGCTAACGATGAAGAATATTTCTTCAAAAGTGTTGAGAGAATTCCTTTTTGATTGCTCACACAAAAGGAGGAACTAAGTTTTTGCCGAAAAAAATATATTTTATTCAAAAAGTCACTGACTTATCAAACTGCCCTCGTATGGTAAGGTAGGGTAGTACGAAAGCGTCACTCTCACAGTACTACACCAGATATTTTCGTATTTTATTTTTAATATAATATTTATTTGTACTTTTTTACATACACGTGGCTCGAGTCGACTTATATGCTCGATGCACTCCGTTCCCGATTATCAGTACCTACAAACTAAACTCAGTCCCATATACCTCTGTTTATTCCAAGTATAACGTCTCTAAAGTTGTGGTAGTTCTCTGTCTGCGAAGCCGCTGCATGATGCCGTCGGGCCATGCGCTGATGAATTTCTATCTATTGTTTGAACTTAGCATTAGCATTGTTTTGCTGGTTGGCATCGTTGACTTGCTCAGCAACTATACTGCGCTCCTGAAATCGACTGCATTCGATAGGATTTGTACCGCGTTTTGTAAACATCCCTTGCAAGACGGGAAGTGCACGTCTTCCTTGTGCCGGAACCTGTGAAGATATTGGTCCAAAGCACACACGCTCTCAGACATTGGAGCATGTGAAAGTCTGTCTCATCGTGTGGTCTTCTTGTCCAGTCTCTGATATTCGGTATCAATTCGTGCGTTTATCTTTCTATGCCGGCTGTGTCTCATTTCTGTTGCCTTTGGGTAATGCTTCGTTGTCGGATAGCTGCTAGTTCCACTTTGAATACACTGGAGTCTCGTTTTTTCAGTTGGCACAGCTTATATATTTTCGCTACAGACCTCGCTCTTATTTCTATGGGCACTCGACCCGCAATTGTCGCGGCTGCTTCGGCGGAAGCCGTTCTGTAGGCCCCGTAGAATCTCAGGTTTCCTTTTCTTTGGACGGATTCCTAAACTTGGCGTATGGACTATAGGCAGTGCCTCTACCCCATGTAGGAGTTGCGTATAGGAGAGTCGATTTCAACATTCTGCCCGATCTTTTACGCCCGACCCAGACGATCATTCCGCCAACACATCGGACCTGTTTCTCACCTACCACTCAAACAAATACACAATTGAAGTTACTTCGCCCTTAAGCAGACCACTGTGTCGTATCAGCTAACTTAGCTGTAACCAACAGCAACGTTAACGAGAACACTTCGAAAAAAACGTTATGGTTCTACGAGAAAGCCAATTGGGAAGGTCTGAATGATTTTTGGGAGGTTAACTTGGTCGTTATTTCTCCTTAATAACGATATTGACTCTATAGCGGGCACATTGACGAACACGATTCTGCTTGGCGTGCGAACCTTTATTCCACACAGGGTAAAGAGAATAAAACGCAAGAGAAATATGAGGTTCGATTCCGGGTGCAGAGAACCCATTAAGGCTAAAAAGTTGAGCTTCCGGTTGTATAAATGAAACAATACTGAGAAAAACCGGAAAAGATTCAAGAGAGCTAGAAATGACTGCAGTGCACATATTCAAAGAGCGAAGTTCTTACATGACTAGAAACTTCTGGGCATTCGTGAAAAACAACCAAAACTCTGTCTGCTCATCCATTCCATTGCTTATAGTCGATGACAGAGCAGTCACCAGTGCAATAGAGAAGGTGAATCTACTTGTTACACATTTTGCAGCCAACTCAACTCTGTCTGATACCACATCAGTTCCATCTCAACTTGAGCATATGTGGCACACCATGAGCCAGATTTACTTCCGAACGCATACTGTTGCCCGCACACTCAAGGAGCTAAATGCAAACAAATCCACTGATCCTGGTGGCACTCCTCCAATTTCTTTGAAAAAATGTTCACCTTCACTCGCTAAACCACGGTGGAAACTCTTCCATTTGTCTTATTCTACTGACCGTTTCCCAACTAGATGGAAGTCAACGAACAGTCAGCCAATTCCCAAAAAAGGGTGACAAATCGTCCCCCTCTTATTGACTCATAGCACTAACCTTCTATTCTCTCGAAGGTAATGGAATCACTTTCACAACTTTCGCAACATCTGGAATCAAATGTCCGCCAATAAGGCTTTCGTAGCAACAGGTCCACAGGAGATTTGATGGCGTACCTTACCGAAAAGTGGGGCCATTCTATCTCCTACCTCGGCGAAAGCAAGGTAATCGCTGTGGATATTTCAAAAGCCTTCGACAGAGTTTGGCATCCAGACCTTTTGTCAAAATTGCATTCCTATGGAGTGGACAATTTCCTGATCCAATGGATAAGAGACTATCTTTCTGACCATTCAATTCAAGTGGTTCTTGATGATGTCAAATCTGTCTCCCATCAAATGAAGGCAGGTGTTCCCCAGGGTTCGGTACTTTCACCCACTCCCTTTCTGATCTTTATAAATGATCTGTTGTCAATTACTCAAAACGCAGTTCACTCGTTTTCAGATGATAGCACATTGAGTTTCTCATACTCGTATGAACATTCCCGACAAAACTCATTACCAATCAGCAGTTTATGCTTGATAGATTGAAATCAGACCTCAACAAGATATATCAATGGGTATTATCTAAACAAGTAAAATTCAATGTCTTAAAAACTTTCGAAATATCTGGAATCAAATTACCTCCTCAATGACCGCCAATACGGCGAAAGCAAGGTAGTCACATTGGATATTTCAAAAACGTTCAACCGAGTTTGGCATCCATCCGTCAAAATTTCATTCCTATGAAGTGGACAATTCATTGACCTGTTGGATAAGAGACCATCTCTCTGGTCGTTCATTCCAAGTGGTTTTCGATGGTGTCAAATTCGACTCCCATCAAATTAATGCAGGTGTTCCCCAGGGTTCCGTACACTCACCCAATCTCTTACTCATTTTTATAAACGATCTCTTGTCCATTACCCACAACCAAATTCATTAATTTGCTGCTGTTAGCATATTCATATGAACATTCCCGACCAATCTCTTCAAACCTTATTACCAATCAGCAGATTATGCTTAATACATTGAATTACGACCTGAACAAGAATTCCTTGAAAATTCATGCTGCCTCTTGTCGTCAAAGACGAATCCCTTAGTAAGTATACTGTCGATGAACGGCACTTGCATCGACGAAGCCAAGGAACTATCAATCTTCGGCACTCGAATTAATTCAACTCTTAATTGGAATGGCCACATATTTGAAGCTGCGATAAGTGCGACGAAATGTAAGGGGTTCCTTAAGAGATGCAAAAGATACTTCACTCCATCCAACCTGGCCACTATTTACAAAGCGTACATTCGTCCGTTATTCAAATTTCTTCGTTAGAACATAGTCGCAACGTATCATGCCTGTCTCTTTTCTACAGGTATTATCACAGTCGTTGCTCAGCTGGACTTGCTGAATGTGTTACACCCCTTCAGACATTTTCCCGCGATACCCGTCAATCAGAGAATGCGCATCAATTCACGTTGAAAGCCAACTTCAGACGCACAAATAAACATGGTCATTCTTTAGCGGAACCACACGAATGTAGAATGCTCTACCTGATCACATGTTTCCTCGTCGTTGTAATGTCCAGGTATTCACGACCAATATACATCGATACCTCTTTTTCTTATCCACTCCCTCTCTATCATCTCGCACTGTGCTTTCACATTTAAGGGTACTTCAAAATTCCCTTTTCGTCTGCGGGTTAGTGTAAAAAAAGATATTTTGCGCGATCTTTTAGGCTCTCCCATATTTGCCACCAGTCTCTCCAGTGCTGCGTGTGTTGTCACTGCCCCTTTTGCCGCGTTGCGTATGTGGTACTTAAATCTCATGTGGTGATCCAGTATGGCAGTAAGTTCGTTAATTACTCGACGTTTCTTTTACACGAAACCAAAAAAATTCGCAACGGTACGATACAATGTAAACCTCCAGGGAACTCGGTCTTAACACCACCGTAAATGAAATTGAACTTCCTCTTACAGATTCTCGATTTCGACTGACTTTCTCTCAATCGACACTCTCTCCACCAGGGAAGATCACACTCACACACACAGACGAGGAGGTTGCCGTCCGTGGGTCTGTGGCGGTTCCGCCAAATCCCACGGTTTACCTTCCTAAAAAACCCCCATAATCATCACCCAAGACGCTCAAGTCCTCGCCAATGCATTCGCATTCGGCACCTAAAAATGCTGCACGCATTTAAGAGATCAAATCTATGATCTTTAAGTTCCTGTAAAGAAAACTTACCTTCATGCATTCCCTTTGCATACCATTGCTCCTTAAGATTTCTTTATTAACTTACCAGGAATTTCCAATCAATTTCGGCATCTATGTCGCCAGTCAAATTCCCTTAGATGAATTCCTGTAAACAAAATAATTCGGATTGCATTCAATGTAACCGTCATTACAGGGACCATAAATATCGCGCCGTCTATTTTCTCAGCCGCGTCATATACCTTTTCATACACATTGCCTGGCAACCAATTGTCTTATCAATAAACAACCCAAGCAGCTGCATATAATTAGCGCAATAGACGCCGAAACCAAATTCTCTAGCATTTCCTAATGCAAATATGAACCCGGTTTCTACTGCAGCCAGAGATGCCATAAAATCCAATTTGCTTTAGCACCTTTTTCTCCTAACGTCGAAAATGGCGACGAGGCATCGTGTAAACAATGACCCGCATTACCAACGGCGCATTTGGTCATTTTTCCCTATTGTCTTTGCCGCCTGCCTGTTTCGTCGTTCCACTGCACGTGTGAATCACATCTATCTGAACGATCCCACACATACCACCATGACCTTTATTACGGGATCTGGTTTTCTTGTTCCCACAAGAGAGACTCTACGTTACACTTGTGGGAGATAAAACATATCCTTGGCAAGGATATATTCACACCCTTAAGAGAACAGTTTTTCTCTCTCTTCCTTTTTTCTTAGCGAAATCATCTCTGCATGAGATGACGATCGTTTAGTCGAATTTCATCCAGCGATCGAGACGGTCGCTCCGCCATCCACCGTTCCGGCGCCGGCACGGTTGTGGAACAAAAGTCGAGTGTGAGCCGAACGCGTATCGAGTCGTAATCGGTTAATATAACTTTGTTAGTTCTAAAACCTACTACCGGTATCTGAAAAACTATCCTTTTAATTAAACGCAGTAATCAGTGGGCAACGTTGCAATATAACAATAATTTAACATTTAAAAAAGAAAACAATAAACACCACTTATAATACTCCATTGAACTAAATTTTAGTGTTTCTTTTTATTCACTCCTGTGCCTAGAGTTTTCTCTTTTGCTTGGTGATCGTGTTTGTGATTGACTTTTGAATTCGGTGGCTCTCCAGTGTTTCATCCGTGAACAGTGTCTGAATTCGAGTTTTCGCCAGGTGGATCCTTATAGTGACGATGGCGGAAGGAAGTGAATCCGCGTCGTACGCCGACGCACCATACTTCCTCCCCACAGGTCCATCAGAATGTTCACACTTCTGTTGCGTTGCTTATGGTTTACATTAGGCGTTCTTGGGATCGCGTTTACTTTGCCCTATGGGAACAGCGTTTTCGTTTATTGCTGTTGCTCCGCAATGGCCTTTGTTTAGGCGAAGTGCATTGAGGCAGGGACAAAGGTTTTGTCGACGGATTGGTTTTCCGGCAATTCGCTTATCGCCGGAGATGTGATGTTTGTCGACATCTGGCGCAGGTGTGCCAACCGTTTTGTGTTTATCCAGTTGATGGATCGATACACAATCTCTATGCTGGGTTATGTCCTTCGATCGCCGTGCAGGCGTAGGAAAATTGTTCGGAACTTGTGGCCCACGTATCTGTGGATACGTGGGGTTGTTGGCACCAGTATGAACATCACCTTCTGGTCAGGTGAGAAGGTGGACCTTGTAGACATGTGTCTGTGGGCACGTGAAGTTCGGACATAGGTGACTATGTTCCTTGGTGGAACGAAGACATCTCAGCCTATGGTGATTTATGCGGTTCGTGGAACCTCCACACGAGGGTTCTCCACTTCGTTCCGCATACTGTTCCAGTCTCAATAGGATGCCGGTGTCCACTGCCTTCCTAGCTGTGCTCAGCGGGTGTGACATGAGATGGTATGGCTCTTGGGGTGGTTTATTACCCTTTGGTATTAGGACTGGCCTCTGTTTGTTCTAGAACTTTCGGAAAACTCCTCTTAAGCACTTAGTGTATATTGTACTAAATATTTCTGGCTTGATCAGCATGATCTTTTTTAGTGCTCGGCTTGCACAGCTTGCTGATCCGCTAAAAAATTTCGAGCATGGTAATTTTCTTCACTCGGCTATATACTAGTCACTGTGGTGTTCATCAATTCCGGACTTTTGGATGGACTATTTTGATATGCCTTAAGGTGACGCATGACCAGCCTATAGACATAACCCTAAGCGTTGTTTTGGACTTCCTCTGTTAGTTTCTTGAAAGTTTGAGTATTACTCCTTTTTATGGCTTTCTTCAGGTGCCTTTTAGCTTCCCTAATTTTGTTGGAAAGCGTTTCGTACTCCCACCCTTCTATCTTATGCAATGTTTTTCGCTAGAATTTAAGTAGTATTATTCTGTAAACGTTGGTTGGACAAGTGCCAGGGCACACACCCATCGGATTTTCCATCAGTTATGCTGCTTGCTCTTCACCTGCACTTTTAGATTCTCCGTCATAAAGTCAGGCCATGCTCAAACATAGTGACGCATTTGTGTTTCTTGGGGTCGATTGTGCTTCTTTATTTCTTAGAATACGATTGCGAAGCGGTGGTTGTGTGTGCACATATTCGACACATTCTACTCCAAGCTGTACAGGGGGACATGCGGGCAAAATGGGAGGTCAATTGTTGATGAGCCCCTTTCCTTGGTAAATGTGACTTTATTGCCTGTCTTTAGTAGAACCAGGTCTAGAGCCGCGAAAGTATCCAAAAAAACGTTTCCCCATTAATTCGCCGTGGGGATTCAACTTTTCAGTCTGGGGTTGTCTATATTTAATTCAAAATAAATTATTTTGAACGCAATTCTTTATAAATGTGAAAAAAACAATTAATGATTAACACTTTTTTAAAAGAAGCACATTTCCTCTTCACTATCGAAAATAACAAACATTTATGTCCAAGTTAGGACAAGACCCTCTAATAGTTGTCATTAAAGTAAATGGACTCGATAAAGTAGTAGAACGCATATAAGACTACTACTTCTACAAAGGCGGCTGGCAGAGACAATGCTTGACAAAGAATTGTGAAAATCACTACGCTACCGTGGTTTAATTAAACTTTAATTATTAACAATATTAATTAATAACGACATAATTTATTAATGTACTATACTATCAATTACATATAAAATCTTTATGCCATTCATAATAGAACAAATCAACTTACACTATCGCGAAATATAAAGAAAACAGAAGTGTCCATCGCCAATAGATAAACGGAATTCCCACGAAAACAAAATCAAAAGTAATTCATGAAAGAGAAATCACGTTATTTGAAGGCGAAAACTAGCAACCCTCAAAACCTCTTTCGATTTCTTCAAACGCATACAAAAAGTCTTCTAAGAAAGTTCTACGAAATACAGGGGAAGCGGACACAAAAAAAAACAAACACAAATAGATTCAAATAAAAATACCAACAAGCTTGACATTGAACTTGAGACGCCATTTTTGTGTGTCACTATAATAATTCATCCGATAGATACATACGTTCGCCGAAAATGGATCCAGGAAAACTTTGCTTAGGCACAACACAGTTGAAGAGGGAAAGTGTGAGAGACCAAGGAAAACACTCGAATTTGTTTGAGAGGACCAATGCGAAGAGAGAGAGAGAGAGAATTAGACAATAAATGAGATAGTGGAGAGTATGAGTGCACGAATTTAAGAGAACTAACACTTGAGGCACTGGGTTACTTAAAAGGGTTAACTAAAGTCAAACGGGTTGAGATGTGAATTCAGTTTCAAATTGAATATATATCCTTTTTGTTATTTTGTGTCTTCCCCTAATTACATCCACCAAAAGTACGCTAAAAAATGGTAAATGGGACTCGGAGTAATACAATTTAGGGGTTTCATTAAAACATACACTACGAAATTCTACAATAGCACTTGGAATTGCACGTTTTTCAATTATTTTAGTAGTTATTGGGATTGTAGGATTAATATATGGAAACAAACATTTAACTTAGGAACACACTATTAAATTTCACTAAGGCACTGAATTGATTTCAGTAGTTTATGGGTTTCCCAATAGGGACTTGACAATTTTTTTTCGGTAGTAAATTTTTTATAATTTGCAGACCTTGTTCGTTCGTGTACTTAACCATGATGAAAATGTTGAGTTTACTGAATAAATTGACAGTGCCAGTTCGATGATTAGTGAAAGAGTGCGTTCACAAATTAAATTCAAAGTTGTCAAGTCCCTACTGGAAAATTATTATTTTATTATTTATTGGCCTGAAGGAACCCGGAAGTTCATGACCTCAGCGATTCGGCTCCGCCATTGTTCCCTGTCCTGTGCGCTCTCCTTCCACGTTCAACCATCCGATCCGATCTCCTCGAGGTCCAGTCTAACATTGTCCTCCCATCTCCGTCGCGGCCGTCCTGTCGGTCTCTTTCCCGCTAGTTTACCGTCAAGAATTCTATGCACGGTCTTATCATTGCCCATTCGCGCTACATGTCCGGCCCATCTTAATCTTCGCAACTTGATTACTCTCACTATTGTAGGTTTGCGGTATAGCTCCTCCAATTGGTGGTTGTGGAGTTTCCTCCATTGTCCTGACTCCTCGTCAAATTTACCGCCAAAGATACCCCTTAAAACTTTATTCTCGAATACGCGGAATTTGTTTTCTTCCCGATTTGTGAGAGCCCATGTTTCGAATCCGTATAGAACAATCGGCATGATTATGGTTCTATAGACACGGAGCTTTATATTACGTGATAGCAGTTTGGATTTCAACAGTTTACTGGCTGCATACCAACTAGCGTTACCGGAGTGTAGTCTTTTGTTAATTTCCTTCGACATTTCGTGACTGGCCGTCAGTATTGTTCCTAGATATTTAAATTCTTTGACATTTTCAAATATCTTGCCCCTGACGTTTATATGTGTTCTCTGAGGTCCACCTGCTCTCGCCGTAATCATGTATTTTGTTTTGTCTTCATTTATTTCTAGGCCCGCCTCTTCTGCTGCTTGCATGATGATTTCACAGGTTTTACTTACAGTTTCGTGATTATCGCCCAGAACGGCGATGTCATCCGCATACGCGAGCACTTGTGTGACCCCGTTCAGGGATGATCCGGCCGTGTTGTCGTCTGGTACCTTTCTGATAACATACTCGAGGACAAGGTTAAAAAGGCATCGTGAGAGGCCAACCCCCTGTTTTAGTCCGTCCCGGATTTCGAATGGTTCTGAGAGGTGGTTTTCTATTCTAACTCGCCCTTTGTTTTCGTTCATGCAAATTTGAATGAGGGTGGCATATTTTTTCGGGATCCCCAGCTCAACCACAATATGGTAGAGTCTTTGCCTTGCGACTGAGTCGAAGGCTTTTTTGAAGTCAACGAACAGTTGGTGAACCGTCTCTCCGTACCCCCACTTCTTTTCCAGCAGTTGCCTTATTGTGAACATCTGGTCGCTCGTTGACCGGTTCCGACGGAATCCGCATTGGTAGTCGCCCAATATTTCTTCTGCGTACGGTGTGATTCTTGTCAGTATGACATTTGTTAATATTTTGTATGTGGTTGGGAGCAATGATATTCCTCTGTAATTTTCGCAGTCAGATCTGTCGCCTTTTTTGAAAATGGGGATGACTATTGAAGTTTTCCATTCTTCCGGAATGACTTCCTTGTCCCATATTGTTTTAACCAGGTGGTGGATCTTTCGAGCGGTTGCCTCTCCTCCATGTTTCACAAGCTCTGCCGGTATGCAATCGACTCCGGGAGCATTGTTCTTTTTTAGTCGATTTATCGCGTCTACAACTTCGTCGAAAGAGGGCTCTGGGATCTGGGACTCCGCTGTATGTACGTCTAGTGCGTTTATTTGTGGTTGATGGGTGCGCACATTGAGCAGGTTTTCAAAGTACTGCTTCCATCTTGTCACGATATTTTTTGTTTCTGTCACCAGACAACCGTTTGTGTCTCGGATTATTTTGGCTCTCTCTCGGTAGCCATTTCTAATTGAATTTATGCCGGCATACATACCTCTTTGGCGCAAGACTAATGACCTTGCCCGGAAAAAATAAATCATTATGGAAAATTTAACAACATGACTTGCTAAATAAGGCCAAGACCGGTTCCCGGTTGTAGTGCGGATGATGATGATACATACCTCTGCTGTTCTTTGTTCTGGCATTTTCTATGATTTTTTTGATCCGAGTCTTCTCCCATTCGCGTTTTTTGCGTTTGAAAAGTCTGGTTGTCTCTTTCCGGATTGTCGCGTATCTTACTGCGTTGACTTCATCATATGCTTCTAAGTGGATCATTCTGAGGCGTTTACGTTCTTCGATCTTTGCCCTGCACTCATCGTCAAACCAAGGTTTGGACTTAGTTGTTTTCTTAAATTCTAATACCTCTTGGGCTGTTTGTTTGATTGTGTCTCTAATCGATGTCCATTTAGTGTCCATACTATTGACTTCCTCTTCCTCACTACTGTCATTCTCTAGGATGCTAAATCTTTTCGTTAGTTCGTCTTGATATTCAGCCCTTTTGCGTAGGTCTTTTAGCTTATCAATCTCGAACTTTTTGCTCGTCTCCCGTGACTGTCCATGTGGGTTTGCTGTGAGCCGACTTCTGATTTTGCCCATCACTAGAAGGTGATCGGAGTCGCAATCTGCTCCTCTATATGATCTTACGTCAAGGATATTCGAGTGGTGTCTTTTGTCTATGAGGAAGTGGTCTATTTGGTTACGCGTTACGCCGTCGGGTGATATCCATGTGGCTTTATGGATTTGCTTGTGCTTGAACATCGTGTTTTTCACTACCAGATCTTTTGACGCCGCGAGCGTGATAATTCGAATTCCATTATCATTTGAAACGTCATGTAGGCTTTCTTTACCTATTGTTGGTTGGAAGATATCTTCCTTTCCAATTTTCGCATTGAGCTCGCCGAGGAGGATTTTAACATCGAATGATGAGATCCCATCAAATACTTCCTCTAGGGTCTCGTAGAATGTGTTCTTCGTTTCTTCGTCGGTAGATTCTGTTGGGGCGTGTACGTTTATAAATACATAATTGTACCATGGGCCCTGTATTTTTAACACCGACATTCGGTCATTAATAAACTGCACATCTTTTACATGGGGCGTAATCTTCTTGCTTATGATGAAGCCAGTTCCGAGGTTATGTGTATCGGTACCTTCACACGCCAGTGTAAACCCATTGGTTTCGATTACTTGATGAGGGAGTCGAACTTCCTGAAGCGCGACGATGTCCATTTTATATTGTTTGGCGTTTTCTATGACCGTCTGTATCGCGCCTGGTTTATATAACGTTCGAACATTCCACGTGCCGACGCGTATATCCCGCTTTTTCCGTTTTTCCCTACGTCTTCTTTTTGCCAAGTCGGTGTTTTCTTGATGATTTTTTCCTTATGGTAGTGTCGGCTCATCACACCTACGCCGACCGGGTTTTTCGTGGGATTGTTTTTTGTATATTGATTATTCATTTTTGATCCCACGAGTCTTGGGGTTTCAGATAGTCCGCCACATCAGAGCCCCGTTTTGATATGGTAAGGTCTGCTTACTGCTCTGATTCGACCCGGTGTCAGAGAGGCGCCGTTATGATACAGCCGGTATACCCCTGGCTGCAAACCATCCAATGGGCACGGTGACGCGTAACACCCTGGATTAGCGGTGGTAGATCTTTGTGTGTTACTCCTCGCTAGCCTGTCTGACATGGGTGGCCCTACTGGAAGCATATGCTTCCGTCAGCATAGCCTAAGTCATTCATTGTAGTTTAAGCCCCCGCACCACGTCAAGGTTTCTACCAAGCGGGGACCCTATTGGAAAACCCGATATTTATTTGTTTTCATTTTTAGTATATTTTCCGATATTTTCCAATTAACCGTTTCTTCCGAAAAACTGACTAAAGTCTGAGCAATAAATTCGGAGCCGACGAACCGTTGGTTGGCTTTGCTTACCCTTTTCCTGTACCACTCTGTTTCATGTTATCTCATGAATACTTGGAGTGATTAACACGTTCACGCCATCGTGAACAGTTCGACCAGACACCGTGGACCACCAAAAATGTAATTCGTATAGTAACTAGAAACTATTTCAATATACGAGAGTAGGTCAATAAGTCCTTAAAAACGCCTACAATAGCCCTTGTAACATCGTTAATGGACTGTTTTTTATTAAGCCTGTGGTACCTTCTGAGATAAAGAATTCCAGAGGTAAACTAGTTCACCATTCGGATCTCCGGGGGGGCTATGTCGGGGGGAACATTGTGGGGGCGGAGGTATTTGTGCCGGCGTACGGAACGGGGTTCACTTCTTATCTGACTCCTCGAAGTATAGCGTGTGTACGCCTACGAAGTTTGAATCTGACTCCTCGATGCAACTCACATCCATCAGATTAAATGGCCGCGAATTGCATCGACAGGGGAGGAGCAACGGATCCACTTGACTGTGTAGGGTCGGTTCGATGCGCTGCGATGAAGACGATGATCGGCGGACACCTAATTAAACGATCGCACGATCATCGGGGGCTGCGGCGATGTACCCATACATCGTTGATGATGTATGCCAGGGATCGAAATAGATTTTTGTTTCAAAGTAAACAAAAACGCTATTTCACAGGTCAAATGGTGGCACGCATGATGTACATGATGTGCCTATGTTACAAAGGGGTCGTCATTGTATTTGCCTAAGATTCCTTGGAAATACCGATGTAGGCGATATCTAATCTAGCCGTATGGCTCTGGTGCACAAGGAGCAAAATTATTTTGTTGACATAAGTCAGCAGAAACCTCGTCGACGACGGCAAAGGGTCAGGGTGGATGGCTATATGTTTGGATTAATTTGCGGGTAAGTAAAACGAACACAGTGATATACTGTATGTTTAATTTAGTTTTCAGGCGGGTCATCATAGGCATGGCATGGGTAAGATTGCCTAAACAATGATCATATCCATGCCCAAATTCCATGGTCGGTTGATAGCCGATAACCCGGAATTGTCGCAACCATCGCGGACCTAAGGATATAGGCGCGATATACAATTGTAAACTGTGGAAAGAATATCGGCTACAGCTGTGTCAACAGATACACTGGCCAGCGTGTATTTGTCGACTGTAATTGCTGACAAGCTGAGCCGATAGGGGGTATTGAATGGTTCAAGTATCATGAGCCAGAACAATTCGCCAATATGCATGCAAGGTTGCTTTCTGGTGGGAGATGCTGCAGGGGAGCTCACGCTGCCCCTAATTGCAGGTAAGTACCATGGCTTTGTATGAGAAGAGGAAGGTGGTAAATTTAAAGAGGATGGGTGGCTCTTTGGGAATGGATTAAAGAACCGCCACAGAACTTAATTGTTTATTGTCCTATGGCAATTAATGCCTTATTGAGCGAATGTCTTATTGAGCAAAGGTCTTGTATGTAATTTACTCGCACAATGTTCACATTTAGTTTCGTTTATCTAACTGATTTATAATCTTTTACACGGGGTTTTGATCGTTCACAGTATGATAGCACACAGCGTTCACATTCAGTTTTACTTATATAGCCGCTTTATAATCTTATGCACGTGGTTGGTGTTGGCACGACACTGGGCGGGATTCCCAACATCGACCGAACGTTTGTTAATCTAACTTGCACGTTTCCAAGGACTATACTCACTCAAAATCGTATAACTCCGACTCGTTATCGCTGAACCCGTGCGCGCACTTCGGTGGTTTGAACTCGACTGGGGGTATGCGTGCTCCGCAGCGTACCAAACTCGACTGACTAAAAGGGGGCAAGAACCCAATCACTTCACATGACTTAACGTCACCCACGTTTGACGTCTTTTGACTCCGCTCAACTCCATTATTCGACTCCTCCTTTTCGACGTTTTTCGGCTACACGCCATCCACACTCAACTCCACTTGACTCCCCGGGACACTTTCAACCTTTTCGACTCCCTCGACATCGCCCAACATTATGCGACCCTTTTTAGACTCCATTTCTACAGTCTTCCCAAGATATTGGCGCATAAGCCATCACACACACCCGACTTCACCTTAGACTCCATACAACTGTTTCGGCATTTTTCACCCCACCGACCCCATTGGCATCATTTTCAACCCTTTTGACATCACTCGGCTCCTTAAGTAATAACAGCTACTTCGCGTAGCATATAATCTATAGGACGCCCGGTTTTGTCTCGCGTGACACACCCTCACCCTTTTCTGTCAAGAGTTATCACGCGACACCGTTCATCAATGCTCGACCTTTCTACCCGATTTCAGCAAGCCAGCTCCCCCGTTACCACAGCTACTACGCGTAGCAACACCCGACAGGACACCTGGTTTTGCCTCTTTATTTAAACGTCAGGACCTTCGTCCTTAGATCTTTTAACGTCTCCCAAATGTCTCAGCAACACTGATCCACAAATCAAACCGATACCACCGGACGGAGGCAATATACCTGGTTCCCCAACCTTTAGCCACCATGGCTCCCCTTTAGCGGCAACTAAAGGCTATACACGCCCCTCTATGCCGCCTCAAATACCTAGGTGCATAATACTTCGAAGCGCACATCTAATAACCCTAGAGCGCCCTGGGGTTGGACACAATCAACCACCCACCAGGAGCCCCCTAACCAAAGCCCCCTATTTTTTTTAACAAGCGCGACGGCCGGCACCTCACAGCAAGTTTCCATTCGGTCGAGGTCGCAGCTACCGCTACATTGGCACCAATGTACCGGTCCTCCCTCGATAAGTAAAACGTGCAATTGAGGGCCCGCCCTCCTCTACCAGTCCCAGCGCAAACAAATCGCCATACAAACGTATGGACAAAAGACAACGGCCCTGGACTTGGTCCCTTTCCATCCCGCACACGGCAACCCGTCACTGCGGATGGGAATTACCCTGGGATAAGTTCCCCTCCATCTCGCACACGCCATTTCGTCACTGCGGATGTGAGCGGATTTCCGATGGGTTCCGACCTATTCGGACGATAAGCCTGTTGGTCCATGAGACCCATAACAGGCCTATGGACCACGCCGCACACCTTTGCCCTTGATGGGCATCTGAACTGTGTCCATCTTATCGATAAAGGCCCAAACAATAACCAGGAACTGGTCGCCACGACAGTCCCTTAACATTACCACAGCGCATTCCGAAGCAAGATCCCTATCATCACAGCACCCACCATCGAGCATCCCTTAGCCCCTACCTTTTTTTCGTGACTACGTCACTGTGGTGGCGGGGGGGGGGGCTAGAACCAGTCCGCCAGAACCCACGACTCGCCTTCCTGAAAAAAACCCCCATAACCACAACCCAGTCTGCAACAGCTTTCGCTAATGCAATTCGCATTAGCACCTTAAATGCTTCACGCATCAAATAGATCCAATTATTATAACCCAAAAGTACCTGCAAAAGAACTCTTACCTTTTCAAGCATTCCTTCAGTTCACATATCATGTAACCATTCCAGCCAGGAATAATTATCATTGTGTCGCCTATTCCCAGTTTTATTCATCTGTACAATAAATTTCTTTATGTATACATTGGCTGGCGTCCTTTTCTCCCAGCAATAAAATTCCCCGACTCGCACAATGTGCAAACCAAAGCAAATACGCATCTCGCGTCTTAAACCTATTAGCACCATGTGCATCGGCATTGCGGCTATCGTAACAGCTGCAATGCATACCATAGACAATTCATATCGTTTAGGTATCAGAACCACATTTTCTATTTAATGAGCGGCTGCTATTTATCTAGCCGACCCTCATTACCGAACTATGCATTAGGTCATATTTACCTTGTCCTTTGATTCGCCGAATCTTGTCCCTTACGAACGAGATGCATAAACAAATACAAAGCCATTAGCATCCGACGAAACGCGATTCGTTGTTTCAACAAACACACATCTCTTGGATGCCCATTATGCCCCGTCCTTGAGTTTCAGGTTTATTCCTATGGCCTTGTGTATGAAAAATAAACCAATGTGATCTTCACTCACACATACACAGTCATTGCCAAGTCTGTCTTCCTTGTTTCCACCACAGAGAAACATTTTTTTCTTCTTGGGCAAACTCACCTCAAAACGAAAAATATCGTGGAGTCGAATTTCATCCAGCGATCGAGACGGTCGCTCGGTCATCCACCGTGCCGGCGCCGGTACGGTGTGAAACAAAAGTCGGAGAGTTAGAGTCGAGCGCGTCTAAAATAAAAAAGTAATTTTTCTCGTGCCCCCCAGTATAAGGCAGTTTTAAGTTAAATAATTGTGAACCAGTTGCAACAGTTAAATTAAATAATATAACTTTTAGACAGACAACCAAACCGCGTTACATTTTATTTGTTTCCTGAGTGTTTATGTGTGCTTCCGTTTTCTCGACGAACAGTTTAGTTTACGGCGACGAAATGGACGACAATAATCAGATGTTGGCGGAGGAAGGGAACGGAGTACCCATGCAGGTACATACTTCCTCCCCACAGGCTTACAACGACACAGTGACCAATAAACTTCATGAGTGGCCAACTGGTTTGGGTCCCTTCTGGTCAATGGCAAAGGCTGTCAGCAGTAACTTCGCTTCCTCCTCTTTTCCTCCGTTAGTGACGGTGTTGTGTATAATTTTACACAATTTATGATGATATATTGGTCATATATTTAAATATATTTAAGGTTAAGTAAAGGGAACTGACTTGATCGACCGTGAAGCGGTCGGTGTAGCTGCTGTGGTCTCTGCTGATGCAGGTTGCAGGGGGTGTTGATCTTTGTGCTCTCCAATTCAGCTTGTTGTTGGTTGATTGTTGTGTTTTTGATTGGGGTATCGTTGGTGCATTCCGCCTTAATTGAAAGTTATTCCCTATCGAAGTTTAACGGCGAATCGTTCTCGCGCTTTCTTGATTTGAATGTTATTTAATTGCTTGAAGCGGTAGGTTGTGAACTGTTCAATAGTTCAATTTTCAATTCAATTCAATTTCTATTAGGTAGATAATTACATTTATGGTATATTTTACAACTAGTATTTGAGAGTTTTAGGACAGCAATTCCTTTACAACTATAATCTTAAATCTATATAATGACAAGTTAAATAGTTTAACGCCGAATGAATGACTTTTTTTTTGCCGTTGGCGTTTATTATATTATTCGGCGCCAACGCCTTTATGTTTTATTTTCCTGCCAAGTAGAATTTGCATAAAGTAGTTTTGTTACTTACCTACCTTGCGTCCAGGCCCCCTTAACATCCACTAATCCCCTTTCGTTGGTTTCCCCTCTCTACTTCTAAACGGAGAACAACTCGCCAAGTAGCAATGTAAATATTTCATTCGACGTTTATTTTTTATTCGGCGCCTACGCCGGTTTTTATTTTTTTTCTCTACCAAGTAGAATTTGCACAAAGTAGTTTATGCAAATTAGCTACTTGGCGAATTGTTCTCCGTTTAGAGGTAGAGGGGGGGAACCAACGAAAGGGGATTAGTGGATGTTAAGGGGGCCTGGACGCAAGGTAGGTCCGTAACAGTTTATGCAAATTAGCTACTTGACAATTTTTCTTCCATTTACAGGCAGAGAGGGGAAATTTGCGGGAACTAGTGGGTGTTGGGCGAGAATATGAACGCGAGGTCCGTAACAACAGGCAGCAGCACGTTGGTCACAAATTCAAAAGATAAAGCGAATGTGTTCGTGAATTTATTTTCCGCGAATTCAAACCTCGAAGCCGGTCTTTTGGAGCCACCTGTGATCGCGCCGGTGCCGTCTTCGATGTGGGATGTGAGGTTCCGCCCGCGTACTATTCAACACATTCTACGTAGACTGGACTGTAGGAAGGCGACCGGGCCGGACGGAATTCCAGCAATAGTCCTTAAGAACTGTGCTCCAGAGCATGTAGCTCTTGGTAGAGTCTTTCGCTTGTCTTATGCACGAGGGACCTTTCCTACCTGTTGGGAAGTCGCTCGAGTTGAACTTATCCCAAAGAAGGAAAAAAGTGTCTCCCACAAAATTACTGGCCGATACCATTACTGTCTCTGTTACCTAAGGTGATGGAAAAGGTGATCAATACTTAATTAAGTATTTGGAGTGCAACGGACTTCTGAATGATCGTCAATACGGATTCCATGGCAGGCAGTCCACGGGAGATCATTTGATCCTTATAACCGATATATGGACATCTGCGATTGAGCGGCCTGGTGAGTCAATGGCGGTCGCATTGGATATCTCCAAGACTTTTGACCGCGTCTGGCACGGACCATTGCTGAGCGAACTTCGTTCATACTGACTTTCCCAGTAGCTTTGCGACTGGACGAAGAGATTGCACGAAAATCGATCGATCCGAGTTGTTGTGAACGGCGAGTCTCCGGATCTGTATCCTGTTAATTCCGGGGTGCGTCAAGGTTCTATTTTGGCTCCAACCTTGTATTGCTTCACATAAATGATTTGTTGGAATCAACGAATAACAAGGTGTTCAGTTTCGCGGATGATAGTACGCTTGTTTCCTCTTTTTCGAGTGATCGACCGATACGTGTATTAACGTCGCACGAGCTGAGATGTGGTCAGATCGACTCTCTGAATCGGGATCTGGATAAAGACCTGTAGTGGGGAAAGGCCAATCTCGTCCACTTCAATGCAACGAAGACACAGTATACAACATCTACAACAGTAGAGGCCAGGCACTACTTGAAGCCTTCGCAGTCCTAGATGTGGTGCTACTTAATGATGGTATCGATGACACCTTCATAAACGAGAGAGGCCGTTCCAAAATCTACATCACATTTGCCAGCTCCATGTTGGCAAGAAGTATGGAGTGGCAAGTTTTGGACACCTACACCCATAGTAACCACCAAGCCGTGATGTACGAAATATTGCCGCATAGGGGATTCATCACCGGCAAATTGGCGAAGAAAGCCCAAAAAAATGGGTGGAAAGAGAAGGATCTCGATGCGGAACTGCTCGATTGTAAACTGGGAGACCAAATCGCACAGTTTGAGGCAGAGGTCGGTGCGAACAGGCAGGCTGGAAAAGTCATGAAGTGGCTAACTACCGCATGTGATGCT
This sequence comes from Microdon myrmicae, assembly GCA_963931805.1. NCBI lineage: Eukaryota > Metazoa > Arthropoda > Insecta > Diptera > Syrphidae > Microdon > Microdon myrmicae. The sequence continues at coordinate 237,538,199 of OZ007497.1, read as the reverse complement.
TCTATGCCACGAAAAAGACAACCAGCAGGGACTATCAAACCAGTGTATTGGTGGAACTCAGAAATCGCCCATGTGCGTTCGGAGTGCAACAGGTTAACACGCTTGCAACAAAGAGCAAGAAACCGTAACACCTACCCACAGTTGCATGCGGAATTCGTCAACAAACGGAAAGAGTTGAGGAATGTGATCCGCAAAAGTAAATATGGCGCGTTCTGCTCCCTAAGGGATGAATTAAATAACAACCCATGGGGCAGTGCTTACAGGATAGTCATGAAAAGACTACAGAGTAACAGTAGCCAAATGCAAAAAAGGAACAGTGACATGGCCAGAATCGTTGCTGTCCTTTTCCCGCAGCGTGATGAGGTATTGAGAGTGCAAGAGCAGTGAAGGATCACTGAAGGAGAGATACCTCCCGTGACCACCGAGGAGGTACTCTTGGCTGCAAGGGTTATCAAAAAAAACAAGACCCCGGGACTGGATGGTATCCCTCACGCTGTAGTGAAGACTGCTCTAACAAAAAAGCCGGAAGTCTTCAGCAGTCTCTTCACAACCTGCTTTCAAACAGGACAATTTCCTAAACGATGGAAAAAAAAACGGCGGCTTGTGCTTATACCAAAAGGTGTCAAGAATCCAGAAGAGCTGTCGTCTTATCGCCCGTTGTGCATGCTGGACACAACAGGAAAACTGCTTGAGCGAGTAATTGCCACTCGTCTGGAAGAATTCACTGAGGGAACACCGGGGCTCTCTGAATCGCAGTATGGGTTCCGGAAAGGTAGATCAACCGGAAAAGCACTATCTGTGGTGTGCAACATCGCTCGCAATGTAATTGCTGGAACACGATGGCTAGGTGGTATCAAAAAATATTGCGCGGTGATGACGCTTGATGTTAAAAATGCGTTTAACTCGGTGAATTGGAATCGGATTCTAGAAGCGTTGGGCGATCTACAAGTCTCCCCCTACTAGGTGCGTATATTAGCAAACTATTTATCGGATAGAATACTGCTCTATGACACAGATGAGGGACCACAGAAATATAAAATAACAGCGGGTGTACCTCAGGGATTTGTATTAGGTCCGCTGTTATGGAATATCATGTATGATGGTGTGCTCAGAGTCAATGTACCAGAAGGGGTTAGAATCATTGGGTACGCTGATGATTTGGCAATAGTAGCCGTCGCTAAACATCTAGATGACCTGGAGAATATTTGCTCCCAAGCAATCCAGAGCATTAAATGCTGGCTAGATATGGCCGGACTGAAACTAGCTGGACATAAGACGGAGGCAGTTTTAATAAGCAGCCGCAAGAAAGTTGAACACCTTGATTTGGAAATAGAAACAAATAATCAGATCCAGTCCCTATATTAAATATCTTGGAGTTATACTCGACAAGAGGTTGAGCTTCAAGGAACACCTGAGGGAAAAAAAAACAGTATACAACAACCACAAAGAAAAGTAGATCATCGGTCCCACAGCTGATGATGAATGGCTAGGCCATCGAATCTAGAGAAGGGTTGAATTTGCTCGCCGTCACGATCTGTGGGAATGTATCATGGCATAAACACGTGTCGAACCTCGCCAGATCCGCCTCAGAAAAACGGAGTTATCTTTTTAGAGCCAAGAAACATTTAACTGCGGGTCTACTTCTTCTCCTTTATACCAGGTGTACCGGTATGAAGTGAGCGATACCACGCCAATAAAACCGGTCGTCTTTTGACGCAAACCATTCGGAGACCCAATTTTCGACTTCTTCGTAGGAATTTAAATGCTGATCAGCCAATGCGTGTCTCATCGATGAAAACAAATGCTAGTCGGAAGGAGCCAAGTCTGGTGAATACGGCGGGTAGGGTAACACTTATCAGCCGAGAGCCTTTATTGTTTCTTTGACGGGTTTTGCTGTATGGCTCGGAGCATTATCATGCAACAAAATTACCTTTCCGTGTCTTGTGGCTCATTCTGGTCGTTTTTCGATCAATACATGGTTCAAATTGATTATTTGTTGTCGGTAGCGTTGTGCATCAACAGTTTCGCCAGGTTTTAGAAGTTCATCATACACCACCCCCTTTTGGTCCCACCAAACACAGCATTGTCTTTTTTCCGAACCGATCAGGCTTTGCAGTCGATGTTGACGCTTCTCCTGGATGTACCCATGATTTTTGCGTTTAGGATTTTTAAAATAAATCCATTTTTCATCACCAGTCACAATTCGATGCAATACTGACTTCCTTTCGTGCCGTAGAAGCAACGTTTCACTTGTGGTGTTTCGCTTTTCCATCTGCCTGTCATTCAATTCATGTGACACCCAGTTTCCACACTGTTGAATCTTTCCCATAGCTTTTAAACGGTCAGAAATTGTTTGTTGTGCAACATTTAACATTTGTGCCATTTGTCTTTGATCAAAAGTGTCATCTTGATCCAATATTGCTTGCAATTCGGCGTCTTCCTACTTTTTTATGATCTTCCACGTTCTTCATTTCTCACATCGAAATCATTATCTCTGAACCGCTTAAACCATATTTTGCATGTTGCTTCCGATAGAGCATGATCACCATAAACCTCGACAAGCATTCGATGCGACTCTGCAGCACTTTTCTTCAAATGAAAACAAAAAATTAATACTTTCCGCAAATCATCATTTTCTGGTACAAAATTCGACATTTTTAACAGGATTAAAAAAAACGATGTTTATACAATGACTTGATGCATACTAAATATGTTTGACAGATGTCATAGCAATCAAATAAAAAATATATAAGGGCTCGTTCACAACAAACGTTCCCTATCGATACATTTGTATCTTGACGCTCACTTCAGACCGGTATACCTGGTAAATCCCAAATTAGACCCGTGCTCGAATATTGCTCTCATGTTTGAGGCTCTGCCCCTAAACATACTCTCGACCTACTTGAGAGCATACAGAGACGAGCGATCCGTTTGATCGGGGACACGGCGCTGACGTCGGGGCTACAGTCGCTATCATTTGCTCTCAGTCGCAACCCAGACGAGTTTCTGCGCAGATTAGTAACAATATATGAAACATGGATATACCGCTACACTCCCGAGACGAAAGAACAGTAAAAACTGTTGATTGTTAAAGGCGAACGGACTCCAAAGAAGACAAATACGGTGAAATCAGCTGGAAGGGTTATGGCTACATGGCTCCTGTGTTTTAGGATGCCCGTGGTATTATATTCATTAACTATTTATGCGTCATTATTAGGTCAGATAAATGAGAAAATAAAAGAAAATGTCCCAATTTTCTAAAGACATTGATCTGCCCTCGTATTTGATCATGTGAATAATTGAAATATAACATATTCTGACACATATGGCATTCAGTACTAGAATATTCTATAAAGTCCAAAACACAGTACTAGAATATTGTAGCGAGCTTAGGGTTCGCTGGATTAATTATTTTGAATAAATAAGAGCCGTTAAATCGATTCTGAATTAATGTGACACTTTATTAGTCCGTTAATAACAACCGTTACTTTTTACCGTACACATAACGATTTCTTCGCTTATCGCTTCCGTAATTATCGCGTATTTTACTGCTTACTCCTTACTCATTACTTATTACTTCCGCACTTATGGCTTGCTTCACTGTCTTACTTATAACTCTCCTCCCGATCTGCGTGCGACGTATTTATACCGTTTTTCCTCATTCTGATTTGGTGTATCGTTTCCGTCCGTTCCATAGTCTTGAATGTTCTCTTCCAGTTTTCCAGTACTTCCTAAAATAATCTAGTACTTTGTTTCGGACTTTCTCGAAGATTCCAGTACTGATTGTTATATGCGTCACTTTTTTTTTTTTTTTTACATTTCTGTATTTATTGACCATAAATAATTTTTACAATAAGCAATACAGATAACTTATGATACCTTAGTTATAATTGTTTACATATACTTACTAGTACATTTTTCAAACAATATGATAAAAGTTATATATTGGTTATGGATTAAGATTTTAGTGGGTAGAGCTTCCTGGAAAAGGTCAGAAAACCAGGATATATGCGTCACAATATTCTAGAAAGTACTGGAAAACTGGAGACGGTGGGCAGTAGAAAATTCGAGGCTATGGAACGGACGGAAACGAAATGCCGAATCAGAATGAGGAAACGGTATAAATACATCGCACGCAGATCAGGGATATAAGTAAGAAGTAAGCAGTCAAAGACGCGATAAGTACGGAAGCGATGAGCCAAGAAATCGTTAAGTGTACGATAAAACTAACGGTCGTTATTAACGGACTAATAAAGTGTTACATTAATTCAAAATCAATTTAACGGCTCTTATTTATTAAAAATAGTTAATCCAGTGAACCCTAAGTTCGCTACAATATTTTAAAACATTTATGGTAGCGTGCATCACTGGTGGTTCACACTTGAATGTCCCGCTCAGTGGTGTGTATCCCGGGTGGGTCACCAGACAACGCAATTCATGTAGAAACCAGCAATCATGGCACTTAGCTAAACCCAGGTAACAACTGGTCTGAACGACTTAATATCTGGTTCTTCTAAAGACAGGCAATAAAGTCACATTTACCAAAGGAAGATGCTCATCAACAATTGACCTCACTTTCCCCAGTATGTCCCTGTCCAGCTTGGAGTAAAGTGTGTCGAACATGTGTACATTTGTACCACTTCGCAATCGTATTCTAAAAAATTTAGAGGCATTGCCGACTCACAGAAACAATAATGCGACACTATGTTTGATGAGGCCGTGCTTGACTTTATGACGGAGAATCTAAAAGTGCCACAAGGTTCAGTTGAAGAGCAACCAGCACAACTGATGAAAAATCCGCTGAGTTTGTGCCCTGGCACTTGTCCAACAAACGTTTACAGGATAATACTAGTGGAACGAGAATATATCCGAGCTCCGGAGTGAAGACCTTAAATTGTAGCGGAAAACATTGCGTAAGATAGAAGGGCGGGAGTACCAAATGCTTTGCAACAAAACTAGGTAAGTTTAAAGGCAGCTGAAAAACCCATAAAAAGGAGTAATACTCAAACTTTCAAAAAACTAACATAGGAAGTCCAAAACAACGCTTAGGGTTATGTCTATAGACTGGTCATGCGTCGCCTTAAGACATATCAATATTGTGCACCCAAAAGTCCGAAACTGATGAACATCATTGTGATCAGTCTATACCCGAGTGAACAAAATCACCGTGTTCGAAATTTCATAGCGGATCAGCAAGCTGTGGTGGAATCAGTAAAGATAAACAGAGCCGCTCGAAGAATCATGGTGTCAAAGGCTCCAAACGGAGTACTAAAATGGATCGTGCTGATCACGCCAGAAATATTTAGTAAAACATACACTTAAGTGCTTAAGAGAGGGAGTTTTTCCAAAATGCTGAAGGCTAGTCCAATCTGATCTTGACACCTTTTCGATTAGGTGCCAAAACAACTGCCTTGCACTGAATATCGCCAAATGTCACACAATTACCAATCGATAATATCGGGTAAATCGATTCATGACCTGGGGTCCTATTTGACAAGGACCTCATTTTTACCGCACATATTGACGACATAATCCTCAAGGCCAACGCCGCCCTTGGCTTTGTAAAACGCTGGTCGAAAGAATTCCTAAATCCCTATTTGGCGGATTATTTATCTGTCTATAATTGATGCAATGTTCCGCCGAACACTGTTCGCAGAAAAACAAAACGAAACCAGAGCGAATGATGTGCTCTGCCAGCACAGTCCCCGAAAACAACAAAAGACATCGGAGCGAATGCTGTCACTAATTAAACACAGAGATACCAAACTGGTATATTTAATGTCACAAGACACGAATACAAAATACTCGAAACCGAAACGAGATTTGTAATAAACTCGACTGCTTTCAAAGCTGATTTTAAATAGAAAGAATCTAATTTACATATTTATAATAACAGAAACTAACAAAAATGGGTGGTTGTAAAGACAACCATAAAAGTGCTGCTACTGCTGCCGCTTTATCTTTTGAGTTTATGGCTAGTAGTTGTTATGGTTGGGTTTTTTAGATTGTAGCGTTTCTAACAGATACACACACAATACACAAGCAAATAGTGAAGGACACCGAACGAAAATCGAATAAGAAAATGTATCAGAGCCGCATACCATAGCGATAACATAACAATTCCACATCAGTTGGTGGCGGCAGTGGCCTGATGTGTTGAGCATTGGTTACACTTTTAGTGATTCTAACTGTCATAGCGTCAGTTCGAATCACACATTCTTCACTATCGTCTCAATACGCTATAGATCCACCAGCTCATCAAAACAATATGGGATAAGGAAGTCACTCCGGAAGAATGGAAAACCTCAATAGTCGTCCCCATTTTCAAAAAAGGCGACAGGAGAGTGCACAGGACAGGGAACGATGGTGGAGTCGAGTCGGTGAAGTCTTGAACTTCTGGGTTCCTACAGGCCAATAAATAATAATAATAACTATATAAATTAATTTAAGCAATGGCGCTCCAATCCCACCGATGTTAACAGAACGAATTTTGTTAGAATCAGAAACGCGTGCAACCAGGCGATTGATACCGCGAAGAAGACTCACAACGACAGGGTGATCACTAAGCTCCTTCGGTGCCCAACTGGTTCGCGCTCCTTCTGGTCAATGGCAAAGGCTGTCAGCAGTAACTTTGCTTCCTCCTCTTTCCCTCCGTTGGTGACAGACAGCGGGATGTTAGTCACGAATCCAAAGGATAAAGCTAATGTGTTCGCGAATTTATTTTCCGCGAATTCAAACCTCGATCCCGGCCTTTTGAAGCCACCTGTGATCTCGCCGGTACAGTCTTCCATGCGGGATGTGAGATTTCGTCCGCGCACTATTCAACGCATTCTACGTGAACTGGATTGTAGGAAGGCAACCGGCCCGGACGGAATACCAGCAATAGTCCTTAAGAACTGTACTCCAGAACTATCGCCGGTTCTTGGCAGACTCTTCCGCTTATTTTATGCACGGAGGACCTTTCCAGGCTGCTGGAAAATCGCTCGAGTTCAGCCAATCCCAAAGACGGGAAAAAAGTGTCTCCCACAAAATTACCGTCCGATAGCATTACTGTCTATTTTATCTAAGGTAATGGAAAAAATCATCAATACAGAGTTGGTTAAGTATTTGGAGTGCAACGGTCTTCTGAATGATCGTCAATACGGATTCCGTGGCAGGCGGTCCACGGGAGACCTTTTGCCACTTATAATCGATATATGGACATCAGTGATTGAACGGCATGGTGAGTCAAGGGCGGTCGCATTGGATATCTCCAAGGCTTTTGAGCGCGTCTGGCACGGGGCATTGCTGAGCAAACTTCGTTCATATGGACTTTCCCAACAGCTTTGCGACTGGACGAGGAGCTTCCTCGAGAATCGATCGATCCGGGTTGTTGTGGACGGCGAGTGTTCGGATCTGTATCCTGATAATTCGGGGGTGCCCCAGGGTTCTATTTTGGCTCCAACCTTGTTCTTGCTTCACATAAATGATTTGTTGGAGACAACGGATAACAAAGTGTTCAGTTTTGCGGATGATAGTACGCTTGTTTCCTCTTTTTCGAGTGATCGGCCGATTGGTGCATCAACGTCGCACCAGCTGAGATGTAGACAGATTGACTCTCTGAACCAGGATCTGGATAAAGTCCTGCAGTGGGGAAAGGCCAATCTTGTCGACTTCAATGCAACGAAGACCCAGTATACAACATTCACAAAGAAAACTGGATCATCGGTTCCACAGCTGATGATGAATGGCCGGGCCCTCGAGGCTGGGGAAAATTTGAAATTGCTCGGCGTCACGGTCTGTGGGAATGTATCGTGGCATAAACACGTATCGAGTATCGCCAGATCAGCCTCAGGAAAACTGAGTTATCTTTTTAGAGCCAAGAAATACTTTACTCCGGCCCAACTTCTTCTCCTATATAAATCTCAAATTAGACCCGCGCTCGAATATTGCTCTCATGTTTGGAGCTCGGCTCCTAAACATACCCTCAACCTACTTGAGAGCGTACAAAGACGAGCGATCCGCCTGATCGGGGACTCGGCGCTGACGTCGGGACTGCAGTCGCTATCACATCGAAGGCGCGTGGCCGACCTCTGTCTGTTTTACAGATATTATCACGGGTGCTGTTCTTCGGAGATTCTTGGCATTGTTCCACGCAATTCGGTCTATATGCGCTCCACAAGACAATCCGACGGATCGCACCCGTTTGTGGTTCATCTCCCGACAGCGCGAACATCCCTGTATCAGAACTTGTTCCGTTACAGAGCGGGGAAGCTGTGGAACTCCCTTCCCACGCGAGTGTTCCCGGAGCGTTACAACCTGCAACTGTTCAAAAAGAACTGCAACAGTTATTTGATGGCATCTCGGGGCGCCCACTCGACGCTATAGGTTCGCCTCTCCCGAGAGAAGTCTAATAAAAAAAAAAAAAAACTAGCCGACAGATGGAGTCAACGGTACTAACTGTAACAAGCGATTTCGAGTTATTTTGGGACTCAGAGTGTACGTATATAAATGTTCTAGGATTCGCGCACCTAAGACTTCCGTTTACTGATGCGCTCACGTAAAGTCTGATATATTCCATTCGATTCAATGACACAAACGTCAATTGATCACGCCTCCTGTGTTCTACCTTATTTTTCGCTTGGGCAAGAAAGAGCCAATTTTCAGATATCCCTAAGAGTAAATACTTCTTTTACAGGATATAAACTCCAATGAACCATAAAATTGTCTTACTCGTAATTATTTCTTATTATTATTAATATTGTCATCGATCTATCCTTTATATCCCACATTTACACACGAACAGGAATGCACCTCCCAGGATGCGCCTACTCAATTTGACCTTTTTATGTCATCTGGTAAAAAAATATCGTATAACCTTCATATTTTCTCTTAGCTTATTTCTATCACCCAAATGCAGGTCCTGCAAAATAAAGAGAATGGTTGGAAATTTCTGCAACATATAGCTTCCCTTAGAACATGCGCCCTATAGCGCCGTTGACGACGCTGAAAGGACTTTTAACACTCAAATGAGAAGCGTATGTACCAACACGAATATAACACATTGTAAACAATTCTCAAAAAATGTATAAAAGTGCTGAAGGTGATGCCGCCATATTTGGATTTCACGGCGAATTGACGCGCGTATACCATTTGGCATGGCTCTTCTTTACCATAATAGAGTCGATGCGCTAACAAGTATGGAAATGGGAAGGTCAGGTAGGTGTAGAAGAACACTGTTCCGCGACCGTAGAAAGGGAAACTGAATTTGTAGGGGAATAAGCTAAGAAGAAGCAAAAAAAAAAAAGTTTCTAGCAAAACATAAAAGAGAAAACTTCTTAAGTAGGTGAAAACTATCTATTGTTGGAGGGTTTTAAGTGATGTTATCGCTTCTTGGTTCAGTCACTGTACTGGATTTCGGTGGGTCACGCATGGTGTTAATAATGACGGTAGGCCAGTATATAATTGTGAAGGTTATAAGGAGGGTCAATGTTATTCCAACAGCCGAGGGTAGCTGTTTCTCACAATGTCACACCTTAAAGCAGCTATACTTATCCGAACCTGATACACAGACACATTACCCTTTGAAATCGTTATTTATTTTTAGGGCATCCTACCAACCAGATTTTCATGCTGGCATTAGGTTTAACATTTAATGGCGGTCATGGGACATGAAATACTTCTTTCGAGTGATTTTATCGGGAGTTGGGGTTATAGAGTTTTCTGTGCTCAACAACCAACATATTCCTTGTTGTCATCCCAACGATTCGTTACTCATTGTCATAGCATGCCATTAACAAATCCACTGGCCCAGATGGTATTCCTTCAATTCTCTTCTAGAGGTGTTCTTCATTTGTTAAACCGCTACGGACGCTCTTCCATCTATTGATTGGCAAATTCCCAACTAAATGGAAGTCAGACTATATTCAACCAATTTCCAAAAATGGCGACAAATCATCCCCCCTTTTCTAAACACCCATAGAATTAACTTCTATATTGCTAAAGGTTATGGGGCCACCGACTAAACGTCAACATTCGTAATATCTGAAATCAAATGATCCCCTTACATATCACGCCCTGTGGGTAGGGCGTTAGAATATACTCACAGCTAGGCCAGCTTGTCGTAAGAGGCGACTAAAGGCCGAGTGGTAGCCGGGGTCCCAACGCCCTGTGCGCCCGGTGAAATACCACCCCATCAAGCTTTAGGCTCCGTGAAATGGTCGGGAGAAATCCCTGGCCATCTTTCGGAGCTTGGCTGATGGACCGGTTCGAGAAAAGGTTGGTTAGGTGGTAGTCGGTCCCAAGGTGAGATACCACCCCGTCACGCTGTACATTCCGCGATATCGCCGAGAGAAATCTTCGGCGGTGTTTCGAATGTGTGGCTGATGGCCCGGACTGACACGGGGATAAGTCATGATGGTGTCTTCTGATATAAAGAATTCCGGAGGTAAACTAGTCTCCCATTCGGATCTCCGGGGGGGACTATGTCAGGAGGAACATCATGCAGATATCATGATAAATAATGGAACTTTGAGAGGTTCGTCATCGCATAACCGGGCTAGCTCTCGAGGCTCGGCCCACGCTCAACTGGTGACGGCATTTTGTAACATCAGGGGCATCGGTTTCACCAATACTAATGTAAACGCCGTCCACCAATATTTTCAAACAACGAAACCTGATATCCTTGCCCTAACTGAGACCCATGTCGATTCGTCAACTGATTCGACATATCTTCGTTGCTCAGGATACGACTTACATTCGAGATTCCGTTTTAAGGGCGGAGTCTGCGTCTTCGCACGGTCCGATCTGGCTTGCCAGAGGATGGAGGCGTTGGAGCCCAATAATATGGACATCATATGGTTGAGGGTCGTGCTGAGGAATTCCGTTAAATTTCTTTGTTGTCTTTACCGCTCCCCGAATGAAGATCGACCGGCGACATTTTTCGAACATCTTTCATATACCGTCGACTGGATACAGATCAACCACCCAGCTTCTGAAATTATTGTCCTTGGCGATTTTAATGTGGACAATTCCGACTGGTTGTTACATTCTAACAGAACCGACGAGGCTGGGAGGCTGGCGGAGATGTTTGCTGTAAGCCACAACTTGACTCAACTCGTGGGGGAGCCAACGCGAGTGACGGATGCCCGAGGCGATTATGCGAACACCCTGGATCTGTTTTTGACATCCGAACCGAGTATTTATACCGTAGAGGTTTCTGCGCCACTGGGAAACTCAGATCACTGCTTGGTATCTGTCGCGCAAGCACTTGCATACCAAGCGAATAACCGGCCTAGGCAGCTTCGCCATGTATGGAAGTATGGGGCTGCTAACTGAGACGATATGCGAGATTTCTTCGCATCCTTTCCATGGTCCGAGATGTGATTCGGAAACTCCGATGTTAACGCTTGCGCGGAGTCGGTATCAGAGATTATTCTTCTGGAGATGGAGATGTATATTCCACATTCCATCAAACGAAGTTCGTCTGATAAACCTTGGTTTGACAAAAAATGCGAGCTGATTACAGCGGCAAAAAATAGAGCTTTTAAGCAATGGCGCTCCAATCCCACCGATGTTAACAGAACGAATTTTGTTAGAATCAGAAACGTGTGCAACCAGGCGATTGATACCGCGAAGAAGGCTCACAACGACAGGGTGATCAATAAGCTCCTTCGATGCCCAACTGGTTCGCGCTCCTTCTGGTCAATGGCAAAGGCTGTCAGCAGTAACTTTGCTTCCTCCTCTTTTCCTCCGTTGGTGACAGACAGCGGGACGTTAGTCATGAATCCAAAGGATAAAGCTTATGTGTTCGCGAATTTATTTTCCGCGAATTCAAACCTCGATCCTGGCCTTTTGCAGCCACCTGTGATCTCGCCGGTACAGTCTTCCATGCGGGATGTGAGATTTCGTCCGCGCACTATTCAACGCATTCTGCGTGAACTGGATTGTAGGAAGGCAACCGGCCCGGACGGAATACCAGCAATAGTCCTTAAGAACTGTGGTCCAGAACTATCGCCGGTTCTTGGCAGACTCTTCCGCTTATCTTATGCACGGAGGACCGTTCCAGCCTGCTGGAAAATCGCTCGAGTTCAGCCAATCCCAAAGACAGGAAAAAAGTGTCTCCCACAAAATTACCGTCCGATAGCATTACTGTCTATTTTATCTAAGGTAATGGAAAAAGTCATCAATACAGAGTTGGTTAAGTATTTGGAGTGCAACGGTCTTCTGAATGATCGTCAATACGGATTCCGTGGCAGGCGGTCCACGGGAGACCTTTTGCCACTTATAATCGATATATGGACATCAGTGATTGAACGGCATGGTGAGTCAAGGGCGGTCGCATTGGATATCTCCAAGGCTTTTGAGGGCGTCTGGCACGGGGCATTGCTGAGCAAACTTCGTTCATATGGACTTTCCCAACAGCTTTGCGACTGGACGAGGAGCTTCCTCGAGAATCGATCGATCCGGGTTGTTGTGGACGGCGAGTGTTCGGATCTGTATCCTGATAATTCGGGGGTGCCCCAGGGTTCTATTTTGGCTCCAACCTTGTTCTTGCTTCACATAAATGATTTGTTGGAGACAACGGATAACAAAGTGTTCAGTTTTGCGGATGATAGTACGCTTGTTTCCTCCTTTTCGAGTGATCGGCCGATTGGTGCATCAACGTCGCACCAGCTGAGATGTAGACAGATTGACTCTCTGAACCAGGATCTGGATAAAGTCCTGCAGTGGGGAAAGGCCAATCTTGTCGACTTCAACACAACGAAGACCCAGTATACAACATTCACAAAGAAAACCGGATCATCGGTTCCACAGCTGATGATGAATGGCCGGGCCCTCGAGGCTGGGGAAAATTTGAAATTGCTCGGCGTCACGGTCCGTGGGAATGTATCATGGCATAAACACGTATCGGGTATCGCCAGATCAGCCTCAGGAAAACTGAGTTATCTTTTTAGAGCCAAGAAATACTTTACTCCGGCCCAACTTCTTCTCCTATATAAATCTCAAATTAGACCCGCGCTCGAATATTGCTCTCATGTTTGGAGCTCGCTCCTAAACATACCCTCGACCTACTTGAGAGCGTACAAAGACGAGCGATCCGCCTGATCGCGGACTCGGCGCTGACGTCGGGACTACAGTCGCTATCACATCGAAGGCGCGTGGCCGACCTCTGTCTGTTTTACAGATATTATCACGGGTGCTGTTCTTCGGAGATTCTTGGCATTGTTCCACGCAATTCGGTCTATATGCGCTCCACAAGACAATCCGACGGACCGCACCCGTTTGTGGTTCATCTCCCGACAGCGCGAACATCCCTGTATCAGAACTCGTTCCGTTACAGAGCGGGGAAGCTGTGGAACTCCCTTCCCACGCGAGTGTTCTCGGAGCGTTACAACCTGCAACTATTCAAAAAGAACTGCAACAGTTATTTGATGGCATCTCGGGGCGCCCACTCGACGCTATAGGTTCGCCTCTCCCGAGAGAAGTCTAATAAAAAAAAAAAAAATATGACTTCCGTAGCAATAGGTCCATAGGAAATCTAATGGCGTGTTTTACCAAACAGTGAAGCCATTCCAGTCACTACTTCGGTAAATATACGTTTATCGTATTAGATATTTCAAAAGCATTTAACAAAGCTGCCACAACTCACGACAGACTAACCATTACCTCACAGAATGGGTGGCCGAAACTAGCAGATCCATTCTCCCGCTAAAGGCAGCAGAACTGGCGTCGTCGCCTTCTTAAGACTTCAAAACTTCTAAACGCTTGGCATAGCCATTCAGACTGGCTCCGTTCAGGAAGTATGTTCCGCAATTTCATTGTGAGAAAAAATTGCGGCATAATACTTTGCATTTAAAGCCGCTACATCATCATCATCGGCACTACAATCGGGAGCCGGTCTTGGCCTTATTTAGCATGTCTCTCCACCGGTATCCGGTCCTTATCCGAGACTTGTTAAATTGTCCATAATAATTTGTTTTTCCGGGCAAGGTTATAGGCTTGCGCCAAAATCCGCTACAGCGTAGTGTAATTATCACGAAAATGGTAAGCCATGTGGTATGAAGGGACATCTTGGTCGAATGAGTCTCGTGCCCAGGAATGACGACCGTACGAGGTTTTGGAGGAGTTGGGGAGACTCTAAATCAAGCCGCCGTTAAAAATGCAACGTGTTATATCGCAATTTTATACCACTTCTCGAACAGAACTAGCGCTGCTATTGCGACATAACACTTTGCATTTTTACCGGCAGTTTTATTTGAAGTCAAAGCAATTCGTTAGAACGTTTGTACCCAATTCATGTAAAATTTTAATGTAGGAAAGGCAAGACCTTGCTGTGTTTAGGTGTTAGCTCACCTGTAGACTCAGGTCACTTGGTAAATAGAGTTTAGTTATGAGAGTCTACTTTTTGGCTATCTCCTCTCTTCTAAGATGCCTAGAGTCGATCTCGGGCCGTATCTACGGCTTGTGGGTGGCACATGTCAGGACCTCGTTGATTTTTGATGAGCGGCGAGCGAACAGCCACCAAAGAATGTATTTCGTTGCGGCGACCAGGGGAATGACGTCTCGACTGGATTGGCAGCACTTCCTGTCCAGGGTCCTCGGTCCGCTGCTCCAAATTGCATTAACGTGTTAAGTTTTATATGAAACAATTACCTATTGGTTCACTTGGACGAAGGACACAGCAGCCAGAACCAATTCCACCGGTGCTCCTTTCAGCTACACAGATTTTCTCTCGTGATGTTTGGTCAATCACCATCTGTTTGGTCGTAATCTGTTGTAGGGGCCTTCTCTCGAACAATCCGTGGAACACGATGAGCGGATAGTTGCACGGAAGTAAGAGAACTATAAAATAACTGGGTATCACTTAACCACCGTCCCTTAATTAAACCAATTTCAATGTTCTTTGGAAGAGTTCACAAACAATCTTTATTTTAATAGAAATGTATATCAGGATGGTCGCGATTTATGTGGATTAGGAAAAGACGCGAGAAAAAGCAGCACAATTTAGTCAAAAACATTCAATCAAGTGACAGCTCGACAATTAATTATTACCCTGTTAGCTGGTTGCGGACAGTTGTCATTGTTTTCGTTGTGGGCTGCATTCAGTTGCGAATCCGCAACACTTGATAAAGCCTCTTGAGTCTCAATTGCCGTACACCTTGTTAGCGCACGTGGCTCGAAGACGGAACCTATATCATTCTGGGACAGTTTTGGGGGATTCCAAACCGTTCGATGGGCATGGAACCATTTGGTGGCCTAATTATATGGTGAGATGTAGGCAGTTTGACGTCACTTTGATACGTTTATGGCGCACATCGCACAGCATGCTGTTGATAGGAAAATACACGAGGATCAATCGTATCTTGCCGGTGGTTCTGACGTGAAACGAATTCTTACGACATTTGGGAGTGAGGCATGAAAGTATGACGAAAGAACAGCCCATAGGAGTAGAGGCAGGGTAGATGATGCCGGGGTCAAATCAGTGCGTTTCTGCTAAAAATTGCCGCCCCAATATGTGATATTCGCACGGGTAGGAGATACTTGTGCCCATATGAAGACCTCCCTGCATCTCATAACATATCGTTAGAATGAAAGCTCGGCTTGTATCACGTAAGCTGGAGACGGCTTGCTTGCCTCCTGTCATTGACGTCAATATACTCCAATGTTTGACGTCAATGAACTCCAATAAGACAAGGTCTGGGGCATATCGGATTCCCGCGAAGTAAAGAAAAGAGCAAAACAATTGTATTGCTCGTGCACCTACGCAACAATAAGTCCAGTGAGACACGGAGGAGGATCGACCTGCTATGTTAAATAAAGAACGATACAGGGATTGGGCTTATGCGGCGATGAAACAGAATGACGATAACGGAGAATGGGTAGCAAAAATGAAGAATGCCAATGCAAAAATATATCCGGGAAGACCAGGGCTGCTGGGTAGAACCCCGCCTGAGTGAAGTGTAATAGGGGCACGATCTATGGTACAACTGAGATGTAACACATGAATGAATGCTGTGATTTTTGCAGAGTTGCAACTGTATCGTGTTGTCAATGGTGAACTAACTCACAAAATATTCTTTTTTTTTTACTTAAAGTTTGGCGACTCAGGTGAAGTTCGCACACTCTTTTGTGGTGGCTCAAATGGAAATTCTTTCCGTGGTGGTTTGGAAGTAGCTCACCCAAATTTATTTTTATAAGTTCTTATGGCTCAGAAGAAAAAAAAAGTAATGATAGTGCTGCTGTTACTCTTGTTACTAATATCCTCATCTCTTTTTGTCGGATAGCTTTGGGGTCGGGGATCCCATCCTGGTGATACCGGTGGTGTGTTGGTCAAAGGATAATAACCTTGCCCGTAAAAATAAATTATTATGGAAAATTTAACAAGCCTCGAGACTTGCTAAATAAGGCCAAGACCGGATCCCGGGTGTAGTGTCGATGATGATGATGATGATGTTGGTCAAAGGATAACCGATGATGTGCGTCCAAGACGGATGGTCGAAGGGCAGAATGTGGTGATGCGTCCAAGGAGGAACGGTTAAGAGGACAGAAGGTGGTGGAGACTCGAAGAAAGATCGGCTATACGTCCAAGAAAGAATGGTTGAGAAGGCAGAAGGCGGTGAAGTGTTCAAGAAAGATCGGTGATGCGTCCAAGAAAGATTGAAAAACGGGCGTAACCACAAGAGAAGTCAGAGCCGTTATGAAATTTTAAAAAACTAGTTTATGTAGCATTCTTTTTCTGTCACCGATGCGACAGCTGGCAAATGTGAACGTACTAGAGTTCGTGACACGCAGGTGATCGATGGTTCTTTGTTCCATGAACCTCTTGTATAGCCCACGGAATCGATGGCGACGAAAACTTTCCTCCTTCCGATGGAGTCCATCGCAATCTGTGGTCGCAGATCCAGCCAATTGATCTGGGTTGAAGTTCTAGGTTCGCAACCCACGATCAATGCCCATGTGATGGCTGGTGAAAGATCTCGTCACACCGGGACTGGATGACGTGGTGGGTGCTGCCCCTGTTAGCACCCATCCCAAGTGAGTAGACCGCGCGATACAGCCTGAGGTTTCGGACCTCTTTACCCTTCCATGATGAGAAAAGGGTACAGCTCAACCCCGATGATGAGTTCCAACCTGTCCGTCGATTGGATTATAGCGTTTGTGATGATAGTGAAGAGCGTGTGATTCGAACTGACGCTATGACAGTTAGAATCACCAAAAATTGAACCAAAGCGCAACCCACCAGGCCACCGCCGTGTGTACGAATTCGATTTCTAAACTCAAGTACACTGATCTCAAGTAGACTGATGTGGATTTGTTATGTTATCGCTATGGTATACGGCTCTGATGCTGTTTTTATTCGATTTTCGTTCGGTGTTCTTCACTATTTGCTTGTGTATTGTGTGTGTATCTGTTGGAAACGCCACAGGATGTATGGGTCTGCGAAATACAACCTAGCCGCGATGGAGAGGTCTCTGGGCAGAAGTCGTAGGGACGGCACGTAGCCTGAGAGGTGGGCCAAAATGAGTGCGTTAATGATCCAACTTCGCGAGCGGTCGCGGCGAGGCAGTATAGTGATCGAGGATTGCGTCATCGTCGTCTGGCAGGTGGCACCTCCGACCCCATAAACTGAAATGAGCAACGCGTCGCGGCGGAAGCGCAGCCGCTGTACGAGGGATTCCGAGATGAGGGTGACCTCTGAACACGGGCACCAGGGCAACCTTGCGTTGGGGCTCCGATTGGACGAAGACGCATGCTGTGGCTAAGACTATCGCCCGTGGAGGAGGGACGTTTAGGATGTGCGCGGATACTCTGCGGAGTCTGGTCGCCTTGTCCTTTGGGACTGGAATCCGCTTCGGGAGGTGATAATGAGTGGTGCGTTGAAGTTGAGGTCGTACCAGCGAGGAGTAGGGTGTGGTGTCGCCCTTGACACTGTCTACAAGTCTTGATGAAAGGGCAGTCGCGGACCAGGTGACTCCCCAGGCAGTTGAAGCCCAGCTTCCGTTGATCTGGATGTGATTTTCGTTGCTCCGGGGTGAGCGCTTTGAATCCCTCGCAAGAGCTGATGAGGTCCGATGAGGCCGTG
This sequence comes from Microdon myrmicae, assembly GCA_963931805.1. Taxonomy (NCBI): domain Eukaryota; kingdom Metazoa; phylum Arthropoda; class Insecta; order Diptera; family Syrphidae; genus Microdon; species Microdon myrmicae. The sequence continues at coordinate 237,520,135 of OZ007497.1, read as the reverse complement.
TGCAATAATAGGCGTGATCTCGGGTTGAGGTCCGGGTGATCATTCCTTAGAGCCCTTTGGGAGTGATCGACGGTAACCGTAGGCAACTCAACAAACTCAAGGGCCTCGATCCTGGTTTTTAGGAAGGCGCTGAGCTGCTGATATGTGGTGTTTCTCTGCGTTGTCTGGCATTAACGCCCGTGCGGGAGTCCAAGCGCTGGGTGGTCAGGTAGACGAGTATTTCGTACCAGGCGTTTACGGAACAGCCGAGTGCATCCAGAGTCTCAACAGCCTCATTGGTGGCGTCGCGGGGGTGACGCGGGCTCACGGCATGTACCTAGAGGAGAGCGCTCAAGGCAGAATGGACCAGAGCACGAGTATTATCGTAGTGCTCTACCAGAATGCGGTGATGCATCCAAGGACAGAAAGGTTGAAAGGGCAGAAAGCGAAGGCCAAGGAAGTCAAAGCCGTTAAAAAAATCTTTAAAAACTAGACGCTTGAGTCTCGCTCTTTTGCTGTCACCAGCGCATTGTCAGTTGTAATTGACAGCTAGCAAACGTGAACGTACTAGAGTTTTCCGATGGATTTAGTTGCGAATCTACATCACTTTTTGTTGCGGGTAATACTCCGGTTTGGAAGTTACCACAAATTGCCAATTTGACAAAATCCTTGGGTTGAGTAAAAAATCGTTGCGTACGTTTTGTATAATTTTCAATGTAATTTATTTATATAGGGGACAGAAATCAATCTAAGATATATTTTCCGTTTAGTTCAATGACTTTTTGTCATGTTTCGGCGAGCTTCGTAATTAACCGTTCGTAGAAGAACTGCTTTTATTGGAAAAAACCTCGACATGGTACTGATTTGCCGCCTCATCGGAATGTAACGTTATTGTACGCAAGCAATTTGGAAGAGAGCGAAACCAGTGGGTGGAGCAATACAACCCACCCAAGCTCCAATAATTTTTGACGGATCGCCAAAGTTCTGTGTGAGCTGTTGTTGCCGAGATGGAGCACAACATCTTTACAATTGATGGACCCCGGACGTTTCTGGATGACAGAGTCGTTTAAACTGTCCAATTGCCGGCAGTATTCATCCGAATTGATAGTTCGGTTCCTTGATAGGAGCTCGAAAAACACCATATCGTTCCGCGCAATTCGGTTTATATGTGCTCTGTCGCGTCTTCCCATAGACCGAGCAATTAGTGCTCGAGTAATTGGCGCCTCCCTGGGAGTCTACACAATGTTGCCTTGAAGCAGCGTCTACCTAGGTAGTTGACAACCCATCAGGCCACCGTTGCTGTTGTTGCTGATACAGAGTCTTCCCAGGAGTCGGGTAATAAGTGTTCCTGGAAATCCATCAATGTATCAGCTTGGCGTCTCTCCGGAACATGGAGTGACGCGTCGGTAACACAGGTAATTCAGCATATTTTTAGCTTTGAATCCAATCTCTGAGTTTGTACTAGACTTGCTTTTTATTTTATTTTTACACTAACGCGCACACAAAATGGAATTTTGAAGTAACCTTAAATGTCAAAGCACAGTGCGACCGGATGGAGAGAAAGTAGATAAGGAAAAGAGGTACACTGTCTTGAATGCCTGGACATTACAACGACGAGGAAATCAAAAGTAAAGAAATTGATCGAGCTAGTTTTTTTTTTATACTAACGCGCGCACAAACGGGGATTTTATAGTACCCTTAAATGTCAGAATACTGTGCGAGCGGAAGGAGAGGAAGTGGATAAGGAAAGGAAGTATCAATGTATATTGGTCTTAAATGTCTGGACATTACAACGACGAGGAAGCACACGATCAGGTAGAGTATTCCACATTCGTGTGGTTCGGCTAAAGAATGACTATATTTATTTGTGCGCCTGAAGTTGACTTTCAACGTGCACTGATGCGCATTCACAGATTGGAGGGTATCGTGGAACAATGTCTGAAGGGGCGGAACACATTCAGCAATTTCAGTTGAGCAACAACCGTGGTAATACCTATAGAAAAGAGATAGCCCTTGATATGTTGCGCCTATGTTCTAACGACGGAATTGATCGACTTACGGCTGGGTCTCAAATAAGTTTCATTGCTCGTTTTTACATCCTATCGAGCACGTGTAATGCAGTTGTGGATACACCTGACGAAATATGGGAGTTGAACTCCATTTTGGGACGAATATACATACGCCTTGTAAATAATGGTCAGGTTGGATGGACTGAATTATCTTTGGCATCTCTTAAGGAACTCCATATATTTGACTACACTTTTCGCAACTTCAAATATGTGGTCGCTCCAATTAAGAGTCGAATTAACGATCGACAGATCCTTGGCTTCGTCGGTGCAAGTGCCGTTCATCGACAGTATATTTACTTTGGGGTTCACCTTTGACGACAAGAGGCAGCACCGACTTTAAGGGGCATTGAATTCTACTCGGTTAGATAATCCCCATTGAGATATCTTGTTGAGGTCAGAATTCAATGTATCAAGCATAACCTGCTGATTGATAATGACATTCGAAGAGTTTACTTGGGAATGTTCATATGAGTATGAGAAACTCAACGTGCTATCATCAGCAAACGAGTGAATTGGATTGTGAATGATGGACAAGAGATCATTTATAAAGATGAGGAAGAGAGTGGGTGAGAGTACCGAACCCTGGGGAACACCTGCATTAATTTGATGGTCGAGGAAGCTTTTTGTCCAGTCGCAAAGCTGCTGGGAAAGTCCATATGAACGAAGTTTGCTCAGTAATGCCCCGTGCCAGACGCGGTCAAAAACCTTGGAGATATCCAATGCGACCGCTCTTGACTCACTATGCCGCTCAATCGCAGATGTTCATTATCGGTTATAAGTGTCAAAAGAACTCCCGTGGACCGCCTACCACGGAATCCGTATTGGCGATCATTCAGAATTCCGCTGAACTCCAAATACTTAATTAACTCAGTATTGAAGACTTTTTCCATCACCTTAGACCACATAGTGCTATCGGACGGTAATTTTGCGGGAGACACTTTTTTCCCGTCTTTGTGATTGGCTGAACTCGAGCGATTTTCCAGCAGGCAGGAAAAGTCCACCGCGCATAAGATAAGCGGAAGAGTCCGCCAAGAACCGGCGATAGTTCTGTAGCACAGTTCTTAAGGACTATTGCTGGTATTCCGTCCGGGCCGATTGCCTTGCTACAACCCAGTTCACGTAGAATGTGTTGAATAGTACGCGGATGAAATCTCACATCCCGCATTGAAGACCGTACAGGCGCGATCAAAGGTGGCTCCAAAAGACCGGGATCGAGGTTTGAATTCGCGGAAAATAAATTCGGGAACACATTAGCTTTATCTTTTAAATTTGTGACTAGTGTCACGCTGTCCGTCACTAACGGGTGAAAAGCGAAGTTACTGCTGACAGCTTTTACATTTACGCCAGGAGCGCGGACCACTCGGGCAGCGAAGGAATTTATTGGTCACTCTGTCGTTGTGAGCTTTCTTTGCGGTATTAATCGCTTGATTGCACGCGTTTCTGATTCTAACAAAATTCGTCCTGTTAACATCGGTGGGATTGGAGCGCCATTGCTTAAAGCTCTATTTTTTGCCACTGTAATCTGCTCGCATTTTTTATCAAACCACGGTTTATCAGATGAACTTCGTTTGAGGGAATGTGGAATGTAGATCTGCATCCCGAGAAGAATAATCTTTGTGACCGACTCCGCGCAAGCGTTAACATTAGGATCTCCAAAACACACCTCCGACCAAGGAAAGGGTGGGAAGTAATCCCGCAAATCGTCCCAGTTAGCAGCACCTACACACATGGGGAAGCTGGTTAGTTCGGTTAATCGCTTGAAATGCAAGTGGTTGGGTGAGCGATACCAAGCAGTGATCTGAGTCTCCCAGTGGCGCAGCAATCTCCACGATATAAATGCTCGGTTCGGATGTCAAAAACAGATCCAGTGTGTTCGCATAATCGCCTCGGGCATCCGGCACTCGTGATGGTTCCACCACGAGTTGAGTCAACTTGTGGCGAACAACAAACATCTCCGCCAGCCCCCCAGCCACGTCGGTTCTGTTAGAATGTAACAACCAACCGGAATTGTGCATATTAAAATCGCCAAGGACAACAATTTCGGAAGCTGGGTGCTTGATATATATCCAGTCGACGGTATGTGAAAGATGTTTGAAAAATATCGGTGGTCGATCGTCATTCGAGGAGCGGTAATGACAACAAAGAAATTTAACGGAATTCCTCAGCACGACCCTCAACCATATAATGTCCATATCATTGGGTTCTAACGCCTCCATTTTTAGGCAAGCCAGTCCGGAACGCGTAAACACGCAGACTCCACCCTTAAAACGGAATCTCGAATGTAAGTCGTATCCTGAGCAAGGAAGATATGTCGAATCAGTCGATGAATCGATCTGGGTCTCAGTTAGGGCAAGGATATCAAGTTTCGCCGCTTGCAAATATTGGTGGACGGCGTTTACATTACAGAATGGCCACAAAAAACTCTTTCCTTCCAAGATCATTACCCAATTTATGTTTTGCTTTTCGTTTCAACTATATTTAGTTTTAACCCTTTGAGTGCCAACATGATTTCGGTCAGTGTATTGAGGAGCGCGTTCGCGCTCCCTGGTACTCAAAGGGTTAAGTATATGTATCCTGTTACCTATCCATATCTTAGGAATATCAGTCCCTTCTCCGTCACATTCATCACCCAACTGGCCACAGTTGTCCTATACAGAGTTGCAGAAGCAGATTGGGAAAAACGCCGGCACATCTGAGAGGTGAAGCATATTCTTGTGCCACAGAAAATTTAATATAAATATAAGTTGGTTACCTGGTTATTCTGTTTAGGTTCTTCCCCTCTTCGCGAACAGGGCGGCCGCCGTTAAATGGTGATTCTGGAGTGAAGTCGATGTGCCTCTGTAGTTCCAAACGCACCACCAGCGATGGGATTTTCACCTCCTGAGTTGACCAGTCCAATTTCAAACGCTTGAGCTTTAATCGGCGCTCCAAGAAATCAAAGAAAACCTTTATTCTGTTCTCGCCACGCTTTATTTCACAAACTTTTCTTTTACCAAAACCTTTTTATACTTTCTCTTACTTTTTCCTCAAATTGAAATTACAGAACAACCAAACGGGAAAACTTCTTTTTTTCTTCCTTCTTCAACTGTGTAACCGAACGCTGTTCTCCACAAAAAAAAAAAACCGTATTCTTCGAATACAAAATCAAAAACAAACGGAATCGAAAATTCCTCTTGCTGGTCCTCTCTCTCTCTCCATCGACATCCACTCAGAAAACCGAATTCGAACTCGCCCACGATCCACACTCGAATCGGGGCGTGTTCGAACACTCACTTGTGGATCGCGCAATTCTTCCACCACCTTACCATCAAACTACATTAAAACAAATTATATTAAATACAATTAATTGATGGGGTGGCGGAAACCGCACGTAACAGAGGGATGATCGAAAGAGTAACAAAATTGATTAACCTATAAAGATCAATGAGTAAAGTCTAAAAGAAAAACGAATTCAATTTAATTCTGATTTCACTACTTTTGTCTTCCCACGAAGGTAGTCAAATAAAAGTATGAGCATAAATACAGTAGAGCATACACACCTTCTCAACTGTCCGAATATAACGAAATTCCACATAAATTTGATTGAGTTTGTGCACTTAAGTAAAAAAGTATAAAACCACGGATTGGCCTTTCATCTGATGGGTCAGTGGCACATCATTTCACTATTTGATGCGAATTTACTATTAAGCTTGTTAGCTGATGTTTGTACCAAGATTTGTTTACATAAATACACGTACCAAAGGGATATTGAGGCACTCTTAAATTATTTATTTTTTTACTAACATCCTTTATTGGATATGGATAGTACAATCTTAACAATTTAATTTAATTATTATTTATTGGCCTGTAGGAACCCGGAAGTTCATGACCTCACCGACTCGGCTTCGCCATCGTTCCCTATCCTGGGCACTCTCCTCCCACGCTTGACCATTCGATCCGATCTCCTCAAGGTCAAACCTAACATTGTCCTCCCATCTCCGTCGCGGCCTTCCTACCGGTCTCTTTCCCGTTGGTCTACCGTCAAAAATTCTATGCACGGTCCTATCGTTCCCCATTCGCGCCACGTGTCCGGCCCATCTTAATCTTCGCGACTTGATTACTCTCACTATTGTAGGTTTGCGATATAGCTGTTCCAATTCGTGGTTGTGGAGTTTCCTCCATTGTCCTGCCTCCTCGTCATATTTACCTCCAAAGATACCCCTCAAAACTTTATTCTCGAATACGCGGAATTTGTTTTCTTCCCGTTTTGTGAGAGCCCATGTTTCGCATCCATATAGAACAATCGGCATGATTATGGTTCTATAGACACGGAGCTTTATGTTACGTGATAGCAATCTGGATTTCAGCAGTTTACTGGCTGCGTGCCAACTAGCGTTACCGGAATGCTGTCTTTTGTTAATTTCGTTACTGGCCATCAGTATCGTTCCCAGATATTTAAATATATGTGTTCTCTGAGGTTCACCTGCTCTCGCCGTAATCATGTATTTTGTTTTGTCTTCATTTATGTCTAGGCCCACCTCTTCTGCCGCTTGCATGATGATTTCACAGTTTTTACTAACAGTTTCTAGATTATGGCCCAGAACGGCGATGTCATCCGCATATGCGAGCACTTGTGTGACCCCGTTAAGGGATGACCCGGCCATGTTGTCGTCTTGTACCTTTCTGATGACATACTCGAGCACAAGGTTAAAAAGACACGGTGATAGACCATCTCCCTGTTTTAGTCCATCCCGGATTTCAAATGGTTCTGAGAGGTGGTTTTCTATTCTGACTCGCCCTTTGTTTTCGTTCATGCAAATTTGAGTGAGGGCGGCATATTTTTTTGGGACTCCCAGCTCAACTAGAATATGGTAGAGTCTCTGCCTTGCGACTGAGTCGAAGGCTTTTTTGAAGTCCACGAACTGTTGGTGAACCGTCTCTCCGTATTCCCACTTCTTTTCCAGCAGTTGTCTTATTGTGAACAATTTAATTTAATACTAGGTTTAAATTGTACTTAATTTAGTTTAATTAAGTAAAACGTGTGAGGGTTTACTGGACCAGAGTTCAGCTCCCAACTCGATTTTAGTATGTTAGATTTTAACATGTTTCGTCCGTTTTAGCCGTCTCAATTCGTGGGTAATATCCAGGAGCTAAATAGCTTCTACGTTGGTACTCTTAAATATCACAGCAATATACGACAGGTAGTAAAGGAAAAGCATAAGGAAACATGCTGTCGGCGTGCATTAGTCTTGGACGCTTGGAGATTGTACGGACCGAAAAATACATGAATAGGGTAGGCGGGTAGGCCCATAGACATGTGATTCAGCTAAAGAGTGATACCGTTTGTTTATCCGTAATCTGAAGTTAATTTCTAAAGTTAACTGGTACGCTCTCTCCCATTTTGTGTTACTTTTTAATGTTTTTTCTTTTTTAATTTCATACACCAATTTGCCCACCAGACCTTCTAATAACACACGCAGACCATTCAATGGAGAAAACTCGAAGAACATTAGAGTGAAAAAAAGGCACTATAATTGGTGAATAAGGATAAATACTAGTAAAACAATTGTCCACTCCCTTAATTGAAAAAACGGATATATTCATTCAAAGTAGAATTTTATTCTACTAATCACTTTGCCATAGGTTCTTCTTAGTTGAACTTAGATCTCTACCGGCCTTATGGTTACACATCTCGACAAAAGAAAAGCAATTACAATCGTTGCACAGGTGAAACAGGTGGCAAACACATAAAAGGAATCTTCCGTGAAAAGATCTGTAAATGCTGGAATCTCACGATAAATATGCTCGATAACTGCTAAAGTGCCACCTCCTCTCTTAGTCATTGCCCCCTTTTCACTTTTTTTTCGTCGCTTTCTTCACAGCCTGCTTAGCCGATTTTGTCTGCAGAGGACTAGCCACAATTTCCTCAACTGGAGCAAGGACAGAAATGTGCTTGTTCACCAACTGCAACAATTCCAATGTGGTCAAATTGCCACTTAAGAAGCGGAACTCCTTAACCTCGGACTTTTCTGCAAATTCAACGATTGTAAAATCAAAACAGAACAAATAATTTTATTTTATTTTACCTTTTACCGAATCTATTAGAGATATTTTTATTTCTGATGGTTTGCGATTGCAGAAAACGTTTGTCTTTACCAAACAGTCGGGATTTGTTTTTATAATCTTCGGTGATGTTATGTGGACTAGGAATTCTCTGAAATCAAGAAAAAGATGGATTTAATTCAATGATTCTCTTATTATCTTTACAGATTTGTTTAATCATTGTGAAAGGAACGAAAATCCGTCAAGCTGACGCCCACACCGACGAAAATGTCAACGGAGCGTGAGCTGGCTCCTGGCGGGCCAGCTCAGCTCCATTCTCTACCTTCCTATGCAGAACTCGGCGCAACTATTCCAATTAACACAGTTAATATTATTAGCAAGGTGTATGGTAAGTGATATCGTAACCACTTCAAACAAGATATATTGCTTTATTAACTAGAAATGTTTGTCTTCGTATCCGCAAGAAGTTACTAAATGATTTCTGTCAAAAGAATATTCCCTTTAGATAAAAAGTGCGCCTGCGCCATATCCTATTAATAGACGGGTTTTTTTCCGATTGTGACAAAAAAAAAAACAAAAAGGAAGAGCAAAGTAATCACCTGGTAGACTTCACATTTTCATTGAACGGATCAAACGAAATAGTAACACGTTTAACTCCTTTTAAATTAATCGCCCTGAGTTGTTTTGCTATCGCTGATATAAGCCCGCCAGAGCGGCTTATTGTACCACTGTAGTGGATAGACATTTATAGTTTGTGATACACGTAATTTAAAATTTATAACTTAGGTTGACAGTGTCATGCGCGGCTATTCTTTGACGTTCCTCTAAAAGTAAATTATTCCAATTCCATTGGAATTGCTGTGAATGGAAGATATAAGTGTCAGTGATATCAGGCATGCCTCAATTCCAGTGGCATTGGACGCACAATTGCGTTCAGTAGTTGGGTGGATGATGTGTAAAACTGTTAATATGATATATATTTATGAAGGTTTTTTTCGTATTTTAATTGATTCTGGGTTATATTAAATACATTCCTATTGTAAATATTAAACATAGAAGAATATTTAGTAACGGTCTATAACCAGCCGCGCATTGCTGTGGCTGAATCTGATTAAATAGAAAGAAGAGAAAGGAGAAGGCTTTCTATATGTTTGATTTTAGATTGTTTTTTGGTTATACAATATTTTTTGTTGTTCCATTGTCGGTGCAGTTATAGAGATTATGTAGTCTGTCGACTGTAAAACACTTGGCATCTAATTTTCTATGTGGGACCTAATCCATGTCTAGATCTAAGCCGTACAATTCTATAGATTGACCCTGAAGTTTGTTGATGGAGACTGCAAACTCCAATCGGTTTTGGGTTATACCTAATTTTTCTTGCTGTTATTACTATATTGATTTAAATTACGTAAAAACGTGTCCAGAATTATATTTGACATCATTTATTGAGACATTGAAAATTGAAAATTTTTAGAAACGACGAATCACCGCACGGTTCCTTAAAAATTGGAAATATTAAACGCGTTGTGAAACCTTAAATGTGTTTTTCTAGAAACCACGTTTTTTTTTCAATCTTTATCCAATTGACTTAAAATTTCGGCGGTATCTTTTTAGATAGATTATCTCCTAAAGGTACACACGATTTTTAAGATCGATGAACACTTACGATTTTTATATCAGGTTTTCCAATAGGGACTTGACAACGTCTTTTTTAAATAAAACGTCTTATGTTATAAAACATAAAAATGATCAAGACAGCTTTCTGGGGCAAGCCTGTTGGGTTCATTTACAAAGCTTCGTGGCGTAATCCACTTTATGTCTTATCAAAATCTATTTATTGTTCATACCTAAGTTCAACCGAGGAATTTGCTATTGTGACAGTTCGGCATAATTCCGGAGTGATGGTTTGGGTCCCAATGCCTAACCGTCCGGAGAAATACCTTCCCATTATTCTATATGCTCTTTGAAATGGTTGAGAAAAAACGTTGACTGTCTATGTCTAAAGAAGCTGCCCGGGAAAAAAAAATACCAAGACTCTGTCTCAGTGTTATAGTTTTCCTGAGAAAAGTATGTATCGGGTTTTCCAATAGGAACTTCACAACTTTTTTTAAAATAAAACTCAAACCATTTGAGATATTTCGAAAACTTTATTATCGGCTTGAAGTACAATCAAAACATTTGTGAATGGAACTCGACTTCGTTCATATGGCCACAGCGGGCACGTTTGCAGCGGCCGATTCGTTGGACCCAATTTTCGATGACTCGGCTCCAACGTCGTCGGCTTGTTGGCATAGACCAATGACTTGAGGTAGCCCCAAAGAAAATAGTCTAGAGGCGTTAAATCGCACGAACGAGGCGGCCAACCGACTGGCCCATTTCTTGAGATAACACGCTCATCAACCTTACTCTTCAATAAATCGATTGTATCGTGTGCTGTGTGGCTTGTGGCACCGTCCTATTGAAACCACATGTCGCCCAAGTCCATATCTTCCAATTCGGGTCAAAAATAATCGGTAATCATGGCGCGATAACGATGGCCATTCACAGTAACGTGACGATCGTTATCATCGATGAAAAAATATGGCCCAATGACGCCGCCGGCATGCAAGCCGCACCAAACAGTTATTTTTTGTGGATGAAGTGGTGATTCATGAAGCACATGTGGATTTTCACCCGACCAATAACGCATGTTCTGCTTATTGACGAACTCGTTGAACCAAAAATGAGCTTCGTCACTGAAGATGATGAAATTCATCATCTTGGCGCATCTTTTCCAGAGCTCAATCGGAGAACGTACGTCGCTTCAAATGGTCCATCGGCTTTAATTCTTGAGTCAGCTTGATCTTGTATGGGTGTAAACCAAGATCCTTACGTAAAATTTGCCTTAAAGTGGACTGAGCGATGCCAAATTCTTGAGAACGCCATGGAATTGACTGATTTGGATCGTTTGCTACGGACACCTGAACGGCAGCGATATTTTCGACACTTCGACCAACCCGTTGTCTCACTGGCACGGCAACATCACACAATGAATATGTAGATTCAAATTTTGCACTAAACTTGTTATTGCCTGTCTACTAGGGCAAGAATTACGACCGAAAATTAGAGTTAACGCTCTTGAAGTTGCGGTCACCGACTCCAAATTTCAGTAGTAAATTTTTATAATTTGCAGACGTTGTTCGTTCGTGTGCCATAATGAAAATGTTGAGTTTACTGAATACATTGACAGTGACAGTTCGATGATTAGTGAAAGGGTGCGTTCACAAATCAAATTCAAAATTGTCAAGTCCTTATTGGAAAACCCCATAATTTGTTTACCGATTTTTTTATTTAAAAAAAGATGTTTTATTTAAATGCTGGCAAATTTGTAAAAAAAATTTTCTTATTATTCATTGTTCCAAATACGTTCGTTAGACACTTGAAGTACTAGCCGCGGAGCGTCTAAAAAAACCAAGCATCTTTCTGTGCACTGAAAAGCCGCCATGTTTTCCTAAAAATTAAAATAAAAGAAGAGAATATAGAGAACCCTTGGTCCGTTGGATGTTTTTTTTTCCATTCCATTTGATTTTTTGTTTGTTTTTCTTATTGTTTTTTTTTAATTGTGTATTCTAAGTGCTTCTTGGCTCCCATCCGTGGCTAGATCGAGGGGGTTTGGTGTGGTTAGAGTTGTCTAATGACCTTGCCCGGAAAAAACAAATCATTATGGAAAATTTAACAAGCCCCAGACTTGTTAAATAAGGCCAAGACCGGATACCGGTTGGAGGGAGTCTTCATATTTAAATATCCCTGACAAGATTATTGCTGCTACGATCTTCCATATCAATTTTTTTTTTCACTGAAAGTCGCGTTCCGTTGTAAAGCTTTGGCTTGTTAATATTTCGTAGCATGTTGGTTTTCAAATGCAGTAAACATAATAGTATACAAAGAATTTTGTCGCCCGAAGAACTTTTTGGGGCCTCTGGTGGAGTTTAAAAAAGAAGTTTGTCGCTCGGAGTTTTACATACGTTATCTACGTATCGACCAACGATTTTGTTTGCCCCCCCCCCCCCAGAGAATTTTCTTTATATACTAGGAAGAAATATAAAGAGTAAAAGAGAAAGTCATCTTATATATCGTTACTGTGCTATACAATTCGATTTGCATAGCCACTTTTGTTTTTCAAAATCGGAAATTTTGCCACATTTGTACCACATAACTTATTGGTAGTTGTAAAATTTAGCACAATAATTGCTCCGTTATTACCCACTTAAAGCTACTAAATACCTTATGACTATCATTAAACGAGTGGCAGATGGAATCCCACCTGCCTCCTTTTCAACCTGGCGTTGGAGAAAGCAATCCGCGACTCTGGAATTGCAACTAGAGGGACTATTGTCACCAAGTTCTGCCAGATACTTGCCTACGCAGATGACATTGACATCATCGGTAGATCCGGTTCGGCTGTACAGGACTCCTTCACCCAGGTCGAGCAAGCGGCACAAAAACTGGGACTGCACATTAATGAGGGAAAAACTAAACATGGTGGCAACTTCTGCGAAGAGAAGACCTAACGTTTGTCAAACTATCAAGGTAGCGGAGCACGAATTTGAAGTAGTGCAATCCAAAACATTGTTAATTATGTAACAGAGCTTAGGTGAATTGGTAAGACGGCCCCAAGGTGAAATAGCACCCCGTCACGCTGTATCAGCTGCGATATAGTCGTGAGAATTCTTCGAATATATATTCCGCGCGTTTGGCTGTTGTACTGGACTGAAGTTGAGATGGTACCTTCTGATATAAAGAATTCCCGAGGTAAGCTCGTCCCACATTCAAATCTCCGGCGGTACTGTGTCACGGGAAACCATGGAATAGTTGTGATAAAAAAGTGAACAACTCGTCTCCGTGTGATCGGGTCCGCGAAACAGCGACATTTTGTAATATCGGGGGTATCGGCTTCACTAATACGAATGTAAACGCGGTCCACCAATATTTGCAAACAGCGAAACCCGATATCCTAGCCCTAACCGAGACCCAGATAGGCTCGTCAACTAATTTGACATATCTTTGTTGTCCAAGATACGATTTACATTCGAGATTTCTTTTTAAGGGTGGTGTCTGCGTCTTAACCTGATCCGGCTTGGCTTGACAAAGGGAAAACGCACTGAAACCCAATGGGTTGTGTGTTGTAGTGGAATTTAAATAAATACGTCACTTATTCTGGTTAATCATCATCATCGGTACTACAACCATGATCCGGTCTTGGCCTTATTTAGCAAGTCTCACCATCGGTATCCGGTCCATATCCGAGACTTGTTAAATTGTCCATAATAATTTGTTTTTCCGGCCAAGGTTATTAGCCTTGCGCCACATTCTGGTTAATACCAAGAGGTTATTTTATTATAAAAAATCAGTAATGTTACATGCAGTTACATGTGAATATAAGCCTTGTACGCGGTTCATTCAGGGCGAGACTAATACTCTGACTGACAACTATACTATACGGTGTACAGCTCCCAATCAGCTCGTCAGCTTACTCTCACATTATATGCTGACATACACATACTTATTGTTTACTAATGGTGTGGCATCATAGCGTTACATATTATACATCATCATCATCATCGGCATTACAACCGGGAACCGGTCTTGGCCTTATTTAGCAAGTCCTGAGGCTTGTTAAATTTTCCATAATGATTTGTTTTTTCCGGGCAAGGTCATTAGTCTTACGCCAGAGGCTCCCTGATGGCGAATCGAACCCCGGTCTCCCGCGTGACAGGCGGGTATACTAACCACTATACTATCGAGGAGTTTACATATTATACACTTTCTGTTATTGTATATTCTTCTTTTAGTATACACGCGCACTTGCGCAGTCGCATACACCACAGGCTGCACGTCACTTGAATGAAAATTGCGCTGAAAAATTCTGTGAAATTTCTTTGTTGTCTATACCGCCACCCAAATCACAATCTACCAGCGACAGTTTTCGATCATCAAAAAGTCGAGTTTTGACCGCCAACAAGATAGCACGTGCACTTCTGCCTCGCGATCCGTACCATCGGATCAGTTGTGCACTCCGTTTTGGGAATCTTAAATATACACAAGATACCCAATTGCACTATCGGCTCGCGAGACAAGTCTTACTGTGGTATCCTAATCAAAGAAACGGATCTCCACGCACGCGTCCGAGTGCAGTGCAAAGTTATCTGTGCGATCCTAGGCAAATAAACGGATCCCCACACACGCGTCTTAGTGCTGTGAAAAGTGCAAGGATATTCACGAGAGTGATGTGCAGTGCGGGTAAAGCCCCTACCCTTTCCATTCCTTGTGTTTGTTTTTCCTCTGTTTGCGTCCCTCGGACAGCGATACTCTCGATTGATTTATAATTTTTGGAGAGTTTTTGGTGTCTGAGTGTCATAATGTTCGTCATGGAATGGATGAGACCTGGATTTCGGCACGGATCTAGTGGGTCATCTACTACAAGGGCATAACACCTGTAGTGGTTGCTTTCGCTTATTTATCGCTGGTCCTGACTTGCATTCTTTCCCGAGGCGGTATTGGTTTTCTGTGTCAGGCCATTTCGTGTTGATCTTTGCAACATTCGCGACCGAAGATGCAATTTCTTCTCTGTGTCTGCCCATGTTTCTAACCAGAAACCAACTATCCTCGCACCTAGCGAAACCCATGTCATAACTACTACAAATATTTCCGATTTTAATCTACTTGGATATAAGTTAGTGTCTCTGTTCTTTCCATATCTTGGTCTAGCCACACATACAAAATGATATTGCTTATCAGCTCTGCCACAATATGGACTCAGCTCTAATCCGAAATTTAATTTCTCATGGCTAGAACGTCACATTCGTAAGCATAACATATAATACATTACTGCGTTCTCTACAAAAGCCCAAGCTTGAATAGAAACGCATCCGCGAATTTGATGGTATGGCTGATTCTATTATTATTATTTGTTGGCCTGTAGGAACCCGGAAGTTCATGCCCTCGTCAAATCGACTCCGTCAAGAATTCAATGCACGGTCCTATCGTTGCCCATTCGCACCATATGTCCGGCCCATCTTAATCTTCGGGACTTGATTACTCTCACTATTGCAGGTTTGCGGTATAGCTCTTCCAATTCGTGGTTGTGGAGTTTCCTCCATAGTCCTGCATCTTCGTCATATTTACCTCCAAAGATACCCCTTAAAACTTTATTCTCGAATACGCGGAATTTGTTTTCTTCTTGTTTTGTGAGAGCTCACTTTTCGCATCCGTATAGAACAATCGGCATGATTAATGTTCTATAGACACGGAGCTTTAGGTTACGTGATAGCACTTTGGATTTCAGCAGTTTACTGACTGTGTGCCAGCTATCGATGTCTCTTAGTTCTTTATTTATAAGTACAATTTACAATATTTTAGTCGATGATGAGTGTCTGAAAAGGGGAAATACTCCCTTCTGCCGGGATTGCAGGCAGTATGGGCATGACATCAAGGACTACCGTGCACACCAGGCACCACAACGCAATCCCGCTCCTCTACACACCAGCAGAGGGAGTCCCAGAGGAAATCACACCCGGGATCACACCAACCCTCTGCAAACAAGAAACCGGCAACATCAAACCCAAGGGTGTATAGCATCCGATATTGATGTAAATTTTGTGGCTGCAAAGGCAACACATGGGAAAGGTGTGAATACGAGGTGAGATGGGAGAAAACTGGAAATGCCAGCACAACACCCACTCTAACACACACCCTAGTGGCCACGAGTACACGTCAACGCCAGGACCCACAGACCTGTACGGTAGTAGGCCTCAAGAAGGCCATACCAGCTCTGTTTCTGCTGTTTCAGAGTCTCATAAGACTCAAAAGCAGAGCAGAGCAGACGCGACCATAGGTGGCAAACGCTAAATGCCCAGGCTACAACACCGTCGGCCCACGGCAGGCGAAAGTCGCTCTAGCTCTGCCAGTTCGGAGCCCACAAAGGCTCAAAAGCAGGGTAGGGGCGAATCTACCGACTCCATGAGTCGGAAGCCACGACCCCAGCACCGTCGGCCCAAAGCAGGCCAAAGCCGCTCTAGCTCTGCTAACACGGAGTCTACGGAGGCTCCAAAGCAGAGCGATCACTCGAGAAAGAGTGGAAGACTTTGAATTTTGTGGTCGACGCACATACATGGGAGCAGCGTGTCGACAAAAAGCAAAATGGGAGCGGTCGTAAAACACCCAGAGGTCGGGTCGGGAAACACCAACCCGACCGCACTAAACTCGCAACTCTGCCAAAGCTGTTCTCAGCTTTCGCCAACAAAAGTCCCGATTGTCCAACTCCCTTTGGACATTGGCCGTAAAGACACTACGCGCCTAATCGTGGACACGGGCACTGAGATCAGCCTCTTAAAGCTGAAGACACTCCGCCCGAAGCATGTTGTGGATGTGTAAAAATCTACGACACTCCAGACGCTTTTTGGCAAGGGCAAGTCGAAGGGATGCTGCCATGGGAGCCAAGGGAGTTTCAGGTTGCACCACGAAATTCCCTGCAGATTCCAAATAATGGACTCCTTGCCGGGGTTGTCGGAAGACGGTTATTTGGGTTACGACTTGCAAGGGTGCTTGTTTGGAGTTTCCCCGAACAACCGTAAATCCCTAAAGTTTTTCCGTTGCGAATAATAAGACAGGAAGGGTTGAACCGTGCCAAAGGAATCTGGCAAGGTCCATACTGCAGCCGATATGCACCCGGAGACCCTACCCACACAGGGGCAGGCTGCGAAACAAACAAAACAACAAAAGCTTTGATACAAGGCTTAACGACCAACCCTTCGGAGCTCAAAATCCTTCTGAGCAAACCAGTCAGACTTAGTCTAAATATACATTTTTAAGGCCGACCCCAAAACTATAGGCGCAACCCATAAGCGCAAACTATATGGGCAAACCAGGGCGCCCACGAGGGATGATTAGGCAGTGGGGTTGCCAGACCCAGGGAATACTCAGTAATTCCCCTGGGATTGCGAGTTAACACGTCAACGGGACTCATATCTGATGAGGAATCGAGTGATTCCGTATTCGAGTACCAACCTGCGGAGGAAACATCATCATCATCGGCACTATGACCGAGATCCGGTCTTAGCCTTATTTAACAAGTATGAGGCTTGTTAAATTTTCCATATTAATTTATTTTTCCGGGGAGGTTTATTAGTCTTGCGACAGACTTAGGAAGAAACACCTCCAATAAATTAAACTTCTGTTCTCGGGTGACAGGTCGTCAGATGAATTTACACATCTTGAAGGCGCCTACCTGACGCGCATCAGTGCTAGCTCGCAAGAAATGTCTTATACATTCACGTGGTCAGACAAATGCCAACACGCTTTTGGAAACAAAAAGAGGGATGCTGGTTTCGCCGCCAAAATGAGCCAATCCTAACCACACCTAAACCCGTCAATCTAGCCACGGATGCGAGGCACGAAGCACTTAGAATACACAATAAAAAAAAAATAATAGTAGTAGAAAAAAAAATAATAAGAAAAACAAAAAAAAATCAAATGGAATCGAAAAAAAAACATCAAACGGACCAAGGGTTCTCCATATACTCTTCCCCGCGGTTCGGTCCCGACTGAGAAGGGATGCTATGAAAGGAAAGGGGGAAGTGGACCACCACCAATTTGTTGACCACCTTGCCCTTCGGTGGTCAATCCATTATAGGGCTTTAGACGGTCTTTTTCCCAATTTTGATGGCGAAGTGCACCGTGTATCTACTCTCTTTATTTATCCGACGAAGTATAATTTAAAATAATTTAGTCGATAATTTCTTTCTGTACACTCTGTTAGATCTCTTGAAATGCACCGATCTTTCTTGCACGCTTCATCGCTTTCTGCCTTCTCAACCGCTTTTCCTTGAACGCATCACCGCAATCTGCCCTTCGACCACCCGTCTTGGACGCACCTCATCGGTTATACTCTGACCAACACACCGCCGCCATCACCAGGATCGGATCACCGTACATTATTGGTCTTTCGAGCCGGATTATTATCGCCTACATCGAGCGATAAACTGGACCGCAATCGAGTAGCAAAAGTGCATCATTAACAAAGACTCGTGCCACTTTCGCTGACGGTTCGCCTGCCTTCCAATGGCCGCAATGTCCGCAATGGGGAACTTATCACCGTTCGGTTCGCGACACAACGCCAGATGTCTCGCGCGTTCCTCAATTCCTCAATCTGAAGCAAAGGGGGCCACAAACGTTGGGCTCAGTGGAGACTCGTCAGCAGAACCTTAAGCTCAAATGGGAGGACATCCGGCAGCGGCACGAGGAGATCGTATGGCTAGCAGTTCCAGAAATGAAGGATCATCGCTCCTTCGCGGAGGATGAGGAAATCTACCTGGACGAGCAGACGAAGTTCATCGACGCCCACCACGTCCTCACCTTGGTATTCCCGACACCATCAAAGGCGTCCGCCACAGTTCCCCACTGTTACAGTCCGGCGCCGTGCTTCCTCGGATGAGGGAAGAGCGGGGACCTTTTATTACTTCTTTATGTAATATTCTTTCATCAATTCGCGTTGCAATGTTTATTCGCTCCGTTTGTTTGAGCAATTTATGGCCATTGATAATCCATTATCAAAGAAAGAAATTATTCCGTCTCTTCGATATATTTATTTTAAACTCTCAAATCCACAATACTTCCTCAATACTTAACTCTCAAAAACTTAACTGAAACTCAACTTATTAAAACTCGAATCTCAAACTCCTACTTCAATAGCTTAACTCAAACTACTACTCGCTTTTATGAACTCACACTCAAACTGATTTTACAATTAGAATTTCTCTCTACTTATGGAACATTGTGTTCTAATTTACTGTAAATTATAATATGAACAAAACAAATTTTCTCAAAGTATTCCTTTAGTTTCTGTGACTTTTAAATTGAATAAAATTTGAACAAAAATCAAAGTGCTCTGTTTTGAAATAAAAAGGGGCAAGTTATGAAAAGGGGCAAATAAAAAGGGGCATGTTATTAAATGTGCTGTAACTGCCAATATTGTGAATGTTTATGAATGGTATGTATTAAGTGAGAATGTAATATATGTTAAAGGGAGTTTTTAAGGATGTGTAAGGAGATTCAGTGTTAAATTTAATAAGGGTAGTATTCTGGAATACACCACATCTTCGATACCAATCGCGCTGGGGAGCCACCTGTTCCATGACCCCCCCCCCCCCCCCCCCCCCTCCATCAAGACTTGCAGGCAGTGTCAGGCAGGACACCACACGCTACTCCACGCTGTACGACCTCAACTCCAACGGCCGACTCATTATCACCTCCGGAAGCGAGTTCCAGTCCCAAAGGACGAGGCGGCCAGACCTCCGGAGTAGCCGCGCACATCCTAAACGTCCTTCTTCCACGGGCGATAGTCTTAGCTACAGCATCCGTCTTCGTCCAATCGGAGCCCCATCGCGAGATCGAGGTCCGTGCCTTGGCGGACCCGTGCTCAGAGATCACCTCATCTCAGAATCCCTCGTATAAGAGCTGCGTTCCGCCGGGAGGCGTTGTTCATTTCAGTATATGGGGTCGGAGGTGCCAGCTGCCAGGCGGCGATGACGCAATACTCGGTCACTATACTGCCTCGCCGCGACCACTCGCGATCTTGGACCATCAACGCACTCATACGTGCTGCCCCCACGACTTCTGGCCAGAGACCCCTTCATCGCGGCGGGCTTGGATCTCGCAGACCCATACATCCCATTGACGGACAGGGTGGAACTCATCGTCCGGGTTAATCTGTACTCCCTCATCATGGAAGGGGTAAAGAAGTCCGAAACTTCACGCCTCATCGTGCAGGCTACTTATTTGGGATGGGTGCTAACAGGCCCAGCACCCACCACTTCATCCAGTCCCGGTGTGACGAGATCCTTCACCAGCCATCACATTGCCATTGGTCGTGGGTTGCGAACGTACAACTCAACCCAGATCAATGGACTGGCTCTGCGACCACAGATCGGGATGGATACGAGTGGATAAAGGGAAAGTTTCGTCGCCATCGATTCCATGCGGGATACAAGAGGTTCATGGAATAAACCACCATCGATCACCTGTGCGACACGAACACCGGACATATCCCTAGTGCGACGAGTAATCATAAGAACAAAAGGCGATCCCAGGGCACCGAGAAGATCATGACATCGTCGGAATCAACCACCTTCACATGGAAAAATAACAAGAAAAACAGGAGCCTATTACATACCCAATCGACACACTCTCTCTCTCTCCTGAATTATAACAATAACTAGGTGAAACTACTTTAACAAATTAAAATAAAATGGTAGACGGCGAAAAGTAAAGCAAATAAGAAAAACTTTTTGACAACAGTTTTTCACTTGTGAAAAGTTTTCGGTTCGCCTCGGATCATAGAGTGAGGGAAGTTTATAAGTGGTAGTTTCTCAATTTCTCATTATTAATAAATATTTAATTGTGCAAGTGACTAAACAATTTTATGTGATACAATTAACGAGCACAGAAGAAGGTAGAAAAGGATATCAATTGGGAGTTTCAAGCACTCAACGTCCCCAGCCACCTGAACAGCAGAACAAGAAAACCGAAAGGTAATAGAAGAAGCGAGTGAGTAACCTTCTTTTATCGAATCTTAATTAATAAACATGTTGTGCGCAACAAGCCTTCAGCGCTCCTCGTGGGGGGCGCCCTCTCCCAGTAAGGACTCATTATCGACTTCAAAAAGCTACATCATTTAAAGCCAACAGTGGAAAAATGATACCTTCTCACAAAAGCGAACTCTGTAGATCGATCCTATGCCCAATTCAGCTACACAAAGCGCAACACTTAATCAAGAAAATAGAATTAACAACCCAACCACTTCATATCCACCAATCAGTAATAAGTATCAAAGCACTCAATAGTGTCAATAGAACAGCGGCAATTGCGAAAGCACTTTAATTATCTTGAAGGATGATATCCCGCCCAGTGACCAGTAATCATTGCAAGCCGACCCACGGGTCGAGGACTTCAATGAAGAATAACTGCAGCTTCTCATCCATCTTATGGAAACGTGCTCGTCCCACCTAAGCCGACGACACCTACGCCGTCACCGACCACCACCAGACCACCTCACTGTCATCAATCAGGACCTCGACATAAGGGCCCTCCCCCTTTATGGATAAAGATTCGTCAATAATTGGCGAAGGCGGGCGGAATGATGCGGATTCACAACTAAATGTATCAGATAACTCTAGTAGGTTCACATTTCCCCGCTGTCATTTGCCAGCTGTCAGCTACCAGATGACAACGCTCCGGTGACAGCAAAAGAATTCTACCTAACCGTATAGTTTTTAAAAAATGTTCATAACGGCTCTGACTTCTTTGGTCTCCTCTTGTGGTTATTATCGTTTCTCAATCTGTCTTGACCGCTTCGTCGCTTTCTGCCTTCTCGACCGTTTTTTCTTGGGCGGATCGCGGTTCTCTATTGGACACATCACCGATCTTTCTTGAGCGCTTCGCCGCTTTCTACCTTCTTAACCGTTCTCTCTTGGACGTATCACCGTTGTTACTGGTCTGCGGACGACGCCTTCTCCCGCGGCGTCTCAGCTTCCTCCTCTCCTTGTGGACATGGAGCTTTATGTTATGTTACGTGATAGCACTTTGGATTTCAGCAGTTTACTGACTGTGTGCCAACTATCGATGTCTCTTAGTTCTTTATTTATCCGACGAAGTAAAATTTACAATAATTTAGTCGATAATTTCTTCCTGTACACTCTATCTCTTGCAACGTACGGCGAGGAGCTCCTGTGGCGACTCCTGCTGCTCTAAAAAAAAAAAAAAAAAAAAAAAAAAAAATTGGTGGCGGAGGCCGACTTTGGCGAGACAAGGACAGATGTGTCCTTCATCTTGTCTCTGGCTTCTGGTCATCTTGGGATAACCACAATCACCCACATCCGTGAAGATGTTGGGCTCGGTCTCGAGATATCTGAAAAAGAAAAAGGGAGGGGAGGTATCTAAGGATAGTGTGGACAGAGTTAGTTCAGGTGTTCTCTAACTGCTTGGATGGAGGGATGGTGGGAAAGAAATCGTACAAGACCGGTAGGTCTTGAGTACTGTAGTGAACGCAGATCACGTCTTTGGCATCTGATGATCTGCGCTTTGGTCGGTGTGTGTATGTTTGTGCTGTCTTATACTGTGCGTGCATGTGTGCGTGTGGTATGTTAGCAGTATACCCTATGGGATGGGTCCAGGAATCCTCTATTATAGAAGGGAATGTTGTTGGGAAGGGTGCTTTCTTCAGTTTTATACTGATGAAGAAATTGTGGTGGTCTGATCGGGAGAGAGAAGGTTCAAGAACGCAAGACTCTCCTGCTGCTCTACCGATCTGCCCGCCTTATATAGACCCGCAGACGTCGTCGCCTTCACTCGTTTCCTGGGTGCTGTTTTCCCTTGGTGCCTTCCTGGTGTAGCGATCCTAAATCACTACTCCCATCCAAATCCCCAATATTACCAATAATCCCATCCAAATCCCCAATACCTCCCATAACCCAAATCCAAATTTCATATCGAATCATATGAGCGATAAATTAAACCAAAAGTTAATTTGTCGCACATTGATTCAATTTCACATTAACTCATACCCCAATCCAATTGAATCATGAAACCAAAATCCATTTGTCGTGCATTGATCCAATTCCCAATAATCCTGCCATCATGAAATGCTTAACCCAAAATGCATTTCATAATTTCCTTCCAGGAATTTATTTAAATAAATTCTTAATCACTTCCAAGAGCCTTATTCCAACTGAAGCACACGGAATCTTGTGTGTACTTCTTGGAATTTTTACATTAAAAATGTTGACAAATCTCTACGACATAAAAGTATAAAAGGACGGTACATTTGATTTTCGACATGAGTCAAGTTCTGGAGGGCCGAACCCCTGGTCCGATGCCGAGTCACAATAATCTAAAAAGGAAAAATAAAAAAGAGACTTTTACCAAAAAGCAAAAGCAAAGTCTTTTAGTTGTCCACGGAACACTCTCCCGTTGGAAAGTGAAAGAACAAAATAAAGAGATCTTGACCAGATATTGCGGACCCTAGAACGGGAATCCCCTCTAACACCAGGGGACGCCGCCATTTCCTGCCAATGAGCTCGCGTAGACCGAGTCCCACGTCCGGAAGCCCACACGCACAAACGAAGGAAGTTGCGAGGGCACACCTCTTCACGCCATCCACTTCAACCCAAAAGCGGCCCCGCAGAAGATCAATAAAGGGAGATGACTCACTATTGATTACACACAATAAGGAGCTAAGCGAAACCGATTTTAATTCCAACTACTAGCTACCTCAACACTGGAATCGGTGCGCCGCTGATCGTTGTTTCACAGGAACTTGTATACTGGCGCTTGGGTTGCCTTTCCTGGGAATTCGTATCGACGTGATGCATCGCCAACAACCGTTCTTTCTTGGACACATCACCGATCTTTCTTGGACGCTTCGCCGTTTTCTGCCTTCTCAACCGTTCTTTCTAGGACGCATCACTGATCTTTCTTGGACACGTCAGCGATTTTCCTTGGATGCTTCGTCGCTTTCTACCCCCTCAACCGTCCTTTCTTGGACGCTTTGCCGCTTTCTGCCTCCTTAACTGTTCCTTCTTGGTCGCATCACCGTGCTTTCTTGAACGCATCACTGATCTTTCTTGGACGCTTCGTTGCTTCCTGCCTCCTTAAATGTTCCTTCTTGATCGCATTGCCGTACTTTATTGGACACTTCGCGGCTTCCTGCCTCCTTAACCGTTCTTCCTTGGACGCATCATCGCATTCTGCCCTTCGACCATTCGTCTTGGACGCACCTCATTGGTTATCCTCTGACCAACACACCGCCACCATCACCAGAATCGGATCCCCGAACACTGGTGAAACGGAGAATCTTTCGTGATATTCTTTTCATTTACCGACTGTGCCAATCTTCTCAACTTAGCCACTGTTGCGGATTCACAATTATATGCAGGGGGGAGAATCTAGTACGTTTATCGTCTAGTACACTCCCCAACAAACACATCCACCACACCTGTCAGCAACCAGCTGACAATGCGTCGCCAGGGGACGCCAGCCAGCTGTCACATTAATTCAAATGTGACCAACGGCCAGTCTGTCTGCAACCAACCTTCACCGCGCTCACACAGTCAAACGGAACAGCAAGTTATTCCCAGTCGTTGCAATTAACCAAACTTACAATTCATTGCGTATTATAACGTTCCTTAAGCATGAAACATTACAATAAAGAATAATAACTTGATATTATTAATTGGTTCTCGCTCAATTGGTAACGTGCTCTTATACATTAACCGCGAAGTTCTCTCCCCTTTGCGCCGAACGAGTTCGACAGCCATTGTTTGTTGTGACCGTCCATCGGCGCCCAACGAAACGCGTACCACTTCAACGCACAGCCAGCCTATTCAACTTTTGCTTCCACAACATACGTAATCTTCGCCTGCTCTTCATTCCGCCTCACCACACATCTTACGGTTTCAGCTCTCATAAACTTAAACTTTCGAAATTCGAACAAGGAACCTGTCTCCCAAATGATACGAAGTATCGACTCCAACTTAAATATTTTTGATTTCAATATTAGCACCTGTATTCTAAAATACCGCCCCGTAAATGTCTCTCTCGACCTCCTCTCCACCTTCATTATAGCTAAATTATTAATTCAAGCTTAAATTATTTAAGTGTCGTAAGTTGGTCCATAAAAACCTTTTTTAAACTTAGTCTAAGCTTATAAATGTGGTAGTGGCTCCACTAAATTTAAAATAAACTATTAAACACACAACCCTCGCATTGGTATTTAATTAGTATCTTAACTACCGCGTGAAAATATTACCCAGTCAAATGTTTCGTCACGTAACATAAAAACGATACTAGGTTTATGGACGAGCCCTAGCCGAAAAAGATCAATCCGACCAATTTTTCCGATTATAAAAACGCCCTTTTGACGAATTATCACTGCAATTCAGTACGAAAATATGCTATAAAAAATACTCTGACTGTAATTTTTATTATTTCACTGTATTTCACAGCACATTTATTTAAGTTAGGTCGTAAGTTGGTCCATAAAAACCTTTTTTAAACTTAGTCTAAGCTTATAAATGTGGTAGTGGCTCCACTAAATTTAAAATAAACTATTAAACACACAACCCTCGCATTGATATTTAATTAGTATCTTAACTACCGCGTGAAAATATTACCCAGACAAATGTTTCGTCACGTTTATGGACGAGCCCTAGCCGAAAAAGATCAATCCGAGCAATTTTTCCGATTATAAAAACGCCCTTTTGACGAATTATCACTGCAATTCAGTACGAAAATATGCTATAAAAAATACTCTGACTGTAATTTTTATTATTTCACTGTATTTCACAGCACAAATAAATATTTTCGAAAAGTGAATGCCAAATAGATATATTTCTACCAGAAACGTGAAACCGGTGACTTGGCACAACCGCCAACCTTTAGACGCTATTGAAGGCAAAAATATTCCCGTCACTGGAAGGTTTGTCAAATTTGATGTTGTCAGCCCTTGTTAGCATGCACACATTCGCATCAACTGTTATCTGCATATCGATGTACAATGGAATGACACACACTGTCAACCAACTACTCGCGGTCAGAGCGAGAAAAGTAAAGAACTTCCATATTAATAAACGCTCTCGTTTCGTGGTCGCCAGCCGATGCTGAAAAGTGCTGAAAAGTTAAGTTCTTTTTCATAATGTTCGGTTTTCGGAGTTAGCGACGAATTAAAATTCGATATTAAAAGACTAAATCAAATTAAACACATCGTACTCACTTGTGATTACATTAGTTTTACCAAATTCTGTGCCTAAATTAAGTGTTCTCTAGTGGAATTTTTTTTTTTACACCAAAAGTTGTGATCCCAACAATAAAAATAAATAGTTTAATCAAATTGTAAGGCTGACAAAAAATTTAGGGGGAAAAGCACTCACACTTAGAAAATGTATCCAGTCGGTCAACGTAAGTACCTGTTATTTATTGTTAATATGAATATCTTATCGCGTGGTTGGTTTATTTTAACAAGACAAACTGTTTGATCAAATTTCCATGCAACAATATTGGCAAATGGCGGAACAATGTAATCGAGAATGCACAAATAAGTGAATCGAATCAAAGTGGAGGCATATTAGAAATCTATTTAAGGGCAGTGGTTTTTAATCTTATAAAATATTGAAACGCAGTGAACCTTGAGGGAGCACCACTGAAAACGAGCAGTGGATCCACTCAAATCAAAACCCTTGCAAAACGAAATGTTTGTTTCTTTCACTCTTATGGCGCGACTACTTGTTCTAATTCGTTGCCATTGTGTGTGCCTTTAGACAGATAGTGTCCGCCGTAGAAAGGTTTTTCGATGGCGCTTTTGCCAAGGTGCACTGCACCTTTCCTAAGGTATCTATCTACACAAAGAGATGTGCATACAAACAATCCACTTGAAATCGGACACGTTCCAATGTAGCAGCCAGTGGGAGGGACTTTGGGAAGGAAGAAAGGTTGCGATGTTTTCCACAAGTTGCATTTGGCGCACAAGGATATTTGGGTTCGTTTTGAGCTTCAATGGATTTAAAGAGGTTTTTAATTAATTGCCTTGTGTCTTCCGTTTACGTTTGGAACATGAGGAAAATTAACTCCTTTTAACTATGGCCCAATTTCATCTGTTCGTGGCGCTTTGCTTCTTGTTGAATAGATAGAAGCCACATAGATGCTGTGGGAATTGGAATCTAGGTCAATGACCGTAACTCAATTTTAAATGTCGCATTTAGCGCGTTGTTGCGCAAAAACAGATTCCCTCATTAGTATATCAAAGTTATATTTGGTTCTTACGAATATTTTGGTTATTATGATTGTTGTGAACACACATTCAAATTGGATATCACGTGTGTCAAGAATAACGCTCCGTTCGTTTGCATAACATATGTAATAATCATTATTTTGGAACAATCACCTTTGTCAGCTTAATTAATAACCTAATTAATGGTATTCAATTTCCTTCTCTGCCATGTGGATCCCAATTCGGAATTTTATGATAACCTTTGGGATTTATTACTAGCAGCGTATGCAATAAGTGTAAGAAACCCTTCTAGTACGAGTACATGTCCCAATTTTGTTGTTTTCTGTTTTGGCGGCATTTTATGAATCATAAGTAATTTTTCTGTTGGGTGTTTTCAGGCCGTCAGCAATTTTCCAGTTTAAGTGTGGGCCGAGGAAGAATAAGTGAAAGTGTGTAAAATAATTTAGTAGTGATTAAAAACTTATTAAGTTGTCGTGTTCCAACTAGACTGAATGGTTTTTGAAGTGTCTTCCAATTGAATCTACAGTGGGGAATACAAGTTAGTGGGCGGTATGGAATGAATCTGCAATGGTCCTCCGTTAGAACTACATGTGCACCATTTATGGCGCCATACAAAATATTTACACGAGTCTCCACTCTTAGAGAAAGTTGTCAACAGGTGGACTGAATCCTCCCACATAGTGGAATCTTCGTAGAAATTTCTTGTGCGTGTAGTGGATGGCCGTTTTTTTTTTTTATTGTTTTATGTTTATTTTAAACATACTGTGTTTTTTTGACCAATAATCAATTTTTACATTAAGTACTACAGCTAACTTATAATACTGGTGATACAATTGTTCACATGCATATAGTACACATTTCCCAAATTTTTTTTTCTCAGTTTTTTTTTTTTTTTTTGGTTTCGGTAGGAAGGTGGAAATCTTCAAAAGATACATCTGACTGATCCAGAGGCATGCTGGATTTTTACCGACTAAAACCTCCACCTCCCGCCAGGCGTATATTCCCGTTGATCCCCGCAGAACTTTCTTTTAGATATTCTATCCTGGGGAGGTACGGAGTTTACCTGTTACTCCGCTCGTCGCGTCGCAACTGCTGCATCATGTCACATAGAATATCATTTGCTACGGACCATGCCTGTTGTGAACTCTGCATGTATTCTATTACTCCTGCCGGAGTAACTGTCCGTCTCCTAAGTCTCTCCAAAATCGTTCGTGCGATCTCGAATCTCACGCACTCTGTGAGTACGTGTTCCGCATTTTCTATTTTGCCTTCATAATACAAACAGTATGGGTGATTCACATGCTTATACTTGTGCAAGTATTGCCGAAGGCAATCAAGTATCATGATGTGGGTCCATCCTCCTTTGGTGGAAGAATCCCACCTTCGTTGTAATTCTTTTAGACTTGAGAGCTCTAATTGTGACCGCATTCTCCGGCGATGCTCTAGTGAGACCTCATGCAATGCAGCGTTTTCTTTAGCTACAATGTCAAGTGGTGTCCTCCCGACCAAAACATTTATGTAATCTTCGAATCAGCATACTCTTAATGATGCCATCCTATGTGCTGAGTTCACCCCCGTCATGTACGACTGATAATGTGCGGCTCCTGCCCAATGTGAGCTGTATACATTATAATTGAGGTGTTGACACTGGTTATCAGTTTCCTTATATAAGGCCGGGCTCCTCCAACATTGGGTAGCAGTCTCGCCAAAACTTTGCATCATCATCATCATCGGCACTACAACCGGGATCCGGTCTTGGCCTTATTTAACAAATCTCTCCACCTGTCCCGATTTCGAGCCAATGTCATCCAGTTTGGCACTACCAGGCTCTGGGCGTCCTGGTCTATGCCAACCCTCCATCGCAGACAAGGTCTGCCGCGCTGTCTCCTTCCATACATCCTGGCACAAAGGACTTTCCGGGCAGGCTCCTCTTCGCTCATTCGAGCTAGGTGTCCCGCCCACTGGGGTCTATCGCGCTTGATTTTTCTTACAACATTAGCTTCAAGGTAGATTGCGTACAACTCATGGTTGTAGCGTTTCCGGAATCGTCCTCCCTCACATACGGGCCAACAATTCTCCTTAAGACCTTCCTCTCAAACGCGGCTAAGAGTTCAGAGTGCCTTTTATTGAGCACCCATGCCTCGGATCCATACATGAGTACTGGTAAGACCATGGTCTTGCACAGTAGTAGCTTGGATGTTCTGGATAAATTTCGTGATTTAAAGAGCCTGGATAGACCATAGTAGGCTTTGCTAGATTTGATCAGCCGTTCGCGTATTTCTTCTTCCATATTGTTATCGGCTGATACTATTGACCCAAGGTAGTTAAAGGATTGCACTACTTCAAATTCGTGCTCCAGTACCCTGATACTTTGACCAACGTTAGGTCTTATCTTCGCAGAAGTTGCCACCATGTTTAGTTTTTCCCTCATTAATGTGCAGTCCCAGTTTTTGTGCCACCTGCTCGCTCTGGGTGAATAATTCCTGTACAGCCGATTCGGTACTACCGATTATGTCGGTGTCATCTGCGTAGGCAAGTATCTGGCAGAACTTGGTGACAATAGTCCCTCTTGTTGTAACGCCTGCTTCCCAGATTGCTTTCTCCAACGCCAGGTTGAAGAGGAGGCAGGCCAGACCATCCCCTTGTCGGAGTCCATTAAAGATGTTTGTTGGTTTGGACAGAAATCCCGCCACTTTTACTTGACTGGTTACGTTGGTCATGGTCAACCTACAAAGTCGTATCAATTTGTTTGGAAATTTGTTTGGAATGCCGAACTGTCTCATGGCATTATATAGTTCTACCTTGGCTATGCTGTTGTAGGCGGCCTTAAAGTCTGTAAATAGATGATATAATGGAATCTTAAATTCCTGACATTTTTCCATCGCCTGCCTAAGGGCGAATATCTGATCAATTGCTGATTTGCCTGGAGTGAAGCCATACTGATATTGACCAATGATGGCTTTAGCGTATGGGACTATCCGATCTTGTAGGATAGTGGAGAGTATCTTATAGGCAGTATCCAGCAATATTATACCCCTATAGTTGGTGCACAGTGTGATATCTCCCTTCTTATGTATGGGGCAAATTATTCCACGACGCCAATCTTCCGGCATCTACTCTTGCTCCCATACGTGCACCACGACCTCATGAATTGCCTGATGTATCGCTGTCCTTCCTTGTTTGATCAGCTCAGCTGGTATGCTATCAGCCCAGGGGGCCTTATTTGATTTGAGCTGTCTTTTGGCTTTTAATGTTTCCTCAATGCTTGGTGACGGCAGCATTTGGTCTTGATTTTGCCTTGGTGGAGCCTGCAATTCTTCTGTGAGCTGACCATTTAACAATTCATTGAAGTATACTTCCCATCGCTCCAGAATGCCTTCAGGATCGGTGATCAGATTACCCTCTTTATCCTTGCAGTAAGTGCAGCGTGGCGTGTACCGCGTCATATTGCGGATTATTTGGTTAAACTTCCGCGCCTGGTGCAGACCTCGCTCTCTACTTTTCTCTATTTCACAGACGAGGTTTTTCTCCCAGGCACGTTTCTTTTGTCTGTGGAGCCTTTTTCAGATCTTCTGAGCACTTTGTATTTCTCCTCGCGTACCCGCGTTCTATGAGAATGCTGCATTGCCCGGTATGCAGCATTCTTACGTTCAGTCGCTAGTTTGCACTCATCATCAAACTAGTCGCTCCGATCTCTACGACTACTGACTAAGATGGAGTTGGCAGTACTAATGACAGTATCCTTAAGGCGTGTCCATTTCTCTTCTACGCCCGGCATTCTGGCCCCAGGACTTACTCTCCCTCCGTCGAGCTCTTCGAGGGCGAGTCTTAACGCATGACCAAATGTGTTACTGGTGTTCTCATTGCGTAAGGCAGCCGTGTTGATTCGAACCTGATCGGCGGATGCAATACGTTTCCGTAGGCAATCCGCGCTCGGAAAACTGTACCAACAAGATAGTGATCTGAGTCGACGTTGGCACCTCGGTACGTTCGTACCGTCAGGCTCGAGGAGTAGCGGCGATCTATCAACACGTGGTCAATTTGGTTGCGAGTGGCTCCATCAGGCGATACCCAGGTGGCTTTGTGGATATCTTTACGCCGAAACCTGGTCTTGCAACGACCAAGTTTTTCGATGCTGCCAGTTCGATGACTCGTAGTCCATTGTCAATAGTGTTCTCATTCAAACTATGGGAACCTGCGTAGTGCCTGAAAACCGGCTTCCGACATATTTTCGCATTCAAATCACCAAGAAGGATTTTCACATCGTATCTTGGGTGACATTGACGGCCCGTTCGACGTTCTCGTAGTATTCTTCT
Organism: Microdon myrmicae; assembly: GCA_963931805.1. Taxonomy (NCBI): domain Eukaryota; kingdom Metazoa; phylum Arthropoda; class Insecta; order Diptera; family Syrphidae; genus Microdon; species Microdon myrmicae. The sequence continues at coordinate 237,488,912 of OZ007497.1, read as the reverse complement.
TTTTCATCGTCAGGGGACTCCTCTGTAGGTCCGTGAACGTTTATGAGGCTTATGTTTTTAAACTTGCCTCGCACACAAAGAGTGCATAGCCTTTCGTTTATTGCATAAAAGCCGATGATGGCAGGCTTCAGTTTTTGGCCGACTAGACAGTCTATCCCGAGAACATGGTGTTTTGCATGACTGCTGTAATAAATGTCATACTCGTTTCTTTGAATAACACCACTCCCTGTTCATCTTATTTCTTGTAATGCTGTTAGTTTAGCCTTATATTCGGACATCGCATCGGCTAGCTGCTGCGCAGCTCGAGCTCTGTATAGTGAGCGGACGTTCCAGGAAAAAATTCTTAAATCGTTTAGCCATTTGCGTTTCCGTGGTCGTCGTTGTGTATCCGGTCCATATCCGAGGCTTGTAAAATTTTCCATAATAATTTGTTTTTACGGGCACGGTTATTAGCCTTACGCCAACCTTTCTCAGGATGTCGCTGCATGCATTGGTTCACTACTTGGCGGGTGCCAAAGTAGCTATCCAGGGGTTTCACGTGGAGACTGCATGTCAACTTGGATTGAACAGGGACAAGGATCGTCCTGGCCTTCGCCGAGTTGAAAGCAAACAATAACTTTGCCCTGTATGTTCGCTCCCATCCCCCCATCGATCCATAGCACTAACTTCTATATAAACTTTGCATACTCTTGCCGTTTTCTCATTCGTTTTCCTCAGTTGTTCCTTGAAGGTCAACTTGTTGTTTAGTACATGAATAGAAAGAAAACTACAAATGTTATTTTGTTGATCATTTATTTAACGTAATAAACGTTTATTGAAAATTATTGTTTTAAACTGACATCATCGAGATGTGCTCCGTCTCGTCGTTGGTACTCCTGCAATCGACTACGCAAACTGTGGAAAACTCGCTGACACATGCTGCGAGGTTACGCGTCTATCTTCTGGATGTTTTCTTGAACGTGGCCGCCCTGATTGTTTAATATTCGTTGTCGACCCCGTTTGCTCGAACTTCTTGACCCAAGCTTTGAATAAATTAACACTTGGACACCCACTTACACGGCGTAATCCGTATTCAATTCAGTAGGCGTCGTACAGTAACGTAGGAATCGTTGTTTTTGTAAAATTGTTTGACACAAAAAGCACGCTTTTGTTCCGTGAAGCGCTCCATCGTGACTAAAATTGCTTGAAGCCACGCACAATTCATTAAACAGAATGGGAGCATTCACTGATCCCTGGTGTAAGCCGTTTTTGATGTGGAAGGTCTTGTTAGAGATCATATCCCCGTATTTCACCACAAATTGTTTACCCATTGTCATATCGTAGATGATGTATAACAAATATTCGGGCATTCCCAAATATTATAATTTATACACAAGCCCTTCTAACCATACAGTGTCAAAAGCCTTTTCAAAAACAGGCCCGTGTACATTGTCGCTTCGCCTTGTTCCACTGTATGTCTGAAACAAGTTTCGTCGCGGCATGAACGGTGTCATGTTTCGGTCTGAAACCAAACTGGTTGTTCGGAATGATACTATTTTCATCACATCAGTTTATCAATGCTTGACCATGGCAGGCTGCTTTTCAGCCAATTTGACATGCAATATGTCGATTTCCTCACAATATTTGATAGCGTTTATCGTTTCTCCTGGTTGAAGGTTTGAAAAGTGAATTGGTTCGTTCGATGTCCACCAAATTATCACCATCATCTTTTTTGGGTGGAGATCGGGCTTGGGGTGTGTTTTGGTTTTCCACCTGCATCCAACCACTACCCAGGTTTTTTACGGTTATCATACAGAATCCACTTTTCATCACAGGTGACTATCCGGTGCAAAAACTGTTCAGTTTGGTTTCTTAATCTAATCCATACGCTGATTTGCAGACGCCGTCGTTTTTTGGACTTGCTCAGTTCATGGGGTACCCATTTATCGAGTTTCTTTACCTTTCCTATGAGAGAAAGGTGTCGACTTATTGTCATTGGGGATACGAGGGTTGCCTCTTATGTTTCGGGATTTGGCAACCCTAGTGTTGCAATCCGGCAATTGACACCTCTGTCGTAAAGTTGGATATTTTTGAGGTTATACGCACTCAAAACGTTTTGACATACGAGCGCTATTTGTGTTGTTTACAGTAACTTAAAAGATTCATCTCGGCCCAAAAATGGAATTAAATCGTCAACATTTTCGTGCGATTATTTTTTACAACTTTCGGCGTGGATTAACTCAGCAACAGTGCATGGATGAACTTAATTCAATTTTTGGCGATGAAGCCCTATCAAGGAACAGTGTTTATCGATGGTATGGTGAATTCAATCGTGGCCGTAGTTCACTCCAAGATGAATTTCGTGAAGGTCGTCCAAAATCAGTTGTTGTTCCGAAAACCATTGATGCTGTGCGTGAACTGATATTGGAAGATCGTCATGTGGCCTATCGTGAGATTGAGACAACCTTAGGCGTTAGTGGGACCAGCATACATTCAATATTGCATAAACATTTGACTGTAAAAAAAATTTGTTCGCGTTGGATCTCACACAATTTGTCAATCGCCCAAAAAAAGGCTTGTGTCAATTGGTCGAAAGAAATGCTCAAAAAATACGGTCGCGGTGCTTCGAAACACGTCTATGACATCGTGACAGGTGATGAATCGTGGATTTACGCGTATGAGCCCGAAAGTAAACAGCAGTCGACTGTGTGGGTGTTTCAAGATGAGCCAAATCCAACAAAAGTTGTTCGCGCACGAAGCACTTCCAAGCAAATGGTCGCCTGTTTTTTCGGAAAAACTGGACATGTCGCAACCGTACCACTAGAACAACGCAGAACAGTCAATTCTGAGTGGTACATAACAATTTGTTTGCCAGTTGTCTTCCAAGAAATCAGGAAAACCAACCGCCGAAGACGGATCACTCTTCACCACGACAATGCGAGCTCTCACACATCGGCTGCGACAACTGCATTTTTGAGCACCCAAAACATCGATTTGATGGGTCATCCGCCGTATAGTCCTGACTTGGCACCGAATGACTTCTTTTTATTCCCGTACGTAAAAAACAAACTGAGGGGTCAACGTTTTTCGACACCTGAAGAAGCGGTTGCTGCATTCAGAATGCATGTGTTGGAGATACCTCAATCAGAGTGGCAAAAGTGCTTCCACAATTCATGGGGAATATTTTGAAAAACAATAAAGTGATTTTCGATGATCAATATTTGTTTTTGTTCTCTAATCCCGAAATATAAAAGGCAACCCTCGTACTCCCATGCTTTGTGCAATCTCCCGCGCCGATTTCGTTGGGTCCGCATCCACCCTTGCTTTTAAAACATCGTCGTCAACTAAGGCTTGCGGCTTCCCACGTGGTTCATTTTCGAGGCAGAAATACCTCGAACGGAACTTTCCAAACCCTTTTCATTGCCAATGACGCATTATGTCCCATTTTAAATTCATAAAGGAAAAGAATTCCTAGAAAAAAAACTGTACTTATAACAAACCCTAAAATTCTCACACGTCAAGCACACGTATCACTTTACTTTATAAAAAAAGAAAATTTAACTTTCTGGCACAGATGTGCACTCGAGAACTTCTTATTTCCGACTGAGCAAAAATCGGACATTTTATGTGGTGCAACCCAATAGCTGCCACCGTAAAGTACTGTGATAAAAATTTTAAAATGTTTGTCTTCAGCGCCATCTATCGGGCGAACTTTTGATTTGTGTGCACTTTTCACATCATAACATATAGATTGTGTAAGTTGCAGCTCAATGGGATGGTTAGTTTTCGAGTTTTGCGAAGACAAACATACGCAGGGTCAATTTTTATATGATGATGAAAATACGTCATTGAGTGAAACACTTTCCCTTTATCCTGCTTTATGATTCCCATTTGTAACCTATCACTATTCCCGTCAAATGCATCTTTATATATGCCTACAGGTGCTCTATGACATTTAAAACCCCGTCATTATGGAAGATGTAGAAGTACTTTTTTAATAAACAATCACGCTCATACAGTAAGATATAAATGAAAGTGGCTTCCGTGAAAAAATTATTTTGAGTTTACCCAATTAGAATGTCAATAGGTGATTTGTTTTTAATGATTTCTATGCTGCCTTAAACAAATTTTTCGACTCCATTACAGCCTGTGTTATCATACTCTCCCCAACTTGTTTAGCATCCCCTGCTATATTCATCACATTCAAGGCCGCACGTTGTCTCTAATATATTGATTCCGAAATCGTCTGGATAAATTACCATGTTTCGAAATTATAATCGTTGACGTACATATGCTTTTGTACCTGTGCACAAACAAATCCGTTTTTTTTTTTGTATTCATGGATTTTTGTTTTATATTTATGGATGACAAAAGTGGCTTCCTTCGAGATTCTTAGATCTCTATAGCACAACACTTCTGATTGAGTGCATATTTCTTTAACAAATTTTCTTTATTATCTACTGGAGAAATTTGTCGACGAATGGGACTGCTTTAAGCAAGTTGAAAGATGCCTTACTTGTGTATGCTTTTCTTCATTCAACGAGGATCACCTACAAAAGCAATTTTTTGAGGTACCTTTAAATGACAAAACAGCGCGATCAAAAGATGAATCAGAAGGTAACGGACAGAGGCATTGGTACACAGTTTAGACGCCGCTCGCCAAAAACCTACCTAGCTTAATTTTTTTTTACAAGATTAATGAGATAACGCTCATGAAGTTTATTGTGGTAGTTATAAAAGTGTTGTCATACCATAAACCCGCTAGTACTGCATAGGCTAAAAAGTCCCGGGATTTTAAATGAAAACAAGAAGATTTCTCGCAAAGTTAAATTTATACCTCAGAATAGTTGCCTTCGAGGGCGGTACACTTGGTACAGCGTTTTTCCAACATTTCGATGCCTTATCTGTAGTACGAAACGTCAGAGCCCTCGAAATATGCCTCGGTTTCCGCGATGACTTTGTGGGGGTTCTTATTTAAGCATGCCCAAAGAAACGCCCATTATTACAATCCAACCTCCATTGTTTCCCGCCAATGCAATCGCATTGGCACCTGAAAACATTTCCTTTTCCAAGGACATTAATACATGCAATGCATTACCTAAATTCCTAAATAGAATTTCACCAACGAGGCCATTTTTCCATGCATTAACGCATCGGTAAAATTTTCCCAACAAAGATTTCTTCATTGTCATTATATAGATTTAAGATTATAGTTGTAAAGGAATTGCTGTCCTAAATCTCTTAAATACTAGTTGTAAAATATAAATGTACCATATTATCTACGAAATAAAAATTGAATTGAATTGAAAAGAATTCTTTTTGGAACAAACATCATATCCATATAATATAACCAAGGATAATGATCATTGCGTCGCCTATTCCCAGCCTCATCATGTATACAATAAATTTCCCTACATACACATTGGCTGGCGACCTTTTCACCCAACGACAAAGCAACTCCTAGCAGCTTATGGACGCAGCTGCATACAATTAGCACAGTAGACGCTACAACCAAATTCGTTAGCACGCACCAGTGCAAACAATAGAATTCGGTTCTTTCGCAGGCATTCTGGCGATGCGATAAACAATCAAAATTGTTTGTTGTATCCCAAATGCAACTACCATTTAATGAGTTGCAACTTGTTTATTTAGCTGAACTCTCAGCTCATAAATCCTTTTATGTCTTTCAATATTTTCTGGATCCGTTTCTCATGATCTCGCGGCATGAGCAAACAGAAGTCAATTAGCACCCAATGACATACAGCTTGTTTACTTAGCCGAACTCACAGCTCATTGATGCCCATTATTCCCTTTTAATTTTTCAGCTTCGTTCTCATGGCCTAGTCCCATGAAAATAACCAATGTGCACACATACATGCATACCACCATGATCTTCTCTATGAGATCCGGTTACCTACCCCAAAGAGAGACATCACGTTTCTCTTGTAATAGGAAATGCATCCCTTAATCAAGAGAGCATGCACCACTGGCCGAATTTCCCTTGCTAGCGAATTCACATCGCTGAGTCTCATTCCATTCACCGACCGCGCCGGTCGGTTTTTCTCCCGCTCCCCGTAGCCCTGCGGGGACGCGAACGCGTATCGAGTCGTGTTAATTAAATACAATATTTGCCCTTAAAAGTAATTTTTCTTGTGGCCCGAGTATAAAGCCATTCAATTAGAGTACTCTGTCTTACATTTTTTTTTTTTTGTGCATCCGTTTCATCGTCAGTGTAATCAAAATCCGTTTTCTGTAATCTAATTAAATGTAGTAAGATTTGTTGTGAATAAAAAGGAACCTTAATAAATTCATTAAAAGTTAAGAAATAAAATCAGACCTGGATAACATTTAATGCGTTTTATTTTTGGATTCCCCCCAACTACCTACTGTGTGTTTTGGCAGAACTTGTAATGATGATGGGGAATGGAGGTGAATCCGTGCCGTACGCCGGTCCGCAATACTTCGCCCCCCGCAACTTCTTCATTCGATCTGAATCTCTTTTCCTGAAACCGCCGCTTTAGGTTTGGGAACAGGTAGTAGTCGCTGGGGACCAAGTCTAGAGAATGCGATGGTGGGTGAGCAAAAATTCAAATCGTAATTGGTTCAATTTGACCACTGTTTTCAAGGACGTGTGTGACGGTGCGTTTTAGCTGTGGTACAGGTTTTCTCGCCATATGGGGCCGCTTTTTTTTTTTTTGCTTTATTTCGTCGTTCAGTTTGCCCAATAACGCTGCATAATACTCTCCTGTGATTGTTCTCCCCTTCTGCAGATAATCGATGAACGTTATGCCATGCGCATTCCAAAATAACGGAGGCCATAACCTTCTCCCCCGAGTGTTGGTTTTTTTGGCCGCTTTTATCGGTTTTCGTTGCTTTCCGGCCACTCTGCAAACTGCCTATTGGACTCAGGTGGATGGTAATGAACCCTCGTTTTATCCATCGTCACAAAACGTCGATAAAACTCCGCCCGATTACGCTGCAACAACGCCAAATCAGCCGTTGAATCATTAACGCGCTGCTGTTTTTTGTCGACGGCCAGCAAACGCAGCGCCCTTCGCGCCGATAGCTTTTTCATTTCCAAGAAATCGTGCAAAATGTATCCCACCAGTTTTTTTGAGATGCACATAGCCTCGGCTAACTCGCACAACTTCACTTTACGATCACTCAAAGCGATTAGATGCACTTGCTTACAATTTCCGTATTCGTAGTCTCTTTCGACTTTCCATAGCGAGGTGCGTCTTCAGTGCTTGTGGGACCCATTTTAAATTCTCTAAACCACCGATAAACTGCTATTCTAGAAGGAGCAGATGTGGGATACCATTGCCATAATTGTTCAGAAGTTCTTCCATCATAAAACAATGTTTGATCAAGATACGATATACCTGCTCATCCATTTTTTGACGAAGGCGAAAGTAGCGTCACTCAAACGACTGTAGTTTGTTAAACGAATGTACGTGTTGGAAATGAGACTTTATTTGTAAGAATGATATTTGTAAAACAGAAGTTAACATTTGGTCTTAAGTTAAATCTGGAATTAAATTGTGTTGACGACGAAAGGAGAGAGAGAGAAAGTCATCGGTGCCACTGTTTATATATGCCCTGCTTGTTGATCTAAGCGCCACCTATCCGGCGCTAGAACTACTAAGGTCGTTACCAGAACACTCTGTAAGCGTCCCCTTTCCAACACTCTTTCTCGCTTCAGAATATTCCGATCTATGCAGTCCCAGTCTTTCTGCAAGTTCCCCGAACCGGCCAACGGCTTCGTTAGGATACCTGCCAACATTTGTTCGGATGGGCAATAACAAACATTTATTATCGCTTTCCCCAAGAGGTCCCGCATCTGGTGATAGCAAACGTCAATATGTTTGGTCCTGGCTGATCCCGAACCTGAGATTAGTCTAATACAACCTTGGTTGTCTTTGTACATGGTTATTGGTTCCCTCAATGGAGTTTTCATATCCTTGAACAACTGCCTCAACCATAGCAGCTCTCTGCTCGCGAACGACGCGGCAATGTACTCTGCCTCTGTGGAGGACATTGCTACCGGGGTCTGCTTACGACTACACCAAGCGATCACTGCTTTACCAAACAGGAAAACGTATCCGCTTGTTGACTTCCTGTCCGCCTTGTCGCCTGCCCAGTCCGCGTCCACGTAGAAAGTGAGATTGGCGTCCTTCGCTGAGGGTAGTCTCAACACTGTGTCCGCGGTAATTTTCAGGTAGCGCATCACCCGCTTGGCTCCGCTCCAGTCAGCTTGGGTTGGGTGTTCCACTCTTCGACACAGCAACCCGACTGCAACAGCGATGTCTGGTCTCGACACAGTGGCTATGTATAGGAGCGACCCCATCACTTTCCTATACAATTTGTTTTTCTCCAGCTTTACGCCATCCTCTCTGGGAGCTGCAAGGAATCCGGTCTCCATCGGTGTGGTAACCGGCTTCGCGTCCAGCAAGCCGTTCTCTTCCACCAATTTGACGATTTTTGCCCTTTGATTCAGCACAAATGAACCGTCGTTGTCTCGCTCAATTTGAATCCCCAGGTAATGGCTAACGTTTGCCAAGTCCTTGATCTGGAAATGTCTGCTCAGCTGCTTGCTCACTGCTCTGTCACCTCAGGCGTTGCTCCGGCCACCAGCAAGTCAATAACGTAGAGTAGAATGTAGGACATCCTTCCATCTTTTTCTTCCTTTAAGTACAGACACCTGTCTGCACAACCACAGCTGAAACCCAGTTTGCCAAGGATTGCCGCTGCCTTCAAATTCCAGATCCTTGCCGACTGCCTCAAACGGTAGAGGCTCATTTCGAGTCTTAGCACCTTCTTCTCCTGTCCTGGCATAACAAATCCCTCGGGTTGTTCCATGAAAATCTCTTCGTCTAGCTCGCCGTTCAGGTACGCACTCTTCACATCCAGGTGCCGGACATGAAAATTCTGCTGCGCTGCCAGTGTGAATAGGACTCGAACTGTCTCGTGTTTGACCACGGGAGCAAACGTCTCATCGTAGTCTTCGCCGTACCGCTGCGAGAACCCTCTCGCGACCAAGCGAGCTTTGTGGGTGTAGATTTTTCCATTGCCATCGGTCTTGCCCTTGAAAACCCACTTGCACGAAACTGCCTTTCTGTTTGGAGGAAGATCTGCCATTTCCCAGACTTGGTGGTCGTTCAGTGACTTCATCTCTTCTTCGGCCGTCACTCCCCAGGGGTTCTGCTCTCTGGGTGACATCTGTAACAAATCTTTCCAATCCTTTGGTTCTCTTACGATGCAGGCTCTCACCTTCTACCCCAGCCTCGGTAGTGGTACATTTTTGTTGCTTCATTGAGAAACTCTTCTTTGTACTGATGGGGATGTTTGGAATTGTTCGCCTGCGGAATCGCCTTCCCTTCGACCTTCTTGACCTCTCAGGTCTATTGTCTCTCCAGCCTTCTTCCCCAGAGTCGGTTTCTCCTTCTGGTTCCTCACCGCCTGGCATCTCGTATGTGACATCGCTCTGGTAGCTTCTTGTTCTTCTTCTTTTCATGGCAGCTCTTTCTTCGCTCAATTGGGTTCTCGATGATCTAAACTGATCTGCTAATCCAGGTCTCGTTCGTTGATGGGTCCAGAACTTGATATCCTGTAGTGTTGCCATGGTACCCCACCAGAACTCCTTCTCGTGCCTTGCCATCCCACTTTCTTCGTTTTTCTTTTGGGATGAATGAAAAAACCTTGGAGCCAAAGGTTCTTACGTGCGACAGGTCTGGCTTTTCACCTGTAAACAGTTCTACTGGTGTTTTGCCAATGCTTCTGCTCGCCATCCTGTTTTGCAGATATGTCGCTGTCAGCACTGCTTCTCCCCAGAACCGTTTGTCCAGTCCAGCTTCAAACAGCATGCACCTCGCGGATTCGACCAGCGCCCTATTCTTCCGTTCCGCCACTCCGTTTTGCTGTGGCGTGTATACGACCGTGAATTGCTGCTCCACTCCTTCTCGCCGAAGAAAGTCTTGCCATTCCTTGGGGGCGTACTCCTTTCCGTTGTCCGACCTGATTGCCACTGGTTTTCTGCCGTATCTGTTTCCAATTGCTGCAACATAATCTTCAATTGCATCGGTTACCTCGGTTTTTGATTTCATTAGCCTGACGACTGTGAAACGAGAAAAATCGTCGATGAGGGTCAGGAAATATCTGTTTCCGCTCGGTGTCTGCCTGCATCGGCTCGCACAGATCCGAATGGATCAGCATCCCTGGTTTTCTTTCTCTCCTCTGTGCCTGTGGGAATTTCTTCTGGCTCAGCTTTCCTCTGATGCAGCTCTCACAGGTTGATTCACACTTGCAGGGAGAGATGCGTATTCGGGTTATCTGTCCAGAGCCAGCCATTTGTCTGATAGCTGCTAAATCTCGATGTCCTAATCGCCGATGCCAATCGTGGATGCACGCTGCTTCTCTGGTCAGGTGCGCCTGCTCCTTTACTCCTTCCAATTTCAGCCTGTACAAACCGCCGTCGTTGTCTGCTTCAGCTACTACTTCCTTTCCTTGAAGGACCTGGCATCCGTTGTCCTTGAATACTATTTCGTATCCTTTATCGATGAACTGAAATTAAACTGTCACCGAGTTTGGGAATGTACAGGACATCTGTCAGCCTTACTTTCTGGACTTGACCGTCTTTCACGATGCATGGTAGGTAGCCATGTCCTATCCCAGTTGCCATTATTTTTGATCAATCCGCCAAATAAATTGGTTTGTTCAAATCCCGGATGCCGTCGAAAAAGGCTGAGTTGTTTGTCATGTGGCTCGTTGCTCCCGAGTCCACAAGCCAGCCATCTTGTCCGCCGTCTTGGATCCTCGTGTCATCTCTCGCTTGGAAGAGAAACTGCTTCTGATTGGCGTCAGCCCTCGGCGTCTTTGACTTTTCTATTACTGCCCTGGCTTGTTCCTTCATTGCTTTGTACCATTTGCAATCCTGTTTCAGATGTCCTGGTTTCTGGCAATGGTAGCATGTACGAATTTCCTGTTTGTCCTTCCTTTCTGTCTGGAAGTTTGAACCTTTGTCGAGATGTCCCTTCTTTAGGTCATGTTTACCTGGACCTGCTGATTTGAGTGCCACTTCTGAACCTCCGCTGCTCGAGCCTTGAGATTCTGTCCTTCTCTGGTATTCGTCCATAATCTTCCCTGTTACGTACTCGATTGTGAGATCCTTCTCGTCACGGCCCTCGAGCGCAGTGACTAGTCCCGGGTACGCTTCCGGAAGACTCACCAGTAGAATAGCTACGACTTCCTCATCCTCGAGTGGCTTGCCTGATCCTCGGAGCAGTGCAATCACTGTCATGATGGCATCCACGTGGTCACTCATTGGTCCGCCTTTGTACTGTATTCCGTACAGTTTCCGTCTCAAATATAGCCTGCTTCCGTACGTTGAACGTTCATACTTCTTTGTTTGCGCTTGCCACGCTTTGTACGCTTCTTCCGTATGTTGGATGTGCACTAACTGATTATCTTCGACACTCAGAGTTATATATACCATGGCTTTGTTGTTTTTCTTTTTCCCCTCGGTGTCTTTCGGCGTGGGTGCCGGCTCACTCACCACTTCCCATAACTCATCTCGAACCAGTACGGCTTTGAGTTTTGTCTTCCAGGGTATGTAATTTCCTCCGTTTAACAACGGAATATTTGTCTTCATTCCGTCCTGCATCGTACCGATTACTTGGCGTCACTTTTGGGTCTTCACGTATTGTCGCCACTTGTTCCGTCGACGCGTGCTTTAACCTCACTATCTATTCCGGCGTTAGACTGGACCCATAACCTGTTGGAAATGAGACTTTATTTATAAGAATGATATTTGTAAAACAGAAGTTAACATTTGATCTTATGTTAAATCTGGAATTAAATTGTGTTGACGACAGGTTCAGCGGCGAAAGGAGAGAGAGAGAAAGTCATCGGTGCCACTGTTTATATATGCCCTGCTTACGCCCACCTATCCGGCGCTAGAACTACTAAGGTTGTTACCAGAACACTCTGTAAGTGTTCCTTTCCAACAGTACGAAACTCTTTCACGAAACTACATACATAAACTAGTGACAGGTGAGCCTCTCGAAACGAGTCATGTTCATTTCCTAGTAGCGCCACCTATTGAAAAATCCCGGGACTTTTCAGCCCATGTAGTAGTACCAAAATTGAGGAGTTTGAGGTATAAATTATTCAAACATGTTCCTTGTTCGCCAAAATTGACAATTTTTTTATTCTGTTTCCAAGTCTTAAGAATCCTGCGCTTGGTAAACGTCAAATGAAGAGGTGGGAGCAATTTTCATATTCCTATACATATTTCGGCACTCCTTTTATTTTCCAACATTGTGTTCTTTGTAAAAAAAAAAAAAAAAAACACACATTGTACTTACAATGCCCAATGGCTACATTTGAAAGAAGGTTGTTGCTTTGACTACGGGTTTTATTATGACTACGCCAATTCAACTCACGACTACTAAGAGATAGGTTGAGTGCCAATATTCTGCGGCCCAGTGAAATCTCAACCCATTAAGGTAAAGGCTCCATGAAATGGTTGGTATAAAATGTTGACCCAGGTCGAGAAAAAGATAGTATATCAGGGCACTGATTCGGTGCTAAAGCTACGCCTTTCCTAAGAGATTTCAATTAAGAAAAAAAAATATAATAGGAATTTCATTTTTGGCAATGTAAACCTGGATAGCTAGATCTTCTTAATTTTCCCACTTACAAAGGCCCAAAAGGTATTGGGATTTAAGAAAACAATTAAGTCCAAACCTTGGTTTGACGATGAGTGCAGGGCGAAGATCGAACAACGTAAATGCCTTAGAGTGACCCACTTAGAAAGATATGATGAAGTCAACGCAGAAAGATACGCGACGATTCGGAGAGAGACAATGAGGCTCTTCAAACGCAAAAAACGCGAATGGGAGAAGACTCGGATCGAAAAAATCCTAGAAAATGCCAGAGCAAAGAACATCAGAGATATCTATGTCGGCATAAATTCAATTAGAAATGGCTACCGAGGGAGAGTCCAAATAATTCGAGACGCAAACGGCTGTCTGGTCATAGAAACAAACAATATCGTGAAAGGATGGAAGCAGTACTTTGAAAACCTGCTCAATGGACGCACCCATCAACCACAGATAAACGCACCAAGCGTACATACAGCCGAGCCTCAGATCCCAGAGCCGTCTCTCAAAGAAGTTGTAGACGCAATAAATCGATTGAAAAACAACAAGGCTCTCGGAGTCGACTGCATACCGGCAGAGCTTGTGAAGCATGGAGGAGAGGCAACCGCTCGAAAAATCGACCAGCTCATCCAAACAATATGGGATAAGGAAGTCACTCCGGAAGAATGGAAAACCTCAATAGTCATCCCCATTTTCAAAAAAGGCGACAGATCTGACTGCGAAAACTACAGAGGAATTTCATTGCTCCCAACCGCATACAAAATATTAACAAATGTCATTCTGGCGAGAATCACACTGTACGCAGAAGAAATACTGGGAGACTACCAATGTGGATTCCGTAGGAACCGGTCAACAAGCGACCAGATGTTCACAATAAGACAACTGCTGGAAAAGAAGTGGGAATACGGAGAGACGGTTCACCAACTGTTCGTTGACTTCAAAAAAGCCTGCGACTCAGTCGCAAGGCAAAGACTCTATCATATTCTAGTTGAGCTGGGAGTCCCAAAAAAATATGCCGCCCTCATTCAAATTTGCATGAACGAAAACAAAGGGCGAGTTAGAATAGAAAAGCACCTCTCAGAACCATTTGAAATCCTGGACGGACTAAAACAGGGAGATGGTCTATCACCGTGTCGTTTTAACCTTCCGCGTATTCGAGAATAAAGTTTTGGGGGGTATCTTTGGCGGTAAATATGACGAGGAGGCAGGACAATGGAGGAAACTCCATAACCACGAATTGGAAGAGCTATATCGCAAACCTACAATAGTGAGAGTAATCAAGTCGCGAAGATTAAGATGGGCCGGGCACGTGGCGGGAATGGGCAATGATAGGATCATGCGTAGAATTCTTGACGGTAGACTAACGGGAAAGAGGCCGGCAGAACGGCCGCGACAGAGATGGGAGGACAATGTAAGGTTTGACCTTGAGGAGATCGGATCAGATGGTCAAGCGCGAAAGGAGAGCGCACAGGACAGAGCACGCTGGCGGAGTCGAGTCGGCGAGGTCAAGAACTTCCGAATTCCAGGCCAATAAATAGTAAAGAGTAATAGTCCCATGAAGGACGACTTGCGTGACGAAGAGAAGTATGTCTTCCATCTTGTAAGTCTTGTGATCACTAGAAACACCCACATCCATGAATAGGTTAGGCTCGGGCATGGAATATATGGAAAAGGAACGTCTTATTTACTGATAGTTTCTATGGGTGTACTCCATGCGGTTCTACCTACAAAGAAGAAGGGAATAGTACAAGATTGGGTCAATTCAGGAGATATCTAACCATAAAGATGGTGGGATAGTATTATATAAAGGAGAGAGTTGGTCAGTCTTGGATGTTAAAGCAGATCCAGATAAGACTTTGCTGTTCGACAATCCCTGTTTTGGTTTGTGAGGCTGTGGATTTGTATAATCTTGTTCAGTTCACGGACTCGCTTCACAAATGAAGGACACAGGGGAAAAATATGCAATGTCACAAAGACACAGAACTGAGAAATTGCCAAATTAAGACTTTGACATTGCTTGTTATTGGCCTGTATCAATATTTTTCTATGAAGATTCCTTTGTGACTCTGTATGTTACTGCAACAACAAAAGGCTAAACCTAATCGCGAACGGCGCTTTCTCCAGCGACGTCCCAACAGTTTCGCCTTAGCGGACTGTATTTTCCGGCACTGGCCGGCCAACGATGATTTTTTCTAACTTAGAGGGATTGCACCTCCAGAGCCGGACTCTTCTCTGGATTGGCGGGCGTTTGGCTCTTGCCCAGTACAGATCCCTGATAACAAAGTGGAGACGCGACCCAGAAAGAATATCGACCAAAAATGTGTCGCAGAAATTTGCTTGATTTAATGTCCTATTTAATCAATGTATATTATTCAATCTGTTATTTTCGAATATTCCTGATCTCTGTAGCTAGTCTTGATGAAGACCGACGACTCCTGCTGCTTCAAAAAAAATAAAAGGCCGACTTTAGCGAGACAAGGACAGATTGTGTCTTTCATCTTGTTTCCGGCTTCTGGTCATCTTGCGATAACCAGAATCACCCACATCCGTGAGGATGTTGGGCTCGGTCTCGCGATATCTGAAAAGAAAAGAAAAAAGGGTGGTATCCAAGGATAGTGTGGACAGTGTTAGTCCAGGTGTTCTCTAACTACTTGTAAAGAGGGATGGTGGGAAAGAAATCATACAAGACCGGCAGGTCTTGGGTGGGGTGGTAAACGCAGATCACGTCTTTGGCGTCTGATGATCTGCGCTGTGGTCGGTGTGTGTATGTTTGTGCCGTCTTGTACTGTGCGTCCTTTCTTTCGAAAACTCGAAGTTTTTCCATTTGAGCCGAAGATACGCAGGACCATATGGGAAAGGTGTACGATATTCCAGGTCGGATTAGCTGCTTATAGCAAAGAAGCTTAACTTTGGTGTCAACTTTGTTGCTCCGCTTCAAGATGTTGTGCAGTTGCTTAGACCGACCGATGCCCCTCTGAAGAATGTGGGTCACATGTTTGATGAAATTCATTTTTGGGGTATAGATGACCCCAAGATATTTCATCCTGTCCTGTGGTCTAATCGTAATACCTCCTATTTGTATTCGGATATTCTGTGAATATCGAGAAGAAAGTTGGGAGTGTTTACTACTCAAAATTATAGCTACTGCTTTAGATGGGTTAAGTCGAATTTTCCATCGACTGTAATACTGATACAGTTCGTCCAGATGACAGTTGAGTCGGTTTGTTGCGAGTTTAGGGCCTTTAGATGACGTGTACACTAGGACGTCATCTGCATAGCAAATCTGGTTTACTCTCCCGTCCACAGGGCGAGGAATATCTGAGGTGTAGATATTAAATAAGATGGGGCCTAGAAGGGAGCCGTATGGTACGCCTGCAGCGGCGTTATAAGTTCGGGAAAGCTTTCCATTCACTCTAACTTGGAAGGTTTTGTTTAAACGAACTGGTAGATGATACTACACAGCGTTTTACTGAGGCTTCTGCTGCTTCATCGAATGTGCCCGCCTTATATAGGCCCGCGGTTGTCCCCTCCTTCGCTCGTTTCCTGGGATCTGCTTTTCTTAGTGGCTTCCTGGAATCGGTGCGCCGCTGATCGTTGCTTCCCTGGAAATGGCGTGCTGGCGCTTGCCTTGCCTTTCCTGGGAATTAGTGTCGACGTGATGCATCGCTAACACTGTGTGTTACTGAAAAGTGTGTTTTGGTGTTCCGTTCCAACACATTCGTATTATACAATGGTATTGTCAGTTCAAAAAACATAAAAATGTGATACTGCATGCTTTTCCCCTGTGCCCTTCAAATGCGATCTTCATATGGGTCCTCTGATCCCTATGCTGTCGTTGTGTGTTCTTTTGGTTCCTATGGTTACGTCGCAAATGTTTTGTTATGTGTGTTTATGCCTCGTCAACACCACGAGATTCGTTTCATTTATTATTGTCGTCAAGCTCATGCGACGCTAACAACTGCTTTTTGATCGATTCTCATTTCCTTTGCGATTACATGACTCATCACTTGTTGACCTTTTAGAACCTTATCCATAATTCTATTTACTTTTTCGATGTTAGATCAACCAGAGATAGAAGCATCATTCATATCCAATTTTCCAGAACGAAAGAGAAATTTCCTTGCAGTCGATTGCGATAGGATAAAACAGTAGGTATGCCGTTAACTTCACGAAACCTTTCACAAACCGCATTTTCTCTTTTTATCATAATAAAAAAAGTATACGGATTTTTATACCGAAATTTCGTCCGCCTATCTAATAATTTTTAATATCGCCCTCCAACCTCCATAAAATTGCCACCAATGATCAGCTGATCTGTCAAAAATAAGAGCTGTCAAATGCAGCTAACCGTTTTAAAGTTATGACACTTTAAAATCAAGCAAAGAGAACAACTCTGAATTGTTTTTTAACAATCTAATATGAAGACTGAAAACGTTGATCTTTCATTTTACAAACACATATTTCTGTTTATTTTCTTTTGAAAACCCACGTAATAGGATAAAAATATCGTTAAATCTAGCTTAGTTTAATAGTTAAATACTTCCAGTCCCCGTGCTGACACTCTATGTAATACATAAATTGACAAATACCTTAAATTTGACCTGAACTTTAAACAACCATCAACTTTTACACATATCCAGACTTCCAGTTCTAGCGATACTATCATTTAGTTATCACCATTTAACTGCGGCGTGGATCCTCTCCGTTACTCATTTGAAGGTTTTGTAAGTAGTTGAAGGTGTTGTAGCAGGAAATGAAATGAACGGGCGACTACTCGTACGAAAGATATTATTTATTAAAAGGGAACTTAACAATGATTAGTATAAAAGCAATTCAAGTGTTACGTCATGTTGAAGCAAAAGGCGCACTCGTTGAATTCATTTGCCTTTTACTAGTAACGCCCGGTCCGGCGCAACAATCGCATAGAGCACACAGCTTAGGGCGGGTCCACAACACTCCCCCTCGATTGTAGTGCTAGGTCGATCCTCTGAAGAACCCCCGTCGCCGATCAAATCCAGGCACTTCCGATGTTTTTCTTTTGTCAATCCCTTCGTGAGAAAATCCGCGGGCATCTTATCCGAATGAAGGTGCTTAATATCCAGTCGACCTTCGCGCAAGACATCTCTGACGAAATGATGCCTGATGTCGATGTGTTTCGATCTCACGTAAAACGTGTGATTCTGGGTCAGTAGTTGTGCCCCTCGATTGTCGTTCATCACCAGAACTCTCACACTCGGACAGCTTGAACTCCGACAAGAATCGCTGTATGTATAGGGCTTCTCTCGCGGCTTCAGTTAATGCCATGTGGACGAAAGCGCGACGGTACGCTATTTCCTCGACTTCCAGCTGATGGCGGCCCGCTCGAGTTAAAGACGTATCCGGTATACGAACTTCGATCTACCGGGCACCCAGCCCATTCGGCGTCAACAAACCCTTCCAAGGGGTTTGTGCTGTTCGTGTACGTGATTCCGAAGTCGGCGGTCCCCTTCAGATATCTCAGGACGCGTTTCGTCGCCTTCCAGTATGCCTCGCCGTGACAAGTATTGAATTGACTGAGACAACTGACAATATGCGAAATGTCCGGTCTTGTGGCAATCTGCAAGTAATTCAGAGCTCCGACAAGCTCGCGATAGGGCCGATTTCCTCCTGGTGATCCTTCTTCTTCAACGTCCTTCTCGAGCCTCGAACCTGATTCAACGGGAGTACTGACGGTGTTACAGTCCTCCATCCGAAATCGAGCGAGTAGTTCCCTAACGTGGTTTGGTTGAGAAATGGTGATCTGATTTCTGCTCCTGGCGATTTCGATCCCCAGACAATAGCGAGCTGTTTCCAAATCTCTCGCCTCGAATTCCTGTGACAAACCTTTTCGGGCGAAATCACGTCTCGATAGAATATCAAAATGTCGTCAGCGTAGACCAGTATTATCAACGGTTCTCCCCCTCGTTTGAGTCGATAAACGCATGGATCCGCGCTCGTCGGTGTTATATTTAACTCTTCGAGTTTCCCATTCAGTCTCTTATGCCATTGACGGCCGGCCTGTTTAAGGCCGTACAAAGCCTTTTTCAAAATACAAACCTTTTCGCCGCCCTAAAGCTGTTTCAGCATTTCCTTCGCGCGGCGTTTCCTCTTCGATCGTACCGTTCAGGTAGGCGGTCGTGATGTCCATCTGATGCACCTTAAGGTCGTGCTGACCGCCAGTGCAAGTAGCATACGCATGGATCCCAGGCGGGCGACCGGAGCGTAGGTATCGTGAAAATCGATTCCAGGTCGCTGCGCGACCCCCTTGCCACGAGTCGTGCTTTTCTTCTCTCGGCCTTGCCACCGGAGTCGTACTTGTGCCTGAGAACCATTCGACATCCGACCACGTTGCGATTCTTGGGTCGATTCACGATCAGCCATGTATCGTTCTTGATTAAGCATTTGACTTCTTCGACGATGGCGTCCAACCATTTTTCTTTGTCCGGTCCGTTCAATGCTTGCCGAAACGGGACCTCTGAGTGAAGACTGGCTAAATTTGCCTCCGAGATGCGCGACTCCTCGTCGTCGAGAGTTCGGTCGATCTCATCCTCACTTGATCCGCGAGGATCTTCGTATTTTCGCATGATTCGATACAATTTTCGCGGCGACCGCGTCGTCCGGTGAGAATCTTTCTAGGTCTACCCGGAGCTCTTCTGATCGTTTCGGTGATCTCGTCCCTTTCTCCCGCCGGGTCGTCGTGTTCCTGCGATTCATTTCTCGATTCCTCGTCGTGATCCCCACCTAGGTGAGGTTCAAAGAAATTCGCCAGTGATACTCCCTCGGGATTGTGATTCAAATCTCGATTCAGATTTGACGAAGACGATGACGATTCGTTATGGATTTCCGTTTTTGTATCGGTATCAGTAAATTTGATGTCTCGTGTCTGGGTTACCCTTCGTTAGTTTGTCACCCACACTCGATAGCCTTGAGTTGATTCGTCGTATCCGAGGAAAATGCATTTCATACCTCGCGGTTCCAGCTTTCCTTTTCCGGGAGTTTTATCCAACATATATGCTGCCTCTCCGAAAGTTCTCATGTTCTTCACGTACGGGCGTATTCCGTGCCATAATTCGTAAGGAGTTTTACCCCCTAGCGCCTTCGTAATGCATCGATTTCTTACGATGTTTGCCGTGGCCATCGCTTCTGCCCAAAACGAGGTTGGGAGCTTCGATTGCGTCAACATGCAACGCGCCATTTCCAAGAGCGTGCGGTTTTTCCTTTCCGCTACTCCATTTAACTGGGGAGTGTATGGCGTCGTGAGTTTTCGCGCAATTCCCTCCCCCTTCAAAAATCTGTCGAATTCTTCGTTACAGAACTCTCGTCCGTTGTCGGATTGCATACATTTAATTTTTCGTCCTGATTGATTTTCGACGAGAGCCTTGAATTCCTTGAAAAACTTCAAGACGTCGCCTTTTTTTTGCAAAAACCTTACTTCTGTTCAACGAGGGTAGCCGTCGGTTAGCGTGAGGAAGTACCTAGCTTTGCCCCTTGATTCGTCTCTCATCGGTCCGCATACGTCGGCATGGACGATGTCCAATAATTTTCCGCTTCGGTGCGATTTCTTTCCGAAGGGCAGCGCGGTAGTCTTCGCTTCCGAACAAATCTCGCACGTATTTGTGGTTCCGTCGTCTTGTAGGTAAAGTCCGGACACTATTCTCCTTTTGCTCATCTCCAAGAGATCGCGCCAGTTAAGGTGGCCGAATCTCTCGTGCCAAACGGTTATTAAAGGCTTACGCGTTCCCGTCGACAGGGCGCAGATCGATTCTTTTCCGGATTCGCGGAGAAAATAGAGATCCCCTTTCCGATCTGCTACTGCGATCATAGATCCGTGGTTGCTTTTGATTGTAGCCCCTTCGCGCGTGAACGTCACGCTGTTTCCGGTGTCCGTGATCTTCGCGACCGAGACGAGATTGTTACGCAGGTCGGGTACGTGCAGTGCGTTTTCCAGACGTATGAGCCGAGCCGTGTCTCCGTCGGATGCCGCGATTTTTACGGTTCCTTTCGCTTTTACGTCGGTGGAGCCATGATTTGCCAGATTAATCTTTAAATTTCTAGCACTTGCGATTTGTTCAAATGCGTCCTTGTCGTGGCATAAGTGTGATGTGCATCCACTATCGAGACACCACGTATCGTTTTTCTGAACGTTCCCTGCAAAGCAAGAATCTGCGTCTGTGCGGGAGGTTAGAAAGGAAATGCCTTCGCCGATGGCGGCTTTTTCTTTATTTTCGGGATGTTTCGCGTTTCGTTCGGCCTTCTCCGGACAATTTATGGCCTCGTGGCCGATTCGGCGACATCTGTGGCATTTGTATTTGAATGGTCCGCCGGTACGTTGATCATCCGATTCATCGACGGACTTGTTCGACGCTTTGTTCGTAGTGTTTTTCCAATTCGGCGTTCCTTTTCTCGCGAACATTGCTTGGTCTTCGGCTTGGCTGCGTTGTCTTCTCGTCGCGCTTTCGTCGAGGATTTTAATTTTCAGATGTTCCGGCGAAGGTAACACGTCTCTCGACTCGATGACGCATCTAAAATTCTTGTAGCTCTCCGGCAAACTGTGTAAAAGCATTATCGATTGTAATTCAATGCAGACTTGTACGGATAATTCGGACATTTTGTGGACCTTATCGGAGAATTCGTCGACGTGTCGTTATGCATCTCCGCCTTCGTTGAGTCGATGATTCATTAGCCGCTTCCACAATGATGCCTTTTTCGCCGGTCCCTTCGATTCGAAAATTTCTTCCAGCTGCAACCAAATTTCTCGGGCTGTTTAGCAGTATCTAATTTGCCTGAGTTCGGCGTCGCCAACAGCGAGATACAAGCCGGCTTTTGCCTTTTCGTCCTCGTCTTTCCACGATTGCAAATTTTCCGCTGCTTCCGGTTTCGATTTTACACCGCTTGCGTGAGCCCACGTTTTGTTTTTCATGTCATGAGTGCCCGCATTCTTAGTCTCCAGGTATCGTAATTATCTCTGGTTAGCATTTGTATGCGCATTACGTTGGTAGCTTGGCCGTCCATTTTGTTTGTAGAGGGGTTATATTTCCGCGTGTGTTTTCCACGTTGTCTTCTCGTCTTTTTGATTTCCAATTTCGATTGTCTAGACGATGTTCTGCTCCTGGGCCCATAACGTGTTGTAGCAGGAAATGAAATGAACGGGCGACTACTCGTACGAAAGATATTATTTATTAAAAGAGAACTTAACAATGATTATTATAAAAGCAATTCAAGTGTTACGTCATGTTGAAGCAAAAGGCGCACTCGTTCTGGTACAACTGTCAGATGTAGAGTGAGTGCATTAAGGCGTGAATTCATTTGCCTTTTACTAGTAACGCCCGGTCCGGCGCTACAATCGCATAGAGCACGCAGCTTAGGGTGGATCCACAACAGAAGGCATTTAAGGGAACTTTTGCTTTTTGAACTTACAAAAACTCGATTTTCTATTGAAAAGTGTTCCTTGATATGATAAAATAGCTCTCTCAAAATTTTATTAAGAAATGAGTAAGTAATGATGAAAGTTATGGGTATAGATGGTGTCACCTTCATATGAATTTCGGAATGTTATTAAGTAACATGGTTTTCTTATCTGGCTGGTCAAAAGAAAAAATCCATTAGACGGCGTTACTTCGTAACAGGAACACAGCAAGCAAACTTCATATACGTTTTCCTAGAAACCATGTTTTTTAAGCTTGTGTGGCACTTTTCTCACATCTATGTAAACATACCAAAAACCATTCGATACGTTAACAGAAAACCACGCCCGAAACCTTTAAAAGTTCTTATTAAGAAGCTTAATGTTTTATAGGTTTTTAGTTGTTCTAACATTATGCGGATTTCTCGATGATTTCGAAAAATGTGTTTAAATAATAAAAGTTAAAAAAAAACATACAGAAATCAATTGCTTTTTAGGTTTAATGTCTAGAATAAAGTCTTATTAATAGAATTTCGTTTAAATCTTTACTTAATTTATTACAAACGGTATCGCACTGGTTAAAAATATACTTGAAAACGTTTCTCTACAATTGTGAATAAGAAATAAGAGTGTTTAAAAATGTGTATATATTGTTCATGTAATAATTTGTTGTTTTTCACATACAAAGTAATAAAAAACACGATGTTTTGAAAGTTGTGCAAACAAATTATCTGAAAAAAGAGTAGGTAATTCAATAGATCAAATTTGTCGCGTATGTGTATTTATATATTGTTATACCAGAACAAGTACTCTCAGACGCCATAAAAGGAAACCTTTTATAAAGTTTTGTTGATGCTACTTAACACCGCTTTGTTAATGCTACTTAAAAAAATTGGCTACCGATAAAATTATATTACTCTTATTGTTCTTTCTTTCTTTTTTTAATTTTTCGTTCTTTTTTTTTTTTTTTAGAACAACAATGGACCTCTACTCCTCCACGGCCACAGAGTCCATCATCTCAGCCGCAGACTAGCTTCGATACGACATGTAAAAAAAACAAATTGATATAAGTTTCTAAATTATTTGGAAATTGTTCGACTATCATTTTTATACTAATTGGAATGAAGAATTTTTCGTATTCATAAAATTCATTTTTTATTTACTTATTTTGGCTAATTGAATTACTTTGAATGTTTGTTTTTCAAAATTACCCTCTTTGTAGTTTACTTCATTTATTTTTTAACTATTTTCTTGTCTTGTGTTTTTTTGTGATCTGAGTTGTTTCTGTTTGTTGTGCTTGTTTTTGTAGTTATAACATTTGTGGCGAAATTGTCGTTAAAAAGTCTCGTTTATTTATGTCAACCGTTCATAGGCTGCGTATTTGAAACATTTTGTCTAATGTTTCTGTTTTTTTAAGAACTGTAGTTAATCCTACGTAATTTGTTGTCCCTTTTATTTTTTTTACGATTCGTCTGGCAGAATTTTTAATCCACAAATAGAAAACAGTACATTAATTAAAAAACTAGAACCTAGCTAGAATGTAGGTTAGGTCATACTATAGGGTGCGCCATAAATTTTTGCACATTTGAAACATGAATAGAATAAAATTACAAATGTTATTTTGTTGATCATTTATTTAACGTAATGGACGTTTATTGAAATTTTTTTTTTAAATGACATCGTCGAGATGTGCCCCATCTCACCGTTGGTACTCCTGCATTCGACTACGCAAACTTTGGAAAACTCCCTGACACATGCTGCGAGGTATCGTGGCTATCTCCTCCCGAATGTTCTCATCGCTTCTTCTTGAACGTGGCCGCCCTGTTTCTTTAATATTCGTTGTCGATTCCGTTTACTCGAACTTCTTGACCGAAGCTTTGATTAAATTAACACTTGGACACCCACTTACACGGCGTAATCCGTATTCAATTCAATAGGCGCCGTACAGTAATGTAGGAATCGTTGTTTTTGTAAAATTGTTTGACACAAAAAGCACGCTTTTGTCCCGTGAAGCGCTCCATCGTGACTAAAATTGCATAAAGCGCCGCATAATTTCCCGTAACTCGGGCGCCCCTCCCTTTAACGGTTCTTAAGAAATCAAGTGTTACCATTTGCAAAAATGTATGGCCCACCCGATACTTTATACTTAGTGTACCCACTTTGCAATAATTAGATATAACTTGACTGTTCCGAGAAAATTATAATTTTGTCACAATAGTAAAGTTTCGACAGTATTTATTTATTTAAAATAAGAAAAAAAAACTGAAACACTTTCTCTTACAATGTCGCCTCACTTAAACTATACATCTCTCCCCAATGCGATATTTGTCGTATTCATCGAGTCGAGAATTTCGCATCAATCTGTGCAACATCCATGGCAGCGTTTTGTTTTCTCTCCAAACACATTCTGTCAATAGTCTACCCGGAATTTCTCAATAAATCAACAAATTTCAATGAATAACATTTATTTTATCGCCTTCGAATTAAGCCCCTTCAGGGGTAATACACATGCCAACGATTATGCCGGGTTCGAATTTAGCTCCTTCTTTGATTTTTCCTTTATGGCTGCAATTGACTCGAATCGTCTTCTTCGAAGTGGCGATCTGAGTTTGGGAAACAGGAAAAAGTCACAGGGGGGCATATCCCGTGAAACCGCGCTCGTTGGATCATATTGGTTGACTTTTGGTCAAAAACTCGCTCACAATGGCAGCTTTGTGGGATCGTGCATTTCGTTGTTGTTGTTGTTATTTTTTTATACTAACGCGCGCACAAAAGGGGATTTTGCGGTATCCTTAAATGTCAGAGCACAGTGCAAGCGGTACAAAATTCAAGATTTGTCTTTCCACATAGCCGGCCTCTTTTGCCGAACACTCTCGTAAACACTTCATAACGTCTAAAAAGTATTGCTTATTCGCTGTTTGACCTTGCGGAAGGAATTCACGATAATCAAAGAAAACAGTGAGCATGACCTTAATTTTTATCGCATTTGTCGTGGATTTTCGGGTTCGGCTCGTTTTGATAGCGCCATTCGGATGATTGTTGACTTGTTTGGATTTCATACTCGTAGACTTGTGGCGTTTCTAACAGATACACACACGGTACACAAGTAAATAGTGAAGAACAACACGGAAGAAAAGATCGAATAAGCAAAAGTATCAGCTGTATACCAAGCAATAACATAGCAATTCCACATTAGTTGAGTGTACTTGAGTTCAGAAATCGAACTCGCATACGCGGAAGTGGCTTGATGTATTGAGCACTGGTTCAATCTTTTAGTGATTCTAACCGCCATAGCGTCGGTTCAAATCACACGTTCTTCACTATCCGCAAAC
Source organism: Microdon myrmicae (assembly GCA_963931805.1). NCBI lineage: Eukaryota > Metazoa > Arthropoda > Insecta > Diptera > Syrphidae > Microdon > Microdon myrmicae. The sequence goes on along the minus strand of OZ007497.1, from coordinate 237,463,521 downwards.
GCTATAGACCCATGTCTCGTCCCCAGTTATGATGCGTTGCATATATGTAAAGTCACTGGCGACTCAAGAAAGCAGGTCTTCACCAACCGCTTTTCGATGTTCCTTTTGCAAAAAATTCAGCTCTTTTGGAACAAGCCATGCTGTGACACATCTCATCTCCAAAATATCGACGAAAATATTACGAACAGATTCGTGTAAGATGTTTCGCTTTTGTGCTACCTTTTTCGACATATAATGACGATTTTCGAGCACCAATCCTTCACCTTAGCGATAATTTTTTCAGTCACAGCCGTTCTTGGAGCGATCGCCCTCGGCAAATCATTAACGTCTTGGCGATCACTTTTGAATGCTTTGTACCATACATCATACACTTGTGTTTTCAATAGGTCTTAACCAACATTTTCGACGATTCCGCACAAGAAATTCCGTTGAAAACACAAAATTTAATGCCAACTCTTTGCTCAACCAAATTATTCATTATCAAATTCTAAAAATGTACTTGAGCTAATTGACATATAGTGCTCAAACTTGACGTCATTATGCCTCACAGTGCTGTCAACCTGGTGGCAAAAAGCAATTTGACAATAGGCTTACGTGGAAATTTTAAATGAGAACGTGAAATTCAAATTGACATTTTTCAACTTGTTAAATTCACAGTGCTAGTAGAAGAAGGAGAGGATTAAGGAATTCTTTGCCGCCTAAATGGCTGAGTTGATAAGGAGGTTGTGTCTTGCGTTTGATTATGCAAACCTAGGTTCAACTGACGACTCTTGCTATTGTGCAGTTCGGCACAATTACTGAGTGGTAAGTCGGGTCTCAAGTCCAGCCGCCCGGTGAAATACCAACCCTTTAAACCGTAGGCTTCGTGAAATGGTTGGAACAAATCCTTGCCCATCTTTCGGAACTTGGCTGATGAACCCAGTCGGGAAAAATATAGAATCGCAGGGCGCTGATTCAGTGCTATAGGTTCGCCTTTCCTGGGAGAAGTAAAATAAATTTAAAAAAATGAGACTTCGTTGTGCATTGTTCTTAAATCGAACCTATCTTCGGATTTCGATAGTGGGATCCATCGTATAATATCTAAATATATACTCGGTTCAATGCTGTCGATTTTGTGTGGGGTAGTGGATAGGGTCTTTAATTAAATGTCAAAATATTCGACTACTTTCTGAAAAATTAAACACGATAATATAATAGTTAGAAACCGGCCAAAATGTCAGCCATATCGATCAATGATTTTTCGAGTCGCGGTTCAAGCAGTTTTGCAACTTCGAAATAATCACGTTTAAAGTTTAAACACGATAAAACTATCAGACTTTCCAATCAGCGATTACAGGCGCACATAATAAAACTTCAGGTTTCTTAAAAGACTGACGTTCTTCCATCCGGTGGTATTTTTGGGCTGTATGAACATCATCATCATCGGCACTACAACCGGGATCCGCTCTTGGCCTTATTTAACAAATCTCTCCACCTGTCCCGATTTCGAGCCGATGTCATCCAGTTTGGCACTCCCAGGCTCTGGGCGTCCTGGTCTACGCCATCCCTCCATCGCAGACAAGGTCTGCCGCGCTGTCTCCTTCCATACATCCTGCCACAAAGGACTTCCAGAGCAGGCTCCTCTTCGCTTATTCGAGCTAGGTGTCCCGCTCACCGGAGTCTATCGCGCTTGATTTTTCTTACAATAACAGTTACAAGGTAGATCGTGTACAACACATGGTTGTAGCGTCTCCGGAATCGTTCTCCTTCACATACGGGGCCAACAATTCTCCTTAAGACCTTCCTCTCGAACGCGGCTAAGAGTTCAGAGTGCCTTTTATTGAGCACCCAGGTCTCGGATCCATACATGAGTACTGGTAAGACCCTGGTCTTGTACAGTAGTAGCTTGCATGTTCTGGATAAATTTCGGAGCCTTGACAGACCATAGTAGGCTTTGTTGGATTTGATCACCCGTTCGCGTATTTCTTCTTCCATATTGTTATCGGCTGATACTATTGGCCCAAGGTAGTTAAAGGATTGCACTACTTCAAATTCGTGCTCCAGTACCCTGATACTTTGACCAACGTTAGGTCTTATCTTCGCAGAAGTTGCCACCATGTTTAGTTTTTCCCTCATTAATGTGCAGTCCCAGTTTTTGTGCCACCTGCTCGATCTGGGCGAATGATTCCTGTACAGCCGATTCGGTACTACCGATTATGTCGGTGTCATCTGCGTAGGCAAGTATCTGGCTGGACTTGGTGATAATAGTCCCTCTAGTTGTGACGCCAGAGTCACGGATTGCTTTCTCCAACGCCAGGTTGAAGAGGAGGCAGGCCAGACCGTCCCCTTGTCGGAGTCCATTAAAGATGTTTATTGGTTTGGACAGCAATCCCACTAGTTTTACATGACTAGTTACGTTGGTCATGGTCAATCTACAAAGTCATATCAATTTGTTTGGAATGCCGAACTCTCTCATGACATTATATAGTTCTACCCTGGCTATGCTATCGTAGGCGGCCTTAAAGTCTATAAATAGATGATGTAATGGAATCTTAAATTCCTGACATTTACCCATCGCCTGCCTAAGGGTGAATATCTGATCAATTGCTGATTTCCCTGGGATGAAGCCACACTGAAATTGACCAATGATGGCTTTAGCGTATGGGGCTATCCGATCTTGTAGGATAGTGGAGAGTATCTTATAGGCGGTACTCAGCAATATTATACCCCTATAGTTGCTGCACAATGTGATATCTCCCTTATTATGTATGGGGCAAATTATAACACGACGCCAATCTTCCGGCATCTCCTCTTGCTCCCATATGTGCATCACGATCTCATGAATTGCGTGATGTAACGCTGTCCCCCTCCTCGTTTGATCAGCTCAGCTGATATGGCATCAGCTCCGGGGACCTCATTTGTTTTGAGCTGTCTTATGGCTTTTAATGTTTCCTCAATGCTTGGTGGCTGCAGCATTTGGTCTTGATTTTGCATTGGTAGAGCCTCCAATTCTTCTGTGAGCTGACCATTTAGCAATTCATTGAAGTGCACTTCCCATCGCTCCAGAATGCCTTCAGGATCGGTGATCAGATTACCCACATTATTCTTGCAGTAATTGCAGCGTGGTGTATACCGCGTCATACTGCGGATTATTTGGTAGAACTTCCGCGCCTGGTGCGAACTTCGCTCTCTACTTTTCTCTATTTCACAGACGAGGTTTTTCTCCCAGGCACTTTTCTTTTGTCTGTGAAGTCTTTTTTCATATCTTCTGAGCTCTTTGTACTTCTTCTCGCATACCCGCGACCTATGACACTACTGCATTGCCCGCTATGCAGCATTCTTACTTCAGTCGCTAGTTGCACTCATCATCAAACCAGTCGCTCCGATCTCTACGACTACTGCCTAAGATGGAGTTGGCAGTACTAATGACAGTATTCTTAAGGCGTGTCCATTTCTCTTCTACGCCCGGCATTCTGGCCCCAGGACTTACTCTCCCTCCGTCGAGCTCTTCGAGGGCGAGTCTTAACACATGACCACAGGTGTTGCTGGTGTTCTCATTGCGTAAGGCAGCCATGTTGATTCGATCCTGATCCGCGGATGCAATACGTCTCCGTAAGGCAATCCGCGGTCGGAAAACTGTACCAACAAGATAGTGATCCAAGTCGACGTCAGCACCTCGGTACGTTCGTACCGTCATCAGGCTCGATGAGTGGCGGCGATCTATCAACACGTGATCAATTTGGTTGCGAGTGGCTCCATCAGGTGATACCCAGGTGACTTTGTGGATATATTTACGCGGAAACCTGGTACTTGCAACGACCAAGTTTTTCGATGCTGCCAGTTCATTAGTGTTCTCATGCAAACTATGGGAACCTGTGTAGTGCCTGAAAACCGGCTCCCGACCTATTTTCGCATTCAAATCACCAACAACGATTTTCACATCGTATCTTGGGCAGGCATTGAGGGCCCGTTCCACGTTCTCGTAGTATTCTTCTTTTTCGTCGTCAGGGGACTCCTCTGTAGGTCCGTGAACGTTTATGAAGCTTATGTTCTTAAACTTGCCTCGCATGCAAAGAGTGCATAGCCTTTCGGTTATTGCATTAAAGCCGATGATGGTAGGCTTCAGTTTTCGGCTGACTAGAAAGCCTCCCCCGAGCACATGGTGTTTTGGATGACAGCTGCAATAAATGTCATACTCGTTTCTTTGAATAACACCACTCCCCGTCCATCTTATTTCTTGTAATGCTGTTATGTCAGCCTTATATTCGGACAGGGCATCGTTCCATGAAAAAATTCTTAAATCGTTTAGCCATTTTCGTTTCCGTGGTCGTCGTCGTGTATCCGGTCCATATCCGAGGCTTGTTAAATTTGCCATAATAATTCATTTTTACGGGCCTGGTTATTAGCCCTGCGCCAACCTTTCTCAGGACGTCGCTGCATGCATTGGTTCACTGCTTGGTGGGTTCCAAAGTAGCTATCCAGGGGTGTCACGTGGAGACTGCATGTCAACTTGGATTGAACAGGGACAAGGATCGTCCTGGCCTTCGCCGGATTGAAAGCAATCAGTAACTTTGCCCTGTATGTTCGCACCCATCGCCCCGGGCTGTATGAACAGCTTCTGTTTAAAAAAGAATCATCTGTTTCTGCCTCGCTACTCTCGCCTAATCGGCCTTTTCTGTAAAAACTTTGGAAGAGGTTGCCAACAATTATATTCTACGCGTTCATGATTCTCAAAATTTAGGCGTACCCTTTTTAAATTTCCCAGCATCAATGTAAACTGAGACTTCAATGACTTTTAGTCCAGAATGCAAGTGATTTGGAGCTAATTGCTAAACGATCGCGTTAAAACTTTCGTTACCATTTTGGGTATGGCCAGTCAATATTTTTCCAAATAAATGATCCCTGGATGTATATTCATAAATTGGTAGGGCAAGCTGATTTATCTTTGCGCCGTGAAATGGAATAAGTTCCTTAATTTCTGAATCTTGTGTTAAAGCAATAGTATATGGTATGCGGTCCGGGTCTCCCGACTATATGCGATAGCTTCGTAAATATTTAAAATTTCATTGTTTCTTCCTTCAATACATTACACAAAGACGTTCGCGCCCGCGGGAGATGAACCGCAAATTGGCGCAATCTGTCGGATTGTCTTGTGGAGCGCATAAAACCGAAATGCGCGGAACAATACCACAAACCTCCGAAGAACAGTACCCGTGATAATATCTGTAAAACAGACAAAGCTCCACCACGCGCCTTCGATGTGATAGCGACTGCAGTCCTGATATCAGCGTCGTATCCCCGATCAGGCAGATCGCTCGACTCTGTATGCTCTCAGATAGGTCAAGGGTATGCTTTGGAGCAAAGCTCCAAACATGCGAGCAATATTCGAGCGCTTGTCTAATTTGGGAGTTATAGAGGAGGAAAAGTTTGCCCGGAATAAAAAGTGTCTTGGCTAACTAAAAAGATAAGTCAGACGCGGACCTGGCGATGTTCGACACGTGTTTATGCCATGGTACAGACCGTGACACCCAGTAACTTCAAGCTTTCCCCAGATTCGAGGGCCTGGCCATTTATCATCAGCTGTGGAACCCATGATCCACTATTTGTTGTATATTGCGTCTTCGTTGCATTGAAGTCGACGAGATTGGCCTTTCCCCACTGCAAAACCTTATCCAAGTCCCGAGTCAGAGAATCGATATGGCTACCTCTCGGCTGGTGCGACATTGATGCACTAATTGCATGATCACTCGAAAACAGGCGTACTATAGCGTTTGCGACGATAGTGAAGAACGTGTGATTCGAACTGACGTAATGACGGCTAGAATCACTGAAAGATAGAACCAATGCGCAACACATATACGAATTCGATTCTTATTTTCAAGTACACTCAACTGATTTTTTTTTTTTTTATTATTAGACTTCTCTCGGGAGAGGCGAACCTATAGCGCCGAGTGGGCGCCCCGAGATGCCATCAAATAACTGTTGCAGTTCTTTTTGAACAGTTGCAGGTTGTAATGCTCCGGGAACACTCGCGTGGGAAGGGAGTTCCATAGCTTCCCCACTCTGTAACGAACGAGTTCTGATGCAGGGATGTTCGCGCTGTCGGGAGATGAACCACAAACGGGTGCGATCCGTCAGATTGTCTTGTGGAGCGCATATAGACCGAATTGCGTGGAACAATGCCAAGAATCTCCGAAGAACAGCACCCGTGATAATATCTGTAAAACAGACAGAGGTCGGCCACGCGTCTTCGATGTGATAGCGACTGTAGTCCCGACGTCAGCGCCGAGTCCCCGATCAGGCGGATCGCTCGTCTTTGTACGCTCTCAAGTAGGTCGAGGGTATGTTTAGGAGCCAAGCTCCAAACATGAGAGCAATATTCGAGCGCGGGTCTAATTTGCGATTTATATAGGAGAAGAAGTTGGGCCGGAGTAAAGTATTTCTTGGCTCTAAAAAGATAGCTCAGTTTTCCTGAGGCTGATCTAGCGATACCCGATACGTGTTTATGCCATGATACACTCCCACAGACCGTGACGCCGAGCAATTTCAAACTTTCCCCAGCCTCGAGGGCCCGGCCACTCATCACCAGCTGTGGAACCGATGATCCAGTTTTCTTTGTGAATGTTGTATACTGGGTCTTCGTTGCGTTGAAGTCGACAAGATTGGCCTTTCCCCACTGCAGAACTTTATCTAGATCCTGGTTCAGAGAGTCAATCTGTCTACATCTCAGCTGGTGCGACGTTGATGCACCAATCGGCCGATCACTCGAAAAGGAGGAAACAAGCGTACTATCATCCGCAAAACTGAACACTTTGTTATCCGTTGTCTCCAACAAATCGTTTATGTGAAGCAAGAGCAAGGTTGGAGCTAAAATAGAACCCTGGGGCACCCCCGAATTAACAGGATACAGATCCGGACACTCGCCGTCCACAACAACCCGGATCGATCGATTCTCGAGGAAGCTCCTCGTCCAGTCCCAAAGCTGTTGGGAAAGTCCATATGAACGAAGTTTGCTCAGCAATGCCCCGTGCCAGACGCGGTCAAAAGCCTTGGAGATATCTAATGCGACCGCCCTTGACTCACCATGCCGTTCAATCGCAGATGTCTATATATCGGTTATAAGTGTCAAAAGGTCTCATGTGGACCGCCTGCCACGGAATCCGTATTGACGACCATTCAGAAGACCGTTGCACTCCAAATATTTAACCAACTCTGTATTGATGACTTTTTCCATTACCTTAGATAAAATAGACAGTAATGCTATCGGACGGTAATTTTGTGGGAGACACTTTTTTCCCGTCTTTGGGATTGGCTGAACTCGAGCGAATTTCCAGGAAAGGTCCTCCGTGCATAAGATAAGCGGAAGAGTCTGCCAAGAACCGGCGATAGTTCTGGAGCACAGTTCTTTAGGATTATTGCTGGTATTCCGTCCGGGCCGGTTGCCTTCCTACAATCCAGTTCACGTAGAATGCGTTGAATAGTGAGCGGATGAAATCTCACATCCCGCATGGAAGACTGTACCGGCGAGATCGCAGGTGGCTCCAAAAGGCCGGGATCGAGGTTTGAATTCGCGGAAAATAAATTCGCGAACACATTAGCTTTATCCTTTGAATTCGTGACTAACGTCCCGCTGTCTGTCACCAACGGAGGGAAAGAGGAGGATGCGAAGTTACCGCTGACAGCTTTTGCCATTGACCAGAAGGAGCGCGAACCAGTTGGGCACCGAAGGAGCTTATTGATCATCCTGTCGTTGTGAGCTTTCTTCGCGGTATCAATCGCCTGGTTGCACGCGTTTCTGATTCTAACAAAATTCGTTCTGTTAACATCGGTGGGATTGGAGCGCCATTGCTTAAAAGCTCTATTTTTTGCCGCTGTAATCAGCTCGCATTTTTTATCAAACCAAGGTTTATCAGACGAACTTCGTTTGATGGAATGTGGAATAACATCTCCATCCCCAGAAGAATAATCTCTGATACCGACCCCGCGGAAGCGTTAACATCGGAGTTTCCGAAGCACACCTCGGACCATGAAAAGGATGCGAAGAAATCTCGCAAATCGTTCCAGTTAGCAGCCCCATACTTCCATACATGGCGAAGCTGCCTACGCCGGTTATTCGCTTGGTATGCAAGTGCTTGCGCGACAGATACTAAGTAGTGATCTGAGTTTCCCAGTGGCGCAGATACCTCTACGGTATAAATACTCGGATCGGATGTCAAAAACAGATCCAGGGTGTTCGCATAATCGCCTCGGGCATCCGGTACTCGCGTTGGCTCCCCCACGAGTTGAGTCAAGTCGTGGCTTACAGCAAACATCTCCGCCAGCCTCCCAGCCTCGTCGGTTCTGTTTGAATGTAACAACCAGTCGGAATTGTGCACATTAAAATCGCCAAGGACAATAATTTCAGAAGCTGGGTGGTTGATCTGTATCCAGTCGACGGTATATGAAAGATGTTCGAAAAATGTCGCCGGTCGATCGTCATTCGGGGAGCGGTAGAGACAACAAAGAAATTTAACGGAGTTCCTCAGCACGACCCTCAACCATATGATGTCCATATTATTGGGCTCCAACGCCTCCATCCTCTGGCAAGCCAGATCGGACCGTGCGAACACGCAGACTCCGCCCTTAAAACGGAATCTCGAATGTAAGTCGTATCCTGAGCAACGAAGATATGTCGAATCAGTTGACGAATCGACCTGGGTCTCAGTTAGGGCAAGGATATCAGGTTTCGTTGTTTGTAAATATTGGTGGACGGCGTTTACATTAGTATTGGTGAAACCCAATTACGCGATTACGAATTTCTTAAAGATCGGTTATTTATCAGAATATTTGCATGATGTTCTCCCTGACATAGTCCCCCCAGAGATCCGATTGGGAAACTAGTTTACCTCCGGACTTCTTTATCTCAGAAGGTACCATCATGACTTATCTCCGTGTCAGTCCAGGCCATCAGCCATACATCCAAAACATAGTCGAAAATTTCTCCCGACGATATCGCGGAATGGAAAGCGTGACGGTGTGGTATCTCACCTTGGGACCGACTCACCACCTAAACCAAACTTCACGAACGGGTCCATCAGCCAAACTCCAAAAGATATCCAGTGATTTCTCCCGTCCATTTCACGGAGCCTATAGGTTGACAGCGTGGTATTTCATCTTGGGACCGGCTTACCACCAAACCAAACTTTTCTCGAACCGGTCCATCAGCCAAGCTCCAAAAGATGGCCAGGGATTTCTCCCGACCATTTCACGGTGCCTTGACAGCGTGGTATTTCACCGGGCGACAGGGCATTGGGACTCCGCCAGCCAGGCCTTTAGTCGCCCATTACGGCAAGTCGTCCTAGCTGTGATTATATTTTAACACCTTACTCACTGAATCACCACTAGCACAAACATCTTCTTACAATAGCATAGCCAATTCTGGGCCTCCGTGGAGAATCGCAACCTCTAGTTTTGGGAAAAAACCAAAAGTAGTGAACGGAGATTTAAAAATTAAAAACACATTTCATGCACTCGTTAAGAGCAACATAAGTAAGACATCTATAAAAATGATCAAGACAGCTTTCTGGGGCAAGCCTGTTGGGTTCATTTACAAAGCTTCGTGGCGTAATCCACTTTATGTCTTATCAAAATCTATTTATTGTTCATACCTACGTTCAACCGAGGAATTTGCTATTGTGACAGTTCGGCATAATTCCGGAGTGATGGTTTGGGTCCCAATGCCTAACCGTCCGGAGAAATACCTTCCCATTATTCTATATGCTCTTTGAAATGGTTGAGAAAAAACGTTGACTGTCTATGTCTAAAGAAGCTGCCCGAGAAAAAAAAAATACCAAGACTCCGTCTCAGTGTTATAGTTTTCCTGAGAAAAGTATGTATCGGGTTTTCCAATAGGAACTTCACAACTTTTTTTAAAATAAAACTCAAACCATTTGAGATATTTCAAAAACTTTATTATCGACTTGAAGTACAATCAAAACATTTATGAATAGAACTCCACTTCGTTCATATGGCCACCGCGGGCACGTTTGCAGCGGTCGATTCGTTGGACCCAATTTTCGATGACTCGGCCACACATTTCGGCCGAAACGGCCGCTATTTCGCGTTCAATGTTGGCTCAGAGCTCTTCCAACGTCGTCGGCTTGTTGGCATAGATCAATGACTTGACGTAGCCCCAAAGAAAATAGTCTAGAGGCTTTAAATCGCACGAACGAGGCGCCCAACCGACTGGCCCATTTCTTGAGATAACACGCTTATCAAACTTACTCTTCTTGTGGCGCCGTCCTGTTGAAACCACAAGTCGCCCAAGTCCATATCTTCCAATTCGGGCCAAAAATAATCGGTAATCATGGCGCGATAACGATGGCCATTCACAGTAACGTGACAATCCGACGCCGCCGGCATGCAAACCGCACCAAACAGTTATTTTTTGTGGATGAAGTGGTGATTCATGAAGCACATGTGGATTTTCACCCGACCAATAACGCATGTTTTGCTTATTGACGAACTCCTTGAGTCAAAAATGAGCTTCGTCACTGAGGATGATGAAATTCATCATCTTGGCGCATCTTTTCCAGAGCTCAATCGGAGAACGTACGTCGTTCAAATGGTCCATCGGCTTTAATTCTTGAGTCAGCTTGATCTTGTATGGGTGTAAACCAAGATCCTTACGCAAAATTTGCCTTAAAGTGGTCTGAGCGATGCCCAATTCTTGAGAACGCCATGGAATTGACTGATTTGGATCGTTTGCTACGGACGCCTGAACGGCAGCGATATTTTCGACACTTCGAACAACGCGTTGTCTCACTGGCACGGCAACATCACACAACTAATATGAAGACTCAAATTTTTGCATTAAACTTGTTATTGCCTGTCTACATGGGCGAGAATTACGACCGAAAATTGGAGTTAACGCTCTTGAAGTTGCGGTCACCGACTCCAAATTTCGGTAGCAAATTTTTATAATTTGCAGACGTTGTTTATTCGTGTACTTAACCATGTGTACTTAAATATTGAGTTTAGTGAATAAATTGACAGTGACAGTTCGATGATTAGTGAAAGGGTGCGTTCACAAATTAAAATCAAAGTTGTCAAGTCCCTATTGAGAAACCTGATATAAAAATTACGTTCTGAGGAGGATCACTTTCTTCGACACACTGGACAGTTCAAATTATTAAGCCGTATTTTAATTCAAGTACAACATGCAGTTGGGGGATACGTTAGATAAGCCACAGTCGCCATACATATCAGCTTTTATCTCCACGACGTTACTAGAAAACTTTAAGTTCTCGCTATTCTACATGATAACTAGCATGAACCACCTGTACTTCATGGTTGACGATACCTAGCTGATCACCTCTTATACTGTTTCAATTATTGAGCTCAATTACTACCCCACCCCTAGAACACTGATGGTCGTGATTGAATTCCTGACGTATTTGCGAATGTGCATACATCGATCGACATTTACGTCAAGCCCTCTTATCACTGCAGGAATCTAGGTGATGAACAGAACACTTTACGGCTTGTTTTTCCCTGAAGTGTTCTTCCCAACTTCGACAATTTCTGGGCGTGGGTAAAGTTGCACGCCATATCGTCAAACTTCCGCGGGAATTCCCACCATTCTTCACTGGTAATAAAGAAGTATGGGACTTCAATGACATATCTTAACATAGGTCATTTTGATCTTTGAGAAAGCATTATTACCGCTTTGGCTAACTCGCAAATCTCGCCAATCGTTTTCGATTGTTTAATTTGAAATCTGATCCGATCATAGTGGAATTCTTCATCACATTCGAAATGTCTTTCAATAATTGTTTTATTGATGACTATTTGGCCTTTGCCGGATTGCACACTCTCGCCCCTCGATCATAATTTTTGCTTTTTGACGCTCGAATTGAGTGACGTATTCCTCAGTGATTTTTGCACGGATGTCATGAGTTCCTTTTGGGTGATGCGAGCCGATAACTCTTTCGGTCGGTGCAAGAGGTTGGCTGTCTGCATGCGTGCGTGGAGCACGACATACACTGTGTTGGCGGCGTTGACATGTACTAGTTTCTTGCCTCTGGGATGCACAACGGCAGATGTGATGTAATCTCCTGTCAGAGGGCCCTGGGGTGGTTAATTGTTGGCGCTCCCGCGGGGTACGGTGATGCTTTGACTTCGGCTTACAAGTTTCAACTAGAAGAACCAATGTTTTAACCCCTACAACTATTGTTAATGGAACGTCCGCAAATTCAATTTGAAAAGTGAACTCTATTTACATTCCTTTAAACCAGTGTTAGTTTGGAAAAGTTTGCCTCGTTTTATTTATTGAGAAATAGATTGTAGAATTTCGCTCGCACTGCACTCGAACATTAAAGAGTAATTCGAAATCCCGTTTATGTGCACGTCGTGTTTAGAAAAATGTATTTAAATCATATATAAAATTATCTTAATTTATTCTTCTGTGTTTCTTATTGGTAACGTATGATCTAAAGTACAGCAAGCATGCCCTTCATCGTTGTCTCTTTCTTAATTTATTCTTGTTAAGATATGTCATTGATTGTCTCTATCTTCTGGCTATAACTCCAGACTCACCCACATCTAAGAGTGTATCAGATTTGGTCTTGGGATATTTGAAAGTGAGAATGGTTACCTACATTGATATTTTCATCTAGATAAGTGCAGGAGGTCTCGAACTACAAAGATGGTGGTATAGTAAAAGGAAAATTATATAAGTATATATAAGTCGATCTTGGGTATAGTCATACACCCAGATAAGTCTTTTGACTATTGATGATCTGCGTTTTTGTCGATGTGTGCGTGACCGATTCGACAAATTGCTCTGGTCGTCTTATATAGGCTATGCACTCCCTTCTCTGAAACTGGTACATTGTTGAACGTTGCATTTTCGTGGTATTTGACGCACTCTTGATGGCTGGAATTACGCATCGTCAAGTAGAGGGATATGCTCAACAAGTCTATAAATTTCAACCTCAACAAGGTTATACATAAATGAGGAATATCTAACCGAGTGCCACTAAAGTCCAGTTTTATCGATGTAGGACATTTGCATCGTTGAAGTTAAAAAGCTATCAATTCTTTGCAATTGATTTAATTCGGCTATTATTCTAATTAAGGCATCTACCTCTTTAAAGCTGCGAAAACTGCAGAAAATTCTCTGGTGTTTCTTAAGAGATGCGAAAAATATTGCACTCCACCCTACTCTACAATATGTGTTTCTTGAACTTGAATTCTCATAAGTCAGGCGTATATAAAGCTGAGCTGTACATGTTCGAAAGGAGCGGTGTAATTCATCATCCTATAGCGTTTTGCGAACTAGTAAAGAACGTGATTCGAAATCACACTATTGAAGGTTTAGAACGAAATCACATCAGACCTCGTCATCGTATATGCGAAGATCTTTAACTCGCTAATGCAGCTGTAATTGCTACCCTAAGGGTCTGGTAGCTGATTAGTTTTGATTTCGTACAGTGAGTGGTGCGTCTTTTGGAATCGCCATAATCACGCCTATCGTTTTTCTACAAGGATTAGGACTATTCTCCGGCGCAAGACTTCATGACCTTGCCCGGAAAAAAGAAATCATTATGGAAAATTTAACATGCCTCAGGACTTGCTAAATAAGGCCAAGACCGGTTCCCGGTTTTAGTGCCGATGATGATGATGATTAGGACTATTGCTCAGTTGAACTTGAATGCGTTCCAACTCTCCAAATCCATCTTTTTCTTTTAAGAGAGTGCGCATCAGTTCATGTTAAAAATTTACTTTAGATATATGGATACACGCAAAATTGTTCCATACGACTGTGGAATCCACTACCTGATCAAATGTTTCCTGGTCATTCCACATCGATACCGCCTAATTTGTAAAAGCTTTCCCCTAATTTATATGTAAATTCGAGATTTGCGACACTGTTCTTTAAGACGTACTCAAAAGGAAAGCACTTCAACGAATTGTTGAACACAGGCACACAAAATCGTAGAAAGCTCTCCTTAATCATTTGCGATTACGAACAAATGTAAATCGATGCCCCTCTTCCTTGTCCCTTTCGTCACCTTCCGTCCGTAGTGTACTGTGACATGTATTTAAAATCATCCATCTCAGCTGGCCACATTTTTAAGACACAATATCCTTCGAACATTAGTTTTATGTTATATGTTCCACCTTTCGCAAATTTATAATGACGGATTATCAATATATTGATTCTCGATAACGCAACTATCAATTAGCATCGCTAATAGTTCACACCCTGATCTTCATCCTAATTTTAACATGATAACGAAGTTCTATTTACTATTTATTGGCCTGTAGGAACCCGGAAGCTAATGACCTCGCCGACTCGACTCCGCCATCGTTCCCTGTCCTGTGCGCTCTCCTTCCACGTTCCACCATCTGATCCGATCTCCTCAAGGTCGAACCTAACATTGCCCTCCCATCTCCGTCGCGGCCGCCCTACCGATCTCTTTCTTGTTAGTCTTCCGTCAAGAATTCTACGCATGGTCCTATGGTTGCCCATTCGCGCTACAAGTCCGGCCCATCTTAATCTTCGAGACCTGATTACTCTCACCACTGTAGATTTGCGGTATAGTTCTTCCTATTCGTGGTTGTGGAGTTTCCTCCATTGTCCTGCCTCCTCGTCATATTTACCGCCAAAGATACCCCTTAAAACCATATTCTCGAGTACGAGGAATTTGGTTTCTGCCCGTTTTGTGAGAGCCCATGTTCCGCATCCGTATAGAACAATCGCCCTGATTATGGTTCTATAGACACAGAGCTTTACATTACGTGATAGCAGTATGGATTTCAGTAGTTTAATGACTGCGTGCCAGCTAGCGTTACCGGAATGCAGTCTTTTGTTAATTTTCTTCGTTAATTTCGTTACTGGCCGTCAGTATTGTTCCTAGATATTTAAATTCTCTAACTTTTTCAAATATCTTTCCCCTGGCGTTTATATGTGTTCCCTGAGGTCCACCTGCTCTCGCCGTAATCATGTATTTTGTCTCAATTTATTGCTACCCACCTCTGCCGCTTGCATGATGATTTTACAGTTTTTACTTACATTTCTAGATTATCGCCCAAAACGGCGATGTCATCCGCATATGCGAGCACTTGTGTGACTCCGTTCAGGGATGATCCGGCCATGTTGTCGTCTTGTACCTTTCTAATGACATACTCGAGCACAAGGTTAAAAAGGCATGATGAGAGGCCATCCCCTTGTTTTAGTCCGTCCCGGATTTCAAATGGTTCTGAGAGGTGCTTTTCTATTCTAACTCGCCCTTTTTTTCGTTCCTGCAGATTTGAATGAGAGCGGCATATTTTTTCAGGATTCCCAGCTTAACTACAATATGGTAGAGTCTTTGCCCTGCGACTGAGTCGTGAGCTTTTCTGAAGTCAACGAACAGTTGGTGAACCGTCTCTCCGTATTCCCACTTCTTTTCCAGCAGTTGCCTTACTGTGAACATGTGGTCGCTCGTTAACCGGTTCTTACGAAGTGCGTACTGGTAGTGTACCAGTATTTCTTCCGCGTACGGTGTTATTCTCGCCAGTATGACATTTGTTAATATTTTGTATGTGGTTGGGTGCAATGATATTCCTCTGTAGTTTTCGCCTTTCGTAGATTTGTCGCCTTTTGTGAAAATGGGGACGACTATTGAGGTTTTCCATTCTTCCGGAGTGACTTCCTTATCCCATATTGTTTTAATGAGCTGGTGGGTCTATCGAGCAGTTGCCACTCCTCCATGCTTCATAAGCTCTGCCGGTATGCAGTCGACTCCGGAAGCCTTGTTGTTTTTCAATCAATTTATTGCGTCTACAACTTCGTTGAAATAGGGCTCTGGGATCTGAGGCTCGGGTGTATGTACGTTTGGTGCGTTTATTTGTGGTTGATGGGTGTTCACGTTGAGCGGGTTTTCAAAGTACTGCTTCCATCTAGTCACGATATTGTTTGTTTTGTTACCATACAGCCGTTTACGTCTCGAATTATTTTGGGTCTCCCTCGGTAACCAATTCTAATTTAGTTTATGCCGGCATACATACCTCTAATGTTCTTTGTTCTCTAGGATTTTTTCGATCCGAGCCTTCTCCCATTCGCATTTTTTGCGTTTGAAAAATGTCATTCTCTTGCCGAATTGTCGCGTATCTTTCTTCATCATATCTTTCTAAGTGGATCACTCTGAGGCGTTTACGTTCTTCGATCTTCGCGCTGCACTCATTGTCAAACCAAGGTTTGGACTTATTTGTTTTCTTAAATCCATACCCAAAGTTTGTTTGATTACGTCTCTGATCGATGCCCATTTAGTGTCCACACTATTGGCATCCTCTCCCTCATAACTCCTATTCTCTAGGATGCTAAATCTATCCTTAGTTCCTCTTGATATTCAGCCCTTTTGCGTAGGTCTTTTATTTTATCAATGTCGAACTTCTTGCTCGTCTCCCGTGACTGCCCATGTGGGTTTGCTGCGAGCCGACTTCTATTTTTGCCCATCACTAGAAGGTGATCGGAGTCGCAATCTGCTTCTCTATATGATCTTACGTCAAAGACATTCCAGTGGTGTCTTTTATCTATGAGGAAATGCTATATTTGGTTACGCGTTACGCTGTCGGGTGATATCCATGTGGCTTTATGAATTTGCTTGTGCTTGAACATCGTGCCGTTCACTACGAGATTTTTTGACGCTGCGAACGTAATAATTCGAATTCCATTATCGTTTGAAACGTCGTGTAGGCTTTCTTTACGCCTATAATTGATTGGAAGATGTCTTCCTTTTCAATTTGCGCGTTGAGGTCCCCGAGGAGGATTTTAACATCAAATGATGAGATCCTATCAAATACTTCCTCTTGGGTCTCGTAGAACGTGTCCTTAGTTTCGTCGTCGGTAGATTCTATTGGGGCGTGTACTTTTATAAGTACATAATTGTACCATGCACCCTGTATTTTTAACACCGACATTCAGTCATTAATAAATCTCACATCTTTTACATGGAACGTAATCTTCTTGCTTATGATGAAGCCGGTTCCGAGCTTATGTGTGTCAGTATCTCCCCCCAATGTAAACCCGTTGGTTTCGATTACATGATGTGGGAGTCCGCGATCATGTCCGTTTTATAATGTTTCGCGTTTTCTACGACCGTCTGTATCACGCCTGGTTTATATAACGTTCGAACATTCCACGTACCGACGCGTATATCCCGCTTTTTCCGTTTTCCCTACGTCTTATTTTTGCCGAGTCGGTGTTTTCTTGATGATTTGTTTCCTTATGGTAGTGTCGCTCATCACACCTACGCCTACCGGTTTTTTCGTGGGATTGTTTTGTGTATATTGATTTTTCATTTTTGTTCCCACGAGTTGGGGCGTCAAGTAGTCCGCCATATCAGAGCACCGCTTTGATATGGTAAGGTCTGCTTACTGTTTTTATTCGACCCGGTGTCAGAGAGGCGCCGTTATAATGCAACCGGTATACCCTTGGCTGCAAACCATCCAATGGGCACGGTGACGCGTAACACCCTGGATTGAGGGTATTAGTTCTTTGTGTGTTACTCCTCGCTAGCCTGTCTAACATGGGTGGTCCTACTGGAAGCATATGCTTCCGTCAGCATAGCCTGAGTTATTCATTCTAGTTTAAGCTCCCGCACCAAGTCAAAGTTTCTACCAAGCGGGGGATGCTAACGAAGTACGTACCTATTTACTGAGTAACTCAGAACATTATAAAAACTTTTTCATTCGTAAAAACACCAAGTGTTTCTTTCTATAAAATCTTAAATTATTCTGACTTCCGTTTAGTCTTGTGTTTGGTGTTCTTTCCTTCTCTTTATTGGTTTCTTGTACTGTGTTTTGAATTAGAATAAATTCAAACTAATTTGTTTTAGTTATTTTTCATCTGTTATTTGTGTGAATTTTGCATTCTTTTGAACATTTCATCATAATTCGTTACCATATTTATTTTTATTCTCATTAAATAGCGCCACCAGCACCAGGTTCATCAGTGAATCCAACGTCCGTAACAAGTCCTAGTGCTCAAAATGTATCAAGTTCAGCATCAGGAGCTGTTGCGTCAGCATTGGGCTCTAACGTTACCACCACAACGCCAACACAACCAGAACTGCCAGTATTTACGTGCCCGCGTCGCCCAAACCTTGGCCGGGAGGGACGACCCATCGTTTTACGAGCAAATCATTTTCAGGTGACAATGCCACGTGGATATGTTCACCATTACGACATAAATATACAGCCGGATAAATGTCCACGAAAAGTTAACCGAGAAATTATTGAAACAATGGTACACGCTTATACTAAAATCTTTGGTGTCTTAAAGCCAGTATTCGATGGAAGGAATAACTTATATACCCGAGATCCATTGCCAATTGGTAACGAACGTTTAGAATTAGAAGTAACGCTACCAGGAGAAGGAAAAGATCGGATATTTCGAGTGACAATCAAATGGATGGCACAAGTATCATTATTCAATTTAGAGGAAGCGCTTGAAGGCCGGACGAGACAGATACCATATGATGCAATTTTAGCTTTGGATGTTGTTATGAGACATCTACCCAGCATGACATATACTCCGGTTGGAAGAAGTTTCTTCAGCTCTCCGGATGGTTATTATCATCCATTGGGCGGAGGTCGAGAAGTTTGGTTCGGATTCCATCAAAGTGTGCGTCCGTCACAATGGAAAATGATGCTTAACATTGATGGTATGTTTTTAAATCTCTATTGCAAATATCATAGTTTATATGAGCTAATTTTTTCCTTTTTTTAGTATCTGCAACGGCATTCTATAAAGCTCAACCAGTGATTGATTTTATGTGTGAAGTGCTAGATATTAGAGATATTAACGAACAGCGCAAACCTCTTACAGACTCTCAAAGAGTTAAATTTACTAAAGAGATTAAGGGACTTAAAATAGAAATCACACACTGTGGGCAAATGAGGCGAAAATATCGAGTGTGCAATGTAACCCGACGGCCGGCACAAATGCAATCGTAAGTATAAAAAGACTTGTTACTTAATCCATCAGCCCCATTACTGGATATTATCCACCATTTATCTAAATTGTCAAAAGTGTTAGGCATCCTGTAAACTGTTTTATATTTCAAGTTAAAAATGTAACGTGAGTCCCATCTGGCGACGAAACCTGCGCACCGGGTCTTTTGGTGATATAACCCCTAGATTTGCTTTCTACACTTCTTCTTCTTCCAAATTTTCAAATTTGTTTATCTGTTCGAAATAATGGGTTATCCATTTCACTGTACGCAAGATGTACATCTATATATATTTTGACTGCTGTGAAACTTGAATGTTATCCAACTCGCGATTTGTTCAATTGATCCTTTCTTTCTCCATTCTATCCGCGTTCTACCGTCCATTTCATTTTTGCAACATTTTTATTTCATTCTTACATTCTAAATTACATGCTAGACAAAAAATTCTTAAATTCTAGCTTAAGTATCTTAGACTTTAATTTACTGGTCCTACGCAGATGGTCTAAACTAAACAGAGCATGACTATCGTCCTGAGCTTTTGCCTTTTAGTAATGGATTTTTTTGTCTCATTTATTGCGTTACTCATTAATTATTAATGATTATATAATTATCTGGCCAGTTTGTAATATATAAATAATATATTCAATCTAAATGGTATCGAAAGCTCTTTCCAATCAATCAGACAGGCAACTGTGCATAGGTTCTTGCATTTATTCCACAGTATATTGGAAACCTGTTTAGTTGCGGCGTGTGTGGTTTCATGACCCGCTTTAAAGCCAAACAGTTTTTTCAGAATAATGTCATCAACATTTTGATCAGAGCTGTGTTTATGATTTCGAATACCTTACTGATCTTGGGAGTAAACTTATCGAACGCATGTTCATTGAGCTTTTTTTTTTTTTTATTGATGAGTTCTGGTGTTCTCCATAGCGTGGGATGGTGTGCATTATTCAACACGTTGTTAAACAAGACTGTGTATATATCCATTGCCATTGGGTGGAGATTCTGAAGTCCTATGTGCTCCATCTATTCCTACTGACTTTTTATTTCTCAATGAGTCGAAGATACCCTGCATATTTTCCCTCGTTTTATTAATGTTGTTAGTCC
The DNA here is from genome assembly GCA_963931805.1 of Microdon myrmicae. Lineage (NCBI taxonomy): Eukaryota > Metazoa > Arthropoda > Insecta > Diptera > Syrphidae > Microdon > Microdon myrmicae. The sequence goes on along the minus strand of OZ007497.1, from coordinate 237,443,455 downwards.
TGTCATTACCAAAAAAAGGTGTTTTAAACTATTTGAAACAGCGAAGAGCTGGACATATTGACTTCCAGATATTGTGTGTGTCCGGAGTGGCGAAGTCACTGAGGGTTATGCACATAGAAATCTTCTCTTCTATTGCTTCAAAGTGTTGTCCAGCATTGAAGGGATGACTCTACGGAGGTGTTGGTGAAGGCATTTGTATTTTTATCTGTTTTGTTGCTATTCTTTAACTGTGTAACCTATTAAAAGATAATAAAACTCAAATACATAAAACAAACCCCCAATAACGATTTCAGTGTCCGGATATAGGGTCAAGATCCTATCGATAGAATCAGATAGAACATGAAATTCGTTAAAGGATGCATTTCTATCCAAGATTCGGCTTCTGTAAAAAAAAGCCATAATGGATGTTATGGTTACGAACCTGAAGTTTTAGCCACGAGAAATTAAATGGATTGGAGCAGAGCCCATATTGTGGCAGAAGCTGATACGCAATATCACTTCATATGTATGTGGCTAGACCACGATGTTGAAAGAACAGAGGCACTAAGTTATAACCATATCGATTGAAATCGGAAATATCTATGTTAGTTATTACTTGGGTTTCGCTAAGTGCAAGGATAGTTGCTTTCTGGTTAGAAACGTGTGCAGGCACAGGAGAAATTGCATCTCAGGCCGCGAATGTTACAACGATCGGCGCGAAGTTCCCATTCCATTGAGATAGCCCGACACAGAAAACCAATGCCGCCTCAGAAAAGGATGCAAGTCGAGACCAGTGGTAGATGAGCGAAAGCAACCACTACAGATGTTTTGCCATTAAAGTAGGTGCTCCACTAGATCTGTGTCGAAATCCAGGTCACACTCTTTCCATGACGAATATTACGCCACTCAAACACCAAAAAAGATTATAAATCAATTGAGAGTATCAATACCCGAGGGATGTAACAGAGGTGCGAAAAGGAGGAAAAACAAACCCCAGGGAAGGACAGGGTATGAGGTTTTCCCGCACTGTACACTTCCACACAACTTTCACATTACGGCGCGTTTGTGGAGATCCATTTGATTACTTCGGATCCCACAAATAACACTGCAATACCCTCGGATTTTTTTTTTTTTTTTTTTTTTTTTTTTTGTGTAGGAAGGTGAAAATCTTCAAAGATACTTCTGGACCGTTCTAGAGTGTCGGATTTTTACCGACTAAAACCACCTCCCGCCAGGCACTTATTCCCATTGAACCCCACAGAACTTTCTTTTAAGTATTCCATCGTGGGGCGGGACGGAGTTTATATGTTACTCTGCTCGTCGCGTCGCAACTGCTGCATCATGTTACATAGAATATCATTTGCTACGGACCATATCTGATTGGAACTCTGCATCTATTGTATTACTCCTGTCGGAGTACCTGTCCATCTCATATATCTCTCAGACATCGTTCGTGCAGTCTCGAATCTCACGCACTCTGTGAGTACGTGGTCCGCATTTTCTATTTTGCCTTCGCAATACAAGCAGTATGGATGATTCACTTGCTTATAGTATTGCCGAAAGCATCCATGTCCTGATATTAGCTGAGTCAAGTGGTAATTCAGCTCGCCATGTTTTCTTTTCACCCAGGTTTCTACATCAGGTATCATGGTGGGGGTCCATATTCCTTTGGTGGCGCAGGGTCGCGGCTGACATAATATTCATTCATCGGATCCTCTCTGGCTCGGTCGACTGCGCCTACCTCCTTAACTTAATTCCTCTGAATATAAACCCTCAAAATACGCGTAATCCCCGCCTTCTCTACATTCCCCCTCGCCGGACCTCTTATGGTCTCAACGAACCCCTTTCGTGGATGCTGAGAAATGTCAACTCCAATTTCACTTTGTTTGACTTCGACCTATCTACCCATACTCTCAAGCACCGCCTCCTAATCCATTCTCATCACCAATTTTAAGGGGCGGTTCTACACTGTACTACAACCTGCCCCCACCTATCGCCCCTACGCCTGCCTTCTTAATTTGTCCTGGTTACCTTAGATTAAGCCTACTTAAGATAGTTTTTAAGCTCCCTAGCTTGTAACTTATATATACTTCAGCTGTAAGTAATTATGATGCTTGAATTAAGCCGATAAATTGTGTGGTAGCCCCACTAAACCTAAGCGGTTTTCCAAAATATTTCTTCTATTTACTGGTGATCTCCTTCGGTACGTTCTAATGACGTTATCTCGGAGTCTTCTTCCATTATACCATATCTGCGTCCGGCACTCATCGTCAAAGTACGGCTTGGACTTAATTGTTTTCTTAAGTCCTTATATTATATATGTTGTTTGTTTAAGGTGAAGAAGAAGTTTTAAAAAATCGATTTTTGTATTTTTTGATAGCTTTTAGTGTTTATAGAATAAATCCCCAAAACCGTTTTTGCGAAAATAATTTTATAAAAAGTTATAGCATAACGAGGTCAAGTGAAGACGTTTATTCGTGTTGTCTTGTTCAATAGGCTCTCAAATGTATACTAACAGAGCAATCGACCTGAAAATGTATATACAAGCTAAGGAGACATAGTACTGTGGCGTTTCTAACAGATGCACACACAATACACAAGCAAATAGAGAAGAACACCGAACGAAAATCAAATAAGAAAATGCATCAAAGCCGTATACCAAGCAATAATATAACAATTCTACATCAGTCGAATGTACTTGAGTTTAGAAATCGAATTCGTACACGCGGCAGTGGCCTGGTGTGTTGAGCATTGGTTCAATTTTTAGTGATTCTAACCGTCATAGCGTCAGTTCGAATCACACGTTCTTCACATCGTCGCAAACGCTATAGTACTATAGAACCTGACATAGTAATTAGACCTCCTGGTGCCATTTGTAGGTCAGGCCGGAAACTTTTCATCCCCCTTCGTATAGCAACTTTAAACGCGTTTTTCTCAAAACCATGTTTTCCACACTGGTCTCTGCGATACCTCAAATACTACTCAATGGATCGACTTTTTTTTTTAAATATTAACTTAAATTAAATTTATTGGAGTCTGAAAACAAATGTAGATAATTTTTTCTATGTTCAGTGTTAAAGAGCAACAAAAAATGTGAAAATAGGTACCTAAAGTTTGCATGTCTGCCATTTTGTTTATTTTCAATTATTATTTTTATTTTTTTTGTTTTTTAATTTTTTTTTTCTTTCTTGAAAATAGAATTCAGACTCCAGCAAATTCTATATAATTTAAAAAAAAAATTGTGTTTTGTGATTACAGACGATTTCAAACAGCGCTACGATGGGACCAATTTGGGTACATTTTTTTTCGAATCGTCACACTGTTACCTAGTAACTCCCCCACCTCCACCTTTATCCTGCCGAGAAAACAATTTACGTTTCAAATTAAACATATAACATATTAAACATTCATACATTTTCCGATTCATACATCAGAAACACACATAGTACACAAAACATTAATTAAACATATTCGTTACAAACAGAAAGTATTAAATTAACACTTAAAACACACATTTTATTTAACAATACAATTTCACATTCTTAAACATATAAAATCTATTCTATTCTATTTATTGGCCTGTAGGAACCCGGAAGTTCATGGCGTCATCGACTCGACCCAGCCATTGCTCCCTGTCCTGTGCGCTCTCCTTCCACGTTCGACCATCCGATCCGATCTCCTCAAGGTCCAACCCTAACATTGTCCTCCCACCTCCGTCGTGGCCTTCCTCTCGGTCTCTTTCCCGCTGGCTTACCGTCAAGAATTCTATGCACGGTCCTATCGTTGCCCATTCGCGCCAAGTGTCCGGCCCATCTTAATCTTCGCGACTTGATTACTCTCACTATTGTAGGTTTGCGGTTTAGCTCTTTCAATTCGTGGTTTTGGAGTTTCTTCCATTGTTGTGCCTCCTCGTCATATTTACCGCCAAAGCTACCCCTTAAAACTTTATTCTGGAATACGCGGAATTTGTTTTCTTCCCATTTTGTGAGAGCCCATTTTTTCGCATCCGTATAGAACAATTGGCATGATTATGGTTCTATAGACATGGAGCTTTATATTACGTGATAGCAGTTTGGATTTCAGCAGTATACTTATCCGTAAATCTATAAAATATTGTAAATTTATTGATCCTAAAGTGTGTATTATTAAATACACATAGTGCGACACAAGAAATCGAATATAAAGGAAAACAGTGTAAATAATAAAAACAAATAAAAAAAAAAACGTTTTACTTTCTTTTTACGACTCTTTGACACCCACTATCTGACACCAACGGACCTCCCCTTAAGCGGGTTTTCAAAGTATTTCTTCTATTTATTTTCGGTCTCCCTCTGTACCTGTTTGTAATAGAATTCATCTCGGAATACATTCTAATGATGTTAGGTCTTGGTCGAGTCTTCTCCCACCGGCGCCTTTTTCGTTTGAAAAGTCTCATTGTCTCTTCCCGAATTGTCGCGTATCTTTCTGGATCACTCTGAGTCGTTTCCATTCCCCTATCTTTGTCCGACAGTCATCGTCAAATCACGGCTGGGACTTAATTGTTTTCTTAAATTCTTATACTTTATATGTTGTTTGTTTTAATGTTGTTTCTGATTGGTGAGCATTCAATCTCCATGCTCTTGTTTTCATTTTTCCCATTATTTCTCTGGTATGTCAAAACTATACGTCAGCTCACCTTGTATTCAGCCATTTTGCGGAAGTCTTTTAGTTTATCGAAGTGAAAGTTTTTGCTCTCGACGCCGGGAGCCGATCTTCAAAAAGTGTATAATTTAAAAGTATTTCCTATGCTAGGTGTATATCCCACCTTAAGAAAAACCTTTCATTCCATGGTTTGCTATATAAATAATATGCGCGCACAAGAGGGATTATTTGTTACCCTTAAATATCAATGCAAGGTGCGAGAGAATTACGATTTCTGTGCGGAAGTTCCATCCTTTCTGTATTTCTATTTGATCTTTGTGTCATGAACACGAAATCTGCATTTATAGACGCTGTAACTGACTAAATTTGTTTTGTATATTTCAAGAAACAGGAATGTCTTTTGATTACAAAAAAAAAGATGAAGAAAAACATTTAGAATAGAGTCTGTTCAGAGCCAGCAAATTAACTGAAGGATTTTCGTGAAAATAGCGAAAGTTCGCATTTAAATCAAATTGGATCATTCCGCTCACTTTTTAATTAAAAGCAAGACCATATACATTTATTTGATAATGTAATAAAGCTCAAGAAATAATTTTATTCCATGAAACGAGATGTAAAAAACGTATGGTTGCCCAACATTTTTAACCTAAGTGGTATTCATAACATAGGTATTAATAATTATAATGAAAGATCATAAAAACACTATAATATTTGTTTAATATTTGTACATAGATTCCCTCTTCAACTTGAAAACGGCCAGACAGTTGAGTGTACAGTTGCCAAGTACTTTCTGGATAAGTATCGCATGAAGTTACGATACCCACATTTGCCGTGCTTGCAAGTTGGACAAGAACACAAGCACACATACCTTCCTCTGGAAGTGTGCAACATAGTTGCCGGACAACGATGTATAAAGAAATTAACAGATATGCAAACATCTACTATGATCAAGGCCACCGCTCGTTCTGCACCGGATCGTGAAAGGGAAATCAATAATTTAGTCAAACGTGCTGATTTCAACAATGATTCATATGTCCAGGAATTCGGATTAACTATATCTAACTCAATGATGGAAGTCCGAGGTCGGGTTCTTCCACCCCCAAAATTACAGTATGGTGGTCGTGTTTCCAGTATGAGTGGACAGGTATGTCAAATTCTTACTTACATATATTGAGTATTCGATTTAGCATGAGAGGGATGGAGTAGGATTTTTTTTTAAATTCAATTTCACTAAAATTCTGCTACGATATTCTATAATAAGTGGGGAAACGTTGGTGAAGTTCTATTCATCAGACGTATTTGGGTGATAAGCATTCTTTCATAAATTTATCTACGCTGCCTTAAATAATTCGCCCGGTTCAGCTTTTTTCGTTTAATGTTTATTATACTTTGGTCAGATGGAAGAAAATGTTAGCTTTCGTCGTTCATGTTTAACGGCGTGAAGTAACAATTCGGCCTGACAGTGATTCGTCCCCACCGTTTGGCAGACCACAGAATTGGTTACTTCACGTTGCCAACAAAGGCTGTGAGTCTGCTACAAAATTCCGTTATTTATATTGGGCCGCACATAAAATAACATTAATAATTTACAAGACTTTATTTACAAATAAATAAAAAAATATAAAATTTACAAAATAGTAAAGATTTCATATACGAATTTTAATGCAAAATAAAAACAAACAAGAAAAGAGCAGAAAAACGAATTTACTTGAAATTTTTAATGAGAAATTTGGCACTGTTTTTTCGATACAAGCTGATCAATATCAGCCAGAATCGATGAGGTAGCTACACGCACGCAGCTTTCTAATCGTGCATCAACCAGTCTTGATCGGGGGTCATTCTTGATTAATTTCATGGTTGAAAATAATTGTTCGCAAACATATGTACTTCCGAACAGAGACATCATTTGCTTTGCATTTTTCGTCAAAAGCGGAAATTTCTCAGGTCTCACATACGATTTATAAAAATGTTCGATGTTTACTGAGAAAAGTGCATGTTTTAATTCGGTATTATTCTGCATGTCAATCACTTCCTTTTGAAAGTCTTCGGGAACTGTATCCACATCGATATTAAATGACGAGGAAAACAATTTCATGGAAACCGCTGTTTTCTCAGCTTTGACCATTTGGAATCGTAATTGAAATTCGTTGATTAAAAAGTCTATATATTGTGCGAATTTTTGAGAGGTAGTAACGTTTTCTTTTTCTAAATGTGGAAAGTGAGACAGATTATTCTGCAACAGATGTTGTTTCCACAATTTTAATTTGCGCTCAAAGCCCTGAATTTTATCATGCAAATTGTCAGTAAACTGTCCTTTGCCTTGAAATTCCACATTAAGATCATTGAGATGCTGAGTCATGTCGATAAGAAACCCAAAATCACTCACCCCTTCATATCCAGGAACAATTGTATTTCGCTTTTTAAGTTGTATACTCTTTTTAGCATTGTACCTCTACTAAGCCAACGTACTTCGGCATTAAAAACAACGTCTCCATATTCAGTTTCTAAATCTTTCAGAAATTCTTTAAATTCACGGCGATTTAGCGGTTAGCTCTTTTATGTTTTGTATGCAATTAATTGTCTTTCCGTGATTTGTTAATTGTTCCGGAATATCCAATTAATTGCTTTTGCGTTATTGTGCAATTGCTTTTGGGATATGCAATTAATTGCTTTTGCATTATTTGGTTATGCCGAAATGTGCATTTAATTGCATTACCGTACCGGGGGATCATTCGAGTTTAGAATCGGATAGCGTTTTTCTGTTTGAGTGTGTCAATGATCTCTTGTATGTCATCTTTAGCTATGGCATCATCGACACACTTAACACGCGCGACTTTATAAAATTGATTAGTTTAATTATTGGTACTGTGACATTTGGCAAACTCAATCTTTTCGCACACAAATTTTCCAGGTGAATTATGCAGTGATTAACGAATAGTTCCCTTCCTGTAACCTTCCTAATGTCTTGAAATAGCCTTCCCGATACTCCTACCTCCATGCTCGACATTGCTCGTGCTCCATCTGTCGATATACCAATAATCTTTTCTAATAAAATTGAACATTTTTCCAACACAGACTTTAGTTCATCAGTACCTGGCTGACTTTCTAACAGACAACTTGTCTCACAGTTTTGCTCGTGCTATTTATCTTAATCAACCGTTATTTTCACAATAATTTTCACAATTTAATTATCATTATCTTGTTTTCTTTGCCTCGTTTTTCGCATACAAAAATTTGAACAAGTGTTAAAACCGTTAAGTTATGGCCCCTGGGCCACGTGTGTTAAACAAAATTAAGCGCAAACGGTTGGGTTACGACCCCGTTATTGGAGGCCAAACTTCTCCCGATAAACTTTTAAAAGCGAACAATACAGTTCTAGAAAAATCTAAAATGTGTTCAAACACTAACTTTTTTCAACCACTTCAAAGTCTGATGGAAGACTCTCCTGAAATGGATCCGACCAATGACGAACAGTGCGCAGAACTTCCTAAAGAAACCGTTCCGCCAATTGTGGTATTAAAAACAACTAGTGCTCAAGTGCGTGATATTTTGAGCAACATTAAGATAGACAAATACTTAATCAAAAACATTTCGCTTGGGCAAAAAATATGTGCCCCAACAATGGACATATATAATAAAATCTGAACCGAACTCTTACGGTTAAAATGTGAGTTTTTCACCCACTCACGTAAGGAAAATCGTCCATTAAAGGTAGTGTTATCCGGGCTAGACTTAATTAGCAACGATATAGTGAAAAATGAGCTAATTGCACTCGGGATTAAGTGCCTAGATGTTAAAACCATCACATTAAATCCGTCAACAAAAGCCCTGTGCAAACACTACTTGTACATCGTCTACATTCAACGCGGTACTGTTAAATTAAACGAACTAAAACGGAACTACTCCACCCTGTTCAAAACCATCGTTCGCTGGGACTTTAAAAAACATAATCCAGGTAAGGTCACACAATGTCACAATTGCCAGCTTTATGGTCACGGCTCGATGCATTGTCATATAAATAGCTTCTGTGCAATATGTTCGGGAAACCATAAAACATCAGACTGCAAAACGAATGAGGTCATCAAGTGTGCAAATTGTAGTGGCCACATAAATCCACCGATCCAGAATGCATAATCCGAAAGCAGTACATAGACATTCGCCGCAAATTATCCCCACGCGGACGTGGTACTGGAAATACAACGTTCCTACAGCCTCCGAGTGACAAACAGCAGCCAGTGCCCGACCGATTATCCATTGATAATTTTCCTCCACTACCCCGATCTGTGCGTCAACCTTCACTTCCTTCATCCACCTGGGCTTCTGGCCTCCATCAAACCCAGCAACCTTCCAACAATGATACGACACACACCAAGAAAAATCCGTCAGAAACATTAACTAATGATAACCTGTTCTCATTTAGCGAGATAAACTCTCTTCTTAATGAAGTAGTAACTAAGCTTAGTGCTTGTCAAACCAAAGCTGACCAATTTAACGTCATTACTTCATTAGCTATTAAGTACATATACTCTGAAAAAACATGTTAAGAAACTCTCTTAACATCATAACTTGGAATGCGAGAAGCATCAAAAACAAAAAGCATGAATTTTTTAGTTTCTTGATAAATTTTAATATTGACATTGCACTTGTTTCAGAAACCTGGCTCAAACAAGACATTTCTTTCTCACATCAAAATTACACATGTTATCGCCTAGACAGGGTACATGCTAGTGGTGGAGGTGTCGCCATTGTTGTGAAAAAATGTATAGAACATTCCTTGCGTCCTTCATTGCGACTCAAGTTAATTGAGGAAATTAGTATAGATGTAACATTAAGTGACAACTCCAAGGTGAGTCTTTTTTCGGTCTATTTCCCTGGAGGAAATAGAAACCTAGAGAAATCTACTTACTTTAAGCGGGATCTGCAAAAATTGTATAGAGTCAACACTCGAAACAAGGTAATTATTGGTGGTGATCTAAACTGCAGACATCAGTCGTGGAATTGTCTTAGGGCAAACTGCTGGGGTAACATTTTACTAGATGTTACTGAATCCAGCCCAAGTTTTTCCATACTTTATTCACTTCTCCCCACCTATATCCCAGCGAGTGCTAACAAGAACCCCTCAACTCTTGATCTATATATCACTAATATTCCAAATTACTGCACAGTGCCATTAACTCTAAATGCGTTAAGTTCAGACCACCTTCCGATCAGCCTCATAGTGAATCATACAGAAGTTGTAAATCGTACCAGTTTATACCACAACTATTCCGCCGCCAACTGGAATTGTTATAAATCATATATAAACACGAACTTGGTTCTAGGTGATACCAGCCTAAATTCTATAACCTGCAGCGAGCACATTGATATCCTATGTAGCAATTTTGTTTCTGTTATCAATAGAGCGGTCGATCTTGCGATACCTAAATGTTCCACTGCTCCAGTTGATAAGGCACCGCTTCCTGAAAATATCTTACATCTGATTAGGCTACGAAACTCTGAAAGAAGAAAATGGCTGCGTTATAGAATCGATTGTTTTCTAGTTAATGTTAAAGTCTTAAATAATATCATTAAAAACGAAATCTCAACATATAGGAACAAGTGTTGGAATAAACACCTTTCCTCTCTTGACAAAGCAAGCAAACCGTTCTGGAAAATATCAAAAATTATGAAAAAGAGAGGGTCAAGTATTCCTCCGTTTAAAGTTCACGACAAGTTGTTTATTTCTTCAGTGGAGAAATCGAACCTACTTGCTAACACGTTTAGTAAGAACCACTCCATATCTATGCATCTAAGCGACGCGTATACTGAGGCTGAAGTTGCTAACACTATCCATGTACTTTCTCAAACACCAGCTGAAAGTACTTACGCAACTAATATCAGCAAAGTTAAAGAATTGATAAAAAAATCGAAATCAAAAAAGGCTGCGGGTCTCGATAATATTAACAACAAATTAATCAAAGCACTTCCACCTGCTGCAAGTAACTATTTAACGTTCATTTTCAATGCTTGTCTTAAGAATTGTTATTTTCCGGACTGTTGGAAAACATCAAAAGTAATACCTATCCCGAAACCCGGCAAACCGAAGAACAGCCCCGAAAGCTACAGACCTATTAGTCTACTTAGCTGTCTAAGTAAACTCTTAGAAAAAATCATTAAGGAAAAGATTGATCGTTTTGTGGAAGACAATAACATCTTGCCAAACTTTCAGTTCGGTTTCCGTAGTGGTCACAGCACAATCCACCAAGTCTTGCGCATTAAAAACCACATAGCTGGTAAATTCATCGACAAGGAGTCAACGGGGCTGGTTCTTCTAGATATCGAAAAAGCTTTTGATACGGTATGGCACGATGCCTTGATTTATAAGCTACTAAAACTTAAGCTGCCAATACCGCTTATCAAAATTATCCAGAGCTTTCTTCGTTCGAGAAAATATGTTGTGAGTTTAGGAACCGACATATCCTCTACTCACCAAATCCACCATGGTGTACCCCAAGGCTCGGTCCTTGGTCCTATAGCGTTTGAAATAATAGTGAAGAAAATCGTGTGATTCGAACTGACGCTATGACAGCTCGAATCACGAAAAAAATTTTACCTTAAGCGTTACACACCAGGCTACTGACCGAGTTTAGAATTTTATTTCCAAACTCGAGTATATTCCACTGGTGTGAATAATTTTTATTTTATCGCTTGGTATACGGTTCTGATGTATTTTTCTTATTCGATTTTTTTCGTTCGGTGTTCTTCACTATTTTTGCTTGCTTGTGAATTGTGTGTATCTGTTAGAATCGCTACACACTCCCGCCGCAGTAACTTCGTTACGATCAGATTCGTATGCGGACGACGGACGAACGAGAGAGAAGCGAGAAAACGTCGGAGGCTGGGCTCTATGCGGAAGTCGTGACCGTGTGTGAAGTTCTGCTTTACTATGGGAAGTGAATGCTGCGTGTACAAGATCACGTCGGGGTCACCAATTATAGCGTTTGAAATAATAGTGAAGAAAATCGTGTGATTCGAACTGACGCTATGACAGCTCGAATCACGAAAAAAATTTTACCTTAAGCGTTACACACCAGGCTACTGACCGAGTTTAGAATTTTATTTCCAAACTCGAGTATATTCCACTGGTGTGAATAATTTTTATTTTATCGCTTGGTATACGGTTCTGATGTATTTTTCTTATTCGATTTTTTTCGTTCGGTGTTCTTCACTATTTTTGCTTGCTTGTGAATTGTGTGTATCTGTTAGAATCGCTACAGTCCCATATTATTTACATTGTTTGTCGCAGATTTACCATGTCTAGGTGAAAACATTCAGGTAGCTATGTTTGCCGATGATACAGCCATTTTCTCTTCGGGTGCCTTATTCACTAATGTCTACAACTCTTTGCAAGCAGCTCTTGACAAGCTAGCAGTATATTACAGGAAATGGAAAATAAAAATAAATGGTAATAAAACACAAGCTGTCTGGTTTTCGAGATGTAGGAAACACTGCTACCTACCAAATGGCACTAAACTCAGTATGTGTGCAGTTGATATTGATTGGTCCGAAGACTGTAGATATCTAGGTATTATTCTAGATAAAAAACTCATCTTTCAAAAACACATTACTACCACAATTGACAAAATAAACAAAGTCGTAAGAGTTATGTATCCATTAGTGTGTAGAAAATCAAAGCTTAGCATCGAAAATAAAATTATAATATTTAAAACCATTTTTCAAGCTATACTCCTGTACGGGGCGCCTGTATGGGGCGCCTGTATGGTGTAATTGTGCTCGCACACACAAAATAAAATTGCAAAGGTGTCAAAATAAAATATTGAAAATGTTGCTGAATTTGCCATGGCATTATTCGACACATGAACTACATGAAGACGCCAACGTTAAACCGGTAGAGTTCCTTATTGACAAAATCAATCAAAACTTCTTCGTCAATTGTTCTTTTTCTGACAATGTTCTCGTTTCCCGTCTTGCGTTATACTAAATCACTACATATGTACTCTGCCTATGAAAATTATATCGAGGTCATTACTATATAAAATAACCGGAAGCTCGTGAAATATTAGTCTTAAGATTCAAATAAGGGTTTTTTCTTGTAGTTTTCCCTTAATTTATTATTTGTTATTCATTAAAATTGTGCTATTGTCGTTATATAGATTTAAGATTATAGTTGTAAAGGATTTGCTATCCTAAATCTCTTAAGTACTAGTTGTAAAATATACCATAAATGTAATTATCTACCAAATAAAAAATTGAATTGAATTGACTTTAGTTCATCGTACAGGTCTTTGCCGGTTGTAGTCCCTTGCATTGGAATTAGTGAACACAATTCTTCGGTGATATTAAATTTAGTGTCAATACCACGTAAAAATATAGCCAGTTGTGCTGCATCGCTAATATCACAACTCTCATCAAGTGCCAAAGAACAATATCCGAATTTTGCATTGCGTTCACGAAGCGTTGTTGCTATGCTCTCGGACAAGTCTTCAATTCTCCTTGCAATTATGAATATTGATAAACTAATGTTTGAAATGATATTTATTTTATCAGGAAATACAATTTCTGCAACAGCAGTGGGACATTTTTTATCATCTTTCCATCCGCAAAGGGTTTCATTTTTGTTTTGCTAGTATTTTACTGACAACAAAACTAGCCTTTACTGCCGTATTTGATAAAATAGCTTGATTTTTAAAAATAGCCCGTTGTTTTCCCACGGTTTTATCCATTTGATTAAACTTATCTTTCCTTAGTTGTCCTGTTAAGTTTTTATATTATTGTTCATGTTTTGTATCGTAATGTCTTTTTATGTTATATTCTTTTAATGTCGACACAGTATCTACGCATATTAAGCATACAGCTTTGTCTCTAAAGAAAGTGAAAATATAATCAAATTTCCACTTTTCTTGGAAATGCCTGTGCTCAGCCGCGACCCTTCGTTTTTTTGTTTGTTTTTCAGATATGCTAGTATGGGTTAAAAATTTGGAAGTTCAAAAAAAATGTAGTAAAACTTAATTTTTAATAAAAAAAACTCGAATATAACCTTTTTGACAATAATATTGCACTCACGCCTTTCAAGGATCACAAAAAATGCTAAAATGGCTAGTTAACAGCTTACCAGTCTAACTGATTGTGTGACAGAAGCAAACACAAACAAGCACAGACGCGGCGCGTTCGTATTGCATGTTTGAACAAGTCGCTGACAAGTAAGTAACTCGTCACAAAAAATTGCTTCTGTTTAGCATGTACTACCATTTTATTATAATTAATTTTATAGTAATATATTGATGGGAGAAAGTCGATAAAATAAATTCAAATTTAGAAACGCAAGCGGCCCGCGGGCCGCGTTTTGCCCCTCCCTACTGTATTGGATATGAATAGTACAATCTTAACAATTTAATTTAATGCTAGGTTTAAATTGTAATTAATTTAGTTTAATTAAGTAAAACCTGTAAGGGTTTACTGGACCAGTGTTCGGCTCCCAACTCGCTTTTAGTATGTTAGATTTTAACATATTAATTCATGAAGTTTCGTCCGTTTTAGTCGTCTCAATTCATGGGTAATATCCTAGAGCTGAATAGCTTCTACGTTGGTATGATTATGTAGGTGTCTTTCGTGTTTGACAGCATATTCTTGAATAGCTTCATAAATCCATTTCATCTCTAGGTCATCATGTATTTCCTGATTTGTCACAAAACGGTAGGCATTCGTGATAATGCGAAGGAATTTATTCTGGCTTCGTTGAATTATATCTCTATTGGATTGCTTTGTACAGCCCCATAATTGGATTCCATATATCCAGATCGGCTTGATGATAAATTGATAGATCAATCTTTTACAATAGAGATTGATTTGAGAGTGATTCCCGATTAACCAATACATCTGTCTACGTTTCACCTGTATTTGTTCAGCTTTTTGTTTCACATGATGTCTCCAGATATTTCGCTGAATCTGCTTTGGGAACTGGAATTCCGTTGAGGTATGTAGAAATATTGTTATCTGATCGTCGTAATGCAAATGTTACGTGAATAGATTTCATCTCGTTGAGTTTAATTTTCCTGTTGTAATTGTTGGGTAGCTTTTTTTTTTATTATTGTCAGCTGATATTATAACACTTCCTTGTGGTACGCCTGCTTCTATTGGATAAAAACTAGAGTGAGCTCCTTCGTGTGTTACTTTGAACGTTCTATCAGACAAGTATGATTCGAGTAGATGGCAATAGTTTGCTGGAAAGAGTTTACTCATTTTATATATAAGACTTTCATGCCATACTCTGTCGAATGCTTGGGAGACATCAAGAAAGACAGCTGGGCAATATTTCTTTACTTCGAAAGCCTTTTCTATTGCTGTGGTCACACGGTGTACCTGTTCAATAGTTGAGTGTTTATTCCTAAAGCCAAATTGAAAGTCTGGAATATTGATGAGTGGCTTGAGTCGCTTGAGGAGTGTTGAATCAGGCCTCTTTTGACCTGATGTATTTTGTTCGCTGAACCGAACTCTTAATAAACTCTATTGTACGCTAGAGTGCAACACCCTTAGTGTGATAGTTTGTATGGTGATATTCGGGCGCAACGCCACTATGCGATATGCATAGGATAAAAATGTGCTGAAAATTGAAAAAGTGAGACTACGTCCGGGGTTACGGTCGGATGAATTCTAATTTTATTTTTCTCTTACAAGCCTATATATACAAAATTCTCTACACTAATATTGTTATACTTAACGAATACAAAAAATTCTTGCTCCCGATAGAGCATTACTAATATTACATTACATACATTGAAACAAGAAAAAAGGTACCATCTCAAATTGAATAATATCTGTTCGTAGCAGAGCGTTATCCTTACATTAAAACTTAATTACCAAACAGTACAAGGTACAGAGGTATCATCTACAAATTGAACAAGACAATAGGCATTGAGATACAAAAGATACCGAATTAAAAAGGAACGCATATTCCTGTACAAGAAAACATAAATGCTACATGATGGTGTATCGCAGTGCAAGCGGATCAACGCCGTGGGTTTATGACGGTCAATGGAATTGGCGACAGATGCAATTATATCAGCTCTGGTGATGAGTGTATATGTGGATAGTGGATTGGAATTTCCGGTTGCAGCAAAAGATCTTGTTATGTTGAGTCTGGTAGTGATGGCGGCATGGTGCTGAAATCTATGTTATTGTCCAGTCATAAACTATGGCTGGGACGGCATTCAAATGATTGGAAATGGCGGAAAATGGCTCAGCATGCTCTTATAATCGTAAGTATGGCTGGGCCGTGGCATTGAGATGCATGGATGAGAAGAACGACGGCACCGCACAAATGGCGCCGCATGATCTCATAAACAAGGAGTATTTTCTCAAACAGTTTTGAAATGGGTGGCAATAGCGATTTGGGTCTATAGAACGTTACTTCTTCTGCTGGTTTCTCTGGTTTCTTGAGCCTTATTATCTGGGCTGTTTTGAATGAATTTTGAATGTATCTTAGTCGAAAGCAAGCATTAAACAGATATGTTAGCATAATGACAGCTTTTCGATGTAATTTCTTGTACACGTCAGGTGATATTTCATCGATGCCTGGTGCTTTTTTGTGGTTCAAACTTTTGTCGATTTCTTGGACAATTTCCATTGGGTTCACTGATTTGATTGTTTGCTCAGTTTGATACCTGGGTGAAGGATCAATACTAGTGTGGATATTTTTTTTTTCTTTTTTTTTTTTTTTTCTTTTTTTTTTTTTTTTCTTCCACTTCTCTCGGGAGAGGGAGGCGACCCTATAGCGTCGAATGGGCGCCCCGAGATGCCACCAAATAACTGTTGCAGTTCTTTTTGAAGGTTGTAACGCTCCGGAAATACTCGCGTGGGAAGGGAGTTCCACAGCTTCCCCGCTCTGTAACGGAACAAATTCTGATGCAGGGATGTTCGTGCCGTGGAGAGATGAACCGCAAACTGGTGCAATCCGTCGGATTGTCTTGTGAATTGATGTTGTGTGGTTTGAACACTGAAGCCAGGTGTTGTGCAAATATTTCAATTTTATCTTCAGTTCTGCGTACCCGCTGACACTGCGAATCCTTTATAGGTGGCACTTGGATAAGGGGACGTTTAAATTTACGTGTTGTCTCCCAGAGAGAGTGATCTGTATCCGCTGACGGACTTACTCCACTTAGATACTCATCTATACAACTCAGTTTATGTTCTTTAATTAATTTGTTAACTACATTGCTCACCTTGTTAAATATTTTTTTATCGTTAGGGTGCCTGGATCTGTCTAGTTTTGCGCCTGCCTTTTATTAGATCTCTAATCTCAATAGGGTAGGTGGTTGCTGGTTCTGGTTTATCACTTGGCACCGGAGTTGCCCGTCGGGGAGCCTCTGGCGCAACACTAATGACATTGCCCGGAAAAAAAAACAAATCATTATGGAAAATTTAACAAGCCTCAGGACTTGCTAAATAAGGCCAAGACCGGTTCCCGGTTGTAGTGCCGATGATGACGATGACCGGAGTTGCTGTTCCGGCAGCGCTTTGTAATGTTTCCATAAATTGTTGTACTTGTTGTTCCAATTCTTCATAATCTTGAAGTTTAACGTTTAATTCAATCTGATTGTCAAGCTCTTTTCGGAATTTGTTTGTAAGATTAAGTTTTCTGTTCTTTCTGGGAACAGCCGCATTCAGTTTTAGTAGTACTGGAGTGTGGTCAGACGTTAAATCCACTAAACTATCCGTTTCAATATAATTCGATGACACTCTTTTCGAAATAAAGAAATCGATCAGGTCAGGAGTTTTGTTGCTATCAGTAGGCCAGCATGTTGGTGAACAAGACGAATGAAATTCGCACTTTGCTTCTTCATGGCTGTAAGCAGTTCTTTTTCCTTGCCTGTTTCTTGCCTGGAGTAATCAACTTTGACCCCCAAGCAATGTGCTTGACATTAAAATTTCCACTGGTTATAAACCTTGGTCCAAGCTCCTTGAATATATCAGTGAATCGTTGTTTTGAAATTGTGTTTCTTTTATTTTTTCTTGTTGGAAGTGATGTATATTTTGTTTTATTATCAGAGCTGTACCTCCACGGGCACGGTCGCTGGGGTGCGTAGTCCAATAGGCCGTATAACCCCTGATTTTTATGAAGCTTATATGAGAAAAGTGTGTTTCTGATATCAACGCAATATCTATGTTGTGCTCTCTTATAAATATTTCTAATTCTTGAGCCCATTTGCGTTCCAAGTGATTATTCGTAGGAGCCGATTACTCATTGTCTTTATTTCTTGGATTTATTTGTCGGAAGTTTTTGAAAATTTTCAAGTTTACCTACTCTTTCTGCTAGCTGGTTGATGCTTTTTTTGATGTCGTCCTGGAATACACTGAGCATCTTCATCATATCCATGATGGTAGGCTCGTTATTGACAGGTTGTTGTCTGCTTTTATTATCTGCTTTCTCACGTGGTTTAATGTTCATTTGTGTGGGGCTAGCACCAGTTGTGGTTGGCCCCGCTCGCTCTGTATTTTTTGTTTGCAATCTTTGAGTGGCTGTAGTTTTCTTTGGATGCTGAGCTTTTAATTTTTTTTTTTTGATACACTGAGCATCCCCTGTAACTAGCTGGATGACCATTCTCGTGGCAAAGCGCACATGTTGCTACGCTGTTGCGTTGTTTGGAGCATTGGGTTGTGTGGTGAGGACCAGCACACTTAAGACATCTTAAATTATAGTTGCAGACATTTTTCGTATGACCAAGCTGTTGGCAATTATTGAATCGATACTTTGCACCATAATAATTCTTGGATTTCATAGACTGATTCGTTATTCTCTTTTTGAACTATATCGACATAAAACAATGGGAAGGCTTTAAAGAGGTTTTCTCCATTATTCGATGTGGTGCTTTTTCTGATGTTTGTTGCCCTTACCACTGTATGAATTAGAGAGCATACTTCATTTGCAATCATATCTATGGACATTGAAGCTGGAAGTCCTCTGATTACGAATCTAAATAGTTTCCCACTTTTTAGTCGGTATGTATGATTCTTCAAATCTTGGGTTCTTACATCCGTTTTAAGGGATTGTAGTTTCTCTTTAATTGCTCTGTATGCATTTTCTGTTTCGCATGTTATTTTTATGTCATTATTAGATAATGCTTTGAATTGAATTTTGTCTTTCACTACAGACAAAATGGCATTTATAAATACATATATTATATTCCTCACATTAATTGGTGGTGGCAGGAGAATGTTCCTTTCATTTTGGTAACCTCATTTCTTGAGTCACGAGCTGAGGTCATATGGTTGACATTCGGTATTGTATTTTGTATATGAAGTTTTTCTTTTCTTATAAACTGTAGAGGTTTCTCTTTCCAGCTCTTCTTCGTCTGTATGGTATTCTGTTGGCAAGGGGATAGTGGCATGTATTATTTTACAGAGGTTTTTTTTTTTTTTTGTTGTGGTTTACACGATTCATTTATCACTATTGACAGAGAACCCGCGTCCGTGTTTATTTCCCTTCTCTCGTTTTTTTTTTGTGTGTGTGTATTCAATGTGTGGCGAGGAGCACGATATAAAACGTCCTTGTTGTTCGAACGTCACGTGGACACTGTTTACATAGATGGGGTTATTTTGAATTTTTTTTTCTCGAAAAAATCACACGAAAATCACTTACAAAATCTATAAAAATCAGATTAATTAAATTCTCCGATGTTCGCTAGAAAATATTGTTTTAAAGTTGCAGATAAAATTTCAAATCAATCGGATAAAAATTGAGGGAGCTGTAGTGCTCTACCATTTTCCTCCCACATACATATCTACCCACCTACAGAAATCTCATCCAAAAATTCCATTCATATCCCCAAATTAACATTGAATTCAAAGTCAAGCTAATTTAACCAAACGTTCAATTCTCGAACATTGAATTCAATTCCTTAAAATCCAAAAAGCAGAATGCATATTTTCACAGTATGGTATGTGTGTGGCGGTTCTTTGTGGGAAGTCTAGTGAACCCTGCGTCCTTGCCGACGCCCTGACTAGACTTATACGAGGGTTGCCTTTTATATTTCGGGATTAGAGAACAAAAACAAATATTGATCATCGAAAATCACTTTATTGTTTTTCAAAATATTCCCCATGAAGATCTATACACTTTTGCATGCGTTTGAACCAATTGTCGAAGCACTTTTGCCACTCTGATTGAGGTATCTCCAACACATGCATTCTGAATGCAGCAACCGCTTCTTCAGGTGTCGAAAAACGTTGACCTCTCAGTTTGTTTTTTACGTACGGGAATAAAAAGAAGTCATTCGGTGCCAATTCAGGACTATACGGTGGATGACCCATCAAATCGATGTTTTTGGTGCTCAAAAATGCAGTTGTCGCAGCCGATGTGTGAGAGCTCGCATTGTCGTGGTGAAGAGTGATCCGTCTTCGGCGGTTGGTTTTCCTGATTTCTTGGAAGAAAACTGGCAAACAAATGGTTGTGTACCACTCAGAATTGACTGTTCTGCGTTGTTCTAGTGGTACGGTTGCGACATGTCCAGTTTTTCCGAAAAAACAGGCGACCATTTGCTTGGAAGTGCTTCGTGCGCGAACAACTTTTGTTGGATTTGGCTCATCTTGAAACACCCAGACAGTCGACTGCTGTTTACTTTCGGGCTCATACGCGTAAATCCACGATTCATCACCTGTCACAATGTCATAGACGTGTTTCGAAGCACCGCGACCGTATTTTTTGAGCATTTCTTTCGACCAATTGACACGAGCCTTTTTTTGGGCGATTGACAAATTGTGTGGGATCCAACGCGAACAAATTTTTTTGACAGTCAAATGTTTATGCAATATTGAATGTATGCTGGTCCCACTAACGCCTATAGGTCACATGACGATCTTCCAATATCAGTTCGCGCACAGCATCAATGGTTTTCGGAACAACAACTGATTTTGGACGACCTTCACGAAATTCATCTTGGAGTGAACTACGACCACGATTGAATTCACCATACCATCGATAAACACTGGTCCTTGATGCAGCTTCATTGCCAAAAATTTAATTAAGTTCATCCATGCACTGTTGCTGAGTTAATCCACGCCGAAAGTTGTAAAAAGTAATCGCACGAAAATGTTGACGATTTAATTCCATTTTTGGGCCGAGATGAATCTTTTAAGGTACTGTAAACAACACAAATAGGGCTCGTATGTCAAAACGTTCTGAGTGCGTATAACCTCAAAAATATCCAACTTTACGACAGAGCTGTCAATTGCCGGATTGCAACACTAGGGTTGCCAAATCCCGAAACATAAGAGGCAACCCTCGTAACCCCACATGTGCTATTAACACTTTTAATACCTCGAATCTCAAAACTCAGAATGAACACGTGTCTAAACAAAAACTTGTCCATTTGATCCGCCGACATACAATTCCGGCAATCTAAACATCGCACATCCATTTTAACCAGATGTTTTATGACTTAGAAATACACACAGATTTCCAGATCCTAATTTCACACCCAATTTCCCACGGATCTTGTGTTACCCATCTGAAGTGCATGCAAACTCTTGTCTGCATTAGCCAGATGGATAACACAAACAAACCCCAAAAAAGATCGGTGATAAGTGGCGATGCGTCCGGATTTCGAAAGAAGAAGATAACAAAAGATATAGATAGAATCTGAAACAAGAGCCGGAATCGACGAGTAGTCAGTATCGGTCGTCGGAATCAACAAGTCCAAATTAGTTAGTAGGTAGCGTGCGTAAGGAGAATAGCTCCTCTAAAGTTATGAAAATCGAATTATTAAATTGAGAGTTTTTCTCGCGTGTGTAAAGACACTTACATACGTCGCTAGTGAATCAGTATAATCGTGCGGCAACACCTTCGGTATTTTGTTCGGAAGGACAGAGTAAACACGCTCAACACAGCCATCAAGGACAATAACGGTAGCCCACCCGGGGAGCGGGAAGCACGATGGTGCACCAACATATTATAGCGCTACTGGTGCACCCACTTTGAAAAACATCGAGATATTTGAAATTGAAGATTGGAGTAGTAGTAGTTTTAACGGGCTTTCTGGAAACAGCTGTTTGCTCAGCCTTAAAATTAGGGTAGGAGAGAAATCTATTAGTCAAAATTAAAATCTGGAAAATGATATGTGTTGGAGTAATTCATATAAAGACTCCGCACACTCGCAAAACCGTTGATTTTGCTTCACGACTATGTACAGAAAAACGGCTTTTTGACCCACTTTTAAGTTTCTCGTCCTCATTTTTTATCATTCTTGGATACTTTAAGGAGTACATGAAAAAAGTCACAAGGTGATATTACCTGTAAACTGCTGGTGTCGCTCCGGCTCAAATTGACCAGATGTCAGCCGCTGTTGATCCGGCTCGAAGAACCAACAAATCGTCGATATAATGGACTGTATTTTCTCTAAACTTCCTGCGCCAACTGGTGAAAGGTACCTGGAAATTAAAAAAAAACCACGAATACCCAAAAATGTAGAAGAGAAAGAAAACGCCTTTCTTCTACGCCCTAACGCCGATTCTACTGATTGCCACCAGCGCGATGTGCCGTGGTATCAATTCGATTCTCCTTTCTTTCGCGAGGCATCTGTTGCCACCGGTGGTGGGAACACGTCTTTCATAAACCTAATACAAAGGCAGGAATATGCTTCAAGAACCGCTTACCACCAGTGGAGGGAAGTGCTCTAGAGTACCTGTAAACAAGAAGTCGCGTAGAACGCCCCTTACCACTGGTGGGGGAAGCGTTCTGGAGTACCTGAAACAAGAAGAAAAGGAGTGGATCGAAAAACAACTTCCCTCTAATGAAAGCCAGATAAATATTTCTTAACATAAATTTATTGTGACAAGAAAGAACCTACGCTACCCCTGAGCTCTTGCAGAGAACTCAAGCAATTTACACATTGTTTACCACTATCATATACAACACAAATCATTTCTGCGCGTCAATCTCCCTTTATGGTAGGAAAATTGTAACATACAATGAAGTTTTTCCGATATTTCAGTGTTTTGTTGTCCAAACATTTTTAACACCACCCACCAATCTCAGTAAAATTCTCATCAATACTCACCTGACCTGTTATCTATCAAAAAATAATTGCCAATGCAGTTATCGGTTTCATAGTTGTGAATGACACTTTAATAAAAACAAGTAAACAGAAAAACGTCGAATAATTTTTCCTTAAACGGATATAACAATTTTATATAACGAAACTCTTAAGCTTTAAATTGTTTTTATTTTTGGTTTCGCTAAATCGAATATTTTATAAGAAATAATTCTTATATGCCGATTAATGATTTGATTTTTCTTCCCTTAGCAACTGTTTCCTCCTCAAAATAAAGTTAGCTTAGCTTCACCGAACCAGGGTGTTTGGGATATGCGTGGAAAACAATTTTTTACAGGCGTAGAAATTCGAGTATGGGCTATTGCTTGTTTTGCACCACAAAGAACAGTGCGAGAAGATGCACTACGAAATTTCACTCAACAACTGCAAAAGATCTCGAATGATGCAGGTATGCCCATAATAGGACAGCCTTGTTTTTGTAAATACGCCACTGGTCCAGATCAAGTGGAGCCCATGTTCAAATATCTAAAAAGTTCGTTTGTTACACTACAATTGGTTGTTGTTGTGCTACCAGGCAAAACACCTGTTTACGGTAAATATCTTATATTGACTCCTACTCTTATAATCAGAATTAACTTAAACTATTTTTTAGCTGAAGTGAAACGAGTCGGTGATACAGTTCTTGGAATGGCGACACAATGTGTGCAAGCAAAAAATGTTAATAAAACTTCACCGCAAACTCTCTCAAATTTATGTTTAAAAATTAATGTTAAACTGGGTGGCATTAATTCAATTCTAGTCCCATCAATTAGACCGAAAGTCTTCAACGAACCTGTTATATTCCTAGGCGCCGATGTAACACACCCACCAGCAGGTGACAATAAGAAACCATCGATAGCTGCTGTTGTGGGATCAATGGACGCCCATCCTTCGCGTTACGCAGCAACCGTAAGAGTGCAACAGCATCGACAGGAAATTATTCAAGAATTAAGCAGTATGGTGCGTGAATTATTAATAATGTTTTATAAATCGACTGGAGGATATAAACCTCATCGAATTATTCTCTATCGCGATGGAGTATCCGAAGGGCAATTCCCGCATGTGCTGCAACATGAACTAACTGCTATACGAGAGGCTTGCATTAAATTAGAAGCTGAGTATAGACCTGGTATAACATTTATAGTGGTTCAAAAAAGGCATCACACGCGATTATTTTGTGCGGAGAAAAAAGAACAAAGTGGTAAATCTGGGAATATTCCAGCTGGAACAACGGTCGATGTTGGTATAACGCACCCTACAGAATTTGATTTTTATTTATGCAGTCACCAAGGAATCCAGGTATTTATTATTGCAATTGCTATTCATTTTATTTTATTTTATTTAGTTTTTTTTCACATCTTCTACCCATGTTTACTATCTTTAACCACCACTGGAAAGTAGATATATACTTGTAGGGTTAGGGTTTTTTCATTGCCTAGGATACGACTTGTATGCGAGTATTTGTTTTAAAGGTGGAATCTGCGTTTTTTCGGTCTGATTTACCTTGCCAAAGGGAAGATATGTTGGAATTTGTTCTCTCTACCCATCTCCAAATAATGATTGACCAGCGGAACTCTTCGATCGATTTTCACACAGCGTCCATTGGATACAAATCAACCACACAGCTTTTGAAATTATTATTCTTAGCGACTTTAATGTACACATTTCCAACTATTAGACTTCTCTCGGGAGAGGCGAACCTATAGCGCCGAGTGGGCGCCCCGAGATGCCATCAAATACCTGTTGCAGTTCTTTTTGAATAGTTGCAGGTTGTAACGCTCCGGGAACACTCGCGTGGGAAAGGAGTTCCACAGCTTCCCCGCTCTGTAACGAACGAGTTCTGATGCAGGGATGTTCGCGCCGTCGGGAGATGAACCACAAACGGGTGCGATCCGTCGGATTGTCTTGTGGAGTGCATATAAGCCGAATTGCGTGGAACAATACCAAGAATCTCCGAAGAACAGCACCCATGATAATATCTGTAAAACAGACAGAGGTCAGCTATGCGCCTTCGATGTGATAGCGACTGTAGTCCCGACGTCAGCGCCGAGTCCCCGATCAGGCGGATCGCTCGTCTCTGTATGCTCTCAAGTAGGTCGAGGGTATGTTTAGGAGCCGAGCTCCAAACATGAGACCAATATTTAAGCGCGGTTCTAATTTGGGATTTATATAGGAGAAGAAGTTGGGCCGGAGTAAAATATTTCCTGGCTCTAAAAAGATAGCTCAGTTTTCCTGAGGCTGACCTGGCGATACTGGACACGTGTTTATGGCATGATATATTCCCACAGACCGTGACGCCGAGCAATTTCAAACTTTCCCCAGTCTCGAGGGCCTGGCCATTCATCATCAGCTGTGGAACCAATGATCCACTTTTCTTTGTAAATGTCGTATATTGTGTCTTCGCTGTATTGAAGTTGACGAGATTGGCCCTTCCCCACTGCAGGACCCTATCTAGATCCTGATTCGGTGAGTCAATCTGTCTATATCTCAGCTGATGCGACGCAGATGCACCAATCGGCCGAACGCTCGAAAAGGAGGAAACAAGCGTACTATCATCCGCAAAACTGAACACTTTGTTATCCGTTGTCTCCAACAAATCATTTATGTGAAGCAAGAACAAGGTTGGAGCTAAAATAGACCCCTGGGGCACCCCCGAATTAACAGGATACAGATTCGAACACTCGCCGTCCACAACAACCCGGATCGATCGATTCTCGAGGAAGCTCCTTGTCCAGTTCGAAAGCTGTTGGGATAGTCCATATGAACGAAGTTTGCTCAGCAATGCTCAGTGCCAGACGCGGTCAAAAGCCTTGGAGATATCCAATGCGTCCGCCCTTGACTCACCATGCCGTTCAATCGCTGATGTCCATATATCGGTTATAAGTGTCAAAAGGTTTCCCCTCGACCGCCTGCCACGGAATCCGTATTGACGATCATTCAGAAGTCCGTTGCACTCCAAATACTTAACCAACTCTGTATTGATGACTTTTTCCATTACCTTGGATAAAATAGACAGTAATGCTATCGGACCATAATTTTGTGGGAGACACTTTTCCCGTCTTTGGGATTGGCTGAAATCGAACGATTTTCCCGCAGGCAGGAAAGGTCCTGCCTGCTGGAAAATCCGATAGTATAGTGGTTAGTATACCCACCTGTCACGCGGGAGACCGGGGTTCGATTCCCCGTCGGGGAGCCTCTGGTGCAAGACTAATGACCTTGCCCGGAAAAAACAAATCATTATGGAAAATTTAACAAGCCTCAGGACTTGCTAAATAGGGCTAAGACCAGTTCCCGGTTGTAGTGCCGATGATGAGGAAAGGTCCTCCCTGCATAAGATAAGCGGAAGAGTCTGCCAAGAACCGGCGATAGTTCTGGAGCACAGTTCTTTAGGATTATTGCTGGTATTCCGTCCGGGCCGGTTGCCTTCCTACAATCCAGTTCACGCAGAATGCGTTGAATAGTGCGCGGATGAAATCTCACATCCCGTACCGGCGAGATCACAGGTGGCTCCAAAAGGCCGGGATCGAGGTTTGAATTCGCGGAAAATAAATTCGCGAACACATTAGCTTTATCCTTTGAATTCGTGACTAACGTCCCGCTGTCTGTCACCAACCGAGGGAAAGAGGATGATGCGAAGTTACCGCTGACAGCTTTTGCTATTGACCAGAAGGAGCGCGAACCAGTTGGGCACCGAAGGAGCTTATTGATCACCCTGTCGTTGTGAGCCTTCTTCGCGGTATCAATCGCCTGGTTGCACGCGTTTTTGATTCTAACAAAATTCGTTCTGCTAACATCGGTGTGATTGGAGCGCCATTGCTTAAAAGCTCTATTTTTTGCCGCTGTAATCAGCTCGCATTTTTTTATCAAACCAAGGTTTATCAGACGAACTTCGTTTGTTGGAATGTGGAATATACATCTCCATCCCCAGAAGAATAATTTCTGATACCGACTCCGTGCATGTGTTAACATCGGAGTTTCCGAAGCACATCTCGGACCATGGAAATGATGCGAAGAAATCTCGCAAATCGTCCCAGTTAGCGGCCCCATACTTCCATACATGGCGAAGCCGCCTAGGCCGGTTATTCGCTTGATATGCAAGGGCTTGCGCGACAGATACCAACTAGTGATCTGAGTTTCCCAGTGGCGCAGAAACCTCTACAGTATAAATACTCGGATCGGATGTCAAAAACAGATCCAGAGTGTTCGCATAATCGCCTCGGGCATCCGGCACTCGCGTTGGCTCCCCCACGAATTGAGTCAAGTCGTGGCTTACAGCAAACATCTCCGCCAGCCTCCCAGCCTCGTCGGTTCTGTTAGAATGTAACAACCAGCCGGAATTGTGCACATTAAAATCGCCAAGGACAACAATTTCAGAAGCTGGGTGATTGATCTGTATCCAGTCGACGGTACGTGAAAGATGTTCGAAAAATGTCGCCAGTCGATCGTCATTCGGGGAGCGGTAAGGACAACAAAGAAATTTAACTGAATTCCTCAGCACGACCCTCAACCATATGATGTCCATATTATTGGGCTCCAACGCCTCCATCCTCTGGCAAGCCAGATCGGACCGTGCGAAGACGCAGATCCGCCCTTAAAACGGAATCTCGAATGTAAGTCGTATCCTGAGCAACGAAGATATGTCGAATCAGTTGACGAATCGACCTGGGTCTCAGTTAGGGCAAGGATATCAGGTTTCGTTGTTTGCAAATATTGGTGGACGGCGTTTACATTAGTATTGGAAGACGACATCTTGGAAGATGTCTATAATTCTTTCAAGATTCGTCACACTCAATGCGCGAAGGACCAAAATGTATTTTTAAACCTTTTAATTGACTTTTGATGGTCTGTGGTTAGGAATACAGTTTTGATTATGGACTTCATTGAAAAAAAAAGAAAAAAAAGTGGCGTGGTGAGGGGCCGACTTTAGGGAAACAAGGACAAATGTGGCCGTCATCTTGTCTCTGGTTTCTGGTCATCTTGCGCCATCATCCGCGAACATGTTGGGCTCGGTCTCAAGATATCTGAAAAGAAAGGGGAAGGAGGTATCTAAGGATAGTGTGGACAGGGTTAGTTCAATTATTCTCTAACTACTTGGATGGGGGGATGGTGGGAAAGAAATCGTACAAGACCAGTGGGTCTTGAGTGCGGTAGTAAACGCAGATTACGTCTTTGGCGGCTGATAATCTGTGCTTTGGTCGGTGTGTGTGTGTGTGTATTTGTGCTGTCTTGTACTGTGCGAGCGTGTTTATAGTTTGCCAGCAGTAGACCCTATGGGATGGGTCCAGGAATCCTCTATTATAAAGGAGAATGTTGTTGGGAAGGGTGCTTTCTTCAGTTTTGTACTGAAGAAGAAATTGTGGTGGTCTGAACCGAAGAGATCGAAAGAGCGAAGGGTCAAGAACGCAAGACTCCCGTACAAGTGGGTTCTCGCTGTTCTGAATGCTTTCGAGGTACTTGTATGCTAATTGTAGCAAGTACTCATCGATAGGGATAATGGAGGCACCTTCGTATAGGTGAGAGTTCGGGTAATGGCGACCGTAGGGCCTTCTAAAGTGGTTGATGCATCTTCTGAGGAGTTTTCTTTCGAAAACTCGAAGTCTTTCCATTTGAGCCGAAGATATGCAGGACCATATGGGAAAGGCGTATGATATTCCAGATCGGATTAGCTGCTTATAGCAGAGAAGCTTAACTGTGGTGTCAACTTTGTTGCTCCACTTCAAGATGTTGTGCAGTTGCTTAGACCGACCGAGGCCCCTTTGGAGAATGTGGGTCACATGTTTGATGAAGTTCATTTTTGGGGTATAAATGACCCCAAGATATTTCATCCTGTCCTGTGGTCTAATCGTAGTATCTCCTATTTTTATTCGAATATACTGTAAATATCGAGAAGTAGGTTGGGAGTGTTTACTATTCAGAATTATAGCTACTGCTTTAGATGGATTAAGTCGATTTGTTGCGAGTTTTGGGCTTTTAGATGACGTGTACACTAGGACGTCATCCGCATAGCTTATCTGGTTTACTCTCCTGTCCACAGGGCGAGGAATATCTGAGGTGTAGATATTAAATAAGATGGGGCCTAGAATGGAGCCCTGTGCACGCCTGTAGCGGCGTTGAAACTTCGGGAAAGCTTTCCATTCACTCGAACTTGGAACACAACAAGGCTGTGTCAAAAGCCTTTTCAATGTCCAGGCTCACCGCAATGGTGGGTTCCTTATTAAAGCGGCGCACGCAAACGTGGTTTTGAAATATGTTGAGAGCCTGCTGTGCGCTCTTCTAAATCCAAATTGGAAATGAGGTGTTCGGTTCCTGACACTGATAAATTTATTTAGCTTCTCGTATATGAACTGTTCATATATTTTGCTGATGCAGGTGAGGAGCGAAATAGGTCGAAAGCTTGAGGGGTGATAATTTCGTAAATTAAAATTCTTCAAGGTGTATTCCCCCACATGTGGAAAGCTCTCGTCGTCACCCCATAACCACATTAGGAGGCTGATTTTTATGCTTTTTTCATGAATTTTTTTTCTTAAAGAAAGGAATGTTTAAATGGGGTTTGGGGCTGGGAGGTCATTTTATCTAAATTTTGAACAACATAATCTATAATTTTGAAGAGTTTTTCTTGGAAATTATCCTAGTAATATGCTACTGTTTATGGTGGTTCGTCGTTAAAGTTTAATATCGGCGTGCAGTCTGGAGGTTGAATATTAACTTGGA
Organism: Microdon myrmicae; assembly: GCA_963931805.1. Taxonomy (NCBI): domain Eukaryota; kingdom Metazoa; phylum Arthropoda; class Insecta; order Diptera; family Syrphidae; genus Microdon; species Microdon myrmicae. The sequence continues at coordinate 237,414,041 of OZ007497.1, read as the reverse complement.
AGCAGTTTACAAAGTTTTGTTACAATGTTACAGATGAACACACTTTTAGTAAAAAAAATATGAACATTTGAATAATTAAGAGGCATTTGAAAAAAAAAAATGTTTTTTTTTGTTGTCATTTTTCGCTTAGTTTTTCTTTTAAAAAAAATACATTCGAAATGTTTTTTTTTTCCTCCAAAAGTAGATTCAGCTAATAGATAATTCAGTAACAAACACGTTTGTAATGATCAAACAATTATTTTTCGAGTGATACTGCACGCCATTTGAAAAACACACATATCGAGAAAAACGCATTTAAAAAAATCTCCGTGCTGGTTGTAAACTGTAGCGCACTCTGTTTCACAGGCGTAATGAATGAAGGACTACAAATTTCGTCTTGAAATTGTTTGATCATATTTCTGAAAATAGTATATAGCGTTTGCGACCATAGTGAAGAGCGTATGATTCGAACCGACGCTATAACGGTTAGAATCAGTAAAAGATAGAGCCAAAGCTCCACGCTTCAGGCTACTGCCGTGTGTACGAATTCGATTTCTAAACTCAAGTACACTCAACTGACATGGAAATGCTATGTTATTGCTATGGTGGTATACGGCTTTAATAAATGTTATTTGATTTTTCGACTTGTCTTTTCGGTGGTGTTGTTCTTCACATTAATCATGTGTGCATCTGCTAGAAATACCACTAATGATTTAAGTAATAAAACCGTTTAATGTGGTTTCTTCCCCCCTTAACTGCCTCTCTTATATTGATGAGATGATTCTGAAAGCCAACTCCACCCTCGGGTTCGTGAAACGTTGCTTGAAAGAATTCTCCAACCTCTATATGATTTGATCTCTTTACATTTCCTTCGTGCGTCCACTGCTAGAATACGTAAGTCTCGTATGGTGTCCTCATCAAAAGAACCATATCCACCGAGTAGAATGTATTCAACGTCGTTCGTTATTCTCACTGTTGTAGGTTTATAGCTCTTCCAATTTGCAGTTGTGGAGTTTCGTCTATTGTCCTACCTCTTCATCATGTCTACCCCCGAAAATACTCCTTAAAACTTTATTCTTAAATACGCGGAATCTTTTCTCTTCTCATTTTGTAAGCGCCCATGTCTCGCATCCGTATAGAACAATCGGCATGATTATGGTTCTATAAATACGGAGCTATATATTACGTCACAGCAGCTTCGATTTTAGCAATTTGTTGATCGCGTGCCAACTACCGTTACCGGAATGTAGTTTTTTGTCAATTTCCTCTGACATTTCGTTACTGGCCGTCAGTATTGTTCCCAGCTATTTAAACTCATTAACTTTTTCAAATATCTTACCGCTAACGTCTATATGCGTTGCCTGAAGTCCACCTGCCCTCGTCGATAATCCGGCCATGTTATCGTCTTTCTGATTACATACAGTACAAGATTAAAAAGGCATGGTGAGAGGCCATCTCCCTGTTTTAACCCGTCGGAGATTTCAAATAGATCTAAGAGGTGGTTGTCTATTCTAACTCTTGTGGCATTTCTTACAGATATAGACAGAGTATTCAACCAAATAGTGAAGAACAATATCGAAAGAAAATCGGATAAGTAAGGCATCAGAGTCGAAGACCATAGCAAAAACATAATAATTCCACATTGGTTGAATGTACTTCAGTTTAGAAATCAAATTCGTACACGTGTGCAGTGGCCTGATGCGTGGAGCTTTGGTTCTATCTCTTACTGATTCTATTTTTTAGGCATTCTAACCGTCATAGCTAGCGTCGGTTCGAATCACACGATCTTCACCATCGTCGCAAACGCTATCATCATCATCATCATCATCGGCACTACAAACGCTATACTCTTCCTTTATATTTATTCATGTGGATTTGAATGAGTGCGGTGTAGTTTCTCGGATTCCCAGCTCAGTTACATTATGGTAAAGTCTTTGCCTTGTGACTGAGTCGTAGGCCTTTTTGAACTCAATAAAAAGTTGGTGGGGACTGTCTCTTCATATTCCCGCTTCTTTCCCAACAATTGCCTTACTGTGAACATTTAGTCGCTGGTTGACTGTTTCTTACGGAATCCACACTGATAGTCTTCCAGTATTTCTTCTGTATGTGGCCAAATTCCCGCCAATATGACATTTGTTAGTATTTTGTATGTGGTTGGGAATAATGATATTCCTCTATAACTCTCGCAATCAGAACTATCTCCCTTTTTGACAATAGGGATGACTAGTGAGGTTTTCCTTTCTTGGGGAGTGGCTTTTTTGCCCCACATTGTTTTGATTAATTGGTGGTGGACCATCCGAGCGGTTGCCCCTCGTTCACGATTCAAAAGTTCTGCCAGTATGCAGTCGAGTCCGAGAGCCTTGTTGTTTTTCAATCGATTTATTGTGTCCACAACTTCGCTGATGGGGGGCTCTGGGATCTGTGGCTCAGCTGTATGTATGTCTGGTAAATATTGTGACGCATATGACCATCAGTACTAGAATATTCTAGAAAGTCCAAAACAAAGTACTAGAATATTCTAGAAAGTACTGGAAAACTGGAGACTATGAACAGTAGAAAATTCAAGGCTATGGAACGGACGGAAGCGAAACGCCGAAACAGAATGGGGAAACGGTATAAATACGTCGCACACAGATCAGTAAGTAAGTAAATGTAAGAAGTAAGCAGTAAAAGACGCGGTAAGTATGGAAGCGATAAGTCAAGAAGACGTTAAGTGTACGGTAAAAGTAACGGTTGTTATTAACGGACTAATAAAGTGTTACATTAATTCAAAATCGATTTAACGGCTCTTATTTATTAAAAATAATTAATCCAGCGAATCCTAAGCTCGCTACAAAATATTTGTGGTTGATTGGTGCCCGCATTAGAACCTTGTCACCATATTGTTTGTTGCTCTGACCAGGCAGCCAATTGTGTCTCGAATTACTTTGACTCTCCCACGGTACCCGCTTCTGATCGAATTTATGCCGGCATACATTCCTTTGATCCCCCACTTGGTAGAAGCCTTGATCGGATTCTCCCCAATATGACATTTGTTAGTATTTTGTATGGGGAGCAAATATATTCCTCTGTAGTTTTCAGTCAGATTTGTCGGAATGATTTTTATTATTGAGTGATCAATGCGAACACCCGTTCACTAATCGCGGATTTTCGGTTACAATCCAAACTTGGTACCAACGTTGCGACAGATTCGAGAGTATGATGGTTGATTAGGCTAAGTACATGCGCCAAGCTATTTGCTTTTTCCACCACTGACGGGAATTTCAAATCTTGAATGCTGTCCGGATTTTTGTGTCGCAACCTGAATATTGGTTTAAAGTTGCTAACATATTGGGTGGTCGACCTCTAGCACATGTCAAGCCTAATGTGCCGAAGTTGAAATACTGAAGCCCATCACTATTTTGTTGGTAAGATACTTTGAGCACGGATTTTCTTTTGATTTAACATGTGCGCCCAAAGAACTTTTCGATTAAACTAGCGGGAATCCAATGCTTGTTTGATTCGAGTGCTCGAATATACCGGCAATTCATCAAGAATGTAATTAATGAAAGGTTACGAATTCTTTACCCCCACTTGGTAGAAACCTTGACGTGGTGCGGCGGCTTAAATTACAATGAATCACTCAGGCTATGCTGACGGAAGCATATGCTTCCAGTAGGGCCACCCATGTCAGACAGGCTAGCGAGGAGTAACATACAAAGATCTACCACCCCTAATCCAGGGTGTTACGCGTCACCGTGCCTATTGGATAGTATGCAGCCAGGGGTGTACCGGCTGTATTATAACTGCGCCTCTCTGACACCGGGTCGAATAAGAGCAGTAAGCAGAACTTACCATATCAAAGCGGGGCTCTGATACGGCGGACTATTTGAAACCCCAAGACTCGTGGGAACAAAAATGAAAAATCAATATACACAAAAGAATCCCACGAAAAAACCGGTAGGCGTATGTGTGATGAGCCGACACTACCATAAGGAAACAAATCATCAAGAAAACACCGACTCGGCAAAAAGAAGACGTAGGGAAAAACGGAAAAAGCGGGATATACGCCTCGGCACGTGGAATGTTCAAACGTTATATAAACCAGGCGCGATACAGACAGTCTTACAGAACGCGAAACAATACAAAACGGACATCGTCGCGCTTCAGGAAATCTGATTCCCACATCAAGTAATCGAAATCAATGGGTTCACAGTGGTGTGTACCGATACACATAACCTCGGAACCGGCTTCATCATAAGCAATAAGATTACGCACTTTGTAAAATATGTGAGATTCATTAATGACCGAATGTCGGTGTTAAAAATACAGAGCCAATGGTACAATTATGTACTTACAAACGTACACGCCCCAACAGAATCTACCTAGAGGTATTTCCCTTTGATCGAATCTCATCATTCGACGCTAAAATCCTCCTCGGGGACTTCAACGTAAAAAGTCGAAAGGAAGATATCTTCCAACGAACTAAAGGTAAAGAAAGCCTACACGACGTTTCAAACGATAATGGAATTCGAATTATCACGTTCGCAGCGTCAAAAGATCTGGTAGTGAAGAGCACGATGTTCAAGCACAAGCAAATCCATAAAGCCTCATGGATCTCAGCCGACGGCGTAACGCGTAATCAAATAGACCACACCCTTACAGCCAAAAGACACCACCCGATCATCCTTGACGTAAGATCATATAGAAAAGTAGATTGCGACTCCGATCATCTTCTAGTGATGAGCAAAATTAGGAGTCGGCTCGCAGCAAACCCACACGGGCGGTCACGGGAGACGAGCACAAAGTTCGACACTGATAAACTAAAAGACCTGCGTAAAGGGCTGAATATCAAAACGAACTAACGAATGTATTTAGCATCCAAGAGAATAGGAGTGGTGGGGAAGAGGAAACCAATAATGTGGACACTAGATGGGCATCGATCAGAGACGTAATCAAAAAAACAGCCCAAGAGGTATTAGGATTTAAGAAAACAATTAAGTCCAAACTTTGGTTTGACCATGAATACAGGGCGGAGACCGAACAGCGTAAACGCCTCAGAGTGATTCACTTGGTAAGATATGCGACGATTCGGAAAGACACAACGAGATTTTTCAAACGCAAAAAACGCGAACGGGAGAAGACTCGGTTAAAAAAAATCCTAGAAAATGTCTGTGCTTAAATTGAGGCGGGACAGAAGTGATATCAGGCAGCGTTGAGTTGGCTGCAAAATGATCAGCAAGTAGACCTGTTGCTACGAAAGCCATATTGGCGGTCATTGAGGAGGTCATTTGATTCCAAATATTTCGAAAGTTGACGGTTATTCGGTGATTCCAATACCTTCGAGAGAATAGAAGTTAGTGCTATGGTCGATAAGAAGAGAGGAATGTGTTATAGGTCCGGGACGCCGTGCTTCCTCGTTAGAGGGAAGAGCGTAGACCTTTTATTTTATTATTATTTTATTTGTTGAAAATGTTGAAAAACGAAAGTTAGTTTTGACAAACAGTCGAGAAATAAAAGCACCGCAATAGTCAAAGAAAAAACTATTCTTTCTCTTTGATATTAGTTAGTTATTATTTTAAACTCCTTCTAAACTGATAACACAAGAAAACTTTACTTAAATTTACTTTACTGCTAACTCAAAACTTATAACTCGCTTTTATAAACTCAAACACAACTGAAACTCAACTAACTCAAAAAGTGACTTTACAATACAATTTTTCCTCTTCTTATAGAACATTGTGTTCTAATTGGATGGAAATTATAATGTGAACAAAACTAATTTTATCAAAGTATTCCTTTAATCTCTGTGACTTTTAAATTGAATAAACATGAACAAAATCAAAGTATTCCTTTTAGTCTCTGTGACTTTTAAATTTTGACTAAACTTTGAACCAAAATCAAAGTGCTATGTTTTGAATGAAAAAAAGGTGCATGTTATGAAATGTGCTGTAACAGGCTTGATATAGAATATTGTGAAAGTTTATTACTGTTATGTATTAAGTGAGAATTAGATATGAACAGAGGTAGTTTTAACGGTGTGTTAGAAAAGTAATGAGATTCAGTGTAAAAATCTAATAAGGGTAGTATTCTGGAATACAACAAATGATTTGTCACCCTTTTTGGTAATTGGCTGACTTCAATCTATTTGGGAAACGGCCAGTAGAATAAGACAAACGGAAAAGTTTCCGCAGTGGTTTAGAGAGCGAAGAGGAACATCTCTTCAAGAAAATTGGGGGAATGCCACCAAGGCCGGCGGATTTGTTTGCGTTTAGCTCCTTGAGTGCCGAAGCAACAGTATGCGTTCGGAAGCGAATCTGGCTGATGGTGTGCTTCTTCTGCTCAAGTTGAGGTGGAACTGATGTGGTATCGGGCAGCGTTGAGTTGGCCAAACAGTCGCCTTATCTATTGCACCGGTTACTGGTCTATCATCGACAATTATCGAAGAAATGGATGAGGAGACCGAGTTTTGGATGTAAGTTTTAGCCACGAGAAATTAAATTCTGGATTGGAGCAGAGCCCATATTGTGACAGAAGCTGACAAGCAATATCACTTCGTATGTATGTAGCTAGACCACGATGTGGAAAGAACAAAGGCACTAAGTTATAACCGAGTATAGTAAAATCGGATATATCTGGGTTCTGGTTAGAGACGTGGGCAGACACAGGGGAGAAATTGCATCTTAGGCCGCGTATCTTACAAAGATTGGCGTGAAGTTCCCATTACATTTTAATGGCCCTACACAGAAAACCAATACCGCCTCAGAAAAGGATGCAAGTCAGGACCAGCGATAGTTTAGCGAAAACAACTACTACAGGTGTTATGCCTTTGTAGTAGGTGCCCCACCAGATCCGTGCCGAAATCCAGGTTACATCTTTTCCATGACACATATTACGGCACTCAAACATCTAAAACTCTCTAAAGATTATAAATAAATCGAGAGTATCGATGGCTGAGAAAGGCAACAGTGGTGCGAAAAAGAGGAAAAACAGACATTAGGAAAAGAAAGGGTAGGAAATTTTCTCGCACTGTACTTTACTCGCATGTCTATCTTCACCCTTTCCGCTAACTTGGAGGTCCGTTTGTTTATTTGGGATTCCACAAATAACTCAGCACTGCACTCAGACGCGTTTTTTTTTTTTTTTAACATATTGTGTTTATTTGACCAATAATCAATGTTTACATTAAGTACTACAGCTAACTTATAATTCTAGTGATACAATTGTTTACATGCATACACATTTTTCAAACATAACTGAATGTGTGAATAACTATTCGGGTTGGGATTATTTGGGAGGTTTTCAATAAATTTGATAGACAGCTCTAGGAAGCGTCTATCGAGACGGTCAATATTAGCGGCATTGTATAGCAAGCTGTTATTGTAATACTTGTAAAAGTTGGGTTGTCGGTTGAGGCCAGTAACCAGCCTGAAGCATTTCCTTTCGAAAGTGCGTAGCTTCTCCATTTGGGCTGGTGTTATATGACACCAGTGGACGCGCATATGTGAGTGTGGATCTGATTATTTGTTTATAGATGGGCAGTTTGACTTTGTGAGAGACCGTTGGGTGTCTACATCACTCTTCTACAGCGATTCAGTTGTATTGTTGTGGCGACTCTAACAGATACACACACAATTCACAAGCAAAATAGTGAAGAACACGAACGAAAAATCGAATACGAAAAATACATCAGAACCGTATACCTTAGCGATAACATACATAACAATTCACATCAGTGGAGTATAGTCGAGTTTTAAAATCAAATTTAAAACACGGTCAGTAGCCTGATGGGTAACGCTTAAGTTCAATTATTTTTGTGATTCAAACTGTCATAGCGTCAGTTCGAATCACACAATCTTCTTCACTATTATTTCAAATGCTATAATTGGTGACTACGACGTGATCTGTACACACAGCATACACGTTCCCATAGTAAGCAGAACTTCACACACGGTCACGACTTCCGCATAGAGCCCAGCCTATGTTTTCTCGCTCTCTCGTTGGTCCGTCGTTCGCATACGAATCTGATCGTAACGATGTTACTGCGGAGGGAGTGGTGTGGCGACTCTAACAGATACACACACAATTCACAAGCAAAATAGTGAGGAACACGAACGAAAAATCGAATAAGAAAAATACATCAGAACCATATACCTTAGCGATAACATACATAACAATTCACATCAGTGGAGTACAGTCGAGTTTTAAAATCAAATTTAAAACACGGTCAGTAGCCTGATGGATAACGCTTAGGTTCAATTTTTTTCGTGATTCAAACTGTCATAGCGTCAGTTCGAATCACACGATTTTCTTCACTATTATTTCAAACGCTATATTGTGGCTTTACGTAAAGTATTTTTAATGTGGGTGGAGAATGAAAGGTCATTGGAAAAGGTTATTCCCAGGTATTTTAAAGTTTTAGAAGGTTTTATCTGGGTGTTATTTAGTTTGAGTCTAATTTTGTTGTGGGTGCGCCTTGTGTTGTTTGTGCAGTGCTCATGTTTACCCTTAAACACTATAAGTTGGGTTTTATCAGGATTTAGGCGAATTTTCCATTTATTGAAGTATGTTGATAGATTTGGGAGGAAATTATTAATGCGGTTTCTTGCCTCTTTTACAAACTTGCTGCTTGAGTAGACTATGGTGTCATCAGCGTGATTCAACATTACGGTATTGGGTAATTGAGGCTGCGGTATGTCTGAAGTATAGAGGAGGTATAATAGTGGTCCAAGAATTGAACTCTGCGGAACCCCTTCGGTTATATTATACGATTGGGAGAGAGAAGAATTTATTTTGACCATGAATTTTCTACCAGAGAGGTAGGAAGTAAGAAGTTTGGTAGTATGGGTGTTTAATCCAAATATGTAGTGCAGCTTGTAAAGCATTACTGAGATCCAAACACAGTCGAGTGCTTTAGATATGTCGAGAGAGATACAGACCGCCGGGCTTTGGTTTTGAAGATTAGTTGTGACATCGTGCGTTAGTTTTAACAGAGCATGACAGGTGGAGTGTTGTGAGCGAAAGCCAAACTGGGAATTTGGGATAATAGTGTCGTCATTAGCAAATGAAAGGATATTTCGATATATCTTGCATTCCAGTATCTTGTTTAATGTGTTTAATAACGATATCGGACGATAGTTGCTGGGGTTGTTGGAAGGACTGGACTTACTGATAAGGACTATAACCGTGGTTTTCCAGTTATCTGGGAAATGTGATCCGTTAATTATGTGGTTGAGAAGAACGAGAATAGGGACTAGATTTGACGGGAGAAGTCTTTTGTAAAGAAGCTTTGGAATTCCATCTAAGCCTGTCGACTTCTTGTTGTTGCGTGATGTTATAAATTCAGATAATTCGCCTGCTGTTAGGAAGGTCGCAATATCCAAAGGATGAGACGCTTTGGTTGTTTCGTTGAATTCCGCGATGAAAGGGGTGAAGGATGGGATCATTGTGCGTGAGATGTAGTCGTTTACAGTATCTTAAAAATTGGAGACTGAGAGGGAGTCGTTTTGTTGATGGATTTTATAAAAGTGATTAGCTAGACAGTTTGCTATGTCAATATCTGATTGGACTGGGTGATTGTTAGTAGGGTTGATAATATAATCTATTCGGGTTTTGTATTTTCGATCCGTTAGTCTGTTGATATTTTTGAATAAATCACGATTGGCTTTAATATTTTAAGTATAGACGTGTTAGCCTGGTCGACAAATTGTTTTAGTTGTCCATTTATCAGGATAGTCAAGAGTTGGATTTGATTTTTAATAAAAGGGGAGTAACAGCTAAGTAGATTTCGTCTAAGCTGTTTTTTACGCATAACAGTTTTGTAAGGATGTTGAGTAAGGTTTTTCCTAGGTGATTATGAGGAATGGATGTAGGTGTGTGGCTGAAGAGGGCATTTTTTAGTATCTGCTCTATTCTTAAGGTTGCTTGATCAATTTCAGCAGGGAGTAGATTAGAAGTCTCTGGCAAAGTATAGTCTGTAAAACTGGCAGCAATGTCCCTATTGACTCTTTTCCAGTTTGTCCTGGAGAAATTCGGGATCGGATTGAATGAGTAACATAGTTCGAGGGCTGGCATTTGGACAGTGGTGTGGACGGACCCATGATCGGAAGGGAATTCGAAGGATACTGTAGAGAGGTTAGGTGAGTAGACGTCTACGGATTTTAGGAAAAAATCTATTGTTGATTTAGTAGTATTGGAGACACGTGTTGGCTGTAGTGGACAGTCCGCATAGATATATGGATGGAGTTGAAGGAGTGCTAGAAGTTGGCAACCGTATTTATTGCACCTAGTGTCGTTAAATGAAGTATGCCGAGTATTCCAGTCTCCTCCTATTACGAAAGGTGCAGGTAGAGACTGTTGGATTATCTCAGTGATGTCGGAACTAGGGAAGTTTGGTTCCCGAGAAGGGTGAATGTATACGGACGACGGTACAAGAACTTTGTTGCTTTTGCAAAAGATTTTAATTGCCGTGTACTCAATATTATTTATATTGGTGAACCTAATTTCGGAAAATTGGAATTTCTTGTGTATTCTCAGACGCGTGTGTGAAGATCCGTTTGTCTACTTCGTATCCAACAGTAGACTTGACGCGCGAACTAATAGTGCAATTGGGTATCTTGTGTTTACTTAAGATACCCTAAACCGATTACATAATTGATCCGAAGGTACGGATGACGAGGCTGAAGTGCACAACGTGTCAACTCTTTGACGGCTAGTTAGCTACTTTACTAACAGTTTTATAAAACAGGGATGATTTTGTTTCGTTAGGATTAGATGCCTCGATAATGGCCTTCCACCATGTGGTTAAAATTATATCTGTTTTAAATGGGATAATGTGATGAAAATGCAATGCAATTTTGTACGTGAATCTAGAAATTTTCCATCGCTTATCGTACCAAGCTTTTTGGGGGTTCCACGATTGGCCTGAATAAACATACAACTGAAATTTACTTATCGGAATTATTATTTACAGTTTTCAATATTGCTTCTCATACCACACCTTGTTGCCTAAACCTCTTACAATAAGATTTCAATATTATGATTTTATCTTAAGAATTTACATCGTCGCGATGGTGAATTGTATACATTATTTTCTATTCCTAGGGAACAAGTCGCCCATCACATTATCATGTTCTTTGGGATGACAACCATTTCGATTCGGACGAATTGCAGTGTTTAACGTATCAACTTTGTCACACATATGTTCGATGCACACGATCAGTATCAATCCCTGCCCCCGCATACTATGCACATTTGGTTGCATTCAGAGCAAGGTAAAATTATATTGATCACAAAAACAAAGAGTTTCTTCTTAACGTATCAACATTGCCTTTTATATAGATATCATTTAGTTGAAAAGGAACACGATTCGGGTGAAGGATCGCACCAAAGTGGCTGTTCTGAAGATCGTACACCAGGAGCAATGGCGAGAGCCATAACGGTTCATGCAGACACCAAAAAAGTTATGTACTTTGCTTAAGTAGATAATTTATTAATCACCATCAGATACAAAAACAAAAGAAAGAAGGTGAGCAATCCATTGAAAGGCGAATTAGAAACCAAATTATAGTCCTAAGTTAAAAGTGTTAAATGAATAAAGCAGCAGCCGTAACGTAAACCGAGGAAATGGGGGAGGAAGCGAATTATGATAAGCTCCACTCCGAGGTAGTTTTTAAAAAGGGATATATAGCTTTAAGTCGCTTAAAAATTTGTTTATGCGGCATCTTGTATTTGATTATCAGACAACTTATATATATATATTATGTATAATATATAATATATATAAAATATAATATATTTAAAATATAAAATATAATATATATAATATATAATATATATAATATATAAATTAATAAAATGTATATTTATTTATATATTATTTCGAATATCTGTAGGTAAAACCAACTTCCAAAAACTCTATGTCGAATAAGTTTCTGACACAATGCAGCACTTTGTAGTTTTGTACCTGGCTACTTCTTTTAATTTAATTTTATTAATATTTTTTCTCTCTAAAGTTTAATCTACCAAAGCAACACGTCTTCTTTATTTAAATCTCTTATGTCTTAGCGAACATAATAAGCAATTATATGAAGTGCCACATTCGTATATTTCTCAATCTACCCAAAAGAATAAAGAAAAATGGTAATGGTCCTAATTCAATTTCAATTCATAAGTTTTAAGCAACAAGCAGCATTTACTTACCTAACGAGAAAGGGGAAATTTATCAATTTTTTCTTGGACAAGGAAAAAGGCAAATGAATAAATAACAACATATAAAACTATAAATACACAAAAAACATGTATTGTTTCGATTGCGCCTTATTAAAATAAGAGCAGTAGGGTAACATATAAATTGAAAGACGTAACATTTCCTAATTTTCGTAAACATTGATTAATAGCACTGTAATGAAATCTCATTTCATTTACATGCATGTAATGTCATCGTTTTTAATTTTAATGCAAGGGATTTACAAATCGTAATTATATACATATAATTGAATATATTTTTCTTTTTGTTTTTAGTTATATTTCTATTTTATTAGCAATTAAGTTGTTTACATTTTTCATGAAGCTAATTATTACGATAGATGAAAATAAAGGTGATTTCCATTTGATGAAGCCCCAAATAAACATTATAGAAAATTTAATTTGCATTCTGTGCAATTACAAACAAAACAAAAAGCACATTTTTATTAGGAAACGAATTTCCTTCTTTTTTTTCTAAGCAAAAACTACTTATTTTGAAGAAATTATTATTATTTTTTGTGTGTAGATTTAAGGTGAAAAGTGTTAACTGTTTTTAAGCTTTTTATCCTCAAGTTAGTTATAATTTCCGAAGCTTACTGAAAAAGGGGAAACAAAACAACAAACCCAACCGCCCACTACGTTGTAATATTATAACATTTCATAGCCCCACTACGATGTAATATTATTACATTATTTTTAACCTCAAATTAGTTATAATTTCCGAAGCTTACCGAAAAAAAGGGAAACAAACAACAAACCCAACCGCCCACTACGTTGTAATATTATAACATTTCATAGCCCCACTACGATGTAATATTATAACATTATTTTTAACCTCAAATTAGTTATAATTTCCGAAGCTTATCGAAAAAAAGGGAAACAAACAACAAACCCAACCGCCCACTACGATGTAATAATAAATAAATCCTCTGAACAAGTTTATAAAAGATAATTTCAAAAATTGTATCTTGATTTAGTGTTTACTTTTACTGAATTTATTGTTTGTATAATGTTTAATTTATAAAGCACATTACGTGTAACTACAGATGTACTTGTGCAACTAACCTGTTTTATGGAAAATAGGAAAAACAAGAGCTAAATAAGAGAAAAACAAACCTTTTTTCTTTTAGTTTTAAGATATAATTAATAAATCAAATAAAAATATATATTTTAGTATATACTGCATAGGTATAAGAACGTTGCCAATTTGTAGTCGGTGTCGGTCTGTTACAAGAAGGACTGATTGCTCATAAAAAGGGATGTAATAATTATAAGCCTTGCAAACTCCCATCATTGATATGTAAACAATAAAATTAAAAAAACAACGTTAAGAAATATCACTGTGAAGATCTACCACCATATTAATAAATCTTAAAGCAACATTCTAATTGAAATTTAACAATGCAATCTTTATAAATAGTAATTAAAGAAAAACAAAAACATGTGGGAAAAATTTTGAGAGGATCATCAGATGAAAACAAAAGCCTTTAAAATGTAACCACCAATTGTTGTGCATATCGCGAACAATACGAATATTTTATCGATATGGGTCGAAAAATAACTTTAATAAATTAATTTAACATGCAATGCACCACACAAGGGACATTTAGATTTAATGAAGATATATATTACATAGATAAATGAATGATCTACATACAAAAACAACCACAATAACAAAAGGACTGTTAAGGTGAAAGGAAGCTCCGCAAGATGTGTCATTTACCAATATATATTTAATATATGTGTAGATATTGGTAAATGATATATATTTTATATATTTATATATATCAAGGTCATATTAGAATAACTAATGTTAAGGAAATATTTTCAAAAGGAAAACCTATACAAATCCGCAATAACTTTTAATCTTTTAAATGTGAAAAGCGCAAATTTATGTTTTTGTTTTTTTTTTCTAAATGAGTGAAACATATATTCATATGGATGGAATTATGGTTAAATGTATTTGTGTATTTATATAAACATTTGTATATATACGCACATGCACATACTTGTACACATTTATAAATATATATGTATACATTGTGTATATATATAATTACATTTGTGTGCAAGTAAGAAAGAAAAGAAAGAAAAAACAGAAATGAAAACAACAAGTAACAAATACACCATCAATAATTATAATAATAGTTGCCCTAAGCATTTGTGAAAGAGATGAATTTTATAACTATTTCAATAAACTCTAAAAATTCTGTACATATTTTAATGATGTGTATATTTTGAATGATTGACTGTATAAAAAAACACACAGAAGAACAACAAATATGCAATAAAACACAAATCAAACTCCATTCATCGAAATCTATTATAGGTCTATTTGCACTTTTTTGATCTATACCCCGCAGAGATTTTACCAGTTTATTGTACTCAGATCATTTTAAAAATTCGTTTCAATGGAATTGTTCGTTTGTTTTCTCAAGTTTATTAAATGAACTGACTAATATATCAAACAACAATAAACAAAAATACTCCAACTAAAAATTAATACACATAAAAAGAATTCAATTTAAAAATAAAATTAATAATAACAATAAACAATACAAAAAGATTTCAAATAAAATTGTGATTTTCGAAGGGTTTCTTATAAATTTATTATTATTAAAAACTAAAGCAAATATAAATTCTGAGTTCTATTTACAACAACAACAAAATAAATGCTAATATCTCAATAATATAATGTATGTTAAATGATTCATTTCCAAACATCCGCTTTATAAGTTTAATAACATTAAGTATGTAACGTTTTGCGATTATGATTAATCATCTATGAAATTAATATTCACGTCATCAAAACTATCATATTCTGCTGTCCATGGGCCACTAGATTATTTAAAAAAACAAAGACCCAAAACATTTAAGATGAACAAAATATGCAACTTTAATAAAATTATATAAATGTATCTATATGTATGTTATATATTCTATTGTTTCATTAATCAATAAGCACCGAGAGTTAAGCCTTTAAATACTGTTTTCATCAAATGAATAATCGATTTGCTACCCAGAACTTTTTAACATAGTGTTTTTGAATAAATTAAATATTACTAATATAATTTAAGAGCGCAATATAGATGCAATCATTTTGAATTATTCGTTTTATCTTAGTTTCCAATGAATACAATCTGTTTTTGTTGTTTGTTTTTACTTTATTAATCAATGATAACGCGTATATTGTTTTGTATTTATTTTTTCAAAACCCATTGAAGAGACTTGCTTTTCTACTAACTTAAGTAGCTCATGATCGTTTCGTTGGATTTCTTATTACTTAAAAAAATCGTATGTATAGTATAATGCACCTCACCGTCAATTTCACAGTATCTATGAGTGTTTAACTAAACTTATCACTATTCGTTTTTTTAATTTTTTTTTATTATTTATTCTTTAGCAAGATGATAAGAGAAAGCAAGCTTTTTACTAATCTAAAACTCCATTTTCATTTAGTTCTGTAATATGAATAAACTTATTTTTATTAACGAACGACCATCGAAATGACTGTACTTGATCGTTAATTTGTATTTAACAATACCTTGTCTAGCCAAGATTGGCGGCTTTTGGTTACTATGAGACAATATTATAACCATACCCTTTCCACAACCGATTAAATTGCGAGGAATTTCTATATTTTTGAACGCCAATTATCTTGCAAGCTAACTATGGAACAAAACGACTTTACTATTATTTTTGTAAATAAATGAAAAATAATATTCACAAAAAATTATGCGTTGTAGAGATTATATTGATTGATATTTTTTGCCTGTTTTATTTAAGGATCTTGAAATAATTTCCTGTTAATGATTCTTATAATTGATATACACTCCCAATCACTAGGATGAGGCCACAAATTTTGCAGTTGATTTTCGCTCTTTATCATCATCATCGGCACTACAACCGGGATCCGGTCTTGGCCTTATTTAAGAAATCTCTCCACCGGTCCCGATTTCGAGCCGATGTCATCCAGTTTGGCACTCCCAGGCTCTGGGCGTCTACGCCATCCCTCCATCGCAGACATGGCCTACCGCGCTGTCTCATTTCACAAAGGACTTTCCGGGTAGGCTCCTCTTCGCTCATTCGAGCTAGGTGTCCTTCCCACCGGAGTCTACCGAGCTTGATTTTTCTTACAATAACAGTTTCAAGGTAGATCGCGTACAACACATGGTTGTAGCGTCTCCGGAATCGTTCCCCCTCACATACGGGCCAACAATTCTCCTTAAGACCTTCCTCTCGAACGCGGCTAAGAGTTTAGAGTGCCTTTTATTGAGCACCCAGGTCTCGGATCCATACATGAGTACTGGTAAGACCATGGTCTTGTATAGTAGTAGCTTGGATGTTCTGGATAAATTTCGGGATTTAGAGCCTTGATAGACCATAGTAGGATTTGTTGGATTTGATCACCCGTTCGCGTATTTCTTCTTCCATATTGTTATCGGATGATACTATTGACCCAAGGTAGTTAAAGGATTGCACTACTTCTCAAATTCATGCTCCACCACCCTCATAGTTTGACCAACGTTAGGTCT
This sequence comes from Microdon myrmicae, assembly GCA_963931805.1. Taxonomy (NCBI): domain Eukaryota; kingdom Metazoa; phylum Arthropoda; class Insecta; order Diptera; family Syrphidae; genus Microdon; species Microdon myrmicae. Next base: position 237,397,302 of record OZ007497.1, on the reverse strand, counting down.
TCTCTTCGCAGAAGTTGCCACCATGTACTTAGTTTTCCCCTCATTAATGTGCAGTCCCAGTTTTTGTACCGCCTGCTCGATCTGGGTGAAGGAATCCTGTACAGCCGATTCGGTTTTACCGATGATGTCGATTTCATCTGCGTAGGCAAGTATCTGGCTGGACTTGGTGATAATAGTCTCTCTAGTTGTAACGCCAGAGTCACGGATTGCTTTCTCCAACGGCAGGTTCAAGAGGAGGCAGGCCGTCCTCTTGTCGGATTCCATTAAAGATGTGTATTGGTTTGGGCAGCAATCCCGCTATTTTTACTTAACCAGCTACGTTGGTCAAGGTCAACCTACAAAGTCGTATCAATTTGTTTTGAATGCCGAATTCTCCCATGGCATTTTATAGTTCTACCCTGGCTATGCTGTCGTAGGCGGCCTTAAAGTCTATAAACAGATGATATAATGGAATCTTAAATTCCTGACATTTTTCCATCGCCTGCCTAAGGGTGAATATCTGATCAATTGCTGATTTCCCTGAGATGAAGCCACACTGATATTGAACAATGATGACTTTAGCGTATGGGACTATCCGATGTTGCAGGATAGTGGAGAGTATCTTATAGGCGGTACACAGCAATGTTATACCCCTATAGTTGCTGCACAATGTGATATCTCCCTTCTTATGTATGGGGCAAGTTATACCACGACGCCAATCTTCCGGCATCTCCACTTGCTCAAATTCATGCACCATGATCTCATGAATTGCGTGATGTAATGCTGTCCCTCCTTGTTTAATCAGCTCCGGGGGCTTTATTTGATTTGAGCTGTCTTATGGCTTTTAATGTTTCCTCAATGCTTGGTGACGGCAGCATTTGGTCTTGATTTTGCATTGGTGGAGCCTCCAATTCTTCTGTGAGCTGACCATTTAGCAATTCATTGAAGTGCACTTCCCATCGCTCCAGAATGCCTTCAGGATCGGTGATCAGATTACCCTCTTTATCCTTGCAGTAAGTGCAGCGTGGCGTGTACCGCGTCATACTGCGGATTACTTGGTAGAACTTCCGCGCCTGGTGCGAACCTCGCTCTCTACTTTTCTCTATTTAATAGACAAGGTTTTTTTCCCAGGCACTTTTCTTTTATCGTTGAAGTTTTTTTTCAGATCTTCTGAGCTCTTTGTATTTCTCCTTGCGTACCCGCGTCCTATGAGACTGCTGCATTGCCCGGTATACAGCATTCTTACGTTCAGCCGCTAGTTTGCACTCATCATCAAACCAGTCGCTCCGATCTCTACGACTACTGCCTAAGATGGAGTTGGCAGTACTAATGACAGTATTCTTAAGGCGTGTCCATTTCTCTTCTACGCTCGGCATTCTGGCCCCAGGACTCACTCTCCCCCCGTCGAGCTCTTCGAGGGCGAGTCTTAACGTATGACCAAATGTGTTGCTGGTGTTCTCATTGCGTAAGGCAGCCGTGTTGATTCGAACCTGATCGGCGGATGCAATACGTCTCCGTAGGCAATTCGCGCTCGGAAAACTGTACCAACATGAGAGTGATCCGAGTCGACGTTGGCACCTCGGTACGTTCGTACCGTCATCAGGCTCGAGGAGTAGCGGCGATCTATCAACACGTGGTCAATTTGGTTGCGAGTGGCTCCATCAGGTGATACCCAGGTGGCTTTGTGACTATCTTTACGGGGAAACCTGGTACTTGAAACGACCAAGTTTTTTGATGCTGCCAGTACGATGACTCGTAGTCCATTGTCATTAGTGTTCTCATGCAAACTATGGGCATCTGCGCAATGCCTGAAAACCGGCTCCCGACCTACTTTTGCATTCAATACACCAAGAACGATTTTCACATCGTATCTTGGGCAGGCATTGAGGGCCCGTTCGACGTTCTCGTAGTATTCTTCTTTTTCGTCGTCAGGGGACTCCTCTGTAGGTCCGTGAACGTTTATGAGGCTTATGTTCTTAAACTTGCCTCGCACGCGAAGAGTGTATAGCCTTTCGTTCATTGCATTAAAGCCGATGATGGCAGGCTTCAGTTTTTGGCTGACTAGAAAGCCTATCCCGAGCACATGGTGTTTTGCATGACAGCTGTAATAAATGTCATACTCGTTTCTTTGAATAACACCACTCCCCGTCCATCTTATTTCTTGTAATGCTGTTATGTCAGCCTTATATTCGGACAGAGCATCGGCTAGCTGCTGCGCAGCTCGAGCTCTGTATAGTGAGCGGACGTTCCATGAAAAAATTCTTAAATCGTTAAATTTTCCATAATAATTCGTTTTTATGGGCATGGTTATTAGCCTTGCGCCAACCTTTCTCAGGATGTCGCTGCATGGATTGGTTCACTACTTGGTGGGTGCCAAAGTAGCTATCCGGGGGTGTCACATGGAGACTGCAAGTCAACTTGGATTGAACAGGGACAAGGATCGTCCTGGCCTTCGCCGAGTTGAAAGCAATCAGTAACTTTGTCCTGTATGTTCGCTCCCATCCCCCCTTTCGCTCTTTATACCAGTTGGAAATTTTGTACTCGGAAACATATACTACCTGTGAATAGGTACGTATTTTCCCAAAAGAAATTCATAAAATTAAAGGGTAAAATCAGAAACCACCGTTGGATTTTCCCAAGATCCAATAATAAACTACTTAAAAAGGGTATAAAAAAGTGAGTCACGTGGATGAGGCCACATGCAAAATTTTAGAAAATAAAGAAATAATGAAATGTTTACATTTTATGGTTTTAAAACATTTATTTATAACGTTTTTATACATTAATAATGAGTATGCCCGCCGTTTTTGGATATGACCTCTATAATACGGTTTGGAATAGAATCATTGTTTTTTTTTTTAAATAGTCTAGGGAAATTTGGTCCCAGGAATCACGAATAGCTTCGATTAAGGTGGCCTTGTCTTCAAATTGTCTGCCGCCTTCACAAGCTTTACGAGATAGCCATGACCAAACGTTTTCGATTCTGTTTAAGTCCGGCGAATAGGGCGGCCATGGCAAAAGTTCCACGTCTTCTGATTGAATCCAACTTCTAACAACCTTGGAAGTGTGGATAGGGGCATTCGAGCACTCGAATCAAACAAGCATTGGATTCCCGCTAGTTTAATCGAAAAGTTCTTTGGGCGCACATGTTAAATCAAAAGAAAATCCGTGCTCAAAGTATCTTACCAACAAAATAGTGATGGGCTTCAGTATTTCAACTTCGACGCATTAGGCTTGACATGTGTTACAGGTCGATCACCCAATATGTTAGCAACTTTAAACCATTGTTCAGGTTCCGACACAAAAATCCGGACAGCATTCAAGATTTGAAATTCCCGTCAGTGGTGGAAAAAGCAAATAGCTTGGCGCATGTACTCAACCTAATCAACCATCATACTCTCGATTCTGTCGCAACGTTGAAACCAAGTTTGGACTGTAACCGAAAATCCGCGATTATTGAAAGGGTGTTCGCATTGATCGCTCAATAACAAAAATCATTCGGTTCTTTAGGTACCCGTGATACTGTCATTACCAAATAGAATGTGTCGAAGAAATCTAACGAACACTGCGACCCGGACGATAAAAATTCCTTCGAAGAAATATATTGTCAGGATGTCCGAAGCCTACATATATGCAGATTTATTTAATTAATTGCTAGCTTCTTAAGTTGGCATCCCTTTTCAGAAAAAAAATAATAATTCGAATTCGCTGATGACACAAGCATCAATTGAACACACATAATATCTACTAAGCTTGTCAGTATTTCTCTAGTTCACTGACAGACGTCGCAGGATTACTGTAGAGATATGAATACCTCTTTTATGGTTTCTATTATTCTCTCTAGAAAATCTAAAACACTTAAAGTTGTACAGTTAATTTAACACGATGTGAAGCAAGAACAATATCAGTTCATTTGCCATGAAATTTAGCAATTACTGTGATACAAAATGTACACAGCGCTCACATAAAGGGGGAAGTTCCTGTACACGATGTGCTTTTCAATAATTTTTTACAAAAAACTGAAGGCATTTATTGCAATTTCTCAAGTTACATATTACAATAGTAGTTAAAATGTGTACGACATTTTTTTTATGAATAAAAGAAAAGAAAATGACGACGCTGCAACTCACCAAACTTTACTCGTCGGATTTGCGCCGTGCAACCCCCAGGGTCCTTGTAGTTATCCGACATCAACGAACAAAAATTTTTTTCATTGAAATGAAATTCTTTGCAACAAAAAAAAAATTCGAGGATAAAAGGGGAAAAAATACCTGCTTTACATAAACAAATTGTTAACAATATTTTATATTACATTTTTGATAAAATGTCAGGTTCCTGCAAAGGTCAATAAGTTAAAGAATATCAGTGTAAAATTTCAAATCAATCGGTTCAAAACTTCGTGAGTTACGCTGCACTGCGCGGAAAAAAACGTGTTTCGAGAAAAACGCCATTTAAGTGTTCGTTTCAGTAAAACCGCCAATGCAACTCTCCAGTAGATCGTCTCGTAATAAATCTTCGTATATCGGAAGAAATGCTTTCGTATTTCTGGGTGTAGACGGGGTGGATGTTCCCCAACTATTTAAAAAAGGAACTAGTGTAAGATCAAAAAAAGGGTATATTAAATTGAATAAAACACTCGTTATTCTTTCAATATTCAACTAAACTTTATTGTATTCTATTAACTTTTCTTTACTTGTCGCACCAACGTACGTCTTTTTTCCTTCGCTCGTCGTCACCGACTGCTCTTTTTCTTGACTTTTTCTACTACCTAACCGGCAGTCTCTCCTCATTCAGCTCGTCGGCCGGTAAGGTTGATAACATCCGATTTTTTTTTCTTTTTTTCTTTTGGGAAGTGCTGCCACACTAGCAAACTACTACATAGAGGCCGTAAAGAGCGCTCGTTCACTTACCTGCTATCGGTACTTTTGCGTATTACTTTGGTGACTTTCTAGGGACATTAAGAATTTTCTGTTGTGTCCGAAACTTTGAGAATACATTCTTCAGATCCTAAATTAATTTTTAAAGGAAAAAAAAAACTTTTTTTTACAGGGACTTTCCCTCTTAAATAAGTCGACTGTCCATGTTTTGATGCAAATAGATTATTTTACAAGATTTTGAGTATTGATATCTTGGGCATTATGTAGATCATCATCATCATCAACATCGGCACTACAACCGGGATCTGGTCTTGGCGTATTTTGGCAAGTCTCTTCACCGGTATCCGGTCCTTATCCAAGACTTGTTAAATTGTCCATAATAATTTGTTTTTCCGGGCAAGGTTATTAGCCTTGCGCCGGGTAACAAATCTCTCCACCGGTCCCGATTTCGAGCCGATGTCATCCAGTTTGGCATTCCCAGGCTCTGGGCGTCGTGGTCTACGCCATCCCTCCATTATGTAGATCATGAATTACTAAAATTTTTCTTTTAATGTTGTCAGAAATTTTCAAATACTTGAAAGTGGTACTTAAAAAATGTGTGTAAATGTCAATTACCTTTTTAATACCAACAAAAAGGTATTCATTAAACCACTTGTAACCAATTGAGTTAAGCTTGTCTCTTCTTTACTTATTTTTATATCCAGAAATGCGCTTTCATACCCTATAATCGCCTAAAATACGGCAATGTACATTATAACAATTCCAGTACTTCTTCCTAATATAGTTTCTTCTTTCTTTTTTTTTAATTTCTTACTTGCTGAGTCGTAAACAGCAGGATAGATCAAAGTAAAACCATTAATTATATAATATTAGTGTGTATGTAGGCTGTATTATACTTTTAATAAAATAAAAATCAGTGTTTAAACAATGTTAAAATTGTTTCTCGCTAAGGATGAGAAATTGATGTCAAATATTAACGAAATATTAAACAAGCCGGGAATTTATATTATTGTATTGTATTTAAATGAACATGGGAATCATAGTCCGTATTAGAAAAAACATACAAAAACAAATTATACTAATATTAAAAAATAATAATAATAAAATAAATAAACACAAAACTTGTAGTAAAAATTCGCTTTTTAATAAATCATATTTTTATGTGTTGGCAATTTGTTTCAATTAGATTTAAATGAATGTGTCTTTGAAAAAAAAAATCTCTTTAGTCAAGAATCAGCAAAGCAAATATACAATACCAATGCAGTCACACAAATTTCTGAGATTGATAGTAGAATAAAATAATTGTAACAATTAACAAAAAGCGAAATAAATGCAAAAACATTTTTGGAACAAAACTCTGAAGTTTTCTTTATTGATTTCCAACTTATATCGAAATAATATGGCAACTCTATGCCTTTGGAAACCGTATTACGTTTGTCAGTTCAATCAGCACATCCAAGTGAAAAACATTTCATTCTATCGGTGGTGACTAGAAAGTCCAAATTTAGATAATAGTAAATTATTATTGATAGCGGAATACGCATTAAGCCAGTTGAAAAACAAAAATGCAATAGATAAGTGAGCATGTACATCTAAATAAGTTCTTTCCAACATTGGAGGACGAGGTGGACCTCAGTAGTGCGTACCACATTCATGTCGTTGTATAGCGTAATTTAAAAAAAAGGAATGGCAGGAGGCCGATTTAAATGAGACAAGGACAAATGTGTTTGTGGGGGTTCTCTATATCACATGGAGAACCAACTCACAATTCCTAAATAACTTTGACCGCTAACAGCGCGTCACCATAACCCAATCCGCAATCCATGCGCAAACATGCAAAGAACACATCCCAATACGCAACAGCATCCGTCCCCAAATCTGCAATTGCGTACATCCCCACACTTACCAACAACCCATTTCCCAACCTGTAATAAATGCATATTCAAATTTACAACGGAATGCTAATCATCTCCATCAACTACATCGAGCCGCATATATTTTTCCAAAAACCGCTGCGGTTAATTTCCTACTTAAATTATATTCCTTGCAACTCTAATTTCCCGCGAAAATCATTCCGGTTCACTTCCTGCTTAAACTATACTTCTCGCTTGTAACCAAGTGACATTCAGTTCCCCCGAAAATCATTTCAGCTCCCCTACCCAGTACCAATTCCCCTTACTGGTAAGCCGCGAAACAACCATCGCAACGATCAAGACCCATATTCCCTTGTCTAACCGACAACTCATGCCCATACTTGGTCGTGTTTCCAAAACCGATTTCTCAGTACATATAGCGACAGAGGAATCTAACTCAGCCTATACGGCAGTAATTCGCTGGAACTGAATTCCCTACGCAAGCATATCAACCCCTTTCAAGTTCCTAGTAAGTGGCAGTGAGTTTCTCCAGCTACGACTCCACTGCCATGACGCGATGAACGATTTCTTGCCTTTGAGCAGTCAGTCATCATTCTACCATCGGCGCGCGCACGTCGGTTCAAGACTCAGCTCCTTGTAACGTGCACCCAGGGGGTGCAAGCCCCCAGCTGTACAATCAAGTCTACCGTGTCTCTGTCGAGTGGGGTCGAGCCCTTGATTTCTAAGCGAAAACCATTTGGTGGTTCTTGGCCCCCTAAACGAAAATCATTTAGTCGTGTCCCTTAGTCCGGGGGACCGGCAATCGTTTATTAAGTACAAAAATAGCGTAAAACATGAACAATAAACAATGTCGTCAAACGCAGGCAATCGAACCCTTTTTTTTTAATAAAACCTAGTGAACAATTAAACAATTCGTGAATAACAATACCAGTGTGTTTTATTTCCTACGGTTTCGCTTCCTCGCCGTCCCGCAGTGTCCTGGGTGTTTGCCCCCTTTATTCTCTTCGTTGTGAACAGGTACGGTGGCAGAGCGATGGGGGCCGGAGCGAACCCCGTGCCGTACGGCGGCACCCCGCTCCCCCGACCCCACATGTCCTTCATCTTGTCTGATCACCTTACGACAACCAGAATCACCCACATCCGTGAGGATGTTGGACTCGGTCTAAACATATCTGAAAAAAGGAGGAGAGGTATCCAGGGATAGTATTTACAGAGTTAGTTCGGATGTTCTCTAGCTTCTTGGATGATGGGAGAGAAATCGCACAAGACCGATAGGTATTGGCTGTGGTAGTAAACGCAGATTGCGTCTTTAGCGTCTGATAATCTGCGCTATGGCCGGTGTGTGTGAGTGTGTATTTGCTTCGTCTTGTACACCACGTGCGTGTGTGTAGCGCCTTAGCAGTAGACCCTATGGGATGGGTCCAAGAATCCTCTATTATAGAGGGGAGCGTTGTTCGGATGGGTGCTTCCTTCAGTTTTGTATGGAAGAAGAAATTGTGGCGGTCGGATTCGAAGTGATCGAAGGAGAGAAGTGTCAAGAACGCAAGACTCCCGTACAAGTGGGTTGACGACGTTCTGAGTGCCCACGAGGTACTTGTATGCTAATAGTAGCAAGTACTCGTCGATAGGGGTAATAGAGGCACCATCGTATAGGTGAGAGCTGGGATAATGGTGGCCGTCCGGTCTTCTAGAGTGGTTGATGCATCTTCTGAGGAGTTGCCTTTCGAAAACTCGAAGTCTTTTCATTTGAGCCGAAGATATACATGTTTAATGAAATTAATTTTTGAGGTATAAGTGACCCCAAGATATTTCATCTTGCCCTTGGGTTAATCGTAGCATCTCCCATTTGTATTCGAATTATGGCTACTGCTTTGAATTAGTTAAGTCGAATGTTCCATCGACTGTAATACTGATACAGTTCGTCCAGGTGACGGTTGAGTCGATTTGTTGCGAGGTTAGGGCTTCTGGATGACGTGTACACCAGGACCTCATCCGTATAGCTTATCTAGTTTACTCTCCTGTCCACAGGATGAGGAATATCTAAGGTGTAGATATTAAATAGGATGGGTCCTAGAACGGAGCTCTGTGCTACACCTCCGGCGGCGTTGAAAGTTCGAGATATCTTTCCATTCACTTGAACTTGAAAGGTTCTGTTTTGAATGAAGTGGTAGATAATATTACACAGAGTACCACTGAGACCAGTGTTCAACAATTTAAAGACGAGGCCTTCGATCAACGTCGTGTCAAAAGCCTTTTCAATGTCCATGCTCACCGCAATGGTGGGTTTCTTATTAAAGAGGTGCACACAGACGTGATTTTGAAATACGTTAAGAGCCATGGTGGTTCTGTGTGCTCATCTAAACCCAAATTGGAAATCTGGTATTAGGTTCCTGGCACTGATAAAGTTGTTTCGCTTCTCGTTTATACATTTTTCATATATTTCATTGATGCAAGTTAGGAGCGAAATGGGTCGAAAGCTGAGATACGTTGGTTTCGCAACTTTGGCTATTGGACAAACAATAACATACTGCCAAGCTAGGCGAACATCCTGAGAAAGGTAGGCGCAAGGCTAATAACCTTTCCGGAAAAACAAATTATTATGGACAATTTAACAAGTCTCGGATAAGGACTGGATACCGATGGAGAAACTTGCAAAATAAGGCCAAGATCGGATCCCGGTTGTAGTGCCGATGATGATGATGATGAAGCTTGGGGAAAGTGCCCCATGTTGTAGACATGGTTGAACATAATGGAGAGTTCTATAAGGAATAAGGCAGAAAGCTTTCGCAACGAATGGTACGACATGTTGTCTCCGAGGCCCCGATCAGCCAGTTCGCTCGTCTTCGTATGCTCTCAAGTAGGTTGAGGGTATGCTTAGGAGCAGAGCACCAAACATGAGAGCAATATTCGAGCGCGGGTCTTATTTGAGATGTATGCAGAGGAAGAAGTTGGGCCGGAGTAAAATATTTCTTGGCCCCAAAAGATAACCCAGTTTTCCAGAGGCTGACATGACGATGTTCGACACGTATTTATGCCACGATACATTACCGCAAACCCTGGTGCAATTCACATCAGTGAAATATACTTGCGTTTAAAAATCGAATTAAAAACACGGCCAGTAGCCTGATGTGTTACGCTTTGGTTCAATTTTTGGTGATTCTAACTGTCATAGCGTCAGTTCGAATCACTCGTTCTTCACTATCATTCCAAACGCTATAATTGGTGACCCCGACGTGATCTGTACACACAGCACACACTTTCCCGTAGTAAACAGAACTTCACACACGATCATGACTTCCGCATAGAGCACCAGGCACACTCGCCTGCTCCGACGATCTCTCGCTCCGTCGTTCGCACACGAAATTGATCGTAATGAAGTTACTGAGGAGGGAGTAGTGTGGCGTCTCTAACAGACACACACACAATACACAAGCAAATAGTGAAGAACACCGAACGAAAATGGAATAAGATAATGCATCCGAGCCGTATACCATAGCGATAAAATAACAATTCGCATCAGTGGAATGTACTTGCGTTTGAAAATCGAATTAAAAACACGGCCAGTCGCCTGATGTGTTACACTTTGGTTCAATTTTTAGTGATTCTAACTGTCATAGTGTCAGTTTGAATCACACGTTCTTCACTATCATTCCAAACGCTATAGGACCTTATCCAGATCCCGATTCAGGGAATCGATCAGTCTACATCTGGTGCGATGTTGATGCATTAATCGTTCGATCACTCGAAAAAAAGGAATCCCTAAAACTGAACACCTTTTTATCCGTTGTCTCCAACAAATCATTTATGTGAAGTAAAAACAACGTCGGGGCCAAAATAGAAATTTGGGGCACCCCGGAATTAACAAGATACAAATCCGAAGACTCACCGTCTACAATAACCCGAACCGATCGATTTTCGAGGAAGCTATTCGTCCAGTCGCAAAACTGCTGGGAATTCGTATGAATGAATAAATGCGGCCGCCCTTGACTCACCATGCCCCTCAATCCCAAGTGTTTTATTAGTTATAAGGGTCAAAAGGTCTCCCGTGGACCGCCTGTCACGGAATCCGTATTGACGATCATTCAGAAGTCCGTTGCACTCCAAATACTTAATTAACTCGGCGTTGGTGACATTTGCCATCACTTTAGACAACCTAGACAGTAATGCTATCGGCTGGTAATTTTGTGGGAGACATGTTTGCCCCCTCTTTATGATTGGCTGAACTCGATCGATTTTCCAGCAGGTAGGAAAGGTTCTCCGTGCATAAGATAACGAAAGAGTCTGCCAAGAACCGGCGATAGTTCTGGAGCACAATTCTTAAGGACTAAGGACCTTCGTAGAGCCCAGCTCACGTAGAATGCATTCAATAGTGATCGGGCAAAACCTCACATCCCGCATCGAAGACCGTACCGCCGTGATCACAGGAGGCTCCAAAAGGCCGGGATCAAGGTTTGAATTCGCGGAAAATAAATTCGCGAGCATATTAGCTTTATCCTTTGAATTTGTGACTAACGTCCCGCTGCCCATCACCAACAGAGGAAAAGAGGAGGAAGCGACATTACTGCTGACAGCCCTTACCATTGACCGAGGTCAGTGGAAGGAGTTTATTGGTTACTCTCCCGTTGTAGGCATTCGTCGCGGTATCTATCGTCTTGTTGCAAGCGCTTCTAATTCTATTATAACAAAATTCGTTCTGTTAACTTCGGTGGGATTGGAGCGCCATTGTTTAAAAGCTCTATTTTATGCCGCTGTAATTTGCTCGTATTTTGTACCAAACCAAGGCTTATCAGATGAACTTCGTTTAATGGAATGTGGAATGTAGATCTCCATCCCGAGAAGAATAATCTCTGTGACCGACTCCGCGTATGCATCGGCATCGGAATCTTCAAACCACATCTCCGACCACAGAAGGAATGCGAAGAAAACACGGCGAAGCCGCCCAAGTTGGTTATTCGCTTGAAATGCAGGTGGTTGCCCGAACGATACCAAGCAGTGATCATAGTTTCCCAGTGGCGCAGCAACCTTCACGGTATAAGTGCTTGTCTCAGATGCCAAAAACAGATCCAGAGTGCTGGCCTAATTATCTCGGGCATCCAGCACTCGCGTAGGTTCTTCCACGAGTTGACTCAAACTGCGGCTAACAGCGAACATCTCCGCTAGCCTCCCAGCGTTGTCGATTCTGTTGGAGTGCACCAACCAGCCGGAATTTTGTACATTAAAATCTCCAAGAATGATAATTTCAGAATCCAGGTGGTTGATCTGTATTTAGTCGACGTTACGTGAAACATGTTCGAAAAACATCGCTGGTCGATCGTCATTCGGGGTATGGTAAAGACAACAAAGAAATTTAATAGAATTCCTCAGCACGAGGAATGTGTGACCTACTGCTTGTTCGGTCTGTTATTATACTTAGATTATATCATAACTTTACGTAAAGTATTTTTAAAGCGGGTGGAGAATGAAAGGTCATTGGAAAAGGTTATTCCCAGATATTTTAAAGTTTTAGAAGGTTTTATCTGGGTGTTATTTAGTTTGAGTCTAATTTTGTTGTGGGTGCGCCTTGTGTTGTTTGTGCAGTGCTCATTTTTACCCTTAAACACTATAAGTTGGGTTTTATCAGGATTTAGGCGAATTTTCCATTTATTGAAATATGTTGGTCGATTTGGGAGGAAATTATTAATACGGTTTCTTGCATCTTTTACAAACTTGCTGCTGGAGTAGACTATGGTGTCATCAGCGTAATTCAACATTACGGTATTTGGTAATTGAGGCCAGTACCTCCACGAGGACCAGTGGTTCGTGGATTAGAAACAAGTGTATAATTAGGGATATATATTCGGGAGTTTGGTTTAAGCCACGTTTCCGAGAGGAGAAGGATATCTGGAGAGAAATTGTCATCGAACAATCGGAGGTGTTGTCTGCGAATATTGGAATATATGGACTCTGCATTGAGGGAAATTATGGTTAAATTAGCCATTAAGGGAAAGGATATGTGAAGTTATAAGAGATAAAATCTGACCTTTTTTTTCTATTTCTGAGCTGTGCTTCAGGGTGGGCAGCATTTTCTGTAAGCTAGGTATGTATCCTGTGATGTCCAGATTAAGATCGTTACAGTTGAATTCCTAGATTTGTAGGATATGTTGATTGAGGTGATGTTGTTTTGGTTGGTGAAGGTTTGCTCGTCGCCATGGGTGTTGTTCGCCTTCGGAGAATCCTCAGCTTATGAGGACATTGCGAGAAGTTAGCAGGGTGGGGTTCTCCACAGTTACAGCATGCCACTGTGATTTTCTTCGTTGTAATCCATCGGGGTTTGTTGTTTGGATTGTTCCTCGTTCCATCCCAGGCGGCCTGACCTTACATTCTCCAGGTTGATGTTGTTCTGCACACTTTACGCATCGTACGCTTAGATGACATGCGGCCGCCAAGTGTCCTGAGCCTTGGCATCTTTTGCAATGAAGGACGTTTTGTTTATGTGGTTCCTCAATCGCAATTTTATGCTTGAACAGATATTTTATTTGTTTGAGCCGGGTGACGTCAATTGGAGGAATTTGTATAATCCGTAAATGCAGAGTCGTGTTAGTCCGCATATATGGTGTTTGGAAGTAGTCCAACCGGTTCAGTTCCGGGCAGATCCTGAATATTTCCGCTGCAAGTTCCTCATTTGTCCATGCTGGATCAATATGTCTTAAGACGAACGTCGCTGGTTTCAACTGTCCATGTTGAAAAGTGAAAAATTCAAACTTATGTTGCGCAAGTTTTTCTATCGCCTTGTTGTGATCCGTTAAAGTTGTTGTTGTGATGGAAGTCGAAGCTCCTCTTGTGTTTGTGGTGAAATTGCGGTGGCCTAAGGTACTTTCGGGCATTCTAATTAGTTCTTTGATGTTTGTTATATTTTTAATATTGATGGGTGGTGGTCTTGTATTTTTGGCGTGTGTGTTAGGCGTTTGATACCCGCTGTTTTCTATTGTTGGGGAGATGGTGTTTCGAGGGACGATAATTGTTGCTTTGGAGATGACGGGGCTAGCCCGGGGTGTTGAGCAGGCGTTTCTTCCATTCAGACGTCATCTCTGTTTTTACTGGTTGTTTTTAACGAGTGAATTTCCTGGTGGAGTTGTTTCATCTGGAGTCGAAGTGTATTGATGTATTCCACTGCTTCCAGATACTTTTTTTGGTAGTCCATAGCTTGTGTCTCCATGGTTGTTTGTTTCTTTGTTGCGCTAAGTAAAATGTCGGTGGCTCTTCTTTTGCAATCTATGATGAATTGTTGGTCATCACTGGGGCCGTCGCCCAGCGTGCGTTACTGTTGGTTTTCACTGTTTTATTACTCTCTTCTGTTATTGTTAAAATACTAAAAGCTATGAGCGAACGTCTGTTCGCTCTGAAGTACTCGATAAGAATGCGCCGCGAAGACGAGGTTTAGTGACATTAATGCAATTTTGTTGTGATGTTTAGAAGTGATTCTAAATCTTAAAGTCCATAATTGAACCCATTTATGTTTCAAATGATTGCTCTTACGAACCGCTTACCTATTGAGATTTTGTTTCTTTTTTGTTTGTTTGTTTTTTTTTTTTTTGGCTATTTCTGAAATTTTTCAAATTCACCTATCCCTGACTTCACTTTTCTTAGTATCAAACCATAATACAATGGGAATATTCGTCCTTTGGTGAGAGTCGGCTTATAATTTGCAGTACGTTTTCTCCTTTATTATCCGTTGAATCATTTGATTTAAGGTTGATTTTGACGTGACAACGTCTTAAAATCGGTATACCTTGGGAGGCATTCGGAAAAAAGTTTGTAGCGTTACGATAACGATAACCTATAACGCACGAGCCGCAGTGAGCGAGAGCGCGACTCTCTTAATTGCTCCTAAGTCAAATGCAGAGAGACAACGGGAATACAGACAGCGCCTTGCACTGTCGAGAACAGCTGTACAGGTTGAAAGTGTAAAGACAAAAAATACACAGAGACAACGCGAATACAGGCAGCGCCTTGCAGCATTAAATAAATCGGATATAGCTAAGAGAAAATTGTCTGTTCATAGTGGTTTCGCAGCGGCAAGTTCAAACAACGTTCAAGAACTACAGGCTGTAAGCCTACAACAGCCTTCAGCAGCAGAACCCGTGTATTTTACAATACAACCAGTTATATCGGCGCAAGAGGTATGGGACATGAAATGGAACAAATCGATATCAAGATTTAAATTGATGTTTCTTGACAATGACTTTGGGTATGCTTGCTCTGTTTACGATAGAGTTTGGTTTGAACGCGATTTAAAACCGATCACAGTGCAACAGATGAACGTAATTTCGGACTGGCACACAAAAGAAAATCGACAACTGTGTCCTGACGAATACACAGTAGTTTGCACTACTTGTAAAATTTCGTTAAGCAAACCAAAATTAATGCCTACACTTGGAGGCATTCGGAAAAAAACACTTTAATTTTGATTTAATAACTTGTATATTCAATGTTACATATTTAGGATACGTTGTCACGAATATAAGGTCCGAGCGCCTTGCGCCCAGACAACCATGTTTTTATGGGGAAAATTTCTGTAGACAATACCCAGCATTAGAACTTCTTCTTTGTTCTGTCTCTGATTGTGCTTCCTAAGTTATGTGCTGTCTTCAAGTAAATGAATAGTTCTTATATACAATTATTTAAATTTTCATTTTACCAAACATTACAAATCTTGATATCAAAATCCTTTCCGTCAGCAATATTCTTTTGGCATTTATGTTCTGTTTAGAGTGGAAATTATGACCGCCACGAATTTGTGTATTGCTAACAGCGTCTTGGGGTGCAGTCTATAAGTGTCTGCACTTTACTTTTGATGCTGAGCATTCACATATTTTCTCTACACTGAACATTTGGTGTATCTAGTCGAGTGGCCTTTCTCATTTCAGAATGCATACGTTACTTCGTTGTTTTTTTATAATAACATTAATTTTTACCGTAATAATGTGTAAAGCAAAAAAAAATCGTTTTCATCCAATTTTGAATACAAACATTTAAAATAATGAAAAGTACCGTAACATATTTAGTGTAACAAAGAATTATCATCTTAATATAAATCGGTCAATTATCTTCTTGGTCATCGCGGTTCTATGGTGTAATGGTTAGCACTCTGGACTTTGAATCCAGCGATCCGAGTTCAAATCTCGGTAGAACCTACTTCAACCGACACACTCTGTTAGGTTTTTTTTTTGTACCTTTCATTAAAATAAAACAAATTCTAACTAAATGCAATATGCTCGCAGAAAAACAGATGTATGTATTTTTTATATCGCATGAAGTGTCCCACTAGAACTTTTACAAGAAATGATAATATCCAAATACACTACTTTTATTGCCTTGACGAATTTGCTTAATTTTTTTACACATAAATTACTACCAGTTCAAATAAATGAAAATCGTGAATAAATGCTCCAATGTTAATCAAAAAATGCATATTTTCTACTCCTGTAAGATGAATAGTTTATACTTAAAATCTGATAATAGGTCACTAGACGCCCAACTCATAGATAAACAACTTTATTGCAAGTAAACCCAACAACAAATTATAAAATACTAATGCACTCAATAAACAAATCTATACATCGTTCTCACAACCGCCAGTTATTATTAATTGTCTTTAATTCAATGGAATATATATTAAGAGCATAACAATGAAGTGCGCACAGGACAGGGAACAATGGCGGAGTCGAGCCGGTCAGGTCATGAACTTTCGGGTTCCTACAGGCCAATAAATAGAATAGAATAACAATGAAGTCCATTTGGTGGCGATGCTAGGAGCTAATTGGAGCGATCTGCCGTACCCATGATTAAATTTAAATTTTCTTGTAGAAGCGTGATCTGGCTCCAAGTCTGAATAATTGTTTTATGATTTTGGGGTCCACGGCGTTCAGTTTTTAGGCCTCTATGACAACACTCCCTCTTAAACAGAAATACATATAAACGTTGGCAAAATGTTCTGGAGCCCTCACGGTCAATTATCTTGTTAATCCTTACGGTTCTATGGTGTAATGGTTAGCACTCTGGACTTTGAATCCAGCGATCCGAGTTCAAATCTCGGTAGGACCTACTTCTCAAATATCACTCTTCGTCTGTAGTCTTTTTACCTTTCATTAAAATAAAACAAATTTTAACCAAATGTAATATACTCAAACATAGATCTAGTTTTGTTTTTGTATATTGCATAGTGTACCTCACTAGAACTTTTATAACAAATCTTAACATCCGAATACACTACTTTTATTGCCTTAACGAATTTGCCTTTGTTTTACATATAAATTATTACCCATTGAAATAGAAGAGAATGGTGAACAAATGCTCCCATGTTAATCAAAAGATACATATTTTCCACTGATGCTAGTTGAATAGTTTAAACATAAAATCAATTATTGAATCGCCACAGATTAATTTGATAATACGACACTAGACGTACAACGCATAGGCAAACAACTTTATTGCAAATAAACTCAACAACAAATTATAAAATACTGACACATTTAACAAACGAATCTATAAATCGTTTTTACAACCGCCAGTCTTTATTATTTGTCTTTAATTTAATGGAATATTTATTAATAATGAAATGCCTTTGGTAGCTATGCTACAAGCTAGTTGGAGCGATCTGCCATACTCTTGATTACATTTAAATTATCTTGTAGAGGCTTAATTTGGCTCCAAGTCTCTGGATTAATCTTTCATGATTTCGGGGTCCATGGCGATTTTTTTAGGCCTCTATGACAACACTCCCTCTTAAACAGGAATACATATAAACGTTGGCAAAATGTTCCGGAGCCCTGACGGTCAATTATCTTGTTGATCCTTACGGTTCTATGGTGTAATGGTTAGCACTCTGGACTTTGAATCCAGCGATCCGAGTTCAAATCTCGGTAGAACCTACTTCTTAACTATCATTCTTCGTCAGTTTTTTTTCTACCTTTCATTAAAAAAAAACAAATTCTAACTAAATGTAATATGCTCGTAAAATAGATCTAGGTGAATCCCCGGTTATGAACCAGATAAAATTATTTACAGTTGCGTTGTTTCTTTTCTCATATATTAGTAATATACTCGAACACGTCGGACTAGACTAGGTCGTGCGGACATCTTGGATATTCTCAATGTTCTACCACCCATCTACATTAAAAATATAACAAACATCAAGGACCTAATTAGGATACTTGAAAGTACCTTAGGGCACCGCAATTTCACCACTAACACAAGAAGAGCTTCGACTTCCATCACAACAACCACTTTAATGTATCAAAACAATGCGGTAGAAAAACGTTCGCAACATAAGTTTGAATTTTTCACTTTTCAACATGCACAGTTGAAACCAGCGACTTTCATCATAAGACTTATTGATCCAGTGTGGACCAAAAAGGAACTTGCAGCAGAAAAACTCAGGATCTGTCCGGAACTGAAAATAAACAGGTTGGACTACTGTGGGTATTAATTGTCTTTATCTTGGTCTCTCCTTGGGTTTCTCGATAAAAACACAACTCTTGTTCGTTTCTTAGTTTATTTACCTTACTTAGTTTAATTCGAAGTTCTTACACACTTAGTTAATTACAAAACATAGGTTGCAGTACATTACTGAAGTTCCTTCACACTCGATTCAATTATAAAACATAGGTTGCAGTATATTACTGATGGTACATTATAGACGGATACTAAATACTCCTTGCCGGACTCGCAATTTCAGACTGACTCGAATGCATCAACGAATCCCTTGGGACGCCCCACGAGGGATGTAAGTTAACGTGAGGGCACACCCACCCTCACGGAACCCGACTCGCGATTTTTCTTTAGTTTGTCGAAGCGATAGGATACGACGTATTCAATCATCGCTTCGATGGCCATATATGGTAAGATATCCCTTTTGCGTTTTGTTCAACGCAAAAGGGGTTGAAATACACACACGATGATTGCTTTTGCTGCTCATCGTGTGCGTCCGCAAGTATGCAGGCACAGCAAAGATCCCTCTACAAGTTCGCAACAGGTGCGAGTATCTCAACGAAAGAAAGGGGTTAAAATGTTTACATTAGGGTATAGCGGCGTACAGCATTTGCGCCGTTCTGCTGTAAATGTCCACAGACAGCCAACAATTTCGACCAGGAATCACTGCCGAAAAGGGTTGTGACAGAGCGGTATGGTGCATAGGGAAACGTTGGATGTTTATACCATTATACACATCCTTGCTCAGCATCTCGTTGATGCTGCGTTTTGTTGGGTTTCAAGGTGTCCCTTGGAAGGGTATGCAATGCCGATCGATACGATCGACCGGTGGCTCTGTGTACGTGACCTGCCATGCACATGCGTGGAAAATTTCTTTCTTTTCGTGTGCCTGGTTGAGCTCAGGGATTATGTCGGTTACATAATGTAGTACCGAGTTGGCTCCTTAGGGACATGCTGTGTTGGTGCCGTACTTCGCCTGGTCAGGCGATTGGCGACCGGGATGACTGGGCAATGTTGGTTTGCGGATAGTGCGACCAAATTTCTTTTACGGGACATTATTATTTGCTGCTGATGGAATTTCATGTCAGCGAGAACTAATGTTTCAGAGGTTTTTCTAATGTCACAGGTACAGCACAGAAGCTAAGTACACGCTTTTAGTGTATTTTAGGAAACTGTTACCTTTTGTACCTGTAAGGTAAGTAGTGGCGTTCAATGGAACTGCCACGGTACTTGTTTTTTAATTCAGGTTGTATGCCCTAGATGGGGGTTTTTACCTGGTATGATGGGAAGATGGATGGTGGCGTTCAGGAGAAACGCCACACTACTTCCAAACACCATACATGCGGACTAATAAGACTCTGCATCTACGTATTATACAAATTCCTCCAACTGATGTCACCCGGCTCAAACAAATAAATTATCCATTCACACACAAAATTGCGATTGAGGAATCACATAAACAAAACGTCCTTCATTGTAAAAGATGCCAAGGCTCAAGACAATTGGTGGCCGCATGTCATCTAAGTATACGATGCGTAAAGTGTGCAGAGCAACATCAGCCTGGAGAATGTAAGGAACCAGGAACAAAACAAACAACAGACCCCGATGGAGCCATTACAACGAAGAAAATCACAGCGACATGTTGTAACTGCGGAGGACCTCACACTGCTAACTTCTCGCAATGTCCTCATAAGCTGAAGATTCTCCGAAGACGAACAACACCCATGACAACGAGCAAACCTTCACCAACTAAATCATCACCTCAATCAACATATCCTACAAGTCCAGGAATGTCATATGCTAAGGTTGTCAAGGATTCCCATATCATGACAAAAAAGCACCAATTCAATTGTAACGATCTTAATCTGGACATCACAGAATACATAAGTAGCTTACAGAAGATGCTGCCCACGTTGAACCACAGCTCAGGAATAGAAACAAAAGGTCAGATTTTATCTCTTATAACTTCACTTATCCTTTCCCTTACTGGCTAATTTAACCATAATTTCCCTCAATGCAGAGTCCATATATTCCAATATTCGCAGACATCTCCGATTGTTCGTTGACAAGTTTTCTCCAGATATCCTTCTCCTCTCGGAAACGTGGCTTAAACTAAACTCCCGAGCATCTACCTCTAATTATACACTTCCATCCACGAACCACTGAACCTCGTGGAGGTACTGGAATTCGAGTACACAAGAAATTCACTAACATCAACAATTTCTGCCGGTTTGTAGAAATCAGACCGAAGAAATATAGCAAGGTGAACATACGGGAGGGGGTGGGAGCGAACATACAGGGTAAAGTCGCTGCTTTCAACCCGGCGAAGGCCAGGACGATCCTTGTTCCTATTCAATCCAAGTTGACATGCAGTCTCCAGGTGACACCCCTGGATAGTTACTTTGGCACCCGCCAAGTAGTGAACCAATCCATGCAGCGACATCCTGAGAAAGGTTGGCGCAGGGCTAATAACTATGCCCGGAAAAAACAAATTATTATGGACAATTTAACAAGTCTCGGATAAGGACCAGATACCGGTGGAGAGACTTGCTAAATAAAACCAACACCGGATCCCAGTTGTAGTGCCGATGATGATGATGACGTGATCTATGTACAAGTAGCACACCCTCTCCCATAATAAAACAGGACTTTACTACTACGGTCCCGACTTCTGTACAGAGCATAGTTCTCTTGCTCGCTTGCTCCTCGCTCCGTCGTTTGCACGCGAAATTGATTGCAATAAAGTTACTGAGGAGGGAGTAAACCTTGCATTTAGAGCACTTTGAGTGGGGATATCCAGTGCGACATAGCCTGCATCTGCCTTTCGATCCCCATTCAATCTAATGACCGATTTGGTCAAATCCTACGGTTTTTGCAGGTTCTGCAACATACACTCCCAATCACTAGGATGAGGCCACAAATTTTGTAATTGATTTTCGCTCTGTATACCTGTTGGAAATTATGTACCCGGAAACATATACTACCTGTGAATAGGTACGTATTTTCCCAAAAGAAATTCACAAAATTAAAAGGTAATTAAGAAACGACCGTTGTGATTTCCCAAGATCAAATAATAAACTACTTACAAAAGGTATAAAAAAGTGCGTCACGTGGATGAGGCCATTGCGAATATTTCGTTGCAGGAGTGCACATGAGCGATTTTTTTTAAAACTTTTGTTTAGAATATTTACAAAAGTGTTGAAAAGAACTGTTTTTAGTTAATTTGGAACACACATGGGTTCCGCAAAGACGTTGACAGCGACAGAAAGAGGACAAATAGATGCTTTCAAGGAGTTAGGACTCTCAGGCCGAGAAATAGCAAGGAGACTTAACAGAAGTAAGACTGTTGTAAACAGTTATTTTGCGGATCCACAAAAATATGGGAAAAATCAAAAAGGACGCACATCTGAAGCAACAACATCACGAGAAAAGCGGTTGATTCTACAGCTTACCTCAAATTCTACTCTACCAGCGACTAAAGTAAGGGCCAAGAGCGTAGTATCAGCCAGCATAGCATCGGTCCGAAGGACAATAAAAAAAAGTGATACTATCAAGAGAAAAAAATTGGAAAAGAAACCTGTTTTGAGGCACGTACACAAGGAGCATCCAATGAATTTTGCAAGAGAACATGTTGCTTGGACCAGTGAATGGAAACGCGTTGTCTTTTCAGGTGAAAAAAAAGTTTAACCTTGACGGTCCCGATGGTTTAAACTTTTATTTCCATGATCTAAAAAAGTAGGAGCTTATTTTGGCAAGACATCACAACCGTACATAAGGTGTCATGGTGTGGGGAGCTATTATCTACTATGGCACAATCGAGTTGGAGTTTTTGTCCACAACAATGAACGGAAACAACTACAAACATTTGCTGGAACGGTCATTTCCAAATATTAAAAACAATTTCGGACCCCTGGTTTGGATTTTCCAACAATACAATGCCCCCATCCACACTTCCAGGGTTGTTAGAAGTTGGATTCAATCAGAAGACGTGGAACTTTTGCCATAGCCGCCCTATTCGCCGGACTTAAACACAATAGAAAACGTTCGGTAATGGCTTTCTCGTAAAGTTTATGAAGGCGGTAGAAAATTTGAAGACAAAGACACCGTAATCGAAGGTATTCGTGATTCCTGGGACCAAATTTCCCTAGACCATTTAAAAAAAAACTCAATGATTCTATTCCAAACCATCTTATAGAGGTCACATCCAAAAACGGCGGGCATATTCATTATTATTGTAAAAAAAGACCTAAATAAATGTTTTAAAACCATAAAATGTAAACATTTCATTATTTCTTTATTTTCTAAAATTTTGCATGTGGCCTCATCCTAGTGACGCACTTTTTTATACCCTTTTTAAGTAGTTTATAATTTGATCCCGGGAAATTCCAACGGTCGTTTCTTAATTACCCTTTAATTTTATGAATTTCTTTTGGGAAAATACGTACCTATTCACAGGTAATATATGTTGCCAGGTACAAAATTTCCAACAGGTATGTGGAGGTTCTTTAAGGCTCGTCTGAAGAACCACCCATCGTCCTAACCCAACTCCCCTTTCTCAACCTGCAATACCATTACCTATCGTAGCCTCCTACCTGCATATGAGCAATCCAAAGCTTCCCACCAATCATGTCTTACCTGAAATATAAATCCACGGCAAGATCATCATCTTGCCATGGCATCAAACGAAATCATATCAACCAAACCATTTCGGCTCATCTTACATGAATCATTTAGGAACCTGATCGGTTCCTCTGGGCGGCTACATGTCCATCAAACACACTTCAATTCTGCTGTGTTTACTCGTTTCCAACAATCCGTTGGTCCAAAAGACAAGCCGGGCAACTTGCTTGCTTGCACATCTGCAGGCCAAATTTCCTACGATCCATCGCCTAAACCGATAACCGATCGTCGAGTCGGACACGACCATAATTGTTGCCCAAACAATCATATCAACGGCCGTGTCCCACGATCCGTTTTTCTAAAGCAAACACACAGTAATCTCACTGCGTTTATTTTACCCTACCATCCGTTGGTCCATAGCAAAGGGTAAGTTGTATGCTTGCACATCTGCAAGTCAAATTCCCCATAATCGGTCACCACAAGCGATAAACGATCACCGAGTTGCACACGACCCATGATTGTTATCCTAACAATCATACCAATGGCCATGCCCTATGATTAGTTCCTGAAACAAGCATGCACCCAACCATCCTAGACCCTCGCCATCGTAGGCGAAGTTCTGTTGACTTAACATCAACAGAAAAATCTACCCTCAATCGTTTATGATGGCAATGCAGCCAGACTCCGTACACGATCTTCATATTTGACCAGCTGCATGTTTGGATTCTCTTTTGATCACCCTTCGCATTTTCGTTGTCCTGGCTTCCAGCGAATGAGCATTGCAACCAGACCTGTACGGTCACAATGGAAGTACTTCCAACAAAACTCAAATCGATCGTTCATTGGTCGTCACCAAGGAAAAGGATCTGATTTGCTTCTCACACATCGGCGGAAATCCACCCCCGGTTGCGACTGGTGGTATGTTCCGTACAACAGCCAGAGAGTCAGATTTCGTTCGCTTCAGCGGACACACGCACAATACGAGTCGAGTTTTTTAACGCACCAGAGTTGTCGTTCACGAGTCCGTGGATGTACAATTTAATAAACACAGTTTCAAGTGTTCCTGTGGATGTACAATTTAATAAAGACAGTTTCAAGTGTTCCTGTGGATGTACAATTTAATAAAGACAGTTTCAAGTGTTCCTGTAGATGTACCATTTTAATTAAATGTTCCTGTAGATGTACAATTTTAATTATGTGTTCCTGTGGATGTTAAATATTAATATAGATTAACGATTAGCCTTCGTGTCAAAACAATTCCAAATGTATTTCGGTGAAGGTCACGTAATTGTTTAATGAAGGAGAACGTCTAAGCCTTTCTCAAGACATTTTCAAGTATTTCTGTGGATGTCAAATTGTAATGTAATAAAGACGGACCTTTGGCGTTACGCCAAAACCATCTCAATGTATTTCAGTGAATGTTAAGTTGCCGATAGATAACAATAAAGGGAACAATAAACAATAACAATTAAACAGAACAACTTCTGCGTTCCTTTTATTTACTACATTCTTCGTGGTGACGATTCTTTGTGAACTATCTGTGGTGTTTTTACGGAACCCGCGTCCTTGCCGATGCATCTGGTAAAAACCACGCCCACAGGTATACAGAGCGAAAATCAATTGCAAAATTTGTGGCGTCATCCTAGTGATTGGAAGTGTATATTAAGAGCATAACAATGAAGTACATTTGGTGGTCATGCTAGCAGCTAATTGGAGCGATCTGCAATACTCATGATTAAATTTAAATTATCTTGTAGAAACTTGATCTGGCTTCAAGCCTCTGGGTTAATTTTTTGCACGATTTCGGGGTCAACGGCGTTCATTTTTTAGACCTCTATAACACCACCCCGTCTTGAACAGGAATATAAATGTTGGCAAAATGTTGCGGAGCTCTGACCGTCAATTATCTTTTTATTCCTTATGGTTCTATGGTGTAATGGTTAGCACTCTGGACTCTGAATCCAGCGATCCGAGTTCAAATCTCGGTAGGACCTACTTCTCAAATATTCACACCTCATTCGTATGATTTTCTACTTTCCATTAAAATAAAATAACTTCTCACTAAATGCAAATATATGGTCGTAAAAAATAGATCTAGTTACTTTTTATACCGCAGTGTGAGGCATGTAAGAACTTCTTTTACAACAAATCTTAATATCCGAATATACTTTTTTATTGCCTTGACGAATTTGGTTTTTTATTTTACATATAAATTACTAATAGTTCAAATAAAAGAGAATCGAAAGAAAGGCACACAATTGTTTGGCTCAAGATACATATTTTCTACACAAGTTAGTTGAGTAGTTTGTGCTTAACATTAATTGTTGAATCCTGAAACCACCCACAGATTAATCTGATAATACGTCACTAGACGCCCACCTCATAGACAAACAACTTTATTGCAAGTAGACCCAACAATAAATTATAAACTACTGACACACTCAACAAACGAATCCATAAATCGTTCTTACGATCGCCAGTGGCTTTGATTTAATGAAATATTTATTAAGAGCATAACAAAGAAGTCCATTTCGCGGCGATGCTAGGAGCTAATTGTGGTGATCTGCCATACTCATGATTAAATTTAAATTATCTTGTAGAAGCTTGATCTGGCTCCGTCTCTGGATTAATCTTTGATGATTTCGGGGTCCACGGCGATCAGTTTTTTAGGCCTCTATGACAACACTCCGTCTAAAACAGGAATATAAACGTTGATAAAATGTTCCGGAGGCCTGACGGTCAATTATCGGCTTGCTCCTCACGGTTCTATGGTGTAATGGTTAGCACTCTGGACTTTGAATCCAGCGATCCGAGTTCAAATCTCGGTAGAACCTACTTCTTAAATATCACTCCTCGTTCGTCTTTTTTCACATTTAATTAAAAGAAAAATTCTAACTATATATAATATGCTCGTAAAATAGATCTAGTTTTTTTATAGCACACAATACATCCTTACACACTTGATATTCTTTTATTGCCTTGACGAATTTGCTTTATTTTTTTACATATAAATTACTACCAGTTCAAATAAAAGGGAATCGAAAGAAATGCACCATTGTTAATCACAAGATACATATTGTCTACACTAGTTAAATAGTTTATACATAACATCAATTATTGAGTGATGAAGCTACACACAGATTAGTCTAATAATACATCAATAGACGCCCGACTCATAGACAAACTACTTTTTTGTAAGTAGACCCAACAATAAATTATAAAATACTGACGACGCACTCAACAAACATATCTATAAATCGCTCTTACAACCGCCAGTCGTTATCAATTATCTTTAATTTAATGAAATATTTATTAAGAGCATAACAAAGAAGTACATTTGGTGGCGATGCTCTGAGCTAATTGGAGCGATCTGCCAAACTCATGATTAAATTTAAATTATCTTGTAGAAGCTTGATCTGGCTCCAAGTCTCTGGATTTATTTTTAGCACGATTTCGGGGTCCACTGCGTTCAGTTTTTTAGGCCTCAATGACAATACTCCATCTTGAACAGGAATATTAACATTGGCAAAATGTTCCGGAGGCCTGACGAAACAATCATGAGTCAAATACAAAGCATAATACATTTACTTACATATGAGCGACAACAGGTGTTCCGGATAAGGAAATAACCCTTTCACCCGGTTTCGGCCATCTCAATAAAGCAGTAGGACTATTAAAAGGATCCTTTGAGGCAAGCTTCGTTCGATCAAGACTGATAGACTGTTGTCGAGGAACGGGAGTACGCATATTTTGTCTAGAAACGCGTTCACTTGCAGCGATATGCTTCAGTTTAGCCGTTCTACTGTTGTACTCACAAACAGATTGACTGCGACGTTGCCTCCGAGCCTTAGCTGAGTTTAGAGGTCCTGGAATTCGGCCAGTGTGTAATGGTTGCCGAACGCTCCTGTTACTGCTTCTACTACTACCCTCTGTAATATAGCCTTTTTTGTATTTGTGTTTCATTGCACGTCGACCAAGCGAGGTAAATGAAAACAAGGAATAAGTCCACCACCATGAAATGAAATCATGTTTTTCGTTTTTATAAAAAGCAGGACAATGAGTTATAGCAACGATTAATTAATGAAAAAGCCAAACAAAACGAACAAATTATTTCTACCTTCATCATCCTTCGAACGGAGTATGTGCAGTGATCTTCCAATAGTGGTGTTGATGTCGTTAAGAGAATCAGACTTCAGTAGATTGGATAAATCCTCAATGTTCTTAAACGTCAGAACAAACAGATGCACTAAAGAAATTGGCCAGTTGAGTAAATTGGTAACCACTCACCTTTCCCAAAATGTCGCCCATTTTCACTTGGAGAATCTTTTGGGGTTGTCTAGCTATAGCTAGACTTATTTCTGAATCAATTATTGAGATTTTGCCTTCCACTTTAATGTCGATCGCACATAGTGCTTGCTCAACCGAAGTTTCAAAATCGCGAATTTTTTCTTCTCGAATCGCGGTTTCGCGATTACGCTTCGAGTTTTTGGGCACTTTTGTACGTGGCATTGTGTAACGTCTATTAATTTAATTTATTTACCAGTAAGAACGAAGAAAACAACATTAATGTTTGAATTATTTAAACTAACAGTTAACCCACCTACTGCTGGATATAGTGCAAGCCAACGAAGAGCGCTCCCAATTGACTCTGTTCGGAAAGTGTCGTTTGTCACAAATTTAAGCTCCTGTCACACGTTTCATTTGTCTCTATTGGGGGCGTTTGTAAAATACTAATATTTTATACAAATGACAATAGAGATATGTAGATGAATTATTTAATAGCAACAACAAGATAATGAAAAATAACGTAAATTGAGAATAAGTCAAGTAACTTGGAGATTATTTAGAAACATATTTTTTTCTGAAAGTTCTTTGATAGGATATGCCTAGCATTTTTTTTTACACAAACGCGCGAGTTACGTGTCTTACGTTCCGAGATGTTAAAAAAACCGCGTACAATTTAATGTTTACAATTTTTCTTTATTTCTTCCTGTTTTACAAAAAGCAATTTCGAAAAAATAAAGTACTTGCCGTTAAACGACCGGGCACTATGACAACTCAAATCCAACTCAACTCTATCTTCTATCCTACCTGCACATTACACCTCGGTATTGAATTGCAAAAGTGATTCTCAAAGGATAAACAAAGGATTGAGACTTCGGTAGAGGCTGAGTCTACAATTTGTCGCCTGTGCAGGTACCATACCGAGTTCTTAGATCTAGGGTTACGAATCACTTTTCCGGCCCGTCGCTGATGTTGCATCGGAGTCAAGGAACTGTGGGAAAATAACCTTGATGGGTGAATTTGCTGTTTAAGCATATTCAGAGGGTGGAACTTAGGTGTAGCGGGTATTAATGGGTGACGGGGTGCCCGGTGGCAACCGTAACTCGCGCACAAAAGTAGATTTTGCAGTACATTTAAGTGTCATAGCACAGTGCGAGCGATAGGAGAGGAAGTGGATAAGGAAAGGAGGTATCGATGTACATTGGTATAAATGCCTGGACATTACAACGACCAGGAAATACATGATCAGGCAGAACATTCCATATTCGTGTGGTTCGACTAAAGAATGACCCTCTATGTTTATTTGTGCGCGTGTTAAGTGTGTCAGTGAGATCATAGACAAAGATGATGTACATGAGGTAATTGATGCACCCAAATCAAAAGACACTATCCATTCAGGAACTCGGATAACCCCCAGAACGGTAATGCAATTAATTGCACATTTCATCGCAATCGGTAAATCACAAAAAAGCAATTAATTGCGGAGGAAGTTAGAGTCGCCAATACAGACTAATTTTGTTTTTATTTTTGTTTTTAATGTAATTTAATTTTCTCACATTATATTAAAAAACGACGTTTCGATCATTGTATTTGATCGTCATCAGGTCTAAAAAAGTTAAAAATGATGTTAAAACTTAATATTTAACCATAAGACACACATTAATTAATTTAAACCAAGCTTACCAACAAAATGGAAACAGGAAATTACAATATAAATTAGTTTCACAACATATTGAAAATAAATTGAACTAAATATAATGTGAGAAAATTAAATTACATTAAAAACAAAAATAAAAACAAAATTAGTCTGTATTAGCGACTCTAACTTCCTCCGTTTTAAACTTATATAATAACAGACGATTTTAACTTTACAATACGCAATTAATTGCATATGCCAAAACGATTGCCAAATAATGTAAAAGCAATTATTTGCATGGGCTCCTCGATAGTATAGTGGTTAGTATACCCGCTTGTCACCCGGGAGACCGGGGTTCGATTCCCCGTCGGGGAGCCTCCGGCGCAAGACTAATGACCTTGCCCGGAAAAAAAAACAAATCATTATGGAAAATTTAACAAGCCTCAGGACTTGCTAAATAAGGCCAAGACTGGTCCCCGGTTGTAGTGCTGATAATGATGATGATGATGATGAATTATTTGCATATTCCGGAACAATTAACAAATCACGGAAAAGCAATTAATTGCATACGAAACGCAAAAGAATTAATTGGGTCAGTTCGCAGCTACGGATATTGAACTGTGGCACAAATCGATGAAGAAATATCGGCTGACACCACAGTACAAAGTAATTGTGAATTGAAGTTAAAATACGGAAATTAGGACACTGCGAAATGTAATTGCATTATCGTCATCGGGAGGTGTTGACCCCGAGGTGACGAGTTTTGATTAGGAAGACGTTAGCTGTGGTTAGTTAGTTAGTTGGTGGTTAGTGATAGAAGCGGTAGTCGGAGGTTGGTTGCAAAGAAAGTTGAGTCGGTCGTTGGTCACGGTAGGAAAATCTTGAGGAGGAATTAAAACGGAGTGTTGGGTGGCTAGTGGTAATTGGTTAAAAGTGGACGAAGGATTAAGAAGTGTAAAGGAAGAACAAATATTGAACGCTAGTGGAAATAAGTTAAATAGCGGATTAAAAAATTTGTTGCGGATTGGCAATTAAATGTGCTGGAATGTACTGGAGAAATCTAGTACATTCGCATGTATACCAGTTGCGCAGCAGCTGGCACCAACTGGCCATCATTGTCACCACGATGATGTCATAGCGTCGCTTTTTGAATTGGCAGTTATGCCAATTCGTCAGTCTGCAATCAACCTTCAACGGGCTCGTTACAGTCAGTCGGCAATCAACCTTCATCAAATAAACACCATCGGTCAATAATTGTCAATCAATACATCAATTAATAAAGCTGCCTTCAAGTTCACTTATGCCTTTTTATGGTTCTGTCTCCTACGACAAAGTTTTATTGGTTTACACGCGGACTACTTAGAGTTATAAACAAACAAAATTCAATATGTGAAAACTATGAAATGTAAAAGAAGAACAAATGAAATGATGTATTGAACGCTAGTGGAAATAAGTTAAATAATGGATTAGAAAATTCAATATGTTAAAACTAAAAAATGAAAAATGAGAAAAATGAAATGAAATGTTGAACGATATTGAATATAAGTTAATTAGTGGATTAAAGATAAACTAAGAAATGTATAGGAAGAATAAATGAAATGAAATGTTGAAAGATATTGGAGATAAATTAATTATTGGATTAAAGATAAATACTGTAGCGAGCTTAGGGTTTGCTGGATTAATTATGTTAAAATAAATCATCATCATCATCATCATCATCGGCACTACAACCCGGAACCGGTCTTGGCCTTATTTAGCAAGTCCTGAGGCTTGTTAAATTTTCCATAATGATTTGTTTTTTCCGGGCAAGGTCATTAGTCTTGCGCCAGAGGCTCCCCGACGGGGAATCGAACCCCAGTCTCCCGCATGACAGGCGGGTATACTAACCAGTATACTATTGAGGAGCTATGTTAAAATAAATAAGAGCCGTTAAATCGATTCTGAATTAATGTGACTTTTATTAGTCCGTAATAACAATCATTACTTTTTACCGTACACTTAACGTTTTCTTTATTATCGCTTCCGTAATTATCGCGTATTTTACTGCTTACTTCTCGCTCGAGACTTATCGCTTGTTTCACGTTCTACTTCTTACTCGAGACTTTCGCTTCCGCACGTATCGCTTGCTTCACTGCCTTACTTATGACTCCTCTCTATGCTCTGTGTGCGGCGTATTTATACTGTTTCAGCGTTTCGTTTCCGTCCGTTCCATTGCCTTGAATGTTCTACTGTTCCTAGTCTCCAGTTTTCCATTACTTTATAGAATATTCTAGTACTCTGTTTCGGACTGTCTAGAATATTCTAATACTGATTTTCATATGCGTCACACTACCCTCCGCCTAGATTAGTTTGTCCCGAACTAAGTTCACTGGTCTCCCGGGCCAACAAAAGCCACCAGTCGATCGTGTTGCACCACTTTCATCCTGGTGTACGGCGGTGGAAGTTCTTAACCTTCTTCCAAATTTTCTACTGCTCTCCTTTTCGTGTCAGCTCTAGCCTGTCGCCATTCTTCCTTTTCCTGACGACGGAATTCCTCTTGCATTTTAGGGATCTCATGCGAATAGTATAAGAGAAAATGCATCTACACACCCTTAAGCTCTTCTGGAGTTTGCACATCACGTAAGCGGTCTAGATCTTCATCTTTAATTACACGCATATCATCTGGTATTGGAGCATCTGTGGATTTCATAACCAACTGGTAATTCCGCATCTTTTCAAATAACTGGATCGGTTTGTTCTTTGGAGCTGACAGTAAACACCAACGTGCGTCGTAGTAATAGACCTTCCATAGATCGTCGCACCTTAATCCTGGTTTCACGTGTTCTTCTCCGTAGAACGCAATGAACGGCACCTCTAGCCGTTGATTACGTCTACAATCTAGGGCTTGCTTGATCTTTCCCCCCGTATGTAGTGGCTTACAATAGCGGTCTCGACCTCCAACATCCGTTGATCTCTCTTGTTCGGAAACAGTTGATTTACAAAACGCATGTTTTCCTGCAGCTCGCGCGTCTAATTTTACAGCTCGCGCATCCAATTTTGCAGCTTGCGCATCCAATTTTGAATTAACGTCTGCAACCCACGCATCCAATTTTGCAGCTCGCGCGTTCAATTTTGCCATCATAATCCTGAACATCTCCGAAATGTCCAATGGTTGCGAACTCTTCTCCGAATGTCGATCTGCCATCGTCACAACACACTTTCACAGACTTATTTATTTCACCAATAATTAATCCCACTTCTGACACCAATTGTAGCGAGCTTAGGGTTCGCTGGATTAATTATGTTAAAATAAATAAGAGCCGTTGAATCGATTCTGAATTAATGTGACATTTTATTAGTCCCTAATAACAATCGTTACTTTTTACCGTACACATAACGTTTTCTTTATTATCGCTTCCGTAATTATCGCGTATTTTACTGCTTACTTCTCGCTCGAGACTTATCGCTTCCGCACGTATCGCTTGCTTCACTGCCTTACTTATGACTCCTCTCTATGCTCTGTGTGCGGCGTATTTATACTGTTTCCGCGTTTTGTTTCCGTCTGTTCCATTGCCTTGAATGTTCTACTGTTCCTAGTCTCCAGTTTTCCATTACTTTATAGAATATTCTAGTACTCTGTTTCGGACTCTCTAGAATATTCTAGTACTGATTGTCATATGCGTCACAATACGTTAAAACTAAGAAGTGTAGAGGAAGAACAAATGAAATGAAATGTTGAACGATATTGGAGATAAATTAATTAGTGGATTAAAGATCAATACGTTAAAACTAAGAAGTGTAGAAGAAGAACAAATGAAATGAATTGTTGAAAGATATTGGAAATAAGTTAAATAGTGGATAGAAGTTCAGTAAGTGAAAAATAAGAAATGTAAAGGAAGAGTAATTGAAATGAAATGTTGAAACGTTTTTGGAGATAAGTTAAATAGTGAATTATAGATTAAAAAGCTAAAACTAATAGATGTAAAAGTAAAGAATAAGTAATGAACCATTGTCAGTGAGAAGAGAAAATGAATGAAGTGGAAAGAAAAGATAACAATAAAAATTGGATGAAGAACTAAGAAAGAATCTGCGTTTTGATATTTAATAACTGGTGATGTGGGAAAGAAGAGTTAATTGTCATTCCCTCGGCGTCGAGTCTAAAACGAATCTTCTGTGAGCACTAGAAAAACTATAACTCGCGTGAAGTTGACTTTCAACGTGAACTGATCCGCATTCACAGATTGACGGGTATCGGGGGAAAATGTCTGAATGGGCGGAACACATTCAGCAAGTTCAGTTGAGCAACGACCGTGGTAATGCCTATAGAAAAGAGATGGGCATGATACGTTACGCCTGTGTTCTAACGACAGAATTGATCGACTCACAGCTGAGTCCCCAATAAGTTTCACCGCTCGTTTTTGCATCCTCTCGAGGACGTGTAGTACAGTTTTGGATGCACCCGACTAAATATGGGAGCTGAACTCCATTTTGGGACGAATATAGGCCTTGTAAATAGTGGCCAGGCTGGATGGGGTGAAGTATATTTTGCATCTCTTAAGGAACTCAATACATTTGGCCACACTTTTCGCAGCTTCAAATATGTGGTCGTTCCAATTAAGAGTCGAATTAATTCGAGTGCCGAAGATTGATAATTCCTTGGTTTCGTCGATGCAAGTGCCGTTCATTGACAGTATATTTACTTTGCGGTTCGTCTTTGACCACAGGAGGCAGCACTGAATTTTTAAAGCATTGAACTCTACTTGGTTAGATAATCCCCATTGATATATCTTGTTGAGGTCGGAATTCTGTGTATTAAACATAACCTGCTGATTGGTATTGACGTTCGAAGAATTTGGACGGGAATGTTCGTATGAATATGAGAAACTCAATGCCCATCATAATCAAACGAGTAGATTGGGTTGTAGTTAATGGACCATTTTCATTAATAAATATGAGGAAGAGAGTAGGTAAGAGTGCAGAACCTTGGGGAGCACCTGCATTAATTTGATGGAGGGCAGATTTGACGCCATCAAGAACCACTTGAATTGAATGGCCAGAAAAATAGTCTCTTATCCATTGGATCAGGGAATTGTCCACTCCATATGAATGTAATTTTGACAAAAGGGCTGGATGCCAAACTTTGTCGAAGGCTTTCGAGATATCCAGTGCAACAACCTTGCATTCTCCGAAGTAGTGGATGGAATTACTCCACTTTTCGGTAAGGTACGCCATCAGATCTCCTGTGGACCGGATGCTACGAAACTCATATTGGCGGTCATTGAGGAGGTCATTTGATTCCAGATATTTTGAAAGTTGACGGTTAATCAGTGATTCCATTACCTTCGAGAGAATAGAAGTTAGTTCTATGGGTCAATAAAAAAAGAGGAACGATTTATTACCCTTTTTGGGAATTGGCTGAATGTTCGATGACTTCCATCTATTGGGGAAACGGCTAGTAGAATAAGACAAATGAAAGAGTTTCCGCAGTGGTTTAGAGAGCGGAGAGGATCATCTCTTCAAGAAAATTGGGGGAATGCAATCCGAGCCACTGGATTTGTTTGCGTTTAGCTCCTTGAGAGCCCGGGCAACACTACGCGTTCGGAAGTGAATCTGGTTCTTGGTGTGCTGCTTATGCTCTAGTTGAGCCGGAACTGATGTGGTATCAGGCAGCGTTGAGTTGGCTGCAAAATGTGCAGTAAGTAGTTTCGCTTTCTCTATTGCACTGGTGACTGGTCTGTCATCGACTATTAGCAAAGGAATGGATGAGGAGACCAAATTTTTGAGTCTTCACAAATGCCCAGAAGTTTCTATTACCTGTGGGAGAGTGTAGTATTTTTTGTCTCACTGTCTGGTCATACAAGAGCTTGGCGCGTTGAATATGCGCATTGCAGTCATTTCTACCTTTCTTAAATCTTTTCCGGTTTTCCTCAGTATTGTTTGATTTATACAACCGGAAGCTCAACTCTTTAGCCTTCATGTCTTCTCTGCATCCGGAATCGAATATTTTTCTTGGGTTTGACACTCTTTACTCTGTGTGGAATAAAGGTTCGCACGCCAAGCAGAATCGTGTCCGTCAATGTATCCGCTATAGACTCAACATCGTTATTAAGGAAAAATAGTGACCAAGTTAACCTCCCACAAATCGTTCAGACCCTCCCAGTTGGCTTTCTCGTAGAACCATACTATTCTTTTGGGAGTTTTCTTCTAAGCGTTGCTGTTGGTTAGAGGACATTTAGCTGACATGACACAGTGGTCTGAAGTGCCCAAGGGCAAAGAAACTTAAATTGTGTATTTTGTTCGCGTGGGAGGTGAGAAACAGGTCTAGTGTGTTGGCGGAATGATGATCTATATCTGGTACCCGTGTTGGCTCACTGACGAGTTGAGTTAAATTGTTTGACTCAGCAAAGAGCTGAACATTCTGACCCTAAGTGTTTGTTTTTCCGGGCAAGGTTATTAGACTTGCGCCAAGAACACCTCTTACGATCTGATAATAGAGGGTAAAAAAGGTTATACTGTCGGTTTTGGGAGAAGGTAGGAAGGTGGGATCTAAGGAACGAAAAAACTAGTTGAGGTCGGCCTTACTACTTTGAAGATGTGATAAAGTTCTGGAGTGAACGAATTTATGAAGGGATAAATTGAAAAATCCGTGGAATTTTACGAATAGTTTGTGGAGACTGGGAATGCCAATGGGTAAACCTTCCTATTGAATAGAGAGTTTGACACTGGTTTTGGGTTTGCCTTTGTAGCAGACAGAATCAGATTTGTCGTGGAGATACGTTTTTTTTTTACCCAAACGCACGCACGAAAGGGGGTTTTGGAGTACCTTCAAATGTCAGAGCACAGTGCGACCGGAAGGAGAGGGGGGGGATAAGGAAAGGAGGTATCGCTGTGCATTGGTCTTAAATACCTGGACATTACAGCGACGAGGAAACACATGATCAGGTAGAGCATTCCAGATTCGTTTATTTGTGCGCCTGAAGTTGAATTTCAACGTGCATTGATGCGCATTCTCAGATTGACGGGTATCGCGGGAAATGTCTGTAGAGGCGGAACATATTGAGCGAGTTCAGTAGAGCAAGTAGCGTGAAACTAGTGAAAGACAGCTTGAAATCCTTCTGCACCCGCCGTACTGCACAGACTTGGCGCTATCTGACTATCATCTTATCGCATCAATTGGACACGCGTCCGCAGAGCAGCATTTCAGCGATTTCGAGGAAATTGGAAAATGGCTCGACGAATGGTTTGCCGCAAAAGACAACCAGTTTTTCTGGCATGCTATTCATACATTGGGCTCCTCGATAGTATAGTGGTTAGTATACCCGCCTGTCACAGGAGAGACCGGGGTTCGATTCCCCGCCGGGGAGCGTCTGGCGCAGAAAAAAAAAACAAATCATTATGGAAAGTTTAACAAGCCTCAGGACTTGTTAAATAAGGCCAAGACCCGATCCCGGTTGTAGTGCCAATGATGATGATGATAATGATTCATACATTATCTGAAAGATGGGCGAAATGTGTAGAATTCGACTGGGAAGGTGATGGCGACTGTTTTTTGGGATGGTCGCGGAGTTATCTTAATCGATTATTTTCAAAAAGGAAAAACCATTACAGGAGCATACTACGCATAATTACTTGACCAACTGAAGGCAGTAATTGCCAAAAACGGCCACATTAGCAGAAAAAGAAAATCTTGTTTCGCCAAGACAACGCGCTGTCTCACACCCCAGCGGTTGGCATGGCGAAAAGCAACGAATTATGCTTTGAACTGCTTGACCATCCCCATCCGCCTTACTTACCAGATCTAGCCCCATGCGACTTCTTTTTGTTCCCCAATCTAAAAATTGCGCTCGGAGGACAGAGATTGTCGTCAAATGAGGAGGCAATCACGTTCATGAATAGTTATTTTGCAGAGAAAAACGCCCAATAACTGTTTGGATGGGTTAGAGAGATGGGAGCATGGCTGGGAGACGTGTGTAGGGTTACAAGGAGACTATATAGAAAAATAAAAATAAATTTTAAGAAAAAATGGCTTGTATCTTTGTTAGGTCGGAAACTTTTCAGCCACCCATGTATATTATATACATAATTGTGTTTAATTTAATGTTTAATATTTTTGTGTGTATGAAAATGTGAAAATTAATGGTTTGTGTATTATGTGTTTTTATTGTGTGTAAAATGAAAAAATGTATTACTGTTTTATATGTTATATGTTTAAATTCAATATTTTACTATGTAATAGGAGGTAAGCTATGTGAATCAATTAAAAGCCGTGACTCATCAATTTATTAAAAATGCATGCAATTTTGAAAGATCAATCTAATGGGAATGGATAATTAATCTTTGCAATTCTAAAAACTACTTAAACTTTTCCGTATTTGTTGAAATTTTATGCTGGTAGCCCTTGTAGCTTGTGCTTCAAATTGTTATTACTTTTGTAGTTTATTAGGAAGTAATAATAAAGAATGAATAATATAAACCCAAATTCCAGAGGCACAGAATGTATTTATCTTTTTGGTTAAATTACTAATAATTACATTATAACATTTTGTAAGACTACAATTAACACTAAGGCCGTACATTTCGCTTACAAATTAATAACTTATTATGTTGCATAACTTCCTTTTCTACTCATTCATATAAGGACCTTTTTCCATATCACTACATCCTTTTTAAGTGTTTCTATGATAATTTGCCTCTTTTGTCAAGTGTGGTTTTTTCTTATCCATCTTCATTTTTGTCCCAAAGCCATTTTGGCATAAAAAGAGCAGAATATTAGTGCGAAATGTATTGAATTAACTTTATTATACCACAAGAGCGTTTTTAAAACATTCTGCAATAGAGGTATATGACTATTTAAACGTTGAAGTAACCACCTGACCATTGTCAAAATTGCGGTGTAGCCGAACCTTAACTTCTTTATGCAGCTAACTAATAGATGGCATTTAGACAAAAACTCACGTGTTGTTTAGTAATAACGCATGGCGGCTTTCCTGGATCGTAACCTCATTCTTTCCACGTCCACGCGCTTGTTGAGTTACTCGTACATATCATAAAGTACGTAATACATACTCGAACATAACATAAAAAAAGATGGAAAATAATGGTTCGTATTTATTTAAATAATAATCCTAAGTGTTTTTAATTATAATACAATTGCTTGATATTCTAGAAGTATGTAGAGAAAAGAAAAAGAAGAAGATTAAGACAGAACCCGTGGACGAAGATGATTTAGGAAGTATCCAAAAAGCTGGAGATTTTCAATTGAAAGCAACGGAGAAAGCAGCTAAATTAGATGCGTCTGAATGGCCACTCTTGTTAAAAAATTTCGATCGTCTAAATGTACGGACTAACCATTATACACCACTTCCTTATGGTTCAAGTCCTTTAAATCGAGACATTAAAGAGTACATTAAATCAGGCTACATCAACCTAGACAAGCCTTCAAATCCAAGTTCCCACGAGGTAGTAGCATGGATAAAGAGAATACTGAAAGTTGATAAGACTGGCCATTCGGGAACACTCGATCCAAAAGTCACAGGTAAGATGATCATTTGGTAAATTACTTTCCTTTCCCTACCCCATGAATTAAGCCGGCAATCTTGGGAAACCTACCTAAAAGTTTGTGTGCTAGGATTGGGTACATTATCTTCTATAGTGTGTATGTTGAACGGAAACACCTTTCGTTTAGCAAAGAAAAATCTTAGAAACATTTCCGTATTATAATGATGATCATCATCATCATCGGCACTACAACATCATTGGCCTTATTTAGCAAGTCCTAAGGCTTGTTAAATTTTCCATGATAATTGTTTTTCCGGGCAAGGTCATTAGTCTTGCGCCAGATTATAATGATGATATCTTTATGGAAATTGAAGAAAAATTAATTGTAATCTTCCTTTTAGGTTGTTTAATTGTATGCATCGATAGAGCAACACGTTTGGTAAAATCTCAACAAAGTGCTGGCAAAGAGTATGTTGCCGTTTTTAAGTTGCATTCCCGTGTGGAATCAGTGGCAAAGGTGAGGCAAGGATTAGAGAAACTACGTGGAGCTCTGTTTCAAAGACCACCACTTATTTCGGCAGTAAAACGTCAATTGCGGGTGCGCACTGTGTACGATAGTAGACTTTTGGACTATGACGAGACTCGTAATATGGGTAAGTTTTGTTCATTTAGTTTTTGTATGCCACAATTATGTTGCATGCATTGTTTTGCTGAGGCAGCAGTGATCTACAAACACTGTCTGCTTCGGACATAATTAAGATGCTATAGCAATCAGAACCTATTCCTGGTTTTTCAAATTACGTTTTTCTTGTTCATTCTCTTTTTCCGTTTACACCTGTTGGCTTTTTTCGAATAAAAAGGTGTTTTTTGGGTTAGTTGTGAAGCTGGATCGTACATTCGTACCTTGTGCGTCCACTTGGGTCTAGTACTCGGTGTAGGTGCTCAAATGGTTGAATTGCGACGTGTGCGATCGGGTATTGAGTCTGAGAAAGCTGGAATGGTCACAATGCACGATGTTCTTGACGCTCAATACCTGTATGAAAATCATAAGGATGAGTCTATGTTAAGAAGAGTCATTAAGCCACTGGAAGGTTTACTGATCAAACATAAGAGAATCATCATGAAGGACAGTTCTGTAAGACAATCACACAGCTTCCATTAGGAATACATATGAATAACGGTGATTGAATTCACAGGTGAATGCTGTCTGTTATGGTGCGAAAATCATGTTACCTGGAGTTCTGCGCTATGAAGACGGTATAGAAATTGACCAAGAAATTGTGATCATAACGACGAAAGGTGAAGCTATTTGCTTGGCCACAGCGTTAATGACCACTGCCACAATGGCTTCGTGCGATCACGGTGTTGTTGCTAAAATTAAACGTGTAATCATGGAACGTGATACCTATCCCAAGAAATGGGGATTGGGTCCAAAAGCATCTGCCAAAAAGGCCCTTATTTCCTCAGGCAAGCTGGATAAATACGGTCGGCCAAATGAAAACACTCCCAGCGAGTGGTTAACTGGTTTTGTAGATTACAATGCAAAAAAATCAAATGAAGATGTAGAAAACAACAAGGATGACAACATGAAGAAGGTAAATATTCAATATTTTTAAATATGTTGTATTACTTAATTAATGAAATCATTTATTAGCGTAAGTTGAGTGGTACAAGTCGCGAAGGCTCCCCAACAGCAGGGCAAGATGTAAGCCCTAAAGGTAAATTAGAAAAGAAAAAACATAAACCAAACCCTGAATCAACCGAAGACCATGAAGTACAAATAGTTCAAGAAACACCCACAACAGAAAAGAAGAAGAAGAAAAAGAAGAACAAAGACAAGGACAGGGAGAGGGAGAGGGAACCACAAGAATAGGGGAACAAGTTCCACGTAAATTTTACAATGCAAAAATAATTTATAGCTTTAGTATAGTTTTTAAAAAACCAAGCATTTATTTTGCTTCTGAATTTTTTCTTTCATAAATGTGAGGTAACTTTAAGGACTCATAGTTAAGATCCCTATTTAAGGTAGATGTAAGCTTTATTTGTAATTAAACGTGAAAGTGAATCCTTAATACCTTTTTGTTTTTATATAAATACAAGTTGCTTCCGTTTAACTCTTCAACAAAAAAAAAAATGTTTGTTACTTGGAGCTATTTCTGGTATATAAGGTAAATAATGATTTGAAATGGAAATCAATTCTTGAACTAATCTATTTTTCTTTAACAGCTCGAATTTATTTCGCTCAATTTTCATCGGGCAACCGATTTTATCAATAACGATTAAAACAAGTTCGTTGTGCCTGCCATTAAACTGAAATTACATTTCACCCCACCAAGCGCTGTAAAAGTGAGTAATTACTTGATATTATTTATGCATAATTTGTTAGAGATAGATTTTAAGCTCCACTGAAAAAGCAAATAGCATTGGATCCGCAATAGTTTTTTTTTTTTTTAAAGTTCGAATAAAATGTACCAAATCGGAATAATTTGCTTTTATAGACAATATAAATGAGAACTCGATAAAACTGGGGAGAAACCGAAGTTAACTTTTTTAGCTTACTTTTATAAAATAAAAAACAAAGTCTATACATTGAACCACACAATATTTTTCCCATGCCGTTTGGCACGCTAAATTCGAAGCTCGCATTAAAAAGAGATTTTTTTGTTTCCATCGAAAGGTGGAAATCTTTAAATTTAAAAGATACCTGTGGACCGATCTAGAGCAATTTCGAGATGTGAATTTATGCATTTGGATTTTTTTTTAAATCTATTTATTTCTTCATTATTGAGCAATATATTTCATCATTATCATCATCGGCACTACAACCGGGATCCAGTCTTGGCCTTATTTAGCAAGTAAAATTTGTTAAATTTCCCATAATAATTTGTTTTTCCGGGCAAGGTTATTAGCCTTGCGCCAAGAGCGATATATTTACTCCTGTGAAATTAAATGTGCAGATTATTTCGTTTTGTAAAGCAATGTAATGAAAAAATATGTGCAGAAATTGGAGGGAAAATGAGAGAAAAACAATACGAGTGGTGTTCAAGAAACACTGACACTTCTACCGTTCTAGGCGGACATATACCATTAGCGCCACCTTGTGAAAGGACGAAACTCTACATGGATGGTCTCCGTGCTATATTCTTCAGAAAAACTTCCTCCATTCTTTCCTCTTGATGATTTTTAATCTATCCCTTCGTTAAAAGTTGTACTCGCTAACACTTGGAAAATCCCTTATTACCACTATACATAAAAAGGACTCAAATGAGATCTCACATTCTAAAACTGTTCGAGAGCTTTCCATATAAAGTATTGTTTCAAATCCCTACAAATCCCTCATTTCATCCAATCAACGGGGCTTCACTAGTAAATCTACCATCACGACCTTACCAGATGTCTATCTCATACTCTACATAGATGACGGTGTTGCGGCCACAACCACCCAGCCCATAAAACTTACCTATCTGGAACCAGTCTCCACCGCTAGCGGCGATACACGCCAAAAAACATCCCCATAAAGGATAAAGAAACAACCTAAAACAAAGCATTACCCCATACACCCACTGGTCCCGCATAAATTGATAGCAAGCTAAAACGTGCAATTTGCGCTAATCAATTAAATGTTAAGTAAATTGAGCTGAACGCTTAATTTACTCACATAAAAGTCGAAAGATAATCATTGAACCAAGGGTTCACCGAAAAAGACCCCTAAAAGGCAAAGGTGCGGACCAGATGCCGTCGTCCGAACCAAAATCGATGGGAATCATGAAAATGCGCGCCAGCAATTTTATGATCCCTTCAGAAAAATGTTTATCTAAAACCATTAGAACAATCAGCGCCAGTTTTCGTTCTAACCAAATTAAGTTAGAACAAACGAAAAGGCAATAAAACAAAATAAACATTCGCCTCGGCACGATTGATCCTCCTTCATGAGTTTCCCACGGAAAAATCCATTAGACTAAAGAAAAACAATAGGCGAAATAAACGCGCTATTGATTTTTCTGAGTTTAACACCAAAACAAAAAACAAGGATCAGGCAAAAAAGGACAGATCCTTTGATCTGGTGAAAGAAACCAGGTTTCACACCTACAAAAAAGTACAATGGAAAACGAACAACATTGTTGAGGACAAGGTTGGTTGTGGGATAGAATCCAGAAAGGACATTGAGTTGTGTTTTGTGTCAAGTCCCCGAACGGACGTAAGTTTGGTTTTTTGAATTGGTTTTTGGTAAATTAAAGAAGTTGTTGGAGTTTGAAAAGGAATGACTTAACTGCGGTAGATGCTTACGTTACTTTTTGAAAGGGTGATTTAAAATATATTTAAAAGGAAACATTATTAAACGTTGGTGCCTGAACTATAAAGCTATATAAATAGCGAAAATAAAGTTTATATAAACAATCATCATCATCATCGGCACTAGAACCGGGAACCGGTCTTGGCCTTATTTAGCAATTTTAAATTTTCCATAATTTGTTTTTTCCGGGCATTATATAAACAATGATTACATAAATATCTAAATTGTAAGACAGGACCTGTTTGATTATCTATTGACCAATAAATGTAAAGTGCATGGTGAACAGAAAGACTTGTGTGTGTCAAACAAAACATAAAATTAAATGATTAAAATTCAGTTAAAGAAAATAAAAGGCGTGTTTGATTTAAAGGTGGGTCATATGTGTGTTGTGTCGAAAAATATTAACATTTCCGTGGTGAAACAGAAAACCATTACAACGGCAAAGCGGTCTATTTTATAACAATCGATTACAGTAAGTCCTTCGATAAAATTTCCCACAAACTCATACCTTTTAAATTATTTTCTCTTGGCATCGAAACCTCTACTAATTAAGTGGATTTCTTCCTACTCATCATCGGCACTACAGCCGGGATCCGATCTAGGCCTTATTTAGCAAGTCTCCCCACCGGTGTCCGGTCTTTATCCGAGACTTGTTAAATTGTCCATAATAATTTGTTTTTCCGGGTAAGGTTATTAGCCTTGCGTCAATTCTTTGTCATACTAACTATAATATATATAGATAGTATTGTCGGGCACTCTTCTATGTCTCTAAGCGATACTAAGCTTTTCAAAACTATCAGTTGTCCACTTGATTCTCCCTTCTTCAAATAGATCCCGACAGTTTTTCGGCTTGGTGTCAAAAGAAGTGCCAATAATTTAACATCGGCAAATGCCAATCAATCACCTGCACACGGAAGCGTATCCTTTCTCTATTCATTACTTAATCTACCGATAATATCTGTTCAATTGATTCGCGATATCTTATGTGACAAGGAGCTACATTTTATCTACATATTGATGATGTGTATGTTCTTACTGGGCTGCCGGCATGGGCGCGGGTTCTGTAAGAACAGCACGGATTGTTCACTGGAAATTGTTCCGCCGAACACTGCTCTCCACACGAAGAAAAATGAAACGAACTGTTTTTGTTCGTAATTGATTTCTTTATTGATCGCATTCGCTGGTTACACCACTGTATTTGAAATTATCTCTTGGTTCAATGACCGGCAGATCTTAATTGTTCTCCGCTTGGGGTTATTGTCTTGATGTCCTATTTTATGCAAAAACTCTCGCATCTAATTCGAAACACTGGAGTCGTTCAAAAGTTAATTAATTCGAAACTCATGGTTGTCTAACAGTTAATTAAATGTTCGTCTAATTAATTCAAAACTCGTTACAAGCTTTCATCCACTATTGATCGCACTCCGTTACTGTTAGGATAAGATATGTCGCTCATACGCACACTCTGGGAGTTAAAAATTCGACTCTACCAACAATCTCAAAACCGTGTGTGTCTGTACCCGACGGGGGATGAATCTTGACTATCGACTACTCCCAGATGCACACTGGAGGGTAGTAAGGAACGTTTGTCCTCTGGGATGGTTATTACTCGACTGACTGAACGAAGGCAAGAATCCATTAATGTTGTCGTAGCAGTGGAGTGATAGCTAAGTAAACTCACTGCCACTTACTAGGAACATGAAGAA
This sequence comes from Microdon myrmicae, assembly GCA_963931805.1. Lineage (NCBI taxonomy): Eukaryota > Metazoa > Arthropoda > Insecta > Diptera > Syrphidae > Microdon > Microdon myrmicae. The sequence continues at coordinate 237,353,086 of OZ007497.1, read as the reverse complement.
GGGTTACTATGCCTACATAGAAAATTTTGTTTCAGAGAATTTCTGCCGTACGGGCTGAGAATTAGATTCTTCTGTTTGCTGTGTATACGTAGAAATCGGTAAGCGTAAGTATGGTCATGGGTTGTCGGTTAGACAAAGGAACATGGGCCTTGACCGTTGCGATGGTTGTTCCGTGGAAAGGCAGCGCATCATGCTGGTGACTTGCCGTAAGGAGAATTGGTATTATTTCAAATGGTTTAGGTGGGATGGGAACCGAAATGGCTTCCGGGGAAACTAAATGCTGCTCCCGTCGGGAGTAGTGACGCGCTGGTAGCGGTCAAAATTAGGTGGGAGTTGTGGGTTGGTTCACCATGTAATATAGAGAACCCCCCCAATGACACAATCCTTAAAGCCGATTCTGCTCACGGTTTTGTGAAATGCTACTTTGAGGAATTTTATAATATTTCGATCGCTGTACGTTACCTTTGTCCGCCCTCTGCTAGAATATGCTACCCAGGTCTGGTCCTCTCATCAAGTGATCCAGATTCTCAGAATCGAAAACTTTCAATGTTGCTTCTTACATTTTGCTCTTCGGGGACTAAGTTGGGAAGACTCTGTTTTTCTCCCCTTATACAAACTGTCCCAAAATAATTAACCTAAAAATACTTGGTGAGACCGTAGAACTCATGTTGACATTGTCTTCTCTCAGGCTTGGTCGACAACGCAAGTCTTCTCTCTTCCTTTCCGTTCAATACCGTAACGAAGTCGATTTAAAACCGCTAACGAGACAGCACGCGCGCTTCTGCCTCGTGGTCCGTACCACCGGAGCAATTGTGCAATCCGTTTCGGGAATCTTAAATACACATAAGATACCCAACGGTTCGCGCGAGAAGTCTTACTGTGGGATCCTAAACAAACAAACGGATCTTCACACACCCGTCCGAGTGCAGTGCAAAGTTTTCTGTGCGATTCTATGCAAATAAACGGATCTCCACACACGCGTCTTAGTGCTGTGAAAAGTGCGAGAATATACACACGAGTGGTGTGCAGTGCGGGAAAACCCTCTACCCATTCCATCCCTTGTGTCTGTTTTCCTTTTTTTCGTGCTTCTGTTTGCGTCCCTCAGGCGTCGATACTCGGGTGATTTCAATGTGCATAACTCTCACTGGCTTTGCCACTCCGGACACCCAGCACCTAAGGTCAGTCTATTCAGCTCTTTGCTGAGTCAAATAATTTAACTCAACTCGTCAATGCGCCAACACGGGTACCAGACATAAATGATAATATATACTTCTCTCAGGAGAGGCGGACATATAGCGCCGACTCGCCACCCCGAGATGTCACTAAATAACTGTTGCAGTACTTCTTGAACCAAGTCAACAGAGTTCTATATTTTAAGTGTATAAAATGTTCTAAGTATAAATTTACTAATTTAATTGTATAAATCAATTTTATTTTATCACATTTATATATCATCATGTTCTAGTTTCTCTCACATTTACACTCTCAAGCTTTAAAAAAGTTCACCCCCAATATGATTAGACGATGGCGGGAGAAAACACTCTGTTACTTTCACTTTAGCAATAAACTTCCTATTTATTGAAGGAGTTTGAGAAATCTGGAATTTAATTTTAATAGCTTGTAGTATTATATGGGTTGTACCTTATAATTCTTTTCTATCATATTTGTTTACATTGGGCTTTTATTAGCTTTAGCTAATTATGTAGCAATGGCAGCTTCATTTGAGCAAATTGAAATTAAAGGTAAGAAAAACAAATTAATTTACTTCAAATAAGTATATGATGACATTGCATTTTTAGCCCTATTTGATAAAGAATGATAGGACGGGAGATTAGTCTTACTGATAGTAGGGAAATTGAGTTAAGAATTTAAAACACTGTTCGAACAAGATATAAAATTCATCATATTTGTTAATAGATTGGATTTTTCTATTGAGTTTTCAACAAAAATTATTTACGTTTCTAATAATGAATCTAAGGATATTCATAATACACAATGATGCATAAATCACAACTATCTAATAGCTCCTACTGAATATTACAACATATTTTAATAACGTTTTTGTTATTGTGCAATAAATGTTGATACCAAAATTTCTTTTAAATTACAGAATGCATCTACAACCTGATCTGAGTCATAATTACCTTGTGGTTGAACAAACAATTGGACCTTTCCTTGTTTATAAGATACTTGGAATTATACTCAATTTGAGCAAATTGAAATTAAAGGTAAGAATAAATAGCCAGTAGTTAGCGTTTTTATTAGCTTTAGCACTGCCAATTTTGTTGATAGATTGGATTTAAAGGCATTTTTCTATTATGAGTTTTTAACAAAAATTATTTACTTTTCTAATGATGAATCTAAGGATAATGATAATGCACAATGATGCATAAACCGCAACAACGACCCAATAGGTCCTACTGAATATTACAACTTAATTCATTAACATTGTTGTAAGTGAATCATAAATTCTGATTCGAAAATTTCTTTCAAGTTCCAGAACGCATTCGATCTGGACTCCTGCATCGCAAATGGGCACGGACCCATTGGGCACTTTGCTGTTGATAAGATCTTTGGAATAATCTGAAGAACGAAGTAGTAATCGCAGTTTCATTCGCTTTATGCAAGAGGGCAAATTAAAATTAAAGGTAAGAATAAATTTAAGTAATTTACTTAAGTTTCTTAAAACACTAATTTAAAACTTAAAACAGTAATGCACTTAAACTTCTTAAAACATGATGACTTATTATTTTCGCCCCTATTTGATTACGAATGATAGGATGGGAGATTGGTCTTACTGATAGTAGAGAAATTAAGTTAAGAATTTAAAACACTCTTCGAACAATATATAAAATTGATCATATATGTTTATATACAGGTTAGCGGAACCAGTGGTTGCGATCAGATATTTTTTGGTTTAGAAGGATTAATAGGAGTTCCATTTGGGCAAATTGAACTTAAAGGTAAGAATAAATAGCCCGTTGTTTGGGTTTTTTTATTAGCTTTAGCAATGCAAATTTTGTTGATAGATTTAAAAGCATTTTTCTATTATGTATTTTTAACGAAAATTATTTACTTTTCTAATGATGAATCTAAGGATATTGATAATGCACAATGATGCATAAACCGCAACAACGACCCAATAGGTCCTACTGAATATTACAACTTAATTCATTAGCATTGATATAAGTGAATCATAAATTCTGATTCGAAAATTTCTTTCAAGTTCCAGAACGCAATCGATCTGGACTCCTGCATCGCATCGTAAGTGGACACGGACCCATTGGGTATTTTGCTGTTGATAAGATCTTTGGAACTATCTGAAGAACGTAGTAATCGCAGTTTCATTCGTTTTATGCAAGAGGGCAATTTAAAATTAAAGGTAAGAATAAATTTAAGTAATTTACTTAAATTTCTTAAAACATGATGACTTATTATTTTCGCCCCTATTTGATTACGAATGATAGGATGGGAGATTGGTCTTACTGATAGTAGAGAAATTAAGTTAAGAATTTAAAACACTGTTCGAACAATATATAAAATTGATCATATATGTTTATATACAGGTTAGCGGAACCAGTGGTTGCGATCAGATATTTTTTGGTTTAGAAGGATTAATGGGAGTTCCATTTGGGCAAATTGAACTTAAAGGTGAGAATAAATAGCCCGTTGTTTGGGTTTTTTTTATTAGCTTTAGCAATGCAAATTTTGTTGATAGATTTAAAAGCATTTTTCTATTATGTGTTTTTAACGAACATTATTTACTTTTCTAATGATGAATCTAAGGATATTGATAATGCACAATGATGCATAAACCGCAACAACGACCCAATAGGTCCTACTGAATATAACAACTTAATTCATTAACATTGATATAAGTGAATCATAAATTCTGATTCGAAAATTTCTTTCAAGTTCCAGAACGCAATCGATCTGGACTCCTGCATCGCATCGTAAGTGGACACGGACCCATTGGGTATTTTGCTGTTATAAGATCTTTGGAACTATCTGAAGAACGAAGTAATCGCAGTTTCATTCGTTTTATGCAAGAGGGCAAATTAAAATTAAAGGTAAGAATAAATTTAAGTAATTTACTTAAGTTTCTTAAAACACTAATTTAAAACTTAAAACAGTAATGCACTTAAATTTCTTAAAACATGATGACTTATTATTTTCGCCCCTATTTGATAACGAATGATAGGATGGGAGATTGGTCTTACTGATAGTAGAGAAATTAAGTTAAGAATTTAAAACACTGTTCGAACAATATATAAAATTGATCATATATGTTTGTTTACAGGTTGGCGAAGCTGTAGGTGGGATCAGATATTTTTCCGTTTATAAGAACTGAAGGATTAATGGGCGTTCCATTTTGGGCAAATTGAAATTAAAGGTAAGAATAAATCGCCAGTAATTTACTACACATTTCGTAAAACATGATGACTCATTATTTTCGCCCCTATTTGATAACTAATGATAGGATGGGAATTGGTCTTACTGAATTCAAATTCTTGATAATTTATACATTATAATCCTAAAATAGGTGGGACAATGTATAACGTTTATTATTTTTGTTTTCTCATAGGTGTGGAAGATGTGATGCGACGAATTGTCTACTGAATAATACAACAGTGTCAATAATTTAGAGGTGCAAAGTGAAATAAATTTCGCAAAGGTGAGCAAAATTATTAATTATTAAACTAAGCAAATGTCATTATCCATGTAGTGCCAACATTTTCTAAAGTTTCAGTTTTCAGGTAATGTTTCTTATGTGCCTTAATTCTTGCATGGCGTTCTGTTTTTGTTATGCTATCAGTAGGTGTTGATCTTGATCGCTTTATCCATCATCGTTCGTTTTATCCACCTGTACATATTTGTCCATCTCATCGTCCTATCTGTTAACGGGTTAAGTGTGTCCGACTGCAGTTCTTTTTTTTTAAATTCTACTGAAGCATAGCAGTAGTATTCCCCTTTAATTAAAGGACTCCGCAAGTTCGTCCACATTCTGTATAACGTTGGCGATTACTGCTCTTCTCAATTGTTAGTAAACAGTTTCTGATTCGTTTACTAATATAGGTAGTCTTCCTACAACACGAGATGAACTGCAAAGTGGTGCGATCGGTCGGGTTGTCTCCTGGAGCCCATACAAACAGAATTACTCGGAACAGTGCCACGAATCTCCGAAGAACAGTACCCGTGACAATATCTGTAAAACAAACAGAGATCAGCTACGCGTTTTCGATTTGATAGCGACTGTAGTTCCGACATCGGGACCATGTCCCTGAAGAAAAACTTTGGCCATAGTAAAATATTTTTTCGCTCTAAAAAGATAACTGCGTTTTTCAGAGGACGGCCTGACGATTAACACGTGTTTATGTCACGATACATTCCCGCAAACTGTGACGTCGAGCAATTTCATGCTTTCCCTAGATTAGAGTGCCTGGCCATTCATCATCAGCTTTGGAACCGATGATCCACTTATCTTTGTGAATATTATATATTGTCGAATCTTCGTTGCATTGAAGTCGACGAGATTGGCCTTTCCCCACTGCAGGACCTTATCCAGAACTCAAGCAAGTGGTACAAGATTAGCGTAGTAAGCAAATTATATTTATGAATGAATGAGTAATCATTTGTAAACATTTGAAGTGGACGACCGATAGTGTAAACACTCCAATAGTTTGAAAATAAAATCAATGGGGTACTTTCCCCAAAAATGGAAGCATGCTATTGTTTGTCCAATAGCAAAAGTTGGGAAACCAACGTATCACCCCTCAAGCTTTCGTCCTATTTCGCTCCTCACTTGCATCAGCAAAATATATGAAAAATTCATATACGAGAAGCTAAATAACTTTATCAGTGCCAGGAATCTAATACCTGATTTCCAATATGGATTCAGAAGAGCACACAGCACCACTATGGCTCGCAACATATTTCAAAACCACGTCTGCCTGCGCCCCTTTAGTAAGGAACCCACCATTACGGTGAGCTTGGACATTGAAAAGGCTTTTGACACGACGTGGATCGAAGGTCTCATTTTTAAATTACTGAATACTGGCCTCAGTAGAACGCTGTGTAGTATCATCTACCACTTCATTCTAAATAGAACTGTGGGGGGGCGAAGTCGTGATGCCGGCGTACGACACGGGGTTCTACCTCGTTCCCACAAGTTCCAAGATACCGTAGCACAGAAAATGAAACGCGCTGACTGTCGTTCATGAATAGGTCTTTTATTGGTTAACGAGTTAGCAGAGTTTTTCACATTATTTTCGATTACTGATCTCAGATTTAATATAAGGTCTATTGGGTGCATATAACTTTTTTATTTCTGTTGTTAATTAATATAAAATACTCTATCTACACGAAACTCGACAGCGAAGGAAAAGTAACACACGGCCCCGGGATGTGTGCACTCTCGTGCACACACTATAGGGGATGTAAAACGACCCGCTCTGGTTCGTGGTTGGACAACGACTCTCCGAGGATTGAATTTTAACTTGTCCTCAATCCTCAGTTAAGGGTGAGATATGGAGGAGAAAGAGAAAATTTTCTCTTTGGGGTGTGGCCACCAAAGGAGATGCCATCTTTCCTTACTGTCGGTGACCAATTGAAAGGCGATCTCTGGCATGCAGTGGTGTGCGTGTGTGATCGTACACATCGCCGTGTTTATCAATGCATTTCAACCAATAAACGAAACCTGCACCGAGGGAAAAAGAACAAAGGGATCGTATCTTTGTTTATGACGTGCATTGCGGCTAAATAAATAGACGGCAAAGCATCGAGGAAATGGTGCTAAAAGGAAAGATGGGACGAGGGCATCATAAAAGTCTTGGATGAGTGATGCCCTTGCGTAAATAGACGCATAGCCATTAGAAAAAGGTGCTATTGGATTGGGATACTTTATACAATGAAAATTGTATATCGTATCTTGGGTCGGTGGACGAAACGAATCCCTTGCCTGCATTTGTAAATGCAGGGTAATTCGTTTGTTGGCAAAACACGAAATTAGTGATTGTTTATTACTAGGAAAATAAATCCTGGGTTGGATTTTATGCATGTTTACATGCGAGGGACTCGGTTTATGGCACTAGACGCTAGATGCGTGTATTTGCTTTTGTCGCTTGGACAAATGGTCTGCTAGATATGTGCGTGCGGGAAGATTAGGGTGCGCATGAGGGACAAAATTGCTTGGCAAACAATGGTGCTGGAATAGTTTTCCTACGAATTCTAGTGATGCATTGGATTATGAATGCTAAGAATTCTTTGTTGGGAAAATGTTTGCCGATGCGTTGATGCATGGAAAAATGCCCTTGTAGGTGAAATTCTTTTTACAGGTGTTAATGCAATTGGCAGCAATTAGCAATTAGGAAACAATGGAATTTGAGGGGCTTTAGCACAGGAAGCTTGGGCAAGTAGGCAGTGGCGTTTTCGGAACCGCCACAGAACCTTCCAAGTTCGAGTGAATGGAAAGTTTTCCCGGACTTTCAACGCCGCTGCAGGCGTACCACAGGGCTCCACTCTAGGCCCAATCTTATTTAATATCTACACCTCAGTAATTCCTCGCCCTGTGGACGGGAAAGTAAACCAGATATGCTATGCGGATGACGTCTCTAGTATACACGTCATCCAAAAGCCCTAAACTCACAACAAATCGACGCAACCGCAACCTAGACGAACTGTATCAGTATTACACCATCATTATCATCATCGGCACTACAACCGGGAACCGATCTTGGCCTTATTTAGCAAGTCCTGAGGCGTGTTAAATTTTCCATAATGATTTGTTTTTTCCGGGCAAGGTGATTAGTCTTGCGCCAGTATCAGTATTACAGTCTATGGAAAATTCGACTTAACCAATCCATAGCAGTAGCTATCATTCTGAGTAGTAAACACTCAAATAAGAGGGAATACTATTAGACCACAGGACAGGATGAAATATCTTGGGATCATCTATACCCCAAAAATGAATTTCACCAAACATGTGACCCACATGCTTCAAAGGGGCCTCGGTCGATCTAAGCAACAGAACAACATCTGCAACTGAGCAACAAAGTTGACACCAAAGTTAAGTTTCTCTGCTATAAGCAGTTAATCCAATCTGGAATATCGTACGCCTTTCCCATATCGTCCTGCATATCTTCGGCTCAAATGGAAAGACTGAGTTTTCGAAAGAAACCTCCCCAGAAGATGTATCAATCACTCTCGAATGTCTGACGGTCGCCATTACCTGAACTCGCACCTATACGAAGGTACCCCCATTACTCCTATAGACGAGTACTTGCTACAATTAGCATACAAGTACCTCGAAAGCATTCAGAACAGCGAGAACCCAGTTGTACGGGAGTCTTCCGTTCTTGACCCTTCTCTCTCTCTCGATCGCTTCCCAACAACATTCCCCTCTATAATAGAGGATTCCTGGACCCATCGCATACGGTATACTGCTAACACACACACACGCACGCACAGTACAAGACACCCCAAATATACACACACACACCGACCAAAGCGCGTGATCTGCGTTTACTAACGCACTCAAGACCTACCGGTCTTGTACGATTTCTTTCGCACCATCCCTCCATCCAAATAGTTAGAGAACACCTGAACTAACCCTGCCCACACTATCCTAACTTAACCTTTTTTTTATAAATAAAATCAATCTTAGTCAAACCTTGGTCTTTGATTCATTCATTGTGGTATTCCTGCCACCCTCTTTTAGCGTGCTGCGCTTTGTACAGTAACAAAAGGGGCGTCTGGTTTTCGACATAGGACGATCCCTTCTACATCCCGTACATTTTTCTTCGCACTTGAATACATCATTGTTAAAGGGATTTTTCTAATACTGATTTGTAGATATGTTATTAGTAAAAATGATATGTATTTTTAATGATGAATCTAAAGGATATTGACAATGCACAATGATGCATAAACCGCAACAACTATCCAATAGGTCCTACTGAATATCACAGCATAATTCAATAACGTTTTTATGATTGTGTGATAAATTCTGAATCCAAAATTTCTTTTAAGTTCCAGAACGCATTTACAATTGACCTGAATGATAATTACTTCGTAGTTGAACTCACACCTATTGCACATTCCTGGAACTATCTACAAAATGAAGGATTAATGGCAGTTCTATTTGGACAAATTGAATTTAAAGGTAGGAATAAATAGACAATAGTTTACTTCAAATTTATTAAACCATGATGACATTGAATTTTCGCCCCTATTTGATAAAGAATGATAGGATGGCAGATTGGTCTTACTGACAATAAAGAATTTAAGTTCTTGATAATTTTTCAAAGCAAAAGTACAGGTTGAACAATATCTAAAGCTCATCATATTTGTTTATTTTCAGATGAAGCGGGTGGGAATCTATTGAAAAATACAACACTGCTCCTGGCATATAAATATAAAATCAATAAGTAAGTAAAATTATGATCATATACCATTGACATTAGTCGATGGCATTATATTCTATAAAGAGCCAACTCCTCAGATCTCATGTTCAGTAATTTTTGCCACCCTTAAATAGAGTGTAGTCATTGCCTTACCGCAACAAAATGACATACTAATCAAAGTGGTCATATATTAGAGCGTAGCAATCCACAGTTTAAGTAGTTGATGTCGGAACGGACTCATGCACATGCTTCTGTGCCTTTTTTCTGATTTTTCATTCCATAGCCTCGATTCGTATTCCGCAACTAATTCGTCTCAAAGGCTATAAACCTACACACGCAATCTCACTCCTTTCACAGTCTCCTCCACCATTTTAATTGTGTAATGATGGTCATTCGATTGTTTAGTCGCTCACATGGCCAACCGCTGTGGATCCTCAAAAATCTGCTTTAGCAGCCGTTGAACGGTACAATTTTAACAATTATATTTAATACTAGATTTAAATTGTGCTTAATTTAGTTTAATTAAGGAAAACGTGTAAGGGTTACTTATATATGCAAAAATTATTTGCTATTTCCACACCACTCTAAATACACGAGGGATTGTGGTGCCCTTTAAAATATGCACTGCAACGAAATTTCAGAAATATAAATCTGAGTTCCAAATCTACGTCGTGTTTACTATAACACTTCTTAACTTTGGTGTGCCGTACTCCTATCAAAAACTAGGTGTTGCGAGCAATAAAAAACGTAATTATTTTTAAATCTTGAAGAATTTCTTATCGAATACTCTTTAGTCGTAATTGGTACTATAGGGTGGCGCAAAATTAATCAACCTATCGGAAGTTATAGTTTTTGCAAATGGCGTCGTACGTCAATCATATTTGACATTTGCGAACTAGACAGCTGCAATCCTCTCTTAACTTAACAGAAAAAATTGTAAAGGTCCAAATAAAGATATCCATCACTCAAAATCATTTTTTGTATTTAGTAAAAAAGTAATTCAAAAACAAAATGGATGATTAATTTTGCGCCACCCTATATGTGATTGAGAAAAACATATTTGTTGTAACATGTTTTTTTAACAGTTCTGTTTATCAATATATTACCCATTCTTTTCGAACACATTCTACGATTTCCAGCTAACACCATTATTTCTTTGTTATAGAATTCCTGAAAACTGGAACAGATGCTTTTCACAAACCTGATTTGGGGTCCATTTTACTCGAGAGAGAGATACAGACCAAACTAGGGGTTAGAGATTAATTAATTAAATTAAGTAACTCCTTCGAGGATTCTCTGTGCTGTGGGGTGAAACCTTTCCACCGATAAACAACGTAGAAAACCGAATCGAAAACTGGGTACACCAAGACGAAGTGTCCTGTGCAATTGAAACCGGAACAAAATCACCGCTACGAATTAGCTCTGCAGAACATAGGAACCAGATACAAACCACAAGAGGAAAACTAAGGAAATGGACGCATGAATAACCGTCGGTCAGTCACGCCACCAGGCACGGAGCAGCGACAACAATCGTCTCCAGATTAACTCTGACCTCTCCATCAGTAGCTCAACGGACAAACTACCACCAAGGTGTAAGCACACCAACGAATCAAAAAATCCAAATCATTGTTCTCAAAGAAATATCATACTGCCCATAAATAATAAAACAACATACAAAACCATGTGAGACGGTTTACTGAGGGTCTAAAAGTTAAGGGGGTCCAACCTAAACTCTTACATCATTCTTGGTAGTGAATATTAGTATATCACAAGGCAGCATGTGGGCCCTTACCACTCGTATGCATATGTGAAACAGTGTCAGTTATATCACCACATTGGGAAAGTCTGTATTTATGTGACAAATTAACTCAAATTAATCCAGTTCCGCCATATTACAAACATCTAATGTCATCAATAATGCAATGATAAACTGTTTATTATTAGTGGTTAACCATTTGTGAAACAATACGAACTCCGCGATTCGTGGGAATCCGTTGAACCAATAATTTCCACGAACTATTTAAATTGATCTAAGGTAAATAATACTGTTAACATCTAATCGACGTTTTGTCATTATGCGCTCGTGTCGTACTGAAACCAATTGTCGGGAGGGCAATTATAAATAGGATGATATGTGACATGAATAGTGAAATGGCTGGTCCCACACCACAGTAACTAATACTTGATAACGCATCAAAGGACGGGATTACAGGATCTCGCTGGGCTCGACGATTTGTTAAAATCTACAGAGGAAGTTAATAAAGCTACAGAGCTCTGACAACTCAAATAGAAACCGTTTCAACCAAGTTGAAAGCCAACCTTTGTCAAACTTCAAATTATTAAAGACTTTCGTAAAAGAGGTCATCAACAGCTAGGCCCATGATCTCAAATACAACTTTAGGAAAAGGCTATCGATTGTCCAAGACAAGTGGCGTAGAGTATGAACTCGCTTAAAGGGGGCTTAGATATTCTTCTCGAAATCTCCACTCAGACACCACCAACCCAACCCGCTCATGCGAAGTGAAACCATTCCTATTGGACCTTTGTAATACAATGATCGACAGAAATAACGACCTGGCGCTAATCAAATTATTGATCACTGACCATTCTGATGACATCAAGGCCTTGTCAATTTTCGCTGTTAAAGATCACAATAGCATCAGCCCAATGGGGTTCACCTTCAGACGGAGATAAATTCCACATGTTTTCCTATCACCAATGCCCCATCTAACGAAGCCCAAACCATTGCCGTAAAGGGACCCATTCTCACCACTCACCGCCGGTGTGAATCGGTTTGGTTCATCATAGACCCTCGATGGATGGAATGGAATGCTTCGAAAAGTGAACAACAATAACCTATTCGCTTTCATAATCAACGGCATCCCAGAAACCGCGGGCGCATCCTGGTTGTATAGTTTCTTTCAGAAGAAGCAGCATCACCACTCAAAATATCAACAGACTAGTTTTCGGGTCATGATTAGACGGCCGAAAACTGATGGTATGTGACCTACTTGGTATCGATATGCATCGGAAATGTTGATGCGGAAATAGTATTTAAGAACTGGTATTTGAAAGAATAAAGCAAATTCAAGCTGACTACAATCAAACATGTCATTATTTTCTTTTTGGCAGATATTTATGGCATTCGTGCCCAGCCACTGTTCAAAAAGAACTGCAACAATTATTTGATGGCATCTCGGGGCGCTCACTCGGCGCTATACGTTCGCCTCTCCCGAGAGAAGTCTAATAATTAAAAAAAAACCCTACGAATATACTCCGACTTTCTGGCAGAAATCTATGGCATTCGTGCCCTGCCATATAGTCAAGCGGAGACCTTCTTTAGGACCTTCTACCCCTGATAACACTGTTGAACGAATTGGACCCGACAACATTGCGTTAACCTCTACAAATTTGAAAAACACGCTTCACCTTTTACATCAGATCTTTTCATTATCCTCCTTGTTGACGCACGAATCCTTACAAGCCGACTCTCCTAGCATCCTACCTTATGTGCCGACCCTACCATAATAAAGCAACAGTTTCCTACCCTACACTGGCTGTAAGAAGGCAACCGGCTTGGACAAAATACCAGCAGTAGTCCTTAAGAACTGTTGCCGGTTCTTGCCAGGCTCATCCGCTTATCTTATGCACGAAGCACATTTCCTACCTGTTATAAGGTAGTCCAGTACAGCCAATTCCAAAGAGGGAAAAAGTGTCGCGCACAAAATGGCTGACCGATAGCATTACTGTCTATCTTATCTATGGTGATGGAAAAGGTCACCAATGCCGAGTTAATTAAGTATTTGGAGAGCAATGGACTTCTGAATGATCGTCAATACGGATTCCGTGGCAGACGGTTCACGGGAGACCTTTTGACACCTATAACCCATATATGGACATCTGTGATTGAGGAGCATGGTGAGTCAAGGGCAGTTGCCCTTGGCTATCTCCAAGGCTTTTCACCGCGTCTGGCACGAGACATTGCTGATCAAACTTCGTGCATACGGACTTTCCCAGCAACTTTGCGACTGGACGAAGAGCTTCCTAGAAAATCGATCGATCCGAGTTGTTGTGGACGGCGAGTGTTCGGATCTGTATCCTGTTAATTCGGGGGTGGCTCAAGGTTATATTTTGGCTCCAACCTTGTTTTTGCTTCACATAAATGATTTGTTGGAGACAACGGATAACAAAGTGTTCAGTTTTGCGGATGATAGTACACTTGTTTCCTCCTTTTCGACTGTTCGGCCGATTGGTGCATCAACGACGCACCAGCTGAGATGTAGCCAGATCGACTGTCTGAATCGGAATCTGGATATGGTCCTCCAGTGGGGAAATGCCAATCTCGTCGACTTCAATGCAGCGAAGACACAATATACAACATTCACGAAGAAAGTGGATCATCGGTTCCACAATCGGTGATGAATGGCCAGTCCCTCGAATCTGGGGAAAGCTTGAAATTATTCGGCGTCACAGTCTGTGGGAATGTATCATGGCATAAACATGTGTCGAGCATCGCCAGGTCCGCCTCAGGAAAACTGAGCTATCTTTTTAGAGTCAAGAAATATTTTACTTCGGCCCAACTTCTGTATAAATCCCAAATTAGACTCGCGATTGAATATTACTCTCATGTTTGGAGCTTGGCTCATAAACATACCCTTGACCTACTTGAGAGCGTACAGAGACGAGCGATCCGCCTAATCGGGGAGTCGGGACTGCAGTCGCTATCACATCGAAAACGCGTAGCTGATCTCTGTTTTACAGATATTGTCACGGCGATCGTTCTCCGGAGATTCGTGGTATTGTTTCTCGCAATTCCGTTTATATGCGTTTCACAAAACAATTCGACGGATCGCACCAACTTGCGGTTCATCTCAAGACGGCGTGAACACCTCTGCATCAAAACTCGTGTCGTTATAGAGCGGGGGAAAGCTGTGGAATTCCCTCCCCACCCGAGTGTTTCCGGTGCGTTACTACCTGCAACTGTTCAATAAGAACCGCAACCGTTATTTAATGGCATCTCAGGGCGCCGTCTCGGTCCTATAGGTTCGCCTCCCCCGAGAGAAGTCTAATAAAAAAAAAAAAAGAATACGAGGACCTGATCCTAATGATATCGACTAAGTTTTCGATGCTCTGCCTACCTTCAATGGCGACATCGGGAAGTACAGATCATGGAGAAAGCAAGTATGGGAAGCATAAGGGGCTTCGAAATACATCATCATCATCGGCCCTACAACCGGGATCCGGTCTTGGCCTTATTTAACAAATCTCTCTACCGATCCCGATGTCGAGCCGATATCATCCAGTTTGGCACTCCCAGGCTCTGGTCGTCCTGGTCTACGCCATGCCTCCATCGCAGACAAGGTCTGCTGCGCTGTCTTCTTCATTGAGCACCCAGGTCTCGGATCCATATATGAGTACTGGTAAGTCCATGGTCTTAACGGCGCAAGGCTAATAACCTTGCCCGTACAAATAACTTATTATGGACAATTTAACATGTCTCGAGACTTGTTAAATAAGGCCAAGACCGGATCCCGGCTGTAGCGCCGTTAATGATGATGAAGACCATGGTCTTGTACAGTAGTAGCTTGGATGTTCTGGATAAATTTCGGGATTTAAGGAGCCTTGATAGACCATAGTAGGCTTTGTTGGATATGATCAGCCGTTCGCGTATTTCTTCTTCCATATTGTTATCGGCTGATACTATTGCCCCAAGGTAGTTAAAGGATTGCACTACTTCAAATTCGTGCTTCACTACCCTGATAGTTTGACCAAAGTTAGGTCTTCTCTTCGCAGAAGTTGCAGCCATGTACTTAGTTTTCCTCTCATTAATGTGCGGTTCCAGTTTTTGTGCCGCCTGCTCGGTATGGGTGAAAGAGTTCTGTACAGCTGATTCGGATCTACCGATTATGTCGATGTCATCTGGGTAGGCAAGTATCTGGCTAGACTTGGTGACAATAGTCCCTCTAGTTATAACGCCAGGCTCACGGATTGCTTTCTCCAACGCCAAGTTCAAGAGGAGCCAGGCCTGACCGTCCCCTTGTCGGGAGTCCATTAAAGATGTTTATTGGTTTGGACACCAATCCCGCTATTTTTACCTAACTAGTTACGTTGTTCATGGTGAACCTACAAAGTCGTATCAATTTGTTTGGAATGCCGAACTCTCTCATTACAGTATATTATCTCAGACAATAAATCATTTCATAACAGACTTCTTAACTAAATAGTTAAGTATGATAAACAAAAAAAAAAAAAAAAAAAAAAAAAAAAACACTTGTTCTCTCTGTTCGTACTCTCGCGATCTTCCACGAGAGACGTATTTATTTATTATTTAACGTATCTATCCTTAGACTGAAGTACATAAATGCCATAACTTATGAGTTAACTCAAATAAGTTTGTCTAGCAAAAA
Source organism: Microdon myrmicae (assembly GCA_963931805.1). NCBI lineage: Eukaryota > Metazoa > Arthropoda > Insecta > Diptera > Syrphidae > Microdon > Microdon myrmicae. The sequence goes on along the minus strand of OZ007497.1, from coordinate 237,337,278 downwards.
AAAAATATCTAGAACGGATTAGTGACAAAAAAAAAGAAAGAGAAAACAAAAATGCATATGGGGCAATGTACAATTAACCACCTGTGGCTAAAGTGTGCAACATGATCCGATTACCGGGTGCGGGCAAGCGAACGAAACCACAGATCGCTGGGCATGCCAGTGATCAACAAAGAGCTGATCAGGCATTCTCATCGTCCGCCCGTGTAGGTTGCGACGTTCCGTGGGAATTGCTACGTTTGCCGAACCGATGGCCTCGGGTCAAGTAGCAGGGCGCCACAGTGGGGTCTAAAATTTATGTTACACGTGAAATGTTAAATTTTGTGTCTAAAATAGTATTTAAATACATAATTCAAAAAATTTTTGTATATACAATCTACCGTGGGGAGGCTTCATATCATAACTAAATATCGAAACCCCAAGAAGTCATCCGGTATCGACAACATGTCGTACCACTCATTGCGTAGACTTTCTGCCTTCTTCTTTATAAAGCTATCCATTGCCGCCTCAATAGCTGAGTTGGTAAGGAGGTTGTGTCTTGGGTTTGATTGTACAAACCTAGGCTCGACTGACGACTCTTGCTATGCTCGATGGAGGGATGGTGTAGACAAGGACGCCCAGAGCCTGGTAGTGCCAAACTGGATGACATCGGCTCGAAATCGGGACCGGTGGAGAGATTTGTTAAATAAGGCCAAGACCGGTTCCGGTTGTATTGCCGATGATGATGATGGACAGCTCTGAGCGCCCTAGTCTACGCCATCCCTCCATCGCAGACAAGGTCTGTCGCGCTGTCCCCTTCCATACATCCTACCACAAAGGTGTTTCCGGGCAGGCTTCTCTTCGCTCATTTGAGCTAGGTGTCCCGCCCGCCGGAGCCTACCGAGCTTGATTTTTCTTACACTATTAGCTTCAAGGTAGATTGAGTACAACTAATGGTTGTACCGTCTCCGGAATCGTCATCTCTCACATATGGGGCCAACAATTCTTAAGACCTTCCTCTCGAACGCGGCTAAGAGTTCAGTGCCTTTTATTGAGCACCCAGGTCTCGGATCCATATATGAGTACTGGTAAGACCATAGTTTTGTACAGTAGTACGTAGTAGATCTCCTCTGGACCTGTTGCTACGAAACCATATTGGCGGTTACTTGATTCCAGATATTTCGAAATTTAACGGTTAATCAGTGATCCCATTACCTTCGGGAAAATAGAAATTAGTGCTATGGGTCGATAAGAAGAGAGGGACGATTTGTCGCCCTTTTTGGGAATTGGCTGAATGTTCGCTGACTTCCATCTACTTGGGAAACGGCCAGTAGAATACGACAAATGGAAGAGTTTAGTGGTTTAGCGAGTGAAGAGAAACATTTCTTTAAGAGAATTGGGAGAATGCCATCCGGACCAGCGGATTTGTTTGCGTTTAGCTCCTTCAGTGTGCAGGCAACAGTACCCATTCAGAAGTGAATCTGGCTCATGGTGTGCTGCTTATGCTCAAGTTGAGGTGGAACTGATGTGCAGCAAGTCGTTTCGCTTTTTCTATTGCACTGGTGACTGGTCTGTCATCGACTATAACCGATGGGATGGATGAAGTGACCGAGTTTTGAATGTTTTTCACGAATGCCCAAAAGTTTCTACTACCTGTGGGAGAGTGTAGTATTTTTTGTCTCACTCGCTGGCCATGCAAGAATTTGACGCGTTGAATATATGCATTGCAGTCATTTCTAGTTCTCTTAAATCTTTTCCGGTTTTCCTCAGAATTGTTTGATTTATACAACCGGAAGCTCAACTCTTTAGCCTTAAGTGCTTCTCTGCACCCGGAATCGAACCACATATTTCTCTTGGGCTTGATACTCTTTACTCTGTGTGGAATAAAGGTCCACATGCCAAGTAGAATCGTGTCTGTCAATGTGTGGCGTTTCAAACAGATACACACACAATACGCAACCAAATAGTGAAGAACACCGAACGAAAATCGAATAAGAAAATGCATCAGAGCCGTATACCAATGCTCAACACATCAGGCTACTGGCCGCGTGTACGAATTTGATTTCTAAACTCAAGTACACTCAACTGATGTGGAATTGTTGTTATCGCTATGGTATACGGCTCTGATGCATTTTCTTATTCGATTTTTGTTCGGTGTTCTTCACTATTTGCTTGGTTATTCTGTGTGTATCTGTTAGAAACGCCACAAATGTGTCCCCTATAGAGTCAACATCGTTATTGAGCAAAAATAAGGACCAATTTAACCCCCCGAAAAAGTCGTTCATACTTTACCAGTTGGCTTTCTCCTAGAACCATACTGCTCATTTACGACTTTTCTCGTTAACGTTGCTATTAGAGCAAATTTAGTTGACACGACACAGTGGTCTGAAGTGCCAAAGGGCGAAGAAACTTCAATTGTGTATTAGTTTGCGTGGGAGGTTAGAAACAGGTCCAGTGTGTTGGCGAAATGACCATCTAAGTCTGGTACCCGTGTTGGCTCATTGACGAGTTGAGTTAAACTATTTGCATCAGCAAAGAGCTGGACATATTGATCTTCAGGTGTTGTGTGTCCGGAGTGACGACGCCACTGAGTGTTATGCACATTAAAATCACCCGCAATAATGATTTCAGTGTGCGGATGTAGGGTGAAGATCCTATCGATAGAATCAGACAGAGCATCAAATTCAAATTGGGACGAGTAGAGAGGTGACCAAACCCAACTGGCATATTCAAGAAGAGGGCGGACAAAGGCTACGTAGAGAGATCTGGAAACGTATTGGTTAGAGTATTCTTTTGACCAGCGTTTCAGAAAGCCAAGGACAGAGTTGGCCTTGAGAATAATGTCATCAATATGTGGGATAAAGTTAAGCTCCCTATCACATAAGATGCCAAGGTCACGAATCGTTTGTACAGGTGTTAGCGAAATGACCATATATATCTCGTACCCGCGTTGGCTCATTGACAAGTTGAGTTAAACTATTTGAATCAGCAAAAAGGTGGACATATTGACCCTCAGGTGTTTTGTGTCCGGAGTGACGAAGCCACTGAGAGTTATGCACATTAAAATCACCCGCAATAACGATTTCAGTGTGCGGATATAGGGTCAAGACCCTATCGATAGAATCAGAGAGAGCATCGAATTCGTTGAAGGTTGCGTTTCTATCCAAGAAGAAAGAAAGCAGTAATGTATGATATGCTTACGAACGTGAAGTTTTAGCCAAGAGAAATTAAATTCTGGATTGTAACAGAGCCCATATTGTGGCAGAAGCTGATAAGCAATATTATTTCGTATGTATATGGCTATACTACGATGTGGAAAGAACAGAGGCACTAAGTTATATCCAGGTAGATTAAAATCGGAAATATCTGTATTAGTAATTACCTGGGTTTCGCAAGTGCAAGGATAGATGGTTTATGGTTAGAAACATAGGCAGACACAAGAGAGAAATTGCATCTCAAGCCGCGAATGTAACACAAATCAACGCGAAATTCCCACTCCATTCAAACGGCCCTACACAGAACACTAATACCGCCTCGGGAAAGGATGCAAGTCGGGACCAGCAATAGATAAGCGAAAGCAACCACTACAGGTGTTTTCCCTTGTAGTAGGTGCCCCATTAGATCCGTGCCGAAATCCAGGTCACATCCCTTCCATTATGAACATTATGCCACTCAGAAACAAAAAACTCTCCAAAAGATTATAAATCAATCGAGAGTATCGATGCCTGAGGGACGCAAACAGAGGTGCGAAAAAAAGGAAAACAGACACAAGGGATGGAACGAGTAGAGAGTTTTCCCGCACTGCACATCGCTCGCGTGTATATTCTCGCATTTTTCACAGCACTAAGACGCGTGTGTGGAGATCCGTTTATTTGCATAGGATCGCACAGAAAACTTTGCACTGCAGTCGGACGCGTGTGTGAAGATCAGTTTGTTTGTTTAGGATCCCACAACAAGACGTCCCGCCCGAACCGATAGTGCAATTGGGTATCTTATGTGTATTTAAGATTCCCAAAACGGATTGCACAATTTATCCGATGGTACGGATCACGAGACAGAAGCGCACGTGCTGTCTCGTTGGCGGTTTTAAATCGACTGAATGGGGTGAAGAGAAGTCCCAAGCGAATCCGTACTCATTTAAGATGTGCAACGCAGTTTAATTTAATAACAATAATTTAATAATAATTTTACACACTTCACTTTTATGGCCGTTCCGTTGACCGGTTCGCCAACTATCGTTTGTCGATTGTCGACACGTCTACACTGGATGGATGGTGGTCAATTTGGTACTGAGTATTTGTTGCGGATTCGCACTGGACACAACCAGCGAATTCGCAACTGAATGCTGCCCTTGGCAACACAATAACAAATGTCAGCAACTAGCTGACATAATCGAATTTAGTTGTCAAGCAACATAAATAAACTATTTCCTTCTTCGTTAGCTTGTTGGAGAGTTCACATGTCTTTCCGTGTATTCAGTATAAATCAGTATAAATTAGTTCAATCGATTGAATAAAGTAATCTTTTAGTAACCAGAAATCAACCCGAGTTTTAGTGGAAATCTGGAGGAGGCCTATTTCCGAGATTTCTGCAGTCATTTAAATACTCATTTCCTTTTACCTCTTTAAAGTCAAATTGTTTTCAGTTAGCTGCCACCAACATTATTGCACGCCAGGAGCCACCACTGTTCCTGACGTTTTTACAGTTATTGCTGCAGCCAAAGAGAACCAACGTAGCACGCCAGGAGATCACATTGTTTCAGCCGCCATTCTTCGCGACCACATTGTGAATAGTGCGAAATATTCCCCGACGACATTCATCGGTCGGCGGAACTTACAGAGATCTTCTCCGACGACATTCCTCGGTCGGCAGAAATCAAAGTACGTGATGGCCGCTCGATAGTCAACAGTATTACTACTATGTATTGGTATAGAAACTCGGGAGTTCACTGAGTCGGCGCCATCGTCCCCCGTTCTGTGCACTCTACTTCCACGCTTGACCATCTAATCCAGGGATGAGCAACACGCGGCCCGTTAAAGATGTTTATGCGGCCCGCTAAGCATTTCTAAAATTCAATTTATTTTATCGACTTTCTCACATCAATACATTATTATAAAATTAATTATAATAAAATGGTAGTACATGCTAAACAGAAGCAATTTTTTGTGACGAGGTACTTACTTGTCAGCGACTTGTTCAAACATGCAATGCGAACGCGCCGCGACTGTGCTTGTTTGTGTTTGCTTCTGTCACACAATCAGTCAGACTGGTAAGCTGTTAACTAGCCATTTTAGCAATTCTTGTGATTCTTGAAAGGCGTGAGTGCAATATTATTGTCAAAAAGGTAATATTAGAGTATTTTCATTAAAAATTAAGTTTTACTACATTTTTTTAACTTTCAAATTTTAAACCCAACAAGCAACCAACAAAACATGAACAACAATATAAAAACTTAACAGGACAACTAAGGATAGATAAGTTTAATCAAACGGAGAAAACCGTGGGAAAACAACGGGCTATTTTTAAAAATCAAGCTATTTTATCAAATACGGCAGTAAAGGCTAGTTTTGTTGTCAGTCAAATACTAGCAAAAATAAAATGAAAGCCTTTGAGGATGGAGAGATGATAAAAGAATGTCTGACTGCTGTTGCAGAAATTGCATTTCCTGATAAAATAAATATTATTTCAAACATTTTATCAAGATTCACCATTGCAAGGAGAATTGAAGACTTGTCCGAGAGCATAGCAACAACGCTTCGTGAACGCATTGCAAAATTCGAATACTGTTCTTTGGCACTTGATGAGAGTTGTGATATTAGCGATACAGCACAACTGGCCATATTTTTACGTGGTATTGACACTAAATTTAATATCACCGAAGAGTTGTGTTCACTAATTCCAATGCAAAGGGACTACAACCAGCAAAGGCCTGTACGATGAACTAAAGTCTGTGTAGAAAAAATTTTCAATTTTATTAGAAATGTCGAGCATGGTGGTAGGAGTATCGGGAAGGCTATTTCAAGACATTAAGAAGATCACAGGAAGGGAAATATTCGTTAACCACTGCATAATTCACCAGCAAAATTTGTGTGCGAAAAGATTGAGTTCGCCAAATGTCACAGTACCAGTTTTGACGAAAAATGCAAAGCAAATGATGTTTCTGTTCGGAAGTACATATGTTTGCGAACAATTATTTTCAACCATGAAATTAATCAAGAATGATCACCGATCAAGACTGGGTGATGCACGATTAGAAAGCTGCGTGTAGCTACATCGATTCCGGCTGATATTGATCAGCTTGTATCGAAAAAACAGTGCCAAATTTCTAATTAAAAATTTCAAGTAAATTCGTTTTCTGTTCTTTTCTTGTCTGTTTTTATTTTGCATTAAAATTTGTATATGAAATCTTTACCATTTGGTAAATTTTATATTTTTTTATTTTAATGTTTATTGTAAATTATAAATAAGTGTTATTTTATGTGCGGCCCGCCAAAAAAATTTACAATTTAAATTGGTTCGTTGATTAAAAAGGTTGATCACCCTTGATCTAATCCGATCTCCTTTAGGTCAAACCTTACATTGTCCTCCCATCTCCGCCGTGGTCGTCCTAACGGCCCTTTTGTCGTTGGTCTTCCGTCAGGAATTTTACGCACCGTCCGATTGTTGCCCATTCTCTCCACATGTCCGATTACTTCGACGACACTCGTGGTAATGATCACGGTTTCGTCACACCAAATACCCTTCAGAACCTAATTAAATCTCGTAACCCTGAGAAGTCACCCGATATCAACAACACAAGTAAGAAAATGAAGATATTTCTTCCGAATGTTTTGTTTTCCTTGTCAGGTCAGGTATGTCGTATTTGAGAGAAAAAGTAAACTTTAAAATTGTGCGGAAAATATATGGATTGGTTTTTCGAGTCTCATCACATATTTCCTTCTCGTCGTTATCTTCAGCTCTCTCCGTTCAGCAACATTGCTCTTTAAGGTTACTCAACAACCTTCTTTATTTGAGCATTTTTTTTTTTTTTTTTTAATACAAAACCCTATTATTTATTGAAAACATTTAAAATGAATTGATCAATATTTATTGTTAAATAAAAATGATTATGCACCTTAATCGAGTGTTTTTTTACTTCTAGTACAGAGGTTTTGCTTTATACTTTTTACAATAGCTCCGTTTAAGAGCACAATAAAATCAAATCACAGATTTAATTAGAAGTCGTTACTCATCTCCTTTTTTGTTTTTGTTCTATAAATTTAATGCCTTACTTACGTTTTAAAATTTAGGAGACATTTATATGTACAAGCTGTTGTGTACGAAAATCGCACGAGTGATTATTTAACACGGCTTTTAGCGAGAGTGCTTTTTAAAATATTTGTATTAAAAAATAAACAATTTAAATAACGTTTTATTTGCAATTAGGATTCGTTTGAATCGGTACATCCATTTTGTCCTTGTGAACTTCTATGAGCTGCTGGTTGTTCTTCCAGGCCTTCTTGTGTGTCATAACCATTTACATGAGGTGAAGAGGAGCTATCGCAGTTAGCATAAACATGGCTTGGTGCTTGGGAGTCGTCGGTATCGGGTTCACGAATACTATTAAAGGCACCATTAGCATTTGGTGAGGATGTCTCATCGTTCGGTGGATAGACATGCCTATGAATGCTATTTCCTCCGCTTCCTTCTTCATTTTCTAGATCACGTAAGCTACCAAAAAGTGGTGTGTGGGAAGATGAATTACGCATGCTAGCTGGTGGTGACCAAACTGTTTGGTAAAGGGGGGATGCAAACACATAGAGTTGATTGAGGAATTCAATGTCATAGCTGGGAAGATAGTTGTCTGTTTCCAAGGGATTGTAGTATTGAGATGTTGGTTGATGCATTGGTGTTTGTCGGACGCTGTAGCTTCCGGGTGTTTCATATGCATTTGGTATGGGGTGAGGCGGTCTGGGCATTGTAGCGTAAATACCTCTATAAGGTTCGTATGGAGTTTGAGGATAGTAGGCATCACTCCATCGCACGTGGTTTGGGGTGAAATCACCTTTGGCATAAAGCTTGAAATTATAAAATAAATTATTATCCTTCTTTTGTGGCTTACATATGAGAAAAGCTTACCTGGATGGGTCGGCAAAACCCCTTGCTCATATGTCTGGGTACGCCCAGGGTGTAGCTATGACTAAAGCCAACTTCATTACTTAACAAGTACTCGTGGAATTTGTTTGGGAAGAACTCAATATTCTTATAGTTATTGTAGATTGTCTCCTGTGAAGTAAATTAGCGGATTAGTTGGCGTTTGTAAGATGTATGCAAAGACTTACTGTAAGGTTCTTTCGTTTTTTGTAACTAGCCCAGTTTTGTGCTTCTAGTATTAGCTTGCCACCGGGACGTAGTTGATTGAAGATTCTTTTAAATGCCATCTTAAGACCATTGTCCCCAAAATTCAAATGAATCCATTTGGTCACTGACAGGCACAGTATCAAGTCATATTGCTGTGCGTCATTGCTGAGTAATGTTTCATCCTTAAGTACATAGTTGGTTTGCCGAAAGAATACATTTTTCGGGAATTCTACAGAATTTGCACTTGAAGATGGTTCTGGATCTGATTGTAAGTGTCCTTGGGTGCCCGGAATAGGCCCGTATGTCAAAGGAAAAGAAACTGGGAATAACTTTTGAGAATATTGATTCTGGATTGGATGCATATGGTGAGAGTGATAGTGATGAATGTGAACGTGTTGATTATGGTTTAGTGTTTTCTTCTTTTGCCTACGATTACTTTGTTGTTTATCATCCTTTGAATCTACACCCTTTGCTTTAGCATGTGTATTCTTTTGTTCTGTCTTTGCTTGCGGAATCGTTACATACATTGATAGATTTTTTCTTGCTCGAGCAATTAGGTTCTTATCGATATCGATCCCTAGAACAGATTTTGGTCCTAGATTTCTGGCAACTGCGATAGTTATGTGACCCACATTGCAGCCAATATCTAAAATGTCTTTTCCTTGGAAAAGTTCTTGATTCCTAAGAAATACTTGGAGGCGAACATCGTCCATTAATTCATTGAAATTCCGATACGTAGGATAGCGATCGTAATTGCCATACTGATACTTTGCACCGTCTGCCCGAAAATTTGGCACTTTCGTTGCTTTAGAGGAGCTATCAAAGTTTTCAATTGCGGATATGGATCCGGAGTTTTTCTCAGTGGTCACATTATTGTCGCTGGTGTTGACTGAAACAACACTTAGGGGACTACTAGCGGAGAAGGCGTCTGTAAATTTATAATTCGTATCCAAGTCGGGCGTATCTGCACGAACGCTATCGGCTGGAAAGAGATAAGAAAGTGCATTATTATAATTTTTTTGTATAACGTCAGTGATTTAAGGTATAATTTTGTCTTTATGTCTTTGTCCATATACTGAATTAGCTAATCCTGCGGAATTTATTAACGACACTTCAAATTTAAATCTGTTTGGGTTTAACTCAATATCGTGGCATGGTAATATTTTATGACCTTGAAAAAGTTCTCGCTGATTTGAATAAATTCTCGCATTTCAAAGATATTGCGTTGATCATTAAAGATTGTAGGAGTAGTGTAGTTGTTGTAGCTGTTTGATGTGTAAATGTTGCCTTCAACACAACAAGATTATAGAAAGGAAGACGCATTGAATCGCGAATAATGTGATACACTTACTAGTTAAAATCACTGCCTCTTCCGTGTCATATAATTTAGTTCTACTACGTTTGCTGCGACATCAGACACAAAGATACGCAGATCTAAAACGAGTGACCTGAATCAAAGGCAACAAAAACAAAGGAATCAATACAGAAACAAGGGTGTTTTGTTTGGATGGTGAAACAGGAACAATGAAAAACACACAATTATATCGACACAACACAATAGAGAACAAAAACGTTCTCAAGAAAATATCAACAATACAGTATGATTACATCATATACAGTGCTGTGAAAAATTATAGACTCAAACGTACATTTTCACTTTTCTTGGAATAAATAATAAACTTGTTTGTTAGGAGTTTTGTGACAAATTGTTCACCGACACCAACCCAGGGAAAACCCTTTAATGGCTTAATTGCTTTTTACCAGGAATGGTAAAATTAATTTATTATTACTATTACTATTTATTGGCCTGTAGAACCCGAAAGTTCAAGACCTCACCGACTCGACTCAGCCATCGTTCCCTGTCCTGTGCACTCTCCTCCCACGTTCGACCATCCGATCCGATCTCTTCGAGGTCCAACCTAACATTGTCCTCCCATCTCAGTCGCGGCCGCCCCGTGGGTCGCTTTCTTGTTGGTCTACCGTCGAGAATTCTATGCACGGTCCTATCGTTGCCCATTCACTATTGTAGGTTTGCTGTATAGCTCTTCCAATTCGTGGTTATGGAGTTTCCTCCATAGTCCTGCCTCCAAACATGTCCTTTAGGACTTTATTCTCGAATACGCGGAATTTGTTTTCTTCCCGTTTTGTGAGAGCCCATGTTTCGCATCCGTATAGAAGAATCGGCATGATTATGGTTCTATAGACACGGAGCTTTATATTCCGTGATAGCAGTTTGGATTTTAGCAGTTTACTGACTGCGAACCAAGTACCATTGCCGGAATGCAGTCTTTTGTTAATTTCCTTCGACATTTCGTTACTGGCCGTCAGTATTGTTCCCAGGTATTTAAATTCTTTAACTTTTTCAAATATCTTGCCCCTGATGTTTATGTGTGTTCTCTGAGGTCCACCTGCTCTCGCCGTAATCATGTATTTCGTTTTGTCTTCATTTATTTCTAGGCCCACCTCTTCTGTCGCTTGCATGATGATTTCACTGTTTTTACTTACAGTTTCTAGAGTATCGTCCAAAACGGCGATGTCATCCGCATATGCGAGCACTTGTGTGACCCCGTTCAGGGATGATCCAGCCATGTTGTCGTCTTGTACCTTTCTGATGACATACTCGAGCCCAAGGTTAAAAACGCATGGTGAGAGGCCATCCCCCTGTTTTAGTCCGTCCCGGATTTCAAATGGTTCTGAGAGGTGGTTTTCTATTCTAACTCGCCCTTTGTTTTCGTTCATGCCGTTTTGAATGAGGGCGGCATATTTTTTCGGGATTCCCAGCTCAACTACAATATAGTAGTCTTTGCCTTGCGACTGAGTCGTAGGCTTTTTTGAAGTCAACGAACAGTTGGTGAACCGTCTCTCCGTACTCCCACTTCTTTTCCATCAGTTGCCTTATTGTGAACATTTGGTCGCTTGTTGACCGGTTCCTATGGAATCCGCATTGGTACTCTCCCAGTATTTCTTCTGCGTACGGTGTGATTCTCGCCAGTATGACATTTGTTAGTATTTTGTATGTGGTTGGGAGCAATGATATTCCTCTGTAATTTTCGCAGTCAGATCTGTCGCCTTTTTTGAAAATGGGGACGACTATTGAGGTTTTCCATTCTTTCGGAATAACTTCCTTATCCCATATTGGTTTAATCAGTTGGTGGATCTTTCGAGCGGTTGCCTCGCCTCCGCGCTTTACAAGCTCTACCGGTATGCAGTCGACCCCGGAAGCCGTGTTGTTTTTCAATCGGTTTATTGCATCTACAACTTCGTCGAAAGAGGGATCTGAGGCTCGGCTGTATGTACGTCTGGTGCGTTTATTCGTGGTTGATGGGTGCGCACATTGAGCAGGTTTTCAAAGTACTGCTTCCATCTTGTCACGATTGTTTCTGTCACCAGACAGCCGTTTGTGTCTCGGATTATTTTGGCTTTCCCTCGGTAGCCATTTCTAATTGAATTTATGCCGGCATACATACTTCGGATGTTCTTTGCTCTGGCATTTTCTAGGATTTTTTCGAGCCTAGTCTTCCCCCATTCGCGTTTTTTGCGTTTGAAAAGTCTCGTTGTCTCTTGCCGAATTGTCGCGTATCTTTCTGCGTTGACTTCATCATATCTTTCTAAGTGGATCACTCTGAGGCGTTTGCGTTATTCGATCTTCGCTCTGCACTCATCGTCAAACGTTTTGGACTTAATGGTTTTCTTAAATCCCAATACCTTCTGGGCTGTTTGTTTGAATGTGTCTCTGATCGATCCCCATTTAGTGCCCAGATTATTGGTTTTCTCTTCCTCACTACTCCCATTCTCTAGGATGCTAAATCTATTTGTTAGTTCCTCTTGATATTCAGCCCTTTTGCGTAGGTCTTTTAGTTTATCAATGTCGAACTTTTTGATCGTGGGTTTGCTGCGAGCCGACTTCTAATTATGCCCATCATTAGAAGGTGATCGGAGTCGCAATCTGCTCCTCTATATGATCTTACGTCAAGGATATTCGAGTGGTGTCTTTTGGCTATGAGGAAGTGGTCTATTCGGCTACGCGTTACGCCGTCGGGTGATATCCATTTGGCTTTATGAATTTGCTTGTGCTTGAACATGGTGCTTTTCACTACCAGATCTTTTGACGCTGCAAACGTGATAACTCGAATTCCATTATCATTTGAAACGTCGTGTAGGCTTTCTTTACCTATAGTTGGTTGGAAGACGTCTTTCTTTCCAATTTTCACATTGAGGTTCCCGAGGAGGATTTTAACATCGAATGATGAGATCCCATCGAATACTTCCTCTAGGGTCTCGTAGAATGTGTCCTTCGTTTCTTCGTCCCTAGATTCTGTTGGGGCGTGTACGTTTATAAATACATAATTGTACCAAAATTAATTTATTATACAAAAATTCTTTTTGTATAATAATTTATTTAATAAGGAATGCTTTGTCCGGTTATTTCTTTCAATAGTTAACAGTCCTCGTGGTAGACTGGAAAGATTGTTTAAAGTGTTGTCCGGTATATTATTGTATGCTTCAACAATTCTTTCCTTGAGTTGTTCCACGTTTGAATTTCTGCATTTTCCTGATCGTAAACAGCCCTTGACAGGGCCCCCATAGGTTCTCAATTCCATGTTCTTGAAACCACGCTGTTGTTGTTCGTGTTGTATGGATAGGAGTGCTGTTTTTTTTTACACTAACGCGCCCACAAAAGGGGATTTTGAAGTACCCTTAAATGTCAGAGCACAGTGCGAGTGGATAGAGAGGAAGCGGATAAGGAAAGGAGGTGTCGATGTATGTTGGTCTTGAATGCCTGGACTTCACAACGACGAGGAAATACATGAACAGATGGGGCATTCCACATTCGTGTGGTTCGGCTAAAGAATGACTCTCTATGTTTGTACGTGCGCCTGAAGTTCACTTTCAACGTGAACTGATGCGCATTCACAGATTAACGGGTATCACGGGAAAATGTCTGAAGGGGCGGAACACATTCAGCAAGATCAGTAGAGCAACGACCGTGGGAATGTCTACAGAAAAGAGATAGGCACGATACGTTGCGCCTATGTTCTAACGACGACATTGCTCGACTCACAGCTGGGTCCCCAATAAGTTTCACTGTTCGTTTTGGCATCTTATCGAGCACGTGTAGTGCAGTTTTGGATGCGCCTGACCAAATATGGGAATAGAACTCCATTTTTGGACGAATATACGCCTTGTAAATAGTGGCCAGGTTGGATGGAGTGAAGTATCTTTTGCAACTCTTAAAGAACCCCATACATTTGGCTGCACTTTTCGCAGCTTCAAATATGTGGTCATTCCAGTTAAAAGTCGAATTGATTCGGGTGCCGAGGATTGATAGTTCCTTGACTTCGTCGATGCAAGTGCCGACAGAATATATGTGGAATAAAGGTTTACATGCCAAGTAGAATCGTGTCTATCAATGTGTCCGCTATACGGTCAACATCGTTATTGAGGAAAAATAACGAGGAATTTAATCCCCTAAAAAGTCGTTCAGACCTTTCCAGTTGGCTTTCTCGTGGAACCATACTTTTGGGAGTTTTCTCGTTAACGTTGCTGTTGGTTAGAGCAAACTTAGCCGACACGACACAGTGATCTGAAGTGCATAAGGGCGAAGATACTTCAATTGTGTATTTGTTCGGGTGGGAGGTGAGAAACAGGTCCAGTATATCTGCGAAATGACCATCTATGTCTGGTACCCGTGTTGGCTCATTGATGAGTTGAGTTAAACTATTTGAATCAGCAAAGAGTTGGACATATTGATCTTCAGGTGTTGTGTGTCCGGAGTGACGAAGCCACTGAGAGTTATGCACATAAAATCACCCGCAATAACGATTTCAGTGTGCGGATATAGGGTCAAGATCCTATCGATAGAATCAGAGAGAGCATCGAATTCGTTGAAGGCTGCGTTTCTATCCAAGAAGAAAGAAAGCAGTAATGTATGATATGCTTACGAACGTGAAGTTTTAGCCAAGAGAAATTAAATTCTGGATTGGAACAGAGCCCATATTGTGGCAGAAGCTGATAAGCAATATCATTTCGTATGTATATGGCTATACTACGATGTGGAAAGAACAGAGGCACTAAGTTATATCCAGGTAGATTAAAATCGGAAATATCTGTATTAGTAATTACCTGGGTTTCGCTAAGTGCAAGGGTAGATGGTTTATGGTTAGAAACATGGGCAGACACAAGAGAGAAATTGCATCTCAAGCCGCGTATGTAACACAAATCAACGCGAAATTCCCGCTCCATTCAAACGGCCCTACACGGAACACTAATACCGCCTCGGGAAAGGATGCAAGTCGGGACCAGCAATAGATAAGCGAAAGCAACCACTACAGGTGTTATGGCCTTGTAGTAGGTGCCCCATTAGATCCGTGCCGAAATCCAGGTCACATCCCTTCCATGATGAACATTATGCCACTCAGACATAAAAAACTCTCCAAAGATTATAAATCAATCGAGAGTATCGATGCCTGAGGGACGCAAACAGAGGTGCGAAAAAAAGGAAAACAGACAAAAGGGATGGAACGAGTAGAGGGTTTTCCCGCACTGCACATCACTCGCGTGTATATTCAGTAATGTATGATATGCTTACAAACGTGAAGTTTTGGCCAAGAGAAATTAAATTCAGGGTTGGAACAGAGCCCATATTGTGGCAGAAGCTAATAAGCAATATCATTTCGTATGTGGCTATACCACGACGTGGAAAGAACAGAGGCACTAAGTTACATCCAGGTAGATTAAAATCGGAATTATCTGTATTAGTAATTACCTGGGTTTCGCTAAGTGCAAGGATAGTTGGTTTCTGGTTAGAAACATGGGTAGACACAGAAGAAAAATTGCATCTCAAGCCGCGAATGTTACACAAATCAACGCGAAATAACCGTTCCATTGAAATGGCCCTACACAGAAAACCAATACCGGCTCGGGAAAGGACGCAAGTCGGGACCAGAGATAGATAAGCGAAAGCAACCACTACAGGTGTTATGCCCTTGTAGTAGGTGCCTCACTAGATCAATGCCGAAATCCAGGTCACATCCCTTCCATGATGAACATTATGCCACTCAGACATAAAAAACTCTCCAAAGATTATAAATCAATCAATCAATTTTCACAGCACTACGACGCGTGTGTGGAGCTCCGTTTATTTGCATGATTAACTTTAAAGTAACTTAAAAACTGTGGAATGGGGAACTAAACAAAGATGAATAGAGTAATAGTATAAGTGGTAGGACAGGGGAGGGCGGGGATAAGCCGGATGCTAGGGTGTGAGTATGAGTGCGACAGAGTGTAGGCGGTGAGTGGGGTGGGGTCAGGGTGGTAAGAGAGGAGACGACGTTTGAGAGCGGCAGAGGTGAGATTGAATTCAAAGAAGGCGAGGTAAGAGTTTGCCCACCCCTGCACTCGCAAAATGGGTTCATTAGAACCGTAAGACGTGTGATGGACGGGCAAATAGAAGAGACGAGGATTTCGCAGGTTTCGGCGTTTAGTGGAAAATGTGATGGAGAGCAGGCTTGGCCAGTTGATTGAACCTAAGAGTAGATGGTGAATGAAGAGGATGTCGGCATGACTTCTGCGCTCTTCGAGTGTGTTAAGGTTAATTAGGTGAATACAGCTTGTGTATGGGGGAAGAATCAGAGGATTTTTCAGAAAACCAAGGACAGAGTTGGCCTTGAGAATAATGTCATCAATATGTGGGATGAAGTTAAGCTCGCTATCACAATGCCATGGTCACGAATCGTTTGTACAGGTGTTATCTGTTGGTTGAGTAAGACATAGGAACGTAGCGAAGGGGAGGGGGGTCATTTATGGAAGAAGCTGATTGAGTAATATTTGGCAATATTAAGTTCGATGCAGTTGTTTTGCCACCAAGCTAAAAAGCTGTCGAGATCCATTTGGAGAAATGAGGAGTCGACAGAAGAACGGATCGTCTTGAAGAGTTTAGTGTCGTCCCCGTATAGAGAGATGAAAGAGTGATTGATACTGGAGCCTATATCATTAATTGTAGAAATAAATAGGAGGGTCCAAGATGACTCCTGCGGAACCCCTGACGTGGGAAGAAAAAGATTGGATCGGGTGGATCTAAATCTGACACGGTAGGTTCGATCGTTAATATAGGAAGAAATCCACTTAATCAGTAGAGGTTCGAAGCCAAGGGAGGATAGCTTAAAGAGGATAAGATTGTGGGAGATTTTGTCGAAGGCCTTGCTGAAATCGGATGTGATTACATCGACTCCGTTGCCGTTCTCTAAGGCACGAAGAGCGTTGGATTAGAATTGAAATAGATTGATGGTGGTCGACCTACCCATAAGGAAACCGTGCTAGTTGGGTGAGATGATGGATTCGCAGCGGAAACATAACGCGTTGTAAAGAATGCCTTCGAACAGTTTCACGATGGGATGGTAGTTACTAATATCCTACTAATATCCTTTTAGGCCCCTTCTTATGTATGGGGGTGAGAAAAGAGGATTTCTAAATATTTAGTAAGGCACCATGTGTAAGGGATACATTGAATATCTTGGATAGCGGGAGAGAAAGAGAAGAGGCACAATTTTTTTAAACGGACAGCCGGAGGTCCATTAGATCCAGGGGTGAACTCGTCTTTAAGCAAGTTTAATTTTTCTTCAACTAGGTGATGCTGAATCAATTGAGAGATGAAGGGGCCAAGGGAGAATTCGGGCAGGTCTTTGAAGTAAGACCGGTTAGGCTCGAAAGAGTTGCCTGTGAAGGTTTTTTAAAAGAAAGAAACGAAAAGATTAGCAGTAGTTTGGCGGTCGATTGAAGTACTCGTGTTATAGGAAAGGGAATTGAGATAGGCGTCAGATTTACTTTACTTTAAGGAGGAAATTCGAAACGGAGTAGAAAATCTGGACCTAAAAGTCACCGATGAAATAACGCGAATCGAAAAGAGACTTGAGTGTGTTGAGAGAAATAAGACATCGCCTAGCAATCAACATGACTACAAAGATACAAGGATACAACCGCCAACCTTCGATGGAACGGGACCCTTAGTTAATAAAGTGGAAAAAAGATTTGGGGTCATTGATCAGGTCGTTTTGTGTTTTTGTGAGATAATTGTAGTGAAGGGAGTTGGAAAGCTCGGTGAATTTATAAAAGGAACCGAGAAAGTTAGAGTAGTCCATGGGAAAATGTTCCACAAAATATTCCTCTTGTTTCGAAGAATACGGAGTTTGCGGCTGTACCATGGAGGCGATGAAACCGATGCCCTATGTCGAGAATAAGGGACATATACCGAAATGACATTGTAGATTTCCTTATAGAGAGTGACAGTAGTTTCTTCTACCTGTAGGTGATCAAAGCGACATGCGATTCTGCTAAGATGCTCATTTAATAGGCGAAAGTTAGCTTTGCGGAAGTTGGAGGAAAAGTTGACGTGGGTTGGTGAGGTTTGGGATAAGCTGTCACGATAAAGGGATAGGAGAAGTGGGGGGTGGTGTTTGTCGACGGTGGAGAAGGGGTGATGACAAAGGGCAACTGACGAATTATAGGGGTTCGTTGTAAACACAAGGTCAAGCTGCCTCTTCATATGATTTGGCACATTACTTATTTGACAGAGGCTTGAGTGGGTGAGACCGTCTATAAAGAGACATTCCTTGGTACTGGTGGGATTTGAGGTGTAAACGGATTGATCGTCTGACAGCGTCCATTGGAGGTGGGGGAGGTTGAAATCGCCAATAACAACGATATCGTCAAGGGAAGTACTTAACTCGGTTAGGTGATCAACCGCTGCTATTGCCAGTTCGTATGACACGTTTGTTTGCGAAGGAGGTATATAGAAACATATGATGTATAATGACTTTGGGCGTTGATCAATTTTTATTGCGACATAGTCTAGATTGGGAGGAGAAGAGATGGCTTTAAGAGATGAGACGAGCTTATTTTGGATGGCAAGCAGCACACCACGGCAAGGTGAATCCAGACATACCATCGTCTTCACGAAAAACGATAAAGGTGGAAGGGAATAGTTCTTGACTGTGAATACTGGGGATAAGGTTGGTTTCGATTAGCGCGTATATATCGAAAAGGAGGGTATGAGTATTTTGCAGAATCGATTCCGTTTTAGAGCGGAGACCTCTGACACATTGTTAGTATATGGTTAGCGGGAGAATATTGAGAGTCTTAAGGGGTAGGGGGAGCGTGGTTGATTAGGGTAAAAACGACTTGCCCTTATTGGAAGATGTCATTTTCTTGTGAATATATACACGAAAGGCCGAGAGATATTTCGACACTCTTTGTGGGAGCATATTGAATTTTTGTGGAATTTGATAAACAGGTTGCGAAAGCTAGGAAAGCCGGTAGGTAGGCCTTCCTTCCTGCTGAATGGAAACCGCGACGCTGGTTTTCGTCTTGCCTTCATAGCAGACTGAATTAGATTTGTCATGGAGATAAGAAAGATAGAGGCGGACATTTTCGTAGGTCAATTTGTTTCTAAGTTTAGATAAGGCGTAGCGACTATCAGAAGAATTGATGAATTGTTGTGTGATTTTAGCAGTTGGAGGTAAGAGGGGATCGATGGCAATGGAAGTGGTCGCTCTAAAACAATGAAAATTCGGTTCGGTACGGTGATAGTGTCTGTCCTTGTGGGTTGGGTGATTCTTCCTATTTTTTGGCTGTTATCTTGTTGTGATAGACCGACAATCGGTCTAACCGATGAAAATGATAACAAATGAGAAGGTCATCGATTCGACTAGGGCCTATCACATGTATAACGAAATATTCTCGGCGAATGTTTTGAAATCGACAAATTATCGACAACTTCATTGAAAACAATCGGTTCTCCGACTTCAACCAAATTCGCCAGGGCTGTGTGATGTGAAAGCGAAATTAGAACGAAAGTATTACGTGCAACATTGTCCTTCGCCGTACATTTCCCATCCCCATGTTTTAGTTCAAACGCCAATTCCTACGGATAGTTCACAATCGGTTCTGATGTCAAATAGATTGTTGTCATCCCAATGAAGAAATCTGATTTGGCACGGTCCCGATGTAGCACACATCAATCATTCTCAAGCAACCGATGGGGCATCGTACGATGCCCGCAAGGGTCCTGATGATAACCTGGAGTTGTTAAATACCTTAACAGAAGGCATTTACAAAGGTTTGTCAATTACTGGACCGTCTAAATTTAATGTACCTTACATATTCACGAATTGCCCATTGTTTCAAGTGGAATCACTTTTCTTGTGTTTGGAAACCATCGACGTAAGAATGACAAAGGACGTCAAACACTCTTGTGGCGGTTCTACGAACCACACAATCTACTATTGGTCGAGATGTCGTCATTCCACCAAGGAACACACTCACCTATAGGTAAATTACACGTGCTCACAGACACGTGTCCTCAAAAGTCCTCCACCACACCTGAAACGAAGGTAACATACATCTGGGAGGCAACAACCCCACGTGCCCACAGACACGTGGGTCACAAGTCTGACCAATCGTCCTACGCCTGCACGGCGATCGAAGAACACAACAAACTGGCAAACATTGCCTTACCAAGGACATTTAACGCATCGTCCTAAATTTCTGAAAATGATTCTATACATCATACAGGCATCGTAAATTTGAAAACCTGATAGGTGTCCCTGTTAGCGTTACCTGCAAACGTGCAAATATAATCCGAGCCTTGCCGCCAGCTAAGATACGGGACACAATTACCATTGTATACCGAAATCCGTTATAGCACCATTGTCCTAATTGCGTTGCAGACTATTAAGCAGCTACACAATGATCCTATGATGCCCCTTTGTTCCTTCCTCTTTTCTCAATTCCGTTTTCACATGACTTTCGCTGCATCAGAATACAATAGATCTATTAGAACACGTGTTAAGATCAACCAGAGAGAACATTCGAGATACAGGATCCGCGCAACGCAACCGTCGCGATAGACAGTCTAACACAGAGAACCCAACGAGGAGGGTTGACCGGCGCGACGCGGAGAAACGAGAAAAGAACTGATCGACCAGAAGTTTAGATTTTTAAATACGCGAGTTAACCCGAGTATCTTTGTTATATCCTTACGTGTGCGTTCGTTACTGTTGATTCTAATTCGCCATATTTATCTCAGCGCAAAACTGTAAAGCAGAAAAGTAAAAAAAAAAAAGACAAAGGAATAAAAACCGTGACACACATTGTGAAGTCTTGCCAAACTATGACTGTAAACTAAAGATATAAAACAAAATAAATAAACGCCTCCGAAAACAATTAACAGAGTTTTATTTTTGTGCTGTATTCTCTCTGTGATCTCTTTTGTGAACAGTGTTCGGCGGAACACTTCACCATCATCATCAAACATTCCACGTGATCCCAAAATCCGCCAAACTCTCATGTTAGGTTTGTGGGAAATCTTGCTTTTAATGTGGAGGTTTTCGCTGTACAAAAATCTTTTACGCAGCACTCTTTTGCTTTCAGCTTTCCTGTTCTTTACATTGTGTGGGGTGTGTATAACCTTGTTATTATTCTTAGTCTCTTGTCTAAGGATATGTCGCTTCTAGTCATTCGAATGCGGTATTATCATTCTTCTTTCGTTTATCTTCTATTGGTCTGAAACAATCTGTCGTAATCAAAACCATCCATTTCATTTCTGTTAGCTCCAAGACATGGTCATCTTGTGTTATGTCACAACTGCGATGCATTTCGCCAATTGGCATTGGAATTGAAAGATGTATGGCAATGATTTTTAGACGTGTGATGTTGCGTTTAAAGGAGTGCATCGCTAGGAACTTGAAGACCTACCACGGTCTCGCTGTCGTTCGATTCACCAAAAGATACTGATCGATCGTTCGTACCATCATCATCATCATCATCGGCACTACAACCGGGATCCGGTCTTGGCTTATTTAGCAAGTCACTCCAACGCTATCCGGTTCATATCCGAGACTTGTTAAATTGTCCATAATAATTTGTTTTTCCGGGCAAGGTTATTAGCCTTGCGCCGACGATAATTCGTATAACCCCCGATTAAAATAGCCCCCGCTTGTTCGCCAACAACCTACGACAGTTCAATCGACGATTCTCTGGACCTACCCGAGGAGCTTTGAGAACGGTCTGTGGGGGTTCTTAAAGCTCACCTGAAGAACCCCCCATATTCGCAACCGATATTTGCATCCCAATCACCAGCATACCTGAAACATTTCCTTTCTCAAGGACATTTAATGCATCCAACGCATTACCTGAAAATCCCTAAGGAGAATTCTCACAGCATTCACGCATTTAATGCGTTATTCAAATTTCCTGTAAAGAATTCTTCACATCATACCTTTGTCATCGTAAAATGCTATGTCGGACAGCTTGTTTATCATCATCATCGGCACTACAACCGGGAACAGGTCTTGGCCTTATTTAGCAAGTCCTGAGGCTTGTTAAATTGTCCATAATGATTTGTTATTTTCCGGGCAAGGTCATTAGTCTTGCGCCGGGGGTTCCCCGACGGGGAATCGAACCCCGGCCTCCCGTGTGACAGACGGGTATACTAACAGCTTGTTTATACAGCTGCAATAAACCGACCCGCGATTCGTTTGTCCAATCGACAAACAATTACCGCATCCCAAGCATTATCATCGAAACCGAATCCTCTAGCATTTCCTAGTACAAACAAGAACTCGGTTCCTACTGCAGTCTGAGAGGCCATAAACATTAAAACCCATTAGCACCTTTTCCTAATGGCGACGCATCTATTAACGCATCCGTACCACTCATCCACGACTGTAATGATGCCCTTATTTGTTTTCAGCACCATTTCTCCGATGAATTGCCGTCTATGATAGCCACAATGCACAGCGTAAACAATGATCTATTCGACCCCTTTGTTCTTTTTTCCTCGTTTCAGGTTTCGTTTATCCTTTGCTAAATGCATCGACAAACACGGTGATGGGTACGATCACACACGCACACCACCCGTGCCCGAGATCGCCTTCCATTGGTCACTGGTCAAAGGAAAATTCATTTCCTTTTCACCACACCACCAAACTCACCCCAAACGAGGGTTGAATCGTTGAGTCTTATACCAATCACCGATCAGTGCGCGTCGTTTTATTCATTCCGGTAGAGCGCACACGGGGGTGCTCACACCCCCGAGCGTTAATAACAGTCGAGTGTAGTCGAGAGTTAAGGATTGTCGCTCATATTACCTGGTCCCCTTTTATGTGCGTAATTGTGTATTCAGTGAACGTCTGAGTGTTAAATTAAATATAAATGTTTTCTTTTATATAAAATAAAAAGGGGGTGATCACCAGCCATAAACTAAATCAGTGTGTTTCTTTTCTTTCATCGTTATTTTTGTCGACGTTGGTTTTGGAGTTTCGCTTGTGTTTCTCTCCCAGTGCGTGCGCGTTATCCTTGGAGTGATGGCTTTTCTGGTGGGCACAATTGCTGCGGCTGAACTTTCGTTTCGTGATGGGGAGTGAAGTGAACCGAGTGCCCATGCCTGGCACAATACTCTCTTCCCCACATGTCTTTAATCAAACTTGTACGAATCTAACCGTTGGTTCAACACCACCGAACATGACCAATAAACGCTTGTCACTCAAACATGTATGAACCTAACTGCTGTTTCAATATTACCGAAATAACTTGCACCTCCCATGTTCTTGGTGATACCTCCGACGAGAATCAACTAACAACTTTTTTAATCTAATTACTTCGACCACCAATTGCCGCTAAAGTCATCTATAGGAATCTTCGCGATTACTAGCTTTAGGTAGATAGAGACAATCTACGTTTTTATTTGTTTATACTAAACGGGTAGAGTTTTGAGGTACCCCTAAATGTCAAAGGGCAGTGGGAGCCCATGTTAATAATTTTCCCCTATATTATTCTTTCCTTCCCCTAATACTGTGCTGTGTCACTTAAGGGTTTGTGGTTAAAAAGATAAAATATTGTAAGGAAAGTATAGTCTTCTTAGGCTCATAGTATAAAGTATTCAAATAAAGAGACCGTTCGTGCTGGCGTATTACCATTAGATTAGATCAACGTGATAATGAGCATGTATGTATATTGAAAAATGTACTTACTATCAGTAACCGTTTTCGCATCGTCCACTGGACTCAGTAGATCCAGGTCACCATGTGAAGAAGTACGATGGCGGGATAACTTCCTTGATCCTGTAGGCGCTACCCGCGGTGGACGTTTCCATGCACCAGGTTGCGGTACAACCGGACTGACAATTTTGTCCATAGAATCCATTCGCCGAAACTAAAGTGAAAGAAAAAAAAATAATTACAACGCATTCGACCTTCAGCTCAATTTTTGGATAATAATTTTCAAAACTCGTTACTTTACTGACCTTGTTCTTAGCGGAGCAAGTGCCTTCGCTGACCTTCCGCTTCCTGCCACTGCAACTGCTAACACTGCCAGGACCACTACCAACTGTGCCGTAATGTGCATGCTGGATTATAGTAGATATTCCACTTAAATCCAGACGTAAGTCCTTTTTTACATTCTCTCGGTCACTGTTTGAGATGCCGTTGGTACTTTTTTTATTTTCGCCAACTTCGTGCTTCGATGCACTGTTAACTTGTGCTTGAACCCTTGTTGTAAATTCGTGATTGTTGGGTTCCCCTGCCTGTTCAGCATCCCCCAGATGTTGCGCAACATTGTTGACGACTTGTCTGCAGCTGCTGGTGTCATTAGTGGCATCATCGTCTTTGTTCTCATGATATACCCCAGCATTCGTCTCCACTTCAGCCCGATATTCAGCAGAGAGATTCCCATCCGAGAAGGAAGAGCAACAATCACTGGGCGCGGCGCAATCTTTGAATAGTTCAGTCGATGCTGAGCCGCAGCTCGATACTTGTGGGTCGGCTTGTTCGTCTATAATTAAATTTGTTGAGTCGCAACGCCGACGCTTTGTTTTCTTCTTCCGATGACGATGCTTTGACTTTGAAGATTTCGATTTCCGTTTCAGTGGTGACGTCAACTGCTTCTCGTACTCAACTGTATCCACCGGGTCCAGCAAGTGCAATGGATCATGAATATTTGGCGGGATTATTACCTCAACTTTCGGAGGTGTAGTTATTGGCGACTGACGCGGTGTGGTTGCTGGCGTATTACTGTTTGAAGAGTTTGCCTCATTCTGTAAGCTGTTCAAATTTAGTGGATCTGAGATGTTACCCCCCAAGAGGAATTTCGTTGGTGGAACGATAATCTCCTTGCGGGGTCTCTTGTCCGGAAGGAAGAATTTTGATCGGGAACAGAAAAGTGGATGGTGAGCGAGTGGGGGGGCTCCGCCATTTACATTATTGACCACGCCATTACATGCACTGCAACCACCTACACCTCCCGTACAAGGGCGGTGTGATAGCAATTTTTTGTAAATTTGCTGTTTAGAATTCTTGCATTGTAAGCTATTATTATTGCCGGCTTCCACACCGCATGCTGCGCACATCCCTGCGGGTATTCTGTGATGGCCGATGGGGTTCTTGTTGCTTTGGATGTTTTCTAAATCGGCTTTGCACGCTGCACTCTGTTGCTGCTGTTGATGGTGTAATTGCTGCTGCTGTAACTGGTGAGTGTGATGCAAGTACTTCATGTGATGGTGGCATTTTTGACGCTTGTTCCACGTTTTCTTCTTCAGCTGAACACACTGTTGTGGTGTGCGGAACTGGTGGAATTTACTAACGTTTCCTATTCGCGCCTGTTGGGAAGCTGCAGTCACATTCTTCTTGTTACCACTTCCTCCGTTGACAGGAGCGGACATATCCAAGGCTGAAGCAGCATCGCTTCGCTGGACCGACTCCATTAACACAGGGGATTTGGGCGAAACTGCGACAATCTCCCCATCTATCGGTGTTACTGGCGACTGTCCGGCATCGGCCATTTAGATCTCAATTGGTATGAATGACCTTAGATGGTAGTGGTGGTCAAAGAAATTGAGTTGAATTTTATTCTGCTTCTGAAAGGATAAGTAATACAAATAATTTCGTTATACAAGGTTGATAAATGTTATATTGCTAAAACAATTAGTTTATCCTCTAGCTTTTGTTTTTACCTTAGACTTAAATACTTAATCACTCCCATACTACAGAGACCCTTGGTTTGCAGATCTCCTACATGGTTTTAGTAGGAATGATAAATTGGCAAAATAACCATAAAACTACTCCAACATATCTGTAGTGAAATTCGACTAGAGTAGATAACGGAAGGACAACCATATTATAAGAAACTCTTGTTGTTACTTGTAACGATGTTTATTATTCAGTCAGCTGTCACTATCGTGCAATGGATTTATCATCAGAGATGTCAGTCATTTAAATTTTAAAATGGTAACATCCCTAAATGTAAATACAATTTTACTTATCTAATGTTACGACTACATCAGCAACCCATCTTGGTTTTCTTCTGATCTTATAACATTAAGAGCTTTTCAATCTAACATAAACTTTGATTGATTATCTATTTCAATAAATCCACTTAGTGCACGAGATGATAATGGATTTCGCAGCTGACAGAAGATACAGAGTAATTGATTATCACTTTCTAGTTATCATTTGGTGTCAATGTTCGGTTACTTTATTTGGTGTGCTTTTCAATTAACGTGTGGAGGATATAAATAAGGAAAACACATGGAATTCAGCACCCCAAGTCTGTGGTTCTATAATATTGGAATTAAGTTATGTATCAAATGCGTATGACATCTCTGACTATGCTAAAGGCGACCTGAACGTCTTAGTAAATTTAATTAGAAGAAAAATGTTTGTTTGGTGTTAGATAGTTATTTGGAAGAACCAAATTGACTGTTAGGGTTCCCCAATAGGATCGATATGTTGGGTTCCTGAATAAGGACGTAGTGTTTTTAAAATTAATTAAAATTAAAAATATTTGAGATAGAAACAAACTTTTTTTTTTTTAAGGTACAACTATTAGGTACGTATTTGTTGTTAGAAACAGAAATAATTTTTTATAACCAAGTGAGAGAACACATTATTCAAAGTATTGCCCCTCATACTGGCGAGAATCACACCGTGCGCAGAAGAAATACCGGGAGACTACCAGTTCGGATTCCGTAGGAACCGGTCAACAAGCGACCAAATGTTCACAGTAAGGCAACTGCTGGAAAAGAAGTGGGAATACGGAGAGACGGTTCACCAACTGTTCGTTGACTTCAAAAAAGCCTACGACTCAGACGCAAGGCAAAGACTCCACCATACTGTAGTTGAGCTGGGAATCTCGAAAAAATATGCCACCCTCATTCAAGTCTGCATGAATAAAAACAAAGGGCGAGTTAGAATAGAAAATCCCCTCTTAGAACCATTTGAAATCCGGGACGGACTAAAGCAGGGTGATCGCCTCTCACCATGTCTTTTTAACCTTGTGCTCGAGTATGTCATGAGAAAGGTACAAGACTGTCGTCTGTGGTCGGATCATCCCTGAAAGCGCTGTGGCCGGATCATCCCTGAACGGGGTGGGTTACACAACTGCTCGCATATGCGGATGGCATCGCCGTTGTGGGCGATAATCTAGAAACTGTAAGTAAAAACAGTGAAATCATCATGCAAGGGCAGAAGAGGTGGGCCAAACAAACCCATACCGATGCTAATGCCACCTTCTTCAATCACCGTACCGATATGGCTAATGCTGGTGTGACCAGAAAAGCTACACATTTCTCCCATTAACAATTATAATTTCCAGGTGAGGTGCGGGTAAATTTGTGTCCTCATATAAAAGGCAGAAGAGGTGGGCCTAGAAATAAATGAAGACAAAACGAAATACATGATTACGCCGAGAGCAGGTGGACCTCAGGGAACACATATAAACGTCAGGGGCAAGATATTTGAAAAAGTTAAAGAATTTAAATATCTGGGAACAATACTGACGGCCAGTAACGAAATGTCGAAGGAAATTAACAAAAGACTACACTCCGGCGACGCTAGTTGGCACGCAGTCAGTAAAAAAAACTGCTATCACGTAATATAAAGCTCCGGATCTATAGAACCATAATCACACCGATTGTTCTATACGGATGCGAAACATGGGCTTTTATAAAACGGGAAGAAAACAAATTCCACGTATTTGAAAATAAAGTTTTAAGGAGTGTGGGGTACGAGGTCATTGTGCCGGCGCACGACACGAGGTTCCACCTCGTCTCCACCAGTTCTAAAGTGTCTTGCGTAGACCGAAAGAAAAACACAAACGAAACTCCACAATGCCACGCCCACAACAGGAAAAGGAAACACACTGATTTAGTTTATTCCGTTTTATTCTCTTTAAAATTGTGATGGGTAATTCTCTTTGTTCTCAGCCATTAGTAAATATGTTAGTGTTTTTATACTTCACTTAGAACCTTTATTAATATTAAATTGATTTTTATAAATTTTAAACAAGGTGAAACACTTCTTTCTCGACAAGACCTACGCTTCTCCGCCGCGCGATGGAGAGCGGGAGCGGCAACGACCGTGGTGGGCGGCGGATGTAATACGAATCAGCGATTAACGGCTCGTGCAGAGCCGACTCGCTAATTGGGGTAAGTTTGTGGTGTGGTGGCAGATATCCTCTCCATTAAGGATATGTTTTTACTTACCACCAGAGAAACGTAAAGACTCGCTTGGTAGAATAGAAAACCAGATCTCGTAATGGAGATCATGGTGGTATGTGTGTTATCGTTCAGATCTGTGTTGTTTACTAATGTGCGAAGGCCATGGAAAAACAAAGCAGGCAGGCGGCAAGGACAAAGGAATCGGGGCGATCATGGTTTATGATGTTCATCGCGGCTAAAATAGACGACGATGCATCGAAGAGATGTGCTAAAAGCAAATATGGAACGCGGGCATCATAAAAGACTTAGATGAGTGATGCCCTTGTGTAAATAGGCGAATAGCCATTGGGAAAATGTGCTAATGGGTTGGTGGACGAAACGAATCCCTTGCTTGAATTTGTATATGCAGGGAAATTCGTTTGTGGGAAACGGATTCTATATTTGCATTGTTTATGCTTTGAATTCAATCCGGCGGCTATGCGCGAATTCGTTGATTGTTTGGAGATTCAAACAAAGGAGCATTTCTGGGTAAAGTGGTTGCAGCTGTATCGGTAGTTGCAAGTCATTGCAAAGCAGATTAGATGGTTATAAAATGACAGAGATGCATTGATACATGTATGAATGCCCTTGCAGGAAAAATTCTTTGCAGTTATGCATATGACGTCCCTTGAAAACATTCTAAAAAAGCCACCAAAAAACTATTGAATCACCTTAATTAAAATCAACAAAGTAAAACGCATAACCCTGATGATATCATATCTTCATAGTTCAAATGAACGAAATATTCTTTCATATGCAATTAATCACACAATTATATGCTTTCAAAAGAAAAACAAACGCTGCCCCTTGAAACCAATCTAAAAAGTCAACAAAACTATTAAATCACCTTAATGAAGATCATCGAAGTAAAACACACAAACCTGATGACGTCATATTTTCATAGATCGAGCCAACGAACCAAGAACAAGTAATATAAGCAAAAAGATGGCAACCGTACAAAAGATCGAGTCTTTATGATGACGCTGCAGTTAGATAATACAATAAAATTGCCGCATTTATCCAATCGCAAATACAAGTAATATAATCAAGCAATTTGCTTTCGAAAAAAGTAAGCCCCAAGAGAAGAGTTATAATCCTCACAGTATACAATAGAAATAACAAAATCCCAATACCCAAAAGTTGTATTCCTAAAAAAATACTCTAAAATAAAACACAAAATACAAAGCTCCCAACAAGAGAGTTTTTAGTCTACAAATATACTCTAAAATAAAACACATCCCAAAGCTCGCAAGAGAGCTTTCAAGACAGCAACACCAACCCGTACCCTAGGCACAAACCCCCAGCCGTTAATATGAAAAAAAAACCGCCTTGTTCGAAAACCGCCCTATTTGAAAAAAAACGGCGGATTTGAACAAACCGCCATATTCGGGAAAACCCTAGCCCAGACGCCAACCCCCAGCAGACACCGACCCCTAGCCGGGGCACCAACCCCCCCCCCCCCCCCGGCCCAGACACCACCCCTCTGCCGACAGACGATCAACCGTGACGCCACTGTCCCAAAAACCCCATAAACATACTACTGATGTTCCATTGTGAGCAAACAGTTCTAAAAATACCGTCATTATAATTACTATAACTCAGTTTGTTATGGTCTGATTCTTATGAAATTTCGAAACATATCGTTTGAAGGTTAGTACTTCCTAAAAGTCATAAAGACTTTTTATTACAGATATCCTTGTACGCCAAAAGGCTTGAACAAAAAAATAAATATATTATAATTTAAGGTGCCAGTAAGTTTATATAACACCGATAGTTATAAAATATGAGATGCATTAAGTCCTACATAAAGAAAAGAATGTAATTTGTTTGTGAATAAAATAAGCGCCGTTTTCCAAATAAAAACCCAAATCAAAAAAAAAAAAAAAAAAAAAAAAACGCTTCATTTATAGCAAGTAGTGTCTATTATATGGACATTTATAGCGTTTTGCGACAATAATAAAGAGCGTATGAATAAAACCGACGCTATCACAGTTAAATCACTAAAATATAGAAACAAAGCTCAATGCATCCACTACCGCGTGTACGAATTCGATTCCTAAACTCAAGTACATTCGACTGATGTGGAAATGCTATATTATTGCTATGGTATACGGTTTTAATGGATGCGCTTTTGGTGGTGTTGTTCCTCACTATTGGCCGTGTGTATTTGCTAGAAACGCCACACATTTATTTCGTAAATAGGTCTCCTATGATGTTCTAAAAATCAAATCAAATAAAAAAAAACCAAGCTTCACTCACAGTACGTAGTGTCTCTTATAGGGACATTGTGATGTGATTTGTCGCATATATTTAGTTATTTAAAAATTGTTACCTCGTTGGTGCCGCTCCAGGTTCTTCCTCTGGTTCTCCCTCTTTACACGACCAGGGCGCACCACAAACGAATGGATGTTCACCTCCTGCTTCTAAACTTGAGTGTGTCCTTTCGGACCAAAACATGTGCATGCTGGATATATATTTGGCCAATCCGAATTTAAACACTTGCATTTTGACAAAATGTCTTTATCTTGCTTTTTCTCCACGTTTAAACTCCAAACTTTGCTTCGACACAATCCAAATAATAGGCACGGATGTTACTTCTTTTTTTTTTCTTGCTCAACTGTATTTAACAATCTTTTCTTTTACTATACAAAAAGGAACGGGCTCTTTTTCTTTTGTCTTTCTTGCTTTAACAATCTTTTTCTTTTACTATACAAAAAGGAACGGGCTCTTTTTTCTTTTCGCTGCTCAACTGTCCGAAATCAACTGTCAACGGCACCCAGAAAAACCGTATTTTCAAAACAAACGGAATTGAAACCCCCCCCCCCCCCCCCCCCCCCGCAAGACTGCGTGGCATTCTTAGGAGAGGAATGTCACGCCGGAGAGCGGACGGCGGAGAGCAAACAAACAAACAATCAACAAATCAATAAATAAATAAATAAACATTCTTAGAAGTTAGGGTTAGTAGGGATTTTCTACATATTCTTATACTACTTATAAATTAGGGTTAGTAAGAAAAATAAATAAATACTAAACAATTTATTAGGGGAACACTAACAAGCACTCCACAAAACCAAGGACAACACAAACGCCCGCGGCGGGCCCGACACTTAACCCGATGGTCCGACCGAAGGCTCGACCGCCCATACGATCCGGTTAGGACTCCCTCGCCAAGGCGAGGTGATCCCCTCTCGTCTAACCTCCAAAATGTCACCCGGCCGGCGAAATCGTCCCGCTCCTATATCTTTTCTTGCTTTAATTTTCATCTTTTGGACTCGCTACTTGCCCCGGTCCATGGGTTGGTAGGTCGGGGGGTTGCCCCGTTCCGGCGGCAAAACCTACCATCACCCGACATTATAATGCGCTTTCGCATTTTCATATTTGCGATCCAACCCCCAGCACTGGGGTTTGCCTCTGCAGTCTGCGCTGGGACTACGCCTGCAGCATTAGGCCTGGTCTTAAAGACTTTTTCGTCAGACTCCATTTGGTATCCCTGCGACGAAGGTCCTTTACAAGGACGAAGATTCCGGAGGGAAACCAGAGTCTGGCCAGCTGGGATCAGGGGCTCCAAGTTACAGGAAGGCTTAACCTTTCCTTAATTGTTTTTTATAAAAGGTGTCTATAACCACGTTATCAACGTCCGCTGTTAGGGGTTCATCCAGATGACCCCGTGGGTAGCACGTGGTTGAACAGCTTTTCGCAGCCCTCCCCTGTATGGGTAGGGTCTCCGGGCGAGTACCTGCCGCAGTATCGATCTTGACAGGTCCCTTTGGCACGTCTCCCCGTTCGGCTGCCACATGTTCAACCCTTCCCGTCCCATTGTTGATAAATTGAATGGAGAATGGCACGGGATTTACGGTCCTTCGGGGAAAAACCAAACGACCACCCGGCCCGTCTACCTTACAATTCCGAGACAGGAAGTCGTACTCCAACAATCCGTCTTCCTCCAAACACGGCAAGGAGTCTACTATTTGGAAACTGCAGGGAATCTCAGGGTGCAACTTGAAACTCCCAGTGCCCCCCACACAGCATCCCCTCGACTTGCCTTCGACAAACAGCGCTTGGAGCGTTGTAGATCTATGCACATCCATGCCATATCTAGGATGGAGTGCCTTCAGCTTCAACAGGCTGATCTCAGCGCCTGTGTCCACGATTAGGCGCGTAGAGTTCCTGCGGCCGATGTCTAAAGAAAGGGTGACAATCGGGACCTGAGTCGGCGAAGGCTGAGAACAGCTGGAGCTGGGTTGCGTTTCTAGTGCGGTCGCACAGTAATCCGCTCCTCCGTTCCGGAATGTTCCGCTCGGGAGTCCCACTGGACTCCGAACTAGCGGAACTGGAGCTATTCTTTCTGCCCACTTTGGGCCCAATGCGCCGGGGTCGCCATTCCCGGTTCCCCGCGCTGCCTGATGCGGCGTCATGCCACGCATCCGTTTTCGAGGAGTTCGAGTCCATGGAGTCGGGTCGCTTACCGCCACCGCTCGACACGGAGGATCGTCGCCTACCATCCTCACTCAACTCCCGGGAGTCTACCGCGCGACTACTACCGGCTCCTCGATTGCGCCGACGCTGTCTCCTACGCTTACCGCGCCTATTTTTCTATCGTAAATGGGTCTGTGGGGAGGAAGTATGTGCCAGACACGGGCACCAGGTTCACTTCCTCCTCCATCCGATTGTCACTTAAGTGCCGCCGACGAGCACCAAACAGAAATCGACGACGCAGCGCCCACAACAGGAAAAGGAAGTAAAACGCACGCAGTTCTTAATTAATTTTTATTTTATTACACTTCATGATCAAATACCGGACTGGAAATGAAATGCAAGTTCACATCGTTGGATTTATGAGTTTTATGTAATTTTTTTCCGTACCCGTTTGGTTCAAATAAAAATTAATCAACAAAACACCGCTCCACTTTATGGATGGCTGTTACGTGCGTCGGCCACCCCATCAATTAATAATTTTGTATTTAATTATTAACATAATTTGTTTTAAGGTAGTATGATGGTAAGGTGGTGGAGGAATTGCACGATCCAGAAGTGAGTTTTTGAACACGCCCCGATTCGGGTGTGGATCGTGCAGTTCTTCGAGTTCGAATTTGTTTTTCGAAGTGGACGTGAATGGGGAGCGAGAGAGACAGAGGTTCAATGTTTTGAGGTACGGTTTTTTGGTTGACGTTCCGTTGTCAGAAAAAGAAAGAAAGAAAGGAAGCAGTCCCGTAAAATGTTGTGTGGAAAAAAGGGCAGAAAAAGCCGAAAGACCGAACTGTTGTGAACCGTTTTTGTTACGGCAGATAGTTTTTCTTTGTTGGTTTTGAAATTGAGTTGTAAATGAAAGCGCAATTTAATGTCTACTAAATAAAGTGTGGAGTTGTTTTAGATTTTGTTTTTTTTGTTCGGTTGGAATGTTGCTGCTGTTGGTGCGACTGTTAATGCTGAAGTTATAGTTTTTTGTAACTAAAAGTCAGACTTGTGTTGCAATTGGAGCTGCAGATTCAGTAAGGGAAAAGCTAGAACGCATTTCGAGGATAAAAGACGGCACATAAGAAGAAGACCTTTAAAGTGGTGTTACCTAATGGACGATCTCAGTGGACATACAACTCAGTGTTTATGAGATTGTGTTGCAATTGGTGCTGCAGATTCAACAAGGGAGAAGCTAGAACTCATTTCGAGGATAAGGGACGACACATAAGGATCCCTCTACAGCAGAAGACAGAATTCTATAAACCGGTTGGAGCCGTGGCTCAGCATCGGGACAGCGAGCGGAATAATTAGGTAATAAATCCAATCTTTTCCCACTATATCTCCACAGCGGAAGTGCAAGGCACGCACTGAATAGTTAGTTACCACACCCATCATCATCATAATATTCATAACCATAATATTACATGGCGAATAAAATTCACTACGCCAATGACTCCATATATCTCCGCTTCTCCGCCGCGCGCAGAGAGCGGGAGTGACGCGTGACTGTGGCGGTCAGCGGGTGGTAAAAGACTCCACGAGGCTAGAATTCTGACATGAATTCCATCCTAGGTTAGGGTTAAGAAAACAAGAGAAGAGAGAGAAAAACTTTTCTCTTAAGGGTGCGACCACCAAGGAAATGCACTCTTGCAGTGCAATGGTATGCGTAAGTAAATGTATCGCCATTAGGAAGAAGTGCTAATGGTTTTTCTATTTACACCATGGGAAATGTGTATCGCTGGTGATGCTAAAGGGATCGAATTGTACACATGATCACATGCGACGAAATTAGTTTTATGGCACTAGACGCTAGATACGTGTATTTGCTTTTATTTGCACATGGTGCAAGTTAGAGAAATTGGCTTCAGCGTCGATTGCGTTAATTGAATGCAGTTGCTGGTATTTTATTGCTGGGAGAAAAAGGTCGCCGGCCAATGTGTACGTAAAGAAATTTATCGTACACATGGCGAAGTTGGAAAATAGACGGCGCAATATTTATGGTCCCTGTCATGACGGTTACATTGTATGCAAACCGAATCATTTTGTTTACAGGAATTTGTCTGGTACCGAAGGTGCCGAATTGGTTTGGAATTCCAGATAAACAAAGAAAGAAATCTTACGGAAAATTGTATGCGAAGAGATGCATGAAAAGGTAAGTTTGCTTTACAGGGACTTTACGATTATAGCTTTGATCTAATTAATGCGTGAAGCATTTTCAGGTGCTTAATGCGATTGCATTAGCAAAAACGTATGCGACTTGGAATGAGGTTATGGGGTTTTTTAGGTAAGTGTACCGTGGGGTTTGGCGGCACCCCCACAGGTCTGCTATGATGTTCTAAAAACATGTACTACCATTTGACAGAATAAAACAATTGAAGCCTTTTCTAAATTACATTCAACAACTACTTTTGGTTTTCCAGACGAGTACTAGTTTTTATTTAAGCTATTATTTCTGTTCAGCGTTTAGCAGGAAGCATCAACACATCGCTTTTGCCCATCCATTTCAAGATTGTTATACCTTTTTTATTTTATGCAGCTACGATTTCTCGACGACGATTTTTATGCAGAGTACCCAATAAATGTGTGTGCAAAGCGATTAATTCTTCCTCAATTTTAACACTTGTATACCAATTATCTGCGCAAACAGTGTGGCTTTTCGCCTCCCAGAGAGACATCACAACTGCAGACACATCGTATACTAATACTTGATTTGAATTTTCTTTTTTTTCCGGCGTATATTTGAAATAAATAAATGTATGTTGCTTCACCAGATAATTTACATACTCTTATTTGTTAAGAACGACTGTTCTGTGGCGAAATTGATGAACTTATATATGCCCTTGAAAAGGCACTAATGATCTATTTACACATAGTACTTCTTCTGGGTGGTAATATTTGTTTAACACTAAACCTACCAGCATCGCATGTATAACTATTCCTACCGTGACCGATCAAATGGCCGGCTTCGAAATTATTTATATCCCTTAATATAAAATGAAGAAAATAATTATTTAATAATTAAAAATATAGTTTCTTCTATTTAAAAATAAATTATCTACATTTTATTCCTTATTACAACATTTCTTACAAATTATAGGCTTCTCAATCGCACATTGCCGCGTACGTACTTTTTACATTTTAGACAGACTTTGTTAGTCTTATTGTCTTTACAATATCTTATCTGACATGTTTCCGATCACTTGTTCGTGCACTAATATTTCTGGCTGCTTTGCTGGCTCTTCTTCCTTGCCTGGCTGTTGCTCATTTTGATATTCACTTATAAGTTCTTCTCCCAATTGAAATAAAAAGTTTTGCCTTGATATCGGACTTCCTGTTGTTTCTTTATATAAAACCCATACGTTTATCCCGGCTAAGTCTAGGATATTGAAAAATACTTGTAGTGGCCATCTCCGAGATTTAGATTTTACAGAGTATTTTCTGGCCATTTGGTCTGTAACATCTACACCGAATTTGGTGCTATTATATAATGTAATTGCCTCTGGTATACAGGCATCATTTTTTTCAATTTTCACCGATTTATGCATTGAGCTAAGAATCAATACCTTTTTATTTTGTTTAGCCTTGTAAACTGTCAGAGTACAATTATTTGTCCGATATAATTTTGTTGAGAAACGTGTCGTTTTGTTTTTTTTCTGTTTCGCCAATTTTGGCAGCTCTCTTTTATTTGCTCGAATTGTTCCAACCGTCGTTTTTTTTCTAAAAAGTTTAGTCGCTATCGAAATGCTTGTAAAAAAATTGTCCATGGTTATATTTCTTCCCCGACCTGTATGCGGTTCTACTAATTTCAGAACGACAAACTCCCCAAGGGGAACTGAGGGATCTTCGTTTTCATCTTTTCCCAAATGAGGAAAGCCGTTTATTATATTGTGACGCATATGACAGTCAGTACTGGAATATTCGGGAAAGTCCAAAACAAGTACTGGAATATTCTATAAAGTACTGGAAAACTGGAGACTAGAACTTTCAAGATTATGGAACGAACAGAAACGAAATACCGGAATGAGAATGTGACAAACGATAAAAAAGACGTCGACACAGCTGATGGTGACAGATAAGAAGAGAAAAAGCGAAGCAAGCGATAGAAAAGAAAATCGTTGAGTGTTATATTAATTAAATTAAAAATCGATTTAACGGCTCTTATTTATTCAAAATAATCAATCCAGCGAACCCTAAGCTCGCTACAATTGGTGTCAGAAGTGGGATGGATTATTGGTGAAGTAAATAAGCTGTGAAAGCGTGTTGTGACGATGTCAGATCGATATTTGGAGGATCTTCGCGTTCCTGAGTTGAAGAAGGAACTTGAGGATCGGAATCTGGATAGCAGAGGACAGAAGCAAATTCTGCGACAGCGCCTACAAGCAGCAATGGAGGAAGAGGGTATTAATATTGACACATATGTTTTTGCGATTGCGCCAGACTGTCCGGATGGAGAAGAAACGCCGAGTCAAGATGGCGCCAATGTAACGGAAAAGAGTTCGCCACAGCTGGACATTTCGGAGATGCTCAGGACGATGATGATAAAATTGGACGCGCAAGCTACAGATGTTAATGCAAAGTTGGATGTCCAAAATTCAAAATTGGACGTGCAAGCTGCAGATGTTAATGCAAAGTTGGATGTCCAAAATTTAAAATTCGACGCCCAAAATTCAAAATTCGACGCACAAGCTGCAGATCTGAATGCAAAATTGGATGCCCAAACGCAGTGGATGAAATGTAATTTTCAGCACTTTAAGGAAGAAATTCAGTCAAAAATTCGAAACGAAGTAGAAAATCTGGATATAAAAGTCACCGATGAAATAACGCGAATCGAAAAGAGACTTGAGTGTGTTGAGAGAAATAAGACATCGCCAGGCAATCAACATGACTACAAAGATACAAGGATGCAACCGCCAACCTTCGATGGAACGGGACCCTTCTCCGTATTTATACGTCAGTTCGACGCCGCGGCCAATTATAATAAGTGGTTGGATGAGCAAAAATCAACATCGCTAATCATGTCACTCCGCGGGGCGGCTGCAGAATTGCTACAAACCATACCAGCAGAGAAGCAAACAGATTTCCAAACGGTAAGAGACGGCCTTGAAGCTAGGTATGGAGACAACCACATGCAGCAGGTCTACCGCATGCAACTACGGAGCAGAATGCAGAAACCTGGAGAAAATCTTCAACAGTTGCAGGCAGACATTGAGCGATTGGCAAACTTGTCTTATTCAAATATGACTAAGGAATTTCTGAACGAGGTAGCAATGGATGCATTCACAAACGCACTCCAAGATCGGGACTTGCAACAAGCCGTCCGTTTAGCGGGAAAGAAGACGACTAATGAAATACTGGCGTTCGCATTGGCATACGAATCTACTAAACTGGCTACCAGGAGTACATATAGAGTT
Organism: Microdon myrmicae; assembly: GCA_963931805.1. Classification (NCBI taxonomy): domain Eukaryota; kingdom Metazoa; phylum Arthropoda; class Insecta; order Diptera; family Syrphidae; genus Microdon; species Microdon myrmicae. Next base: position 237,299,571 of record OZ007497.1, on the reverse strand, counting down.
CGAGAAACATCCGTCCAGGAATGTTCCTGCCAAAGAATCGGGCATGTACAACGAAGAACCCCGAGACCTGATATGAAGTGTTGGACATGCGGCGAAGTATCTCTGTTGACTGTAGGAAACGTCGACGAACGAATGAAACATCAAGTGAGAATTGTTGTTCATGAGCTAATCATAGGAGGGGATTTTAAAGGAACAACCTGAGGCTAATAGCTCGGGAAACTTGTAAGGGCAGATTTTACAGGGCAAAAGTCGCCTGGTGGAATGTGCAGCCCCAGCATCGTAACTGTATCACAACTCCAACGGGATAACCAAAGTTTGGTTATAACTACGATTGTTAATGCAAGGACGACAACAGTGACAATCGACACTGGAGCAACGAGATCCATAATTCGGCCGGACGTCGTGGGCCAACTTGCCCTTAATAAACATAGAAGATACGCTTTGAGGACTGCTACAGGAGAATGCTCTACAGTCTACGGAGAAGTCGTGAGCATAATAGCGCTGGGCAATATTTCCATCTTCCACAAATTTTTGGTCGCAGATATTACGGACGAATGCATTCTTGGAATGGATTTCATGAAGGAGCACCAAATTATTCTAGATATCGGGCAAATAACACTGCGAACTGGTAACTTGGAGGTTGCTATTACATTGCAGGACGAACAATTGCGAAGATTGAAATGTTATGCGCGTGAGGAGGATGAGATCCCAGCTCGTTCGGACTCGGTAATTTGGGCCAGTCTCGAGAGTGATCCCGGTGACAATCGATTTTACATCACCGAGGCCGTACAAAATCAGCGTAAGGGGAACATCCTTGTTGGGAAAGCCCTTATCGATGCGAAGAAGCACATCGTACCCGTCAGAGTACTAAATGCGTCCAAGGAGCCGATCGCAATAAGAAAAGTAGAGGTAATCGCAAAATGTGCACCCGTGTCAGTGATAAGCGCAATTCAGACAAGGGGAGAGGACCATTCAATTCAACAGCCCTCTGGTGCACCGGCTGTGGTTAATAGGCTGATGCCCCAGAAAATCGGATTAACAAACGGAGAAAAGAAGCGTTGAATCACTGCTGAACGATTTTTCGGATATTTTTGTGACAGGAAATGATAAATTCGGACGCACAGGTATAGTTAAACATCGCATTGACACGGGTGAGTCAAGACCTATAAGACAGCCACCTCGTCGACTACCGTTGGCCAAACAATCAGAAGTAGGCAACATGATTCGAGATGTGGAAGAGCAAGGAGTCATCGAGAAATCATCGAGCCCATGGGCTTCGCCGGTAGTGCTCGTCAAGAAGAAGGATGGGACAACTAGATTTTGTGTCGACTACCGCCGGTTAAACGACGTTACGAAGAAAGACAGTTACCCACTTCCTCGAATCGACGACACACTAGATACCCCTTCTGGAGCTCAGTGGTTCTCAACATTGGACCTAAAAAGCGGTTACTGGCAAGTGGAAGTGAAGGAGGAGGACAAGGAGAAGGCAGCGTTTACTACCGGAAGCGGACTTTATCAATTCAAGGTGATGCCTTTTGGATTGTGTAATGCCCCAGCAACGTTTGAACGATTAATGGAAAGTGTTCTACGGGGACTTACATGGAAGACGTGTCTTGTGTACTTGGACGATATCGTCGTTGTCGGAAGGAATTTACCAGAACACATCAATAATCTGCGCTCCGTCTTCGAACGACTAAGACAGGCCAACTTAAAGCTCAATTCGAAGAAATGTGAACTCTTCCCAAAGGAGAGTAAAATTCCTGGGACACATCGTTTCATCTGCAGGAGTCCAAAAGGATCCTGATAAGATAGCAGCTGTCCAAGAGTGGCCTACTCCAGAAGATAAGCAACAGTTAAGAAGCTTTATGGGACTAGCCACATACTACCGACGGTTTGTTAAAGGTTTCGCTAACGTGGCTAAAACCCTACACGAACTAACGGGTAAAGACAAAAAATTCAATTGGACAGACAAGTGTGAGGCAGCATTCAACACATTGAAGGCCGAGTTATGTAAGACTCCAACATTGGCATTCCCAAGTTCGGATCGCCCATTTATATTGGATACTGATGGAAGTAACAGAGGAATCGGCGCAGTGCTGTCACAGGAAGTCGATGGTGAAGAGAGAGTTGTCGCATATTATAGCCGAGTTCTATCTAAGCCAGAGAGAAACTACTGCGCAACAAGAAAGGAACTGCTGGCTGTCGTAGAAGCCGTTAAGAATTTCCACAAGTACCTCTACGGACGTCAATTCCACCTTCGAACGGATCATGCCGCCCTGAAATGGTTGTTAAATTTTAAGAATCCGGAAGGACAGATAGCTCGATGGATCGAACGACTTCAAACGTACGATTTCCAAATTTCCCACCGTTAAGGGAAGGTGCATAATAACGCTGACGCTCTATCAAGAAGACCATGTAAGCCAGATTGTAAACATTGTCATAGAGCGGAAGAGAAAGAAGAGGCGTACGACCTGCGAAATGTACAAATAGAAGTACTAGATGGGTGGACGAGTGATGCTATACGCGCAGCTCAAACTCAGGATGAAGATATGTCGCTAATCCTGAAATACAAAGAAAAGAACGAGCGGGCAACTTGGAACAATATTTCCGACAAGAGTGGAACATTTAAGGCATATTGGGCACAATGGAATTCCTTGCTGGTGGAAGATGGTATTCTTAAGCGTAAATGGGAAGCCGCGGACGGAAAATCCCATCGAATGCAGATTCTAGTCCCACCATCAAAAGTGAAAGATGTTCTAACAGAAATGCACGACGGGGCCTCCGCTGGACATTTGGGAGTTAATAAGACACTTTCAAAAGTGCGATCTAGTTTTTACTGGCTTCACATGAGAGATGACGTCGAGTCTTGGTGTAGGAAGTGCACAACTTGCACTGCGACCAAAGGACCAACGGCAAAACCAAGGAGCGCTATGAAGCAGTACAACGTGGGTGCCCCTTTCGAGCGAATTGCGATTGATATCTCAGGACCGTTCCCAAAAACAAACGACAACAACAAATACATGTTAGTTATCATGGATTACTTCAGCAAGTGGGTAGAAGTCCTTCCAATTCCAAACCAAGAAGCAACAACCGTCATTGAGCAGCTAATCAATAATTGGATCAGCAGATATGGAGTTCCCTGTGAGCTGCATTCCGATCAAGGCCGAAATTTCGAATCACAGATATTTCAAGGCATCTGTGCGGCACTGGGCGTAAGGAAAACCAGGACCACACCCTTACATCCACATTCAGACGGAATGGTCGAAAGGTTCAACCGAACAATGAAAGAACACTTATCGAAGGTCGTCAGTGATCACCAACGAGACTGGGACAAATATGTACAAACCTTTCTCATGAGTTATGGATCGGCTAATCACGATACGACAGGCCATTCTCCAGCAAGAATCATATTTGGACGAGAGATACGATTACCAGCCGATCTGCGATTCGGAATACCCCCAGACGCCATAGATTAGACCGAAGACTACGTAGCCGAATGGAGAAATCGCCTCGACGAGATTCATCATTTGGTTCGAAAGCAAATCAAGATATCAAGTGACAGGATGAAAACAAGGTACGACGTTCGAGTCAACGCACTCGGATTTAATGCAGGCGATAACGTGTGGCTCTACAACCCTCACCGGCAAAGAGGAAGATCCCCGAAGTTGCAGCAACATTGGGAAGGACCGTATAAGGTCCTCACAAGAATTAACGACGTTGTCTATAGGATTCAGCGAAGACCGAACGCCAACATGAAAGTGGTACATCGTGACCGACTGGCGACTTTTGTTAACCCAGAAGACCAGTGAACTTAGTTCGGGACGAACTAATCTAGGTGGAGGGTAGTGTGACGCATATGACAGTCAGTACTGCAATATTCGGGAAAGTCCAAAACAAGTACTGGAATATTCTATAAAGTACTGGAAAACTGGAGACTAGAACATTCAAGATTATGGAACGAACAGAAACGAAATACCGGAATGAGAATGTGACAAACGATAAAAAAGACGTCGACACAGCTGATGGTGACAGATAAGAAGAGAAAAAGCGAAGCAAGCGATAGAAAAGAAAATCGTTGAGTGTTATATTAGTTAAATTAAAAATCGATTTAACGGCTCTTATTTATTCAAAATAATCAATCCAGCGAACCCTAAGCTCGCTACAATATATTTGCTATTTACATCGGACGCTAGCCAGAATTTGATGCCAAATTTGTCGGGTTTATTTGGCATGTACTGAGTAAATCTGCATCTTGACTTTGTTGGAAACAATTGTTTATGTATAGTAATATATGCTCCTGGTTTATAACAGTTTTGGGTATTCTCTACGAAATTGTTCCAAACTTCAGAAATCAAAGCGAATTTATCGGTTTGTAAGCGATGACTTCTTTGATTTCTTTGATCAAACTGAATAAACCTCATAATTTCCGTAAATGTATTTCTGCTCATAGTTTCTGAGAAAAATGCTGGTCCCCATTTTTTGTTCCATAGGAGTGAAATATCTAAATTTCTTGCCTCATATGCACCACGTGCATACAATAATCCCATAAATGCATATAATTTTGCAGTAGATAGATCCCATTTAGTTCCCAACACTCGAAATGCTTCGGCTTCCGTGCAGTTTCTTATATGTTCGATTGTATTATGATCAACAATAAGAGAAAATGCTGTCATAAATTTATCTTTCATAATATTTCGTTTATTATGCCCGGTTGAGCCTGATGTTTCCCCAAAAATATTATGCATCTCTGTTCTTCCAGAATTAGATCCTTCTTTTATTTCTTGCCATTCTCACTTTCGGAACTAATTACAAATATCCTTTTCTTTTGTCTTCTATGTATGTTCAAAATGTTTTCTTGGTTACTATCGGTGTCAGAGTCGTTGCTAAACAAATCAATCATTTTCCTCTTTATCATCTTCAATATCAGAAAATTCCCGGTCATCTTCCGAACACTCTTCGTCATCGCTTTGTCTTCTACCCTTTCTTTTCCCAGAGGGCATTCTTCTGCCTTATAGTCTTTTCCGCATTTTACGCAACGATGCTGCATTTCACAGTTCGCCGCCGCGTGACCAAACCTTTGGCAGCGGACACATTGCAGGATGTCTCTGCCTTTTTTTAATTTGTCCCATGTGACACTTTGATAATCCAAGACTGTAATCTTTCTTAGACCACCAATTCTGCTGCTGGGCGTTAGTTGAACCAAAAAGAAGGGTAGCTTGCGGTTTTCCCTTCTTGCCTTGGTTGTGGTGAACAGTTTTACGGAGATAAACTCGAGATCGTCGTGCCTCAACTTTTGAAGCATCTCGAGCAGAGCCTCCGGTTCCACCTCAAGGTCGACACCCTTTAATAGAACCGTTACCATCTTTGTTTGCTTCGGCGTGAACGAGTAGAATTCCGCGGTGGCCCTTTTTAAGACCTCTTTAATTTTTTCGTGGTCTGCCACCGCATAGGTTTGAATGTCATGCCTATTACCAGCCAGTCTTTTAACTACAAAATTGTTTCCTATAGCTAGCTTACAAGAACTTACCAATTCGTTAGACTCAATATCTATGGTGTTGATTGGTGGCATCTTTATTTTTTGGTTGTTATTGTTGCTGTTGATGTTGATGTTGCTGTTGGCCGACTTTTGGCTTCGGCTTTTGTTGTTGTTCGGTGTCTTTTTCTTTTTCGAGTGCCGCTATTTTTTTCTTCCGGCGTCTCTCTTCTAGATGGGCTCCTGCCATCGCAAGTTTCGCCTCCAATTCAGTTATTTCCTCTTCTTCATCCTCAGACTCTGAGGATGCAAGAGAAGCGAACGAATTGTTTGCCCCATACATATTAAAATTGTAGGGGGAGGGGCGCTCACTGTCCTCCTCAATTTGCTGACCTTTTTTCTGGATTGTTAATTTCGCGGTTTTACTTCGCGTCACAATGCAGATTTTCTGTGTACCTTTTCGTTTGATTGTCGCGTTTTTCTCTTCCTCCGTGTTCATGCTGGTTCTTTCCAGTTTGTTTTCATTTAAAAAAAACAAAGGCGACGGCAATACGAACCACGAAGTCGTTTTCTTCCGTACGCCGACTCGAACTCTCGGGTATCGTCGGCTAAGAGTCAGTAATCTTGCACTCGCGCCAGATGATACTTTTAAAACTCTTTGCTTAACTAGCAATATATTGTGTATTTTAATTTTCACTTTTACGACTGAGGTGATATAATTTAATTGTCTGACGTTGTTTTTGCACCTCACTGAAGTGATTTTGTGAGCACGTTTTTTTTCTCTTTTAGCATTTGTTTTGTTTGTTTGTTGTTGTTGCACTTTGTTTTAATTGTCACACACGTCACGTCACTGTTTTTCTATTTCGTGGCTTCGTTCTCGTTTATCAATTAGATTAATTATATCAATAGGTAATCGCCTTTTTTGATTGGATTTTAATGGTAGTATGGTATTGGCACATCGTATCGAATCAAAATATAATAAACCCAAATTAAGTTCGCACGGAAAGTCGCGAATGCCGTCTGTGGCTCGTTCTCTTTTATTAGTTTATGTTTATGTATAATATTATTATTAATTATATTCTCTAATAATTTGATATTTATCGAATGCCTTGACATTTTTAGGCTGATATAGGCACACAAATAATGAAATAAAAACTAAAAAAATGTGGTTCGTTGAAAGAGTAATTTATAACACTGAATTTAAAAAATATAATAGGCCTCAACTGCTTGTTCAACTTACAAAATTGTACTGAAGTCGGTTCTGCGATCATTTCTAGATACGTCATAGTGGATATCCCGGATAAAAGAGACCGAAATAAATACATTTTCATTCTTCTTTTGTATTATCTTTTATTTGTAACTATTTTATAATTTCAGATTTGAGTTTTCGAGAGTATTCTATTACAAAAACATATAAATCGTTCAGCCGGTCAATTGACCGGTCGTGGTAATTAAAGCGGACGACATACTTTTCTCAAAAATCAAATAATCCGAAAAGTAGTAAATATTAAAAAAACAATTGTATGCATATTTTAAGAAAAGTCATGAAGTTTAATGGCGGTATAATAACGTGGTGTTTAGAAAATTTTAAACAAATTTGAAAAACGGTCATTTGACCGGTCGTGGTAGGTTTAGTGTTAAAATATGTTGTAATATTCAGTAGGAGCTATTAGATAGTTGTGATGTATGTTACGGCCACAACCACCCATCCCATAATACTTATTCCTTTGGAGCCAATCTCCACTACTAATTGCAATACACGCCAATAACATCCACTTAAAGGATGAGACACTCCCCAACCCATAGCATTACCCCATGCATCAAATGGTCCCACATTAATGCAATACCAAACAAATTGAACTAAACGTTCAATTTGCTCTATTCAATGCAATTTCAAACAAATTGAACTAAACGTTCAATTTGCTCACATTGAAAACTTAGATAGGATAATCGAACCACAGGTTCGCCATTAATATCCCCTAAGATCCAAATGTGCGGAGCAGATGTCTTTCTTCAAACAAAATCATCGAGAATCCTAAAATGCGCGCCACCAATTTTATAATCATCTAGAAATCATCATCATCATCATCGGCACTACAACCGGGAACCGGTCTTGGCCTTATTTAGCAAATCCTGAGGCTTGTTAAATTTTCCATAATGATTTATTTTTTCTGGGCAAGGTCATTAGTCTTGCGCCAGGGGCTCCCCGACGGGGAATCGAACCCCGGTCTCCCGGGTGACAGGCGGGTATACTAACCACTATACTATCGAGGAACCATCTAGAAATATGGTTACCCAAAACCATTAACACAATCAGCGTCGTTTTCCGTTTTAACCAAGCCAAGTTAAAAAAAAAAAAAAACAACTCGCGCCATAAAACGAACTACATGTACTTTTATCGCCGACCGACACAAAGGATCGTAAATGCTCTTCGGCAAGATCCTTTGTTGATTGTTCTTTTGTGTTTCCTCTTTCGATCCCAAATTTGGGAAAGACAAAGAAAGGAAAATCCTTTTATCTGCAGGATAAACAAAAACAAGTTTTCGTCCGATGAAAAAACGAAAATTGAGAGAGTGGGTTAAAAATCTTGAAGGGAGTTGGATTTGAATTGTTAACAGAGACGGTCGTCCGGCAGTGGAGTGTGTTGCAGGAATAGACGAGAATCGGTCGTGGTAATTAAACTAAAAACCAGTAAAGGAGTCGAGTTGCGTAAGATAATATTTTAAACTATATACAGTAAACGACTAGAGTGAAATATAATACTTTACACAAAAAAAAGAAAAGGAAAAACAGTAAAGGAGTCGAGTGATGTAATATAATATTTTAAACTATATAGAGTAAACGACTAAAGTGAGATATAATACTTTGAACTATATACATTAAGCGAATCACGTGATGTAATATACACTGACATAATTACAAATAAATAAAGTTAAGGAGAAAAGTGTATTTCATTTCCAAGTGCGTTCTGGTGAACAGGAGGACCTTAAGTGTAACAAAGAAACGTAAGGTAAGCACGCAATACCAATAACAAAATAACATAAAATATAACCCTACATGTATGCATCATTGTGTGTTATGAATATCCTTAGATTCATTATTAGAAACGTAAATAATTTTCTGCATAGTTCCTACAAACAAAATAGATGACATGATTAATGTGTTTAACAACTATCACCAAAAATTAAAATTCATTCATGAGAGATCTGTAGATGGGAGGGTCAGCTTCTTGGACACGGAGGTGATACTGAAGGATTGCAGCGTCAGTACCAACTGGTACCGGAAGTCAACATACTTGGGAAGACTCTTGTGGATAAGGCCATCTTGATGTCAGATCCACAGTTGCATACTGAAAACTTGAACATCGTCAGAAGTGTCTTGTTACGGAATCACTGTGCAATCAGGTTTATAAACGATAATATTTCACGGAGAATTCGACATCTTACACGTGACAACACTGACAACTGTTGCAAGCGAGATAATAAAGAAAGAAGAAATTTTATAGTTTTACTATTTCACTCCTTAAGTTCCAAACCACTATTAAATATCTTTAAAGATTTTCATACATATTATTATATTATTTTTAAAAACAATAATAGGTTAGATTCAATAGTTAAAAGGGGCAAAGACACCCTCTCAGTTTTTAGACAACACAATGTGGTTTATAAAATTGATTGTAATGATTATGATTCTATATACATAGGACAAACTAAGAGGGCTTTGGAAACAAGGTTGAGGGAACATATGGCTAACATAAAACGGCGCCCGGATGAATACAACGCCATTTCATTGCCCAGGGTGGATAACAATCATGATATGAAGTGCGATTGTCCAAAAATTTTAGATTTTGAGACATATAAATTTAAGCGTGATATTTCTGAGATGGTGCACATTGGACTTAGCAGGAACACCTTGAATGTGCAATGCGAGACTGAGAAGCTTAATGATATTTATTCTTCCATTTTATGATGACAATACAATGGTGTTTTAACAACTATTGAACTTGTTGTTTTATATACGAGGGTTGCCTCTTATGTTTCGGGATTTGGCAACCCTAGTGTTGCAATCCGGCAATTGACAGCTCTGTCGTAAAGTTGGACATTTTTGAGGTTATACGCACTCAGAACGTTTTGACATACGAGCGCTATTTGTGTTGTTTACAGTAACTTAAAAGATTCATCTCGGCCCAAAAATGGAATTAAATCGTCAACATTTTCGTGCGATTATTTTTTACAATTTTCGGCGTGGACTAACAGTGCATGGATGAACTTAATTCAATTTTTGGCGATGAAGCTCCATCAAGGACCAGTGTTTATCGATGGTATGGTGAATTCAATCGTGGTCGTAGTTCACTCCAAGATGAATTTCGTGAAGGTCGTCCAAAATCAGTTGTTGTTCCGAAAACCATTGATGCTGTGCGCGAACTGATATTGGAAGATCGTCATGTGACCTATCGTGAGATTGAGACAACCTTAGGCGTTAGTGGGACCAGCATACATTCAATATTGCATAAACATTTGACTGTCAAAAAAATTTGTTCGCGTTGGATCCCACACAATTTGTCAATGGCCCAAAAAAAGGCTCGTGTCAATTGGTCGAAAGAAATGCTCAAAAAATACGGTCGCGGTGCTTCGAAACACGTCTATGACATCGTGACAGGTGATGAATCGTGGATTTACGCGTATGAGCCCGAAAGTAAACAGCAGTCGACTGTCTGGGTGTTTCAAGATGAGCCAAATCCAACAAAAGTTGTTCGCGCACGAAGCACTTCCAAGCAAATGGTCGCCTGTTTTTTCGGAAAAACTGGACATGTCGCAACCGTACCACTAGAACAACGCAGAACAGTCAATTCTGAGTGGTACACAACCATTTGTTTGCCCGTTGTCTTCCAAGAAATCAGGAAAACCAGCCGCCGAAGACAGATCACTCTTCACCACGACAATGCGAGCTCTCACACATCGGCTACGACAACTGCATTTTTGAGCACCCAAAACATCGATTTGATGGGTCATCCGCCGTATAGGCCTGACTTGGCACCGAATGACTTCTTTTTATTCCCGTATGTAAAAAACAAACTGAGAGGTCAACGTTTTTCAACACCTGAAGAAGCGGTTGCCGCATTCAGAATGCATGTGTTGGAGATACCTCAATCAGAGTGGCAAAAGTGCTTCGACAATTGGTTCAAACGCATGCAAAAGTGTATAGATCTTCATGGGGAATATTTTGAAAAACAATAAAGTGATTTTCGATGATCAATATTTGTTTTTGTTCTCTAATCCCGAAATATAAAAGGCAACCCTCGTACAAACGGTTTTGACGTGACAACGTCTTATAAATCGGTATACCTTGGGAGGCATTCGGAAAAAAGTTTGTAGCGTTACGATAACGATAACCGATAACGCACGAGCCGCAGTGAGCGAGAGCGCGACTCTCTTAATTGCTCCTAAGTCAAATGCAGAGAGACAACGGGAATACAGACAGCGCCTTGCACTGTCGAGAACAGCTGTACAGGTTGAAAGTGTAAAGACAAAAAATACACAGAGACAACGCGAATACAGGCAGCGCCTTGCAGCATTAAATAAATCGGATATAGCTAAGAGAAAATTGTCTGTTCATAGTGGTTTCGCACCAGCAAGTTCAAACAACGTTCAAGAACTACAGGTTGTAAACCTACAACAGCCTTCAGCAACAGAACCCGTGTATTTTACAATACAACCAGTTATATCGGCGCAAGAGGTATGGGACATGAAATAGAACAAATCGATATCAAGATTTAAATTGATGTTTCTTGACAATGACTTCGGGTATGCTTGCTCTGTTTACGATAGACTTTGGTTTGAACGCGATTTAAAACCGATCACAGTGCAACAGATGAACGTAATTTCGGACTGGCACACAAAAGAAAATCGACAACTGTGTCCTGACGAATACACAGTAGTTTGCACTACTTGTAAAATTTCGTTAAGCAAACCAAAATTAATGCCTACACTTGGAGGCATTCGGAAAAAAACACTTTAATTTTGATTTAATAACTTGTATATTCAATGTTGCAAGACTAATGACCTTGCCCGGAAAAAACAAATCATTATGGAAAATTTAACAAGCCTCAGGACTTGCTAAATAAGGCCAAGACCGGTGCCGGTTGTAGTGCTGATGATGATGATATTCAATGCTACATATTTAGGATACGTTGTCACGAATATAATGTCCGAGCGCCTTGCGCCCAGACAACCATTTTTTTAGCTCTTGTTGAAACTGAGTTTTTGGCTTTTTTGAGATTGGTTTGATGAAATCTGACTATTTTAGTTATGACTGTGAATCTAATTAAGTTCCTTTGTCTATGAGGTATTTTGATTTCTCATTGTGATGTCAAAATTAGCCGTTGTGTTCAACCTAACGGTGTTGATCTCAGTCTCGTAGTTGCTCTTCGTTCTCGTTTGACCGTTTATTTGTATTGTCTCGACATATTTTTCACTTCGATGTTTTATTATTGACAAAATTGCGAATTTTCTCACGAATTATTACGGTCGTGGTAGGTTTAGTGTTAAATTACTTTACCTTTAAGCTGGCTGCCTATGCTGATAAGACAGAGACTATTGAACACTCGGAAGCCAACATTTGAGGCGTTATTGCCGAAATACGACCAAAAATGCTCCCTGAGTAATTGAAATTTGGGTCTCCAGATTATGCCATGTTCGTGCCACCCGCGTCGGTCACATGTTCGAAACCATATGTAAACATTAATGTCATATATTTATCGTTCAAATAAAGTCACATTTGTGGCCATTAAATTTATTTTCATGTATTTTATGTAAATTTAAAGTTCTATATCTCGAAATGAATTGCTCTACATATCCATAATCTGAACAAGTTTACACAATCTATTATTAGGGACATTTTCTTCGTTATTACTAAAATGAGCGAATCTCATAAGTAATTCAACTCGATTTCCCGCCATAAAATAACAAACGGCTGTACCTCTGCGCCCTCATGGTCACCGCCGACCTCAGTAAAATAAATGCGTCACGGATGATTAACTTGCTAGTTGTAAATAATACTCACTAAAATATGCAAAGCATCGTGAAAAATACATGTTTGCCAGGTAGCGAAGCCATGTAAAATGAACCTGGTATTCAACGTATTAGAGGCGCCATGTTTTGGTTAATCTCGGTATTTATTAAACTAGTCTTTCTTCCTTCCTTTTGATGATAACGATATAATATTAACTAATGTTTACTTTGTTACATCGAATAAGCCGATATTTCAAAAAAAGTCACAAATATCGACAGCTCGGAAACTCAAAATCCTATTAATAGGATTACAGCACAAACTACCGAGGCGCATCCTCTCACAAGCTTTTCTTTTTCAGGAATATTCTGCCCTTAGAATCCATTCCAATTTGCAGTAGCAATCACCTTTGGATGTTACAATTAAAACCTGTGCAGTGGAGCATAGGTTCGATTGACGTTTCTTTTCATTTACCATTTTTAGATCACTTTGTCAGAAAACATCGTATTGCTTCAATGCACGCGGTGGGTAAAATTCTAGTTTTCTTAATTGGAGAAATATAAGATGGTATTCACGCTTCCCTGCCCTTCTGTGGTTCTCGTACTGAAAAAGAATGTGGGGAAGAGAGTAAATGCTCGGCTCCACTATTAGATTGAACAATATTGGTACAACTGTTTCACGTTGGCATCCGTCCGAAACAAGTAGGAAATGGGTTTCCCTCTATCACCGTTCAAATAGGCACCGATGCTTCTAAATCGAGCACGCATTTCTCATTTACTGTTTTGTTTGTTTCCCCCCTGTATGCACATGTGGGTATTTAGATATAGTTTGATTATTCCTGCAATGTGTTGCGGGCTATCTGTAGAAGCAGATGAATTTATTATAATCGGCATAGTATCGTGATTGCGTCCTTTGCATACAAATGAGGTTGAGTGAGCAACTTTCAGATTAAAGCACAATTAAATTATTTTTGTTTGTATTTTAAGCCAGGCGAAGCATCGCGTATCTGCGCACAATTCAAATTATATTCCGTTTTGCTAGACCAACTGGGAGCTTATAGAATTGGCCGTAATCAAACTTATATCGCCACATGTGTGTATGTGTGTGTATTGTGACACCCAGCCCTGCAGCCGAATGTCTGCGAGGTGACCAATTAGTTATGTTTAATTGGTAAATAGTAGAAAAACAAAATTAGTTTCAGACAATTTGCACTCCGGGTAGCTTTTACTTTGGCTCTCAGATTTAAAACAAATAGGAAGAGGAGAGCGCTGTGGGCAGAGATGAATGAAGTGGAAAGAGAGTACAGACGAGTTATGAACCAGATGAGTCAGACCGAGAACGATTTCTCTCCCCCAGCCTCGCGGGTTGCTCGTTAGCTGATACAGCAGTCGGAAGAACGCTCAAGATTTGTAAAGGTGCTCAGTGTACGCGAGTGTGTTTGCCTTACTGACAGTCATTTGAGGGGGAGTGGTGTTGAAGTCATCCTCTTTTGGAGCGCACTATTTTTGCATGCTTTTCAAGTGGGGTAGAATTATATCATATTTAGGTGCAGGGGTGAGTAACTGTAATTGGTAAAATCTCATAACTCATTTAAACATAATCTCATTTGAGAGTTAGTCAAGGGCGCACAATATCTGCTTCGCACATTTAAAATGCAAAATCCTGGCCGGTTACAGTTCAGAAAGAACAGAACGTCTTTGGGTAGTCCGGAAAGGATACCGATGAAATTTTATTTGCATACTTTTACAGGATATTTATGAATTGTCTAAGGCTCTATCAAACTAACGTCACAATGTTCCGCAGCGAGCCTTTGCTTTGCAAATGTGAACAGTTTAATAATTCAGCTTGTTACAGCATAAAATATATGCGGTGTTGTTGTGAGTCAATAATAAAGGGAATAATATGTCGCTTATGAAGGGCTAAAACGTCTTTTAAAAGATTTATCGGGTTTGGAATTTTTATGTTCTTTTTTTCTAACTCAAGCGCACAGAATGGATGTTGTGTATTTATATGTCAAATTACGGCGGGGCGTAGAAAAGTGAGAATACAAGGAAAATCGATGTACAATGGTTCTGCAAAACTGAGCTGAGTGAATGATTCTGTGATTTTCTGTACGTGATAGTTTTAAAGTGCATTGTTTTAGTGGGGTCAGAATCCTCATTTATTCAGCTTAATACAAGCGATATTAAGTATTGAAAAAAAAAAAAAAAAAAAAAAAAATATATATATATATATATATATATATATATATATATATATATATATATATATATATATATATATATATATTGTAGCGAGCTTAGGGTTCGCTGGATTAATTATTTGTAAATAAATAAGAGCCGTTAAATCGATTCGTTTTCTTTATTATCGCTTCCGTAATTATCGCGTATTTTACTGCTTACTTATTACTTATTACTACCACACTTATCGCTTGCTTTACATTCTACTTCTTACTCATCACTATGCTCTGTGTGCGACGTATTTATACTGTTTCAGCGTTTCGTTTCCATCCGTTCCATTGCCTTGAATGTTCTACTGTTCCTAGTCTCCAGTTTTCCATTACTTTATAGAATATTCTAGTACTCTGTTTCGGACTCTCTAGAATATTCTAGTACTGATTGTCATATGCGTCACACTATCCTCCGCCTAGATTAGTTCGTCCCGAACTAAGTTCACTGGTCTCCCGGGCCAACAAAAGCCGCCAGTCGGTCGCGATGCACCACTTTCATCTTGGCGTTCGGCGGTGGAAGTTCTTGACCTTCTTCCAAATTTTCTACCGCTCTCCTTTTCACGTCAGCTCTAGCCTGCCGCCATTCTTCCTTTTCCTGACGACGGAATTCCTCTTGCATTTTAGGGATCTCATGCGAATAGTATAAGAGAAAATGCATGTGCACACCCTTAAGCTCTTCTGGAGTTTGCACATCACGTAAGCGGTCTAGATCTTCATCTTTACTTACACGCGTATCATCTGGTATTGGAGCATCTGTCGATTTCATAACCGTATCCAACTGTTAATTCCGCATCTTTTCAAATAACTGGAGCAGTTTGTTCTTTGGAGCTGACAGTAAACACCAGCGTGCGTCGTAGTAATAGACTTTCCATAGATCGTCGCACGTTAATTCTGGTTTCACGTGTTCTTCTCTATAGAACGCAATGAACGGCACCTCTAGCTGTTGATTACGCCTACAGTCTAGGGCTTGCTTGATCTTTCTCCCGTATGTGGTGGCTTACAATAGCGGTCTCGACCTCCAACATCCGTTGATCTCTCTTGGTCGGCAACAGTTGATTTACAAAACGCATGTTTGTAAATCCATTCAGCTTCATCTTGTAGTTCATTGTGTCCCTCTGGAACAGGCGTAACCGGAACTTCGCGCAATTGCATTCGCTCAGGAATATCTGTTTTACGGATTTCATTGTCCAAATCCGTAAAGTGACCCCTTTCCAATTCATCATTGAAATGTTTTGCCGCCTCAGTTTCCCTGTGACTACGTTCAGAGCGGCGTTCAACATCGTCTTTGTCGTCGAATAGCTGTTCGTCTATAGCCTCACGTGCTGAACCTTCATCGACGTGCTGTTCCTCTCCATCACTTTCTTCGTCCTGTGTACGACGCCGACGCTTGGAACGCTTTCTGCCTTCGACTTTCAAACCAAGATTTTCTTCAATAAGGTCACAGTCGTCGTCTTCCTCTCCATCACTTCCTTCGCCCTGTGTACGACGCAGACGCTTGAAACGCTTTCTGCCTTCGACTTTCAAACCAAGATTCTCTTCAATAAGGTCACAGTCGTCGTCTTCCAGTCGGTTGTCCAACTCGTCATCATCATTGTAAATCCGTTTCAGGAAACGGCCTGAAGCATCAGTGTCTTCATCATCACTGCCGTCCTCTTCAATCGGGTTATCATCGATGAAATCCTTCAGTTCTTCACGTAACACATCATCGTCATTTTCCTCCTCTTCCTCACTGCTGTCGGCCATAGCTTTGCTCTTCCTGAGTTTCTTCATTTCATGTGGCTCCAATTCCTCCTCATCTTCAGCTACTTCCGCTTCCGACTCCCAGAATTCTTTCATACACTGCCTTTGGGCATCCAATTTTGCATTAACCTCTGCAGCTCGCGCATCCAATTTTGCCTTAAACTCTGCAGCTCGCGCATCCAATTTTGCAGCTTGCGCATCCAATTTTGAATTTACGGCGTCGAATTTTGAATGTACGGTGCCGAATTTTGCATTAACATCTGTACCTTGTGCGTCCAATTTTGCCATCATAATCCTGAACATCTCCGAAATGTCCAACGGTTGCGAACTCTTCTCCGAATGTCGATCTGCCATCGTCACAATACACTTCCACAGACTTATTTATTTCACCAATAATTAATCCCACTTCAGACACCAATTGTAGCGAGCTTAGGGTTCGCTGGATTAATTATTTGTAAATAAATAAGAGCCGTTAAATCGATTCGTTAATGGATTTGGGAGACACAATGGAAATTGTATATCGGATCTTTGGTTGACGGGAAAAAACCGAATTCTTGCCTGCATTTGTATATGCTGAAGAATTCGTTTGGTGGCTAAGCACGAAGTTGGTGATTATTTGTCAGCTAGGCAAACAGATCGTGTAATTAGTCTTGCAGCTGAGTCAACAAGCTGCTTGGCGTTGCTTTGTCGTTGGACAAAAGGGTCGCCAGCTAATGTGCATGTAAACGAAATTGTTGTTGCACATGTGAGGCTGGGAATAGCCGAGGCGAAGGGAAAAAGATAACATTCCCTGATTATGATGGTTACTTTATATGTGAACCGGAATGTTTTTGGGAAAATTACCGATGCGTTGATCCATGGAGAATGGTGTACCGAATCCTTTCAGGGAATTTGAATAACGCATTAAATGCGTGAATGATGGGAGTATTCTTTTCAGGGACTTGGGATAAAACCAGGTAACTGCAAATTTGCCAAGGGAGTTTGAGGTTGAAATTGTGGGTTGTTCTTGCGTAAGGTTAAAGAACCCCCACAGAGTGGGCGTCGCAGTCCCCTGGTCTTAACCCAATAGGACACCTATACGGTATTCCTAAGCGTAATATCGGAGACAGCAAAGCCAAAAATAAGGAAGAACTTCGGCCTAAAATAAAAAATGAATGGTACTCTATGCCATTCGTGACTTATACCAAACTAGTCAATTCCATGGGACGAAGATGTGAAGCAGTTATTAAAAATAAAGGTGTAACAACTAAGTATTAAAAGGATATGAAACACTTTTACTGTAAATTAATTCTTCACAAAACACAAACAAAAAACTAATTTGTTTCTATTATTTTTTCCAGGCAAATCCAAGGAAAACCAGAATCAAATCTCTACCCATACTCTCAAACACCACCTCCTAAACCATTCTCACCACTAATCTTAAGCGGCGCTTTCTACACTTTTCTTTCTAACCCGCCCCCATAATCATCATCATCGGCACTACAACCGGGATCCGGTCTTGGCCTTGTTTAGGAAATCTCTCCACCGGTGTCCGGTCCATATCCCAGACTTGTGAAATTGTCCATAATAATTTGGTTTTCGGACAAGGTCATTAGCCTTGCGCGAACCTTTCTCAGGATTCTTCCCGCTCTCACTCTTGTCGTCATAACATGTCCTGTTTACGTTAGGTTAAGCTTAGTTAAATTTGTTCTTACGTTCTTTAGTTTGTAAAGTTATATATATTTTAGCTTTTAAGTACTTCATCATCATCATCATCATCGGCACTACAACCGGGGACCGGTCTTGGGCTCATTTAGCAAGTCCTGAGGCTTGTTAAATTTTCCATAATGATTTGTTTTTTTCTGGGCAAGGTCATTAGTCTTGCGCCATTTTAAGTACTTATACTGGTTAAATTAAGCCCCTCTAAACTATAGGTATAAATTAATGACTGAAAAATATATAAAAAAATACGCAATGTATTTTTACTCAAGCCTATTTTTGGACACACCTAGTAATAGTAAAAAGCTGTATTATGTATATATAATGGGTTTTCCAATAGGGACCTGACAACTTTTTTTCGGTAGTAAATTTTTATAATTTGCTGACGTTGTTCGTTCGTGTACTTAACCATGATGAAAATGTTGAGTTTACTGAATAAATTGAGAGTGACAGTTCGATGATTAGTGAAAAGGTGCGTTCACAAATTAAATTCAAAGTTTTCAAGTCCCTATTGTATCATCATCATCATCATCATCGGCACTACAACCGGGAACCGGTCTTGGCCTTATTTAGCAAGTCCCGAGGCTTGTTAAATTTTCCATAATGATTTGTTTTTTCCGGGCAAGGTGATTAGTTTTGCGCCAGAGGCTCCCCGACGGGGAAACGAACCCCGGTCTCCCGCGTAACAGGCGGGTATACTAACCAGTATACTATCGAGGAGCCTATTGTATAGCCCTATATAATAGAGGTATATCGTGTATCACACTACAGCCATCTGACGAAAAAATAATCGACTCCTTTTTCCTCAGACATATCCATTCCGATGTTGGACGATGTAGATGAAGAAAACGGTTCTAAGATTATTATGAACAAGATTAAGAGCGATTGCTCGAAGTAATGCGGTCAATGTCACCATTCGGTGATTGATCTACACCGAAGTGGGAGCGGAAGAAGAGAGAGAATGTAAGGAAATTGAATACTCAAAAAATTTAATCATCATCATCATCATCATTAGCAATACAACCGGGAACCGGTCTTGGCCTTATTTAGCAAGTCCTGAGGCTTGTTAAATTTTCCATAATGACTTGTTTTTTCCGGGCAAGGTCATTAGTCTTGCGCCAGAGGCTTCCCGGCGGGGAATCGAACCCCGGTCTCCCGCGTGACAAGCGGGTATATTTATTTTAAAAATTTAATACACAATGTATATTCTGACAAAATATAACCGGGCTTGCGTCATTCGAAGGACCCGTGGTTTATAAAAATGTTTTTTGTTTCCTAAGTTAGTATAATCTTTTTGACGTTGACTTTAAGCGTCATCTGACAACTGGTTTGTTGTCAGCAGCCAAAGTCTAACGTAAATTTTACTAGAGAAAAGACTATTGAACAAAATTTGTTTGAAATTTCGTATTTCGAAACAAATATCTTGTTCGAGTGAGACAACGTTCAGCAAAGCCTACAAAGACTTTGTGATATCGAAAACAAGAGCATTTAAGAAGTATAAAGTGTTCAAGGCGCACCGTAGAGTGATTGAAAATTTACCTCTTCCGATTTGGTCTGCAACGGCGGTTATTGAAGAAAACGTCGACTTATTGAATAAATTGTCGGCTCGAGGTCGGTCAGCCCCAGAATTATTCATCAGTTCGCTACATTTTGTTTGATGTTTTATGCATGCGACGTGTCACAGTTCACAGCTTATTCCAAAGGTGTTCAATTTTCTTCAAATGGAGCTTTGCAAAAGAGCGACTTTTTAATCAAAAATGCTGCCATATGCTCCAGGTATGATACCCTGCGATTTTTTTTTTGTTGCTGCGACCTGCTTTGAGCCAATTGAAGACGTAAGGAAAATTCTCTGAGAGAATTGAAGGCTACTCCGGAATATGGCTATAAAACTGCATGGATGACTAGATTGTTCGTTGGAAAATGGGTACCTTTTCAAATACGGACTGTTTTAATGAAGACAAATGTTGATGACTAGTTGATTTGTGTTGTATCACTCAGACACGGTTATAATTTGTCAAAATGTACATCGGTTTTGAGAGGCTGAGGATTGACATCGCGAGAAAATTTATTCCTGAGCTAAGTGAAGGGTTCTTTATAATATAAAATGCAAAAACTACTCACTTTAGCTAAAATGAGTACACTGCACTTCAGAATATGAATTCTCCACGGAAAATATATTGTGAACAATTGAATTGAATGAATAAATTTCAAGTCAAGTTGCAACCACCCTGTATAGGCCATTATTACTCTTCAACTTTTCTCGAATTTGCATTAAAATCCCCTTAAGTTGAATAAAAATGTTTTTGCCATTTTATTTACAAAATATAATGAACCATTTAACCACAAGAGAAGACCTTGGTAGTCTAAACCACCTCATTTAAATTAAAGCTCACACACATACTCCGACTACCACAAGTTGGCTATTAAACTTTAATGTAAGTTCAGCAACCAGGTGATTTATATAACGTGAAAACTTTTTATTCAAATACAGGTGTTCCACACAAATGTGATTTGAAAGCCCCTACAAACTCGCCCTTATTATTCAGACTGTAATATATTGGCTCAAAGTTGAGAGCTGGTCTTTTCGAGGGGGAACTTTTTTCATTTAATTGATGTTTAAGAGTAGCTAGCGTCGGAGCTGGTCTCCCAAAACCAAGAATCAATTAAATCTCGTAAAATAATGTAATCCCCAACCGTTGAATTAGGGTGGTATAGTTATTTTACTTTGCAATTGCTTATCAAAGGATATTACGAGACAGTTCATATAATTTCGATGTCCTTTGAAATGTATACAAGTATCTGCATGCTTAAAGGCATTCAAAGGCTTTTCAAATTATATTAAAATGCGTCGCCCAGTCTCATTTTAATGCAAATTCCCAAGGAAGGAAGGCTGTTATAAGTTTTCTCAAAATGATTTATTTCTGGTTCAGGGAAATTCGTAAGCAACGTTTACCGCCATAATTATACAAACTTTCTAGAACCACTCGTAGATACGAGTTGTGTTCGAAGTTTGGGGACTTTGGATTTCTACGGTCTTAACGAACGTTTGAACTTTTTGTATACATGTAGGTTTATGGTGAATTTTCAACACATTTCGCGCTTATTATTACACCATTAATTAGCCAACTATGTAATGTTCAATTGTTTAACCATGTACGAGAGTATGACTTTGTGAAAATACAAAAGCAGTTGTATAAGTACATATAAGCAGTACTATAAGTCTAAGATGTAAAGTTTGCTAGGAACTAAAAAATCTGTATGGTACTGTTTGTTAACAACAAATAAAGCGAAAGTCCATGAATTACTCTGTTTGTAGAGAGGATGCAAGGA
Organism: Microdon myrmicae; assembly: GCA_963931805.1. Taxonomy (NCBI): domain Eukaryota; kingdom Metazoa; phylum Arthropoda; class Insecta; order Diptera; family Syrphidae; genus Microdon; species Microdon myrmicae. Next base: position 237,278,092 of record OZ007497.1, on the reverse strand, counting down.
TTCTGATTCCCACTTATTAGGCCTGTTAGTAGTTCGGCACAAAGGAATGCGCGGCTCATGTCTGAAGTACTCTAGTATTACTACTGAGTACTATTGTTGATTTATCATATTTGTGGCCATAATTACGACAATTGAGGACTTTTTCTTGCGTCCCAAGCTTTGATCTTCAGATGCTAAATTAATTTAAGAAAAAACAACAGGAATTTCCCCGCTTAACAGGTCAATTGAAAAGTCCCCGGCCCGCCATAGTAGAACACATTTTTTTGGCAAAATTGGTTTTTTTTTATTCAACATAATTCCCTTCGAGGGTGATACACTGATTATAGCGACCCTCCAACTTTTCGATACCCTTTTTGTAGTACGATTTGTCCTTTGCTTCAAAATAGGCCTCAGTTTCGGCGATCACCTCTTCATTCGACGAAAATTTCCTCCCAGCGAGCATTCTTTTGAGATCTGAGAACAGGAAATAGTCGCTGGGGGCCAGATCTAGAGAATACGGTGGATGCGGAAGCGATTCGAAGCCCAATTCATGGATTTTTGCCATCGTTTTCACTGACTTGTGACACGGTGCATTGTCTTGGTGAAGCAGCACTTTCTTTTTCTTCAAATGCGGTCGTTTTTCGGCGATTTCGTCCTTCAAACGGCCCAATAACGCTGTGTAATAGTCGCTGTTGATGGTCCTTCCTTTTTCAAGATAGTCAATGAAAATTATTCCGCGCGCATCCCAAAATACAGACGCCATAACCTTGCCAGCCGACTGTTGCGTTTTTCCACGCTTTGGGGCGGGTTTATCGTGTGCAGTCCACTCGGATGACTGTCGATTGGACTTCGGAGTGAAATGATGGAGCCATGTTTCATCCATTGTCACATATCGACGCAAAAACTCGGGTTTATTACGCTTGACCATCTCCAAACACTGCTCCGAATCATCAACTCGTCGTTGTTTTTGGTCAAAAGTGAGCTCGCGCGGCACCCACTTTGCACAGAGCTTTCTCATACCCAAATATTCGTGAATGATATGATGTACACGTTCAGTTGATATCTTTACAGTGCCTGCTATTTCATTCAATTTCAATTTACGGTCATTCAAAATCATTTTGTGGATATTTCTAATGTTTTCCTCTTTTGGGCGTCCACTGCGTTCACCGTCTTCGGTGCTCATTTCACCACGTCTAAACTTAGCATACCAATCCTTGATGGTTGATTTTCCTGGGGCGGCGTCTGGAAACTCGTCATCAAGCCAAGTTTTTGCTTCAACTGTATTTTTTCCCTTCAAAAAGCAATATTTTATCAACACGCGAAATTCCTTTTTATCCATTTTTTTCACAATAACAGAAGTTGCTTCACTCAAAATACTATAATTCACAAACTAATGATCCGACATCTGTCAAATTTATGCACATCTATGTGTCCGGCCGGGGACTTTTCAATTGACCTGTTAACTTCCAAATAAACATATTGAACTCAACTGATGGCTAAAGGATCAGATGGAACTATATGAATCCCTAATATTTTGAATTATTAATACAACTTATAACACTATGTTATTTATATGTATGGTTGATTCAATGCCCTCGAATTGAGTGCTACTAGATGGCTATTTATTAACTTATTTATAGTTTGATAAACTAATCATAAGTATGCACCCAATTAAGAGGATTGCCTCATAAGTCAATGACTTGTATAAGAGAAGAAGATCCAATAGCTGCCTCCTTTATTTTCTGGTAAGTACATCTTAACCTACTTATTTCTAATCTCTTTTGGTAGATGAACTTCTTGTTTTGAATTGTGCGCCCTGGAGCGAAACTTGCTTTAAAAATTAAGATAAGAAACTTGAGAGCGCGGTGCATAAAGTTTTCGCTCTTCGTGTTCCCAAGACTTGATCTACAATGGCTACTAAAGTCGCCCGATTTAGTCCACTTACAACTTCTATTTATGATTTTGGCGGTATGTAACATATACCACCAACACACTGTGCATGTCACTAATTACGAAGGATGCTCAATAAAGACTGATACGACGATGTAATAAGCTGCTACCATTAAACGCCACTCAATGCGTAGTACTACAGCACCCGTGTTGATTGTTTCTTCGGTAAACGCGGTGCCAGGATTTCTGGAAATTCTTTCCAATTCATACGATTCCCTGTCTTTTCGAAACGACTTTTGCCACCGACAACACGTTCTGTTACTCATCGTAACACTGTTAATGGCCATACGCACAAAAAGAGAAGAAAAAAAAAAAAAAACAATGTTTTATCGGATTTTGTTGCTCGCATAACGCAGATACGTGTATCATTACATTTTGAAGACGAAATTCTGCACGTGTACTTTATTGTGTGGTTCACGCGAGACTGATTGTGCTATTATCGCAACTTTTTTATGCTTACCACAAATTCTTTGCTCTTTCAAGTAAATATACAAGGCAGCGATAGTGGATATACGCATACAGTCTTTATTAAACACCTCCCATGACTTATAAACTACGATAGTATTGTCAGTCTTTATCAAACATCCCCCGTGTCTAAAAAGGCCTTATTTGTTCTGCCCAATTTTTGCAACTTATGTAAAAGGTAGCACCGTGCGTCCCCAGAGAACCCTTAATGTTATAACCTAAGATATGGAATTTACAAGATTGAAGATTTGTACACCCCAGTTTAGACCTATAACCATCAATAGCACAAAATTATCTTTATTTTCAATTGAACTGCAACTGACTTGTTATAATTTTCAAACGACTGGCACCACTTCTGCCATATTTTGCCTATTGACAGACAATTTTATTGTTTATTGTTATGTCAAATGATTTGTGCCCCAGTTGTGTGAAAAAAATTGTATCCGTGATGTAATTCAAACGTGAGTGTGATTGGGCTACTTTTGGCTGGAAAAACACAGGTGGGTATTGTTACAGTCGTCCAATACTTCAATGTGAATAAATCATTTATGCCTCAAAACATAGTGATACTGGCAGCGTTGTGAAACGCAATGCTGAAGGTCAAAAAAGAAAGAAAAAAAAAACGACATCATTGGCAGAATTGGTTCGCAAAGGAGAATTGAACGAAATCCGCTTCTTAGTGGCATAGAAATGGCCCGTGAGCTGCACATTTCGAAAACCACAATGAAACGAGTATTAAACAATGAGCTCAAAGTAAAGCGTTACAATTATCATAAAAGGCAAGATTTAACCAATTCATAAAGAAAAAATTAAGCCCGATAGAACGAAGGATTTGCTGGGTTTGGCAATGGATAATTGGCAATCATCGTCTTTCCGGTGAGAAAAATTTCCAGATTGAGTTATTTGTGAACAAACAAAATTATCGTGTCTACCTAACATAAAGGTCATGCAAGAATTTGAACATTCGAAGAAATCGAGCAAAACCTTTTGTCATGGTTTGCCTCGTATTGATGATCGGTGACCGTCCTCTGTTGTAGTTTTTGAACCATGGCGTAAAGATGAATGCGAACAGTTTTAGAAGGTGTTCTGAAGCCATGGATAAACAAACATAGCGGTGAAAGATAGCGGGCTCTGCACCGTCACATAAAGCACATGTCAACCAAGAATGGATGCAAAACAATGCCCGCCTGCACAATATTTTCCTATAGAAAATTCATTGGACTTCTCGATATGAGGCATTTCGTAGGCCGAGAACAACACTGAAAAATCCCACCGTGTAGATGCGCTCAAGAAAGCCGTTCTTCGTAAATGAAGTAAGATACCGCAGCTGCACATTTGATATACGTGCAATGCCTTTTTCTACAGATTCAGAGCTGTGGCGTTTCTAACAGATACACACACAGTACACAAGCCAATAGTGAAAGAACCGAAGGAAATTCGAATAAGCAAAGCATCAGAGCCGTATACCATAGTGATAACATAGCAATTCCAGATCAGTTGAGTGTAGTTCAGTTTAGAAATAGAATTCGCGGCAGTGGCCGGATGCTTCAATGCTTCGCTTTTCACCCATTTCATCGTATGTTCAAATCACCATCTTCACTGTCGTTACTTAACGCAATAGAGCCATAGTCCACATCAACATTTGAAATAAATTCTTAAATTTGGTTTGTCTTGGAATTTTTATTTTTAATAAAACATATTACACCTTTTTTTTTTGAAAAATTGCCAATTCAGTTGTACCACCCTGTATTTTAAATACCACTGGTTTATTTTTGCAGTGTCTAGTAACTTTTTTATGTTATTGAGAACGTTCACCAGAACACGACAAACGAGAATCGCAACTCCCATCGAATGACCAAAGCCAACTGATTCATTTGCCATGAACAACAAAAACCGACGCCATCGAAATTTCCATAGAATTTTAAAAAATCATCGCGACTTTCTTGTTGTTTTCTCTGGCTCTCGCAGCTTATTTACGATTCTTCTCAAACTGTTAAACAATAATCAGCTCGTGCCAGATGACCAACATTCCGGTGTCTGGTATGTAAGATTCCTTAACCGATGCGATGTCTGTTTACATTACCAACAGAAGTTTATCGATGTCCATTCCTTGTGGAGGGAAAAATAATTCTTAATATTAACAGTTGATAGCCATTCTTCATTTCCTCAATTTTTATAAACAAATATCCCATGCAACATTATCATCCTCGTCTATGACTCTTAGCCAAAAGACATTTACCCTTGTCATTGTTGTGACTACTCAGCCACCTACGACTGTGCGTTAATAAGGCGTTCATCGTCGTCCCTTTCAAGTAGAATCTTCGCTAGGGGCGCACGCCGAGGCACGTGAATTTGATGGTGATCATCCTTCGATTGAATGTTTATATCATCTTTGATTATTTGCATCCTATATGCGGATTTTGTGTTGGGTATTACGCAGATAAGATGCGGACACAGGAGCTCGAAAAGGAGCGGTATCTTTTCGTCGTTTCGTTATTCTCGTTTCAACCACTATCGGGAAGGACATTCTGTAGTAAAATGTCTTGTGCTTGCATAAATCATAATTCGTTTGTCCTTATTTTTAACTAAGCCTACATGGGGGGAAGAAGGTCACCAGAAGAAAAGGGGGCTGGTGGTTGTCTATAGTTGTAATGAGGAAGGGGCTGGGTGAGACAGATGTATGATAGGGTCTGTTGTAAAGATGAGGTGAAGCTGCCTACCCAAGAGGTTTCGAACGTTGTTGATCTGACAGAGACAAGTAACATCTGGTCGATCGATGAAAACATACTCCTTGGTCGAGGTGGTGGAGTGAAAGGACTTGGAGAATGACGGGTTAAAAGAAAGGACTTTGATGAAATTGGGATATTTGTTTTGGTGGTATTGTGGCGAGGGGTGTTATGTGATGAGCAGGGAGAGTGGGGCTTACGGGTTTTGAGGCGTTGGAAAGGGTGTGGTTAGAGTTAAAAGAGACTCTACTTGGGGGAAGTTTGAAGGAAAACTTCTTTGCATAGGTCGGGAGGGGGCTAGTGTGGGTTTGGGGCGGGCTGTACGAAAAGTGCCGCTGAGAATGGGGGTATGCATTGGCCGATTGATTGATTTAGAGGTGCTATAACATACCATAGCGATAACATAACAATTGAGTGTACTTGAGTTTAGAAATCGGATTCGCACACGCTGCAGTGGACTGATGTGTTGCACATTGGTTCAATTTTTAGTGATTCTAACCGTCACAGTGTCGGTTCGAATCGCACGTTCTTCATTATCGTCGCAAACGCGATAGCCTGGGGTTCGGTACTCTCACCCACTCTCTTCCTCATCTTTATAAATGATCTTTTGTCAATTGCCGACAACCCAATTCACTCGTTTGCTGATGATATCACATTGAGTTTCTCATGGTCGTACGAACATTCTGACGAAAACTCTTCGAACATCATTACATATCAGCAATTTAAGCTTAATACATTGAATTCCGACCTCAACAAGATATACCAATGGAGATTATCTAACCGAGTAGAATTCAATGCCTTAAAAACTCAGTGATGTCTCCTGTCGTCAAAGGCAAACCCCAAAGTATATATACTGTTGATGAACGGCAATTGCATCGACGAAGCCAAGGAATTATCAATCCTCGGCACTCGAATTAATTCAACTCTTAATTGTTGCGACCATATATTTGAAGCTGCGAAAAGTGCAGCCAAATGTTTAGTTTAGTGAGGGCAGAACCCTCATTTATTTTGCTTAATGCAAGCTCAAAGATTAAACTTAAAATTAATTAATATAAAAAAGAACCTTAAAGACTATTTTAAATCTAGAGTGAGAAGGAGAATAAGAATGTATGGGGTTCCTTAAGAGATGCAAAAGATACTTCACTCTATCCCACTTGGCCACTATTTACAAGGCGTACGTTCGTCCTAAAATGGAGTTCAACTACCATATTTGGTCAGGTGCATCCAAAATTGCGCTACATGTGCTCGATAGGATGCACAAACGAGCTGTGAAGCTTATTGAGGACCCAGCCGTAAGTCGATCATTTCCGTCGTTAGAACATAGGCGCAACGTATCATATATATCTCTTTTCTATAGGTATTACCAAGATCAGTACTCAACTGAACTTGCTGAACGTATTCCGCCTCTTCAGACATCTTCCTGCGATACCCGTCAATCTGAGAATCCGCAATAATTCACGTTGAAAGTAAACTTCAGCCGCACATATAAATATAGAGAGTCATTCTTTAGCAGAACCTCACGAATGTGGAATACTCTACATGGTCATGTGTTTCCTCGTCGTTGCAATGTCTAAGCATTTAAAACCAACGTACATAGATACCTCCTTTCCGTATCCACTTCTTCCTCCTCCGCTCGCCCTGTGCTCGGACATTTAAAGGTAATCCAAAAAACCCTTTTGTGCGCGCGTTAGTGATAAAAAAAGGAAAGGGAAAGATTATACAAGGTGGCGCAAAATTAATCATCCCATTTTGTTTTTGAATTACTTTTTTACTAAATAAAAAAAAAATGATTTTAAGTGATGGAAATCTTTATTTGGATCTCTACAATTTTTTCTGTGAAGTAGAAAAGATGACATTCGTCAAGTAGCTGCCGCCAGTGTGGATACACATTTGTACCCGTTTTATCGCATTTTCCATGACTTTCCGCAAGATTTTCGGTGATAACTGTTCGCATTCCTGTCGAATATTCTCCTTAATGGCTGCGATTGTCTGAGGCTTGTTGGCATAAACTTATAAAAGTCGGCGTTCCCCAACCGAAGAACGGCAAGGTACTACAAAAGCACACCCACGAATAAGTAAAAAAAAAAACATAATTATCTTAATATACAACCCTACAAAGATATATCAATGAGGGTTATCCATCCGAGTAGAATTCAATGCTTTAAAAACTTAGTGCTGTCTCTTGTCGTCAAAGGCGAACCCCAAAGTATATATACTGTCGATGAACGGCACTTGCATCGACAAAACCAAGGAACTATCAATCGTCCGCACTCGAATTAATTCAACTCATAATTGGAATGACAACATATTTGAAGCTGGGAAAAGTGCAGCCAAATGTATTGGGTTCCTTAAGAGATGCGAAAGATACTTCACTCCCTTCAACCTGGGTACTATTTACAAGGCGTAAATTCGTCCCTGGCGCAAGACTAATGACCTTGCCCGGAAAAAACAAATCATTATGGAAAATTTAACAAGCCTCAGGACTTGCTAAATAAGGCCAAGACCGGTTCCCGGTTGTAGTGCCGATGATGATGATGATTACCAAGATCAGTACTCAACTGAACTTGCTGAACGTATTCCGCCTCTTCAGACATCATCCTGCGATACCCGTCAATCTGAGAATGCGCAATAATTCACGTTGAAAGTAAACTTCAGCCGCACATACGAGGGTTGCCTTTTATATTTCGGGATTAGAGAACAAAAATAAATATTGATCATTGAAAATCACTTTATTGTTTTTCAAAAAGTGATGATGATGATGATATTCGTCCCAAAATGGTGTTCAACTCCTATATTTGGTCAGGCGCATCCAAAACTGCACTACACGTGCTCAACAGGATGCAAAAACGAGCAGTGAAACATATTGGGGACTCAGCCGTAAGTCGTTCAATTCCATCATTAGAACATAGGCGCAACGTATCATGCCTATCTGTTTTATTACCACAGTCGTTGCTCAACTGAACTTGCTGAATGTGTTCCGCCTCTTCAAACATTTCTCTATGATACCCATCAATCACGTTGAAAGTGAACTTCAGGCGCACATACAAACATATAGAGTCATTCTTTAGCCGAACCACAGGAATGTGGATTGCTGTACCTGTTCATGTATTTCCTCGCCGTTGTGATGTCCAGGCATTCAAGACCAATAAACATAGACACCTCCGCTTTCTCTCCATCCGCTCGCACTGTGCTCTGACATTTAAGGGTAATTCAAAATACCCCTTTGTGCGCGCGTTATTGTAAAAAAAAAATGTTGTCTTAAATGAAAAATATAATTTTTTTTTTTGTAAAGTAAATGGGGAATTTAATGTATTGTAAAACAGCAAAACCTACCCATGAACTAATCTTCTCCTTAGGCTCGGAAGTTGTCCCATAAATGACAAAACACTACAGATTGCAATGGCGAATACTTTGAATAGTAATCTTTGTTTAAATATCTTTTCCAATAAAATTGAATTTGACAAGGGGCTCACTTTCTACTTGCACACCTATTAACATATGTATGTATTTTTAAAAACCATTTGACAATGACAGACATTTTCAGGCCAGCCAGTGCTCGAAGAACATAATATAATCAGTATAAAGCACATTAACTTTCGCAAAAGGTTTGCGGATATTCCCTCGGCATCACAAGATGCCATCCATCCAAAACACTCTCAAAATAAAACATCAATTGCAAAATGGAACACCCGCCTTTTCGCAGCTCCGGAATGGGAGCAAAATTGTTTATAGCAAAGCATCCTTATATTTTTATTGCTGTTATAATGATATTCACCGAATGCGAATTGTATAGTCTGCACAAAATCAGGCCTAGACCAAGGAAAAACAGCCCGACGATAGCCCCCTTCTCAGATAACTTTTATGGTTAACTAGCCTAACTGTATACATAACATAAGGACATAATAGCTATATCATATAAATATACAAACCGATATGATAATATAAGATTCAAAGCACACCGCATTCGTGCTTTCGATAGATGAAAAATGGGTCATAACTATAATTCGCTCTTCTCATTACGACCCTGTGTTGTTTCATGTTGTTATAGATTCAATTTTTGTATATGTCGCTCATTACTAATTGGTGAGCAACACTAATTGGAGTCCCTTGACAACAAACAGTTTGTTTGCCAATAGCAGAATGAATGTATTTCATTTTAGAGTGAATAAGTGCCACAGAAGCATTCAAAGGCCTGCTTAATATAGCTGTGAAAAAGATATTCTGGCAACGATCAACGTTAGACTAAAAATTTAAATCCCCAATTGTTGTAGCCCACTATACAAGCACAGTCATAAATATTGTCATGCATTCATTCGCAATTTAGCTTTCTGTTCACATAACAACAACGCTTACGCTGGCTACCATTTTCAACTTCACCCTTATTCTCCGCTTCTGTAAGCAATATTTGCATGTGTCAGTGATTTCCGTCGTAGGCTTTAACGACCTTCAGGCAGTAGAAACATTGCATAATGAAGGGGGAAGTAAATGATGCACACAACACCAGTTGTTAGGTGTCCTTAACAACAGGATACAATCTTGACTGAAACTTTAATTATACAGCGGGTATTATAGAAAACACAGAATGCTAATTGAAGTGCATCAAAAAAACAACAAAAAGAATTCAGCATATTTAAACAAAACACATCTGATTAAAGCAAATATGCAAATTTAGAAAGGCGAAGATGTGTCCCAGTTGAGTCTTCAGTTTGCCGCTCGTCCTCTATTCCTTTTATCTTTGAAATACATATTGACCTTCCTACAGAGAAGCGTGTGAAACGATAGTTAACAAAATACGGGTTGCAATAAACCACATCACAACCACAATACGCCACCCGCAACCCGCTTTGTTGGCAACACACAACAGAAAAGTTTTTCTAGGCCACATAGGAGGGATTAAATCGTTGCATGTAAGTACTTTAAAATACTCTGCATCAAGACCCTGAGAGATTCATTGTAAGCAGTTCATTTCTTCTTTCAAGGTAAAGTATAAGCAAAAAATACTCTTTTTAAATTCACTTTAAGATAATCTCCTGCAACTTGGATTTGACCGCTTTTATAGTTTCAATGGAATTAAAAACATATCAAAAACAAATTAATATATTTCTAATATAGCAAGAATTTACATTGTAAATGTTGTCAAAATTAAATTGCACAATACTGTTCAATGTTTGGTCTATGAGAGCGTTCAAAATGATCGTGAAATATACACTTCCTACAGAAGAGGCTGACAATAAAGTATAAGATATGGTTAACTCATTGTACAGTGTAAAAAATTTGAATAGGTGTCTTTAAGTTTTAAAGATTTTCTTTAAAAAGTCTGGATTGTACTTTTCGTCACAATCTAAACAATACCTTTATAACACTACCGTCAATAGCAAATGTAACAACCGATGCTTAGAGTTGGCGCATAAACGTTTATTTACATTAAAAATTTGTTCTGAACCTAGCGGATAGAAATTAAAATGTGTAGTGATTTGAATTCATTAAATCCAAAATAAACTAATAGATTTGAACACGCATACGTCCAATAGCACAAGTGCTTGTGCGAGAACGATTATAAACCGCTCCCTTATTATTACATCAATCATCATTAATCTGGGAAGAAGCTTTATTATCATTACGGATGTGCTCCAGGTTGAGGCTTTCCTTACCAAATGAACATTTTTCCCATGAACTTTCCGAACAACTTGTTGGTTGGATAAGTTTCCTCGAAAATCGGTCAACTGGTCTTGTTGTAGACGGCGTCCTTGGGATTTATTTCCATCCTTCGAAACAAATAGATCATGGATGTTATACAATAAACTTCGACATCTGTCAACATAACGTCATAGATACACTTGCCAATTTGTGTCTGCATACGAAAAAAATAGCCCGCATCAGTACAACCAGGTGATCCACGAATCGATATTTTCCTTCTTCATAACAACAGAAGATGTTCTCGGTTACACACGTAAATGCCAGTGAACGAGAGAAGAGATGGAAAGTGAAGAAATTAAGAAATTAGAATTGCTTAATTTTCCTTATCGTATTAAACATTAAACCGGAAAGACGAAAAAGTATAGGAATGACAAAAGATAAAAGGGAATACCGACATGATACTTGATATACTCGTATATACCAGGTGTACCGGTGTGAAGTGAGCGTCAAGATACAAATGTATCTATAAGGAACGTTTGTTGTGAACGAGCCCATATATTTTTTTTATTTGGTTGCTATGACATCTGTCAAACATATTTAGTATGCATCAAGTCATTGTACAAACAACATCATTTTTTTTTAATCCTGTTAAAAATGTCGAATTTTGTATCAGAAAATGATGATTTGCGGAAAGCATTAATTTTTTGTTTTCATTTGAAGTGCTGCAGAGTCGCATCGAATACTTGTCGGAGCTCATGGTGATCATGCTCTATCGGAAGCAACATGCAAAAGATGGTTCAAGCGGTTCAGAGACAATAATTTTGCTGTGCGAAATGAAGAACGTGGAAGAGCACCAAAAAAGTTTGAAGACGCCGAATTGCAAGCAATATTGGATCAAGATGACACTTTAAGTCAAAAACAAATGGCACAAATGTTGAATGTTGCACAACAAACAATTTCTGACCGTTTAAAAGCTATGGGAAAGATCCAAAATTGTGAAAACTGGGTGCCACATGAATTTAATGACAGGCAGATGGAAAAGCGAAACACCACACGTGAAACGTTGCTTCTACGACACGAAAGGAAGTCAGTATTGCATCGAACTGTGACTGGTGGTGAAAAATAGATTTATTTTAAAAATCCTAAACGCAAAAAATCATGGGTACATCCAGGAGCAGCGTCAACATCGACTGCAAAGCCTGATTGGTTCGGAAAAAGACAATTTGGCGGATTTGATCCTTTAGTCGTAGGTGTTCCGCCGAACATGGTTCATAAAAGCAAAACGACACTCGGAGCGAAAACATCACCAATAAAACACTGGGATCCTTGTTCTTAACCTGTGGTTTTTATTTAATTGTTTGAATGTTTCGTTTCTTTAGTTGCACAATTATTTTACTTTTATTTTTTGTTACAGTACAAATCACTTAACGTCTAGATTCACAAAGTAGGATACGGTTCTGCTACTCTTTGTCCTTTACCACTATATCCGAATCGTGCAATCATTCAATGAGTCGTCCAACTACACTATCGGATATATTCGTATCGTCGAGGATTCGATTAATTGCGGAACTACACCTGCGGATATGCGCGCAGGGTTTGATAATTTAGTGAGTTGTGTAGCACGGACCGACCTCCTCGTGGGGTTCACTATTGGACTCTTGATTTCGACTATTGTTAATTCGCGTAGTTAAACGTTACGAGACTTTGGGTCGGCGGTTTCTTTTTTTTTGGGTTATTTAAATACGCTACGAGGATACCTCCTCGTTGGGGTTCTCTGACTGTTGCTCGAAGTGGACTGTTGTATCAATAAATTTTTTTCTTCCATTTCCAATTCTCTTCCCCTCATCTCTCAAAGAATTTTCCCCTTCATAATTATCATTCCCTTATCTGAAAAAGAAATTTCCCATCTCGCTTCTCATTTCCTTATCTGTATCTTGTTCGAAGGATCGAGCGTACCTCCACTCATTTCTCGATCCTTTCATGGGATTTGTTTACGTTACCCATCTGGCTTACGACAACAAGAGTTTTTGTCTGCTTCAGATGGGTAACAAAGGAACCGTGGGATTTGGTATCGGTTTCTAGATCGCATTTCCAAGTCATAAACATTTGGCGTGAAATTGGCGTTAAGACGTTTATGATTGTAAGAATTCTGTGCCGGCGGGCGAATCGCTGCGTCTTTCTTTGCGCACGTGCGCTTCTTAGTTTTGGGATCTTGCGAAGAATTTAGGGTGCAAATTGCTATTAGCTACATGAGAAGATATGCGTTATTCTGTTTGTTTTCAGAAAAATGCGTTTAATGGATGGATTGTGTAAATGGGGGAATTGCATTGAATTGAATTGAATGGATGCATCGAATGGGTGCATTGAATGGATGCGTTGAATTCAATATTAGGAAATTTTGAACGTTTAGTTCGATTGGTTTTTACTATTGAATTCAATGTTGGGTATTTGGAATGTTACCTTTTGTTTCAGGCGGACGAAAGGACTTTTGGGAAACGTGTCTGTGGGCACGTGTAATGGATATAGGTGAGTATGTTCCTTGGTGGAACGACGATATCTCAACCTATAGTGGATTGTGTGGTTCGTAGAGCCGCCATAAGAATGCTCTGTGTTTGCTGGGACCAGAAGGGGGTGGTGTATTATGAACTTCTAAAACCTAGCGAAACTGTTGATGCGCAACGCTACCGACAACGAATGATCAATTTGAACCATGTATCGATCGAAAAACGACCAGAATGGGCCACAAGACACGGAAAGGTAATTTTGTTGCATGATAATGCTCCGAGTCATACAGCAAAACCCGTCAAAGAAACAATAAAATCTCTCGGCTGAGAAGTGTTACCCCACCCACCGTATTCACCAGGCTTGGCTCCATCCGACTACCATTTGTTTTCATCGATGGGACACGCATTGGCTGAGCAGCATTTCAATTCCTACGAAGAAATCGAAAACTGGGTCTTCGAATGGTTTGCCTCAAATGACGACCAGTTTTATTGGCGTGGTATCCACAAATTGCCAAAAAGGTGGTCGAAATGTGTAGAAACAATGGCCAATACTTCGAATAAAATGTTTTTTACTTTCCCATTTAAAATGAGTGTTTTACACACGGTATACCTGGTGTGTTCAGCAAAGGCTGACGCCACTGTGGGAGGGAAAAATGGGGCGGCTAGGTCTCATCGGTAACGCCGTTAAACTCGTCCAAGCTCATTTAAGCAACCGCAGCTCCAGCTACAGTTTGGAACAAGAAACATTCTCATCCACACAGACAAACAACACAACGCTGGCATAAAAAGGTTTTTTAATTACCCGGCAAAGCACCGAAAATAAATAAATAAATCATAGTTCACTGACAATTATAATGGTGGTTTAGCATTTGTAAAACTAAGAGAACGCAATCTGTATCGGATAATAAGTGAAACCAGTGTTTGTTATTAAAAACTACCATAATTTGTGACCCCGAGTGCAGTGAACAATAGGTAAACAGTGCAATAAAAAACACGTGCTCCTACTGCAGTAACAAGGCGTCGGTCAGTGTTGTAAAAAAAAAAAAAAAATTTATATATATATATATATATATATATATATAACTGGTGCGTACACAGAAATATAAAAAAAATCTTCCGCGATCAAGACGAGACTCCCGAACATCCGGCACATGTCTCTCCCATATGGCAACGCATCTTTCAACGACTCCTAGCTCCAATAAAACGTCGTTGACATGCCGGAACCTCAACGGTCTGACAAGAAAAGGATCGATTTTCCCAGGGGAAATATGACGGCACCACAACTCGAGCTCCTCAATAGTATACTGGTTAGTACACCCGCCTGTCACGCGGGAGACCGGGGTTCGTTTCCCCGTCGGGGAGCCTCTGGCGCAAGACTAATGACCTTGCCCGAAAAAAAAGCAAATCATTATGGAAAATTTAACAAGCCTCAGGACTTGCTAAATAAGGCCAAGACCGGTTCCCGGTTGTAGTGCCGATGATGATGACAACTCGACAACATACAACAGGTTCCGCCGGAGGAACACTAGGGCAAATTTAGATGGGAATCACCCAGGTAATATAAAATTGACTGCTTCAATCTCAATCTACCCTAGTTTGCATCTGATGTGCCTGAAATGTGGTTCACCATTGAGAAGCGGATTTCACGGCAAATCGCATCATCGGTGACAACCAAAAAGTCAGACCCTCAAATCACTTCCAATCACAGTCTTCAAGCATCCTTGGGACACGATCAGTAGATCACCTCCTCAGAACAAGTATGAGGCCTTGAAAATGGTCAAACTAAATCGCTTCTCTAAAATCCGACAGGTCCAGGCGCACAAATTAATGAAAAAGATGAACCGCGGAGGTAAGTGGACCTCCCAACTCCTTCGAGAATTCCGTGAATTGGCCAGACGGACGAAGTTCTGCATGAACCACATTCCACGGCTGATACAACCGTATTTGCTCATATCACCCGATCTTAACTTAGACAGTTTGGCAGAGCTGGCGAACTTGCTGGGACTCGACTACGAATCTTAATTGGAATGACCACATATTTGAATTTGCGAAAAGTGCAGCCAAATAAAGTAGTAGTAATAGTTTTATTTCTTATATGGTTTGTACATTAAATTTTACAATACAATTGACAAATATTATCGACTATAATAATATATAAGAAAACTAGAAGGCATTCAGTGTTTTTATATGATTAATGTAACAAAACAGAGTTGAATGCCTCTTTACAATGGCAATCAAGTAAAATATCAATTTTTTAAGGTGGGGCGAGTATTACCGGTGCGGAAACAGTTGTGTAGTACATTCAAGAACCACAAAACTTGCATAAACATTGAACATTAATTGAAAACATGATAAATTGGGCACAATTTGTTAAGTCGGTTGAAGGGAAATAAAAGGATACAACCTATGATTAAACCAGAATACCAGAAATACAAGAATCTAAAGCAGCATAGTCCAGGCTGAAGAGCCACATCTTCAATCCTTTTAGAAATGCACCAGTTCTTGCTAGAGCCCTGACTGATGTAGGTAACTCATCGAACAATCGAAGTGACAACACAGTAAAGAAAACACGATATGCTGTAGTAAGGAATTTGGGAACAGTTAACATAAATAAATAATTACCCCTAAGGTTATATCGGGAGATTAAACGAAATTTAAGATTTCCAGATCTCAAGAAGAATATCTTTAACACTTTAAAACAATACAAGTGTCTTACAAGAAGAATATTCAGGAACCCAAACAAAGGAAAGGACGGGTACCTGGTAGGCTTTTTACAAATTTTTCTAAGAACAAATTTCTGCAGGATTAACAGTGGTTGTATTTTATTTTTACAACCACCACCCCAACATGCAATTCCATATTGTAACTTGGAATGTAATAAACCATAATAAATTAACCTCAAAATCTTAGTGGAACAGACGTTACGTAAAAAATAAAATTGCGATGAGTGCATCGGAAATATTTTCTCAGTATTTTCTCAGTGACATGAAAAGCTCATTCTCGAGTCGAGTGTAAGTCCTAGATATTTAAATTCGTTTGCACTCTCAATAGGAAAACATTTACCACTACAGGTTCGACTGTAAGAAAAAGGGGGCGAAGAGAAACCGCTTAAACAGCAGATGTTTGTAAGATTCAGTCTACGACATTCCGGAGCATGGAAATGCAGAACGGCTTTCAGGTCGGGTGCAGGAGATAAGCTAAAGGACATTAATTTAATTTTGGATGTGATTACCAAGTTATGTTCAGCAAACTCAATTCCCAGTTAATATCAGAGATCAATTCTAACGGACAGCTCAAACCATAGGAGAAGGCAATATCATCAGCAAAAGCTGTAGGTGAGCCCTTGAAATCAAGAGTGAACAGTGAACTTATGTAGACCAAAAAAAGGACAGGGCCTAGAACGGAGCCCTGCGGAACATTGGGGTTAAGAATACTTTCACCACTCCTGATATCATTTATCTTCACTCGTTGTGACCTATTTTTAAGATACGACCGAAACCAGTCAAGCATGAAACCTCGAAATCCTGCTCTTTCTTATTTCCTTAATAAATACGTATGGCTGACCATGTCGAACGCTTTGGTAATGTCGATAAATAGTCAACTGTACATTTCTTTCCAAGAAAGCTAAACTTTGCTGGACTAAAAAATCTCGTTTTTTCAAAAATACATTATTCATTTCATTACTCTCTTTCATTTTTATTATTATCGTTTTTATAAGTTTCTCAAAAATTTTACTAAAGACAGACAGCAGTGAGTTGGGTCTGTAGTTACCGACCTCAGCAGGAGAGCCTTTCTTGAAAAGAGGAATGACGTCTGCACATTTAAGACTGCTTGGGAAGATCCCATCAAACACTAAAAAACAGGCTGTTTTCCTAAGTAAGTTATTCGATATGCCATCGGGTCCACATGAATTTGAATTAGGTGTACCTTTTATACGAAATCTCGTCGAGATTTGTGCTTAAAAAATATGCCATGTTTCTGTGAATCGTTTACAGAACTTTATAAATTTCCACAGGAGGATCGCGAGACTTGCATTATAGTATTAAATATGTGGGAAGAGTAATGGTTTGGGATCACTAACTAGCTTCCGCCTGTGACTATGTTGAACAATTAATATACGATTTTGAAGCTTAAGAATTGGACTTGATGATGATTTGAAAAATTTCGGGATATATCAATAGTTGGTTCCACTAGAAAATGTATATGACTTATTTCGAGAGGCTTTACTGTCACTAGTTTATATATGAAGTTTTGTGACATTTCATCTATTCGTTTACAAGGTACAGTCGTTTCAGTGAGGCTACTTTCGCTTTAGTTGACAAATATTGTGTTTTGATGGGAAAAACGTCTGCAATAGTTGCAGAAATATTATCTCACATCTGCTCCTTTAAGAACAGCAGTTTATCGGTGGTTTAGAAAATTTAAAATGAGTCGTACAAGCACCGAGACGCACTTCGCTTTGGAAAGCCAAAAGAGGCGAATGCGGAAATCGTAAAACAAGTGCATCGAATCGTTTTGAGTAATATTAAAGTGAAGTTGCGCGATTTAGCTGGGGCCGTGTGCATCACAAAGGAATAGGCGGGATACATTTTGCACGGTCTTTTGGAAATGAAAAAGCTATCGGCGCGATGGATGTCGCATGTGCTGACCGTCAGCCAAAAACAGCAGCGCGTTGATGATTCAATGGCCGGTTTGACGTTGTTGCAGGATTGGAGCGCCATTGTTTAAAAGCTCTATTTTCTGCCGCTGTAATCTGCTCGCATTTTTTATCAAACCATGGTTTATCAGATAAACTTCGTTTAATGGAATGTGGAATGTAGATCTCCATCCCGATAAAAATAATCTCTGTGACCGAATCCGCGTCTGCGTTAACATCGGAGTCTCCGAAGTACACCTCCGACCACAGAAAGGTTGTGAAGAAATCTCGTAAATCGTCCCAGTTAGCAGCCCCATACCTCCATACATGGCGAAGGTTCTGACATCGGTTATTCGTTTGAAATACAAGTGGGTGGGCGCCCGATATCAAACAGTGATCTGAGTTTCCCATTGGCGCAAGAATCTCAACGGATCCAGGGTGTTCGCATAATCACCTTAGGCATCCGGCACTCGTGCAGGTTTCTCCACGAGTTGAGTCAAGTTGTGACTAACAGCGCACATCTCCGCTAGCCTCCCAGCCTTGTCGATTCTGTTGGAGTGCACCAACCAGCCGGAATTGTGTACATTAAAATCGTCAAGGACGATAATTTCTGAAGCCGGGTGGTTGATCTGTATCCAGTTGATACGTGAAAGATGTTCGAAAAATGACGCTGGTCGATCATCATTCGGGGAGTGGTAAAGACAACAAAGAATTGAACCGAACTCCTCAGCACGACCCCCACCATATGATGTCCATGTTACTGGGTTCCAACGCCTCCATCCCCTGAAAAGCCAGATCGGACTGCGTGAAGACGCAGACTGCGCCCTTAAAACGGAATCTCGAATGTAAGTTGAGTCAAATTGCAGCTAAGAGCGAACATCTCCGTTAGCCTCCCAGCCTCGTCGATTCTGTTAGAATGTACCAACCAGCCGGAGTTGTGTACATTCAAATCACCAAGGACGACAATTTCAGAAGCCGGGTGGTTAATCTGTATCCAGTCGACGGTATGGGAAAGATGTTCGAAAAGTGTCTCCGGTCGATCGTCATTCGGAGAGCGGTAAAGACAACAAAGAAATTTAACAGAATTCCCCAGCAGGACCTTCAACCACATGATGTCCAAGTTATTGGGTTGTAACACCTCCATCTTTTGGCAAGCCAAATCGGAGCACGTGGAGACGCAGGCTCCAGCCTTAAAACGGAATGTGGAATGCAAGTCGTATCCTGAGCAACGAAGATATGTCAAATCAGTTGACGAATCGACTTGGGTCTCAGTTAGGGCAAGGATATCAGGTTTCACTGTTTGGAAATATTGGTGGACGGCGTTTACATTCGTATTGGTGAAACCGACGCCCCTGATGTTACAAAAAGCCGTGACCAGTCGAGCGCCGACAGGGCCTCGAGAGCGAACCCGATTATGCGATGACGAATTTCTTAAAGTTCGGTAATTAATCAAAATATTTTCATGATGTTTCCTCTGAAATCCGAGTGGGGAACTAGTTTACCTCGGGAATTCTTTATCTCAGGAGGTACCATCATGACTTATCTCCGTGTCAGTTCGGGCCATCAGGCATAAATAACAAACACAAAAAGATAACCCTGCAACAATATTAAATTAAAGATAGTTTACAAATTTATTAACTTTTTAATGAGTATATTTGGCGGTAAATATGATGAAGAGGCAGGCATAACCGCGAATTGGAACAACTATACCGCAAACCTACGACAGCGAGAGTAATGAGGTCTCGAAGATTAAGATGGGTCGGGCATGCGGCGAGAATGGGCAATGATAGGACCGTGCGTAGAATTCTTGGGGGAAGACCAACTGGAAAGGGACCGGTAGGACGGCTGCGACGGAGATGGGAGGACAATGTTAGGTTTAACCTTGGGGAAATCAGATCAGGTGGTCAAGCGTGGAGGGAAAGTGCCCGGGACAGCTATGGCGTAGCCGATTCAGTGAGGTCATGAACTTCCGGGTTTCTATATGCCAATAAATAAGAGTAAATAGTAATAGTTAGCAATTAGTTAACTATCAAAAGAGGAATATGAAACGCTATTTCGTCTAGCTGAACACCTACACTGACTACATCAAGCTATTCCGCTTCTTTTCAACGCTCGCATCATCGAAACCATCCCTTTGTTCAACATCTACCGTCACTCAACGGACTACAATCGCAATGATCCGATCCCTCCAACGATGCGTAAATATAGTACGACTTAAGTAGATTTACATCTCTCAAAAGAGTTTTCAAAAACATCTGTTCTATTCCTCACAACCACTTCAAAGGAGCCTCACCTCCTAGGCTAAGAATTATTGTAAGCTCCACGTAGACTGCTAGTAATGTTAAAATTATGGTAGCGGGTTAATGCCTGCATTAAACTGAATACAAACATTCGCTAATTCGATTGTGATATTGGACTAAACGACATATGACTTAATAGTTTGTGCACATCATACACATGCAAAATGAAACACGTATTTGCAAATGAATACTTTAAAAAATTCACCACGCTTAAAAAACAAACGATAAAAAAATAAAACCTTTCGCTTAGTAAAAGTAGATGGCGATCTAAAAAACAAAAAATAACTAAGTCCCAGCATCATAGAATTAAACCTAAAACATTCAAACAAACGATAAAAGTTATAGCTGCGAATTTAAAACTCGTTTTGTGTTGCAATGGCCATTAAAAGAACGTAATCACCATTCTTGGCGATAAGCTACAAATTCGGTTATATCATTTATTCCACGAGAGCAACGTAGAAAAAGGAAACGACATGAGGAACAAACGAACTACAACACGAGTGAACATTGATGCAATACTCTGCAATTTTCAATTCAACTAGCGCTGCCCCACTTGCCCCCTTGCGATTGCACAATCAGCAATGTCGACGACCTGACGCTTTTGATGGAGTAATTATTAATAGTAGCATCAGCGACAACACTACTAGCTGCCCCTGAAGCGCCTTTGTCGCTGCACACGCCCGGTCCGTTTCCTACGGCAAGCCTTCCAAAAGCTGTGTTCTATTTCAATTCTAAGCATACCCGGCAAACGCATGCCTTCGGTTTTTGATCAATCAAATTCGATAAGCGACCCAAAAACATGTCGTTGATAACGGCAGGAAATTCAAACCAATGGAAGCGATCAGATATTTTATATCTGCGAATGCAATTCGATTCATTAGGCTAGTAACTATATAAGCGGACTTCCTTTTCCTTAATATTCGTTATTTGAGGATACATAACGTTTGTATGTTTATAGGGATGGCTGGAGAAAGCTTATAATCAGAAATAACCTATTAATCCAATAGTATTTCAGATTGAATATCATTAGACCTTGGTTGAGAAGTGAAGCTCCTGTACACACTCCCTAAAGACCAACACAGTACTGCAAACAAAGTTAAATGAAAATCAAACAAAAGTGCAGCTCAAAAGACCCGAGAGATGAGATGGAACCTGTTTTCTTCTAGATTGGCTGGGGGCATGTTCAATCACCCATGAATCGAGATTTTAGCCAACTTTACCTTCAACAAAACTGGCTCCTTTTTCGTTTTTATGTTCAAATATTATTCTTTCGAGTTATGAAACTTTTATCCATAATATAGGTTAGTCTGTCCAATCATGGAAACACCTTTTTAGGTCCTAATGTCCAACTGGAAAGTTTAAGTAGCAATTGCCCATATGTGGCATAACTTTTTGATTCATAGTAGTTTCAAATAGATATTCAACTCCGAAATAATAATGCAATAGAATGGAGAACAAGGCGAGAAGTGTTATGGGTTAATGGAAGGCCATTGACTGGAAATTCTGGAAAGAAATGTATATAACCCCGAAGTAATCAACCGTACGGATTTACACGCATGATAATAGAGGAAACACTGTTTTAGGCCATTCCCTAACTCGACGGTGACCTTCTACAATAACTAATCGAACATTTGGTTAAGCTGTAAGTGCTACAATTCACGCGACAACAGTCTCGAACAGTTGCGATTAGGTGCAATAGCAAGTCAGGTAATGACGCTCGTTGGCCTAGTTAGCAGGTATATTACACGATGAACTACTGGTTCGAAGTTGGGATCGCAAGGGGAGCAAAAGTTAACACCAGTTTCTCTCACGATGTCGACGATTTTTTAACGTGGCGAACAAGATAAGCAAATATTAATTAACAAACTCGTGTTTTTGTATTCCAGTAATTGGCCCGACTTTAAACCGGGCATTACCACCTTACATGCCTAATGTATATTTCCCTCGGTGGTATTAGATTGTCAGTTTATTTGTGCTCTAAACGAATTCAGCCCTCTAGTCATACAACTTTATTGGAGTCGTTTGTCTGTCGTCAACTCCAGACACTGTACGGGCGCAAGATGAAAAGCTGTCGTCTTAGTAAAAATATATACTATTTCAGAACTGCCTCTGTTTCTCAACATAGTGTCCTTTTAGTTCGATACCATTTGCCGAATTTTCTTTAATTGCTGAACTACATCCCTGAAGTGCGATTCTGAAATGTCTTCAAAATACCCATACGCCCTACCATCCCATTTGACTCGAAATGTTTTCTACAAACTTCTTGATACTCTTGAAAGAGATGAAAGATAAAGAGAATCTGGCGAATAGAGAGGTTGTTCCAAAAATGCACAAACGGTCTTCCAGTAAGAAGGAAAGATGTTAAAACTAAACAAAACAAAGTGCATGTGATAAATTGGTGATTACTTTAGTGAATCATTTGGTTTAGTCCGCGGCAAATGTGTGAAAAAACTATCGGACAGAGGTACTGTGGCGGTTCCGCCTAACCCCACGGTTCGCCTTCCTAAAAAACACCAATAATTCTATCCAAGCATATAATTTCGCTAATGCAATCGCATTAGCACCTTAAATGCTTTACGCATATAGGATTATCTAAGGTATAATCTAAAAAGTCCCTGTGAAAGAAAACTTACCTTCATGCATCTTCGCATAAAATTTCCTGTAAGATTTCTTTTCTACCTTTTCAGGAATCCCAAAACCTTTTCGGTACCTTTGGTTCCCAGGCAAATTTCAATTTCCCACACCTGCGCCGCAATCTGCACCCAGCATACCTGAAACATTTCCTTTTGCAAGAACCTTAATGCATAGAACGCGTTAGATAAGGTTCCTGGAAATAATTCTTTAAAGTGTATATGGCACCATGAATCCCAAGCCAGTCGGCACCCTTTCTCTGTGTTAAAATCCTATGTCGGACAGCTTGTTTTTACAGATGCCATAGACCACATTTCTACGCATGTATACATGCATAGGATTCAACTCATTGTTTGTTTTCCCACTAACAAACAATCTTCAATTTCTTTCCCTGCCGCAACGAATTACCCGGGATATACAAATGTAAGCAAGGGATTCGTTTTGGCCACCGACCTAAGATACGATATACAATTCTCATCGTATAAAGTATTGTAATACATTAGCATCTCTTTCGAATGGCTATTCGTATATTTACACAAGGGCACCACTCATCTAAGACTTCTATGATGCCCTCGTCCCATATTTGCTTTTAGCACATCTCTTCGATCCTTAGGTCGCTTCTCCCTTTTTTTTCTCGTTTCGGGTCTAGTTTATCCTTGGCTAAACGCATCGATAAACACGGTGATGTGTACAAACACACACATACACCACCGCGTCCCAGAGATCGCCTTCCATTGGTCACTGGTCAAAGGAAATTTCATTTCCTTTTCACCACACCACCAAAAACTCACCCCAAACGATCAAATATCGTTGAGTCGTTTTCCATCCACTGACCGCCATGGTCACGCATCACTCCCGATCTCCGTCACTGCGGAGACGCGCATATATATTTCGGAGTCGTGTTCGTCCTTACAATCAGTGTTCGAAATAGTTCTTGTATTTCAAACAGTGCCACCGTAAAATGTTAGTATCCAATAAGTAAATGAAACGGAACAATAATCCATGGATTCAAACTAATTATCACAATAATAGTGCTTTTTTTCCTTTTAAAATAAAAATAAAACTAAACAAAGAAATAGTGTGTTATATATTTTTACTTGTCCTGTGTTGGTGTTTATATTTTCACTTGGTGATGGTATAGCGTTTGAAATAATAGTGAAGAAGAACGTGTGATTCGAACTGACGCTATGACAGTTTGAATCACCAAAAATTGAACCCAAGCATTACCCATCAGGCTACTGGCCGATTTTAGAATTTGATTTTTAAACTCAACTATACTCCACTGATGTGAATTGTTATGTTAGCGCTAAGGTATACGGCTCTGATGTATTTTCTTATTCGATTTTTCGTTCGGTGCTCTTCACTATTTTGCTTGTGAATTGTGTGTGTACCTGTTAGAGTCGCTTTTCCTTTTGTGTGGGCGGAACAACGGATGAACCTTCGGGCGTGAACAATTTAGGATGGAGGAGGAAGTGAACGGAGTGCCCGTGTGTTGGCACAATACTTCCTCCCCACAGTACGCACACCTCCAAAGAATGGACCAAATTTTTGATGGTATCACCGAATAAGCGCTTCTCAATCTTGCAAATATGCATTATTATTTCATTCTTCATCTGTTGAATTATTATTGGCTAAGTTTGATGCCAACCCCCTAGTCTATTCGGAGAGATTATGCGGCCAAGAAATCTCATTCACAAAAGCCAAGGTGGCATTGGGTGTAGGGACCATCTTTCTGAAACAAAATGGTAACGCTTATCTTGCATGGAAACAGAATTTTCCGTTTCACTTTTGAGAAAAAGGTCCAAAATTAATTTCATTACAGAACGGGTAACTTTTTCCCCACGCAAGTTATGTCGGAATCAGCGACTGCCAACACAACGACCCCACCGATGGAAGCCTATGAAGCGATTTCCGGCCACCAAGTAAACTACCATGTAGTCTTGCGAAATTGTAAAATACACTTTTCCCAGACGCTGAACTTGATACACTGTGAAGTGCAATATTCTCCCACCGTATCAAAGTCAATAGGTATAACGGAATTTTAATTTTAAATTTAAGTCAGTCGTCAGCCAACTCTCAAATAAAAAAGGCAACCGGCCGGTAACTCAATTTAACTCGTGAGTGTTTCCTGCATCTGTTCAAGTGGAACTCCAGCAATTCCAATATTTAACGGCATATCAGGTCGGTGACTCAACGCTATTAGTTCGTCTCTCCCAAAAGAACTATGTATTGGGTTGTACCACATGAAATGTCCGATTTTATAAAGGGTTTGAAACATGAATAGAAATAAAACTACAAATGTTATTTATTATTATTATTATTATTATTATTTATTGGCCTGTACGAACCCGGAAGTTCATGACCTTGTGGGGGTTCTCTATATTACATGGAGAAGCAACCCACAATCCTAACCTAATTTCGACCGCTAACAGCGCGACACCTCAATCCCAATTCCTACCGGCGGTTATTTCACCTAGATAAATCCCTAAAAGAAGACTTCATTAATCTATTCAGTTAATGCACACTTCCATTCAGTGTTTTCTTGCCATACGGCAACACTATTGCATTAACCCATGAGATTTCCATCGGAAATTTCAAAGTCATTTTGGTTAGCAACAACCAAGACCAGACCAAACGACGTGGTTACATAATCATGCAACGGCTAGGCAAATTCCAAATTCTTCAAATTTGGTTCACAGGATAATATTTCCCTAGCCGATTAAGCGGCACTTATGACTTCCCCCAGCCACTCTATTCGGTTGGGATCAATGATCTCTCTTCACAGGTGAATAGCCACAGAACATTTTCCTCTCCTTCCCGTTTTTATCTTCCCCGGGTTCAATGCACTCTGAGATCATCACAGTCATCGCACTAGGGCAGTAGGTCATCTTCAGAGCTGCATTGATACACGCACACAAAAACCAAACCCACCCCGAGATCATTGCACATTGTGTTTCTGTTCTCTCATTCGTTGACTATCCAATTAACCGAAGTGTTCACCACACCTCGACGGCGGGGAACTTGAGAGAGCAAAAACGTAAAGACGATCTCGATTGGTTGTCCTGTGTGCAAAACAAAAAATCCCATCTTCATCCCTAATTCAAATCAGTCACCATTGAATAATCATCGCGATCAGTCACGCCGCCGCTCGTAGTCGAATTAATTTCGCTGATTTTAATGTAGGCTCTATAATCGTCACCCTAACAGAACCCACATTCCCCGAGTCGCTGTCCAATCTATAGTCAATTAATAAGTTGAGTTAAATTTTAATTACTGCTGTCACAGTGCCGAGAAAGAAGTGTATCTTGTATAAAATTTATAAAAATCAATTGATAATATTAATAAGTGATAAGTGAAGTAAAATAAAACCAAAAAAAAACGTAGTTACGAATTAGTTAAATAAAGAAAACATTAACCTGTAGCGATCCTAAATCACTACTCCCATCCAAATCCCCAATATTTCCTATAATCCAAATCCAAATTTCATATTGAATCATATGAGCGATAAATTAAACCAAAAGTTAATTTGTCGCATATTGATTCAATTTCACATTAACTTACACCCCAATCCAATTGAATCATATGCACGATAAATTTAAACCAAAGTCCATTTGTCGTGCGTTGATCCAATTCCCCATAATCCTAACCTCATGAAATGCTTAACTCAAAATGCATTTCATGATTTCCCTTCCAGGAATTTATTCAAATAAATTCCTAGTCACTTCCCAGAACCCTATTCCAACTGAAGCACACAAAACCTTGTGTGTGCTTCTTGGAATTTTTAACAATAAAATTTTTGACAAATCCCAACGAGAAAAAGAATAAAAGGTCAGTAATTTTCAATTTCACGATCAGTAGAATCCCACAAGGCCGAAGCCACGCCAGTAAGAAACTTAACCGAAATAAAAACACAAAATAAGTCCAAAGCCATAGAACGACGTTTTATTTTCACGGGGTACCCTACTGCAAAGAGTCCATGACAGGTTGTTGCGGCCACTAACACGGGAACCGTATTGCAAAGAATCCATGACAAGTTGTTGCGGCCACTAACACGGGAACCCCTATCGCAAAGAAATAATGACCAACCATTGCGGCCACTAACTCCGGGAACCCCCCATGGCGGAATAGTCTATAGTACATTAAAGGAAGAACAGCGTGCTCTGCCCCGAAGTACCAACCGATGCCTCAAAAAGGAAACTCCGCCCAGTACACCACCACACTAGAGGAATATATCCAAGGAACTCACGCACACCGAGTCTCCCATCCGAAAGCCCCCACGCCCACCAAAGGAAGTTGCGAGGACACACCACACTAAAGGAGGTAAGCCATAGATTTAAATTCAGAAACATAGCACCTCAACAAACCAAATAAAAACTACACCAGTGTGTTTTTCATTGTTCCTGTTCTTCCTGGGTGAACTATTTTTACTAGGAGCAAACGTTGGGGAGTAAGTGAACTTGTGTCATACGTTGACATCTATACTTCGCACCCCCACAACCTCACCGACTCGACTCCGCCAAATGTTATTTTGTTGATCATTTATTTAACGTAATAAACGTTTATTGGAATTTTATTTTTTTAAATTACATCGTCTAGATGGGCCCCGTCTCGTCGTTGGAACTCCTGCCAGTTTGCGTAGTCAACTTTGGAAAACTCAATGATTTTGGATCGTTCCTTACGGAAATTTCAACCTCCCGAATGTTCTAATCGCTTCTTCTTGAACGTGGCCGCCCTGGTTTTTTAATATTCGTTATCGACCCCGTTTGCTCGAAATTCTTGACCCAAGCTTTGATTAAATGAACACTTGGACACTCGCTTACACTGCGTAATCCGTATTCAATTCTAAATAGGCGTCGTAGAGAATCGTTGTTTTTGTAAAATTGTTTTACACAAAAAACACGCTGTTGTCCCATGCAGCGCCCCATCGTGACTAAAATTGCATGAAGCGACGCACAATTTCCCACCACTCTCGCGCCCCACCCTCTAACAGTTTTTAAGAAATCAAGTGTTGCCATTTGCAAAAATGTTTATTGTGTATGTTTAAATTATTTTTCCGTACATTTTTATTTTATCAAAATAGGATCCGTTGGCATCTTCCAACGTGATACAAGGTCAAATATTCCTTTTTCGTAGAAGTGCTGACTTTTTGAGGCAATGAAATCTTCAAAGGCTTTTATGAACTTATAGCGTTAGAGATGATAGTGAAGAACGTGTAATTCAAATTGACGCTATGACAGTTAGAATCACCAAAAATTGAACCAATGCGTAACACATCAGGCTACTGGCCGTGCTTAGAATTCGATTTTTAAACTCAAATATATTCCACTGATGTGAATTGTTATGTTATCGCTATGGTATACAGCTCTGATGCATTTTCTTATTCGATTTTCGTTCGGTGTTCTTCACTATTTGCTTGTGTATTGTGTGTGTATCTATTAGAGACGCCGCAACCTCTGCTCGGTTCCTTCTGCCGGCAAAATGAAGCCAGATTGCCGAAAAAATGGTAGTCCGTTGGGGAAATGTCAGGAGAGTACGGTGGATGCGGAAGAATTTCAAATCCCAACTGCAACAACTTTTGAACCGTTACTTGTGAGGTATGGGGTCTAGCATTGTCATGCAAAAGGATCGGGCCGTGCTTATTGACCAACGCAGGTTGCTTTTCAGCCAATTTGGCATGCAATATGTAGATTTCCTCACAATATTTGATAGCGTTTATCGTTTGTCCTGGTTGAAGAAATGAGAAGTGGATTGGGCCCTTCGATGTCCACCAAATTGTCACCATAACCTTTTTTGGGTGAAGATCAGGCTTAGGAGTGTGTTTTGGTTTTTCACCTGCATCCAACCACTGCCCAGGACTTTTACGGTCATCATACAGAATACACTTTTCATCACAGGTGACCACCGGGTACAAAAACGGCTCAGTTTGGTTTCTTAATATAAGCCATGTGCAAATTTCCAGGCGGCGTAGTTTTTGGGACTCGTTCAGTTCATGGGGTACCCACTTATCGAGTTACTTTACCTTTCCTATGAGAGAAAGGTTTCGACTTATTGTCATTGGGGATACGCCCATGCTTTGTGCAATCTCCCGCACCAATTTCGTTGGGCCCGCATCCACCGTTGCCCTTAAAACATCGTCGTCAATTAACGTTTCGGGCTTCCCATGTGGTTCATTTTCAAGGCTGAAATCTCCCGAACGGAACTTTCCAAACCAATGTCGTATAGTGCGTTCGTTTACCGCTACAGTCTCAAATGCGTCATTAACGTTTTTCATTGCCAATGACGCATTATGTCCCATTTTAAATTCATAAGGGAAGAGGGTTCGAATTTGAACTGCCGACAGCATGGAGATTGGATCGGATGCTCAGACTCGGAAGGAGAGCACACAGGACAGGGAACAATGGCGGGGTCGAGTCGGCGAGGTTATCAACTTCCGCGTTCCTACAAGCCAATAAATAGTAATAGTAGACAGCATGGTAAACAATTCCTAGAAAAAAAAAGTGCACTTGTAACGAACCCTAAAACTCTCACACGTCAAGCACACATGCCCTTTACTTTATAAAAAAAAAAAAAATTAACGTTCTGGCATAGATGTTCACTAGAAAACTTCTTATTTCCGACTGAACGAAAATCGGACGCTTCATGTGGTACAAACTAATAAACAGACGATTCTTCTAATTAAAGCGCAACAGTGACCATTTGTGGATGTATAGTTTTATCCACAATCGCCCTTGGATCGTTGTTTCAACCCAACAGTAAAAACAATTGCCCAATCCTCTGATCTCCAGGTATTACAAAAATAAATTTACAACAATTCAACATAAAGCTCGTTAAAGACAAAAAAATATACATCGTTTAGGAAAACAATCTGAAAATGGTTCCCGATAGATAGGAATCTAAATTCTTTACATCGTCCCATAAACAAGAATTTACTTTAAATGGAAAATGTTTTTAAAAATCAACTTTTTTTAGAGCAACTCTAAGAAGTAGCAAGCAAATTTCGACTATATCGTTGACGCTGCATTCTTGAGTCTCCCGGTCATATAACTTATCGACCGCCGAGAATATACTTCAAAACTATGTTATAGATGTTGCTGTGTACTATACATACACTATCGTGGATTATATAGTACGTGTTTACTATTGTAAGAGCACGTGTTTCGTCATTCACCTGTACGCTGCAGTTCGAGTCGGAGATACATGTTACCGTTGTAATTTCGCCTCTATAATTTATTTAAGCGTTCTGAATTATGATTACCCTGATAATCATAGATTACCCTTATCTCCGGAAAATTTCATTCCAACCAGCGATAAGCTTTCGTTGTTAAGATAATATAGCTAGTATAAATAAGATGAAAAACCTAGACTAAGTGCTTCTTCATTTTTGTAACCGAAATAATAAAATAAACTATCGGTCAGGCCCTGGGTCTGCTGGAAAAAGAATATATATTTTTTTCATCAACTTAAAGGGGAAGACATTAGCTCGCGTGCACAAAAGTGGATTTTGGAGTACCCTTAAATGTCAGAGCACGGTGCGAGCGGGTGGAGAGAGAAAGGGGTTTTGGATTAGGAAAGGAGGTATCGATGTACATTGGTCTTAAATGCCTGGACCTTACAACGACGAGGAAACACATGATCAGGTGAAGTATTCCACATTCCTGTGGTTCGGCTAAAGAAAGCCCCTATGTTTATTTGTACTGTAGTGCTCTAAAAAGCCCTACCACCTTTTTCCTCCATTCATACATCCTAATCCCAGTAATCCTACACCAAAACCTTAAATCTAATCAAAACCAAAAAAAACCTAAACTTAATCCAAAATTCGCAATAAACGAATCAAACATCCGTTTATCGCTTAGCATTTGTCCCCACGGCATAATTTAATCAAAAATCCTAATTAAAATCAAAATTCACAATAAACGAATGTATCCAGGAGCAGTAGTACACTGTTTTAAAACCAAATTTATATCTGCATCTGTATCCAGGAGCAGTAGTACACTGTTTTAAAATCAAATTTATATCTGCATCTGTATCCGAGAACAGTAGTATCGGAATATCCCTCCTGCCTTGGAGGCATCGCCCCCAGGAGAATCAACGTTTAATAAACCTGAAATGTAATTAAAACAAACGCATTTTATTATTATTTTGGAATTGTGCGTCGTCACAAAACGTTGGCTGTTTCTCTGAGTACCAGGACTTAGGAGTCGTCCTAATAGGAAAGGAACCGGTGAGTAGAGTGGTGGCAATCCCAAAGTTTTAACCTTTACAGCGTCCACGATTACGGACATCAACAGAAGGACGCTATTCCCAAAGTCACGTCCCATGAATGATCGGTTGTTGCTCTTCCCTCAAGGTTTGAGGAAGCACGGCGGCGACCGCAACGGGTCCCCTCGGGAACGGTCTTAAAGAGATCCCTTGTCCTTTTCAGGACCAGGAGACACGCTACCTGGGAGCGAGACCAGTGGTAACATCTACTACTACAGTACCCCTCAAATATAATAAATATACGCCTTGTAAATAGTGACCAGTTTGGATGGAGTGAAGTATTTTTTGTATCTCTTAGCGAACCCATACATTTGGCTGCACTTTTCGCAGCTTCAAATATGTGGTCATTCCAATTAAGAGTAGGATTAATCCGGGTGCCGAGGATTGATAGTTCCTCGGCTTCGTCGATGCAAGGGCGTTCATCGACATTTGGGTTTCGCCTTTAACGACAAGAGACAGCATTGACTTTTTAAGGGATTGAACTCTGCTCGATTAAATAATCCCCATTGATATATCTTGTTTGGATCGGAATGCAATGTATCAAGCATAAACTGCCGATTGGTAATAACGTTCGAAGAGTTTGGTCGGGAATGTGCGTATGATTATAAGAAACTCGACATGCTATCATCAACAAACGAGTGAACTGGGTTGTGAGTAATGGACAAGAGATCATTTATAAAGACAAGGAAGAGATTGGGTGAGAGTACAGAACTTTGGGGAACACATGCATTAATTTGATGGGAGACAGATTTAACACCATCTAGAACCACTTGGATTGAACGGCCAGATAGATAGTCTCTTATCCATTGGATCAGGGAATTGTCCACTCCACATGAATGCAATTTTGACAAAAGGGCTGGATGCCAAACTCTGTCGAAGGCTTTTGAAATATCCAGTGCAACAACCTTGCTTTCACTGAAGTAGTGGATGGAATGGCTCCACTTTTCGGCAGGGTACGCCATCACATCTCCTATAGACCTGTTGCTACGAAAGTGATATTGCCGGTCACTTGATTCCCGATAACTCGAAATTTGACGGTTAATCAGAGATTCCATTAACTTCGAGAGAATAGAAGTTAGTGCTATGGGTCGATAAGAAGAGAGGGACGATTTGTCGCCCTTTTTGGGAATTGGCTGAATTTTCGCTGACTGCCATCTATTTGGGAAACGGCCAGTAGAATAAGACAAATGGAAGTTTCTGCAGGGGTTTAGCGAGTGAAGAACAACATCTCTTCAAGAGAATTGGGGGAATGCCATGCGAACCAGCGGATTTCTTTGCTTCAGCTCCTTGAGTGCGTGGGCAACAGCACGTGTTCGAAAGTGAATCCGGCTCATGATGTGTTGCTTGTGCTCGGGTTGAGGTGGAACCGTTGTGGAATCAGGTAGCGTCGGGTTCACTGCAAATGTGCAGCAAGTAGATTCGCCTTCTCTATTGCACTGGTGACTGGTCTGTCATCGATTATTAGCGAAGGGATGTGTGGGGAAGAAGCATAGTGCACCGGCGTACGGCGCTGATTCTCCCCTTTCCTCCATCATAAATTAGTGTTCTCCGGACACCAAAAGAAAACTATTCGAAAGAAGAAAGTTGTCCACCGAAGATGTACGACAATAAAAGGCACTGTTTAATGTTTTAATATAAAAGTTCTTTTTTATTCACCACCAATTTTAGGTATTTAATTTAGATTACAAAAAAAAACGGATTTTAATTACACTGACGACGAAACGGATGCACAAACGAATGTAAGACAATGCACTCTACTTGCAAGGCAGTATACTAGCGGCACAAGAAAAATTACTTTTAATATAATGTATTTGTTATTTACTGCACCTGACTCTATTTACACCAAAACCACAACTCCGGTATATACGCGTTTCCGCAGCGCTACGGAGAGCAGGAGGTGAACCGACCGCCTCGGTTGGATGTTGAATACGACTCAATCGAGGGTTGGAATCTGGCTCTTGATTCACCCTCCATTCGGTGGTGGTGGATATCCTCTCAGCTAAGGACATATTTTTATTTACCACAAGAGAGACGTCTCTCTTTGTGGTATAGAAAACCAGATCTCTTAATGAAGATCATGGTAGTATGTGTGTTTGAGTGATCGTGAAGATCACATTGTTCAACTCATGCGCGAAGGCGATGGAAAAACGAAGCAGGAAAACGGTAAAGACAAAAGGGACATGTAGATCTTTGTTTATGGTGTGTATTGCGGCTAAATAAATAGACGGCAATGCATCGAGGAAATGTGCTAAAAGAAAAGATGGGACGAGAGCATCATAAAAGTCTTAGCTGAGTGATGCCCTTGTGTAAATAGACGAATCGCCAGCCAATGTGTATGTAAGACATTGTTGTACACATGTAAGGCTGGGAATAGCCAACTCAAGGTTAAGATTCCCTGATTATGCGGTTACATTATATGTGAACCGATAAGTTTTCATTTCAGGGATATTGTGTTTGGCCTTGGTGAATTCCTTTCAGAAGATAGTTATGATGGGTAAGTACTTGATAAATTCTTTCAGGGAATTTATGAAATGCATTGGATGCATGGATGAAGGAATTCTTATAGGAAGTTTAATGCAATGCCCTAGCTGCATTAATTTCTTACGGAAAGGAAAGGTTTACAGGGGTAATGCATTTGTACTAGCGAAACGATAGGATTATGGGAGCTTCGGGACTGGAAGCTTTTAGGGTAATTTGGGAAGGATAGTAGTGGCGTTTATGGGAACCGCCACAATGGATGAGGAAACCGAGTTTGTGATGTTTTTCACGAATGCCCAGAAATTTCTACTGCCCATGGGAGAGTGTAGTATTTTTTGTCTCACTCTCTTGTCATGGAAGAACTTTGGGCGTTGAATATACGGATTGCGGTCATTTCCACCTCTCTTAAATCTTTTCGTGATTTCCTCAGCATTCTTTTAATTATACAACCGGAAGCTCAACTCTTCAGTCTTAATGGCTTCTCTACACCCGGAATCGATCCACATATTTCTCTTGGATTTGATTCTTTTTACGCTGTGGGGAATAAAGGTTCGCCTGCCAAGTAGAATCGTACCTGTCAATGTGTCCGCTATAGCGCCAGCATCATTATTGAGGAAAAATAACGACCAATTTAACCCCCCAAAAAAGTCGTTCAGACCTTCCTAGTTGGCTTTCTCGTAGAACCATACTGTTCTTTTGGGAGCTTTCTCATTAACGTTACTGTTGGTTAGAGGAAATTTAGTTGAAACTATACAGTGGTCTGAAGTGCCCAAGGGCGAAGAAACTACAATTGTGTATTTGTTCGGATGGGAGGTGAGAAACAGCTCCACTGTGTTGGGGGAATGACCATCTATATCTGGCACCCGTGTTGGGTAGCTGAACATACTGACCCTCAGCTGTTGTGTATCCGGAGTGACGAAGCCACTGAGAGTTATGCACATTGAAATCACCTAAAATAACGATTTAATTGTGCGCTTATAGGGACAAGACCCTATCGATAGAATCAGATAGAGCATCAAATACGTTAAAGGATGCGTTTCTATCCAAGAAGAAAGAAAGCAGTAATGCATGATATGCTTACGAACGTACAGGGCATAGTCTCTGCTTTCAAACCGGCGAAGGCCAGGATTGTTCAATCCAAGCTGATATGCAGTCTCCACGTGACATCACTGGATAGCTACTTTGGCTCCAAGTAGTGAACCAATGCATGCAGCGGACATCCTGAGAAAGGTTGGCGCAATGCTAATAACCCTGCCCGGAAAAACAAATTATTTTGGACAGTTTAACAAGTCCTGGATAAGGACCGGATACCAGTGGAGGGACTTGCTAAATAAGACCAACACCGGATCCCGGTTGTAGTGCCGATGATGGTGATGATTCCCTAATGAAACCATCCAATCAAGCTTTTGAACAACTAAAAAGATTCCTGAGAACCCGGAACAAAGCCCCAATAATTAAACTTCAAGTGGAAAATTTTACACTAAGTAATTCCGACCAGATAGGGATGAACCTGGGTCAACACGATCTCAAAGCTCGGATTTTGACACGGGTCTAAGAAATTGGGTTAAAATGAAGGTCGCTGATTTGGTCGAACAAACAACGAAGCATTTAGTGACGTTCAACTGAGAGAGAACTCTAAATTACATCGAGAATACCTTATCCTTTACAGCAGTAAAAAGGTAAAAACGAAGTATCCACAGATACGTGGGCCACAAGTCCAGAACAATTTTCCTACGCCAGCACGGCGATCGAACGACATGACCCATCATAGAGATTGTGTATCGATCCATCAACTGGATATACACAAACGGTTGGCACAGCTGCGCCAGATGTCGACAAACATCACATCCCCGGCGATAAGCGAATTGCCGGAAAACCAATCCGTCCCTGCCGCAATGCACTTCGCTTAAACAAAGGCCATTGCGACGCAACAGCAATAAACGAAAATGCTGTTCCCATAGGGCTAAGTAAACACGATCCCAAGATCTACCACTGTAAATCACAATTGTAACAATTTTAAGAACGAAACGAAAATTATCGAGACTGTGTCCTAGGTGATTAAGAGTGCTAAAGAACCCAATTGAGTATTGTAACAATTTTAAGAACAAAACATTAAAACTGGAGTATTAAACGATAAAATAAAAGGTACGTGAACAATAAATAAAAAGAATTTGTGTTTTTTTGGTGGCAGTGTCTCCGTGCTCCAGGTTGTTTTTTGGTTCGTGAACAGTGTTCGGCGGAACACTTCAGAGACATCGACGAAAAGACAAAAATCCGCCAAACAAGCACTTCACGAAAGTTGAAGATGTGCGAAAATGGCTTCATGACTATTTTACTTCGAAACCACAAAGTTACTATCGCGAAGGTCTGGATTATCTACCCGATAAATAGCAAAAGACTATAGATAGCCATGGCGAACATTTAGATTATTAATCTTTGTATAAGTATATCTTCTAATAAAGTTGAATTTGATTTTAAAAGCCGAGTTTCTACTTGCACACCTATTACGTTGACATGAAAAAGATATGCCTGCGAAATAGGTAGTTTCCAAACAGAGGATTATTGTAAGGAAGATCCAGAAAACTGTGAAGAAGCGGCTAAGTATTTCAGAACCTCGGCGTATCGTGATCTGAAAACTGGATCGGTAAGAGGCTATCGAAACCCTCACTTAAAAACAGATGAAGTAGGATTCTGTGCAGAAAATAATGTCTGTTACATGGATGGCTGTGGCGCAAGGCTAATAACCTTGCCCGTAAAAATAAATTATTATGGAAAATTTAACAAGCCTCGAGACTTGCTAAAAAAAGGCCAAGACCGGATACCGGTTGTAGTGCCGATGATGATGATGACATGGATGGCTGTGGTAAACATGCAACAGCTCAACTATTTGCCTGGAAGGCACACAGAAAAGATGTAGATGTCTATTTACTTGCTGAACCGACAAAGTTCGAAAAGGGATTTCAACCCAAAAAAGGCAGATCAAGTGTCACGACCTCATACGGAAGGAAAGTTAAGGACACCACAGTAGTTAATGGGCCACATTTGGAAAAGATGGGTCAGAAAGCACGTAATCATGACCGTGAGCACGTCACCATCACGACATACTGGGCCTGAAAGAGACTTTCAAACAGCGCATCCGAGACCAGAAGGTTGAAATATATGACGTCGCTGCCACAAAGAGGAGTGCTTTGTACTACGAGGAAGATTGTTAGCGCCACTACAAAAATAATCGCATCACTTTCCCGAAAAACCTTACATGTCACTCGTACGTTGTTTTCCGATATATATTTTAATCTTTGATATTTTAAAAGGCTTACGATCGCCATCGGTTTCTCCATTCCAAAATATTTTACAATCGACATTTGATCCACATTGTCATATTTCATTTTTTGGCGCCAAATGACTATTGAACGTATCTCATTAGAAAAGAGAATATTGGGAGTAACTCCGGTTATCACTTTACTAAATTCAAAACATAGAAACCAAAAAACCAGAAGTCACATTTAATCCATTACGTTCCATTATCGCAATAAATATTCGAAACCTAATCTGGGAATTTCAACTTGTCCCCCGTCAGTTCCTGAAGATAATTTATTGGCACAAAGGGCCATCCACATAATGAATGAATCTATATCAGGAAATCTATACGATTGAACGAAAAATGGAAAGGACTTATCAGGAATCAATGGGCATAATTCATTTTATCTCCTCTTGCAGGGTACAGAGTTTCGATACCGATTTTAAATATAAGTCGTATCGACTGGATCAAAGATCC
Organism: Microdon myrmicae; assembly: GCA_963931805.1. Classification (NCBI taxonomy): domain Eukaryota; kingdom Metazoa; phylum Arthropoda; class Insecta; order Diptera; family Syrphidae; genus Microdon; species Microdon myrmicae. The sequence goes on along the minus strand of OZ007497.1, from coordinate 237,240,752 downwards.
TTCGCTACGAACAGTACACGCCATCCACCCAAAACGTTGACTGACTCGAGCTTGAGTTAAAATTGCGCAAAAGTATGAATTACAAAAGGAAATAATAAATCTATATCAAACGAAAGATGATTCGCCTCGATTTGAAAACAACGATAAACTTGATATTTATTTTTCTTTCCTTGGCGTCGGTATTTTGAATTTGTTTTTGCAATAAAAACCTTGTAATTCAAAAATTACCTTTTATTTTTGCTGAGAAAGAATTGTAACCGAGGTTCTGATAGGGCACTACCGATACGGCTGTTGGGGAAGACGTCTCTTCAGTAAGTAACCACCGAGTGAACAAAATGTAATTTCACTGAAAGGTAGAGTAATTTATCTGTTGGAAATGTATTCAAAACGATAGTGCCTAAAGTGATGGCATTGAATACGACGCGGTTTTATTAATTCATTTTTCGTTCGCACTTTTACTGTATAAACCATGGCCTGAAATGGAATACTGCTGCATAAATCGGCTCTACCATCGATTGAAATTCACAACCGACTAAGTATTGAGACATCATATCGGCGAATATGATAGTAGAGTTGAGCTTATCAGACAGAGAAAATTCACCGACATAACTTTTGCTTATAGCGTTTATTACAAACGTTGTCTTATTGAAATTTAATAAGAGAAAAATAAAAAATAATGTTGATACTCGTAGCTCAAATTATTTAGTTCAATGAATATCTTCCTTAGAAATAGGACATCGAAATTCTTTAACCTTTGTCCTTTTTTAAAATTGTCCGTAATAAATGGTGAGATCAGAGAGCATATCAAAAGAATTGGAAATTAATCTCAATTCAGGTAAATACTTTTTCACGGAGGGAACAAACACTTCATTAATCCAATTACTAAATTGCATCACATTTATCGTGCTCTTCTGGGGATTAACTCCCAGACACTCGCTTCAAACTCGTTCCCGAATGTTCAACAATCAACGGTTTAATTGTTAACTTCATTTAAAAGTAAACTTTCCTTTGTAGTAAGTCGGGGAAAAAGAAATCCACTACTTTTGTGCTTATTTGAAGGCCATAGTTCGGATTGTCCGAGTTGGGTGAAAAAAGGATCGTTTTGTTCTATAATCTGTTGCAATTTTAAAAGTACCTTTATAATGCTTCTCTCATAGAAACGTCGATACCTAATGGCGAAGACCTCGACAAAGTATTTTCAACAATTTTTTCTTGACATCAATTTCTTATAACTAAGACATTTTTCTAATGATAAACATTATGGTAATCGCTTGATATAATCTACAGACAATAAGGTAGACGCATGAAAACCAATCAAGTTGGCAGAATTTTTGGTGAGTCACTGTAGACATTTTTTCTTTTTTTTGACACTAACGCGCACAAAAAAGGATTTTGAAGTACCCTTAAATGTCAGAGCACAATGCAACAAGATAGAGAGGTAGTGGATAGGAAAAGGAGGTGTCGATGTATGTTGCGGATTCGCAACTAAATGTGGCGGAAAGGATCTAGTACATTCACCACATGACTCTCAACCGCCAGCTGACAATGCGTTATCACCAAAGGACACCATCCGTGCGTCACCTAACTCAAATGTATGCAACGGTCATTAGTCTGTCTTTGTCAGCCTTTGGCGGATATTTTATTGTCGATTGGCTGCGGTGTACCGCCGAACACCGTTCACAAAAAGGAAAACGAACCTGGAGCAGACACTGTACAAATCCAACACGGTGAAATTGTTTTTAAGAATTGTTTATTACTTTTTTTTATAATTTGTTTAGTTTACAATTGATGGTCCTCGATTCCTATACTACACTTTATGTTAACACTTCGACGCATGGTAATTTTATATTAAAATTAATAAACTAATAAAACAGAAATCGAGCTCGTATTTATTTCATTGACCCGTTGCTTTGACACACGCGACGTAACGTTTCTTTTTTTTTCGATTTGCTGTGCTGCGCGACTAACCTCCTCGTCGGAGTTCTCTGTGATGACTGCCTATCGCGACGGTTGCGAGGCGCGGATCCTGAATCTCAAATGTCTCTCTGGTTGATCTATTAGCACGTGTGCTAATAGATCTATTGTTTTCTCATGCAGCGAAGGTCATGTCAAAACGGAATTGAGAAAAGAGGAAGGAACAAAGGGGCATCATAGGATCATTGTGTAGCTGCTTAATATCCTTCTTAATAGCCTGCAACGCAGGACAATGGTGCTATAAGGGATTTCGGTATACAATGGTAATTGTGTCCCGTATCTTAGCTGGCGGCAAGGATTATATTTGCACGTTTGCAGGTAACGCTGGGCGCCGATCAGGTTTTCGAATTTACGATGCCTGTATGATGTATATAATTATTTTCAGGAATTTAGGACGATGCGTTAAATGTCCTTGGTAAAGCAATATTTGTCCGTTTGTTGTGTCCTTCGATCGCCGTACAGGCGTAGGACGATTGGTCGGACTTGTGACCTGTGTGTCTGTGGGCACGTGGGGTAGTTGCCTCTCAGATGTATGTTACCTTCGTTTCAGGTGTGGTGGAGGACTTTTAAGGACACGTGTCTGTGGGCACGTGTAATTTACAAATAGGTGAGTGTGTTCCTTGGTGGAACGACGACATCTCGACCAATAGTGGATTGTGTGGTTCGTAGAACCGCCACAAGTCATTCACCGCGGACACATCGCTCGCTCGTCCTACCAGTCACGTCACCAAATAAAGAACAAATAAAAGTATTAGAACCTTATAATTTAGCTTTGCATTCATCGCAGTTCCTTCCACTTCGGTTGTCTCCAGCGATCAGCGGCAGCAGCCCTTGCTCTTACCACATGTGCTGTGCAGTGCAGCCAGACCAGCAGCCGATATAAGTAGTTCTGTGGCGGTTCCGCCAAACCCCACTGTTACTTACCCGAAGAACCCCCATAACTGCTACCCAACTTTCATAATTTCCTGCTAATGCAATCGCATTAGCACCTGTAAATGCTTTACACATCAAACTTATCAAATTTATTTGTTTAGAAGGTTTTGGAAAAGAATTCTTACCTGCATTCATTAATTCAAATCCAAAAACTCCCCATAAGAATTCTATCCAAATTTATCACAGATCCCAATCATACATACGCATTACCTAGGGATTCCTGTAAAGAATTTCTCCCATAAGGGTATTCATGCAGGCATCAAAGCATTTCTGCATTAGCGGCCAGGAACCGAATTCTCGTTTAGTGTAAACACTCACACTAGAGTTCGACACTTGAGTCGCCTTAGATGCCATATACAATTGGCATAGATGTTATACAAACCGTCATTGTATAATCATCTAATTTCCTTCGCAATGACCTGCAGCTATTGATACAGCTGCAAGCACTTTACCCCGAAATGCTCCGTTGTTTGAATCTCCAAACAATCATCGACTTCGCGCATAGCCGCCAAATTGAATTCAAAGCATAAACAATGCAAATATAGAATCCGTTTCTTACAACGAATTACCCCGCATATATAAATGCAAGCAAGGGATTGGTTTCGGCCACTGACCCAAGATACGACATACAATTTTCATTGTATAAAGTATCGCAACCCATTAGCACCTTTTTCCAATGTCTATTCGCCTATTTACACAAGGGCAGCACTCATCTAAGACTTTTATGATGCAGTCGTCCCATCTTTTCCTTTAACACCATTTCTTCGATGTATCGTCGTCTATTTATTTAGCCGCCATGTACATCATAAACCACAATCTTCCCGATTCCTTTGTCCTTGCCGCCTGCCTGCCTTGTTTTTCCATTGCCTTCGCGCATGAGTAAACAACACAGATCTAAACGATCACACACATACCACCATGATCTTCATTACGAGATCTGGTTTTCTATTCCACCAAGAGAGACTTTACGTTTCTCGGGTGGTAAGTAAAACATATCCTTAGTGGAGAGGATATCTACCACCACGCCACCAAACTCACCCCAAACGAGGCTTGAATCTTTGAGTCTTTTTCCAACCACTAACCGGGGCGGTCGTCGTCCACCCCCATTAGCGTGTGCATCAGAGTGCACACGCCCTGGAGTCGTGTTCATACTTTTTACGCTGTCGAGTCGACAGTCGCGTGCCACAATAATGTATTCGGTTAGTGTTGTGTCCCATACAGAACAATTAAATAATAATTGCCTCCTCCGGTTGCTTCTTGCAAATTTGTTAAAGATAAAGAACAATAAAGAAGGGATCATTCGAACATTAAATCCGTGTGTTTTATTCAAAGTGCTGGATGTGGTGAACAGTTTCTCTTCTTTTTAGTGAAGTGACAAGTGAACCTTGTCGAACAGCGGAGTGTTAGTGGGACGAGGTAGAACTCGCACCCATGCCGGTGCCACGACCACGTACCCCACAGTTCCGTCAACTACTCTACCGACCATCGGGAGTGAACTCCTTATCGAACAATGTATATTGGTCTCGAATACCTGACATTACAACAACGAGGAAACACATGATCAGATAGAGCATTTCACATTCGTGTGGTTCGGCTATACAATAAAAAAGTTTCCGACCTAACAAAGGTACGACATTTTTTCTTAAAATTTATTTTTATTTTCCACATAGTCTCCTTGTAACTCAACACACTTCTCCCAGCGATGCTCCTATCTCTCTAACCCGCCCAAATAGTACTCGGTGTTTTTTTCACCAAAATAACTGTTCACGAAGGTGATTGCCACCTCATTTGACGAAAATCTCTGTCCTCCGAGCGCAATTTGTAGATTAGGGAACAAAAGAAGTCGCTTGGGGCTAGATCTGGTGAGTAAGGCGGATGGTCAAGCAATTCAAACCGTAATTCGTGGATTTTCGCCATGGCAACCGCAGGGGGGTGAGACGGCGCGTTGTCTTGGTGAAACAGGATTTTATTTTTCTGCAAATGTGGCAATTTTTCCGCAATTTCTGCTTCCAGTTGGTCAAGTAATGATGCGTAGTATGGTCCTGTAATGGTTTTTCCTTTTTGAAGATAATCGATTAAGGTAACTCCATGACTAACGCAAAAAACCGTCGCCACCACTTTCCCAGCCGAAAAAACAGTTTTTGCATTTTTTGAAGCCGATTCCCCCTTTGCAGTTCACTGTTTTGACTGTATTTTTGTTTCGGGCGTATAATGGTGTATCATAAGTTTCATCGACAGTCATTAATCTGCGCCTAAACTCGGATTTATTATTCAAATACATTTTGGTCTAACGTGAGCAAACGCGTCACCCAACGCAAAGACAACTTTTTCATGCCAAAATGTTTATTTAATATGTGGCAAACACGTTCTTTGGACATTTGCATAGCCTCTGCTATCTCTCTCACTTTAATTTGGCGGTCGTCTAGCACCATTTTGTGAACTTTAGCGATGTTATCGTCAGTTGTTGCAGTTTTTGGAAGTCCCGAATGTTCACCGTCTCCCAAGCTCTTACGCCACGTTTAAATTCAGCTGCCCAAAATTTCACTGTGATAAATGATGGTGCAGAGTCCCCATACACAGAGTCCAACTCATCTTTGATTTACGAAAGCGTATCGTCTTTCAAAAATAAAAATTTAATGACAGCTCGATACTCAATTTTGTCCATTTTCGCAAAAACACTCACATCGTCTCACTCAAACGACTGTCAAATAAAAAGTACGCGTCCAAAATGGCTGAAATTTTGGTGAGTAACTGTCAAAAGATGCATAACTACATTCGCTAGCTTTTATTGACGAGTGCTGTTATCTTCACATTGAGAAAACTTTTCAGACCACCCTCGTATTTGTGCCCCTTAAGTTGACGCTCAACGTGAACTGATACGCATCCTCAGATTGATGGCTATCGCGGGAAAATGGGGCGGAACACATTCAGTAAGTTCAGTTGAGCAACTACCAGAAGTTCCTACTTCCTGTGGGTGAGTGTAGTAATTTTTGTCTCACTCTTTGATCATGGCGCCCGCTAGACATACAGGACCGGCGTTCACAATTTTGTCTGCCATTTGCATTTCACTATATATTTTATTTATTTTTATTTTACTCCTTGTAATCTAAATTTGACATCCCTTTTTATTGTTTTGTATTGCTGTTATTTAGTTACATTGTATTCCCAATATTAAGATCAATTATCTAATTCTTATTGTAATCTGTTTGTTAAACACAATTTCCCCATACCCAATCTACTGCCCATTTACCCAATCATATATTCTTTAATCAGCCGATAGTGTGTGATTGGTTAACTCGGGTGAATAGTGCTTGACACTAACTATCTAATAGAGGGTTTTGAATCTCGGGCGAGATCGTTGATTTTTCCATTTCTCAATTATTCGTTTTAATAGGCTTTCTTTTTCTCTCTTTTTCCGTTGTCTTCCCCTCTCTTACTCGATTTCATTGCATATGGTTCCTCTCCTTTCTACTTTTTTTTATCCCCAATTATAATGCAAAACTGTGCTAAACCGAACTACACCGCTTTAGAGACTGGCGCAAAATTAATCTTATACGGAGGTTTATGTCGTAAATCCTTCCACCCCCCTTGCACGGGGCTCGAGAAACGAGCCTCCTCCCACATTAATGAATACTCGCGTAACTTCACTTTCTTCTGCGACGAATGTGACAGCATCTCCTCGCCGCATGTGTTGATTGCGATCAAACGGTTATGCCAGTTTTTCGGCCAAACCTCCGAAGATCTCAAATTGTATCAAAGGAAAAGGTCCACTAGAGTTCAGTAGAGTTGATGAAGTATTTGAATCAGCTGAGGAAGTGGCCTTCGCTTCTGAACGCTATCCCAGTTCGTTAAAAGCCCATGACAATTGGGTTGAAAGCCTAATTGCCTCTAGCGCCAACTCATTAAAAGCCGGCATAGAACAATGTATCAATAATGCGATTCGTGACCTTAGGGCAGAGCTTGGAACGCAAATCCGGGCCTCAGATCATTCAAAAGACATAACAGGAAACATAAATGACATTAAAAAATATTGATCTCTCCCTACAAGCGCCCCCCCCCCCCCCCCCGCCCACCCCACTCTTGTCAAAGGGAACCCTTACTATCCGTACTATCAGCACTGGCCGACAAAATGATAGATATGGAAAACGACCTCACTCTGATGCGAATCCAGGCCTCCAACTCATTTTGTTTTTACATCTCCTCTCCCCATGGATTGCTATTCCATCACTCGACAGATGACTCTCTTTAACTGGGTAAATTTTCCGTTTTCAAAAACGAACATCAAAACTCCCCTTATTCATAAAGATAGCCCCACTCGTAAAATATACGGTTGCGAAACACCGGCAACACGAAACGGGAAGAAAACAAATTCCGCGTATTCGAGAATAAAGTTTTAAGGGGTATCTTTGGCGGTAAATATGACGAGGAGGCAGGACAATGGAGGAAACTCCACAACCACGAACTGGAAGAGCTATACCGCAAACCTACAATAGTGAGAGTAATCAAGTCGCGAAGATTAAGATGGGCCGGGCACGTGGCGCGAATGGGCAACGATAGGATCGTGAGTAGAATTCTTGACGGTAGACCAACGGGAAAGAGACCGGCAAGCGGCCGTAACGGAGTTGGGAGGACAATGTTAGGTTTGACCTTGAGGAGATCGGACAAATGGTCAAGCGTGGAAGGAGCGCACAGGACAGGGAACGTCATGAACTTCCGGGCTCCTACAGGCCAATAAATAATAATAATAATAATAAAATGTATCTTATTATTCACTAAAAGACTGTTTTAAAATGAAAATATCATTGATCCGAACGTCCCTTTAATATTCACATTGTGGTTGATTTTGACCCGCAGCCAAAAAAGGTTGCCGACCCTTGGTCCAATCAAACCTTCGGCCTGGAATCCACACCGTATGGTTACTTTTCGTAAATGCAATGGAAGAACATGTGGGTTTGATTATGTTAAGTTACGCATATTTTGCTCATTGACGAAGAGCCATTAAGCTATAAATGAGTTTCACCCATTGATGATTTAGAATCTTGTTTAAACTTTTGTAGAGCCATTCGAAGAAAGAATCGGCGCTTCAAATGATCAAGGGGCTTCATTTCTTGAGTTATAATAATTTGATCTTGTAAAAGTGTAGGCTCTTTACACGAAATTCGCCACAATGTGGTTTGAGAGATTCCCAATTCTTGTGCACGGCGTGGCATCCAGTAATTTGTTTCACCTTATACAGAAGCACTTACGGCTACAAGTTTCCGGTTCTTCGACCGCTACGTTGTTTCAATATCATAGGAACATTCAATAGTGAATATTTTGTCTCAAATTTACCCACTAGAACATGCACAATCCGTCTGGTGAGACGATTATTATAACCGAAATGAGGAGTAGGCGCGTATAACCGAAATGAGGAGTAGGCGCTTATAACCCAAATGAGGAGTAGATTGCGACCACCAACTCAGAACTTCGCTAGTAATTTTTAATAATTTACACACGTTGCCCATCCGTGAACTTCACCACGATAAAAGTCCTTGGCTGACGTTTTGACATTCACACAGATCCTGAAAAAATTTTGAAAACGTGTTTGTATTAAAACACAAAATTGTTATATCCCTATTGAAAAACCCGATACTGCCGGACCACGGTTGTAAAACTGCATTTTATCACCTTTTCAAACACTGGTTATCTTATCCACCAGCCATCGAACCGACATAAAACGATCACACAACGAAGTGCATTTAAATGAATTGAACTATTTTCAACTTCTCCTAACTCTTTTCGACACCATAAAATATCTTGCATAATTGTACAAAGTTATCTAGTTGAAATACGTGCAGCACTTTTGCATGACAATATCGCCGCAAACAAATCAGCTTCTCACTAAACTCACTCTTATCTACGCAACAGTTCTATTATTAAATTAAAATTATAGTCACAAATAAAAACAAGTTGTAAACAGATGTCTCATCCATGGGAATTCTCGTACCATTACGACTGTCCTGTGCGAAGTTTATTATTTTGCAAATTGTATTTTATTTTTATAGCTATTTTGGCCAGTACGACATGTTTATATATTTGTAGAGTCAAAAGAAATAAACATTTATCGCGACACACTGGCGCACACATCCGCACTCGGGGGCTGAGTGCCCACAGAAATAGCTGCAAGTTGATACGTAGAAAGCTACAGAGAGGGAGCCCCCTTTGATAAAAATTAAGAGCAACCGAAGAAAACAAAAACAAAATCAAAAAAATTAAACAACTAATACGAGTGGCGGAGCAGCAAAAACAAACAAAAGTAATATCTTACGAGTTTAATAGATAATCGCCCCAAGGGGAACGCCCTCAGTGGGGCATGCTAGTGGAATCTCTTGTTGTGACCACTAAGTCTAGTTTTTGCGGTCACGGAAAAAGGAAAATTAGAGGGGAGTGAAAAAAGTCAAAAACGAATGTGGTGCGTAGTAAACGTAAGTAACCTATAAAATTAACTGTCAGAATTTGAAATTCGCCACTTGCTTGTGCTGTTGGGGAGGCACGGTAATCAAAATTGAGTTATGTATTTTATATGAGAATTATAAGATTCGCCGACACGTTTGTAGCCGAGGTACAAAATTTACAATATCGAGAGAGAAACTTGAACAATTTACGTGAACCACATTTTGAAAAGGACGAAGTGGGTCTGGAATTTATCGGATCACCGAACGTAATCCTAGATTTTTTTTATGAATACTAACGAGTTTTATTTGCTCAAAATTGTAGTTTTATTGCCCATCATTTCTTCTCGGCTGCTCTTTTGTACTTTTGACAGAGAATGTAAATATACTTCGACAGTTTCGTGCGAGATGCTCAACACGCTATTCCTCAAAAAGATTTGTTGAATGACGGGAATTTGAAAACATATCAATTACGCGATGCAAAAGATTACTTGTATATATTATCATATCATGTAAATTTTCCAGATTGTTTTGGTTAGCACTTTAAAATTTCAAATTAATTACTACTCACGTGCTCCGACGCTATATTTGACGTAATCACATTTACATATTTTAGTCGTTTATATTACAGATATAATTAATACGAACGAACAAAAAAATATAACGCGATAAATATTTAAATAATTAAACCTGATGTAGTTGTTAATGTGCATTTAAAGTGTTTGTATTGTATATCTAAGCGAGTAGAATAAAATCTGTCTTTCTAGTAGGAAATGCAATGCGTACGCAAACAAGACTCGAATTTGTACTGATCTCAAAAGATACGTTAAGGTTTTTGTAGTAAGTCGCTTGTGATATTTTGTTGTAAAACATCTGTTGGAAGAGAAATAACAATTTGGCGAAACGTTTGCTGTTTCATAATCAAGAAACATGTCCATCATTAACATCATAACCTTAAGGTCTATTACGGTCTAATTGAAGCTATCTTTTATAAAAACGTGGATGTTGAGGGCAGTCTTAAACGTCAGGTATTGAAGTGCATTCGTGTTGAATGGATGAAGATTATAATGGTAGGGAAACATGTGGGGGTAAAAGTAGTCGTTGTGCCAGCACGGGCATGGATTCACTAATGTCCCACCGTGTTACGCCGAAAATAGTTCACAAAAATCCAAGCGCCAAGAAAAAGGAAAAATTAAATTCCCTGGTGTTGATTAGTTGTTTAAAAGTTCTTTTTTATTTTTCCTTATTTTTGGAATCAGCACATACACATAGTACACTCTGCTGGTGGTTCTTAAGGGGACATTCCGGTTTGTTCGGTTCAAAAAAATCAATTCTTTTTTATTTAATCGATAGTTTTATACTTCAAAAATAATATGTTAAAATTTGGAAACGAAATCTTAGGCGGTTCCAAAGTTATAGGTCATTAAAGGGTCGGGTCTCCCGCGGATACAAATTCGTATCATAGGTGGCAACTACCGTGTATTTAGAAAGATGCAGACTATCCATTTATGGGCATTAATTTGCTTCGCTGTTGGCTTGGGCCAACTGCCACATCTTGTGAAAGGAATTGTTTATGGTCAGGAATAGATGTCTAACTGTTAGTATAAAAAATCCCGATGATTTCATGAAAAAAAATCACTTTTATCTTTTGTCTAATTTATCTCCAAACTTTGAATGCGTTTTTCTCGAAACGACTTTTTTGAGTGCGGTGTAAGCGATAATATGAAAACGGTGCATGCGATTCTTATGAAAGTTCGCACATATATTTTTAACAAGCACACGCAAATTGTGAGCGAATTACTTTATTATTTATTTATTTATTTTTTTAGTTATAACTAAAAAATAGAGCAAAAAAGGGCCGAAAAATCAATTTTTTTTTCACTAGTCCGCCATTTTGTTGTTTTTTATCAATTTTAAAATTTTTTTCACTCACATTGGGCTAAATGTATTTAAGTTCAATAAACTTTTTGCATTTTTCGTATTTTTTCACCGGGGACGAAAATTTTTTCGCTGTCTCTTTTCTTGATTTGTTTATTCGCAACGGTTTCCATTTTGTGTTAGTTTGGGGGTAATTTATTTTTAATTGCGTATCTCTCGATGCAAACGAAGCAACAATCGAAAATAAACTCCTCTACTAATTCTCCTCTTCACGCAACAGAACAACCCGCAAACACCATGTTGAGAGCGGAAAAAATCTTGGACTTAGTTTATAGAACAGTGGCAGTGTTTAACGGACAAAAAGGCCCTACCCCAGCTGTCGAACTACAAATGTTCATACACAGCTGTACTAGAACCTTAGGTTGTTTGTCCACAGAGGAGGAACACCGCACCGATCATGCAGAGTACCAACCCATTCTATAATTGGGAAAGTGAACCAAATCAAGCACAGACACGGGTTTCAAATCAAGCTTACGGGGAATTATTACTAAACTCACAGGGGTCGTTTTATAGGCAACATCTACCTGTGAACGGCCCGTCTCAGTTAGTAGGGGATAATTACAATAAGCCCTTCTCCACCCTCAGGGGACAACCCCAACCTATTACACACCCCCAACCTGTGAAGAACCCGTTTAAGTTTTCCGCGCCACCAGATTTGTCCCAAGGACCAATAGGGTCTAGACCTATAGGACCTGGAGTGACGAAACCTCACCAGAGCAGTGGAGATTATTACCAAATGATTCGTCCCCCCGGTTCCGAAACACTCATGCGCCACATCCTTTAATTGCACGCATGACGTGCAGTTTTTGTAATAAGGGGCATTGGTACGACGAGTGTCTGATACGTCGAAACACACCATTCCGTAGATATTACAGGCAGTATGGGCATGATATTAAAGATTGCCATGCGCAAGATACACAACCACCTCAATGCAATCTGGGACATAAGTTACAGTATCAACGGAGGGAATCCCCAAATAATTCAAATCAGGGACGAATTCAACCCCCTGCATTAAAACAAACAACGACATCGAAAGATAGAGTGTACAACATTCGAAGTTGTTGTAAGTTTTGTTGCCGAAAGGGTTATACATGGGAAGGGAATAGCAACAGGAGAAAATGGAAAAAAAACACAGAATTCATCAACATGTACACCCAACAAAACGGATAAAGCTGTACGTCACCGTCATATGCAACCGACTCGTACGGTCAATCTAGAATGAAAGAAAGTTCAGATGAAGAAAAAATCACAGGGCCACGGAAATTCACGCGACAAAGGCGGTCAGCACATACAGGCCAAAGCCAGCTCTGCCAGTACTGAGCCTTCTGAACAGAATTGTGAACACCTGCACTGAGATCAGCCTCCTTATGCTGAAGGCACTCCACCGAAAGTATATAGTCGATGCCCAGAAACCAACTGCTCTATAAACGCTTTTTGGCAAGAATAAGTCTAGAGGTATCCAAGACTCATTGCCGGGGTTGTCTGCAGATGGCCTGTTGGGTAACGACTTTCTATCTAAAAATTCTAAAGTTAATGAACCAGGAGATGGTTTGAAATTTCCTCAAACAATCATTAATCTTGTACGTTTTTCTATTAATTTTGCAAATAATAGGAAGGGAATGCCATAGCATAGGGTGGGCCATACATTTTTGCAAATGGTAACGCTTGATTTCTCAAAAACCGTTAGAGGGAGGGGCGCGCGAGTGACTGGGAATTGTTTATTACATTGTTGTTGGAATTGTTTATACATTTATTATGCTCCGCCACATGCGCACCCCTCACTCTAACGGTTTTTAAGAAATCAAGTGTTGCCATTTGCAAAAATTTATGGCCCACCCTATATAAGACAGCCGAATGGGAATCTGCACCAAGGTTATCTGACAACATCCAGACAGCGGTCGGTAGCCACCCGGAGACCCTGCTCACACATAGGAAGGGCTGCCAAAACTTGCCCGGCCCCTGTTACTCCAACAGCAAGGCGACACCCCGGAAGCCAAGAAACATCAAGAAGGGGAAAGCGTCTGTCGCATCTCGCTTCACAAATTAGCGTAGACAACATTGACTGCCGACAAAATTCGACCAGACAATACCGTCAGCATTGTATTGACACCTTAACTGTCAATAGTACGCCACATCATTCGTCCAGTTTCGTTCAGCTATCGTTCTGCAAGGCATAGCCCCGCCTACTTCCGCTCATCAAAGGATCAAGATGGCGGCCATTAAGGATTCCTTTCGGTGAAGATCTCTTCAACTCGTTCACTGCGTCGTCGTACTCAAGCAGTGCACAACACTTTTCGTTTCGTTCTCGTTACCTTATGTAAATTTCGTTTGTCAAAATATATATTCGTTTTGTATTCATTGTAAAGCTGTTCGATTCGATTATAATCTCGGCTAATTTGTTTTCGTTTGTCGAATCTTTTGTATTAGTGTCGCCGTATTAATACGAGAAAATAAAGTATAATTTTAATAAATATTTCCGTGTCGTTATTTGTCGTCCATCGTGTCGCTATAGAATCTGTACGGTAAACGAATGGTGCAAGGAAAAACAGCGTCGGTAGAACGCCTAGCATCCGACCCTTCGGAGATAGAAATCTTTCTGAGCAAACCGGTCATAATAGCAGTGCGCTCACGAAAGATGATAGGGCTCCCAATAAAAGTCCGGGAAGAGGTAATCCTGGTACCAAAAGAAGTACAATCAGGCATCCTTTTACCTAATTGTATTTTGAAAAAGGCGAAGAGTGCCCAGATCGAGGCACTCAATATCATGAATTATCCTCAAACCACCGAGGTGGAGTTGCTTCCAACAATATATTCCTTCTTTCCTTTGGAAATCCAGGAGCATATACGTACCGGTAAGCGAGTAAATACGTCAAGGGGAATTTGGTAATCCCGTATCCGAGATTAACACTTCGGAGGTAGAACACCTCCAATTCATTCAACATCAATAAAAGATTCAAGATTGACACAATCACACGTGGAACTCCACTTAGGGAGAAACCTAAGTCCTCAAGAGTGCCAATCTTTAGTGGAAATCTGTGAGGAGTTTAATGACAATTTCCACCTCAAAGGCGACCACCTGACATATATCAATGGGATGTCGCATGAAGTACCTTTGGTACAGGACCAATCACCTATAAACCAAAGAATGTACTGTCTGCCTGAGTGCGAGAAACGGTCAGTACCCTGTTAAATATTACTTTATTTGTTGTAAACTGGGTTTTCCAATAGGGACTCGACAACTTTGACTTTAATTTGTGAACGCACCCTTTCACTAATCATCGAACTGTCACTGTCAATTTATTCAGTACACTCAACATTTTCATCATGGTTAAGTACATGAACGAACGTCTGCAAATTATAAAAATTTGCTACCGAAAAAAAGTTGTCAAGTCCCTATTGGAAAACTCATTATATATACATAATACGGCTTTTTACTATTACTAGGTGTGTCCAAAAATAGACTTGAGTAAAAATACATTGCGTATTTTTTTAATATATTTTTCAGTCATTAATTTATACCTATAGTTTAGAGGGGCTTAATTTAGCCAATATAAGTACTTAAAAGCTAAAATATATATAACTTTACAAACTAAAGAACTTAAGAACAAATTTAACTAAGCTTAACCTAAGGTAAACGGGACATGTTATGAAGGCAAGAGTGAGACCGGGAAGCATCCTGAGAAAGGTTGGCGCAAGGCTAATGTCCTTGCCCGAAAAAACAAATTGTTATGGACAATTTAACAAGTCTCGGATATGGACCGCACACCGGTGGAGAGACTTGCTAAATAAGGCCAAGACCGGATCCCGATTGTAGTGCCGATGATGATGATTATGAGGGCGGGAAGTGGGGGCAGGTTAGAAACGAAAGTGTAGAAAGCGCCGCTTAATATTAGAGGTGAAAATGGTTTAGGAGGTGGTGTTTGAGAGTATGGGTAAAGAGATCGAAGTCGAACAAGGTAGAGTTGGAGTTGACTTTTCTCAACATCCGCGAAAGGGGTTCGTTGGGACCATAAGAGGTCCGGTGAGGGGGAATGCAGAGAAGGCGGGGATTACGCGCATTTCGAGGGTTTGTGTTCAGAGGAATTAAGTTAAAGAGGTAGGCGCAGTCGACCGACCCGGAGAGGGACCGATGAATGAACACTATGTCAGCCACGATATAACAACCTGCCCCAAAGAAGTTCGAAAGTCGTAGCTAACCATAGACAGTACTTTTAATGAAGTACATTGTATCATTGTCTTTAAATAACGAAATAGAAATAAAACATTTTATGAAAAGGGTCTTAAAATTAATGCATACGCTTAATACTACTTGAAATTTTAAACGTATTTTTCCTAAAACAAATATTTTTTCAAGCTTGGCGAACTAACTCAATCAATCTTTATCCGATTGAGCTCAAAATAAGATTTTCTAACGAGCATCGTAGAACTTCATCCAAAAATTAAAATATGACAATCCTATAGCCCCTTTTCAGGTGATATTAAGAAAAAAAGAAATTGATGCACATTTTTTAACCATTTACTTATTTAAAAAAAGAAAAAAACCTACGATAATGGCAACATTGTCAGAAAATTGTTAATTGTGTTTTAGGGGTCAAAGCGATCAAGGTTGAACAAATGTTTTGCGAGAATTGAGTACCGTCTTTGTTTTAAAAAAATTAAAAATGGTTAATGTACTTTAAGAGATGAGCTTTTATATAAATAAACCCGAATATTAATTAATCTAAAAAATGTTTAGTGTACTTTAAGAGATGATCTTTTAAATATATAAACCCAAATATGAATCAATCTCTTCATTTTTATAGTCAATTTAGAAATATGACCCTACTATCATTGCACACAAGGCAAACCCTTAATTTGTCAGCTAATTATCATTTTTGTGCTTCGTATTGTTTTATCCTTTCTGTTAATACAATTATTTTCGCTTATGCTTTCTATAGTGTATTTATGCTGTCTATTATTACTTTTTTTCATTCATTATGTTTTCACTCTGTCGTGACCGTTTTATAATACGCAAACATATTCGAAAAATAACGTCCGCATTGTTATGCAGTAAATTCAATAGATTTCGTCTCAGAATGATTACAAAAATACAAATATAAAACATAAACTTAAACTAAACACAATGACACAAAAAGAAAATTAAATGCGATACCGAGCAAATGTTCAACTTCCATTATTTCCGTGACCTATACCAATCTACTCACCCCGTTGATTTCAAATTAGCATCCAAAACTCAGGACTGCGAATCGGCAGAAGCACCGCACAAAAAGCCCGCAACTTTGGGAAATACACAAGAAACAAATCTATTGCACAAAATACACTCTTTTAAACGATATCAAATATGGTACGTAGACTAAACTCTCACGAGAGTATTTAAATTTCCAATTACAAAAAGGATTGTGTAAACACAAATTCCCATAATTAGCAAACGCTCCAACCGCATTTGTACATCCACTATCACCTCCAGCAGCAGCCAATTCTTTATCGACAACTTCGCGCGCTTTCAATTAAAACAAATTCTAGACGAAATTATCAACTTCCGCAACATCCCGATCGTAACGGTATTTACAAAGCTTTGTATGTATTAACTTATCAACAACTGTGTTACCTTTGCTTACACTATTTTATTTGTAAATCTAGGGTGGCGGTATACCAATGGCACTCACGTGCTTCCCAGTAATACACCCCTGGCCGATGCAAAGTGTTATCAACCCACACCACCCACTACGTATTTTCCATTTAGCCCCTTTACTTCATAACGTACACTCCTATTCACGCACATTGAACAGTTAGCTTCAACATATGAACCAGCATACAGCAACAAAAATGACACAGGGTTCTCAAACGGCTTTTCCTTTCACATTCAGCACTCCTCTCTTGTGAAAACACTTCAATGCAAAGGGGAAATTCATATCGTTTTAAAATTACAATCGCATCAACACCGTGGAACACACCTCGCTCGACTACACTGGCGAAATATTGTGCACTGTTTAAATGTGGCATCGACTATCTTTGTCTGGTTTCCGCGAAAGAGATGGACATCGAATATCGACATATCGCATTAGATATGTGCGAAAGAAACAACTGTCTTGTGTGCTGTGGTATTAATATCTAGTCACTTACCCTCTCTCACTTAGTATGGTGGATGGAAAAAGTACGATATTTTTATTAGGTTAAATACGACGCGAATTAATTATATTACACTGAAACGTTCACACAGGAAACACTTTGAAATTATTGTAAATAAAAATTTATGAAATACAATTAATAAATTGCAACGATAATCAATCACAATGCCCAACACAACCAATATGGGCAACGTCTTATAACGAACTGCCTACTTCGGAAACCTGCACAATAAGTAAATTTTGTTATTGAATTTTCCACGGTACGACTGTCAAGCGAAGTTGGCTAGTACCATATATTTATCATTGTGAACCATTTCGCCGTTCAGAATGTCAATCGTTCTCATTGTGACTCGGCATGGTATTATTGGAACATCGTCTGAATTTAAATCAGGATTATTAAACTTGTTACGTTTTAAGTAAATCAAAATAATGAGTGTGACAAAAAGTATGCAAATACAGTAAAAAATAAACAATTATTATTGGAAGAAGGTACCCTTACTCCCTATTTAGTGTTTCCGGTCAAACATAACATTTATTAAATTCCTGATTTACTTAAATACTGAGTGTTGGGGCATAGCACACTTAAATAAGTATTTTATATTTGTGATAATAAACTTAAATCAATATTTTACAGTTGTTACAATAGAAAATTAAATCAGCACTTTACACCGTTGTATTAATAAATTGAAATAGGTTAACCAAAGCCTTAGTAGCTAAAGCCATTAGATTTAGCTACCAATCTAATTTATTTACATTGTAATAAATAATGAGTAAATAAAAAATATATAAATAAGTATTTCGCATTATATATTTAATAATTTTTTATATTAAACTTAAATCAATATTTTACAGTTATTACAATAGAAAATTAAATCAGCACTTTACATCCGTTGTATTAATAAATTGAAATAGGTTAACCAAAGCCTTACCAGCTAGAGCCATTAGATTTAGGTACCCATCTAATTTATTTAATAAGTATTTGACATTATCCTTTTAATAAATTTTTATTATTAAATGTAAGAATGTTTTTTTTAACTAGAAATTTTATTGGTATCAACAAACCAAACAAGTAACCTAGTTATAAATTTAGTGTTTGCAACACAAAGGGTGTCAAGTGTTTAAAGGGGAAAGTCCCTGTAAACGACGTTTTATTGGTATCAATAAACCAAACAAATCACGTAGTTATAATTTAGTGCTTGCAGCGCATAGGGCGTCAAGTCCCTAAGGGAGAAGGAAGTCCCTGTAAACGACGTTTTATTGGTATCAATAAACCAAACAAATCACGTAGTTATAATTCAGTGCTTGCAGCGCATAGGGTGTCAAGTCCCTAAGGGAGAAGGAAGTCCCTGTAAACGACGTTTTATTGGTATCAATAAACCAAACAAATCACGTAGTTATAATTCAGTGCTTGCAGCGCATAGGGTGTCAAGTCCCTAAGGGAGAAGGAAGTCCCTATAAACGACGTGTTTTTCAATAATTTTTTACAAAAAACTGAAAGCATTTCTTGCAATTTCTGAAATCACATATTGTTGTAATAGTGTTCGTAGTTGTCCGCTGTTCCCTTCAGAAAATGTTGAGTGGTAAGCCTTGTATGACGTTACCCTTGATGAGAGGAATGCAATGAAAGGCAGGAAGGAACCACACAAACCAAAGTCCGAAATCTTCACTTCAGGAGATTAACCTGGCGATGATTTCTCCGATGATGTGAGCGCGGTGAAGGTTGGCTGACGAACATGGCATATGAAAGAACAAAACAACTCGAGGAATTTACCCTTTAAAGAGATTGATTTAATTTATTGAACATTCTAAGTTATGTTAACAACGACGACAATGATTAACTTCTTGGTGTTTTACTCGTGATAACGATTCTTGCTCCGATGTAACAAGCCCGTTGAAGGTTGGTTGCAGACTGACGAATTGGCATAACTGCCAATTCAAAAAGCGACGCTATCACATCATCGTGGTGACAATGATGGCCAGTTGGTGCCAGCTGCTACGCAACTGGTATACATGCGAATGTACTAGATTTCTCCAGTACATTCCAGCACATTTAATTGCCAATCCGCAACACATATTAAAATAGACTTTAAAAATGTACGAAAAAAAAAATTGTTTGAATAAAAAAAACCAAATGGCGACGCTACAGCTGACCAAATTTGACTCCTCGGATTTGCGCGGTGCAACACCCAAGTCATTGTAGTCATCCGAAATCAACGAACAACATTTTTTCCATTAAAATATGAAATTCCTCTTTGCATGATCCAAAATTAACAACAACAAAAAATGAAAAATTAAAATGTGAGGACAAAAAGAAGTAAAAAAAACCTCTCTTTTCATAAACAAATTGTTAAAAACAATCCCTTATATTACAATTTTTATAAAATGTTAAGTTCACGAAAAGGATAATATGTTAAAGAATATCTGTGTAGAATGTTAAGTCAATCGGTTCAAAACTTCGTGAGTTACGCTGCACGGCGCAGGAAAAACGTGTTTCGAGAAAAACGCCATTTAACTTTTCGTTCTTGAAGTGTTTTCATACGAGGGTTGCCTCTTATGTTTCGGGATTTGGCAACCCTAGTGTTGCAATCCGGCAATTGACAGCTCTGTCGTAAAGTTGGACATTTTTGAGGTTATATGCACTCAGAACGTTTTGACATATGAGCGCTATTTGTGTTGTTTACAGTAACTTAAAAGATTCATCTCGCCCAAAAATGGAATTAAATCGTCAACATTTTCGTGCGATTATTTTTTACAACTTTCGGCGTGGATTAACTCAGCAACAGTGCATGGATGAACTTAATTCAATTTTTGGCGATGAAGCTCCATCAAGGACCAGTGTTTATCGATGGTGGTCGTAGTTCACTCCAAGATGAATTTCGTGAAGGTCGTCCAAAATCAGTTGTTGTTCCGAAAACCATTGATGCTGTGCGCGAACTGATATTGGAAGATCGTCATGTGACCTATCGTGAGATTGAGACAACCTTAGGCGTTAGTGGGACCAGCATACATTCAATATTGCATAAACATTTGACTGTCAAAAAAATTTGTTCGCGTTCGATCCCACACAATTTGTCAATCGCCCAAAAAAAGGCTCGTATCAATTGGTCGAAAGAAATGCTCAAAAAATACGGTCGCGGTGCTTCGAAACACGTCTATGACATCGTGACAGGTGATGAATCGTGGATTTACGCGTATGAGCCCGAAAGTAAACAGCAGTCGACTGTCTGGGTGTTTCAAGATGAGCCAAATCCAACAAAAGTTGTTCGCGTACGAAGCACTTCCAAGCAAATGGTCGCCTGTTTTTTTCGGAAAAACTGGACATGTCGCAACCGTACCACTAGAACAACGCAGAACAGTCAATTCTGAGTCGTACACAACCATTTGTTTGCCAGTTGTCTTCCAAGAAATCAGGAAAACCAACCGCCGAAGACGGATCACTCTTCACCCCGACAATGCGAGCTCTCACACATCGGCTGCGACAACTGCATTTTTGAGCATCCAAAACATCGATTTGATGGGTCATCCGCCGTATAGTCCTGACTTGGCACCGAATGACTTCTTTTTATTCCCGTACGTAAAAAACAAACTGAGAGGTCAATGTTTTTCGACACCTGAAGAAGCGGTTGCTGCATTCAGAATGCATATGTTGGGGATACCTCAATCAGAGTGGCAAAAGTGCTTCGACAATTGGTTCAAACGTTTTTGTTCTCTAATCTCGAAATATAAAAGGCAACCCTCGTATATATATGGGAGGAACATTGTTGGGTTTTACAGTGGGTAGGGAACTCCAGAGAACTCGCCAATTGTAGAAAAGAATTGTTTATTGATAAACGTTAAACAAAAACGAAGAATGAAAAATTGAACACAAAAAAACGTGGTGCCAAGAATACCTATCCGTTATTCAACCTTTTCTGATGTACGCCAACCAGTTCCTCACAACGCTTCCAGTCGACTCTTTATCTTTTCCAATAATGTCCTAGATTACAACTTGGAACACACCTGTCACTTTTCTCTTTTCCTTGTGGTATAAGACTTTAAGGTTATGTTTACATTCTGAAATTTTATTCAAACTCAACACTCCTCCTTAATCAAATATGAACGATTTAACTCAAACAAAGCTTTACTTAAAGGCTTTGTAAAAAGATCTGCAATTTGTCTCTTTCCTTCAATGTGCTCAATGTTAGCAGTGACTTCAGTGTGATACTTTATAAACTTTCTCAGAATCTCAATGTGTTTCTTTCCCTTATTTAATTTACTCTCGTGTGTGTTTTGCAATATGTGGACAGCTGACTTGTTGTCCACAAACATTGGGATCGGATGATCTTCTTTCAAGATGCCAAGTTCCAGAGCCAGTCGTTTCAGCCAACATACGTCGTCGATCACTTGATATGCTGCTCTGTACTCTGCCTCGGCTGTTGACGTTGACACAACTTTCTGTCTCAGGGAATACCAGACGATTGGACCTCCTCTGAATATCAGACCGCCACTGGTTGACTTCATTGATTCTTTCTCTCCTCCGAAATCAGCATCTGTGTACACCTTAATTGTTCTGTCTCCTCCAAAGTAGATACCTGCCTCAGGTGTAGCTTTCAGATACTGGAAGACCCGTTTTGTCATTTTCCAATGACTCTTCTTTGGATCACAACAATGTCCGCTGAGATGGCCTCGCGGTAAGGTGTCCCAGTAGGCACTTTCTCGTCATTCACAAAATCTGCTGACTTGGCCACCATGCCAGGTTCAATGGGAGTTGGAGCCGGATTGCACTGTTCCGTGTCCATTCTTTTCAAAATCTTCTGTGTATATTTTGGTTGACTCATAAAGATTCCTTTTGAGTCGATTTTCAAGTCCATTCCAAGGTACGTGAACTGGTTTTGGAAAGTTTTGCTGTGTTTTATTTCGAACTTCTTTCCAATCAACTTCAAGAGGTCGAAAATCTCTTTTTCATCCTTGCCTGTGATTAATCCATCATCCACAAATAACGCCACTATGATGGTTTTGTCCTTGTTGTAGAATACACTTGGATCATCGTCTGAAGTTTCCAATCCAAATCCTTCGAACGATCCAGTGATCTCTTGATTCCATTGCTTTGGTGCCTGTTTGGGTCCATAAATAGCCTTGGACAGCTCGCATACTCGGCCTGACCCGTCCTCAAATGCTTCAGGATGTACCACGTGGATCACTTCTTTCTACTTGCCGTACAGAAATTCCGTCTTTACATCAAATGCGATCAGTTTCCATTTCTCTGAGGCTACATCGCTCAGAATCAGTCGAAGCGATGAGTAACCTGCCACAGGACTGAATGTCCCATCGTAGTCGATTCCCTTTTGTTGTTCGAACCCTCGACCCACCAGGCTTGCCTTCAGCTTGCCACTTGATTTTTCAGTCAAGATCCATCTGCAGGTCAATGGTCTCACTCCTTTCGGGCAGTCTACCAGTCTCCACGTCTTCCTGTCAACTAACGATTTGTATTCTTCTCTCATAGCTCGTCGCCATTTTGGATCTTTTAGTGCATCAGACACCTCAATGTCCTCTGCTTCACCAATCAATGCTGTATCTTCGTTTGTAGCACCGTTGCTGTACCACATTATGAAGTCTCCAGTTCTCTTTGGCAATATTCCTCTCGTCGAGCGAACTGGTCTCTTAGCAGTTTCCGGGGCTGGTTCGGTTTCTTTTTCACTGGCACTGTCTTCTTCCTCGCTGTCTTCTTCTTTGGGCTCATCTTCATTTTCGTCTTCATTTGACTCATCTGGCTGTTCTGGCTCATTTTTTCCTTCCTCGGCGCTTGTCTCAGTCAATACTTCAGTTATGCTCATCTCGTGTTCCTCGTTGAAATTTACATTTGCTTCGCTGACAATATCACGGCGACCAGGAATGTAGACTCGATAAGTCGGTGATTTCAGATCGTAGCCTACCAGGTAGCCCTTCTCTGACTTGCGGTCGAACTTGCCTCTTTTGTGTGCTGGCAGCAAAATGTAGCACTCGCATCCGAATGCTCTGAACTTATTTAAATCCATCTGACGTCCAAATCATAGCTCAGCTGGAGTTTTCCCTTTCACAGTACTCGTTCCAGTCTGATTAATTGTGAAAACAGCGTATGAAACTGTCTCCGCCCACAGTCTCATACTCAAGTTGGCTGCTGTAAGGGCTGAGCGTGCAGCTTCAACGATGGTTCTCATCTCACGTTCTATCCTTCCATTCTGTTGTGGTGTATGAGGATTTGTAGTTGTGCGTAGAATTCCCAATTCAGTCAAAATCTTCTCTATGATTGATTTTCCGCCATCTTCACGAACAACTTCAGCTTGTCTGGGGCCTCATCCTTCGTCTTCATGAAGTAAACCGTTCTGAAGTGCGAAAAATCGTCCTTGAACACTAAATAGTATTTTGCGCCACCTAGTTAAGGTTCTCTCATCTCGCTCATGTCCACGTGTACAAGATCCAGGGAATGCTTGGCTGCCTTTTCATTCTCAGGGTGAGAGTTGCTGTGATGTTTACCATAGTCACAATTTTCGCAGCAGTACTTGTTCCAGTCGTCGATAAACTTTATGTCACTTCTTTTCAGAATATCTCTCACATGCTTCACATTCTGGTGCCACGTTCTAATCGAAATTGCTGGCATTCCAGGGGTTTGCTTCTTGTGTCTCAACATCATTACAAATAGGTTGCCATGTCTCCTTGCAATTCCGACAGTCGTCCTCTTATCTGCTGTCAGAAACTCTGACTTTTCCTTGTCCGATCACATCACATACCCTTAGTCGAGCATGTGGCTGACTGATAACAGATTAAACTTCAACTCTGGAACATATAAAACGTCTTCCAAGATGACCGGATACCACTGACTGCCATCAAATGCCTCCAGTTCAACTTTGCCGACTGCAACGCCATCTATTTTTGTCGAATCACCAAGTAGAATTGACACAGGCTTTCTCGATTTGTCAAATTCGGTGAACCAATCACGATGCGAGATCATATGTTGACTCGCACCGGTGTCTTGATACCACGTTGTCATTTGATCCCCCAGGTGATCCGTGCTACTGTCCAGGTCCGACATCTTCAGGATCATTGCCACCCAGGCAGCTGGTTTCTTTCGTTGTTCGTTGTTGTTGTTTCCTTGCTGCGGACACTCTTTCGAAAAGTGTCCTTTGTGTCCACACAAGTTGCAGGCGTAGTTCTTCTTACAATATTCCAGGTACTTTGCGCATGGCTGGTTTGTGCAGCTCCTCTTGAAATGACCTTTGAGTCCACACATGTGACATGTTGCGCCATCTTTCTTACTTTTATTTGCAGGCTTTCCTTGTTGCTCTTTTTGGCCAAAGGTGCGTTCATTTGGTTTGACTCCTGCGTTTTGTTTTGATGTTGTTGCCTCTCATCCTCCAGTCGTAGTTTTTCAATCATTGTTGTTGAATTCTTGTTGACACCTGAGACGTTGTCCCACGATGTGCCAAAGTGTGCCAGTCTGGGAGGCAACATGCTCAAAATCCTTGTCATCATCCAGGAGTCTCGTACGGGATCATTTTCAGTCGACAATTGCTCATCTATGGACAACAATTCCATACAGTTTTCTACCACAGACTTATTCTCATCAAAAGTGTAAGTGAAAAATTTTCTTCACAAAATTTCCATAGACATGTCAGTCTTTGTGCCATACAGTCTGACTAATTTATCCAGCATTTGTTTTGCTGTCACACAATTTGCAATTTTGTAAGCTGTTTGATCGCTCACATTCAAGACGATGAGCTGCTGAGCCTCTAAGTCATTTTCAACATATGCCTTGACTTCAGGGGTATCAGCTGCACCAGCCGGTCTTGCTGTCGCTCCTGTCGCTATGCTAAATAATTTCTTTGTCTTCATTACAACATCCAATTTTAATCTCCAAGGCACATAGTTGACATCTCCATGCGAGTCCTGATTCAACATCACTAGTTGCGATTTGAATGTATCCATTTCAATCACGTGACTCTACTTTTGAATGTAACTGTACTTTCAGTTTTGACTTTTGACGGCAAAATTTGTGCAATTTTTGTTTTTTTTTTTTTTTCAATTTCCTTCAAATTCAACGGTAGAGGCCGTAAAGAGCACTAGTTAACGCTACATGATGCATCCTCGTTATTATTATTATTATTTATTGGCCTGTAGGAACCCGAAAGTTCATGAACTCACCGACTCGACTCCGCCATCTTTCCCTATCCTGTGCACTCTCCTTCCACGCTTGACCATCTGATCCGATCTCCTCAAGGGCGAATCTTACATTGTCCTCCCATCTCCGTCGCGGCCGTCCTACCGGTCTCTTCCCCGTTGGTCTACCGTCAAGAATTCTACGCACGGCCCTATCGTTGCCCATTCGCGCTACATGTCCGGCCCATCTTAATCTTCGCAACTTGATTTCTCTCACTATTGTAGTATTTTTCGGTATGGCTCTTCCAATTCGTGGTTGTGGAGTTTCCTCCATTGTCCTGCCTCCTCGTCATATTTACCTACGAAGATACCCCTTAAAACTTTATTCTCGAATACGGGGAATTTGTTTTCTTCCCGTTTTATGAAAGCTCATGTTTCGCATCCGTATAGAACTATCGGCATGATTATGGTTCTATAGACACGGAGCTTTATGTTACGTGATAGCAGTTTAGATTTTAGCGGTTTACTGACTGCTTGCCAACTAGCGTTGCCGGAGTGTAGTCTTTTGTTAATTTCCTTCAACATTTCCTTACCGGCCGTCAGCATCGATCTCAGATATTTAAATTCTTTGACATTTTCAAATATCTTGCCCCTGATGTTTATGTGCGTTCTCTGAGGTACAGCTGCTCTCGTCATAATCATGTATTTCGTTTTGTCTTCATTTATTTCTAGGCCCACCTCTTCTGTCGCTTGCGTGATGATTTCACTGTTTTTATTTAAAGTTTCTATATTATCACCCAAAACGGCGATGTCATCCCCATATGCGAGCACTTGTGTGACCCCGTTCAGGGAATATCCGGCCATGTTGTCGTCTTGTACCTTTCTAATGACATACTCGAGCCCAAGGTTAAAAACGCATGGTGAGAGGCCATCCCCCTGTTTTAGTCCGTCCCGGATTTCAAATGGTTCTGAGAGTTGGTTTCCTATTCTAACTCGCCCTTTGTTTTCGTTCATGCAGATTTGAATGAGGGCGGCATATTTTTTCGGGATTCCCAGCTCAACTACAATATGATAGAGTCTTTGCCTTGCTACTGAGTCGTAGGCTTTTTTGAAGTCAACGAACAGTTGTTGAACCTGTATTCCCACTTCTTTTTCAGTAGTTTCCTTATTGCGAACATTTGGTCGCTTTTTAACCGGTTCCTACGGAATCCCCATTGGTAGTTTCCCAGTATTTCTTCTGCGTACGGTGTGATTCTCTCCAGTATGACATTTGTTAATATTTTGTATGTGGTTGGGAGCAATGATATTCCTCTGTAGTTTTCGCAGTCATATCTGTCGCTTTTTTTGAAAATGGGAACGACTATTGAGGTTTTCCATTCTTCCGGAATGACTTCCTTATCCCATATTGTTTGGATGAGCTGGTGGATCTTTCCAGCGGTTGCCTCTCCTCCATGCTTCACAAGCTCTGCCGGCATGCAGTCGACTCTGGGAGCCTTGTTGTTTTTCAGTCGGTTTATTGCGTATACAACTTCGTTGAAAGAGGGCTCTGGGATCTGAGGGTCGGCTGTATGTACGTCTGGTGCGTTTATTTGTGGTTGATGGGTGCGCACATTGAGCAGGTTTTCAAAGTACTGCTTCTATCTTGTCACGATATTGTTTGTTTCTGAGGCCAGACAGCCGTTTGCATCTCGAATTATTTTGGCTCTCCCCCGTAGCCATTTCGAATTGAATTTATGCCGGCATACACACCTCTGATATTCTTTGCTCGGGAATTTTCTAGGATTTTTTCGATCCTAGTCTTCTCCCATTCGCGTTTTTTGCGGTTGAAGAGTCTCATTGTCTCTTCCCGAATAGTCGTGTATTTCTCTGCGTTGACTTCATCATATCTTTCTAAGTGAGCACTCTGAGGCGTTTACGTTCATCGATCTACGCCCTGCACTCATCGTCAAACCAAGGTTTGGACTTAATTGTTTTCTTAATGCCTAATACCTTTTGGGCTGTTTGTTTAATTAAGTCTCTGATCGATCCCCATTTAGTGTCCGCATTATCCATTTTATATTGTTTCGTGTTTCCTACGACCGTCTGTATCGCGCCTGGTTTATATAACGTTCGAACAGTCCACGTGCCAATGCGTATATCCCGCTTTTTCCGTTCTTCCCTTTCTTTTTTTGCAAATTGATAACTGTACTCTAGTTTTGGTTAACGCACAACCAGCAATTTGTAATACTACATTCAAAAGAAATAAAAAATTAATCATATTATCTGATGATACGATATTGTCAATGATGGACATATAGGATTTCCCAATAGGGACTTGACAACTTTTTTTTGGTAGTAAATTTTTATAATTTGCAGATGTTTTTCGTTCGTGTACTTAACCATGATGAAAATGTTGAGTTTACTGAATAAATCGACAGTGATATTTCGATGATTAGTGAAAGGGTGCGTTCACAAATTAAATTCAAAGTTGTTAACTCCCTATTGGAAAACCCCATATTATAAAAGGAAAATATACGATAGGAAAAAATTTAATAAACTGTATAGATAACGTTACCATTGACGAAACTATATATTACAACCTCAAAGACTCAATCAAAGAATATGTGATCCCAGCTAATGAACTAGTTATTAAGTTCGATCAAATATTGTACACTTATGATAGAAATTCATTCACAAACATTGATATTATAGTAAAACAATAAAAAAATTGTACACATAACTTATCGCTAGACCTTACACTGTAAGCCCATCATTAATGTAAACCCATTGTGACTGATCTAGTACAATAGGACGATAGTGGATAGATTCCCGGTTCCTCGCCTTCTTCTTGTTCGAACAGTCACGGCGAGTGGATTAATTAAATAACGCTGCCGTGATGATATTGTAGCGAGCTTAGGGTTCGCTGGATTAATTATTTTGAATAAATGAGAGCCGTTAAATCGATTTTGAATTAATATATTATTAATCCGTTAATAACAACCGTTACTTATACCGTACACTAAACGATTACTTGACTTATCGCTTCCACATTTATTACTTATTACTTTCTACCTCCGCACTTATCGCTTGCTTCACTTTCTACTCATCACTCCCCTATCTGCGTGCGACGTATTTATACCGTTTTCTCATTCTGATTTGGCGTTGCGTTTCCGTCCGTTCCATAATCTCGACTTTTCTATTCTAGTTTTCCAGTACTTCCTAAAATAATCTAGTACTTTGTTTCGGACTTTCTCGAAGATTCCAGTACTGATTGTCATATGCGTCACACTATCCTCCGCCTAGATTAGTTCGTCCCGAACTAAGTTCACTGATCTCCTGGGTTAACAAAAGTCGCCAGTCGGTCACGATGTACCACTTTCATCTTGGCGTTCGGCCTTCGCTGAATCCTATAGACAACGTCGTTAATTCTTGTGAGAATATTATACGGTCCTTCCAAATGTTGCTGCGACTTCGGAGACCTTCCTTTTTGCCGCCGATGAGGGTTATAAAGCCACACGTTATCGCCTGCATTAAATCCGGATGCGTTGGCTCGAACGTCGTACCTTGTTTTCATCCTGTCACTTGATACCTTGATTTGCTTCCGAACCAAATGATGAATCTCGTCGAGGCGATTTCTCCATTCGGCTACGTAGTCTTCGGTCTTATCTATGGTGTCTGGAGGTATTCCGAATCGCAGATCGGCTGGTAATCGTATCTCTCGTCCAAATATAATTCTTGCTGGAGAATGGCCCGTCGTATCGTGATTAGCCGATCTATAGCTCATGAGAAAGGTTTGTACATATTTGTCCCAATCTCGTTGGTGATCACTAACGACCTTCGATAAGTGCTCTTTCATTGTTCGGTTGAACCTTTCGACCATTCCGTCTGACTGCGGATGTAAGAGTGTGGTCCTGGTTTTCCTTACGCCCAGTGCCGCACAGATGCCTTGAAATATCTGTGATTCGAAATTTCGGCCTTGATCGGAATGCAGCTCACAGGAAACTCCATATCTGCTGATCCAATTATTGATTAGCTGCTCAATGACGGTTGTTGCTTCTTGGTTTGGAATTGGAAGGACTTCTACCCACTTGCTGAAGTAATCCATGATAAC
This sequence comes from Microdon myrmicae, assembly GCA_963931805.1. NCBI lineage: Eukaryota > Metazoa > Arthropoda > Insecta > Diptera > Syrphidae > Microdon > Microdon myrmicae. Next base: position 237,211,146 of record OZ007497.1, on the reverse strand, counting down.
TAACATGTATTTGTTGTTGTCGTTTGTTTTTGGGAATGGTCCTGAAATATCAATCGCAATTCGCTCGAAAGGGGCACCCACGTTGTACAGCTTCATAGCGCTCCTTGGTTTTGCTTTTGGTCCTTTGGTCGCAGTGCAAGTTGTGCACTTCCTACACCAAGACTCGACGTCATCTCTCATGTGAAGCCAGTAAAATCGAGATCGTAATTTTGAAAGTGTCTTGTTAACTCCCAGATGTCCACCGGAGGCCCCGTCGTGCATTTCTGTTAGAACATCTTTCACTTTTGATGGTGGGACTAGAATCTGCATTCGAAGGGATTTTCCGTCCGCGGCTTCCCATTTACACTTAAGAATACCATCTTCCACCAGCAAGGAATTCCATTGTGCCCAATATGCCTTAAATGCTCCACTCTTGTCGGAAATGTTGTTCCAAGTTGGCCGCTCGTTCTTTTCTTTGTGTTCCAGGATTAGCGACATATCTTCATCCTGAAGTTGAGCTGTGCGTATAGCATCATTCGTCCACCTATTTAGTACTTTTACTTGTACATTTCGCACGTCGTACGCCTCTTCTTTCCCTTCCGCTTTATGACAATGTTTAAAATCTGGCTTACTTCGTCTTCTTGATAGAGCATCCGCGTTATTATGCACCTTCCCTTGCTGAATTGAGCTTATCATTGATACGGGTGCACATTCTGTGGTTAACTCTCCTTTTCTTATTGCGACCGGCTCTTCGGACGCATTTAGTACTCTGACAGGTACAATGTGTTTCTTCACCTCAGGTTGTTCCGTTGATAGTCTCCTCTTATGACAAGCGCATGAACAACAATTCTCACTCGATGTTTCATTCATTTGTCGACGTTTCCTACAGTCAACAGAGATGTGACCGACTTCGCCACATGTCCAGCACTTCATATCAGGTCTCGGGATTCTCCGTTGTACATGCCCGATTCTTTGGCAGGAACATTCCTGGACGGACATTTCTCGGACTCTATATGTACTCCCAGTAGCCAGTTTAGCAGATTCATATGCCAAAGCGAACGCCAGTATTTCATTAGTCGTCTTCTTTCCCGCCAAACGAACGACCTGTTGCAAGTCCCGATCTTGGAGTGCGTTTATAAATGCATCCATTGCTACCTCGTTCAGAAATTCCTTAGTCATATTTGAATAAGACAAGTTTGCCAATCGCTCAATGTCTGCCTGTAACTGTTGAAGATTTTCTCCAGGTTTCTGCATTCTGCTCCGTAGTTGCATGCGGTGGATCTGCTGCATGTGGTTGTCTCCATACCTAGCTTCAAGGCCGTCTCTTACCGCTTGGAAATCTGTTTGCTTCTCTGCTGGTATGGTTTGTAGCAATTCTGCAGCCGCCCCGCGGTGTGACAAGATTAGTGATGTTGACTTTTGCTCATCCGACCACTTATTATAATTGGCCGCGGCGTCAAACTGACGTATAAATACGGAGAATGGTCCCGTTCCATCGAAGGTTGGCGGTTGCCTCCTTGTATCTTTGTAGTCATGTTGATTGCTAGGCGATGTCTTATTTCTCTCAACACACTCAAGTCTCTTTTCGATTCGTGTTATTTCATCGGTGACCTTCTTAAATTCATCTTCGTTTTTTAGACCTAGATTTTCCACTTCGTTTCGAATTTTTAACTGAATTTCTTCCTTAAAGTGTTGAAAATTACATTTCATCCACTGCGTTTGGGCATCCAATTTTTCATTCAGATCTGCAGCTTGTGCGTCGAATTTTGAATTTTGGGCATCCAATTTTGCATTCAGATCTGCAGCTTGTGCGTCGAATTTTGAATTTTGGACGTCGAATTTTGAATTTTGGACATTCAACTTTGCATTAACATCTGCAGCTTGCGCGTCCAATTTTAAACTTTGGGCGTCGAATTTTGTGTTAATGTCTGTAGCTTGTGCTTCCAATTTTATCATCATCATCCTGAGCATCTCCGAAATGTCCAACTGTGACGAACTCTTCTCCGTTACATTGGCACCATCTTGACTCGCTGTTTCTTCTCCATCCGGACAGTCTGGCCCAATCGCAAAAACATATGTGTTAACATCAATACCGTCTTCCTCCATTGCTGCTTGTAGACGCTGTCGAAGAATTTGCTTCTGTCCTCTGCTATCCAGATTCCGGTCCTCAAGTTCCTTCTTCAACTCAGGAACGCAAAGATCCTCCAAATGTCGATCTGACATCGTCACAACACACTTTCATACACTTATTCACTTAAACAATAATTAATCCCACTTCTGACACCAATTGTAGCGAGCTTAGGGTTCGCTGGATTAATTATTTTGAATAAATAAGAGCCGTTAAATCGATTTTGAATTAATATAACACTTTATTAGTCCGTTAATAACAACCGTTACCTATACCGTACACTTAACGATTACTTGACTTATCACTTCCACACTTATCGCTTGCTTCGCTTTCTACTCATCACTCCTCGATCTGCGTTCGACGTATTTATACCGTTTTCTCATTCTGATTTGGCGTTTCGTTTCCGTCCATTCCATAATCTCGACTTTTCTATTCTAGTTTTCCAGTACTTCCTAAAAGAATCTAGTACTTTGTTTCGGACTTTCTCGAAGATTCCAGTACTGATTGTCATATGCGTCACAATATATTACGACCCTTTATTATAAAATTCCCATATGTGTATATCGATGATATAATAATATTTTCACAAACAAGGGAGGATCACATTAAACATTTAAACGTTATTGAAACTTGAGAAAAGGCCAATTTAACAATTTTAGCAGAGAAATCGCACTTCTTCAAGGAACATGTGAAATTCTTTGGTTATAATGGGTTCTCCAATAGGGACTTGACAACTTTTTTTCGGTAGTAAATTTTTATAATTTGCAGACGTTGTTCGTTCGTGTACTTAACCATGATGAAAATGTTGAGCTTACTGAATAAATTGACAGTAACAGTTCGATGATTGGTGAAAGGGTGCGTTCACAAATTAAATTCAAAGTTGTCAAGTTTCTATTGTAAAAACCCGATACCATCATCATCATCATCATCGGCACCAAACCCGGGCTCCGGTCCTGGCTTTATTTAACAAATCTCTCCACCGGTCCCGATTGCGAGCCGATGTCATCCAGTTGGCAATCGCATCCTCTGGGCGTCCTGTTCTACACCAGCCCTTCATCACAGACAAGGTCTGCCGCGCTGTCTCCCTCCATATATTCTGCCACAAAGGTCTTTCCGGGCAAGCTCCTCATCGCTCATGCTCATTAACATAATCGCCCCAGACTTATGCCATTGCAGGCAATAGATTTTTTGTTGCGATAAGCAAACCGATGGTTTGCTCGCCTATGGCCAAGGCTATGGTGGCTTTTGTTTGATCTACAGGCCGGAGTATCGTTAGGCATGATCTAGGGGTATGATTGTCTAACGTCTATCATATTCGTTCCCAAATCCCTTGATAGGTAGATAACCGATAAAGGAAATTGGTCAATAAATGGTTATGAACCGTAGCAAAACCATCGGCTACAGCTGTGTCAACAATTACACTGGCCAGGGAGTGTTTATCTATTATAATTGCTGACGAGCCGAGCCGATGGAGATATGGTATGGTTCATATAATATGAAACGGAAAAATTCGATGTGATGCATGCCTTGATGAGGTTTAACTTTTAGGTGAAAGTTATTTGAAAGAGAGATTACGCTGCTCGAATGAAGGTAAGTATAGTGGTTTATGGAGCGAGGGAAAAGCGGTTAATTTAAAGAAATGAATGGTTCTTTGGGAAAGCTTTGCTTATAATATTCCATTTTCGGATTTGCTTACAAAGGTACTCTCACACATGTTCCATAATTTTAAAATGTGATGACTGTGGATGATCCAGCTGTTTACATGTCCGATAAAGCGAACAGTCCTTTATCAGTTTGGTGTTTCAGGCTGTTGGCTTACTAGAAAACACATGATCCATTTAACCTTCATTTTACAACACAATGGTAAATGTTCCTTAAAATATATGTTTGTATAAGCTGTGGTTCACGCCCGTACAGTGTCAGGTGCCCGAGGCTGTATCCTTGACCAGAAACAGTTGGTCCAATCGGGTGGTATGGGGAGTCCGCAGAAGTTTTATGAACCAGAACTCTAGTTATAGATTTAGAAAGAAAATATGAAGAGTACTCACTATTTACTGAACTTGTCGTTGGCCCCTCTTCCTTGGATTTTGGTTTGATTCTCCTCATCATCATCATCGGCACTACAACCGGAATCCGGTCTTGGCCTTATTTAACAAATCTCTCCACCGATCCCGATTTTGAGCCGATTTCATCCAGTTTAGCACTCCCTGGCTCTGGGCGTCCTGGTCTACGCCATCCCTCCATCGTAGACAAGGTCTGCCGCGCTGTCTCCTTTCATAAATTCTGCTACAAAGGTCTTTCCGGGAAGGCTCCTCTTCGCTCATTCGAGCTAGGTGTCCCGCTCACCGGAGTCTACCGAGCTTGATTTTTCTTACAACATTAGCTTCAAGGTAGATTGCGTACAATTGGTTGTAGCGTCTCCGGAATGGTCCTCACTCGCATACGGGGCCAACAATTCCTTCCTCTCGAACGAGGCTAAGAGTTCAGAGTGCCTTTTATTGAGCACCCAGGTCTCGGATCCATACATGAGTACTGATTTTCCTCTGTTGACCGTAATTCGCTAACACTCAGTCATTCGTTGAGGAACTCTGGATCCAAGTTTTCTGATCCAAAATATCTGATTCGAAAAGCTCTTTTTTTACATAAATTGTTTAGACGAACAGGACGTCTGGGATAACTACAGAGCTGTCATCATATATCTACCACAACTTTATCCTAATTTATTTGTGAACATTACGAGCACTTCCTCAACGAAATTTGAAGACTGCGATATGCCTACGAGTTCCGCGTAAATATGATTCAACACGTTCAGCTTCAACCAGCTTCGTCCTATCTTTTCGTGTGGATAGTTATGAACTTTTGTTGGTTATTGTGCAATTAAGAATTGTTTCTCTCTCTTTATTTCGTTAATAACTGCTAAAAAAATTGATATTTTTTATTTTAGGGACCAGGTACTAAATTATGGTCATACATCTTTTTCGAATAACTTTGTTTTCCCATAGAATATGTATTTTTATCTTTAACACTTGATGATTAAATATAGAACCGATCACAGTATTTGGTTGATGCTATAGCGGAGTTAATACAGTATTTGGTTGATGCGATAGTGGAGTTAATACAACAGCTATTGGTGTACCTTCATGGGCATATGGAAGAATATTTCAAGAAAACACTGCTGGCTGAGCGATGGCGTACATTGTTGAATCATTTATATCAGATGCCATAGCTAAAGGAACCCCGTGTCCTAATTGATAAGCAGGATTTCCTGGAATTATCGAATGATTGTTGCCTTGATGGGTATATTGTCGGTTTACTCCGAGATCCACCACCGCCTCCACTTATTATAGGGTTATTAGTACTTAAGGCACTTGAATGATTGTTCGTAGTAATTTGATTGGATTGCGTTGCATTGCTTGGCGTCATGCCGTTCAGTGGTTGTAGAGGGGCCGCTGCTGCAGGAAGTATGGGTGAAGGCAATGCATTTTTAATAGATTGTAGAGGCACATAATAAGCCATTGTTTGGCCCCAATAACCATTTAATAGATACAGGTACCATATTGAATATGTAGTCAAAGGATATTATCGCATTTTAAACAATAGTTAAGTTTATGCTACGTTAAGAAACGAGTTATAGAAAATATAAACTATGACGAGTGTAATGTGACTGTGGCAGCACTTCCCAAATGAAATCAGATGTTAACAACCTTACCGGCCGACGAGCTGTATGAGTAGAGACCGTCGGTTAGGTAGTAGAAAAAGTCGAGAGAAAGAGCAGTCGATGGCGATGAGTGAAAGAAAAGACGTGCGTTGGTGCGACAAGTAAAAAATAACCTGTGTGGGCGTGCGGTCGTTTTAACAGTTGAAAATTAAATAGACCAGCCGATGTTCCCATATAGCATCGCCTAGATCACAAATAATGTGCATCGCATCGTTTGAACCTTGAAATATCGTTTCTGTTTATTTAGGACACAGAAACCTATTTCTTCCTTCGGCGATCTTCGCTATCGCGTATCTCAATAATGCCTGCAATTCATTACACCAGCCCATGTTTATTCAGGTGCATTTTCGTCGTTGCTGATATGCGAGCACATATAGAATCCTCCCACACCGATGTAATCCACCACCGTTGAAGCTGACGGATATGGATTGCATCGGCGGAGTCAGATTTTATCCGTTGAGGAGCAAACACATGTATGTTTTAAATGCGAGTGCGATCAAAGTTTTCCTCCCGTTTGATGAGCCCCAAAATCGAGTTAAATGTCGGGAATGTGCCAAATTTAATCGGTGAACGTGTTTCCTGTGTTGCTGAACCATTAATCCCACTTTATGGAGTATTATGACATTCGCGTACTTAATAATAAAAGTTTAAAACAACCCAGTGTAATAGATAAACTGAACTTTAAAACATATGACAGTTGTGTGTTACGTAATTAAGTCTTCAACAATCTAATGTATTCGTCTAACTGAACGGAAAGATTACAATTAAAAAATAATTATCCCAAAACAACCCCCGTGCCTTTTATTTTTTGCTTCGTTTGGAGGAATTATCTTCAGTGAACTATTTCTGGTGTTTTCGCTCAACCTGCGTCCGTGCTGAGGCCCAGCAAAATACCAACAAGTCATTAAGCTCATCTTCAGTGGAAGAATAGGAAAAATCCCAACCGAGCTAATAATTAAACAAGTCGAGTAATGCCAAGACAATTAGGTTCGGTTTCAAAAGCGAAAGGGAAGCAAACTTATTGCTAGTTTTGAAATCTTTTCTTTGATTGTTTAATGTACACCTTTTTGACACGAAACTCTACCTTTAAACCAGATCCCAGAAGAAATCTTTATATTATTAGGTGCGCAACTAAGTTCTCGCTGTTTTTTTACGAAAACGGAACTTTAATTTTAAAAATGGTTACAATGAATCAATCGGAGTATTGCCCATCGCTAGCTACAACTTTTTCTTTCTGGGAGAGCTCGAATATGGATACTATAGCGTTTGAAATAATAGTGAAGAAGATCGTGTGATTCGAACTGACGCTATGACAGCTCGAATCACGAAAAAAATGTTACCTAAGCTTACACACCAGGCTAATGACCGTGTTTAGAATTTGATTTCCAAACTCGAGTATATTCCACTGGTGTGAATTATTTTTATTTATCGCTTGGTATACGGTTCTGATGTATTTTTCTTATTCGATTTTTTCGTTCGGTGTTCTTCACTATTTTTGCTTGTGAATTGTGTGTATCTGTTAGAATCGTTACACCACTCCCGCCGCAGTAACTTCGTTACGATCAGATTCGTATGCGGACGACGGACGAACGAGAGAAACGAGGAAACATCGGAGGCTGTGGCTCTATGCGGAAGTCGTGACCGTGTGTGAAGTTCTGCTTTACTATGGGAAGTGTATGCTGCGTGTGTGTACAGATCACGTCATAGTCACCAGTTATGTAGCGTTAAGCAAGGATAGTGAAGAAGGTGAATTGAACACACGATGAAACGGTTGAAAAGCGAAGCAGTGAAGCATCAGACTACTGACCGTGTTTCCAAGTGTTTAACGTAGTAAAATTTAATAATTCAATAAAATTTACAAATAGAAAAACAATTCTTCCGTGTTTAATTGTGCTGTTTCGCTTTGTGAATTTCCTTGTGTGTTAGCAGTGTTCGGCGGAACGCTGCAACAAAACCTTCAACCGAAGGACAACAAACTTTCGCGCCAGTATCAACCTACAATACGCAATAATAGTTCCGCCAAAATACGTTACGGTATCGACGAATCAATCCATTTTTTGATGTCTTAATATGGGCGAAACTGCTGATCAGGCAGATTGTGCCGTCTGTAACAGATACACACAATACACAAGCAAATAGTGAAGAACACTGAACGAAAATCGAATAAGAAAATGCATCAGAGCCGTATACCATAGCGATAACATAACAAAATCCACATCAGTCGAATGTACTTGAGTTTAGAAATCGAATTCGTACACACGGCGGTGGCCTGATGGGTTGCGCTTTGGTTCATTTTTGGTGATTCTAACTGCCATAGCGTCAGTTCGAATCACACGTTCTTCACTATCATCCAAAACGTTATAAGATCATATGTCATCGAAAGGAAAAAGTAATGTTCGGTCGGCGCAATATCTGGGGAATATGGCGGGTGGGGTAGGACTTCCCATTTGAGTGTTTTCAGGTAGGTTTTAACGGGTTCGGCAACGTGAGGCCAAGCGTTGTCATGGTGTAGAATCAATTTTTCGTGCCGTCGTCAATCGCAACAATTGAAGTCGATACCGTTTCCCAGTGCTGGTTTAGTTCGGTTTCAACAGCTCATAATAAATAACACCGACCTGGTCCAACCAAATACTCAGCATAACCCTCTCAGTGTGAATATTCGGCCGAGCCGACGACGTAGAGGCATGACCGGACAGTCCCCATGACTTTATTTTCTTTGGGTTTCTGTAAAAAATCCAGTTTTATCATTCGTCTCGATGCGATAAAGAAAACCCTTCCCTTTTTTCCGCTGGAGCAGTTGTTCACAGGCAAAAAAGCGACGCTCAACGTCCCTTGGGTTCAAATCATGAGGAACCCAAGTGCCTTGCTTTTGAATCACTCCCAACGCATTCAATCGTTTGGAAATGGCTTGACGGGCAACTCCTAATGCTGATGAAAGCTCTTGTTGCGTTTGGCATGGGTTTTCATCAAGCAATGCCTCCAATTCAGCGTCTTCGAAGGTTTTTAGCAATCCTTCACGCGGACGATCGTCAACATTGAAGTAACCGTCTTTGAAGCGACGGAACCAATCACAGTACATTGTGTCATTAAGAGCAGCATCTTCGTAAAGTTTGTGGAGCTCTGGGTGCCCCTCAGTCGCCCTTTCCTTCGAATGTAAGAAGAAAATCAACACTTCCGGCAAATGACGATTATTTAGGATAAAATCAGACATTTTCACACAACCAAAAGTATATAACGCCAAAACAAAATCATTGCTGTGTCAAAGCTTGGTTCATGACGTTTTGGATGTCGAAATCGATCAACACTCATTGCTGGAGCCGTCTATTGACAAACAGCGGGAACTTAGTTGCGCACTTAATATAAACTATGGATTCTACTGCCATCCTGAAAGAATGAACTCAAACGGTCCGAGTTCCCGCTGCAACATCTTCACACGTTATCTAAACTACGAGGAGATAGAGCGCGGGAAGCTCATCTTGAAGATCAACGCATAGAGATGCTCGGCTTCCAAGAGGAAAGCGCGGAGAATAATGAAACACTACGACATTTAAAGTGTTTTTAGGGCTAAATATGATGAGGACACGGGAGAGTGGATGAGAGAAGCTGTACCTCATATTAACAATAGTGAGAATCATCATGTCGTGAAAATTTAGATACTACGGGCATATAGCGAGAGTGTGCAATGATAGAACCGTCCATAGAATTCTTGAAGTCCAAGGGGAAAAAGACCGATGTGAAGACCATGACGAAGATGGAAGGATAATGTTAAGGGTGACTGAAGAAATCGGGTCAGGTGGCGAAGCATGGATGGAAGGCGCACAGGATAGAGAACGGTGGCGTAGCCGTGTAAATGAGGCCAGTTACTTTCGGGTTCCTATAGACCAATAAATTATAACAGTAATATGTGAAACGTGTATCTTTGAAACCACAGAACTATTTCTACAGTATTCACTGTTTCTGTAGACCACTGTGCCTTCACTGAAAATCGATGTTCCCATATTAAAACTAATACTCGTGTAACTTCACTTTATTTCCTTCAGTTTCATATAATCGTATATTTAAACTATATATAATACCCCGTTATATATATCATTTATATATTATACTAATATGTGTCTTCATTCATTACGGCACGTCTACTATCCATTCTATCCATCAACCGTGTTGATAACAGAAGCAAATGATTATTTCCACACACATCTTCAATTTATGTGGACACGAAAACCTAGATAAAGCACGCCAGACTCCTAAGCCAAAGGCTTTAATACCACGGTGATTGATAAAGATACCATGAAAACGACAAAGATCAAAATTTAAACAAACTAAATCGAAAAATGTGTATAGCAAGCAGAGTAATTTCAAAAAAGATATTATCCAAAATAAAAAATAAATTGCACATGGAACATATAACCAGTTACAAATAAGTTACGTTATTTTGCAATAGATCAAAAACGGAGCAGGTCGCAGGAGGTTAAGTAGAGCTATTCTTATTGCCAAACGTTTCCAATGTTTAGGTTTCCGAATTGTTGGCTTAGATTTGAAGTAGTTGCTGTCGCTGTTCCTGTAGATTGCACCATTTGTCCATTGATAGGCATACCCATAATACTTGGATTTATTTGTACCAAACCTTGGCCAGGTGTATTAGTAGGCAGGGCGGTGCCAAATACCGGGACCATTGTGGAAGCTGGGGCTGCTCCAGGGAAGGCAGCGGCCTGCATTGTCGGAAATTGAGCGAAGCCACTTGTCTGAACACCCATCATCTGCGGATGATATGCGATTCCACCGGGGCTTGGAGATGTAAATGCTGCCGGTGCAGTCATCACTGGGGTGTTGTATATACTAACGGAATTCGGCGGAGTCATGAACTGAGCTTGTGGATGTGGGGCACCCATCATACTCACATTCATTCCTAAATTACCAACACTTGGTGTTGAATTTACCAGTAATCCAGCAAATGGTGGCTTATTTTGAACTAAACTGTTGTTAAAGGCGGCTCCTAAGGGGTTGTTATTATACTGGCCCAAATTCGATTGAGGGTTGGTCGGAGGTGCGGCACTGTATAAGGCCAATATACTGTCCTTGGTTAATTTTCCAGCTTTATCTTTTTCTCCACCAGATAGCGATGTTGTTTGACTAAAGAAGTCCTCTTCTTCTTTAGCTAAGGAGCTCGATCCGCGAGGAATTCCAGACGTTCCGATTTCGGTGTTATCTAAAGTACTATTTGAATTTGTTGTTGCCATAGGAGCAGCACTTAAAAAACCAGTAAATGAGTCATTGTGTGAATCGTTATTTATGTTCGGCTTTGGTGGTGATCCAAGACCCAACAGATCGGAATTTCCAGAAGTGTTATTGTGGTTCACTATATGTGGAATAGTTTCATTAGTTCGATGCGATTTGGGGCTATTCGAAGGCTTCGGTTTTGGCAATGGTGCAGGTAACGGTGTTTTTGTTGATGAACCAATTATTTTTCTATCACTGCTATTGCTGATGCTGCTACTGCTACCACAAACAATCCCAATACCTATAGCTGAACCAGCTTGCGCCGCTTTTTTCTTACGTTTCTGCCTTTCCAATTCTTCGTCAATTTCTTTCGCCCAATCAACTTTAGGCGGTGACGGTGGTACCCACTCTCGTGCTAAGTACTTCTTGTGCTCATATTTGGCACGTATAAAACTCTCAAGAGCGTTGTCGGTTTGGGGTCGTCGGAAACCGTCTGGCAATTGTGCTTCGTACACAGCTCGCGCTCGGGAATTGCCCATTTGTTGTAGAGAGATGACTTGTTCAGGAGTCCAAGTGTCGAGGTTAACAGATTTCACTCTGGATATATGGACACCGAGGTTTCTATGGATTCCAGCACATCGAATACACAAGAATACGCCGAGATTCCATGATGCCCAACGAGGACCTATAAAATACAATGCGCATTAAAATAATTTGCGGTGGATTTTGAATTAAAGGGACAATTTAAATGACAATATAATATAACTTTCTAGCTCTGTGACGGAACGAGTTATTATAAATTATTTCTAGTGATAAAAACAGTCAAAACAAAATTAATATTGTATATATGAAAATAATCAAATAAAAGCAGTACCTGGCTGACTTTCAAACCGAGAACTTGTCTCTCAGTTTTGCTCGTGTTATTTTTCTTAATTTACATCAACCGTTATATTCACAATAATTTATCACAAGCCATTATCTTGTTATCTTGTTTTCTTTGCCTCGCTACCGCAAACACATAACTTGATCAAGTGTGAAATCCGTTAAGTTATGGCCCCTGGGCCACGTGTGTTAAACAAAATTAAACGTAAACGGCTGCGTTACGACCCCGGTATTGGAGGCCAAACTCCTCCCGATAAACTTACAAAAGTGAATAATAAAGTGCTAGAGAAATCCAATATGTGTTCAAACACTAACTTTTTCCAACCAGTTCAAAGTCTAATGGAGGACTTACCTGAAATGGATTCGACCAACGTCGATCAGTGTGCAGAAATGACGAAAGAAACCGTTCCGCCAATCGTGATTTTAAAATCAACAAGTGCTAAAGTGCGAAATATTTTGAGTAACATTAAAATAGACAACTACTTCATTAAAAACATATCGCTTGGACAAAAAATATGTGCCCCAACAATGGACATATACGAGGGTTGCCTCTTATGTTTCGGGATTTGGCAAACCTAGTGTTGCAATCCGGCAATTGACAGCTCTGTCGTAAAGTTGGACATTTTTGAGGTTATACGCACTCAGAACGTTTTGACATACGAGCGCTATTTGTGTTGTTTACAGTAACTTAAAAGATTCATCTGGGTCCAAAAATGGAATTAAATCGTCAAGACTTTCGTGCGATTATTTTTTACAACTTTCGGCGTGGATTAACTCAGCAACAGTGCATGGATGAACTTAATTCAATTTTTGGCGATGAAGCTCCATCAAGGACCAGTGTTTATCGATGGTATGGTGAATTCAATCGTGGTCGTAGTTCACTCCAAGATGAATTTCGTGAAGGTCGTCCAAAATCAGTTGTTGTTCCGAAAACCATTGATGCTGTGCGCGAACTGATATTGGAAGATCGTCATGTGACCTATCGTGAGATTGAGACAACCTTAGGCGTTAGTGGGACCAGCATACATTCAATATTGCATAAACATTTGACTGTCAAAAAAATTTGTTCGCGTTGGATCCCACACAATTTGTCAATCGCCCAAAAAAAGGCTCGTGTCAATTGGTCGAAAGAAATGCTCAAAAAATACGGTCGCGGTGCTTCGAAACACGTCTATGATATCGTGACAGGTGATGAATCGTGGATTTACGCGTATGACCCCGAAAGTAAACAGCAGTCGACTGTCTGGGTGATGATGATGAGCCAAATCCAACAAAAGTTGGAATCACGAAGCACTTCTAGCAAATGGTCGCCTGTTTTTTCGGAAAAACTGGACATGTCGCAACCGTACCACTAGAACAACGCAGAACAGCCAATTCTGAGTGGTACACAACCATTTGTTGGCCAGTTGTCTTCCAAGAAATTAGGAAAACCAACCGCCGAAGACGGATCACTCTTCACCACGACAATGCGAGCTCTCACACATCGGCTACGCAACTGCATTTTTGAGCACCCAAAACATCGATTTGATGGGTCATCCGCCGTATAGTCCTGACTTGGCACCGAATGACTTCTTTTTATTCCCGTACGTAAAAAACAAACTGAGAGGTCAACGTTTTTCGACACCTGAAGAAGCGGTTGCTGCATACAGAATGCATGTGTTGGAGATACCTCAATCAGAGTGGCAAAAGTGCTTCGACAATTGGTTCAAACGCATGCAAAAGTGTATAGATCTTCATGGGGAATATTTTGAAAAACAATAAAGTGATTTTCGATGATCAATATTTGTTTTTGTTCTCTAATCCCGAAATATAAAAGGCACCCTCGTATGACAAAATTAGAACTGAAGTCTTCCGGTTAAAATGTGTTTTTTACCCACTCGCGAAAGGAAAATCGCACATTAAAGGTAGTGCTATCCGGATTAGACTTGATTAGCAACGACATAGTGAAGAATGAACTAATTGCACTCGGGATAAAGTGCTTAGATGTTAAAACCATCACCATAAATTCAACAACAAAAGCCTTGTACAAACGCTACCTGTACATTGTTTACATCCAACGCGGTACTATAAAACTAAATGAACTCAAACGTAACTTCTCTACATTGTTCAAAACTATCGTTCGCTGGGACTTCAAAAAACATCATCCAGGTAAGGTCACACAATGTCATAATTGCCAGCTTTACGGCCACGGCTCGATGCATTGTCACATAAATAGCTTCTGTGCAATCTGTTCGGGAAACCACAAAACATCCGACTGCAAAACGAATGAGGTCATCAAGTGTGCAAATTGCAGTGGGCCACATAAATCCACCGATCCTGATTAGCCGAAAACAGTACATAGACATTCGCCGCAAATTATCCCCACGTGGACGTGGTACAGGAAATACAACGTTCCTACAGCCTCCGAGTGACAAACAGCAGTCACTGCCCGACCATTGATAATTTTCCTCCACTACCGCGGTCTGTGCGTCAACCTTCACCTCCTTCATCCAATTGGGTTTCTGGCCTCCATCAAACCCAGCAACCTTCCAACAGTGATACGACACACACGAAGAAAAATCCGTCTGAAACTATAACTAATGATAACTTGTTCTCGTTTAGCGAGATAAACTCTCTTCTTAATGAAGTTGTAACCAAGCTTAGTGCTTGTCAAACTAAAGCTAACCAATTGAACGTCATTATCTCATTAGCTATTAAGTATATTTATTCGGAAAAACCATGTTAAGAAACTCTCTTAACATCATAACTTGGAATCCGAGAAGCATCAAAAACAAACAGCATGCATTTTTTAGTTTCTTGATAAATTTTAATATTGATATTGTTTCAGAAACCTGGCTCAAACAAGACATTTCTTTCTCTCATCAAAATTACATATGTTATCGCCTAGACAGGGTACATGCTAGTGGTGGAGGTGTCGCCATTGTTATGAACAAATGTATAGAACATACCTTGCGTCCTTCATTGCACCTTAAGTTAATTGAGGAAATTAGTATAGATGTAACATTAAGTGATAACTCCAAGGTGAGTAATTTTTCGGTTTATTTCCCTGGAGGAAATGGAAACATTGAGAAATCTACTTACTTTAAGCGGGATCTGCACAAGTGGTATAGACTCAACACTCGAAACAAGGTAATTATTGGTGGTGATCTAAACTGCAGACATCAGTCGTGCAATTGTCTTAGGGCAAACTGCTGGGGTAACATTTTACTAGATGTTACTGAATCCAGCCCAAGTTTTTCCATACTTTATCCACTTCTCCCCACCTATATCCCAGCGAGTGCTAACAAGAGCCCCTCAACTCTTGATCTATATATCACTAATATTCCAAATCACTGCACAGTACCATTAACTAACTATAAATGCGTTAAGTTCAGACCACCTTCCGATCAGCCTCACAGTGAATCATACAGTAGTTGTAAATCGTACCAGTTTATACAACTATTCCGCCGCCAACTGGAATTGTTATAAATCATATATAAACACGAACTTGGTTCTAGGTGATACCAGCCTAAATTCTATAACCTGCAGCGAGCACATTGATATCCTATGTAACAATTTTGTTTCTGTTTTCAATAGAGCGGCCGATCTTGCGATGCCTAAATGTTCCACTGCTCCAGTTGATAAGGCACCGCTTCCTGAAAATATCTTACATCTGATTAGGCTACGAAACTCTGAAAGAAGAAAATGGCTTCGTTATAGAATTGATTGTGTTTTAGTTAATGTTAAAGTCGTAAATAATATCATTAAAAAAGAAAGCTCAGCATATAGGAACAAGTGTTGGAATAAAAACCTTTCCTCTCTTGACAAAGCTAGCAAACCGTTCTGGAAAATATCAAAAATTATGAAAAAGAGAGGGTCAAGTATTCCTCCGTTGAAAGATCACGACAAGTTGTTTATTTCTTCAGTGGAGAAATCGAACCTACTTGCTAACACGTTTAGTAAGAACCACTCCATATCTATGCATCTAAGCGATTCGTATACTGAGGCTGAAGTTGCTAACACTATCCATGTACTTTCTCAATCACGCCTGTCTTAGAATTGTTATTTTCCGGACTGTTGGAAAACAGCAAAAGTTATACCTATCCCGAAACCCGACAAACCGAAGAACAGCCCCGAAAGCTACAGACCTATTAGTCTAGTTAGCTGTCTGAATAAGCTCTTAGAAAAAATCATTATGGAAAAGATTGATCGTTTTGTGGAAGCCAATAACATCTTACCAAACTTTCAGTTCGGTTTCCATAGTGGTCCACGTACAATCCACCAAGTCTTGCGCATTAGAAACCACATAGCTGGTAAATTCATCGACAAGGAGTCAACGGGACTGGTTCTTCTAGACATCGAAAAAGCCTTTGATACGGTATGGCACGATGCCTTGATTTATAAGCTACTAAAACTTAAGCTGCCAATATCGCTTATCAATATTATCCAGAGCTTTCTTCGTTCGAGAAAATATGTTGTGAGTATAGGAACCGACATATCCTCTACTCACCAAATCCACTATGGTGTACCCCAAGGCTCGGTCCTTGGTCCCATATTATTCGCATTGTTTGTCGCAGATTTACCATGTCTAGGTGAAAACATTCAGGTAGCTATGTTTACCGATGATACGGCCATTTTCTCTTCGGATGCCTTATTCACTAATGTCTACAACTCTTTGCAAGCAGCTCTTGACAAACTAGCAGTATATTACAGGAAATGGAAAATAAAAATAAATGGTAATAAAACACAAGCCGTCTGGTTTTCGAGATGTAGGAAACACTGCTGCCTACCAACTGGCACTAAACTCAGTATGTGTGCAGTTGATTGGTCCGAAGATTGTGGATATCTAGGAATCATTCTAGATAAAAAACGTATCTTCCAAAAACACATCACTACCACAATTGACACAATAAACAAAGTCGTAAGAGTTATGTATCCATTAGTGTGTAGAAAATCTAAAATAAAATTATAATTTTTAAAACCATTTATCAAGCAATACTCCTGTACGGCGCCCCTGTAAGGTGTAATTGACTCACACACACAAAATAAAATTGCAAAGGTGTCAAAATAAAATATTGAAAATGTTGCTGAATTTGCATGGCATTATTCGGCACATGAACTACATGAAAAGGCTAACGTTAAACCGGTAGAGTTCCTTATTGACAAAATCAAACGAAACTTCTTCGTCAATTGTTCTTTTTCTGACAATGTTTTCGTTTACCGTCTTGCGTTATCCTAAATCACTACATATGTACTCTGTCTATGAAAATTATATCGAGGTCATTATTACATAAAATAACCGGAAACCTGTGCAATATTAGTCTTAAGATTCAAATAAGGGTTTTTTCTTGTAGTATTATTCATTAAAACTGCGCTATTTTTATTATATAGATTTAAGATTATAGTTGTCAAGGAATTGCTGTCCTAAAACTCTTAAATACTAGTTGTAAAATATAAATGTACCATATTATTTACCTAATAAAAATTGAATTGAATTGAATGTAATATAACAAACGAACGAATAAAAACATTATTGAAGAACTAGTTGTTTACATCACGTTATTACATAAGAGTAAAATACACCGATGGGATTGGGGTCCAAAGTCAAAATGTCCTGAAACTAAATGGCGTGGCCTTTTAGTGGAATAAATACACCGGGTCGTCGGGACAACCTACGTACCCGCAGATGTACACCTGTAGCAAACGATGCGATCGCGAAAGTGGATTTAACAAAAACAAAATTATTACAATATTTAAATAAAAAACAAAATTTTCACCAACCTTACCCCAAACAGGATATTTCCTATTTCCGGTGATGGAAGAAACTTCGACTTGCGCTTATATCCAAAGGAACTTAATAACCAGAAGAACCGTATTTTCTAACAAATGTTAGACAAAAACAGGCAACGTATTAGAATGAATAATTACCATATGACTGGGACAATTCACACAAGTATCATGAGAATTACCAGAATGGAAGTATGGCACCAGAAAAAACAATTGTTAAAAGCCTATCTGCTTTATGCGGTAATAAGACTAGATATCTAAAATGGCTCAATTTAGATCAACTGAAGTCAGCACTGGGAAGTCTTCACGGTGTAGTGGTTTGCAAAGCCCTACCATTCCCCCCATCCATACTTATATCTCCAATTAATATTGTGGCGGTTCCGCCAAACCCCACGGTACGCTTTCCTTAAAAACTCCCATAACACCCATCTTCCCATATAATTTCGCCAAAGCAATCGCATTCGGCACACAAAAACGCTGCACGCATTTAAGAGATCAAACCCATGATCTTAAATCCCCTGTTAAGAAAACTTACCTTCATGCATCTCTTCGCATACAATTTTCTGTAAGAATTCTTCACGACCTTTTTAGGAATTCCATAACTCCCATTGTTTTCAGCCAAGCATTTGCATTTGCCCCAGAAAACATTTCCTTTTCCAAAGACATGTAATGCTTTCAAGCATTATCTGAAATTCCTAAAATTGTTCCTTAATGTGCATATGCACCATAAATACCAAACATTCGGCACCCTTTGTCTAAGTTAAAATACTATGTCGGTCAGCTTGTTTTTACAGCTGCAACACTAGCGATTCAATAGACAAACAATCTTGCATTTCTTTCGTCGCCACCACGAATTGCTTGGCATACCTAAATGCAAGCAAGGGATACGTTTCGGCAATTAACCCAAGATACGATATACAAATTCCATTGTATAAAGTATCGTATCCCATTAACACCTTTTTACCAACGTCCGTCATAGCGACGTTGCATAAAAATGACCCTCATTACGGAGCGAACCATTTGGTCGCCTTTTCCTTTGTTCTCGCCGACTGCCTTTCTCGTTGTTCCACTGCTTTCGAACACGTGCAACAACATCGGATCTGAACGTCCACACACACACAACCATGATCTCAACTACGAGATCCGGTTTTCTTGTTCCCACAATAGAGACACTACGTTACACTCGTGGTAGATAAAACATATCCTTCGCAAGAATATATTCACACCCTTAAGAGAAAAGTTTTTCTCTCTTTTCCTTAAATTTCCCTTTTTTGCGAAATCATCTCTGCATGAGATGATGATCGAGGAGCCGATTTCCATCCACTGGCCGCCATGGTCACGCGATCTCCCGCTCACCGATGCGCACGGTGACGCGAATACAGTCTCGTCGTCAAGTTAAATTCCCGAGTCGTGGCTAGTGTTGAGTCGAATACGGTAATTTTAATTATAATCGATTAGTGTAATTCTTCACCAGTTGCCTGTAATGGAGTGTACTTAGAATCGGTCTTCTGTAATCACCAAATTCAATAAATAATAAACTAACTCGAGCGTTTCATTTCACTGTCTTGTGGCGGAGTTTTACTTCTTGTGCGTGACAATTTCCGGCGAACAATTTCCAGCTGAACTCGAAGTAGTGGGTGGATGGTAGAATCAGCGTCCATGCCGACGCACAGACCATCTACTCCCACAATATCACATACCTAATCCATATTCGATTAATAGTATATATTGGGTCGTACCACATGAAATGTCCGATTTTATAGTAAAACATTTAATATTATTTTAATTATCGTTCCCTGGCCTGTACACTCTCCTTCCACGCTTGACCAACCGAGCCGATCTCCCCAAGGTCAAACCTAACATTATCCTCCTATCTCCGTCGCGACCGTCCTGCCGGTCTCTTTCCCGTTGGTCTACCGTAAATTTTTATTCAATCAAAATACGATCCGTTGGCATCTATGACATTTTTCCAACGTGATACAGGGTCAAATATTCTTTTTTGTAGAAGTGCTGACTTTTTGAGGCAATGAAATCTTCAAAGGCTTTTATGGCCTCTGCTCGGTTCCGGAAGACCATCTGCCGGCAAAATAAATCCAGATTGCGGAAAAGATGGTAGTCCGTTGGGGAAATGCAAGGAGAGTACGGTGGATACGGAAGAATTTCAAATCCCAACTGCAACAGTTTTTGGACAGTTACTTATGAGGTATGGGGACTAGCATTATCATGCAAAAGGTCGGGCCGTGCCTATTGACCAACGCAGGTTGCTTTTCAGCCAATTTGTCATGCAATATGTCGATTTTCTCACAAAATTTGGTAGCGTTTATCGTTTCTCCTGATTGAAGAAATGAAGTGGATTCGTACTTTCGATGTCCACCAAATTCTCACCATAACCTTTTTGGGGTGAAGATTGGGGTCGGGGGTGTGTTTTGGTTTTTCACCTGCATCCAAACACCGTCCCAGTCTTTTACGGTTATCATACAGAATCCACTTTCTATCACAGGTGACTATCCGTTGCAAAAACGGTCCAGTTTGGTTTCTTAATCTAAGCGATGTGCAGATTTCAAGGCGCCGTAGTTTTTGCAACCCGTTCAGTTCATAGAGTAGCCACTTATCGAGTTTCGTTACTTTTCCTTTGAGAGAAAGGTTTCGACTTATTGTCATTGGGGATACTCCCATGTTTTGTGCAATCTCCGCACCCATTTCTTTGGGCCCGCATCCACCGTTGCTCTTAAAACATCCTCGTCAACTAACGGTTCTAGCGTGGTTCATTTTCGAGGCTGAAATCTCCCGAACGGAACTTTCCAAATCAACGTAGTATAGTGCGTTTACCGCTACATCCCCAAATCCGTCATTCATGTTTTTAATTGCCAATGATGCATTATGTCTCATTTCAAATTCATAAGGGAAGAAGGTTCGAATTTGAACTGCCGACAGCATGGTAAACTATTCAAAAAAAAAAAAAAAAAAAAAAAATCGTACTTGTAACGAACCCTAAAATTCTCACACGTCAAGCACGCATACCACTTTACTTTATAAAACAAAGAAAATTTAACGTTCTAGTACAGATGTTCACTCGAAAACTTTTTATTTCCGACTGAGCGAAAATCGGACATTTCATGAGGTACAACCCAATAGTAACTCAATATCCAATAATTCTAACTACTATCCCCAATTGAATTAAATGCACGATAAATTGAACCAAACGTTCAACGTAAAACGTAATTCTTTACGAATTTCAATCGTGGAATACGTATTTTCAACGCATTTCATGATCGCTTCTTTCCAGAAACTCGTTGGATCGAATGTCTATTCCCATTATCTTATTCCAAGTGAAGTACACGACAAATATCGTCGGCTCTTCTAAGAATTTTAACACATTTTGTCTGGACAAATTTCAACAAGATTTTATACAAAAGGTCAATGCATTTTAGTTTTGATGGTCCGACTATATACGAGGGTGAATCAAATATAAATGGTAATTCTGCATTTTTCCTTAGCAACAAGTTTCGAGCTAGATAATCTTGCGCGTGGTTGTTGTTTGGTTTACGAAGAGTCGGGGAACCGGCTTGGATAGCGATCGTGCTCGACTTTGTAGTCAGTACAGCCAGCAGCGAGCAAGAGGTACATACGTCTGTTGCGCAACGGATTATTATAAAAATTTTAACAAATGAAGGCGTTAAACCCTAATTTTTTCTGGATTGAAGGCACAGGTTGGTGATGATATATATGTGGGTCAGATAATTTAAAAGTGGGCGAGAACGTATCGAAAACGGAAAGTCATGATCGACGCCCAAGAACAAGTCGTACAGATGACAACATCCGTGCCGTTCGAGAGCTTATTGAAAGTGATCGCCGCTTAACTGTATGAGAAATCTCATCAGAAGTCGGCATCAGCTATGGAAAATGCCCATTCTAGATGTCATCCTACTTCGTGACAACGCCAGGCCTCACACCGCGTTCTTGACAAGGGATACATTGGAAGAAATGGGCTGGGAAACCCTGGAATACCCTCCTTATAGTCCAGACTTGCCTCCCTGTGTTGCAAACGCAACATGAGAATACCTGGGCATAATTTCAAATTGCCGTCGGCAAAATGCATTTTTTATGTAGGATGACGCGAAGGGCAAAGGAACGTGTGAAGCAACAGTAGAAAGATCACATATGCAGAGAATGCTGTTTTTTGTTAAATTTCTTTGTTATCTTTATCGCTTCTTTCACGTACCGTCGACTAGATATGTTACAGATGAACCACCCGGCTTCTGAAATTGTCGTCCATGGCAATTTTAATGTGCAAAATTCCGGCTAGTTGGTGAATTCTAACAGAACCGACGAGGCTGGGATGCTGGCGGAGTAGTTCGCTACTAGCCGCAATTTGACTCAACTCGTGGAGAAACCTACGTGAGTGCCGGATACACGAGGTGATTATGCGAACACCCTGGATCACTTTTTGACATCCGAAGCGAGTATTTATACCGTAGAGGTTTCTGCGCCACTGGGAAACTCAGATCACTGCTTGGTATCAGTCGCGCAACCACTTGCATTTCAAGCGAATAACCGGCCTAGGGAGTCTCGCCATGTATGGAAGTATGGGGCTGCTAACTGGAATGATTTGCGAGATTTCTTCGCATCCTTTCCATGATCGGAGGTGTGATTCGGACACTCCGATGTTTACAGTTGTGCGGAGTCGGCCACGAAGATTATTCTTCTCGTGATAGAAATTTACATTCCGCATTCCATCAAACGAAGTTCATCTAATAAATTTTGGTTTGACAAAAAATGCGAGCAGATTACAGCGCCAAAAAATAGAGCTTTTAAGCAATGGCACTCCAATCCCACCGATGTTAACAGAACGAATTTTGTTAGAATCAGAAACGGATGCAGTCAGGCGATTGATACCACGAAGAAACCTCACAACAGAGTGACCAATAAACTCCTTGAGTGCCCACCTGATTCGTGTCCTTTCTGGTCAATGGCAAGGGCTGTCAGCAGTAACTTCGCCTCCTCCTCTTTCCCTCCGTCGGTGACGGGCAGCGGGACGTTAGCCACAAATTCAAAGGATAAAGTTAATGTGTTCCTGAATTTATTTTCCGCGAATTCTCGATCCCGGTCTTTTGGAGCCACCTGTGATCGCGCCTGTACGGTCTTCCATGCAGGATGTGAGATTTCGCCCGCGTACTATACAACCCAGTCTACGTTGACTACACTGTAGGAAGGCGACCGGCCCGGAATGAATACCAGCAATAATCCTTAAGAACAGTGCTCCAGAACTATTTCTGGTTCTTGGTAGACTCTTTCGCTTATCTTATGCACGGAGGACCTTTTCTACCTGCTGGAAAATCGCTCGAGTTCAGCCAATCCCAAAGACGGGAAAAAAGGCTCCCTCAAAATTAGCGACCGATAGCATTACTGTCTATGTTATCTAAGGTTATGGAAAAAGTCATCAATACTGAGTTAATTAAGTATTTGGAGTGCAACGGACTTCTGAATGATCGTCCATTCGGATTCCGTAGCAGGTGGTCCTCAGGAGACCTTTTGACACTTGTAACCGATATATGGACATCTGCGATTGAGCGACATGGTGAGTCAAGAGCGGTCGCATTGGATATCTCCAAAGCTTTTCACCACGTCTGGAACAAAGCACTGGTGAGGAAATTCGTTCATATGGACTTTCCCAGCAGCTCTGCGATTGGACAAAGTGCTTCCTCGAAAGTCGATTGATCCGAGTTGTTGTGGACGGCGTGTTCGGACCCGTATCCTGCTAATTCCGGGGTGCCTCAAGGTTCTATTTTGGCTCCAACCTTGTTCTTGCTCCACATAAATGATCTGTTGGAGACAACGGATAACAAAGTGTTCAGTTTTGCGGATGATAGTACGCTTGTTTCCTCCTTTTCGAGTCTTCGGCCGGTTGGTGCATCAACGTCGCACCAGCTGAGATGTAGACAGATTGACTCTTTGGGTCAGGATCTGGATCTGGCCAATCTCGTCGATTTCAATGCAACGAAAACACAATATACAACATTCACAAAGATAAGTGGATCATCGGTTCCACAGCTGATGATGAATGGCCAGGCCCTCGAATGTGTGGAAAGATTGAAATTGTTCGGCGTCACGGTCTGTGGGAACATCGCCAGGTCCGCCTCAGAAAAACTGAACTATATTTTTAGAGCCAAGATATATTTTACTCCGGGTCAACTTCTTCTCCTGTATAAATCCCAAATTAGACCCGCGCTCGAATAATGCTCTCATGCTTGGAGCTCGGCTCATAGACATACCCTCGATCTACTTGAGAGCATACAGAGACGACTGATCCGCCTGATCGGGGACTCGAAGCTGACATCGGGACTACAGTCGCTATCACATCGAAGGCGCGTAGCCGACTTCTGTCTGTTTTGCAGATATTATCACGGGTACTGTTCTTTGGAGATTCGTGGTATTGCTCCACGCAATTCGGTTTTTATGCGCTCCACAAGATAATCCGACGGATCGCACCAGTTTGCGGTGCATCTCCCGACGGCGCGAACATCCCTGCATCAGAATTCGTTCCGTTACAGAGCGGGCAAGCTGTGCAACTCCCCTCCCGCGGGAGTGGCCCGGAGCGTTACAACCTGCATCGGTTCAAGAGGAACTGCAACCGTTTTTTGGTGACATCTCGGGACGCCCTCTCGGCGCTATAGGCTCGCCTCTCCCGAGAGAAGTCTAATAAAAAAAAAAATAAAAAAAAAAAATAAAAAAAACCCAACTGGGATGTCGCCAGATCCACTCTCTGAATAGGGATCTGGACAAAGAGTTTTGACAATCTCATTTCCTCGGTATTGCTTGATTTAAATAACCGGAAACTTAACTCTTTAGCCTTAATGGCTTCTCTTTACCCAGTACCAAAACACATACGTCTCTTGGGTTTGATACTCCTTACCCTGTGTAGAATAAAGGTTCGCATGCCAAGTAGAATCGTGTCTGCCAATGTGTCCGCTATAGAGTCAACATCGTTATTGAGTTAGAATAACGACCAATTCAACTTCCGAAACAAGCCGTTCAGACCTTTCCAGTTGGCTTTCTAGTAGAACCATTGTGTTGTTTTGAGAACTTTCTCGTTGTCGTTGCTGTTAGTTAGAGGAAATTTAGTTGACGCGACACAGTGGCCTGAAGTGCCCAAGGGCGAAGAAACTTCAATTGTGTATTTGGTAGGGTGGGAGGTTAGAACAGGTCCACGGTGTTTGCGAAATGTCATACTGACCTCAGGTACTGTATGTTCGGAGTAGCGGAGCCACTGAGAGTGATGCACATTGAATAATGATTTCATTGTGCGGATATAGTTTCAAAATCTTGCCGACAGAATCAGATAGAGCATGAAATTCGTTAAAAGATGCGTTTCTATCCAAGTTCGGGCTTCTGCAAAGAAAGCAGTGATGTATGATATGCTTAGGAACGTAAAGTTTTAGCCACGAGAAATTAAAGTATGGATTGGAGCAGAGAACGACGAAGCTGTGAAAAGAGCAGCTAAATATATGGAGTTCCGTAAGAAATGCAAAAGATACTTCACTCCATCCACCCTG
Source organism: Microdon myrmicae (assembly GCA_963931805.1). Taxonomy (NCBI): domain Eukaryota; kingdom Metazoa; phylum Arthropoda; class Insecta; order Diptera; family Syrphidae; genus Microdon; species Microdon myrmicae. The sequence continues at coordinate 237,185,900 of OZ007497.1, read as the reverse complement.
GCCACTATTTACAAGGCGTACATTCGTCCCAAAATGGAATTCAATTCCCATATTTGGTCAGGCGCATGCAAAACTATATGACACGTGCTCGATAGGATGCAAAAACCAGCAGTGAAACTTATTGGGGACCCAACCGTAAGGCGATCAATTCCGTCGTTAGAACATAGGCATAATATCGTGTCTATCTCTTTTCCATAGGTATTACCACGATCCTCGCTAAACTGAACTTGCCGAATGTGTTCCGCCTCTTCAAACATTTTCCCGCGATATCCGTCAATCTGTGAATGCGGATCAGTTCACGTTGAAAGTCAACTTCAGGCACACAAACAAACATAGTCATTCCGGTTTTGCCGAACCACACGAATGTGGAATGCCCTACCAGACGATGTGTTTCCTTTTCGTTGTAATGTCCAGGCATTTAAGACCAACATACATCGATCCCTCTTTTGCTTATCCTTTTCTTCTGTGTCCGCTCGTACTGTGCTCTGCAATTGAAGGGTACTTCAAAATCCCTCTTGTGCGCACGTTAGTGTAAAGAAAAGGCAGGTATATTGAAATCGGAAATATCTGTATCAGTTATCACCTGGGATTCGGGAAGGATTGCTGGTTTCTGGCTAGAAATCTGGGCAGACCGAGGAGAAATTGCATTTTAGGCCGCGAATATTACAAAAAACAAAAACGGGAATTCCCGTTCCATTTAAAAGCCCCGGATCAATACCGCCTCAGAAACAGATACAAGTCAGAACCAGGGATAGATAAGCGAACGATCGACGTGAAATTCCTGTTCCATTGAAATGACCATACACAGAAAACCAATACCGCCTTGAGAAAGGATGCAAGTCAAGACCAGCGATAGATAAGCGGAGGCAACCACTACAGGTGTTATGGCCTTGTAGTAGGTGCAACACTGCGTTATATATCGTACCGAAATCCAGGTCACATCCTATCATTGACAAATATTATAGATTATAAATTGAGAGTATAAGGAAATTAACAAGAGACTGCATTCCGGCAACGCTAGTTGGCACGCAGTCAGTAAACTGCTGAAATCCAGACTGCTATCACGTAACATAAAGCTCCGTGTCTATAGAGCCATGATCATGCCGATTGTTCTATATGGATGCGAAACATGGGCTCTCACAAAACGGGAAGAAAACAAATTCCGCTTATTCGAGAATAAAGTTTTGAGGGGCATCTTTGGAGGTGGTATGACGAGGAGGCAGGACAATGGAGGAGACTCCATAACCACTAATTGGAAGAGCTATATCGCAAGCCTACAATAGTGAGAGTAATCAAGTCGCGAAGATTAAGATGGACCGGACACGTGGCGCGAATGGGCAACGATAGGACCGTGCATAGAATTCTTGACGGTAGACCAACGGGAAAGAGACCGGTAGGACGGCCGCGACGGAGATGGGAGGACAATGTTAGGTTTGACCTTGAGGAGATCGGATCGAATGGTCAAGCGTGGAAGGATAGTGCCCAGGACAGGGAACGATGGCGAAGCCGAGTCGGTGAGGTCATGAACTTCCGGGTTCCTACAGGCCAATAAATAATAATAAATAATAAATAATAAATAAAAATAAATTTGAGAGTATCGATGCCTCAGGGACGCGATAGAGGTGCGAAAAAGAGGAAAAACAGACGCAAGGACAGGGATGGGCAGGAGGTTTTCTCGCACTGCACACTTTCTACTGGACTAAGGTGCGTGTGTGGAGATCCGTTTGATTATTTCGGATCCCACAAATAACATTTTCCACTGCACTCGGAGACGTGTGTGGAGATCCGCTTGTTTACTTCTGATCCCCGAGAAGACTTGTCACGCGAAGCGATAGTACACTTACTCGTTGATGATCTGGTAAAATCGAGATCTTGGCTAGAAAATTTGGATACCACTATCGTATAGTCCTGACTTTATCATTTATTCCAATCTCTTAAATAAACACTTCATCATCATCATTGGCACTACAACCGGGAACCGGTCTTGGCCTTATTTAGCAAGCCCTGAGGCTTGTTAAATTTTCCATAATGATTTTGTTGTTTGGTTTTTTTCCGGGCAAGATCATTAGTCTTGCGCCAGAAAATAAACGCTTGCTGGCGCAAAATTAATCTCAAAAGGAGATCGCCTGTTTAATTCTTCAAGGATCAATCTACAATGAAGGAATACAGGTTCTAGCCCGAAAATAAGACAAAGTAATGGACAATATTTCGATAAGTAAAGTTGTTAAATTAAAACGCTACACATTTTAACTATACAACGTGGACTCCTTCCTTATCTAAATATTAACAATTCGACTAAGAATAGGATGTGTGCAGAAACTGGCGAACACATTAGACTAGCGCTAGCATTTGAAACAATTGCTTCAGACTTTAATTAATTCATCGTAAATGCATTGTCTTTACAATGACAAGAAATGCCGGCAAGGTTAATACTACATTTTATACGTGGCATATATGAATGTAACTCGATCAAAAAAATGATCTTAAGAAAAAGTGCTTACGTTTTAATAAATTATTAGCAATCTGTCTAAAATAGGGAGGCGTGGGATAATATCTGCGGTCTTACGCCGCTACCTTATAGGAAAGTGTATCTTAGTCATTACAAAAAAAGAAGAATGAGAATATTAATTCTGTGAATAACAAGACAAATTCCCAATGGAAAGTAGATTTCCAGTAAGTGAATTAGTTTGGTTTCGATGGTTATGCCACGACATAAAGGTACCGCAATGCAGGGTATCGAATAAAAGTTCATAGAAATTCTCATCATATTCGCAATATGTGTACTATTGATACGCCCCTTGTCAACAGCAGGGTAGAATGGGATACAATTAAATGATATCACAATCTTACCTTTTGCATCACAATCCACGCAATATTTGTTGTCCTCATCCCGAAGCATCTGAGTCAGCAGAGTTTGACATTTCTCCTGTATCAGCTTGGTCCGTTCGGTTTCCTTTCTGCTAATGTTGCTACCACTGTTGCTAGAATTCATTATCTTTAATATTTTGTCTACGAATTAAGCTGTATCCGCCTATCGGTTTTATTTATGGTAATATAATAGCGTTGTAATTTATGATCACATTTACGGTTTGATTTTCAAAGTATTCGCACCTGTAATTTTTTTATTTTTACTTAAAGCCTCCGAGTCACCATTAGTTGACGGCCATTGTCAATTTTCTCTTAAAAGACGTACCAAAAGAAAATAAAAATGAAGTAAATCTCCTTGTTTTACTAACATGTCAAAGTGACATTCTCAAAATAGTGGGTATTTCTGAAACTTGTCAGTTCCTTCGCTTCTTTCGTCGTTGAGTTATATGTGAATTGTTACAGAATTATTCTTTGTCTTTTTAATTTCCAATTTGGCAACTATCTCGTGGTAAATTAAAGTTTGTATAATTTATGTAGTCGACCAACTTAATAATGTATGTTTTTTTTATAGAAAGGAAGAATTTATATAATTGTCGTTCGAATTGTTTGAACTAACTTTGATTCTGGATTTTTTTATATAAACGTCACTAGTTGAGCGGAGTTGACAGCTGTCATATTATTAAAACGAATTCAACTGTACTTGTCATAACTTATGGGAACAGTTGTGAGGCGGTTAATTATACTTAAACAAAGTAAAATATGGCCAGGTCTAGATTTTAAGCAGAAAGTAGATTTCTCTCAAAGAAAAAGAACGAAGAAGCGGTCTATACAAATGGATAATAAATCAACAAACTCGAATAGTGGTCAAAGTGAAAGCGCGGGCTCTGATAATCGCACGGTATAATTTATTATTAACAAAAAGAATTTTTAATGGAACTATATTCTAGGAAGCTCCATGGGCTAAGTATCGTTCTTGGATGCCGGTAGATGGGGATAAAACTGCTTCACCTGGTTTATCATTTAAAGTTGCATCCTATAACATTCTGGCCCAAGAGTTGCTCCAACAGCATTTACTTATTTACAAATACTGTAACCCGTTGCATCTAAATGAATCTTATCGCTTATCAAGAGTAATTGAAGAGATTACGTTCCTTAAGCCAGATATACTTTGTCTGCAAGAAGTACAAAAAGGGTGTTTAGAGGAACTTATGAAGACAATTGGAAAAAAATTAAATTTAACTTGTATCTATGCAAAGAAAACTGGTACAAAAGTTGATGGGTGTGCTATCTTTTACAACGACGTTCTCTTTGAAATTGTGTCAAAAAAAACTGTGGAATTCTACCGGCCCAATTATGAAGTGAGTTTAAATTAAATGAAATTAACGTAATGTATTTTAAATATATTTTGTAGCCTCTTCGTCGTGATAATATTGGTCTTATAGCGAAGCTTCGTTGTAAGGCAATGAACCAAGCTACGTTCCTTGTTTGTACAACACATTTGCTATACAATCCAAAACGACAAGATGTGCGACTGGCACAGCTAATGGTTTTTCTTGCTGAAATTGAACGACAATCAGTTGCTACAGAGAATGAAGATGGTAGCATTGAAAGAATACCTATTATATTAAATGGTGACTTTAATTTTACACCGCATTGCCCACAGTTTGAATTTATTGTTACGGGTAATTTGTTCTTCGAAAATCTGACGCGTTATACATTAGAACAACCAAAATTTGTTGATGCCAGTAATTTATATGGGAAAAGATTTCTGCCACCCATTTTAGGTATTACCGATGGTTCTCAGTATATTGAACGTATTCGAAGTTCATCTGAATCGGTATCGAATATAAATTCTACATCTCAAACTAATGAAGAACCCTTTGACCAGAATTTATTTTCCACTGGTAAACTAAGTCACGTATTGCAATTGCATTCGGTTTATGATCATTTCTCCAACGAGTTATACGGATCAACATTTCAACTCAAATGGATTACTGTAGATCATTTATTTCTTAGTAAACCAAAGAAAAAAACAAACAGACAAGCATCACTGAACCTGCTATCAGTATATAAATTGCCTACCGTAGATCAGTGTAAAATGATCGGGTTTTTACCGAATGCAGATTTTGGATCGGATCATCTTGTGTTGGCTTCACAAATTTACATAACATTTCCGCAGTAAATTTTGAAGAATTAATTTGAAAAGTGAAGTGCCTGCTTTTGTTCTTTTTTTTCTCCATTTTGCAAATGTTATTTAATTTTTCAAGTATGGAGAGACCGACAATAAAATTAGAACTATTTTATAAAAGCTGATTGGAAAGTTTTCATCTCGAATTTGAGAAATTACTGTTTTATAAAAACAAAAAAATACAATGGAAGAGACTATGTTTACTAATTGCTTTAATTAACTAGTTTTTATTGGCATTATGTTGTTGACCCTTAGTTTCCGCGAAAGCGGCCAAAGCAATTATGATTTAACATATATTACAAATGTATTTCTCAAGAAGACGTAATATGTTTAGACTGCCAATTGATTGTATTTTCTGTAAATTTATTGTAATATTTTCCTTTGTTTTTTAAGTTGTTTGCAATATCTTCTGCTTCTGTTAATATAAACAACAACTATATCTTTTGTTTTCATGTTTTTCTATGATTAAAAGAGTCATTACATTATACTTTAGTTTTGTTATTCTTTTTAATACTTTTAACTTTAAATGGACGTGTCTTCAATACCTACCGACCTTTGTATATTATTTTATTTTATTTTTATAAAAAGGATTTACAGTTATACAAATTGTCTTTCATTTATTAGTATAGTTAAGTTTGGAAAAGATTTAATTTTTAAATTTTCATTTAAAAGTATCATACCTGGATACTAAAAAAACGTACCAGATTTTTTTTTTTTTTTTTTTTTTTTTTTTTAAATGCGTGCACACAAAAACGAGTTTAAAAGAAATTTGTTGAGCAGAATTGTATAAAAAGTGAGTTTTTGAATCATCATCATCATCATCATGGGCACTACAATCGAGATCCGGTCTTGGTATAATATTCCTTGGGTGCACCACCGTGCTTCCGGTTCTCCGGGAAGAGTGGACTACCGTGTTGTTTTAAAATTAAAAGGTCCTTTTCTCCGCTTGCTCAACGCGTCATTTTTTGTCCAGTGACATTCTACTTGCTAGCAAATAATTGAAACACACATTACGGGAAAACATCCAATCACGAGTAACGACGGGGCTTAACTTTACTTTTTATTATTAACTCAAATAAATCTTATGTACAATTCAAGAATAACCGTTTACCCAGTTAGGTTTTCAACAATTTATCACTTTGACTAAATATTACTTTGGTGGTTTTTGTATACGCACTAACGCAAATAAATTAATTAAGAGTGTTTTACTATTTCTCACAAAACTGCTACAACGAACTCACTACTACTTTAACCGTTAGCAATAAGCCAAATCCGAGCTCATGATTCGCTCCGTACGACACTCTGATAACTGTGTAAAACACACTGAAAATTGAACTGACTGCTATCTGTATCACCTCGAAATCTGGACGCATCGCCACTCTTCACCCATCCTTTTGGGGTTTGTTTGTGTTATCCATCTGGCTAATCCCCCACTTGGTAGAAACCTCGAGGTGGTGCGGGGGTTTAAACTACAATGAATCATTCAGGCTATGCTGACGGAAGTATACGATTCCAGTAGGACCACCCATGTCAGACAGGCTAGCGAGGAGTAACACACAAAGATCTATGGCGCATTGCGACGATAGTGAAGAACGTGTGATTCGAACTGGCGCTATGACAGATCACTAAAAATGTAACCAATGCTCAACACATCAGGCCACTGCCGCTTGTACGAATTCGATTTCTAAACTCAAGTACACTCAACTGATGTGGAATTGTTATGTTATCGCTATGGTATACGGCTCTGATACATTTTCTTATTCTATTTTCGTTCGGTGTTCTTTACCATTTGCTTGTGTATTGTGTGTGTATCTGTTAGAAACGCCACAGATCTACCACCCCTAATCCACGATGTTACACGTCACCGTGCCTATTGGATGGTTTGCAGCCATGGGTATAATGACGCCTCTCTGACCCCAGGTCGAATCAGAGCAGTAAACAGACCTTACCATATCAAAGAGGGGCTCTGATATGGCGGACTGTTTGAAACCCCAAGACTCGTGGGAACAGAAATGAGTAACCAATATACAGAAAACAATATCACGAAAAACCCGGTAGGCGTAGGTGTGATGAGCCGACACTACCATAAGGGAATAAATCATCAACAAAACACCGACTCGGCAAAAAGAAGACGTAGGGAAAAACTGAAACACCGAGATATACGCGTCGGCACGTGGAATGTTCGAACGTTATATAAACCAGGCGCGATGCAGACGGTCGTAGAAAACGCGAAACAATATAAAATGGACATCATCGCGGTTTAGGAAGTCCGACTCCCACATCAAGTAATCGAAACCAACGGGTTTACCTTGGCGTGCGGAGGTACCGATACACATAACCTCGGAACTGGCTTCACCATAAGCACGGAGATTATGCCCCATGTAAAAGATGTGCAATTTATTAATGACCGAATGCAGATGCTAAAAATACAGAGACCATGGTACAATTATGTATTTATAAACGTACATGCCCCAATAGAATCTACGGACGAAGGACACGTTCTACGAGACCTTAGAGGAAGTATTCGATGGGATCTCATCATTCGATGTTAAAATCCTCCTCGGGGACCTCAATGCGAAAATTGGAAAGGAAGATGCTTCCAACCGACTATAGAAAGAAAGCCAAAGCCTACACGAAGTTTCAAATGATAATGGGATTCGAATTATTACGTTCGCAGCGTTAAAATATCTGGTAGTGAGAAACCCGATGTTCAAGCGCAAGCAAATCCATAAAGCCACATGGACATCACCCGACAACATAACGCGTAACCAAATAGACCACTTCCTCATAGACAAAAAACACCACTCAAATATCCTTGACATAAGATCATATAGGAGCTCCTCGATAGTATAGTGGTTAGTATACTCGCCTGTTACGCGGGAGACCGGGGTTCGATTCCCCGTCGGGGAGCCTCTGGCGCAAGACTAATGACCTTGCCCGGAAAAAGCAAATCATTATGGAAAATTTAACAAGCCTCAGGACTTGCTAAATAAGGCCAAGACTGGTTCCCGGTTGTAGTGCCGATGGTGATGATGAAGATCATATAGGGGAGCAGATTGCAACTTCGATCATCTGCTAGTGATGGCAACATCAGGAGTCGGCTCGCAGCAAACCCACACGGGCAGTCGCGGGAGACGAGCTATAGCTTCAAGGTAGATCGCGTACAACTCTTGGTTGTAGCGTCTCCGGAATCGTCCTCCCTCACATACCAACAATTCTCCGTAAGACCTTCCACTCGAACACAGCTAAGAGTTCAGAGTGCCTTTTATTGAGCACCTGGGTCTCGGATCTGAGTACTGGTAAGACCATGGTCTTGTACAGTAGTAGCTTGGATGTTCTGGATAAAAAGCCTTCATAGACCATAGTCGACTTTGTTGGATTTGATCGCGTATTTCTTCTTCCATATTGTTATCGACTGATACTATTGACCCAAGGTAGTTAAAAGATTGCACTACTTCAAATTCGTGCTCCACTACCCTGATAGTTTGACCAACGTTATGTCTTTTTTTCGCAGAAGTTGCCACCATGTACTTAGTTTTTCTCTCATTAATGTGCAGTCGCAGTTTTTGTGCCGCCTGCTCGATCTGGGTGTATGAGTCCTGTACAGCCGAATCGGATCTACCGATGATGTCGATGTCATATGCGTAGGCAAGTATCTGGCTGGACTTTGTGACAATAGTCCCTCCACTTGTAACGCCAGAGTCACGGATTGCTTTTTCCAACGCTAGGTTGAAGAAGAGGCAGGTCAGACCATCCCCTTGTCGGAGTCTATTAGAGATCTTTATTGGTTTGGACAGCAATCCCACTACATACACACCGACCAAAGCGCAGATTATCAGACTCCAAAAACGTGATCTGCGTTTACTACCGCACTCAAGACCTACCGGTCTTGTACGATTTCTTTCCCACCATTCCTCCATCCAAGTAGTTAGAGAATAATTGAACTAACCCTGTCCTTAGATACTATAACTAACACTATCCTTGGATACTTCCTTCCCTTTTTTTTCAGATATCGTGAAACCGAGCCCAACATCTTCATGGATGTGGGTGATTCTGGCTATCGCAAGATGACCAGAAGCCAGAGATAAGGTGAAGGACACATTTGTCCTTGTCTCCCTAAAGTCGCCCTCTCGCCTCCCCATTTCGTTTTGCCAGTCGGCAGTCGTGTGTTGCTCCGTCTTCGGCTTCGTATGTTACGTCGCCAACAATCGGCTAGCTCAACTCCCAGCCGAATTACTATGCGATATTGTCACCCGAATGCGACCCTCAATGTGGCTTCGACAAACATTTCTGTTATAGCAGGGTGAACTCCCGGTTATGAACGGAAACTTTAGTGCTCAATCCGATCACAGCAAATTCAACAACAACTACAATTATAAAGGATGTTCATCGTTATTTATGATGGGTTCGTTCGGTTAGCACTCGGCACTATTGGTCAGAGAGGTTTATGGTAGTCAGAAAATATCTCTAAGTGGAGACGGTTGGTTGGATGTTCTGCGTATATGTCACAGGCTTGTTCTTTTGTATTAAATTCATTAAAGCCAAAGTTTATTTTTTCTTAATAAAGTGTCACAGCGAAGGGGTTGTATCTTAACGTGTTTTGCTGTCGTTAGTTATATATGTACATAATTTAAATTCGAATGGTTATCAACTATCGTGAGTATTTGCATCGATTACAGTGACTTCTGAAGCGGGAAGTACTTTAAAAACCTGCTTTGTTATTCTTGCCACAGGTATGGAAGTTTTGAGCTGAACTTTCGTCGTTCTTTGTGTATTTTACTTGTTCCTGCTGAAGTTGAACAAAAGTGTTTACGACAGTGATTTTGTGGAAGGGTTACATTTAGCAACGTGTATACAACACACAGATTTTTGTGGTCAATTACTGTAGATGGTATGAACCACGTTTCGGTGAATAGTACCTAGAGTTCATCAACGATAAATCATCTGATCAGAAGCAAGCTTGTATGGAATTTAGTAGATGTTTTGCGGACGAAGGTAATTTATATATTGTTTGTTCTACGCGATGACGTGTGTTTACCACCATATTCCGAAGTGAGATGTGAACGGTGTTTCGGTTGGAGCTCATTAACTCACTTAAATCCAGACTCAGTTATTGGAATCATTCTTAATGAATTGGTGTGCGATGTAGTGGAAAACGTGATAACCAGAAGTCGCAGTTCTACAATGATTGCTACTTCCATGGAAACAAACGCTGGACAACCACCACCAATACAGCCCGCAACCCCCAGACGTACTCCATCGATCCTTATTAAAGTCCACAGAATGACACCCGGATTCTCTGTCGACCTTTTCAGACCTGGACTCATCTGAGTTCTACAGTAGAGGTTTGTATTCCTAACAGTAGCATATTTCCAATTTGTATTGCTAAGAAAATAGCCCGAGGATAAAACTAACATTTAACTCGATGTCGAAAAAGCATAAGTCTTCGCTATTGTCGTCATTGGGTACAAAAGAAAGTTTGATCAAAACTGTGTGCGTCCATTTAACTTTTTATCTTAATTGGCTTGTTGAGGTTTCATAACATTTAGAGTTACCTTAAAAATATTAATGTGGCCGAATAGATGTTAATGACACTTATAGTAGAGTTTCTGGACAACCAAACAATTTTTAGATTAAAAAAGAAAAGTAAACAATTACATACCTATTACCTTTACTAATTGTGTTGGGTGTACAACCGGACTGGAAGGATTAGAATACGTGTTGAACGTTGTAAGAAAATACATATTACTAAGGTGGATGAGTATATTGAAACAGATTTTATTAAAAAAAAACGGCTTCCCAATTGAATTTTGAGCCATTGTTCATTTTACAGGAGCATTTTTCAAGGTTTGGGTGACAATATTCCCCTTGCCTGGCACATGCAAAGGTACGCCTTTGTAGCAAGCTATAAGGTCACTGTTTGTCTTTAGTTCAGGAGCGCATGTTTCGAAGATCTTCTTTTTTGGATTAAGTTGTGCATCAGGCTTACGCTCATAACCTTCACAATAAACAAGATCACCAGGTGTTACGCCATCAGGGGGGCTCAATACTTCTACCCTCTCTGGCGTGGATGCACACATGACCATTGCTTCAGAAGTTATTCCCCGCATTTTTGCCGGTTTCAAGTTACAAAGAACCACAACAAAGCGATTTTGCATTTCCTCAATAGGGACATATTTTACAAGACCCGAGACAACTGTCCGGGGTTGGGGGTCTCCACAATCTATCTTTTCTAAGTACAAACTGTCAGCATCAGGATGTCGTCCGACTTCGATTATTTTTCCTATGCGGAAATCTAAGCGGCCAACATCAATTGGAGCTTCTGCAGAAGCGGCAGAAGCAGTTGAATTCACTTTTGGAGGTTTCTCTTTTTTCGGCTTAGCTTCTTTCTGTGGTTTAGTCTCCTTAGTAGGTTTTGTGACTGTAACTGGTGGTGGTTCGGGTGCATCAACTGTTGCTTGAGTGCAGAATGACCTAACACCCGGAACTGCGATTTGACTTTTGCCATTCTGAGTTTCCAATGTAATCAATTCGGCTAAGGTTTTTTGAACGCACTGTTTTAAATTGGCATTTTCTTCGATTAGTTCTTTCTTTCTCTTCGAGATAATTTCTTTTCGAATGGCAGTTATCTAAAAGGGTATAATCTTCCAATTCAGATTCATCTATAAATAGGTAAGACATACCTCATTTTGAAGAGAGATGATTATTTCTTCATTCCTTTGATTGTTTTTTAATACCACCTCAGCCACAGACATGATTTTAGTGTTTCTTATTAGCTTCAACATGCAATGTGGATTCACGATTCAATTTCCTGACAGCTGCTCAAATCTACTTAAAATTATGCGGGTTATTATGGTCCATTCGCATCGCACTGAATTGTATCCGAAGTATCTAAAGAGTGTTTAGGAAAACAATTATATATGACATAGCTGTAGTAAAAAATATCGGTGTTTTAATGGTATTACTCAGGGTCTAAGCAAAACGAATATGTAGTTCTATTAAGAGAAACTTTGTGTATGTATTATTTATTATTATTATAATTTTATAAAACAGTAAATAAATTACAAATTTAATAAATATTAGAACTAGAATTAGCTGCCAGGGCTATCTTATAGGATTAATTAAACATACAAAGATATCATGTAGTTAATTTTTGAAGTACAGTTTTGAAGTTTTAAAGCGGTCAGAATATTGTATACTAAATTTATGTTGCCTGTGTTGAAATTTTTTAAAAGATGATGAATGTGTAGCTGGATAATTTTGCGTAAGTTGAAGAGACTTTTGAGCAGGAAAAAAAGATGGGTCATTGTGAGGATTAAATTATATTCACAAAAATGGCAGAGAGGAGGTAACTATATTGAACAGATGGTTCTGCGTAATATATGAGTGCACAAGTCTGGGCATGATGTAGACTTGTAGTTTTTTTTAGAGGTATGTTGTTGGGATAGATTGCTCTATCCCCGTTCGGATAAAGGTTTCTGTATAGGTGGTTGTAATAACTCCAAGAGTTTTTTCTTTTGTATTTCCGGTTTGTAGGGAGTAAATTGTTAAAATCTTTTTTATTGTGTTGGAAGAATGCTTTTAATAGCTCTTTTAGGGCTGATTTAGCTTCCGCGTCCGCTCCCTCGTTACCGCTGATTCCAACGTAGCCGGGAATCCAACCCATCTTTAAGGTTTTAACGTTCAATATGAGACGGTGCGTATTTTGTCAACTATTTCAGAGGAATTTGAAATGTTTTTGTTGAGTTTGAATCAAATTTCAGAATGTAAACATAACCTTAAAGTCTTATACCAAAAAGAAAAGAGAAAAGTGACAGGTGTGCTCCATAATTGTAATCTAGGACATTATTGTAAAAGATGAATAGTCGACTGGAAGCGTTGTCAGGAACCGGTTGGCGTACATCGGAAAAGGGTTAGTAACGGAAAGGTAATCTTGGCACCACGTTTTTTTTTTTTTTTGTTCAATTTTTCACTCTACGTTTTTGTTCAACGTTTATGAATAAACAATTCTTTTCTACAATTGGCGAGTTCTCTGGTGTTCCCTAACCACTGTAAACCAACAGGTTATGGGCCCAGAACGGAAATAGACGAGCATCTTTGAGGAAAAAACGAATTGGAAAGCTGAAAGAGACAGGTTAGAATCGGAGCACGTTGGGCAGCAGTCAAGTTTGCACAATAAGTGAGTCAGGCAAGCAGAATCGTCTTGCAACACGTCAGGAGCAGCCCAACAAAACAAACGATAGGAACTTTGCAACAAAATTCTACACAATCGTCAAGGAAATTGAAAAAAAAAACAGAAAATTCTACAAATTTTGCAGTCAAAAGTCATAACTGAAAGTACAGTTACATTCAAAAGTAGAGTCACGTGATTGAAATGGATACAGTCAAATCGCAACTAGTGATGTTGGAGACCTTTTTTCTTCTTTTCTGCTGATGAATTCTGCTGGTATGCCGCTCTCGCTTTCTTGGGCCGATAATAATAAAGTCCACAGTTCGTCCATAAATTGTCTGGCATTGCGTCCATTAAAAAAGCCAGTCATGTTGATTTGCAATTTCTTTGGGCATGGGAATTTTTCCTCCTCCAGTTGGTTGTAAACAAATTTAACAACGACATCGTCTTCGATATGAAGTATATCAGTGATTTTCTTACTAATCCATGGTCGAAGAACATAAAATTGACATGGCAACCGATTTGTAATGATGTTGAGACACAGGAAGCAAACCCCTGGAATGCCAGCAATTTCGATTAGAACGTGGCACAAGAGGATGGCGCACCAGAATATGAAGTATGTGAGAGATATTCTGAAAAGAAGTGGCATAAAGTTTGTCGACGACTGGAACAAGTACTGCTGCGAAAATTCACCCTGAGAATGAAAAGACAGCCAAGCATTCCCTGGATCTCGTACACGTGGACATGAGCGAGGTGAGAGAACCTTCACTAGGTGGCGCAGAATACTATTTAGTGTTCAAGGACGATTTTTCGCACTTCAGAACGGTTTACTTCATGAAGACGAAGGATGAGGCCGCAGATAAGCTGAAGTTGTTCGTGAAGATGGCGGAAAATCAACTTGGCAGGAAAATGAAAAGATTGCATTCGGATAATGGCAAGGAGATCAGGAACGCAATCACAGAGAAGTTTTTGACTGAATTGGGAATTCTACACACAACTACAAATCCTCATACACCACAACAGAATGGAAGGATAGAACGTGAGATGAGAACCATCGTTGAAGCTGCACGCTCAGCCCTTACAGCAGCCAACTTGAGTATGAGACTGTGGGCGGAGGCAGTCCCATACACGGTTTTCACAATTAACCAGACGAGTACTGTGAAAGGGAAAACTCCAGCTGAGTTAAGGTTTGGACGTCAGATGGATTTGAATAAGTTGAGAACATTCGGACGCGAGTGCTACATTTTGCTGCCAGCACACAAAAGAGGCAAGTTCGACCGCAAGTCAGAGAAGGGCTACCTGGTAGGCTACGATCTGAAATCACCGACTTATCGAGTCTACATTCCTGGTCGCCGTGATATTGTCAGCGAAGCAAATGTAAATTTCAACGAGGAACACGAGATGAGCATGACTGAAGTATTGACTGAGACAAGCGCCGAGGAAGGAAAAAATGAGCCAGAACAGCCAGATGAGTCAAGTGAAGACGAAAATGAAGATGAGCCCAAAGAAGAAGACAGCGAGGAAGAAGACGGTGCCAGTGAAAAAGAAACTGCACCAGCCCCGGAAACTGCTAAGAGACCAGTTCGCTCGACGAGAGGAATATTGCCAAAGAGAATTGGAGACTTCATAATGTGGTACAGCAACGGTGCTACAAACGAAGATACAGCATTGATTGGTGAAGCAGAGGACATTGAGGTGTCTGATGCACTAAAGGATCCAAAATGGCGACGAGCTATGAAGGAAGAATACAAATCGTTAGTTGACAGGAAGATGTGAAGACTGATAGACTGCCCGAAAGGAGTGAGACCATTGACCTGCAGATGGATCTTGACTGAAAAATCAAGTGGCAAGCTGAAGGCAAGACTGGTGGCTCGAGGGTTCGAGCAACAAAAGGGAATCGAATACGGTGGGACATTCAGTCCTGTGGCAGGTTACTCATCGATTTGACTGATTCTGAGCCATGTAGCCTCAGAGAAATGGAAACTGATCGCATTTGATGTAAGGAGGGAATTTCTGTACGGCAAGTTGAAAGAAGTGATCCACATGGTACAGCCTGAAGGATTTGAGGACTGGTCAGGCCGAGTATGCGAGCTGTCCAAGGCTATTTATGGACTCAAACAGGCACTAAAGCAATGGAATCAGGAGATCACTGGATCGTTCGAAGGATTTGGATTGGAAAATTCAGACGATGATCCAAGTGTATTCTACAACAAGGACAAAACCATCATAGTGGCCTTATTTGTGGAGATGGATTAATCGCAGGCAAGAATGAAAAAGAGATTTTCGACCTCTTGAAGTTGATTGGAAAGAAGTTCGAAATAAAACACAGCAAAACTTTCCAAAACCAGTTCACGTACCTTGGAATGGACTTGAAAATCGACTCAAAAGGAATCTTTATGAGTCAACCAAAATATACACAGAAGATTTTGAAAAGAATGGACATGGAACAGTGCAATCCGGCTCCAACTCCCATTGAACCTGGCATGGTGGCCAAGTCAGCAGATTTTGTGAATGACGAGAAAGTGCCTGCTGGGACACCTTACCGCGAGGCCATCGGTAGTCTGCTCTAACTGGGGACAATCTCAAGGCCCGACATCAGCTACGCGGTGAATTATCTCAGCGGACATTGTTGTGACCCAAAGAAGAGTTATTGGAAAATGACAAAACGGGTCTTCCAGTATCTGAAAGCTGTACCTGAGGCAGGTATCTACTTTGGAGGAGACAGAAAAATTAATGTGTACACAGATGCTGATTTCGGAGGAGAGAAAGAATCAATGAAGTCAACCAGTGGCGGTCTGATATTCAGAGGAGGTCCAATCGTCTGGTATTCCCTGAGACAGAAAGTTGTGTCAACGTCAACAGCCGAGGCAGAGTACAGAGCAGCATATCAAGTGATCGACGACGTATGTTGGCTGAAACGACTGGCTCTGGAACTTGGCATCTTGAAAGAAGATCATCCGATCCCAATGTTTGTGGACAACAAGTTAGCTGTCCACATGTTGCAAAACACACACGAGGGTAAATTAAATAAGGGAAAGAAACACATTGAGATTCTGAGAAAGTTTATAAAGTATCACACTGAAGTCACTGTTAACATTGAAGGAAAGAGGCAAATTGCAGATATTTTTACAAAGCCTTTAAGTAAAGCTTTGTTTGAGTTAAATCGTTCATATTTGATTAAGGAGGAGTGTTGAGTTTGAATAAAATTTCAGAATGTAAACATAACCTTAAAGTCTTATACCAAAAATAAAAGAGAAAAGTGACAGGTGTGCTCCAAAATTGTAATCTAGGACATTATTGTAAAAGATGAGTAGTCGACTGGAAGCGTTGTCAGGAACGGGTTGACGTACATCGGAAAAGGGTTAGTAACGGAAAGGTATTCTTCGCACCACGTTTTTTTTGTTCAATTTTTCACTCTACGTTTTTGTTCAACGTTTATGAATAAACAATTCTTTTCTACAATTGGCGAGTTCTCTGGTGTTCCCTACCCACTGTAAACCAACCGTTTTTGGTGGCTTTTATAGTAAAGGGTGACGCAAAAGTAATCATCCACCAAACATTAAAAGCCATAAGAAAGCGCAAATCAAATAAAGCCACCGGACTTGATGGCATATAGGCTGAGCTGATCAAACAGGGAGGGACAGCGTTACATCATGCAATTCATGAGATCGTGGTGCACGTATGGGAGCAAGAGGAGATGCCAGAAGATTGGCGTCGTGGTATAATTTGCCCCATACATAAGAAAGGAGATATCACACTGTGCAGCAACTATAGGGGTATAACATTGCTGAGTACCGCCTATAAGATACTCTCCACTATCCTAAAAGATCGGATAGCCCCATACGCTAAAGTCATCATTGGTCAATATCACTATGGCTTCATCCCAGACAAATCAGCGGTTCATCAGATATTCACCCTTACGACAGCATAGGCAGATTAGAACTATATAATGCTATTGCCATGAGAGAGTTCGACATTTCAAACAAATTGATACGACTTTGTAGGTTGACCATGACCACATAACTAGTCAAGTAAAAATGGCGGGATAGCTGTCCAAACCAATAAACATCTTTAATGGACTCCGACAAGAGACGATCTGGTCTGCCTCCTCTTCAACCTGGCGTTGGAGAAAGCAATCCGTGACTCTGGCGGAACAACAAAGGCTATTGTCACCAAGTTCCGCCATATACTTGTCCACGCAGATGGCATCGACATCATCGGTAGATCCGATTCGGGTGTACAGGACTTTTTCACCCAGATCGCACAGGTGGCACAAAAACTGGGACTTGACATTAATGAGGGAAAAACAAAGTACATGGTGGCAACTTCTGGGAGGAGAAGACCTAACGTTGATAACCTGTCAGGGTAGTGCAGTACGAATTTGAAGTAGTGCAATCCTTTAACTACCTTGGGTCAATAGTTTCAGTCGATAACAATATGGAAGAAGAAATACGCGAACGGCTGATGAAATCTAACAAAACCTACTATGGTCTATGGAGGCTGTTTAAATCCCGAAATTTATCTAGAACATCCAAGCTGCTACTGATCAAGACCATGGTCTTACCAGTACTCATGTATGGATGCGAGACCTGGGTGCCCAATTAAAGGCACTTTGAACTCTTAGTCGCGTTCAGGAAGAAGGTCTTAAGGAGAATTGTCAGCCCCATATGTGAGGGAGGACGATTTCGTTGACGCTACAACCGTGAGTTGTACGCGATCTACCTTTAAGCTAATGTTGTAAGAAAAATCATGCTCGGTACACTCTGGTGGGCGGGACACCTAGCTCGAATGAGCGAGGAGGAGCCTGACCGGAAAGAGCTTTGTGGCAGATGTATGGAAGGAGACTGCGATGGAGAGATGGCGTAGACCAAGACGCCCAGAGTCTGGGAGTGCCAAACTGGATGATATCGGGTCGAAATCGGGACCGGTGGAGAGCTTTGTTAAATATGGCCAAGACCGGATCCCGGTTGTGGTCCCGATGATGATGATGAGAGAAACTAGGACCTCGAGGACAAGAAGTAAACCAACTCGCTTTTTTTGTGGTTTTTTTTTTATATATTTAATCACTAAACATACGTTAATCACAAATTATCACTCACATAATAGACCAGAAATGTACAACTTTCGTTCCAATTGTATTTGATGATTGAACTCGAATTCGCATTTTGATCACTTTAAACACTTATATAATTGTACCATCTGAAAAAGAGCACCACGCCCGCTCTCCTTTGAATCTCAAACCCAACTCATTCATTCTTTGCGATCGTTCGATCGAAGGAAAACTTTGTTCACTTTTTCGAAGACAACGTGTTGTGTCCTTTTTTCGCTGACCTCACATAAAATCCTTTGTATTCGGATATCTATTGTGAGCCAGCGTATCTTTTGTTTGATCCTTTTGTTGTTTACTTAGGATCGACAATTGTAGAGAAGCCCTTAAATATTACTTGGGATTTCCAGTACTTGGTAATTACCATGAGTCTCTTGGGGCAGTTGTATTTTAGTGGACAATGGCGCCAAATATATTTTTATATATCTTAATGGTATTGTTGTCCAGCGAATTTATTTATAACTGCCGTCCTTTGTTCTGTTTAGTAAATGTTATCTTAAATAGGTTTAAAGGAAACGGTGTCGCCATCGAGTTTTGTCTCAGACGTACGTCTGGACTCTATGTTTTTTTTCTTTAGTTGATTTACTTAGTGGATTGATCGCTTTAATATTAAGCAATTCGAAGGGAATCCACATTACGTGATTCGAAATTTAATTAGGCTTGGCCTAGTATGTATGTTCATCTTTTTCGAAGAACGGTCCCCGTGATAATATCTCAAAAGCAGGCAAAAGTCCGCTACGCGCTTTCGAGGTAATAGTGAATGCAGTCCCGACGTCAACGGCGTGTCCCCGATCAGGTGGTTCGCCCGTCTCTGTATGTTCTCAAGTAGGTCGAAGGTGTGCTTAGGAACAGAGAACAATATTCGAATGGTGGTCTAATTTGAGATTTATACAGGAGAAGAAGTTGGGGCGGAGTAAAATATTTCTTAGCTCTAAAATGATAACACAGTTTACCAGATGCGGGGCCTGGTGATGTTCAACATGTGTTTATGCCACGATACATTCCCAGAGACCGTGATGCCGAACAATTTTGTGCTTCCCCTAGACTCAAGGGCTTGGCCATTCATCATGAGCTGTGAATCCGACGATCCAATTTTTTTTGTAAATGTTGTATATTGTGTCTTCGTTGCATTGAATTCCTCACTGCATGACTTTATATAGATCCTGATTCAGAGAGTCGATGCGACGTTAATACACTAATCGGCCGGTCATTCGAAAAAGAGGAAACAAGGGTACTATCATCCGCAAAACTGAACACTTTGTTACCCATCGACTCCAACAAATCATTTATGTGAAGTAAAAACAAGTATGGAGCCAAAATAGAACCTTAAAGCACCACGGAATTAACTGGATTCTGATCCGAAGACTCGCATCTACAACAATCCGGATCGATCGATTCTCTAGGAAGCTCTTTGTCCAGTCGCAAAGCTGCTGTCAAAGTCGATATGAACGAAGCTTGCTCAGAAATGTTCCATACAAGACGCGGTTAAAGGGCTTGAAGACATCCAATGCGGCCGCTCTTGACTCACTATGCCCTTCAATCGCGGATGTCCATATATAAGTTACAAGGATCACTGCAACGAAAATGCAATATGCAGCGCTTACAAGAAAAAGGGATCAGCAGTTCCACAACTTCATTAAATCTAAGTGTTGCGGATTGGCAGTTGAATGTGCTGGGATGTACTGGAGAAATCTAGTACATTCGCAGTGTATACCAGTTGCGCGGCAGCTGTCGCGGAACAGCTGGCCGATTGTCACCAACTATGAGGTCAGCAGCGTCCTTTTTTGAATTGGCAGTTATGCCCACCAGTCAGTCTGCTACCAGCTATTATCGCGCGCCTACCTCCCGAGTCATTGTTGCTGATCCAACATAAATTATGAAATAAATTTACTCAATCTCATGTAGAGAAATTGAATTGTTGTGCGTTGTTACTAAATTGTAAACTAAGTCGCATCCGACTTAAACAATAAAAACCTAAATATCCACCTCGAGATCAGTTTCGGTTTTCTTGTGCTTCCGTTTCGCTGCCAGTTTCATCAGGTTCCTCTCTACAAGGGAACAGTGGACAACTCCAAACATTCCCGTCACATTTTCTGGTCCTTCAAGCCAGATCTAGTGCTTACTGGATCCACTCATCGTCGCCCAGTTCGCGGCACAACAACAATTATAACAACGGACAACAATAACGCAAACATTAGTACCACTGGTAATCAATCAAATTCTGAGTGTAATACGGCAAACGATGTCGAAACGGAGCTCACAAATGAAACATTTGACCTCATCGAAACATCACAACTAGTGCTTGAATCAAGACAGGGGGACGTAAACAAAATATCTCCTCAACCGGCGGCTTAGTGTGAAAGTATCACCATCGATAATAAGAGTTCAACTCAAGGAACCGAATCACCCATTGAAAGCCACCGTACAGAGTTGGAATAGTCAATTACAAACCCAAAGTCCGACTACAATAATGATGATATCGCAAAGCAAAGTGGCTACGATAACGGAATACAACAGATATTCAACATATGAGACAGGAATCAGGCAATAGAAACAACACCATCACGAGCGTCTAGTGCAAAGACCAACCCCATTATGGAAGGGTACAAATAACCATTGTTCGTTGTGACCGTCCATCGGCGTGAGGTCCTCTAAAGGAATCAACACCGGATCCAGCAACCTGTGGATCTAATCCATCGCCGCCCAGTTCGTGGCAAAACACATCGGATTCAGCAACCTGTGGATCAAATCCATCGCCGCCCAGTTCATGGTACAACACACCGGATCCAGCAATCTGCGGATTTAATCCATCGTCGCCCAGCTCGCGGCACAACACCTGAAGAACAACACGACAACAGTGAAGATAGTTCAGTGAAAATATTTAGTTCTAGAGAAACTAGAAGCGAACACAAACGAAATGCCGGCACCAATGACAGTTAAGTGGAAAGCAATAAAGGCTGCATTGGCCAAACGCCGAAGACTTACCAAAGCAGAACGGCTGACTGAACGCAAACATCAAGAAGCCGAAGAGGGACGTCTGCGCCAAGCCATTGAGGAAGTAAGCCGGCGCAACCAGGAAGAAAGGCCTAAGCGCAAGAAAGCTGAGGAAAAAGCAAAGAAAGTGGAAACGCCTGGCGTGCCGCTGGGCCCACCGACTAACCTAGTCGATATGTCGGATCTGGACACCGATGCAGAAAATGACGAACCGCTACAACCAGCCAAAAGAGCGAATCGCCGACCAGATCACTCTGAAGTAAAGGAAGAAGAACAACTTACAAGTGAACAGGTGACCATGGTCGAGGAACTCATCGCCGACCAGTTCGCGGCACAGGACACCATCGCTCGCACCTTCCTCAACATGCAGGACAAGGGACAACCAACCCTGACCAGGATTGAAACAACCAAACGCGCTCTCCGCGCCGAATGGGAGGTCATCTCCAGGCGGCACCGGAAGATCAGCAACACGCGTACTTCGCGGGGGATTTTTTCGGCGAGACCGAAGAAATATACCTCGAGGAACAGACGAAGCTCCTCGAGGCCCAGTACGCGCTCGATTCGGCCTCCCCAACCATGGTCAACAGCGCCAATCGCTTCCACCCTAGCGGGCTGCCCACAGTGCAGCTGCCCACGGTCGACATTAAGCCAGCGGAAAAGGAACCGCACCCCAGAACAGTGGGTAAGGATCAGCAGGCCGCCGGCCAAAGTGCCGCCTGCCCAAATCTCAACCCGGCCAAGGCCCCGATGATCGACCCAATGCCGAAGACCAAACAGAAGCCGATGCCGCGCACGCGTTGTGAGAAACAACATGACATGGCCGTTCCTCGTGGGTTGCGAACTTACAACTCCGACCCAGAGGAACTGGTTCCCTTCACCCGGATTCCAGAGCAAGCAGTGGGCACGGCGCACATAGGATCCGTGTCAGATCCAACACCAGTGCCTTCCACGAACACGCCTTCGACTGTTCCAGCAACAGCAGCCGGCCCAATCACCAACCAGCCCCGTGTACCGAGACACAGAACACCGCAGGCACCCCTAAGGCAACAGGCCCCTTGCACATTCTGCAGGGCCCTGTGGCGTCCGCGTCGAACCGCACCGAGTGATCCTACGCCTCAGCATCACCAAACCTAAAGACAGGGAAGAATACTCAGGTGTAACCTAAGGGGCGCGCACCTAACCGGTGAAAAAGTCACATAAACGGGTACGTGCAATGAAACATTTCGATGGTCGTCCGGCTCAGTTTTCCGGGCAAGTAATTGTAAACCTATAGAGGAGGAAAACTCACCCACATATAATAATGCAGGTGACATCACCAATCCAAAAGCAAGACATCGATTTCAAGCGGCAACGTAGTTGCAAACGTTTGAAACTCGATGCCATAAGCAAGCGCGGGACACCTGCACAACGATCTAGCAAAAACAACATTCAGCGATCTGACAATGTAGTACAGCCAACGAGAATAGTGTCCCGTCGCACAAGCGTGCGACACATCTCCGATATAATACAAACACGAGAGATACAACGCATTCCCTTAAAAGGACACATCTCCGAAATAATACAAACACGAGAGATACAACGCATGCCCGTGAAAAGACACATCAAGTCGCACGTATGGGCTATACCGGCGACCTATGATATTAAATAAGTATCTATGGAAAAAGCCACACACATAGCGCCCACCACTGTAAACATGATATCTAGGTACACACCGACAGGGGTACGGTGTGGCTACGAACATTGATGCCGGCTCCTGCGATGACTTACACAGCTCAGGGCAATGGTGTGATCACTTCCTTGGCTGTGTGAGAGACATCGCTAAAAGAGTTGATCTCCGCATGAATTGGTTCGGGGAGAAATGGCTGCGGCTGTGTTGGTGTGCAAAACCAACCCTAAAGTACCAGAGCACAGCCGGGGAGTTAGAAAACTGAAAACCTCGAGAGCGATCCGATCCCGGCAGAGACTATACTCTGGATACAGTGCCGATAGTATACGACCAGTCAAATTAACGCGTAGTGCAAAAAATAGATACTCGCTACAAATAATTGATTAACTTGGTGCTACCGCAGAGCCATTGCTGGATACAGCGCCGATAGTATACGACCAGTCAAATTAACGCGTAGTGCAAAAAATAGGTACTCGCTACAAATAATTGATTAACTTGGTGCTACCGCAGAGATATTACTCTGGATACAGTGCCGATAGTATACGACCAGTCAAATTAACGCATAATGCAAAAAATAGATACTCGCTACGAATCATTGATTAACTTGGTGCTACCGCAGAGATATTACTCTGGATACAGTGCCGATAGTATACGACCAGTCAAATTAACGCATAATGCAAAAAATAGATACTCGCTACGAATCATTGATTAACTTGGTGCTACCGCAGAGACATTACTCTGGATACAGTGCCGATAGTATACGACCAGTCAAATTAACGCGTAGTGCAAAAAATAGATACTCGCTACGAATCATTGATTAACTTGGCGCTACCGCAGAGACATTACTCTGGATACAGTGCCGATAGTATACGACCAGTCAAATTAACGCGTAGTGCAAAAAATAGGTACTCGCTACATATAATTGATTAACTTGGTGCTACCGCAGAGACATTACTCTGGATACAGTGTCGAGAGTATACGACTAGTCTAATTTCCGCGTAGTAAAAAAAATAACAAAAGGATACTTGCTACAATTTAAACGACTAGACTAGTGCTACCCCAGTGCGGCCGTTTCTTACCCGGTGGATCGTGCCGGTTCCTTTTGTTTAAGACTAAAAACCTTCGAATTCAAACTTATTATTCCATACTTAAAGTAAGTTTTATGTTAATGAAATAAATATTATTTGTGTGTTTAGTCTTAAGAATAACGACAAGTCGCACTTTTATGTTTACATTATAATACAGACTAAAAACATCAAATAAAGATATTAAACGAGGAGTCAGATTGTTTCCTGAACACCAAGACATCGGTGAACGATCACCAGACGGACGAGGTAGAGTTTGGGGACGTCTTGGTGAACCTGTGTCGGGCCGACACTCTACCAAGACCGCATCAAAAACCCCATAGCCCCACACGCGATCTACGCTTGCGAGGGCTTCCGATCACTCACACCTGACCGTCGGAAGTCCTTCGCACACCAAAGGAACTTATGCATCAACTGTTTGGGTCGCCACCGCCTACGCGACTGCCACTCCAGCAAGGCGTGCCGTCGATGCCAGCGGATACATCACACCTTGTTGCATGTCCGGACAACCGCCACCGACGGGACAATCTCACCGGCGCCCCGGGTCAAAGGACCCCCCCCCCGGATCGGCCGCCATGAAGGGGCCTGTGCACACACAGTCAGCACCCCTTCACAGCATTCCGCGTTGCTACCAACACCCAAAGTCATCGTGAAGTAGGAGAACCAACGGAGGATTGAAGTCCGTGCTCTGCTGGACGCCTGCTCCAACGGCACTTTCATTTCATCGTCACTCGCCCGAAGGTTGCACCTCCGGCGCCAAGCATCATCCGTCCCCACCTACGGTGTTGGGGGCAGTCGTGGCCTTGCCACCAGGACTCAAGCCGCCATCAGCATCACTCCTCGCCTCCACGGCTCGAAACAATGGACACTGAGGCCCTTCGTCCTATCAGGGCTATCAGTGTATGCACCACCATCACAATCGGCGACGAGGGATCTCTCGTTCATGGGGGATCTGGAGCTTGTCGATCCAAACATCGCCTCCGCCGACAAGGTGGACATCATCCTTAGGGCAGACATGTACCCCACCATCATCCTCGAAGGTCTAAGGGAGGACCAACGTACCGGCCTCGTCGCACAGGCCACTGAACTGGGGTGGGTGCTAACAGGCACAGCACCCACCATATCATCCAGCCTAAAGGTGACAAGGACTGTCACCAGCCATCATATGGCCATTCCTCGTGGGTTGCGAATTTACAACTCCGACCCAGAGGAACTGGTCGACCTTACGACTGATGATCGCAGCTCCCATCAGAAAACCAAAAGTAGGTCTCGCTGGCATCGGCCCTAGGGGCCACCTACGAGGCCCATGCAACTACCAGCCACCGACCACTTGCGCGACCCAACTGCCAGACATAACCCCGCCCGCTGAACCACTGCAGGGGCAAGGGGCAATCGAGGAACCAGGAGCTTACCCACCTGAAGGTCTCAAGGCAGACCACCAAATCCCAAGGAAGCTCCAAGCCAACCACTCGGGAAATTCACCAACGCACCTGCCCACCCCCAAAACACAACATCGGTGACCAGTCGGGTCGCCACTCGAACACTTCAAGGCATCCCACCACACCCAGGACACCACGTTGTCAAGCTCCTGCCCGGGTCCAAAACTACCCAGGCCAACCGCTGCCATGTGCAGCCACCACAACAGGACCAGGAGGTGTCGAACTCCAACAAGAAAGCACGCCTCTCAGTGCATCAACAGAAGCTGCACTCCAACGACTCCAGAAGGCACTTGGCCCGTGACTGCCATTCCGCCAAGCCACGCGGACAGTGCCAGGGACGACATCGCACCACACTCCACGCGACAGCCTCACACGCCAGCGGCCGCATCCCGTCGACTACTAACTTCGGACGGGCGCCAATGGGCACACCACCTTTCACCACCACTGGCCTCGACATAGCGAGACCAATCACCAGTCATCACGTGGTCATTGGTCGCGGGTTGCGACCTTACAAATCCGACCCAGATCAATTGGCCGGTTCCGTGACTACAAAAGTTACCGGACGCCTTCAGTGGAAAAGATCATCCTGTCGCCATCTACCCTACGGGCCATCACAGTCTGCCAAGCCTTCAGCGCCCCTCAGGGCGGGCGGCCCCGCCCCAACCGACCATCCACGTGAAAGTGGACAGCAACAACCGCCACCAGCAGACCGCACACTCCCGGCCCCTAGCCACCATCCGACTTAAACAATTGTTGCGGATTGGCAATTAAATGTGCTGGAATGTACTGGAGAAATCTAGTACATTCGCTGTGTGTACGTACCAGTTACGCAGCTACTGGCACCAGCTGGCCGATTGTCACCATCGATGACGTCATAGCGTCCCTTTTTGAATTGGCAGTTATGCCCAATGAGTCAGTCTGCATTCAACCTTCATCAAGTGGACACCATCGGTTCTCGTCCGATCAACATACATTAATTAATAAAAGTCAATCTCAAGGAAAAGGGACTTCATCTTTTCGGGCAGTGATTCCATCGTTTCACTTCATCCTCTTGGGCCTTGATTCCATCGTTTGACTTCATCTTCTTATGTGCTGATTCTATGGTGTACTTTCATTTTCTTGGGCGCTAATTCTACCGTTCGACTTCATCCTTTTGGACGCTGATTCCATCGTTTGGCTTCATCTTCTTATGTGCTGATTCTATCGTGTACTTTCATTTTCTTGGGCGCTAATTCTACCGTTCGACTTCATCCTTTTGGACGCTGATTCCATCGTTTGACTTCATCCTCGAAACGCTTTCTCCTGGACGCGACCTCACTCTTGGCCGCCCCTATTACAACACAATAAAAACCTAAAGATCCACCTCGAGTTCAGTTTTAGTTTTCTTGTGCTTCCGTTTCGCTGCCAGTTTCATCGGGTTCCTCTCTACAAGGGAACAGTGGACAACTCCAAACATTCCCGTCACACTAAGAGAAGCATACGTTTGCTCGACATCACCGTCAGCATATGTAGAGGATATTGCCAAATCTGTCTCCAGCAAACTGAATTATTTCGGCTAAAAGAAATTTTAATCCACTTCTCAAGTTATGTTCACATGTTGCGTGCTCCTAAGCTTCTCATCTCTTCTCGATAGTATTTAGAGACGAGCTGTTCGCATAATCGTAAACATAACACCAACATCGAAGCTACAGTCACTGTGACATAAAGGAAAATGATGGATCTTTTGTCTCTTATAAATATTACCGCGAGGCTGTTCCTCGAAGATTCGTGGTATTATTCCAGAAAATTTGATTTATTTGCGCCACATATGGCTGGTAGACGGATCCCACCAATTTATGGTTTATCTCGCAGCGACACGTTGATCTCACTAAAACTATTCCAAAACTAATTTTGTTACACAGCGAAAAAATTATGGAAATCCCTCGCGACGCGAATGTTTCTGAAGCACTGTAACCCACAACTGCTTAAGATGAACTCCAACAGTTGTCCGCGCTATAGGTTCGCCTTTCCTAAGGTTTATAAGTTTATAAAAACATGTTGAGAATTGATCAATTGACAGCTGATCTTACCCAACACAACCTTGAACCTGTCCCAACTTCACACCTTCCTTTCGGTTCTTAGAGTCGAAGTTGGCACTGATCGAAGTATTGGAAGTTGCTGACGGATACACAAAACAGGAAATTGAATGGCGAAAGGAAAACGTGCTCCAAACTGTAATCTCAATTTTTATAAAGTATCGCGCATCAATCCGTAAATTGTTTAGCGACAAATTTGTTTATCAGAACAAGTGTTATTCGAATGTACAAAAGAATTTGTACTTTTGATAGTAAGTCAATAAATTCAATAACTGCCAATTCTGGACTTTTGTTTATGGAAAATCAACAAGCCCAAACCATCCTCAAAATTAAAAACCAACAAAACTGAAGGAACTGTCTACTTACCTTCCCTAAAAATCGCTTAAACCATCATACTTGGCCAAAAAAGCATAACGTGGTTTATGGACGACCTCTTGAGACATATATGTTGCAGCGCTACACGTTGAACCTGCGGCTAATTGCAGTATCGGCGAGGCACAAAAACAATATCGTCCGGAATGGATCGCTAGCTTAGATTCATAGGGATTGAGTGAAATTGACAATTATAGTTGTTGGAGCATTGAATCTCTGCAGAAACTCAAGTTACAGCCTCTCTGGATCAATAATTTCGTTACTCTCATAACACTAACACGCCATTGATAAAAAGTCGTTCGATAATCTTCTGGGAAACTACAAAGAGGTGGAAAAAACAAGTAAAAGAAGAACATAAAAAGGTTTTCCCCACTGCACTTCACATGCTTTAAGTGCAATTGAGTAACTTGTGTTTACTTAAGGTGCCCAAGACGGATTGCACTACCCAAATCCGATAACAAGCATTTCGGGACAGGCACATACGTGCTACTGCTGCTGTAATAAGTATTTTAAAAAATGATTTACAGATCAACAATGGATTGACAAAAAAATTAATAAATAACAAAAAATGACATAGTTCAGTAAGTTTCGCTAAATAATAAGGATATTTCTTGATCTTAATCTATACAAAAATGAAATTTTCAGATACCAGCTACAAGAAATAAAATTTTTCAAATAGCAACCCCAAGAAATAAAAAATTGATTAATAATATTTATATAACCAAAGTACAACGTATTTCTAATCTGTACACAACTTTACGTTTTCGAGAACTTTCTTCAAATACATCACTCCAAGTACCTATTGTGAATTGTTCATAATTGCTAAGGAGGTTAGGAATGCTAATGCATTACTCATTTGTATCTGCCCAAGCATAAAACGAGTATTCTTAAAATCTGTGAACAAAAATGGCTTTATCTGTACCAAAAGCACCGGGAATTTCCCAAATGTTAAAGGAAGGAGCCCAGGTGAGTGCAATAAATAAGATATGATTAAAGAAAAACATGCCTGTTTATATATAATTGGAAAAGTGCGTAAAAAACTCTGAACCTCGTGAGCGTCTGTACCATGCCCACTTTTCCCAGACAACATGGCCTCAAAATCGGATGAAGCATTCATTTCTTTTTTCCTATTAGATGTTCAGTGGACTGGCAGAAGCTGTGTACCGCAACATCTCGGTTTGCAAAGAATTCACCGAAACGATGCGTACATCCTACGGACCAACTGGAATGAACAAAATGATCATCAACTATTTAGAGAAGCAATTTGTAACATCAGATGCCGGTACCATTATAAGGGAACTAGACGTTGAGCATCCAGCCGCTAAACTTATAGTTATGGCGAGCCAGATGCAAGATGCCGAGGTAGGCGATGGCACCAACTTCGTCGTCATTCTTGCCGGGGCTTTACTAGAGGGGGCTGAAGAACTTCTGCAATTGGGCATAACTACGACTGAAGTCGCAGACGGTTATGAGAAGGCGATGGATAAGGCATTGGAAATCCTTCCAAAATTGGTTTGTCATAAAATCGAGGATTGTCGAAATGTGGACAAAGTCAAAGAATGCCTTTTGACAGCAATCATGTCGAAGCAGTATGGGAACGAGCAGTTTATTTCCGATTTAATTGCTAAGGCTTGCGTCTCAATTCTCCCGGAAAAGAGTACCTTTAACGTGGACAATGTCCGTGTGTGCAAGATCCTGGGAAGTGGCTTACACAAATCAGAAGTAATGCGTGGCATGGTATTCAAACGGCAGGTTGAAAGCACCGTTTCCAGTGTTGAGAAGGCCAAGATCGCTATATTCTCCTGTCCAGTGGACATTATTCAGACAGAAACTAAGGGGACCGTGCTTCTTAAGTCTGCAGATGAGCTAATGAACTTCAGCTCTGGTGAGGAAAATTTACTGGAGAAACAAATCAAGGCAATTGCTGATCTTGGTGTGAAGGTCATTGTATCCGGTGGAAAGATTGGCGATATGGCCCAGCATTTTATCAACAAGTATGAATTGATGTGTGTACGCCTTAATTCAAAATTCGACTTACGGCGTTTGAGCAAGACTGTAAATGCTACAGTGCTACCTCGGCTCACATGTCCCACTAAAGAAGAACTTGGTTATTGCGACAAAGTCTGCACTGAAGAATTGGGGGATACTGTTGTTACTGCATTCCGAAACGAGGGATCTGATTCACGCATCGCTACCATTGTTGTCCGCGGAGCAACAGATAACTACATGGATGACATCGAACGTGCTATCGATGATGGAGTTAATACGTTTAAGTGCCTTACACGTGATGGCAGGTTACTTCCGGGTGCTGGTGCTACTGAAATTGAGTTAGCCCATCAATTGACTCAATATGCTGACACTCTTCCCGGATTGGAGCAATATGCCGTGCGAAAATTCGCTACTGCATTAGAAATGTTTCCCAAGACACTAGCAGATAATTGTGGTTTCAACACTACTGACGTGATTGCAAAGTTGTACGCAGCTCACACCGAAAACGGTCCCAATCAAGGTCTGGACATTAATGCTGATCCACCAAATACCATAGATGTAAAAACCGCGAAAATTTTCGATTTGTACCAAGCGAAGTATTGGGGCATTAAATATGCCGTCAGTGCAGCAACTACTGTCCTTAAAGTTGATCAGATTATCATGGCGAAGAAGGCTGGCGGACCGAAGCCACCGCAACAGAGAGGCGGTGGAAGTGACGATGAGAGTTAAATTTCACGCATTTTACATTATATTCATACTTTCCTAAATAAATGAAAGATTATATTTAATGGCCAGAAAAACTGTGTTTGAGTGGGGCAGGGAGTTGGAACAAGAAATTTTTATTACATCAATTCAGAATTTCTTTAATCTATCTTTTGAATATTTTCTTAGACATAATAGTTGAAAACGTGGAGGCAAACAGTTTGTACAGGAAAACGATCCAAAATTGTGGACGAAGAGAGGATGTCTTGCGGAAAAAGATAGAAAAAGGTAAACCAAGAATTTTTGTCTTCGAAATAATAAAGGAAATTGACAAATTAGACTTTTTTTTATTACACTTCTCTCGGATGAAGCGAACCTATAGCGTCGTATCGACGCCCCGAGATGCCACCATATAACTTGCAGTTCTTTTTGAACAGTTGTAGGTTGTAACGCTCCGGAAACATGTGGCAAATCTAACAGATACACACACAATATACAAGCAAATAGTGAAGAGCACCAAAAGAAAATCGAATAAGCAAAATCATCAGCCGTATACCAAGCAATAACATAGCAATTCCACATCAGTTGAATGTACTTGAGTTCAGAAATCGATTTCGTAGACGCGGCAGTGGCCTGATATGTTGAGCATTGGTTCAAATTTTAGTGATTCTCAGCGTCGGTTCGAATCACGTTTTTCACTATCATCGTAAACGCTATAAACACTCGGGCGGGGAGGGAATTTCACAGGCTTCGCACTCTGTAATGGAACCAATTCTGATGCAGAGATGGTCGGGAGGTGAACTCCAAAGTGGTGTGATCTGTCGGATTGTATCGTGAAGCGCATATAAACCGTATTGCGCGGAACAATACCACGAATCTCCGAAGAACAGTACCCGTAATAATATCTGTAAAACAGACAGGTCAGATAAGCGCTTTTGATGAGATAGTGACTGTAGTCACGAGGTCAGCACCGTGTCCCCAATCAGAAGGATTGCTCGTCTCTCCATGCTCTCAAGTAGGTAGCAGAGCTCCAAACATGAGAACAATATTCGAACGCCGATCTAATTTGGGATCTAGACCGGAGAAAAAGTTGGGCCGGAGTAAAATATTTCTTGGCTATAAAAAGATAACTCAATTTTCCAAAGGCGGACGTGGCGATGTTCGATACATGTTTATGCAATGAAACACTCACAGACCGTGACGCCGAGCAATTTCATCCTCAGATTCAAGGGCCTGGCCATTCATCATCAGCTGTGGAACCCATGATCCACTTTGTGATAGTGTTTGCAGTCCTGATCTAAGAACTATGTCCCCGATCATATCTGGAAAACAGATAAAGGTCCGCTACGCGTCTTCGATGTGATAGTGATTGCAGTCCTGGTGTCAGGGCTATCTCCCAACTCAGATAGATAGCTCGTCTCTGTATGCTCTCAAGTGGGTTGGGGGTCTGCTTAGCAGCAGAGCTCCAAACACGAGAGCAATATTTGAACACCTCTCTAATTTGGGATTTATACAGGAGAAGATGTTGGGCCGAAGTAAAATATTGCTTGGCTCTAAATGATAACACATTCGATACATTCCCAGAGACCGTGACGCCGAGTAATTTTATGGTTTCCCCAGATTCGAGGGCCTGGCCATTCATCATCAGCTGTGTAACCGGCAATCCATGCTTCCTTGTGAATGTTGTATATTGTATCTTCGTTGCATTGAATTCGGCTAGATCGGGCTTTCCTCACTGCAGGACCTTATCCAGATCCCGATTCAGAGAGTCGATCTGGCTACATCTCAACTAATGCGACGTTGATGCACTAATCGGCCAGTCACTCAAAAAAGAGGAAACAAGGGTACTATCATCCGTAAGACTGAGCATTTTGTTACCCATCGACTCCAACAAATAATTTATGTGAAGCAAAAATAAGCATGGGGCCAAAATAGAACCTTAAGGCACCACGGAAATAACCGGATACTGATCCGAAGACTCATCTACAACAACCCGGATCGATCGATTCTCTAGGAAGCTCTTTCTCCAGTCGCAAAGCTGCTGGGAAAGTCCGTATGAACGAAGCTTGTTCAGCAATGCTCCATGCCAGGCGCGGTTAAAAGGGTTGGAGACATCCAATGCGGCCGCTCTTGATTCACCATGCCCACCAATCACAGATGTCCATATATAAGTGTCAAAAGGTCTCCCGTGGACCGCCTGCCACGGAATCTGTATTGACGAGCATTCAGAACTCCGTTGCACTCCAAATACTTAATTATGTTAGTATTGATGACCATTTCCATCACTTTAGATAACATAGACAGTAATGCTATCGGACGGTAATTTTGTGCGAGACACTTTTTTCCCTTCTTTGCGATTGGCTGAACTCGAACTACTTTCCAGTATGTAGGAGATGTCTTCCATGCATAAAATAAGCGGTAGAGCCTGCCAAGAACCGGCTTCAATTCTGGAGTACAGTTCTTAAGGACTACTGTTGGAATTCCGTTCGGGCCGGTTGCTTTTCTATAGTCAAGTCCACGTAAAATGCGTTGAATAATACTTCTAGTATAGTACGAGGGCGGAGGTTCACTTCCCGCATAGTTGACCCTACCAGCGCGGTCACAGGTGGTTCTAAGAGATCGGCATCGAGGCTTGAATTCGCGAAAGCGTTACCTTTATCTTTTGAATTTGTGACTAGTGTTCCGCTGTCCGTCACTAACGGGACAAAAGAGGAGGAAGCGAAGTTACTGGTGACAACCCTTGCCATTGACCAGAAGCGACGCGAACCAGTTGGGCACTCAAGAAGTTTATTGGTCACTATGTCGTTGTTAGACATCTTCGCGGTATCAACCGCCTGGTTGCACGCGTTACTGATTCTAACAAAATTCGTTCTCTTCAAATCGGTGGGATTGGAGCACCATTGCTTGAAAATTTATTTTTTGCCGCCGTAATCAGCTCGCATTCTTTATCAAACCAAGATTTATCAGATGAATTTCGTTTGATGGAATGCGGAATGTAAATCTCCATCCTGAGAAGACTAACCTTCGTGGCCGACTCCGCGCATGCGTTAACATCGGACTCTCCAAAGCACACCTCGCACCGCGGAAAGGATGGGGAGAAATCTCGCAAATCATCCCAGTTAGTAGCCCCATACCTCCATACATAGCGAAGGTTCTTACATCGATTATTCGTTTGAAATACAAGTGGTTGCGCGCCCGATACCAAGCAGTGATCTGCATTTCCGAGTGGCGCAGTAACTTCCACGTTATAAACGCTCGGATCGGATGTCAAAAACTGATCCAGGGTGTTCGCATAATCACCTCGAATATCCGGCACTTGCCTAGATTCCTTCACGAGTTGAGTCAAATTGCGACTAACAGCGAACATGTCCGCTAGCCTCCCAGCCCCGTCGGCTCTGTTAGAATGTACCAACCAGGCGAGGTTGTGTACATTAATTTCCTCTAGGAAGACAATTTCAGAAGCTGGGTGGTTGATCTGTATCCAGTCGACGGTACAATAAACATGTTCGAAAAATGTCGCTGGTTGATCGTCATTCGGGGAGCGTTAAAAGACAACAAAGAAATTTAACGGGAATTCCTCAGCACGACCCTCAACCACATGATGTCCATGTTATTGAGCCTCCATCCTTTGGTAAGCCAGATCAGACCGCGCGAAGACGCAGGTTTAGCCCTTAAAACGGAATCTCGAATGCAAGTCGTATCCTGAGCAGCAGGACCTTCAACCAAATGATGTCCAAGTTATTGGGTTGTAGCGCCTCCATCCTTTGGCAAGCCACTCGATCCGGAATCTGGAATAGGTTGGCGCAAGGCTACTAACCGTGCCGTAAAAACAAATTATTATGGAAAATTTTACAAACCTCGGATATGGAGCGGATACACGACGACGACCACGGAAACGAAAATGGCTAAACGATTTAATAATTTTCTCGTGGAACGTCCGCTTACTATACAGAACTCGAGCTGCACAGGAGCTAGCCGATGCCCTGCCCGAATATAAGACTGACAACAGCATTACAAGAAATAAGATAGACGGGGAGTGGTGTTATGCAAAGAAACGAGTACAACATTTTTTACAGCAGTCATGCAAAACACCTTGTGCTCGGGGTAGGCTTTCTAGTCAGCCAAAAACGGAAGCCTGCCATTATCGGCTTTAATGCAATAAACGGAAGGCTATGCACTCTTCGCGTGCGAGGCAAGTTTAAGAACGTTCACGGACCTACAGAGGAGTCCCTTAAGACGAAAAGGAAGAATACTACGAGAACGTCGAACGGGCCCTCAATGCCTGCCCAAGATAAGATGTGAAAATCGTTCTTGGTGATGGCACTACGTAGGTTCCCATAGTTTGCATGAGAACACTAATGACAATGGGCTATGAGTCATCGAACTGGCAACATAAAAAAACTTGGTCGTTGCGAGTACTAGGTTTGCGCGTTAAGAAATCCACAAAGCCACCTGGGTATCACCTGATGGAGTCACTTGCAACCAAATTGACCACGTGTTGATAGATCGCCGTCACTCCCCGAGCCTGATGACGGTACGAACGTACCGAGCTGCCGACGTCGATTCGGATCGGTTGGTATAGTTTCCGAGCGCGGATTGCGAATCAACGCGGCTGCCTCACGCTATGAGAATACCAGTAACACCTTTGGTCATTCGCTAGGACTCGCCCTAGTAAGTCCTGGGGCCTGAATGCCGGGCGTAGAAGAGAAATGGACACGCCTTAAGAATATTGTCATTAGTACTGCGAATTCCATCTTAGGCAGTAGTCTTAGAGATCGGAGCGACTGCTTTGATGATGAGCGCAAACTAGCGACTGAGCGTAAGAATGCTGCATACCGGGCAATGCAGCAGTCTCATAGGACGCGGGTACGCGAGGAAAAATACAAAGAGCTCAGAAGATCTGAAAAAAGACTTCACAGACAAAAGAAAAGTGCCTGAGAAAAAAATCTAGTCTGGAAAAAAAAGGAAAGTAAAAAGCGAGGTCCGCACCATGCCTGGGAATTTTACTAAATAATCCGCATTATGACGTGGTACACACCAGGCTGCTCTTACTGCAGGATAAAGAGGGTAATCTGATCACCGATCCTGAAGGCATTCTGGAGCGATGGGAAGTGCACTTCAATGA
Organism: Microdon myrmicae; assembly: GCA_963931805.1. Taxonomy (NCBI): domain Eukaryota; kingdom Metazoa; phylum Arthropoda; class Insecta; order Diptera; family Syrphidae; genus Microdon; species Microdon myrmicae. Next base: position 237,150,120 of record OZ007497.1, on the reverse strand, counting down.
ATTGCTAAATGGTCAGCTCACAGAAGAATTGGAGGCCCCACCAATGCAAAATCAATACCAAATACTGACGTCACCAAGCATTGAGGAAACATTAAAAGCCATAAAATATGATGGCATACCAGCTGAACTGATCAAACAAGGAGGGACAGCGTTACATCAGGGAATTCATGAGATCCTGGTGCACGTATGGGAGCAAGAGGAGATGCCGGGAGATTGGCGTCGTGGTATAATTTGCCCCATACATAAGAAGGGAGATATCACAGTGTGCAGCAACTATAGGGGTATAACATAGCTGAGTACCGCCTATAAGAACTCTCTTCTCTCCTACAAGACCGGATAGCCCCATACGGTAAAGTCATCATTGGTCGATAACAGTGTGGCTTCATCCCAAGCAAATCAGCGATTGATCAGATATTCAACCTTAGGTAGGTGATGGAAAAATGTCTGGAATTTGAGATTCCATTATATCATCTATTTATAGATTTTAAGGCCGCGTATGCCGTGAGAGAGTTCGGCATTCCAAACAAATTGATACGACTTTGTAGGTGTAACTAGTCAAGTAAAAATAGCGGGATTGCTATCCAAACCAATAAACATCTTTAATTGACTCCGACAAGGGGACGGTCTGGTCTGCCTCCTCTTCACCCTGGCGTGGAAGAAGCAATCCATGACCCTGGCGTTACAACAAGAGGGACTATTGTAACCAAGTCCAGCCAGATACTTGCCCACGCAGATGGCATCGACATCATTGGTAGATCCGATTCGGGTGTACAGGACTTCTTCACCCAGATCGAACAAGCGGCACAAAAACTGGGACTGCACATTAACGAGGGAAAAACAAAGTACATGGTGGCAACTTCTGCGAAGAGAAGACCTAACGTTGATCAAACTATCAGGGTAGTGGAGTGTGGTGAACGTTTTCACTATGGAGTTCGTTAGGAACACACCGACGAAAAGACAAATCACCAAACACCAACGATGAGTGCTTCATCAAAATTGTCTACAAAAACACAAGCACCAAGAACAAAAATAAATAAAACGGCACCGGTGAATATTTGTTTTAACAGTTCTCTTTATTTAAAATTGCAGAAGGCCATATTAATAATGTCACTCTTACTTTCTAAAGTTTATTTGTTATTCGTACAGTAAAACTTGATTTGATTTAAATTACCAAAATAAGTAACATTATTACACTACTGTTCATCCCTGAGGGAAACTTCTGGACATAATAACTTAGGCACCTAAACTGTTCTGGAAACTGATATGCCACTTGATTGTTACGTTTTAATATTATAGTTCACTTAAACTACGCCTCCTAGCGCACTCAATTTCGGTTTGACTTCCAAAGCCGGATTTCGCGAATCGATTTCAATTAACGCCAAATGATGACTTTTAAAAATAACCAATTAACCACGGGTAAGGACTTTTGACAATAACTTCTCAAGACACCTTGCGACTGGTGAATCTCGACTCTTGGCACGCGTGTAATCTCGACAGGAGATAAAATCTGACCACGAGCTGGGCGACTTTGACCCAGCCTCTGGTGATTGCGATGAGTTTCCACGCGTGTCATCACAGGGGAAAACAATCTTTCCTTCGCCCCAACGACCTGTGAGAAATCGGTTCGCATCAGGTTTCGGCAGGTTACCCTAGACATCTGCCAGATAGAGTGAATGTCTTTTCCTCTGCAAGAAAGACACACGAAACGTTCGCTGGGCGCAGGAAAGGAAAAACAAACATGCAGCTGGTCAAATATGATGATCGGTGTACGGCTGGGTGTATTCCCATTGTACGATAGGGGATCGATTTGGGTTGGCGATAGGTCAACAGAACTCTGCTGCGACGGCAAAGGCTAGTAGATTTGGGTGCTGTTTATTTTAGATATAATGCTAAATAATAATAATAATATTGTGACGCATATGACAATCAGTACTAGAGTATTCTAGAGAGTCCGAAACAGAGTACTAGAATATTCTATAAAGTACTGGAAAACTGGAATAGAAAAGTCGAGATTATGGAACGGACGGAAACGAAACGCCGAATCAGAATGAGGTAACGGTATAAATACGTCGCACACAGATCGTGGAGATGAGTCATAAGTAAGGCAGTGAGGCAAGCGATACGTGCGGAAGCGAAAGTCTCGAGTAAGAAGTAGAACGTGAAGCAAGCGATAAGTCTCGAGCGACAAGTAAGCAGTAAAATACGCGATAACTACGGAAGCGATAATAAAGAAAACGTTAAGTGTACGGTAAAAAGTAACGATTGTTATTACGGACTAATAAAATGTCACATTAATTCAGAATCGATTTAACGGCTCTTATTTATTTACAAATAATTAATCCAGCGAACCCTAAGCTCGCTACAATTGGTGTCAGAAGTGGGATTAATTATTGGTGAAATAAATAAGTCTGTGGAAGTGTATTGTGACGATGGCAGATCGACATTCGGAGAAGAGTTCGCAACCGTTGGACATTTCGGAGATGTTCAGGATTATGATGGCAAAATTGGACGCACAAGCTACAGATGTTAATGCAAAATTTGACACCGTAATTTCAAAATTAGATACGCAAGCTGCAAAATTGGATGCGCGAGCTGTAAAATTAGACGCGCGAGCTGCAGAGTTTAATGCAAAATTGGATGCGCAAGCTGCAGACGTTAATGCAAAATTGGACGCGCGAGCTGCAGAGTTTAAGGCAAAATTGGATGGGCGAGCTGCAGAGGTTAATGCAAAATTGGATGCCCAAAGGCAGTGTATGAAAGAATTCTGGGACTCGGAAGCGGAAGAATCTGAGGATGAGGAGGAATTGGAGCCACATGAAATGAAGAAACTCAGGAAGAGCAAAGCTATGGCCGACAGCAGTGAGGAAGAGGAGGAAAATGACGATGATGTGTTACGTGAAGAACTGAAGGATTTCATTGATGATAACCCGATTGAAGAGGACGGCAGTGATGATGAAAACACTGATGCTTCAGGCCGTTCCCTGAAACGGATTTACAATGATGATGACGAGTTGGACGACCGACTGGAAGACGACGACTGTGACATTATTGAAGAGAATCTTGCTCTGAAAGTCGAAGGCAGAAAGCGTTCCAAGCGTCTGCGTCGTACACAGGACGAAGAAAGCGATGGAGAGGAAGACGACGACTGTGGCCTTATTGAAGAGAATCTTGGTTTGAAAGTCGAAGGCAGAAAGCGTTCCAAGCGTCTGCGTCGTACACAGGACGAAGAAAGTGATGGAGAGGAAGACGACGACTGTGGCCATATTGAAGAAAATCTTGGTTTGAAAGTCGAAGGCAGAAAGCGTTCCAAGCGTCTGCGTCGTACACAGGATGAAGAAAGTGATGGAGAGGAACAGCACGTCGATGAAGGTTCAGCACGTGAGGCTATAGACGAACAGCTATTCGACGACGAAGACGGTGTTGAACGCCACTCTGAACGTAGTCACAGGGAAACTGAGGCGGCAAAACATTTCAATGATGAATTGGAAAGGGGTCACTTTACTGATTTGGACAATGAAATCCGTAAAACAGATATTCCTGAGCGAATGCAATTGCGCGAAGTTCCGGTTACGCCTGTTCCAGAGGGATCCAATGAACTACAAGATGAAGCTGAATGGATTTACAAACATGCGTTTTGTAAATCAACTGTTTCTGACCACGAGAGATCAACGGATGTTGGAGGTCGAGACCGCTATTGTAAGCCACCACATACGGGGGGAAAGATCAAGCAAGCCCTAGACTGTAGGCGTAATCAACAGCTAGAGGTGCCGTTCATTGCGTTCTATAGAGAAGAACACGTGAAACCAGAATTAACGTGCGACGATCTATGGAAAGTCTATTACTACGACGCACGCTGGTGTTTACTGTCAGCTCCAAAGAACAAACCGCTCCAGTTATTTGAAAAGATGCGGAACTACCAGTTGGATACGGTTATGAAATCGACAGATGATCCAATACCAGATGATATGCGTGTAATTAAAGAAGAAGATCTAGACCGCTTACGTGATGTGCAAACTCCAGAAGAGCTTAAGGGTGTACACATGCATTTTCTCTTATACTATTCGCATGAGATCCCTAAAATGCAAGAGGAATTCCGTCGTCAGGAAAAGGAAGAATGGTGGCAGGCTAGAGCTGACGCGAAAAGGAGAGCAGTAGACAATTTGGAAGAAGGTCAAGAACTTCCACCGCCGAACGCCAGGATGAAAGTGGTGCATCACGATCGACTGGTGGCTTTTGTTGGCCCGGGAGACCAGTGAACTTAGTTCGGGACGAACTAATCTAGGCGGAGGGTAGTGTGACGCATATGACAATCAGTACTAGAGTATTCTAGAGAGTCCGAAACAGAGTACTAGAACATTCTATAAAGTACTGGAAAACTGGAATAGAAAAGTCGAGATTATGGAACGGACGGAAACGAAACGCCGAATCAGAATGAGGTAACGGTATAAATACGTCGCACACAGATCGTGGAGATGAGTCATAGGTAAGGCAGTGAAGCAAGCGATACGTGCGGAAGCGAAAGTCTCGAGTAAGAAGTAGAACGTGAAGCAAGCGATAAGTCTCGAGCGACAAGTAAGCAGTAAAATACGCGATAATTACGGAAGCGATAATAAAGAAAACGTTAAGTGTACGGTAAAAAGTAACGATTGTTATTACGGACTAATAAAATGTCACATTAATTCAGAATCGATTTAACGGCTCTGTTACGGACCGACATTGAGTCCAGGTCCCCCCAGAATCCACTAATCCCCCTTTGATTCCCCTCTTTACCTGTAAAAGGAAAATAACGCGCCAAGTAGCTAATTTGCATAAACTACTTTATGCAAATTCTACTTGGCGGAGAAATTGATAAAAAAAATAAATAATAAAAAAAGACGTCACCGGAAATAAATTCGCAAAAATGACAATTCGCCGTAAACTTCCAAAATAGACAGAACGAATAATTTTTGGTAAAAAGTAAAATATTCAATATCACAACAAGCCTTACATTGGACAACAACCACGCTGTTTTATTCTGAAAAAAGCGTAATAGAGGATGAGAAAGAAACAACAAGCCTTACATTGGACAACAACCGCGCTGTTTTATTCTGAAAAAAGCGTAATGGAGGATGAGTAAGAAATACACATAAATATTTATATATATTGCCAATTAGTTAATAATGAGCACATAAAATCATATGATATTTGCATATCAAGGAATACAAGTGTATAAAGGAGAATCATACCATATTGTTCTAAACAATTGAAATCTAAATAAAATTTATATAATTAAGAATCAAAACTAAAAACCAAATATCGACGGAACAGCGATTGGAGCAAGCTGAACAGGGGAGCGCGACGTTCAACGCCCACTGCAACCTGTCGCAGACAACCAACAGCTGCAACGACCGCTCAACAATAAATATACAAGTAAGTCCATTAAACTTACCCATACATATAATAATAAATATTAAAAATATTATTAAGACAAAAATATTATTTAATTGTTATACAAATAAACATAACACATTGGCGCAGCCGGTTACCACCAGCTGGAATTTATATCGAAGCCGTCGGGGATATAAATCCAGTGGTGGAAGAGCCCCGAGGCTCTAATGTCCCTACGCCGATTAGCGGAACTAGCGGCTAGGTTAAAAGAAAAACAATCCGTAATAACAAGAAAATAAAAAACATAAATAAAAATATTGTTTCTCCTTTTCTCCATTTCGTTTTCCAATTACAGGAAAGAGGACGAAATCAACGTTGGGAAGAAAAATTAGAGATAGCTTACCAAAAAATTTTCCACTGTTTTAGTGTTCTCTTTTCAGATTTTTGTCTTCTTCTTTCTTTTATTTATATAGATTGGGTCTAGTCTCTCATCGTTGGGAAGTTTATTTAAATAGATTTAATCCCTCATCGTTGGATTATTGTTCCACTATCGTGTTTTCGTTCGCTACGGGAAAAAGCGAACTGCGGTTAGAATAATCCGGGCAGCCTCTCTGTACGCAAAAAATTAATTACGCGTAAAGCATTACCGTAGATGCAGACGAGAAGCCACACTAGGAATCTATCCGCGGAAATGATAACGGTAGAACCCGTCGTCGCTATGTTAGGTGCGGAAAAAATTCTGGACCTAGTCCAAGCAAACGTGGAGATATATAGTGGCCAGAAAGGACCTAACTACATATTTTCCTCGAAAGCTGTGACAGGACACTGGACTGTTTATCGGAGGAGGAGAAAAAATTTTTCCTGCGGTGGTTACCCATGAGGCTAAGTGGGAAAGCTCGCCGCATGTTCAAAGAACAACTCCCAACGACTTTCAAGGAGTTTGAACAGGGACTCCGAAAAACAATCTTACCACACGTGTCATACGAAGAGTTACATTCGAAACTCTCTCGTATACGACAATCCCGCGAAGAGGATGTCGCCGAATTTACCCACCGCATAACGCAAGCAGTAAAAGACTGCAACGAAGCGGCAACACGTAAGTATGGAACTACGAATAACATAGGGTTAATATTCCAGAACGAAAGATTAGCTAAATCGGTTCTGATGGTAGGAATCAGAAACGACCAACTGAGACATCTGATAGTAAAATCAGAAAAAGACCCTTTACATGAGATTATTACTAGGATTCTCGAGTTAGAGAAAACCGAGAATGAGATGAGGAGCGAAAGTGGATGTTATGAAATACCAACGAGGTATCATGACCCGTCACCTTCACCTGAAAGGAACGACGAATACCATGCTCCCAACTCATCAAATAGGCAACCAATGCTTAAGAATAATCCATTCTACTATTGGGAGGAGGAACAAGATCCCCCAGAGGAAAGAAATAGGGTTTTAGATAGGACATACGGGGATACTCGACCAAACCCCCAGGAATCGAGACAAAGGCAGAATACGCCTAGACACGATGCGTCTCGGGTAGTAGAGAATAGGAACTCTAACACGAGATTCCAAGAACAATCTCACCCCGTTACACGCCCACAAACAGGGAAAAACCCGTTTGGGTCGGATACACCACCACACATTTCTAGAAGACCAACCGGGTCTAGCCAAAGAAGCCCGAGGCACCACGACACCTTCAAAGAGGCGGAGGTGATTATCTTAGTGACTCCTCTAGTCAAGTCATCATCATCATCGGCACTACAACCGGGATCCGGTCTTGGCCTTATTTAACAAATCTCTCCACCGGTCCCGATTTCGAGCCGATGTCATCCAGTTTAGCACTCCCAGGCTCTGGACGTCCTGGTCTACGCCATCCCTCCATCGCAGACAAAGTCTGCCGCGCTGTCTCCTTCCATACATCCTGCCACAAAGGACTTTCCGGGCAGGGTCCTCTTCGCTCATTCGAGCTAGGTGTCCCGCCCACCGGAGTCTACCGAGCTTGATTTTTCTTACAATATGAGCTTCAAGGTAGATTGCGTACAACTCATGGTTGTAGCGTCTCCGGAATCGTCCTCCCTCACATACGGGGCCAACAATTCTCCTTAAGACCTTTCTCTCGAACGCGGCCAAGAGTTCAGAGTGCCTTTTATTAAGCACCCAGGTCTCGGATCCATACATGAGTACTGGTAAGACCATGGTCTTGTACAGTAGTAGCTTGGATGTTCTGGATAAATTTCGGGATTTAAAGAGCCTTGATAGACCATAGTAGGCTTTGTTGGATTTAATCAGCCGTTCGCGTATTTCTTCTTCCATATTGTTATCGGCTGATACTATTGACCCAAGGTAGTTAAAGGATTGCACTACTTCAAATTCGTGCTCCACTACCCCGATAGTTTGACCAACGTTAGGTCTTCTCTTCGCAGAAGTTGCCACCATGTACTTGGTTTTTCCCTCATTAATGCGCAGTCCCAGTTTTTGTGCCGCCTGCTCGATCTGGGTGAAGGATTCCTGTACCGCCGATTCGGTTCTACCGATGATGTCGATGTCATCTGCGTAGGCAAGTATCTGGCTGGACTTGGTGACAATAGTCCCTCTAGTTGTAACGCCAGAGTCACGGATTGCTTTCTCCAACGCCAGGTTGAAGAGGAGGCAGGCCAGACCGTCCCCTTGTCGGAGTCCATTATAGATGTTTATTGGTTTGGACAGCAATCCCGCTACTTTTACTTGACTAGTTACGTTGGTCATGGTCAACCTACAAAGTCGTATCAATTTATTTGGAATGCCGAATTCTTTCATGGCATTATATAGTTCTACCCTGGCTATGCTGTCGTAGGCGGCCTTGAAGTCTATAAACAGATGATATAGTGGAATCTTAAATTCCAGACATTTTTCCATCGCCTGCCTAAGGGTGAATATCTGATCAATTGCTGATTTGCCTGGGATGAAGCCACACTGATATTGACCAATGATGGCTTTAGCGTATGGGGATATCCGGTCTTGTAGGATAGTGGAGAGTATCTTATAGGCGGTACTTAGCAATGTTATACCCCTATAGTTGCTGCACAGTGTGATATCTCCCTTCTTATGTATGGGGCAAATTATACCACGACGCCAATCTTCCGGCATCTCCTCTTGCTCCCATACGTGCACCACGATCTCGTGAATTGCGTGATGTAACGCTGTCCCTCCTTGTTTGATCAGCTCAGCCGGTATGCCATCAGCTCCAGGGGCTTTATTTGATTTTAGCTGTCTAATGGCTTTTAGTGCTTCCTCAATGCTTGGTGGCGGCAGCATTTGGTCCTGGTCTTGCATTGGTGGAGCCTCCAATTCTTCTGTGAGCTGACCATTTAGCATTTCATTAAAGTGCACTTCCCATCGCTCCAGAATGCCTTCAGGATCGGTGATCAGATTACCCTCTTTATCCTTGCAGTAAGTGCAGCGTGGTGTGTACCGCGTCATACTGCGGATTATTTGGTAGAACTTCCGCGCCTGGTGCGGACCTCGCTCTCTACTTTTCTCTATTTCACAGACAAGATTTTTTCCCAGGCACTTTTCTTTTGTCTGTGAAGTCTTTTTTCAGTTCTTCTGAGCTCTTTGTATTTCTCCTCGCGTACCCGCGTCCTATGAGACTGCTGCCTTGCCCGGTATGCAGCATTCTTACGTTCAGTCGCTAGTTTGCACTCATCATCAAACCAGTCGTTCCGATCTCTACGACTACTGCCTAAGATGGAGTTGGCAGTACTAATGACAGTATTCTTAAGGCGTGTCCATTTCTCTTCTACGCCCGGCATTCTGGCCCCAGGACTTACTCTCCCTCCGTCGAGCTCTTCGAGGGCGAGTCTTAACGCATGACCAAAGGTGTTGCTGGTGTTCTCATTGCGTAAGGCAGCCGTGTTGATTCGAACCTGATCCGTGGATGCAATACGTCTCCGTAAGGCAATCCGCGCTCGGAAAACTGTACCAACAAGATAGTGATCCGAGTCGACGTTGGCACCTCGGTACGTTCGTACCATCATCAGGCTCGAAGAGTGGCGGCGATCTATCAACACGTGGTCAATTTGGTTGCGAGTGGCTCCATCAGGTGATACCCAGGTGGCTTTGTGGATATCTTTACGCGGAAACCTGGTACTCGCAACGACCAAGTTTTTCGATGCTGCCAGTTCGATGACTCGTAGTCCATTGTCATTAGTGTTCTCATGCAAACTATGGGAACCTGCGTAGTGCCTGAAAACCGGCTCCCGACCTATTTTCGCATTCAAATCCCCAAGAACGATTTTCACATCGTATCTTGGGCAGGCATTGAGGGCCCGTTCGACGTTCTCATAGTATTCTTCTTTTTCGTCGTCAGGGGACTCCTCTGTAGGTCCGTGAACGTTTATGAGGCTTATGTTCTTAAATTTGCCCCGCACGCGAAGAGTGCATAGCCTTTCATTTATTGCATTAAAGCCGATGATGGCATGCTTCAGTTTTTGGCTGACTAGAAAGCCTACCCCGAGCACATGGTGTTTTGCGTGACAGCTGTAATAAATGTCATACTCTTTTCTTTGAAAAACACCACTCCCCGTCCATCTTATTTCTTGTAATGCTGTTATGTCAGCCTTATATTCGGACAGGGCATCGGCTAGTTACTGTGCAGCTCGAGCTCTGTATAGTGAGCGTATGTTCCATGAAAAAATCCTTAAATCGTTTAGCCGTTTTCGGTTCCGTGGTCGTCGTCGTGTATCCGTTCCATATCCGAGGCTTGTTAAATTTGCCATAATAATTCATTTTTACGGGCCTGGTTATTAGCCTTGCGCCAACCTTTCTCAGGATGTCGCTGCATGCATTGGTTCACTACTTGGCGGGTGTCAAAGTAGCTATCCAGGGGTGTCACGTGGAGACTGCATGTCAACTGGGATTGAACAGGGACAAGGATCGTCCTGGCCTTCGCCGGGTTGAAGGCAATCAGAGACTTTGCCCTGTATGTTCGCACCCATCCCCCCCTCTAGTCAAGTAGTAGTACCCAAATCCATGGGTAGAACGCATGACTTGCAGCTTCTGCAATAGAAAAGGGCATGTATACGATGAATGCCCTCGACGCCGAAACACACCAAAGTGTACAAAGTGTAATCGATATGGGCACGATGCCCAGGATTGTCGGACACTTAATACACAAAGGAAGGCGGTGAATCCTGAACCTACACAAATAAGGTCACAGAACCAAAGGAAGTCTCCGGTGAATACCTCAAACCAGCAGGAACGACCATCCACATCGAAACAAGCAACTACATCGAATCGTAGAGTGTACAGCATTCGATGTTGTTGTGAGTTTTGTGGCCGAAAGGGTCACACAGGGGACGAGTGTCGTATCAAGGCAAAGTGGATAAAACCACAAAAGCCAACAAAGACATCCAATGTGGTTAAGTCTGTACGTAGTGACCACACCCCAAAGACCTGCACGGTCAATACAGAATAGCACACAGTCCAAAAAGGAAAAAAGCCAAAGGACAGCAAACAGCCATGCGACAAAGGCGGTAAACAGACTCGAGCCAAGAGTAGTATTAGTACGAGCAGTACTGAACACTCAGAGGCTCGAAAAATAAAACAACGCCAACACCGATTACAACGCCATCGACCCGAATCGAACAGTAGACAGTCGAATTCATCCGCTACGGACGCGTCAGAGACGCCAAAAAAGGGACATAGGCGACAAAAGAACGGGGAATGGTGCACATTTTGTAAGCGACACAACCACATGGCGACAGTGTGTCGACTAAAAGCAAAATGGGAGAAGTCGGAAAACTCCCAGAGGTCGGACAGGAATTCCCCAACCCGACCGAATTAAAGCCGCCAAATAAAGAAAACTGTCCTCAACCACCAACAAAAGTTCCAATAGTCCAGCTCCCATTAGACATAGGATGTAGAAACACTACATGTCTAATAGTGGACACAGGTGCGGAGATGAGCCTTCTTAAACTGAAGGCACTCCAAAATGGAACAACACTGGATACAAAAAAGGCCACTACTCTCCAAACGCTTTTTGGAAAGGGAAAGTCTAGGGGTTTTTGTAAGGGAATATTCAAACTACCCCAACCAATCTCCTGTAACTTTCAGGTAATGGACTCCCTACCGGGATTGTCAGAAGATGGGTTATTAGGAAACGACTTCCTAGCTAGGAATTGCAAAGTCAACGGACCCGGGAATTGTTTGGAATTCTCCCAAACCAATGTAAATCCGGTAAGTTTTTCCGTTGAATTTACAAAAGGTAAGAAGCGGACGCCAAGACATAAGGCAACCAGTCGGGAATCCGAGCCAAGGGGATCCATAGAAATCCAGACCGCGGTCGGAAATACACCGGATACCCTACCCAAACAGGGAAAAGGGGGCGATATTTTGTCAGGCTCCAAGCATTCCAACCCCACATTAATAGCTGACAAACCAAAGAAAGCTAACAAAGAAGCAACAGTGGTGAAACAATCACTGCAAAACGCTTCGGAGGTAGAAATTTTTCTGGACAAACCGGCAATAATACCGGCACGTTCACGAAAAATGCTGAGACTTCCCATAAAAATTCGGGAAGAGGTAGTGCTAGTACCTAAACAAATGCAATCAGGGATTTTCATATCCAACTGTATTGTAGGGAAAGCGAAGAGTGCCCATGTAGAGGTACTCAATATCGCAAACTACCTCCAAACCATAGACCGAATCATGGTGGAGTTACATCCAATGAAGGACTTTTCCACCTTTCCGCTGGAAAATGAGGACAACCGTTCTACGGAATACAATGCGGATAAAAAACTTTCGGAGGGAGACAACCTCCAGTATATCCGACATTTATTCTCACAGGAGGAATTACCAAAAGATCCAAGATTGACACAATTACACGAGGAACTCCACTTAGGTAAAAACCTAAGTCCTCAAGAATGTCAATCCATAGTGGAAATATGTGAGGAGTTTAACGATATTTTCCACCGTAAAGGTGATCTCCTAACATATACCAGTGCAATAACGCATGAGATACCGGTGATACAGGATCAAGCACCGATATATCAAAGAATGTACCGTCTGCCTGAGTGCAAGAAAGAGGTGATCAACGAGCAAGTACGGGAGATGCTGGAGAATGACATCATTCAACCAAGCAAAAGTCCGTGGAACTCACCACTCTTGGTAGTTCCTAAGAAAGCGGGCCCCGATGGAAAAACCCGATGGAGAGTTGTGGTCGATTTCAGAAAACTGAACGATAAAACCATCGGTGATGCGTACCCTCTCCCTCGAATAGAAGACATTTTAGACCAGCTCGGTCACTCACGCTATTTTTCCACGCTCGATTTAGCCAGCGGCTACCACCAAGTCTTAGTAGATCCGAAGGATCAAAATAAGACAGCGTTCAGCACAAATTACGGGCACTATGAGTTCAAACGTATGCCATTTGGTCTGAAGGGAGCACCAGCTACGTTTCAGAGACTCATGAACCACGTCCTAACCGGGTTGCAAGTAATCGAATGCTTTGTTTATCTGGATGACGTGGTCATATATGGAAAAAACCTAGAACACCATAATGACAAACTCCGGAAAGAATTCGATCAAATTAGATACCACAACCTCAAGTTGCAACCAGAGAAATGCAAGTTCCTCCAGAAGGAAGTAGTATATCTGGGACATGTTTGTTCCGAAAAAGGGACAATGCCAAATCCAGACACGACAGCTAGTGTCAGGGATTTCCCCATTCCCAAAACGGTAAAGCACGTCCAATCGTTTCTAGGCTTGGCGAATTACTATCGAAAATTTGTTCAAAATTTTTCGAAGATAGTACGCCCCTTAACAAATTTGTTGAGGAAGGACGTCAAATTCACCTGGTCAGACAAATGCCAACAAGCATTTGATAACATAAAGGAGTTATTGGTCTCGCCGCCACTGTTAATCTATCCAGATTTTCCCCAACCCTTTAATCTGACCACGGATGCGAGCAACGAAGCACTGGGTGCCGTACTGTCGCAAGGCGAAATCGGTAAGGACCAGCCAGTCGAATCTTGAATAAGGCGGAAAAGAATTACTCTACGATCGAAAAAGAGTTACTAGCCATTGTTTGGGCGACTAAGAATTTCCGTTGTTATTTACAAGGGAGAAAATTTAATATATACACGGACCACAAACCGTTAAAGGGAGTATTCAACGTGAAAGACCCCACGTCACGTTTACTAAGGTTCAATCGCAAACTACTGGAGTACGACTACCAAATCGAATATAAACCCGGTAAATACAACACTAATGCGGATACCTTGAGTCGTATCCCGCAAATTTGTGATGAGACTCCCACACTACCAAGGTGCAATGTACTAACACGCGCCCAAACTAAAAAATTAAGGGCAAGCGAAGGAATTCAGGATAGTCCAAATGACGATAAGTCCTCTCTTAACGAGGATCCCATTCCGGCCTGCACGGAAAAAGGAATGGAGATAACCACTCCTGAAGACATTCAGTTCCTACTTCGGAAATACCATGATCCTCCTTTGGGTGGACACCAAAGAGTGAGTAAAACGTACCACAAAATACGTAGAAATTTTTGGTGGAAGAACATGATGCGCGACATTAAACAATACATCAAAGTATGTAAAACATGTCAAACCATGAAATCTTCACCGAACATACGTATGCCCATGGTAATAACCGACATTGCAAAGAGGCCTTTCGACAAAGTATACTTAGATATAGTAGGTCCTCTTGATCGCACTCCAACCGGCAATCAATATATACTTACATTCCAAGACAACTTGTCGAAGTATATAGATTGCTACGCTCTCGCAGATGCGGAGGCAGAAACGGTGGCCACAGTCTTTTTCGACCAAATAATTGCTCGGTATGGTGTTCCGAAGCAACTGGTCACCGATCAGGGAAGCAATTTCCTAAGCAGTTTGTTTAAAAGCGTGTGCAAACTGCTCCGTATTAAAAAACTACAAACCTCAGCATACCACCCACAATCGAATGGAGCCTTAGAAAGAGCCCATCGTCCACTCGTAGATTACCTGCGAAGCATTGTGGATGGGAATGGTCAAAGGATTAGCTCAAGCGCTGGCATAAGTGCATTGAAGTCAGTAAGTAGTACTTTGAAATGCACAACATTCATCATCATCATCGGCACTATAACCGGTATCGGGTCTTGGCCTTATTTAGCAAGTCTCTTCACCGGTATCCTGTCCATATCCAAGACGCCATCCTTTCTCAGGATGTCGCTGCATGCATTGGTTCACTACTTGGTGGGCGCAAAAGAAGCTATCCAGGGGTGTCACGTGGAGACTGCATGCCAACTTGGATTGAGTAGGGACAAGGATCGTCCTGGCCTTCGCCGGGTTGAAAGCAGAGACTTTGCCCTGTAACATCATTTTCCGTAAAAAGAACTTGTACTTTCCATTATCTGAAAAAGTTCCGGTAATTTTCTGATCAAGGCGGTACTATTACATTTACATTGCTAATATCATACTAAGCATATCAAAGATATTAGGAAAAAAAATCGTTTCTAAATAATCTACAAGTGACTGGAATAATGTACTCGACTTATTTTCAGTTTACGTTTTTTTTTTTGTTTTCATTATTTTGTTGTTATTGAATAATTTATCTTCATATCTCTATTGCCATTTGTGTTCTATATAAAATATTAGTATTTTACAAATTCCCCCAATAATGACAAATGAAGCGTGTGACAGGAGCTTAAATTGGCAGCGAATGACACTTTTCGAACAGAGCCAATCGACAGCGCTCTTTATTGGCTTGCACTACACCCAGCAGTCGCTGGGTTAACTGGTAGTTTAAATAATTCAAACATTGATGTTGCTGTTTTCTTCATTTTTCCTGATAAATAAATAATTTAAATGAAATTAGTTATTGTGATACTGATAAATATAATCCGATTAATAGACGTTATACAATGCCACGCACAAAAGTTCCCAAAAACTCAAAGCGTAATCGCGAAGCCGCAATTCGCGAAGAAAAAATTCGGGATTTTGAAACTTCGGTTGAGCAAGCACTATGTGCGATTGACATTAAAGTGGAAGGCAAAATCTCAATAATTGATTCAGAAATAAGTCTAGCTATAGCTAGACAACCCCAAAAGATTCTTCAAGTGAAAATGGGGGACATTTTGGGAAAGGTGAGTGGTTTCCAATTTACTCAACTGGGCCCATTTCTTTAGTGCATCTGTTTGTTCTGTCGTTTAAGAACATTGAGGATTTATCCAGTCTACTGAAGTCTGATTCTCTTAACGACATCAACACCACTATTGGAAGATCATTGCACATACCCCGTTCGAAGGATGATGAAGGTAGAAATAATTTGTTCGTTTTGTTTGGCATTTTCATTAATTAATCATTGCTATAATTCATTGTCCTGCTTTTTATAAAAACGAAAAACATGATTTCATTTCATGGTGGTGGACTTATTCCTTGTTTTCATTTACCTCGCTTGGTCGACGTGCAATGAAACACAAATACAAAAAAGGCTATATTACAGAGAATAGTAGTAGAAGCAGTAACAGGAGCGTTCGGCAACCATTACACACTGGCCGAATTCCAGGACCTCTAAACTCAGCTAAGGCTCGAAGACAACGTCGCAGTCGATCTGTTTGTGAGTATAGCAGTAGAACGGCTAAACTGAAGCACATCGCTGCAAGTGAACGCGTTTCTAGGCAAAATATGCGTACTCCCGTTCCTCGGCAACAGTCTATCAGTCTTGACCGAACGAAGCCAGCCTTAAAGGATCCTTTCAATAGTCCTACTGCTTTATTGAGATGGCCGAAACCGGGTGAAAGGGTTATTTCTTTATCCGGAACTCCTGTTGTCGCTCAAATGTAAGTAAATGTATTATGCTTTGTATTTGACTCATGATTGTTTCGTCAGGGCTCCGGAACAATTTGCCAATGTTAATATTCCTGTTCAAGACGGAGTGTTGTCATTGAGGCCTAAAAAACTGAACGCAGTGGACCCTGAAATCGTGCAAAAAATTAATCCAGAGACTTGGAGCCAGATCAAGCTTCTACAAGATAATTTAAATTTAATCATGAGTTTGGCAGATCGCTCCAATTAGCTCCGAGCATCGCCACCAAATGTACTTCTTTGTTATGCTCTTAATAAATATTTCATTATATCAAAGACAATTAATAATGACTAGCGATTGTAAGGACGATTTA
This sequence comes from Microdon myrmicae, assembly GCA_963931805.1. Taxonomy (NCBI): domain Eukaryota; kingdom Metazoa; phylum Arthropoda; class Insecta; order Diptera; family Syrphidae; genus Microdon; species Microdon myrmicae. The sequence goes on along the minus strand of OZ007497.1, from coordinate 237,133,592 downwards.
TAAATATGATTATTGAGTACATCTGTATTTCATTATTTGTTGTTGGGTGTACTTGCAATCAATTTGTTTGGCTATGAATTGGGTGCCAAGTGACGATTCAGTAATTGGTTTTAAGTATAAAATATGCAACAAACAGTAAGTAGAAAATGTGTGTCTTTTGATTAACATTGGTGCATTTGTTCACGATTCTGTTCTATTTCTTTCACGCACCATCGAGGGGACGCAAATCAGCCACCTGGCTTTTGAGATTATCATTCTTGGTGATTTTATCGTTCATAACTCCGGGTGGTTGGTACATTCCAACAGAACCGACAGGCTGGGAGGCTAGTTGACACTTTCGCTGTGTGACCCACAATTTGGTTCAACTCGTGGAGGAATTTACGCGAATGCCGGATGACCGAGGTGATTATGCGAACACCCTAGATCTGGTTATGACTTTTTTTTTTTAAATTTTTTATTTACTGCATTTATTCGACCAAAAATTAAGAGTTACAATAAGTAATAGAGTTAATTGGTAATAGATTGGTTATATAATAATTGTTTACATGTTATTTGTTAACATTTTCCAAACAGTTTTTTTTATATGTGCTTAGGATTTAGTGAGATTTAGATATTTGTAATTTTTATTTTTCCTGGAAAAGGTCAGAAAAACCCAGTTTATTTTAGCTCAGCCTATTTAAAATCAAAGCAAATCCATAAACCCACATGGATATCACCCGACGGCGTAATGCGTAACCAAATAGAGCACTTCATCAAAGACAAAAGAAACCACTTAAATATCCTTGACGGAAGATCATACAGAGGAGCAGATTTGTGGCGGTTCTGCCAAACCCCACTGACTACTTACCTAAAGAACCCCCATCTCTACGACCCAATCTTATAAGTTCGCTAATGCAATGTCCAAACTTATCATAAATTCCCTGAAAGAAAATTCATCGGTTTACATATAATACAACCGCATAATCAGGGAATCTTACCCTTGAGTTAGCTAATCCCAGCCTCAATATGTGTGCAATAAAAACGACCTACATACACATCGGCTGGCGAACCTTTACCCAACGATAAACAGTCCAACGCAGCTGCATGTAATAGCGCAATAGACGTTGAGACTAATTCCCTAACTCGCACCATGTGTAAAAAAAAAACAACGCTGTCCTTCAAAGTCTTTCTGGCGATACCATAAACAATCCAGATCATCTGTGGTATCCCAAATGCATTTTTCATTTAATGAGTTCCAGCTTATTTATTTAGCTGACCCTAATCACAGACCGATGCATTAGGTCGCTTCTCCTTTGTTCTTTTTACCTCACTGTACGTTTTGTTTATCCTTGCTGAAATATATCGATAAACACGGTGATGCGTACGAACACACATACACACCACGGCACCAAAAGGTCGCATTTCCTTGGTTGACGTTTAATTTTTTATCTGGCGCCAACGCCGTTTTATTATTTTTTTTCTCTACCAAGTACAATTTGGACAAAGTAGTTTATGCAAATTAGCTACTTGGCTAGTTGTTCTCCTTTTAGAGGTAGAGAGGGGAAACTTACGAAAGGGGATTTGTGGATGTTAGGGGGGACCTGGACGCGAGGTAGGTCCGTAACAATACTATCCCCTTAAATAATGATAGCTTCATTCTTAGAAGAGGAATGAAGCTTAGCTACTAAAGTATCTAACTGTAGCGTTGATCCCTACACTGGTTGTGGTGTATTATCTTCCCTTGTTTGTCGTGGTATGTCTGGCTTTTGCTTCCTCTATTCGTAATATGGTTTCAGTCTGTTGTTGTGTACCACCACATTTCTTCTCCCTACCTTTGCGGCGCTATTTACCGGACTATTTATTTGCACTACCTTATAGGGACCCCTCCATATGGAGCTAATTTTCCTTGCTTTGTGCGTTCCGTATTAAACTTTGTTGGCCACGTGGAACGTGAATGGGCGTGTCTTACGGTCGTATGACTCTTTCGACTTCTTCTTGGAAGTTAACAGGTTACGCCTTGCTATTTCGTACGTATGTTGAAGTTTGTACTTCAATAGCTTATGTTAACTGTCATGGTTGTATACCGGTTCCGGAGGTTGCTTTATGCTTGTCGGTACCTCCGGGGTGAACCCAAATAGACAGTCCATTGGCGTAAGTTTAGTACCTTCGTGTACATTGGTGTTGTATACGAATGTTGCCGTTCTCAGGTACTGGTCCCATGATTGGGAATTTCCATCCACAATGCTTCGCAGGTAATCTATGAGTGGGCGATGGGCTCTGAGGTTTGTAATTTTTTAATACGGAGCAGTTTGCACGCGCTTTTAAACAAACTGCTTAGGAAATTGCTTCCCTGATCGGTGACCAATTGCTTCGGAATACCATGCCGAGCAATTATTTGGTCGAAAAAGACTGTGCCCACCGTTTCTGCCTCCGCATCGGGGAGAGCGTAGCAATCTATATACTTAGACAAGTTGTCTTGGAATGTAAGTATATATTGATTGCCGGTTGGAGTGCGATCAAGAGGACCTACTACATCTAAGTATACTTTGTCGAAAGGCCTCCTTGCAACGTTGGTTATTATTGTTTAATGTCGCGCATATGTTCTTCCAACAAAAATTTTCTATGTATTTTGTGATACGTTTTACTCACTCCTTGATATCCACCCAAAGGAGGATCATGGTATTCCCGGAGTAGGAACTAGATGTCTTCAGGATTGGTTATCTCCATTCCTTTTTCCGTGCAGGCCGGAATGGAATTCTCGTTAAGAGAGTACTTATCGTCGTTTGGACTATCCTGAGTTCCTTCGCTTGCCCTTAACTTTTTAGCTTGGACGCGTGTTAGTACATTGCACCTTGGTAGTGTGGGAGTTTCATCACAAATTTGCGGGATACGACTTAAGGTATCCGCATTAGTGTTGTATTTACCGGGTTTATACTCGATTTGGTAGTCGAACTCCAGTAGTTTGCGATGGAACCTTAGTAAACGTGACGTCGGGTCTTTCACGTTGAATACTCCCTTTAGCGGTGTGTGGTCCGCGTATATTTTAAATTTTCTCCCTTGTAAATAACAACGGAAATTCTTAGCCGCCCAAACAATGGCTAGTAACTCTTTCTCGATCGTAGAGTAGTTCTTTTCCGCCTTATTCAAGGTTCGACTGGCTGGTCCTTACCGATTTCGCCTTGCGACAGTACGGCACCCAGTGCTTCATTGCTCGCATCCGTGGTCAGATTAAAGGGTTGGGGAAAATCTGGATAGATTAACAGTGGCGGCGAGACCAATAACTCCTTTATGTTATCAAATGCTTGTTGGCATTTGTTTGACCAGGTGAATTTGACGTCCTTCCTTAACAAATTTGTTAAGGGGCGTACTATTTTCGAAAAATGTTGAACAAGTTTTCGATAGTAGTTCGCCAAGTCTAGAAACGATTGGACGTGTTTTACCATTTTGGGAATGGGGAAATCCCTGACACTAGCTGTCGTGTCTGGATTTGGCATTGCCCCCTTTTCGGAACAAACATGTCCCAGGTATACTACTGTACACTTTACGATTCGATGCCGTTGCTTGTTTCGAAGTGGATGATCGTTCCTGCCTTTGATTTGAGGTATTCCTGGGTGGCTGTGGTTAGTTCTGTGAACTTGATGTGGGTTCGGGATTATCCGCCTTCCTTTGTGTACTTAGTGTCCGACAATCCTGGACATCGTGCCCATATCGATCACACTTTGTACACTTTGGAGTGTTTCGGCGTCGAAGGCATTCATCGTATACGTGCCCTTTGATAGAAATAATACACGCAGAGTATTATGAGCAAAACAGTTTATTGTAAATAATAAAGCATAAGGTGGAAATACAAAAGAGCTTGATGAGTACGCGAGTGAACTCTACCGTGCGACTACTTGGAAACGACTGACTGGAGACCAGCGAGTATGGCTATACGTATGTAGCATAGTTATATGGAGTTGACTATAGGGCGCGTCGCTGTATGTTGTAGGGTTTCACACATACGAATGTACATTGTACATTCCATACAAAGGTTTACAAATTCGATATTCTTAACACCCTTTCCTATTGCAGAAGCTGCAAGTCATGCGTGTAACCCATGTGTTTGGTGTACGCTTGTCTCTGCCTTGACTAGAGGAGTCACTAAGATAGTCACCTCCGCATCTTTGAAGGTGTCGTGGTACCTCTGGCTTCTTTGGTTTAGATCCTGTTGGTCTTCTAGAAGTGTGTGGTGGTGTTTCCGACAAAAACGGGGTTTTCCCAGGTTGTGGGCGTGTAACGGGGTGAGATCGTTCTGGGAATCTAGTGTTAGTTCCTATTCTGTGTCCCTACTACCCGAGACGCATCGTTTGTAGGCCTATTCTGCCTTAGCCTCGATTCCTGGGGGTTTGGTCGATTATCCCCGTAGGTTCTATCTAAAATCCTTTTTGTTTCTTCTGGGGGATCTTGTTCATCATCCCAATAGTAAAATGGGTTGTTTCTTAGGATTGGTTGCCTATTTGGTGAGATGGGGGCATGGTATGTGTCGTTCCTTTCAGGTGAAGATGACTGGGCATAATACCTCGTTGGTATTTCATACCATCCACTCTCGATTCTCATTTCATTCTCGGTTTGTTCTAACTCGAGAACCCTAGCAATTATCCTATCTAAAGGGTCTTTTTCTGATTGTACTATCAGATGTCTTAGTTGGTCGTTCCTGATTCCTACCATCAGAACCAATTTTGCTAATCTTTGGGTCTGGAAGGTGAACCCTATGCTATTTGTACTCCCATACTTACTTTTTGCCGCTTCATTGCAGTCCGTTACTGCTTGCGTTATGCGGTGGGTGAAATCGGCGACATCCTCTTCGTGGGATTGTCGCATACGCGAGAGTTTCGAGTGTAACGCTTCGCATGACGCGTGTGGTAGTAGCGTGCTTCGGAGTCGCTGTTCAAACTCCTTGAAAGTCGTTGGGAGTTGTTCTTTGAATATGCGGGGAGCTTTCCCAGTTAATTTCATGGGCAACCACCGCGGGGAAATTTTGTTCTCCTTCTCTGATAAGCAGTCCAGCGTTCTGTCACAGCTTTCGAGGAAACTATGTAGTTCCCTCGCTGCGTTAGGCCCTTTCTGGCCACTGTAGACTTCCACATTAGCTTGGACTAGGTCCACAATTTTTTCCGGACCCAGCATAGTGGCAAGGGGTTCTACCGTTATTATTTCCGTGGATAGTCACCTTGAGTGGCTCCTAGTTTGCATCAAGGTTAATGGCTTACGCGCGTTTATTTGTTTGCGTACGGAGGGGCTACCCGGATTATTCTAACCGTGGTTCGCTATTAACCGTAGCGAACAAAAGACACGACTGCGGAACAACCGACCCAACGATGAGGGACAAGACCCAATCTAGATAAAATGAAAAGAAGAAGAAGATAAATAACCTGAAAAGAGAACAGTAAAAACAACGGAAAATATTTGGGTATTTTATTTTTTCTATAAACCTTCCTCCCAACGTTGATTTCGTCCTCTCTCCTGTAATTGGAAAATAAACAGAGAAAAGGAAAACAATATTTTTATTTCTTTTATTATTTATTGTTATACGGATTTTTTTTTCTTATCCTAGCCGCTAGTTCCGCTAGTCGGCGTGGGGACTTTAGAGCCTCGGGGCTCTTCCCACTACTGAATTGTATCCCCGACGGATTTGATACAATCTCACTGGTGGTAATCGGCTGCGCCAAATTTGTTATGGTTATTTATTTACCAACAATTTGATAATTATATGTTAATATTTTATATATTTTGAGTATATTTAAATATGTTTAAAGGTAAGTTAAGGGACTTACTTGGAACCAGTTTGTGCTTCCGTGGCGAGTTGTTCTCCTTTTAGAGGTAGAGAGGGGAAACTTACGAAAAAGGATTGGTGGATGTTAGGGGGGGCCGGGACGCGAGGTAGGTCCGTAACAGGTATGCAGATGACATCCTAGTATACACGTCATTCAAAAGCCCTAAACTACCAACAAATCGACTCAACCGTCATCTAGACGAACAGTATCAGTATTACAGTCGATGGAAAATCCGACTTAATCCATCCAAAGCAGTAGCTATCATTCTGAGTAGTAAACACTCCCAACCTACTTCTCGATATTCACAGAATATTCGAATACAAATAGGAGGTATTACTACGTAGTTAGACCACAGGAGAGGATGAAATATCTTGGGTCATCTATACCCCAAAAATGAATTTCACCAAACAAGTGACTCACAGTCTTCAAAGGGGCCTTGATCGGTCTAAGCAACTGCACAACATCTTGAAGTGGAGCAACAAAGTTGACACCAAAAATAAGCTTCTCTGCTATAAGCAGCTAATCCGATCCCATATGGTCCTCCATATCTTCGGCTCAAATGGAAAGACCGACTTTTCGAAAGAAACCTCCTCAGAAGATGCATCAACCACTTTAGAAGGCCTGAAGGTCCCCATTACCCGAACTCTCACCTATACGAAGGTGCCCCCATTATACCTATCGCCGTGTACTTGCTACAATTAGAATATAAGTACCTCGAAAGCATTCAGAACAGCAAGAACCCACTTGTACGGGAGTCTTGCGTTCTTGACCCTTCTCTTTCTCTCGATCTCTTCGGATCAGACCACCACCGTTTTTTCTTCAGTACAAAACTGAAGAAAGCACCCTTCCCAACAACATTCCCCTCTATAATAGAGGATTCCTGAACCCATCCCATGGGCTATACTGCTAACATACCACACGCACGCACAGCACAAGACAGCACAAACATACACACACCGACCAAAGCGCAGATCATCAGACGCTAAAGACGTGATCTGCGTTCACTACCGCACTCAAGACCTACCGGTCTTGTACGATTTCTTTCCCACCATCCCACCATCCATGTAGTTAGAGAACACCTTAACTAACCCTGTCCACACTATCCTTAGATATCTCCCCCCTTTTTCTATTTCAGATATCTCGAGACTAAGCCCAACATCCTCAGGGATGTGGCTGATTCTGGTTATCCCAAAATGACCAGAAGCCAGAGACAAGATGAAGGACACATCTGTCCTTGTCTCACCAAGGTCGGCCTCTCGCCACCCATTTTTTTTTTTGGTTTAGGATTTTAGGAGTCAAAATCTGGCGGCCGAGACTACTAGTTATTAGTCGAAATAAAAGTTCATTCCCGTTTTTGAAATTGTGGCTAAATAAACATAAAACATTGAAACCAAAGACTGTGTTTATTACTTGACGTACCGCATAACTTATGAATCTATAAGGATACCGTCGGCAGAATACACAAGGAAAAGGAATCTGCGTGGGCATTCTCTACCTACACCGCCCCCACTTGGACTCTCACTACTTCAGCTGGGACAGACGCCCACGCTAGCAGGTAATGAAAAACAATCCCAACCTATCACAAAAAATAACATTAAAGCAACATGAGTCAACAACCTAAAAACCCAAATATAATCATCATAAAACAAATTCCAATCAAATCAAAACACCAAATTAACGCAATTAGTCGAGAAAGTATGAAAGATAGCACTGCAAACCGGGTCATTGCTACGAGCATTTCGCCAACAGTAAATTCACTTCTCTAATTTTCCAACAAATCCTACATTAATCAGCCGTATTAAACTCAAACCCTGGGGTATCGAATGATACAGCGATATCACCTGGACTTTCTGTTAAGTCATTGTCATCCGTATCGACATCAGATGTAGAAACCTCAACGAATATGTTAGCAGACCTCTCGGATAATCAATGCTATGACAAGTAGACACGAATATTCCCATCCTTTGGAGTTGTTCGTCGTCATCCTTGTTCTCATCGGCCCCTCCCAATATCACGAACCACACACGGGAGTCTTTATGGTAAACAAACTTAAAAGTATACGGTCCGATTGTTAATAGTGACAACCGACTGCGAGCCTAGTCAATCGGTCGCACGATATAGTAAATTCGAGCCATCTGCAGATGCTATGATCTTGGTCCGCACCCTTAATATAAACATTCTGGATCACAACAGAGTGGATTCCCGGTCATGAGTCCAAGAACATGATTCTGAGTTGCGTTGTATCTCGTCCGGTTCTTGCTACGCTGTCACGTGTATGTGTCCGTCTACAGTCAATTATCAGTGTAACAGTTCTAGTAGTCGTGCTCATCGAATCCAAGAGGGCCTAGTGCTGCCGATAAGGAGCCGTGATTGTTAATTCAGTTTATATGCTCACGGCGAATACACGACAGGCAGAGAAGAACGCGCGTCAGTTATGGTTTTAATTGAGTGACTAGCTGACAAGGGCGCCAGTTTAGTGTTCGGTTAAGCTATGTCTCTTGAGCATCGCTGCAGTCCACAGAGTGCTCCAGGTCCACCCGGTATCCCACATTCACCACAGGGCACCTCATCTCTGTCACATGTTCTTAATACGAGCCTACTACTACTATTACATCATCTGGCATTAAATCCTCTTCGATATCCGGTCAGTCCGTGTGGAAGGGTAAACGACTAAAGTGCAAACGAACAAACTCCACACCTTGCTCTACATCATCATACCAAAGAGGAAGAAACTGATTCCACCATGTGCGACAAGGATCAAAATATCATTGTTACAGATGATGATGACACTCAACTTCATCACCAGCGAGTGCCTCCACCAGCCCGGCATCTAACCAATAACCTCAGCGATAGATTCGGGCACCTGCAAACACCACTGCTGAATAAGCAACTACCAACAATGTCAAACAGCACCGTGGCGAACTACATATTTTATACCGTTCGAAGTCACTCGCATACCCGAGCGGCCTGCCTTTACCCGCCTCACTCCCCCGCAGACACTTTAGAGTTTAGCCGCTGGCAACACCTGCATCAACAACTATTGCCACGATGGTAAAGCGGGTTAGCTTCTGCAATTACTTCAATCGGGCGGCTCAGCCACGAATCCATGAGGTAATTATGCGACGAAGTGTGAAGCCAAGCCTGACTAGAAAATGCCTCCTTTGGGTAGCTTTTGCAAAACAGTCTCATAGATTGGCCAATCCAACTTGCAGCCCCCCAACTTCAATCTGCATCACCAGTTGTTACTCCGTCACTAACTCAATCAATCTCAAGTTCTGCGCCAACACCAGCGTGCCTTCTCCTCATCCGATGCCACCGGAATGGTGCAGATGATGACCGAGTCGGGATGCGAACAGGCTCAACACGTAAGTAACCCCAACTATACTTGTGTCTAACACGAGGCGTGTATACCAAACCCGTTTGCTTACATGTCCATCATTTTGAAGGGTACTTCAAAATCCCCTTTTGTGCGCGCGTTAGTGTAAAAAAAAAATCGACCACAGTGCTTTTGAGAGCGATGAGTAAAGGAGGGTATGACCGAATCCACGTTGCACAGCTAGATAATTATATGTATAAATAAATAAAATGGCGCAAGACTAATGACCTTGCCCGGAAAAAAAAACAAATCATTATGGAAAATTTAACAAGCCTCAGGACTTGCTAAATAAGGCCAAGACCGGTTGCCGATTGTAGTGCCGATGATGATAAATAAATAAAAGAAAAAAGCCAGGTGAACAACGTAGAGAGTATACCAAGGACCCCCTTCTTGTATAATAATTTCGAGAAAGCACAGCAACTGCGTCATCGGTTAGCTTAATATGCAAGTACACTTATTGAATACAGAATACAGCAAAAATAATAGAACCAAGAATTAACTATAAAATTTAACTTATGAACGCAAACTGTACTAGGTATTCAAGAATTTTTTTTATCTACAATAGATTCCAAAAAGTAGAAGCAGGAGGTACGTCGAATATTATAGTTGAAGTAGCTAAAGGTCAACGGCATATACGTCAAAACAAATACTATATTTATTTGTCAATAATAAACATATATAAATTAGGTGAATACTTTTGCAGTTAGTTTTCTGTTGAAAAGTTGAATGTAGTGCTAGGCGTTATTGATCTAAGCTGGAGTGAGTAACGAGGCAAGTTGTGGATTAGTCATCATTGGTTTACAGTACGATACAGGAACTTTTCTCCCGGAAAGGATTTACTTTCTGACTAGAGAATCCGGTAAGTAGATAATCCTCTTGTTCATGTTCTGTGATATACTTCATCATTTTTGCACAAGATTCAGACACCGATTGTCGGTCAATGACTTCTTCCCGTCGCAATTGTTCCACGATCATTCTTTGTTGCTGCAATGTAGATGACATGACGTCCATAACGTTTTCTTTTCTGAAATAATAACGTTACATAAAATTCTACATCTAAATAACACACTTAATAAAAAGATACTACAATTTAATACACACCCAAAAATATAAAATTTTCTTACTTTTGACAGAAACTAATTAAGTTGCGTTCGTAAACCATTTGACATTTGTGTGGATTACTCATTGGTGGATACTAGTTTACTTACAAACGAACTGGGGCAGATGTTAAGGAAAACAAACATTACAAGTCTTTGTATGGGGTTAGTTAATCGCATAGTTCGCTTTAAGTCATTTCAATTTTCAACCAAGCAATTTTCGTTGTTTTTTCGTTTAATTTAAACGGAAAAAACTATTTCATATTTTCCAATATTACTTTTTTATATCATGTTTGTAACAAAGATACCATTGTAAAGAGTGGCTGAAACATATTATTATTATTATTTATTACAATGCACGTAAATTACATGGTAACTTAAGTCTAATAGCACTAGCGACTAAGGCTTTCGGCTAGAGGCTGAAACATAAAATGAACAAATTAGTCTTACTTTGGTCTTATAGATGGTGGATGAAATATATACACTGAGCAAATTACTAATTTGTTTTCAAAAACAAAAGGTGGAAAAGTCACATTTTTTAAATCTCGGATTGAAGCACAAGCAATGCTGTAACAGCTGTGTGAAAATAAAAGTCATTTATTTTGGTTAATGAATTTATTATAGTTATTAGATGTTTTCACACTCGCGTCTCTATAGGCACTGCCCATTCATCGTTAATGACACTCCAATCAATAACTACTGCGAGTGAATAAGTATTTTTTTAACGGTAATATGTTGTTGCGGATTGGCAATTAAATGTACTGGAGAAATCTAGTACATTCGCATGTATACCAGTTGCGCAGCAGCTGGCACCAACTGGCCACCATTGTCACCACGATGATGTCATAGCGTCGCTTTTCGAATTGGCAGTTATGCCAATTCGTCAGTCTGCAATCAACCTTCAACGGGCTCGTTACAATCGTCTACAATCAACATTCACAGAAGAAACACCATCGGTCATTAATTTTCCTCAACACGTGTATTAATAAAGCTGGCTTCAAGTTAACTTCTGCCTTTTGTGATTCTGTCACCATACGACAGAGTTTTTTATCGGTGCACACGTACTACGTAGAGCTATCAACAAACATATGTATATGCGCATAGTTTTATAATATAATATTGTAGCGAGCTTAGGGTTCGCTGGATTAATTATTTTAAAATAAATAAGAGCCGTTAAATCGATTTTGAATTAATATAACACTTTATTAGTCCGTAATACAACCGTTACTTATACCGTGCACTTAACGATTTCTTTACTTATCGCTTCCGTACTTATCGCGTCTTTTACTGCTTACTTCTCATTCGAGACTTCCAGTGACTATCCAGTGACAGGATGAAAACAAGGTACGACGTTCGAGCCAACGCATCCGGATTTAATGCAGGCGATAACGTATGGCTTTATAACCCTCATCGGGAAAAAGGAAGGTTCCCGAAGTTGCAGCAATATTGGGAAGGACCGTATAAGATTCTCACAAGAATTAATGACTGGCGACTTTTGTTAACCCAGAAGACCAGTGAACTTAGTTCGGGACGTACTAATATAGGCGGAGGATAGTGTGACGCATATGACAATCAGTACTAGAATATTGTAGCGAGCTTAGGGTTCGCTGGATTAATTATTTTAAAATAAATAAGAGCCGTTAAATCGATTTTGAATTAATATAACACTTTATTAGTCCGTAATACAACCGTTACTTATACCGTGCACTTAACGATTTCTTTACTTATCGCTTCCGTACTTATCGCGTCTTTTACTGCTTATTTCTCACTCGAGACTTATCGCTTGCTTCACTGTATTACTTATATCCCAACTCCCGGTCTGCGTGCGATGTATTTATACCGATTTTCCTCATTCTGATTTGGTGTATCGTTTCCGTCCGTTCCATAGTCTTGAATGTTCTATTCCAGTTTTCCAGTACTTCCTATAATAATCTAGTACTTTGTTTCGGACTTTCTCGAAGATTCCAGTACTGATTGTCATATGCGTCACACTACGCCTAGATTAGTTCGTCCCGAACTAAGTTCACTGATCTCCTGGGTTAACAAAAGTCGCCAGTCGATCACGATGTACCACTTTCATCTTGGCGTTCGGTCTTCGCTGAATCCTATAGACAACGTCGACGACAAATCCGGATGCGTTGGCTCGAACGTCGTACCTTGTTTTCATCCTGTCACTGGATACCTTGATTTGCTTTCGAACCAAATGATGAATCTCATCGAGGCGGTTTCTCCATTCGGCTATGTAGTCTTCGGTGTTGTCTATGGCGTCTGGAAGTATTCCGAATCCCAGATCGGCTGGTAATCGTATCTCCCGTCCAAATATAATTTTTGCTGGAGAATGGCCCGTCGTATCGTGATTAGCTGATCTATAGTTCATGAGAAAGGTTTGTACATATTTGTCCCAATCTCTTTGGTGATCACTAACGACCTTCGATAAGTACTCTTTCATTGTTCGGTTGAACCTTTCGACCATTCCGCCTGACTGCGGATGTAAGGGTGTGGTCCTGGTTTTCCTTACGCCCAGTGCCGCACAGATGCCTTGAAATATCTGTGATTCGAAATTTCGGCCTTGATCCGAATGCAGCTCACAGGGAACCACATATATGCTGATCCAATTATTGATAAGCTGCTCAATGACAGAAGTTGCTTCTTGGTTTGGAATTGGAAGGACTTCCACCCACTTGCTGAAGTTATCCATGATGACCAACATGTATTTGTTGTTGTCGTTGGTTTTTGGAAATGGTCCTGAGATATCAATCGCAATTCGCTCGAAAGGGGCACCCACGTTGTACTGCTTCATAGCGCTCCTTGGTTTTGCTGTTGGTCCTTTGGTCGCAGTGCAAGTTGTGCACTTCCTACACCAAGACTCGACGTCATCTCTCATGTGAAGCCAGTAGAAGCGAGATCGTAATTTTGAAAGTGTCTTATTAACTCCCAGATGTCCATCGGAGGCCCCGTCGTGCATTTCTGTTAGTACATCCTTCACTTTTGATGGTGGGACTAGAATCTGCATTCGATGGGATTTTCCGTCCGCAGCTTTCCATTTACGCTTAAGAACACCATCTTCCACCAGCAAGGAATTCCATTGTGCCCAATATGCTTTAAATGTTCCACTCTTGTCGGAAATATCGTTCCAAGTTGGCCGCACGTTCTTTTCTTTGTGTTCCAGGATTAGCGACATATCTTCATCCTGAAGTTAAGCTGCGCGCATAGCCTCATTCGTCCACCCATCTAGTACATCTACTTGTACATTTCGCAGGTCGTACGCCTCTTCTTTCTCTTCCGCTTTATGACAATGTTTAAAATCTGGCTTACATCATCTTCTTGATAGAACATCAACGTTATTATGCACCTTCCCTTGCTGAATTGAGCTTATCATTGACACGGGTGCACATTCTGTGGTTAACTCTCCTTTTCTTATTGCGACCGGCTCTTCGGGCGCATTTAGTACTCTGACAGGTACAATGTGTTTCTTCACCTCAGGTTGTTCCGTTGATAGTCTCCTCTTATGACAAGCGCATGAACAACCATTCTCACTCGATGTTTCATTCATTCGTCGATGTTTCCTACAGTCAACAGAGATGTGGCCGACTCTGCCGCATGTCCAGCGCTTCATAACAGGTCTCGGGGTTCTCCGTTGTACATGTCCGATTCTTTGGCAGGAACATTCCTGGGCGGACATTTCTCGGTCTCTATATGTACTCCTGGTAGCCAGTTTAGCAGATTCATATGCCAATGCGAACGCCAGTATTTCATTAGTCGTCTTCTTTCCCGCCAAACGAACGACCTGTTGCAAGTCCCGATCTTGGAGTGCGTTTATAAATGCATCCATTGCTACCTCGTTCAGAAATTCCTTAGTCATATTTGAAAAAGACAAGTTTGCCATTCGCTCAATGTCTGCCTGCAACTGTTGAAGATTTTCTCCAGGTTTCTGCATTCTGCTCCATAGTTGCATGCGGTAGACCTGCTGCATGTGGTTGTCTCCATACCTAGCTTCAAGGCCGTCACTTACCGCTTGGAAATCTGTTTGCTTCTCTGCTGGTATGGTTTGTAGCAATTCTGCAGCCGAGCCGCGGAGTGACAAGATTAGTGATGTTGACTTTTGCTCATCCGACCACCTATTGTAATTGGGCGCGGCGTCAATTTATACTGGCGTATAAATACGGAGAAGGGTCCCGTTCCATCGAAGGTTGGCGGTTCCATCCTTGTATCTTTGTAGTCATGTTGATTGCCTGGCGATGTCTTATTTCTCTCAACACACTCAAGTCTCTTTTCGATTCGTGTTATTTCATTGGTGACTTTCTTGAATTCAGCTTCGTTTTTTAAATCTAGATTTTCTACTTCGTTTCGAATTTCTTCCTTAAAATGTTGAAAATTACATTTCATCCACTGCGTTTGGGCATCCAACTTTGCATTAACATCTGCAGCTTGCGCGTCCAATTTTATCATCATCATCCTGAGCATCTCCGAAATGTCCAACTGTGGCGAACTCGTCTCCGTTACATTGGCACCATCTTGACTCGGTGTTTCTTCTCCATCCGGACAGTCTGGCGCAATCGCCAAAACATATGTGTCAACATCAATACCCTCTTCCTCCATTGCTGCTTGTAGACGCTGTCGAAGTTGCTTCTGTCCTCTGCTATCCAGATTCCGGTCCTCAAGTTCCTTCTTCAACTCAGGAACGCGAAGATCCTCCAAATGTCGATCTGGCATCGTCACAACACACTTTCACAGACTTATTCACTTCACCAATAATTAATCCCACTTCTGACACCAATTGTAGCGAGCTTAGGGTTCGCTGGATTAATTATTTTAAAATAAATAAGAGCCGTTAAATCGATTTTGAATTAATACAACACTTTATTAGTCCGTTAATAAAAACCGTTACTTATACCGTACACTTAACGATTTCTTTACTTATCGCTTCCGTACTTATCGCGTCTTTTACTTCTTACTTATCGCTTGCTTCACTTTCTTGCTTATTACTCTGCGTACGACGTATTTATACCGTTCCCTCATTCTGATTTGGCGTTTCGTTTCCGTCCGTTCCATAGTCTCGACTTTTCTATTCCAGTTTTCCAGTACTTTCTAAAATAATCTAGTACTTTGATTGTCATATGCGTCACAATATATTAACATTAACTAGTGTAATACACCCTTGAAAGGATGAGAAGGACGTACTGGCTTCTAAGGATGCGAAGTTTTGTTAGGGGCTATCTCGAGGAGTGTATGGAGTGTGCGTATACAAAGAAAAAAGGTCCGGCGACAGAAGGAGAGCTGCACTGTGCGAAGAGGGTGTCCATACCTTTCCATATGGTCCATTTGGATCATTTTGGAGCCTTTATCACTGGAAGAGGAGGATCTGAACACTTGATAGCACTGGTGGACAACTTTACCAAATACACGGTTTTGAAAGCCGTAAGGACAACTAATACAAAAAGAGTAATACCCATGCTCAATCGGGTCAGCGAATTCTTCGGTATGCCTAAGCGCCTAATCACCGACAGATGTACAGCATTCACAGCCAGCGAATTTATAAGATATTGTCAAACCTACGGCATAAGCATATTATGACGGCCGTTAAAACACCACGTGCAAACGGGCAAGTAGAGAGGGTCAACCGCATGGTACTAACAGCGCTCAAGTGTGATCATGTGGTCAGCAGGGATTGGGAGCAACAGTTGAGGAGCATTCAGTAGAGTCTGAATACGGCGAAGAGAGCAACCACAAGTATGACCCCACACGAACTAATGTTTGCCTATACGCCAAGAGAAATTGCTGGAGACAAATTATTGTTGGAACTTGAACAGGAAGTATACCATGAGCAAGGCGAAATGGAACAGAAGCGAGATGCTGCCCTGCGCAACACCATGGTAGATCAACAAAAGCAGAAGGAACGCTTCTATAAGACTCACAGAAGACCAACTAGATATAAGGTAGATGATTTTGTGCTGGTAGAATGGGAGTCTGCAGCAACCGGTGAGTCCCGGAAACGCACCAATTTATAGGGGACCGTACGTCGCGGCGAAGACCTAACGTTGGTCAAACTAGCAGGGTAGTGGAGCACGATAATGCAGCCGATAACAATACCGAAGAAGAAATACGCGAACGGCAGATTAAATCCAACAAAGCCTACTATGGTCTATCAAGGCTCTTTAAATCCCGAAATTTATCCAGAACATCCAAGCTACTACTGTACAAGATGGTCTTACCAGTACTCATGTATGGATCCGAGACCTGGGTACTCAATAAAAGGCACTCTGAACTCTTAGCCGCGTTCGAGAGAAAGGTCTTAAGGAGAATTGTTGGCCCTATATGTGAGGGAGGAAGATTCCGGAGACGCTACAACCATGAGTTGTACGCAATCTACGTTGAAGCTAATGTTGTAAGAAAAATCATCCTGTACTAAGCGAAATGAATGAATGAGTGATAATTGATGGATAAACCCAGTAACCAACTCGCCAAACATACCCCCCCTCTTTTTTTTCTTTTTTACCATAGTTTATATTCTTATATATAGTTTTAAGATAGTTGTTAAGTTTTATCGCTTGTACTAAGTTGAATATATGAGGGTTCTGCCCTCACTAAACTTAACTTAAACTTGAGGTATAGCTCTTCCAATTCGTGGTTGTGGAGTTGCCTCCATTGTCCTGTCACCTCGTCGTATTTACCGCCAAAGATACCCCTTAGAACTTTGTTCTCGAATACGCGGAATTTGTTTTCTTCCCGTTTTGTGAGACCCCATGTTTCGCATCCCTATAAAACAATCGGCGTGATTATCGCTCTATAGACACGGAGCTTTATGTTACGTGACAGTAGTTTGGATTTCAGCAGTTTACTGACTGCGTGCCGGAATGCAGTATTTTGTTAATTTCCTTCGACGTTTCGTTACTGGCCGTCAGTATCGTTCCCAGATATTTAAATTCTTTAACTTTTTCGAATATCTTCCCTCTGACGTTTATATGTGTTCCCTGAGGTCCATTTGCTCTCGCCGTAATCATGTATTTTGTTTTGCCTTTGTGAGGGTTCTCTATACCACATGGAGAACCAACCCACAATTCCATACCTTATTTCGACCGCTTTCAGCGCATCATTTCTACCCATTCCCTTTATTAGCTATTACACCTGAAATTACATGTTTTCCCCAAGGACGCATAGCTAAACTCATTATCCTATGCAGATAATGCATAATTGAGTTTAGCTACCATTTTTGCCATACGGCAACTCCATTCCTCTAACCATGAGATTTCCACCGGAAATTCCATTCGTGTTGGTTAGCAACAACCAAGTCGAATCAAACGACGCGGTTGCATCATCATTCATTGGCTTGGGTAATTGTCGCATTCCTTAGCGTTTTTCCCAGCCGATGTAGCCTCCTTTCCATTTTCTCCAGACACTCCATTCGCTGGGGATCAATGCTCTCTTTTTGCAGGTGAATAGCACCAGCTTAATTTTCCTCTCCTTCACAGTTCTGCCTTCGTACAGATCATTGTGCTCTGAGATCACCAAATTCACCGAATTGGGTCAATGGGTTATCCTCAAAGTACATTGATTCATGCACACACCACCAAATCCACAGTACATCGTGTTTCTGTTCTCTCATTCTCCCACTTTCTTCGATCATCAATTTACCGATGTAATCCACCACACATCGACGAACGTGGCAATGAGAGAGCAGAAGTATGTTCTCTTTTGGTTGTGAAGTGCAAAAATAAAATCACCCAACTTCATCCCTTTTTCAGGGGCTCCTCGATAGTATAGTGGTTAGTATACCCGCCTGTCACGCGGGAGACCGGGGTTCGATTCCCCGTCGGGGAGCCTCTGGCGCAAGACTAATGACCTTGCCCGGAAAAAACAAATCATAATGGAAAATTTAACAAGCCTCAGGACTTGCTAAATAAGGCCAAGACCGGTTCCCGGTTGTAGTGCCGATGATGATGATGATCCCTTTTTGAATCAGTCATTTCATAACCATCGACCAGATCGGTCGCGACTCAACGACTGCAGCGTGTGCATGCGGATGCACACTTTCGAGCGCGAAGTGTCCCGTTACCCAATCGAGGAAAAGTGAGTCTACGTGATTAATTGTTCCGCGATCCGCTTAGTTTTACGTCCGCGATGTCAAAATTATTGTGAATAATTTAAACATGATTATAACCAAAGTTTGTTCACTCGAGCTAGACTACTTATTCGTAAACGACACTGTCTTTTGAAATAAAAAAAAAAAACTACGCTCTGCTACCATGTTTATCTTTACACATAAAGTGAAACTCCTTTTCTTTAATGGTGTATACCAGTGCATTTTTATTCAGTGACTTTTATTGGATATACAACGAGCAACATCGTGGGGAACAATGTGAATCGCGTACCCTTGTCTGGCGCAAATACTTCTTATCCCCCACACCTTCATTTATTTCTGATGATTTCACAGTTTTTGATACTCTTCAAAAAACGCGAATGGGAGAAGACTCGTATCGAAAAATCTCAGAAAATGTCAGCGCAAAGAACATCAGAGGTATGTATGCCGGCATAAATTCAATTAGAAATGGCTACCGAGGGAGAGCCAAATTAATTCGAGACACAAACGGTCAGAGAAACAAACAATATCGCGACAAGATGGAAGCAGTATTTTAAAAACCTGCTCAATGTGCGCACCCATCAACCACAAATAAACGCACCAGACGCACATACACCCGAGCGTCAGATCCCAGAGACATCTTTCAACGAAGTTGTAGACGCAATAAATCGATTGAAAGACAATAAGGCTCCCGGAGTCGACTGCATATCGGCAGGGCAGAGCTTGTGAAGCACGGACGGGAGGTAACCGCTCGAAAGATCTACAAACTCGTCAAAACAATATGGGATAAGGAAGTCACTCCGGAAGAATGGAAAACCTCAATAGTCGTCCCGATTTTCAAAACGGTGACAGATCTGACTACGAAAATTAGAGAGGAAAATCATTGCTCACAACCACATACAAAATACTAACAAATGTCATACTGGTGAGAATCACACCGTACGCAGAAGAAATACTGGGAGACTACCAATGCAGATTCCGTAGGATCCGGTCAACAAGCAACCAAATGTTCACAATAAGGCAACTGCTGCAAAAGAAGTGGGAATACGGAGAGACGGTTTACCAACTGTTCGTTGACTTCAAAAAAGCCTACGACTAAGTCGCACGACAAAGAGTCTACCATGTTGTGGTTGAGCTGCGAATCCCGAAAAAATATATGCCGCCCTCATTCAAATTTGCATGAACGAAAACAAAGGGTGAGTTAGAATAGAAAACCACCTCTCGGATCCATTTGAAATCCGCGACGGACAAAAACAGGGGGATGGCCTCTCACATTGTATTTTTAACCTTGTGCTCATCAGAAAGGTATAAGACGACAAGATAGCCAGATCATAACTGAACGGGGTCACATAAGTGCTCGCACATGCGGATGACATAGCCGTTCTGGGCGAAAATCTAGAAACTGTAGGTAAAAACTGTAAAACGCTAAAAATATACTCCCTTAATCCTTATATCAATTAATGTTATTAATTAAACAACACAACAGTTCACCTTGAAATTGATAACAAATTTTAGAAAAGTGCAATATTTGAACCAAAATGAACATTTCTAACATTGTTAAATAAAGGCTTGAAATAAATGTAAAAATAATGGACTCTTTTTTCGCAACCTTATATTTTATCTATAATATTATAGTATCAGTTTAGAAAACAAAAAACAAGTTATATGTTTGACATCCGTTATTATAAAAGAAATAAAAATCATTAGCTTGTGTTCTATAAGCACCCTGTGAAGTTGAACTTTCAAAGGACAGTCTTCTCTTTCTCTCCTTCGTATTTCCAGCGGCAACAAAAATCAATATTAATTTTTGAAGTTTACTCCATTAACCCAATTTCGTGTATTAGCTAGCACCTGGTAAAGATATTTATTTATTTGGAGCATATAAATTACCAATTGAACTGTTTACTATACTATTCCATATCTAATTACTCAATAGATCCGCTCAGTTGTTAAATATTTGGCATTTTGTTTTCACTCATCACGAATTAAAGGAAATCTGCCAACATAGGACTCTCGGAGACTGCTGTCTTGGACATCATGGCTGCGAATCTACAACAGCAGCGAGCTATTAACGAGCAGTTGAGACGTGAGGCCAATATCCCAAGGATATCGGTTTCAGAGGCATGCTCCCTGATGATAAAATACATTTCCGATCATGAGAATGAAGATTGCCTGCTAAGTGGATTCTCCAGCCAAAAGGTGAATCCATTTCGAGAGAAGAGCTCCTGTGGCATTTTGTAAATTATACACATGTTTAACTCAGGAAGAATGTCTGTGAACTTAGCGAAAATGGTAAACTATTGTCAATGTTGTGTTTGCAAAAGAAAAAAAAAGTAGAAAAAAAGCAAATATTTTCGTCCTTACGACATGAAACAATATAAAGTCTGTTAGATGTATCATATATACACACATACTTATAATTAGAAAACTTTAAATGGAAGCCGTCTTTACAACTATTGAATATTTATATAAAACAAAACAAAAAACGATCAAAGATATGAATGTCAACACCTCTGTGACTTGAATTCCAGAGATTGAAAGCATCCAATCATTTCGAACTGTTTACAATGTATCTGGAGCTCCTTCGATTATACTAGAGGATTGTTACTTACCATTAGCTTTAGAGTAGCAGCTTGTGCCAAAAATATTCAATATAAAATGCAATGTGATTAAATGTATTCGATAAACAAAAGAAGATAAACTGATTAATAATTGTACGAACTGATAAATTGTCGACATATACGTAGATTAGTAACTAAACAAACTTGTAAACAAATATACAAATAAATACCTGATCTAAATATTAAAAATAACAGTAAAAATATGCATTTGTACGATTTTATTTACAATCCTTGAATTTAATTGCTGTCGGTCAATTGGTTTAAAAAGTATCAACATCGGAGGCGGAGCTCATGGTCAGTTTTGTAACTCTTACCAAGGAAAATCCTTGCACGCACTGCCTGCAATCAAACGACAGACTCTTGGATTTTATTACACTCGCCCTCTCTTTAGTCCTCGATAACTAGGACACTCGATTATGACGACGATGAGTGCATTAAATGATAGTGTTCCAAAAATAGAATTGAGAGTTTCTATCTTTAGTTTCTCTTTCGTCACGGTTCAATGTGTTACGACTTTATTTATGGTTATCATATGATTGGGCGCTGGTGGGAAGGACGAGCACATAGTGAAGATACGGATTCAGATAGTTTTTGGATTATTTTCATAAAGGACTCGTAAAAGGGTGTTGTCCGGAATCTTCGTTTATTAGTCCTTGCTGTCGGCGGAACTGTCCTTTTTTGTGGCACATTTAAGAGAACCAAGTTTGAAATTTTAGGTGAATGACCTGCACAAGTATATTATGTACTATACTCAATAATCGTTAACAACGAGATTTACACGAATGAAGTGTGTTGCACCTAAACTGGGTGACTACGTCACTGAAAGCGGTCCACACACACTCGGCGGTAACTACATGTAGCTAGTTACGTATTCGTTTCCGGCCAACAAAGCGGAATGCTGGTGTAGAGCAAGATACCCTGACATATTCGTGCCCCCTTTGAGTTGTATGCAATTTGACCCAGATTCGGGTTTGCTTGCTTTTTTTTTGTTTATTTTTTTTTTTTTTTTTAAGGATGTACTTGTGTGGAGTTTTTGTAGAGATGTACAAAATCGTATCTCTGGAGATGGGTAGATTGTGTACTTTTATTCAACATGACTGTAATCCCTATTTATTTATTTACAATTTTTTGCCTCAAATTCACATACATACACTTAGTTAGCATGAAGCCCCTTTTTGTAGTAGGTTTACTTCACATATGTCTTTTCATCCTGAACGTGCAACGGGAATATTTTATAAAGTTTTCGTTTGAATAAATCCAAAAGTTGGTTTAAGTGCAAGGGAACCGCACCCTCTTTTATGATATGCTGATGTTACAGCAGAAGAACCTGAGGTTAGATTCAAGGAGTAAAATAGAAACACGTCCATTGGCCTCGAACATAAAGGGATATTCATTGAGAACACTTTGCTTCATGCGCGCAAACACAGGCATTTACTTCACTGGGGAAAATGTCCTTTGGCAATCGGCTTGCAAGGGAAAAGGATTTGGTTTAAGGGCCGGTGAGTGTTGGTAATGGGAAGGCCATTAACCTGAGATGTTTTAACAGACGTTATGCATATGATTGTATTGTATAAGGATGTGTCTTGTAAGAATTACTAACTTGCAGCACATCGACTAGAGAAGGCTCATCGCCATGGAGAACTCTTGAATGAGGAAGATTGTTTCAAACTTATTGTTGTTGTTTAGATGTGATGCGTTTCCATTATAACTATTATCGTTATTTTTCGATTAGCTGTCATTTATCAAATGAAAGTAGTTTTTTTTTTAATTTGGACCTTGAAAGTGGAATTAAATTATTTTATCTGAATCGTATATACGAAAAGGATTTAAAAACCAATAAAATAAAAACATAAAATGTCAAGCACAGCGTGAATTGGAAAAAAAGAGGATACAAGAAAATTTCGATTTAGTAGTTTACAGCGATTAAAACTAGAATTTTTAGACGGTGGCAATCTCATCTGATAGAAAGGTCAACAGAAAGAATATTGTTTGCAACTGTACTCACGCTTTATGAGTAGGACGTTAGAATATACTCACATCTAGGCCGGCTTGTCGTAAGAGGCGACTAATGGCCGAGTGGTGGATGGGGTCCCAACGCCCTGTCGCCCAGTGAAATACATCCCATCAAGCTATAGGCTCCGTGAACTACATCAGGAGCTACTTTAAGAAATTCGCCATCGTGCAGTCGGGTTCGTTCTTGAGGCTCAGTCGACGATAACGGCATTTTGTAACATCGGGGGCATTGGTTTCACTAAAACGAATGTAAACGCCGTCCACCAATATCTACAAACAACGAAACCTGATAACCTTGCTCTAATGTAGACCCAGGTCGATTCGTCAACAGATTCGGTATTGTTGGTCGATAGGTGACTCGGGCTCGTTGATCTTCAATGAATAAAAGTCCAGAGTTAGCAGTGATTGATATTATTAATTTATTGTAAAAGAAAAAAAGACGGGAATTCTTCCACACTGTTAAATAGCACTGGTTTAGATAAGTGAATTGGTCGTTAAGGGATTTGCTGATTGATAAGGAGTATTTGTAAAAATTCAGATTTTATTTCGAGGCACGTTTTCCCATTCGATCTTCAGTCGTTTGAATCTTGCAGTTGATTGGAAGATAGGATCAGTGTCAACTTCAAGTCTAAGAACAAACAGAATTGTGTGAAGTTCGCACAGGTTCACGGTTGTGTTGGGCAAGATCAGCTGTCAATTGATCAATTCTCAACACTCCTCCTTGATCAATTTACGGCGGAGCGTGTCAAAGACTCTCCTGTTGAGTGGCTTGGTCAGAATGTCTGCGATCTGCCTGCTGCTTTCGACGTGTCGCAGTGTCACCGTCTTGTCGACGTGTTGCTGGATGTACTTTCGTGGTATCTCAATATGCTTCTTTCCTTTACTTGTCTTTCCCTCGTGTGCATTCAGTAACGTGTGTATGGCTGACATGTTGTCGACGTACAAGATGATTGGCTGGTCGGCTTTCAGGATACCCAGTTCCAGCGCGATTCGTTTGATACAGCACACATCGTCGATCACCGACACCGCTGCTCGGTACTCGGCTTCTGCAGTTGAAGTCGCTACCAGACGCTGCTTTTGTGAGTACCAGATCACTGGCCCTCCCCCCATCACCAACACCCCACTCGTCGACTGTCCTGTCTCCGAGTCTCCTCTATAGTCTGAATCGGTCTAAGCCATGAGTGTCTGGTCTCCTCCAAAGTGAATTCCGGCTGTCGTTGTCGCTCTCAGGTACTGGAATACACGTTTCACTATCGCCTGATGGCTCTTCATTGGCTTGTTGAAAAATCGACTGAGGTAGTTCACGGCGAAGCTGATGTCTGGCCTGGTGATTGTAGCTAGGTACAATAGACTTCCTATCGCCTCTCGATAGTTGTTGTTCGCCAAAAATGGCTCATCGTTCTTGAAGTCTGTCTTCTTGGTAATCATCCCTTGCTCAATTGGTATGGACGCTGGGTTGCATTGTTCGAGTTTTATCTTCTTCAGTATTTTCTCCGTGTAGCTGGGGTGGTTCACGAAAATACCCTCTTGATCAATCTTGAGCTCCATGCCCAGGTATGTCAACTTGTCGTTTACTTTCTTGCCGAATGTGATCTCAAATTCCTTGCTTATCTCATTCAGAAGCTTGTATATCTGGTCTTCATCTTTTCCAGCTACCAATCCATCATCCACGAAGAGTGAGAGCATAATACTCCTGTCCTTGTTGTGGTAGATACACGGGTTGTACTTGTCAGGCCTATCTTCCTTTCAAGGTGTATGGTGACCCTCTCGTTCCACATTCTCGGAGCTTGTTTGAGCCCGTAGAGACTTTTGTCCAACTTGCAGATTTTCCTTGAACCGTCGTCGAACCCTTCAGGCTGGCTCATGTAGACATTCCGTTCCACGTTCCCGCACAGGAATGCCGTTTTGACATCGAATGACAGCAACTTCATTTTCTCTGACGCGGCGCGACTTAGAAGCAGCCGAATGGATGCATGTCGGGCTACTGGGGTTTCTCAATAATCCACTCCCTCTTTCTATTCAAATCCTCTCGCCACGAGTCTGGCCTTGAGTCTCCCGTCTGCCTTCTCTCGAAGTACCCAACGACAAGTGATCGGCTTCACTCCTTCGGGACAGTCCACCAGCTTCCAGGTTTTCATCTCCATGAGAGAATCGTACTCCTCCTGCATCGCTCGTCTCCACTTTTCATCCTTGAGTGCTTCGCCCCCCGGGATATCTGGTGTTTCGCCGATCATGGCTGCTCTTGTGCTATTGCCTCGGTTGGACATGTTGGCAACGTAGTCCCTGTACCTTGGCGGTGGTTGCAGGTTCCGACGATCTCGCAAGGTTCTTCCTTCTGGCTGCTCTGCTGGCGGCGTTGTCTCTTGTGCGTTTTCGCTTGGCTCTTTGGTACTTTCGTAGGTCTCTTCTGCGTGTTCATAATCTGTCTGGCTATTGCTTTCATCTTTCTTTTCAGTCTTGGCCTCGGGTGCTCGTGCCTCAAGTTCAGTGCCTTGTCTCAGTATCATTTCTCAGTATCAGTATCAGTATCTCCTCGTCGAAGATTACGTTGTCGGAGCTGATGATGCCTTTCCTATCTTTCAGATAAACCCTGTAGCAGGGTGAATCGATATCATACCCAACCAAGATTCCTTCTTCTCACTTTTTGTCGATTTTGCCTCTCTTCTGTCCTTGTATCAGTACATAATGTAGCGAGCTTAGGGTTCGCTGGATTAATTATTTTGAATAAATAAGAGCCGTTAAATTGATTTTGAATTAATGTGACACTTTATTAGTCCGTTAATAACAACCGTTACTTTTTACCGTACACATAATGATTTCTTCGCTTATCGCTTCCGTAATTATCGCGTATTTTACTGCTTACTCCTTACTCATTAGTTCCGCACTTATGGCTTGCTTCACTTTCTACTTCTTACTCATCTCCACGATCTGTGTGCGACGTATTTATACCGTTCCCTCATTCTGATTCGGCGTTTCGTTTCCGTCCGTTCCATAATCTCGACTTTTCTATTCCAGTCTTCCAGTACTTCCTAAAATAATCTAGTACTTTGTTTCGGACTTTCTCGAAGATTCCAGTACTGATTGTCATATGCGTCGCAATAACATTCACATCCAAAGGGTCGCAGCTTTTCAATCTTTATTTTTCTTCCGAACCAGAGTTCCGCTGGGCTTTTCCCTGGCACATTGCTGGTTCTAGTCAGGTTGATCGTGAAGCTCACATGGTTCATTGCTTCGGCCCACAGTCTTTCGTCCAAGTTCTCGGTATGTATCACTGTCCTGACTGCCTCGACAATTGTCCTCATTTCTCTCTCAACCCTTCCGTTCTGTTCTGGCGTGTGCACATTCGTAAATGTGTGAAATATTCCCAGCTTGCCCAGCATCTGTTTTACCGAGAAGAGATTGAAGTTAAGTTTTGGAACGTAAATAACATCCTCAAGTACCACTGGATACCATTTCCGACCGTCAAAAGCCTCCATCTCGATGTTCCCGACTGTAACGCCATTCAACCTGGTTGAGTCTCCGATCACTATTGAGATTGGTCCGTCCAGCTCGACCAGCTGTGCAAACCACTCTCGATGAGACGTCATGTGTTGACTGGCTCCGCAGTCTTGATACGATGAAGTTGCCCTGTTTTTCGAGATGTCGCTGTCCACTGTTGAAAAGGCCGTGGCCAGGAACGCCCTTGGTGGCTTTCCGCTTATAGACTTGCTTGACTCTTCCTTGGAAGTGCATTTTTTGGCAAATTGTCCTTTCTGTTTGCATATGTTGCACGAGTAGTTCATCTTGCAGTAGGCAATGTACTTCTCGCACGGTTTGCCTGTGCACTGCTTGATCATGTGACCTTTTCCTCCACACTTGTAGCATACGAGCGTTGTCTTGTCCTGGTTGCCCTTTGACGACTGCCTTGGATTCTCACGCCTTGCCAGGAGGGCGTTTGCCACTGAGTTTGTCGCCTCCTTCAGTCACTCGTCCTCAAGTCTCAGACGTTCGATGAGAGTTTCCACATTCTTGGTTGCTCTGGTCACATTATCCCAAGAAGGCCTGAAGTGCGCTAGTTTTGGCGGTAGCACACTCATGATCCTTGTCATGATCCAACTTTCTCTCATAGGATCATTTTCGGTTGACACTTCTTCAGCCAGATCCAGGATCTCCAGACAGTTTTCCACTGCTGACTTGCTATCATCGTAATTGAAGGTGAAGAATTTGATTCGGGACATTTCCAGAGTTACGTCAGTCTTGGTGCCATATAGACTAGTTAATTTGTCTGTCATATCTTTGGCAGTCTTGCAGTTGGCAATTTTGTTCACGATCTTGCTGCTTACATTTAGGCCTATCAGGGTTTGAGCTTCGACATCCTTCTTGATCCAAGCTGAGATGGTTTCAAGTGACGCAGCGCCTGCCGGTCTAAGCTTGTCTCCTGTTACGATATAGTACAGGTCCTTATTATTTAGTGCTAGGTTCAGTTTGAATCGCCATGAGATGAAGTTGACGTTACCCTGGCTGTCTTCGCTTAGCATTTCCAAGTGGGATTTGACGGAGTCCATTTGGTTGAGATGCTGCAATTCGACTGACTTGACTTACGTATATGTTACTCACCGTTAACTTGCTGTGCGATGGCTACTCCGATGTTTGACGATTTGTGGGTCAAGTTGTCCCTGCCAGTTCTTCCACCTTCCTTGATGATGACCGACGAAACCCTTTTACGGATGTTCTGTTCTCCATAACCTGTTGGTCGATAGATGACTCGGGCTCGTTGATCTTCAATGAATAAAAGTCCAGAGTTAGCAGTGATTGATATTATCTATTTATTGTAAAAGAAAAAAAGACGGGAATTCTTCCACACTGTTAAATAGCACTGGTTTAGATAAGTGAATTGGTCGTTAAGGGATTTGCTGATTGATAAGGAATACTTGTAAAAATTCAGATTATATTTCGAGGCACGTTTTCCTTTTTCCATTCGATCTTCAGTCGTTTGAATCTGGCAGTTGATTAGAAGATAGGATCAGTGCCAACTTCAAGTCTAAGAACAAATAGAATTGTGTGAAGTTCGCACAGGTTCACGGTTGTGTTGGGCAAGATCAGCTGTCAATTGATCAATTCTCAACAGGTATATCTTCGTTGCTTGGGATACGACTTGCATTAGTTATTCTTATTGCCGCCACGAAAAGGAAAAAAATATTTTTCGTTACTTTGTCCAGTAGAGGTCTATTTCTTGCTAGATGGTGTCTTTATTTTTTCCTTCACTTAAATGACTAATTTACAATAGGACTTAATGATCACAATGTCCGAACCTATGGTCGTGTTTTAGAGTAATTCTCTTACAGTTAGGAACATTTCGTTTATATACGTTTTGAGTTATGTAGATAAGGATGCTAGTGTAGATAAGAGCTGGTAGGAAATATTCTGTGGATAAGAGATGCTAATGAGTCATCGAACTGGATGTAATGCTTCATTGTCTGAAGTATGTAGATTGTGGATTGAGTCATTGTAGATAATAAGGGTTTTGGGTGTTAACTAATTCGTGATTCCGTTTTAAGAATGGAGTCTGCGTCTTCACGCGTTCCGATCTGGCTTGCCAGAGGATGGAGACGTTGGAACCCAATAACTTGGACATCATGTGGTTGAGGGTCGTGCTGGGGAATTCTGTTAAATTTCTTTGTTCCCTTTACTGCTCACCGAATGACGATTAACTAGCGACATTTTTCTAACATCCTTCACGTACCGTCGACTGGATACAGATCATATCCTTTCCGTAGCATCCTTTCCATGATCGGAGATGTGCTTGGGAGACCCCGATGTCACAGACATTATTGTTCTCGAGATGGAGATTTACATTCCCCATTCCATCAAACGAAATTCATCCGATAAGCCCTTGTTTGATAAAAATTGCGAGCGGCAAAAATAGAGCATTTAAACAATGGCGCTCAATCTCTCCGGGATCAACAGAACGAATTTTGTTAGAATAGAAAATGCATGCAACCAGGCGATTGATGTCGTGAAGAAGGCCTACAACGACAGTGATCAATAAACTCGTTGAGTTTCCAACTGATTTGCGTCCCTTCTGGTCAATGGCACGGGCTGTCAGCAATAACTTCGCTTCCTTCTCTTTTCCCCCGTTAGTAACGGACAGCGGGACACTAGTCATAAATTGAACTCCAACCTCGATGTCGGTCTTTTGGAACCACCTGTGATCACGCCAATACGGTCTTCGATGCGGGATGTGAGGTTCCACCCGCGTACTCTTCAACGCATTCTACGTGGATTGGACTGTAAGAAGGCAAGCGGCCCGGACGGAATACAAGCAAAAGTTCTTAAGAACTGTGCTCCAGAATCTCACCGGTTTTTGGCAGGCTCTTCGGCTTATCTTATGCCCGGAGGATATTTCGTATCTACTGAAAGGTGACTCGAGTTCAGCCAATCCCAAAAAAGGGAAAAAAGTGTCTCCGACAAAATTAGCAACCGATAGCATTATTGTCTATGTTATCTAAGGTGATGGAAAAGGTCATCAATGCCGAGTTAATTAAGTATTTGGAGTGCAACGGACTTCTGAATGATCGTCAATACGGATTCCGTGTCAGGCGGTCCACGGGAGCCCTTTTGACCCTTATAACCGATATATGAATATCTGCGATTGGGTGACATGGTGTGTCAAGGGCACTCGCATTGGATATCTCCAAGGCATTTGACCGTGTGTGGCACGGAGCATTGCTGTGGGTAGACGAAGATCTTCCCCGAAAATCTACTCGATCCGGGTTCTTGTAGACTGCGAGTATTCGGATCTGTATCCTGTTCATTCCGAGGTGCCTCTAGGTTTTATTTTGGCTCCAACCCTGTTTTTGCTTCATATCAATGAAATGTTGAAGTCAATGGTTAACAAAGTGTTCAATTTTGCGAATGACAGTTCGCTTATTTCCTCTTTTTTGACTGATGGGCCGATTAGTGCACCAACGTCGCATCAGTTGTTAGGTACGCAGATCGACTCTCTGAATCGGGATCTGGATAAGGTCCTGCAGCGGGCAAAGGCCAATCCCATCGATTTCAATGCAACGAAGACACATTATACAACATTCACAAAGAAAAGTGGATCATCAGTTCCACAGCTGATGATGAATGGCCAGGCCTTCGAATCTGGGGAAAGCATGAAATTGCTCAGCGGCACGGTCTGTGGGAATGTATCGTGACATAAACACGTGCCGAATACCGGCAGGTCTGCATCTGGTAAACTGAGTTTTCTTTTTAGAGCCAAGAAACATTTTATTCCACCCCAACATTTTTTCCTGTATAAATCCAAAATTAGACCGTCGCTCGAATATTGCTGTCATGTTTGGAGTTCCGTTCCTAACCATGCCCTCAGCTTACTTGAGAGCATACAGAGACAAGCGATCAGCCTGATCGAGGACACGGCGCTGAAGACGGGACTACAGTCGCTATCACATCGAAGGCGCGTAGCTGACCCCTGTCTGTTTTACAGGTATTATCACGAGTACTGGTTTTCAAAAATTCGAGGTATTGTTCCGCGCAATGCAGACATTGATCGCACCACTTTGCGGCTCATCTCTGGACGACGGGAATATCTCTGCATCAGAACTCGTTCCGTTACAGAGCGGGAAGTTTGTGGAATTCCCTCCCCCTGCGTGTTTCCAGAGCGTAGCCAAGAAGAACTGTAACATGTATTTGGTGCCATCTCGGAGCTACAGGTTCGCCTCTCCCGTGAAAAGTGTAATAAAAAAAACAAAAGTCAAGCACATTGCGAATTGAAAAAAGTGACGATAGAAGAGGAAGTTTCGATATACTAGTTTACAGCGATTAAAAGTAGAATTTTTAGACGGTGGCAATCTCTCGGTGTCTGGTATGATGGCGAAATCCCGAGGCGAAGTTTTACCCACTGACGTTTCCAGTCTCCACAAATTATTCGTAAAATTCCATATAATTTTCAATTTATTCCCTCATAAAGTGTCGAATGACCTAAAAGCTTTCGGCCACTTCGTTCACTCGAAAACGTTATCACAACTTCAACGTAGTAACGCTGTCCTCAACAATTTTTTTCGTTCCTAAACCCCTACCTTCTTTCTGCTTCCCTCTCACTGATTTTCAATCTCTCATTCTCTCAAGGCGTATTCCCTCGCATTTGGAAAACCTTCTTTATCACCCTCACCCATAAGAAGGGCCCCAAAAAACGATGTCGCGATCTACCGCCCCATCGCCAAACTGTCCCACTCACCCAAGATTCTCGAAAGCATTCTATACGAATCTCTTAGTTTTCGTTGCAAATTTTTTATTTCGTCAAGGCAATGTGGTTTTCTTAATGGTCGATCAACTACAACCAACCTCATTGAGTTTTTGGCGATGATGTTACCAGTTTGGTGATGTGTTAATTTATCTTTATCGAAGGCCAATGAAGTACGTAACACGAAAAATGCGATGAACACTGGAGCGAATGCCGTCACTAATAAAACACGGAAATCGTCTTTGAATTTTACTTTATTTCATAGCACAATCGTTTTTATTGTTTCACAATAGGACGAATCCTTGAAGAGGTGAATGTCACAAAAGAAATAATTCAATAGTCACTTAGGAATAGCATCTATTAGGTTTAAATAAGGTCTGGTCTTAAGGACATACTATTTTGGCAATGTTTTAGGACAACACAAGTTATACAGTTATAACTTTGACACGGCGAAGGCACGTTAACGAAAAACACAGGCTCTTCCTCGAGTAGTCTTCCTCGCAAGTCGACTGTCTATTCTCAACTCCTCTCAAAATGCCCTGATACCGATCGTATCTGTATCTCTATTCAAAAATTTTCCTATTCCCCCTGCTAACAGAATTTCCGGATTCCTGTTAGCAGCATGTTATCGTATCCCCGGGGATATTTCATAGTTTTTTTGAGAAAGGGAAAGTCATCTTGCATACATTCTTCGTTGGTGATAGCATTTCCATTTTCACGGCCTTCTGTTTGCACAGAACATCTGGCGTGAAGGCCGAGATGATTTTTCGGGCGTACAGCCCGTGGTTGTTTGCCTTTTGTAAACACAACCGAAATCCATTAGATCCTTCTAATGGGTGTGAAATTTTTACAAAGGAATCGTGGGGCCGGAGTATTTCCTTTGTTGGCGTTGGACTTGTAAATCTTCCGAATTATCTTGTTGCGATAATTACGGTTGTTTACAATTTAGGCCGCGGATAGGCGATATGCTTTCTTGCGTTTAGCTGCCAGCGTATGCATCCGTTGTTATTTATCTACCGAAAATGCAATTCCTGGTACATCGTGCAGATGCTTTGGATGGAAGATTTATGGCCTGTAATCTGGAATTGTTTTTGCATACTATGAATGGATGCGTTGACTCGATGCTGAAAGTTTTTGAACGTTAAGTTCCTTGTTTTTTTTGATGTCGGGTTCAACATTGTTTCAGCTTCCTATGCCCTTGTTACAGGCCTGATTAAGAGCTTTGGGGACACGTGTCTGTGGGCACGTGTACTGGATAAGGTAAGTAAGTTCCTTGAAGGTTTGGAACCTTACCTGGGCGGAATTGTGCGTTCGTAGGACGCTACAAGTTCACTTCCTTTACACTCTCAGCACTAGGGCACGGTGACGAGGTTGATATGCTCTAGACCGACCTCAGTAAAGCAAATTATCCGCCCTCGGCTTCGAACCTGGATTTTTGGAATGGATTTCTTTCTATATAAAGGATAGACTTTATTCCGTTCGTTTCCGGTCCACGATATCCAACCACTTCCTTGCCGCCTCTAGGGTCTCTCAAGGTAGCCACTTGGGCCCTCTCCTATTTATACTTGCCACTAATGACATCGATAAGATTATTAAGAATTCCAGCTTGTCCCTATACGATAATGATACCAAGTTATACAAGATCATCGAGTCACCTTTTGATTCTGGACCGCTGCAATCAGATCTTGATAGTTTCTCGACTTGGTGTTACAAAAATTGCTTTGTACTTAACATCGCCAAATGCCAATTTATAAGGTTTTCCTCTTAAGCATACAGGGTACAGTATCTGCTTCCATACAGGGTAAAGTCTCTGTTTTCAACCCGGCGAAGGCCAGGACGATCCTTGTCCCTGTTCAATCCAAGCTGACATGCAGTCTCCACGTGACAGCCCTGGATAGCTACTTTGGCACCCGCCAAGTAGTGAACCAATACATGCAGCGACATCCTGAGAAAGGTCAGCGCCAGACTAATAACCTTCCGCGGAAAAACGAAATATTATTGAAAGTTTAACATGCATCGGATATGGACCGAATACCCGACGACGACCACGGAAACGAAAATGACTAAGCGATTTAAGAATTTTCTCATGAAACTTCAACTGACTATACAGAGCTCGAGCTGCACAGGAGCCAGGCGATGCCCTGTCCGAATATAAGACTGACATAACAGCATTACAAGAAATAAGATGGACGAAATAAGTGGTGTAATTCAAAGAAATGAGTATGACATTTATTACAGCTGTCATGCAAAACACCATGTGCTCGGGGTAGGCTTTCTAGTCAGCCAAAAACTGAAGCCGGCCATTTTCGGCTTTAATGCAATAAACGAAAGGCTATGCACTCTTCGCGTACGAGGCAAGTTTAACAAGATAACCCTCATAAACGTTGACGGACCTACAGAGGAGTCCCCTGACGACGAAAAGAAAGAACACTACGAGATCGTCGAACGGGCCCTTAACGCCTGCCCAAGATACGATGTGAAAATCGTTCTTGGTGATTTGAATGCGAAAATATGTCGGGAGCCGGTTTTCAGGCACTACGCAGGTTCCCATAGTTTGCATGAACACTAATGGCAATGGACTACGAGTCATCGAACTGGCAGCATAAAAAAACTTGGTCGTCGCGAGTACCAGGTTTCCTCGTAAAGACATCCACAAAGCTACCTGGGTATCACCTCATGGAGTCACTCGCAACCAAATTGACCACGTGTTGATAAATTGCCGCCACTCCTCGAGCCTGATGACGGCACGAGCGTACCGAGGTGCCAACGTCGACTCGGATCACTATCTTGTTGGTACAGTTTTCCGAGCGCGGATTGCCTTACGGAGACTTATTGCATCCGCGGATCAGGTTCGAATCAACACGGCTGCCTCACGTAACACCTTTGGTCATGTGCCAAGACTCGCCCTTGGAGAGTTCGACGGAGGGAGAGTAAGTCCTGGGGCCAGAATGCTGGGCGTATAAGAGAATTAGACACGCCTTAAGAATACTGTCATTAGTACTGCCAACTCCATCTTAGGCAGTAGTCGTAGAGATCGGAACGACGGGTTTGATAATAAGTGCAAACTAGCGACTGAACGAAAGAATGCTGCATTTTTTACTTTATTTTTATTAGACTTCTCTGAGGCTGATCTGGCGATACCCGATACGTGTTTAAGCCATGATACGTTCCCACAGACCGTGACGCCGAGCAATCTCAAACTTTCTCCAGCCTCGAGAGCCCGGCCACTCATCATCAGCTGTGGAACCGATAATCCAGTTTTCTTTGTGAATGTTATATAATGGGTCTTCGTTGCGTTGAAGTCGACAAGATTGGCATTTCCCCACTGCAGGACCTTATCCAGATCCTGATTCATAGAGTCAATCTGTCTACATCTCAGCTGGTGCGACGTTGATGCACCAATCGGCCGATCACTCGAAAAGGAGGAAGCAAGCGTACTATCATCCGCAAAACTAAACACTTTGTTATCCGTTGTCTCCAACAAATCATTTATGTGAAGCAAGAACAAGGTTGGAGCCAAAATAGAACCTTGGGGCACCCCCGAATTAACAGGATACAGATCCGAACACTCGCGGTCCACAACAACCCGGATCGATCGATTCTCGAGGAAGCTCTTCGTCCAGTTGCAAAGCTGTTGGGAAAGTCCATATGAACGAAGTTTGCTCAGCAATGCCCCGTGCCAGACGCGGTCAAAAGCCTTGGAGATATCCAATGCGACTGGTCTTGATTCACCATGCCGTTTGATCGCAGATATCCAGATATCGGTTATAAGTGCTAAAAGATCTCCCGTGGACCGCCTGCCACGGAATCCGTATTGACGGTCATTCAGAAGTCCGTTGCACTCCAAATACTTAACTAACTGTGTATTGATGACTTTTTCCATTACCTTAGATAAAATAGCCAGTAATGCTATCGGACGGTAATTTTGTGGGAGACACTTTTTTTCCCGTCTTTGGTATTGGCTGAACTCGAGCGATTTTCCAGCACGCAGGAGAGGTTCTCCGTGCATAAGATAAGCGGAGGAGTCTGCCAAGAACCGGCGATAGTTCTGGAGCACAGTTCTTAAGGACTATTGCTGGTATTCCGTCCGGGCCGGTTGCCTTCCTACAATTCAGTTCACGTAAAATTCGTTGAATAGTGCGCGGAAGAAATCTCACATCCCGCATCGAAGAGCGTACCGGCGAGATCACAGGTGGCTCCAAAAGGCCGGGATCGAGGTTTGAATTCGCGGAAAATAAATTCGCGAACACATTAGCTTTATCCTTTGAATTCGTGACCAACGTCCCGCTGTCTGTCACCAACGGAGGGAAAGAGGAGGATGCGAAGTTACCGCTGACAGCTTTTGCCATTGACCAGAAGGAGCGCGAACCAGTTGGGCACCGAATGAGCTTATCAATCACCCTGTCGTTGTGAGCTTTCTTCACGGTAACAATCACCTGGTTGCACGCGTTTCTGATTCTAACAAAATTCGTTCTGTTAATATATGTGGGATTGGAGCGCCATTGCTTAAAAGCTCTATTTTTCGCCGCTGTAATTAGCTCGCATTTTTTATCAAACCAAGGTTTATCAGACGAACTGCGTTTGATGGAATGTGGAATGTAGATCTCCAGCCCCAGAAGAATAATCTTTGATACCGACTCCGCGCAAGCGTTAACATCGGAGTTTCCGAAGCACACTTCGGACCATGGAAAGGATGCGAAGAAATCTCGCAAATCGTCCCAGTTAGCAGTCCCATACTTTCATACATGGCGAAGCTGCCTAGGCCGGTTATTTGCTTGATATGCAAGTGCTTGCGCGACAGATACCAAGCAGTGATCTGAGTTTCCCAGTGGCGCAGAAACCTCTACGGTATAAATACCCGGTTCGGATGTCAAAAACAGATTCAGGGTGTTCGCATAATCGAGTTGAGTCAAGTTGTGGCTTACAGCAAACATCTCCGCCAGCCTCCCAGCCTCGTCGGTTCTGTTAGAATGTAACAACCAGCAGGAATTGTGCACTTTAAAATCACCAAGGACAACAATTTCAGAAGCCGGGTGGTTGATCTGTATCAAAAATGTCGCCAGTCGACCGTGTATGAAAAATGTCGCCAGTCGACCGTCATTCGGGGAGCGGTAAAGACAACAAAGAAATTTAACGGAATTCCTCAGCACGACCCCCAACCATATGATGTTCATATTAT
This sequence comes from Microdon myrmicae, assembly GCA_963931805.1. Classification (NCBI taxonomy): domain Eukaryota; kingdom Metazoa; phylum Arthropoda; class Insecta; order Diptera; family Syrphidae; genus Microdon; species Microdon myrmicae. Next base: position 237,097,210 of record OZ007497.1, on the reverse strand, counting down.
TGGGTTCCAACGCCTCCATCCTCTGGCAAGCCAGATTGGACCGCGCGAAGATGCAGACTCCGCCCTTAAAACGGAATCTCGCATGTAAGTCGTATCCTGAGCAACGAAGATATGTCGAATCAGTTAACGAACTGACCTGGGTCTCAGTTAGGGCAAGGATATCAGGTTTCGTTGTTTGCAAATATTGGTGGACGGCGTTTACATTCGTATTGGTGAAACCGATGCCCCTGATGTTACAAAATGCCGTCACCATTCGACCGTGGGCAGAGCCTCGTGAGCGAGCCCGGTTATGCGATGACGAGCCTCTTAAAGTTCCATTATTTATCATGATATCTGCATGATGTTCCCTCTGACATAGGGGGAATAATGAAATTATTATTAAATTACCTTTGAAATGGCAACAAGTCATCAAGCAAAACGGTGCATATTTGATCCGATGATCGGATCATTCTAACTATGTTAAATAAAGCCTCCAATTTCATCCACAAATAATGGATTTCTTTTTACTATTATCATTCTTTTCTTTCTTTTTCTTGTTACCATGCAATTGTATTACTTTCGTTAAATAATTAACAACTTAGGTTCGTTGAAAGTCATACTAAAAATAAAAATTGAATTCGCCCAGCGCTAGTAAATTAAATAAGGAATATTTTATGTACATCTAGAGGTTTGCCCTTGCACACCACGCTTGCCAACACCACGTTCCACTTGGTATGTTATACTTTAATTCAAATTGCTAGCGACAAACATATTTTGTGTTCACTAGTGAAGGAGTGCTCAGGGATCCGGATAACATGTACGCGGTCGAGCAAAGTGAAGCTATGTTCACGCTTGGTAAAATATGCATTAAAAAATAAAAAAAAAAAATACGGAGAAAAAACAGTTGACACAAAGTTTCCTTATTATGAATAGAGGGAAATGGGCTTTAGCATTTAATTTGGGCATCTTTTTAGAAAGGCTTTATATACAAGTCTAGTTGATGTCCAATACCTTGCAAAACACTAACAACTAACGATGTTACACCAGTTTACTTAGAATTTTCAAACAAAAGCCGTGATACGGCTCTTCGAAATGGCTTTAAAAAGATAAAGAACCAATATAAAATATTAACTTGGAAACCCTCAAAATTCTTCAGGACGGAAGGAAAACCTGTTAAATAATTTGTTTCCATTCATGTGGCCATTCTAAAATGTATTTTCAAAGGAACACAATTAGATGTTCATCGGCATCTTCTGTTGTCAATCGACACCAGAAATAAACCCAACCGGTTTAATTCGTTTATAATTGAAATATCCGTTCGCGTGAATAATTTAAATTCCTGCGGAATTTATGCGAAAGGGTTCGTTTCTTACAAGAGAATCGTCACTCCTCTCCTTCCGCCTACATTTGGCAACTTATTTCCTTTTTTCTTTAATATTCTGTTTAACAAAAAAAGTTTGGCTTGTAGACGAATAGGATAAGAAACAAAGAAGAAGCAACACCAAACCGCTCATCAAACCCACCTTATCCTAAAAACACCCCCTTAAAGTGCACATTGTAAGTATTTCGAATTTAAAAGTTTCTCGCCCACTCACCCACCCACATTTTAATTTCAATTCCACATTCCCATTAAAGTATAAATGTCGGGATCCACTAGGCCAATGCATTCATCGCTCTCGACGCCTATTCCAAGCCGAAGAGTTTGGATTCTCTTCCACTCTTCCACTGGATGAGCTTACACTGAGCATGGAATTTTTGCAGTTCATCTTTTGAGCGAGAGATGCTGCAGTCATTCGTGTTTCAGTCGATGACCAGTTTGGTTGTGTGCAGGGAATTAGTCCAGTGGAGTCACTTACAACGCGAGTTTAGTGCCGAGTGAGTGTTGTGCATTCTAAGAAGAGAACTAAGTGATTACTGGTAATAAAAACAAAGTCAAGGCGAACCTTGTTATTCGGCGTTGGATAAATTTGAAGGCCAATAAAATGGATGCAGACAACAAAAAACCGTTCAAAGTAAGTTTTTCAATTGCTTTAAATAATAATAATAATAATGGCAAAGTGAATAAATCGACTTTGTATATCGTCGCAAATTTGGGCGTCGTGCATTGTTTATCGAAGCGTCATATTTGACAGTTGTTTTGCCTTTGTGTTGGGTGGTTGTGTTTGGATGTGTCAAACTTTATTGGAAGTTCTGCAGTGGGCGGTAGTTATGTTTTGTTTAAAAGTAACTAATGATAAATAACGTCTTGGGAGTAATATTATTTGTGTGATGTTTCTTATTATCGTTTTCTTGGAGTCTATATCAACTTAGTTTTTTATACCTATCTCAGTACGACGAACTGGTTCGATGCATATACGTGCAAGGTTCGCAATTAGTCGTTGGGTCACTCACTCGTTCACCCAAAAAGGAATTTCAAGTTTCACATTAAAAAGGACACCTTGTTTTCTCCAAAGGCAATAAATTTTGTGGAAAATTCTGTAAACAAGGTGGTCGAATTGAGATTTTAGTATTTCAGGCCTTATGAACCCAGATTCAGGGAACTGACTTGAATATTTATGGCTAACGATTTTGGGGCAGAGATTGTTTAGGTTTATTTTTTTTTTATGTGCTAGGAGCTTTATCATTTTGACATTATAGGCTTTGTAATCAGAAGTTTAGATCCAGGGTTTCGTGAGGTCTTAGGCTGTAATTGATGTACTGTGGACCGTTTTCGAATGATTCTATTTTAAAGGCGAGTTCAAGTTACGATGACAATAAGTTTTCTTTTTCCTTAATATTTATTGCCCGACAATGTAGGTCCTCTTTTTGAAACGAGGCTTTTTGTTGTTATTCGTGTTCACCCATATCAAGCAATTCCGCGAAATTAATTGTTTTTCTTTTGTTTAGCCTGATCGGATATCATTACATCATGTTACAGGCTTCGTAAAATTGTTGGACCATCTTTCAAAGCTTGATTGATGAACCGGTCAAAGAAGTTGGAATATGTGGGTTCCAGTTACAGCCCTCTACTTAGACACGATCACATCGTGCTACAAACTCTGCGATATGGTCAGATGAAATGTTGGTCCTTTTTAGGATTCGGCTGAGGGACTGGATGAAGAACTTAGAACTTAATGGCAGTCCAACTGAGATGTAGAGCTTTGGTTCGGTTGATTTTTTGACTAAAATATGCCGCATGGCAGATCCGTTTTAAGGTTGAAGGTAAATGATATTGTTGCGAGCTTAGGGTTCGCTGGATTAATTCTTTTAATGAATAAGAGCCATTAAATCGATTCTCTTTGCAAACACTTTATTAGTATGTTAATAACAACCGTTCCTTGATACTTCGCTTCTTTACTTATCGCTTTCTTACTTATCGCGTCTTTGACTGCGTATTTCTTATTTATCGCTTGCTACTCTGCTTGATCTGCGTGCGACGTATTTATACCGTTTCCTCATTCTGATTCGGCGTTTCGTTTCCGTCCGTTCCGTAGCCTCGAATTTTCTACTGCCCATAGTCTCCAGTTTGGGCTCCTCGATAGTATAGTGGTTAGTATACCCGCCTGTCACCCGGGAGACCGGGGTTCGATTCCCCGTCGGGGAAGCCTCTGGCGCAAGACTAATGACCTTGCCCAGAAAAAATAAATCATTATGGAAAATTTAACAAGCCTTAGGACTTGCTAAATAAGGCCAAGACCGGCCCCCGGTTGTAGTGCCGATGATGATGATGATAGTCTCCAGTTTTCCAGTACTTTCTACAATATTCTAGTACTTTGTTTTGGACTTTCTAGAATATTGTGACGCATATGACAATCAGTACTAGAATATTCTAGAAAGTCCGAAACAAAGTATTAGAATATTTTAGAAAGTACTGGAAACTGGAGACTAGGAGTAATAGAAAATTCGAGGCTATAGAACGGACGGAAACAAAACACCAAATCAGAAAGAGGAAAAACGGTATAAATACGTCGCCCGCAGATCGGGAAAATAAGTAAGAAGTAAGAAGTGAAGTAAGCAGAGTAAGCAAGCGATAAGTAAGGAACGATAAGTCAAGAAATCGTTAAGTGTACGGTAAAAGTAACGGTTGTTATTAATAGACTAATAAAGTGTTACATTAATTCAAAATCGTTTTAACGGCTCTTTATTAAAATAATTAATCCAGTGAACCCTAAGCTCACTACAATATTCTAGTACTGATTGTCATATGCGTCACACTATCCTCCGCCTATATTAGTACGTCCCGAACTAAGTTCACTGGTCTTCTGGGTTAACAAAAGTCGCCAGTCATTAATTTCTGTGAGAATCTTTCACGGTCCTTCCCAATGTAGCTGCAACTTCGGGAACCTTCCTTTTTCCCGATGAGGGTTATAAAGCCACACGTTATCGCCTGCATTAAATCCGGATGCGTTGGCTCGAACGTCGTACCGTGTTTTCATCCTGTCACTTGATACCTTGATTTGCTTTCGAACCAAATGATGAATCTCATCGAGGCGATTTCTCCATTCGGCTACATAGTCTTCAGTCTTATCTATGGCGTCTGGAGGTATTCCGAATCGCAGATCGGCTGGTAATCGTATCTCTCGTCCAAATATGATTCTTGCTGGAGAATGGGCTGTCGTATCGTGATTAGCCGATCTATAACTCAGGAGAAAGGTTTGTACACATTTGTCCCAATCTCGTTGGTGATCACTAACGACCTTCGATAAGTGCTCATTCATTGTTCGGTTGGACCTTTCGACCATTCCGTCTGACTACGGATGTAAGGGTGTGGTCCTGGTTTTCCTTACACCCAGTGCCGCACAGGTGCCTTGAAATATCTGTGATTCGAAATTTCGGCCTTGATCGGAATGAAGCTCACAGGGAACTCCATATCTGCTGATCCAATTATTAATAAGGTGCTCAATGACGGTTGTGGCTTCTTGGTTTGAAATTGGAGGGACTTCCACACACTTGCTGAAGTAATCCATGAGAACCAACATGTATTTGTTGTTGTCGTTGGTTTTTGGAAATGGTCTTGAGATATCAATCGCAATTCGCTCGAAAGGGGCACCCACGTTGTACTGCTTCATAGCGCTCCTTGGTTTTGGTGTTGGTCCTTTGGTCGCAGTGCAAGTCGTGCATTTTCTACACCTAGACTCGACGTCATCTCTCATGTGAAGCCAGTAGAATCGAGATCGCAATTTTGAAAGTGTCTTATTAACTCCCAGATGTTCACCGGAGGCCTCGTCGTGCATTTCTGCTAGTACATCCTTCACTTTTGATGGAGGGACTAGAATCTGCATTCGATAGGATTTTCCGTCCGCGGCTTCCAATTTCTGCTTTAGAATTCCATCTTCCACCAGCAAAGAATTCCATTGTGCCCAATATGCTTTAAATGTTCCACTCTTGTCGGAAATATTGTTCCAAGTTGGCCGCTCGTTCTTTTCTTTGTGTTCCAGGATTAGCGACATATCTTCATCCTGACGTTGAGCTGCGCGTATAGCATCACTCGCCCACCCATCTAGTAGTTCTACTCGTACATTTCGCAGGTCGTACGCCTCTTGGTTTAAACGATCAATTTCTACTTCCGAATCCTGAATGCTACGCTTTAGGGTCAAAATTTCAGCTTGCCTCTCTGCTAGATCAGTTGATAAGCGATTGTTCTCCTCAATGACCTTTTCTCGGCTGGTCTTAGGAGCAATTATCTGTTGATGCAAAGATTTACATTCGGTCGTGGTGCTGGCCAAGTCTGAATCACACTGAAGGCTTCTCTTGTGATTAGCGCATGAATAACAATTCTCAATTGATGTTTCATTCATTTGTCGACGTTTCCTACAGTCAACAGAGATGTGGCCGACATCGCTGCATGTCCAACACTTCATATCAGGTCTTAGGGTTGTCCGTTGTACATGCCGGATTCTTTGGCAGGAACATTCCTGGACGGACGTTTCTCGGAGTCTATATGTACTCCTGGTAGCCAGTTTAGCAGGTTCATATGCCAATGGGAACGCCAGTATTTCATTAGTCGTCTTCTTTCCCGCCAAACGAACGGATTGTTGCAAGTCCCGATCGTGGAGTGCGTTTATAAATGCATCCATTGCTACCTCGTTCAGAAATTCCTTAGTCATATTTGAATAAGACAAGTTTGCCAATCGCTCAATGTCTGCCTGCAACTGTTGAAGATTTTCTGCAGGTTTTTGCGTTTTGCTCCGCAGTTGCATGCGGTAGACCTGCTGCATGTGGTTGTCTCCATACCTAGCTTCAAGGCCGTCTCTTACCACTTGGAAATCTGTTTGCTTCTCTGCTGATATGGTTTGTAGTTATTCTGCAGCCGCCCCGCGGACTGACAAGATTAGTGATGTTGACTTCTGCTCATCCGACCACTTATTATAATTAGGCGCGGCGGCAAACTGACATATAAATACGGAGAAGGGTCACGTTCCATCGAAGGTTGGCGGCTGGATCCTTGTATCTTTGTAGTCATGTTGATTCCTAGGCGATGTCTTATTTCTCTCAACACACTCAAGTCTCTTTTCGATTCGCGTGATTTCATCGCTGACTTTCTAAAATTCAGCTTCGTTTTTTACATCCAGATTCTCTACTTCGTTTCGAATTTTTGACTAAATTTCTTTCTCAAAGTGTTGAAAATTAAATTTCATCCACTGCGTTTGGGCATCCAGTTTCGCACTCAGATCAGCAGCTTGTGCGTCGGATTTTGAATTTTGGGCGTCGAATTTTGAATTAATATCTGTAGCTTGAGCGTACAATTTTGTCATCATCATCCTGAGCATCTCCGAAATGTCCAAGTGTGGCGAACTCTTCTCCGTTATATTGGCACCATCTTGATTCTCTGTTTCTTCTCCATCCGGACAGTCTGGCCTAATTGTAAAAACATATGTGTCGACATCAATGCCCTCTTCCTCCATTGCGGCTTGCAGACGCTGTTGAAGAATTTGCTTCTGTCCTCTGCTATCCAGATTCCGGTCTGAAGTTCCTTTTTCAGCTCAGGAACGCGAAGATCCTCCAAATGTGGATATGACATCGTCACAACACACTTTCATAGACTTATTCACTTCACCAATAATTAATCCCACTTCTGACACCAATTGTAGCGAGCTTAGGGTTCGCCGGATTAATTAAATAAGAGTCATTAAATCGATTCTCTTTGCAAACACTTTATTAGTGTGTTAATAACAACCGTTCCCTGATACTTCGCTTCTTTACTTATCGCTTTCTTACCTATCGCGTCTTTGACTGCTTAGTTCTTACTCATCGCTTGCTACTCTGTTTACTTCTCTGCTTGATCTGCGTGCGACTTATACCGTTTCCTCATTCTGATTCGGCGTTTCGTTTCCGTCCGTTCCGTAGCCTCGAATTTTCTACTGCTCATCGTCTCTAGTTTTCCAGTACTTTCGAGAATATTCTAGAATTTTGTTTTGGACTTTCTAGAATATTCTAGTACTTTGTTTTGGACTTTCTAGAATATTCTAGTACTGATTGTCATATGCGTCACAATATGATCTGACAAACCCCCTGAGATAACGAATTCTGGATATAAAATAGTTCGCGAATCGGATTTCCGAATAGGGAAGGTACGAACTGTTTCAATATGACAAAAAAAAAGAAAAGGTTTATTTGAGACAAGAGTATCGCTTTATTGACTGCCAACTTAAATCTAAACACAATTTTCACATAAGGCTCCACTTATATCAAACTCTTATAGGGAAATGCATTGAACAATTCTTGGGAAAATACACTTCAACAGAATTACATTGAATCAGCAAAAATGTTACAGACGGATGTTTGATTTATACGCGCTACATATGCACGGGTAGCTTTTTCCACAAAAGGGGATTTTGAGGTACCCTTAAATGCCAGAGCACAGTGCGAGCGGATGGAGAGGAAGTGGATAAGGAAAGGAGGTGTCGATGTACATATATTGGTCTTGAATGTCTGGGCATTACAACGACCAGGAAACACATGATCAGGCAGGACATTCCACATTCGTGTGGTTCGGCTAAAGAATGACTCTCTATGTTAATTTGTGCCTGAAGTCCTCTTTCAACGTGAACTGATGCGCATTCACAGAATGACGGGTATCGCGGGAAAATGTCTGAAGAGGCGGAACACATTCAGAAAGTTCAGTTGAGCAACGACCGTGGTAATACCTATAGAAAAGAGATAGGCGTGATACGTTGCGCCTATGTTCTGACGACGGAATTGATCGACTCACGGCTGGGTCCCCAATAAGTTTCACTGCTCGTTTTTGCATCCTATCGAGCACGTGTAGTGCAGTTTTGGATGCCCCTGACCAAATATGGGAGTTGAACTCCATTTTGGGACGAATATACGCCTTGTAAATAGTGGCCAGTTTGTATGGAGTGAAGTAAGGAACCCCATGCATTTGGCCGCACTTTTCGTAGCTTCAAAAATGTGGTCGCTCCAATTAAGAGTCGAATTAATTCGAGGAGGATTGATAGTTCCTTGGCTTTGTCGATGGAAGTGCCATTTATCGACAGTATATTTACTTTGGGGTTCACCTTTGACGACAGGAGACAGCACTGAGCTTTTAAGGCATTGAATTCTACTCGGTTAGATAATTCCCATTGATATATCCTGTTGAGGTCGGAATTTAGTGTATTAAGATATTATTATTAAGTATCTGCTGGTTGGTATTGACGTTCGAAGAATTTGGCCGGGAATGTTCGGATGAGTATGAGAAACTCAATGTGCTATCATCGGCAAACGAGTGGATCGGGTTGTGGGTAATGGACAAGAGATCATTTATAAAGATGCGGAAGAGAGTGGTTGAGAGTACAGAACCTTAGGGAACACCTGCATTAATTTGATGGGAGACAGATTTGACACCATCAAAAACCACTTGGATTGAACGGCCAGAAAGATAGTCTCTTATCCATTGGATCAGGGAATTGTTCACTCCATATCAATGTAATTTTGATAAAAGAGCTGGATGCCAAACTCTGTCGAAGGCTTTCGATATATCCAGTGCAACAACCTTGCTCTCTCCGAAATATTGGATGGAATGGCTCCACTTTTCGGTAAGGTACGCCATCGAATCTCTTGTGGACCTGTCGTTACGAAAGCAATATTAGCGGTCATTGAGGAGGTCATTTTATTCCAGATATTTCGAAAGTTGGCGGTTGATAAGTGATTCCATTACCTTGGAGAGAATAGAAGTTAGTGCTATGGGTCGATAAGAAGAAAGGGATGATTTGTCCCCCTTTTCGGGAATTGTCTGAATGTTCGCCGACTTCCATCTATTTGGGAAACGGCCAGTAGAAGAAGATAAGTGGAAGAGTTTCCGCAGTGGTTTAGTGAATGAAGAGGAACATCTCCTCAAGAGGATTGGGGGAATGCTATCCGGACCAGCGGATTTGCGTGCGTTTAGGTCTTTGAGTGCACAGGCAACTGTACGCGTTTGGAAGTGAATCTGGCTCATGGTGTGCTGCTTATGCTCAAGTTGAGGTGGAACTGATGTGGTATCAGGCAGCGTTGAGTTGGCTGCAAAATATGCAGCAAGTATACTTCTGTATTGCAGCGGTGACTGGTTTGTCATCGACTATAAGCGATGGAATGGATGAAGAGACTGAGTTTTGAATATTTTTCAGAAATGCGCAGAAGTTTCTTCTACTTGTGGGAGAGTGTAGTATTTTTTGTCTCACTCTCTGGTCATGCAAGGACTTTGCCCGTTGACTATACGCATTGCAGTCATTTTTAACTTTCTTATATCATTTTCGGTTTTTCTCAGTATTGTTTGATTTATACAACCGGAAGCTCAACTCTTTAGCCTTAATGGCTTCTCTGCAACCGGAATCGAGCCACACATTTCTCTTGGGTTTGATACTCTTTACTCTGTGTGGAATAAAGGTTCGCATGCCAAGTAGAATCATGACTGTCAATGTGTCCGCTATAGAGTCAACATCGTTATTGAGGAAAAATAACGACCAATTTAACCTCCCAAAAAAGTCGTTCACACCTTCCCAATTGGCTTTCTCGTAGAACCATACTGTTCTTTTGGGCGCTTTCTCATTAACATTGCTGTAGGTTAGAGTAAATTTAGCTGACACGACACAGTAGTCTGAAGTGCCCAAGGGCGAAAAAACTTCAATTGTGTATTTGTTTGGGTGGGAGGTGAGAAACTGGTCCAGTGTATTGGCGAAATGACCATATATGTCTGGTACCCGTGTTGGCTCATTGACAAGTTGAGTTGAACTATTTGAATCAGAAAAGAGTTGGACATATTGCCCTTCAGGTGTTGTGCGTCCGGAGTGACGAAGCTGTGGGCGTAATTAGTCAGTGCGTCGACACGGACGCGGGTTTAACTAATTTCCACTACTTAATTCACGGCAGCTGATTTTTTAAAATGAAACACCTTCACTTAATCTTCTTTTGTCTCTTTATTTATCTGACTGGAACAATGTTTATTTAAATTAGTTTTCACAGCATTCACTATTAGGCACCTTCAACAACATCAACAGTTACGATAGTCTTATGGATTCGTTAACATAAATGTAAAATACTATAAACTCACTAAAAGACGAAAGGCAGCGGAAAACGGTTTTAATTGAATGATCCCATTGGATTTAACTTAAGCGATAACGCAAGATTGGAAATAATTTAAAACCGGTAAACAAACTATTGACGGGAATAAAAATATCAAGATTCCAATCACGACTGGGCACACACACGCTGCCTCCAAGGCAAAAGGCTGACTAAACTCATTGGAAGTCATTAAAGGGAAAAGAACCCCGAAAGAAACTGGGAAGGAGGCGGAGTTACACGATTAACTTGAAGTAGTTAATCGTGATTGGACCGGACGGGGTAGTCATACATTATGCATGTGTGGGTATGCCATGCATACGATCGTTCGGCGACCGTGTGGATGGCGGCACATCGCTAGTGCATTTTCTAAGAAAGTAAACACTAGCATGTGGGGTGTGAAAACCCAACCCGATGATTTGGTCATCCTAATGGAAGGCCATAAATCATCATTTCGGTTGCCGATGATTAAACATTGCAACGAACATAGGGTGCAGCCATTGCCAGATGTTGTAAGTAAACATTTTCTGGCTGCATCGCGATCGTTGCTTGAATGCGGTCTCTGAACATGGGGACCGATAATTGGAAGCCAGCGATTGCTGGTAATCAGGGACATGTTTGGTTTGCGTCAGCAGAAACCTTGTCGGCGGTAGCAAATCAATAGGGGCAAATAGCCGCATGCATGTTATGCCGAGGGTAAACAAATACAACGAGTCACAAGGAACTCTTGTTGATTGTTGTTTCCATAGCTTAAGGCTATGGAAACGAGATGCCCTGGCAGAATGTATGCCTAAAGATAGGATTTCAGATGCCACGGCAATGTGATGATTTTGCCATGGACTTATGCTTTTTATTTAGGAGATAATATACGCCTCGGGGGTGAATTTTCGATGCCACGGTAAGGTGATAAGCTTTGCCGTGGGCTTAATGTTTCTTAGGGAATATGGTCTGGCCGAGGGTAAGTTTTCGATGCCACGGCAAGGTGATAAGCTTTGCCGTGGATTTAATGTTTTCAGTGGTGGTGATGGAGAAAAAGGGGTTTGGAAGGAAATCCCCTACAGAATAGGTAAGCTGCCTAACAGAACTTCAAAACAGTTATCCGATTGGGTAACCGTAATAATTCCGGCGATTTGGCTGGGGGTAAATGCCGTAGCAAGGTTACGCAACCTTGCTGAATTTCGACCGAGAGGTAAGTCGTTCGCCTGGAAAAGTGGGGATCGAGCGATGCCTGGCTCTTCGGGCCCTGAAAAGCCCCACAAAGCCACTGAGAGTTATGCACATTGAAATCACCCGTGTGTGTGTGGATATGGATATAGGGTCAAGATCCAAGTTTGGGCTTCTATAAAGAAAGCAGTAATGTATGATATGCTCACAAACGTGAAGTTTTAGCCACGAGAAATTAAATTCTGGATTGGAGCAGAGCCCATATTGTGGCAGAAGCAGATAAGCAATATCATTTCGTATGTATGTGGCTATACCACGACGTGGAAAGAACATTGGCACTAAGTTATATCCAGGTAGATTAAAATCGGAAATATCTGTATTAGTAATTACCTGGGTTTCGCTAAGTGCAAGGATAGTTGGTTTCTGGTTAGAAACATGGGCTGACACAGACGAGAAATTCAACCCAAAATTCCCGCTCCATTGAAATGGCCCTACACCGCTTCGGGAAATGATGCAACTCGGGACCAGCAATAGATAAACGACAGCAACCACTACAGGTGGTATCCCCTTGTAGTAGGTGCCCCACTAGATCCGTGCCGAAATCCAGGCCACATCTCTTCCATGACGACCATTATGCCACTCAGGCACCAAAAACTCTACAAAGATCATAAATCAATCGAGAGTATCGATGCCTGAGGGACGCAAACAGAGTTGCGAAAAAAGGCAAACAGACACAAGGGATGGAATGAATAGAGGGTTTTCCCGCACTGCACATCACTCGCGTGTATATCCTCGCACTTTTCACAACACTAAGACGCGTGTGCGCAGATCCGCTTATTTGCCTAGGATCGCACAGATAACTTTGCGCTGCACTCAGACGCGTGTGTGAAGATCCGCTTGTTTGTTTACGATCCCACAGTAAGACTTCTCGGGCGAACCGATAGTGCAATTGGGTATCTTGTGTATATTTAAGATTCCCAAAACGGATTGCACAATTGATCCGATGGTACGGATCACGAGGCAGAAGCGCACAAGCTGTCTCGTTGAAGGTCTTAAATCGAATCGATGTTGTGGATATTATGTTGTATGTTGTATAGTATAATGAAATTTGTACTCACATGAGCATTATCTAATACTAATAGCGCCTTCAAGCTCAACATTTTTCTTTTTAAATAAGTTTTAACGTCTGGCACAAAACAATTTATGAACCAGTCTTCAAATAAAGTTCCAGTCACCCAAGCTCTTGGATTCAATACACCGGAAAGGTGTTTTTAGTGATGCCTTTAAATGCATGGGGATTAAAAGATCTGTAAACTAACAAGGGTTTTATTATAAAGACTTTAGACATCTTGAATCCGGTTCCGTTTTTTTCTTTTCCGATATAAATGTTCTACTCGGCGATTTTTTCCACCAAAGCCCAGGTTTATCCGCATTGAGAACGAGCTGTGTTATGTATCCTTCCTCTTGTATAACGTGCAGAATTTTTTCTGGATAGGTCCTGACAGCACAATGATAAGCCGACGCAGTTTCTCCTTGAGCTTTTATATTATGAATTGCAAGGCGCTTTTTGAATTTTTTAAACCAATCTTTATTCTCCACAAAATCTGGGTTGATAGAAGATTCTCCATGATCTTTAAGGTGTTTATAAATGTTAAGTGCTTTTCGCTTAATGATGGTACCATCCAACGGAATTCTTTTTTGATAGCAATTATATATCCAAAAGCTGAGTGCCTTTTCCGTTTTCTCAATAATTGGCGGTCGGGGACGAACTGCATTTTCTGCACATATTGGAAATTCTGCAGCAACTGCACTTCTTATTTCTTTTTAATTTTTCTTCATAGGGCGGATTGTCACATTATTTCAATTAACACTTTTTCCAATGTGAGATCCTTTTTCTCATTTTAGAAGACGATCCAAGATTTGTATCTTTACTTCTAAAGAAATAAATTTTCTCTTAAACGTTGACTTTTGTTTTGTTTTTCTTTATCAGATAAGGAAATTAACAAAAGACTGCATTCCGGCAACGCTAGTTGGCACACAGTCAGTGAACTACTGAAATCCAAACTGCTATCACGTAACATAAAACCCCGTGTCTATAGAACCATAATCCTGCCGATTGCTCTATACGGATGCGAAGCATGGGGTCTCACAAAACGGGAAGAAAACAAATTCCGCGTATTTGAGAATAAAGTTTTAAGGTATATGTTGGTAAATATGATGAGGAGGCAGGGCAATGGAGGAAACTCCACAACCATGAATTTTGGAAGAGTTATACCCCAAACGAGAGTAATCAGGTCGCGAAGATTAAGATGGGCCAACGGGAAAGAGACCGACAGGACGGCTGCGACGGAGATAGGAGGACAATGTTAGGTTTGAGCTTGAGCAGATCGGATCGGTTGGTCAAGCGTGGAAGGAGAGTACACAGGACAGGGAACGATGGCAGAGTCGAGTCGATGGGGTTAAGAACTTCCGGGTTCCTACAGGCCAATAAATAGTAATAGTATAGTTATCTTTATCAGATAAGATAAGAAATTTGATGTTCGAAAAATAACTCTGAAATTAGGGACGGAAAAGTCACTTTAAAGTATCGTGCTTCGCAGTTTCTGTCCAGACCATGGAAACAAAAACAAACAAACTAGGGCTCGCAGTACGTGGGTCCTTGGCAGGGATTGCATTTCACAACAGATCGGTACAATACGAGGACGTTGCATTGCATTTTATCCCTTTCCCCAACACAAACTGTATATCTGGGACATACAGGGCAAAGTCTCTGCTTTCAACTTGGCGAAGGCCAGGACGATCCTTGCCCCTGTTCAATCCAAGTTGACATGCAGTCTCCATGTGACACCTCTGATTACCTACTTTGGCACCCACCAAGTAGTGAACCAATGCATGTAGCGACATCCTGAAAAAGGTTGGCGCAAGGCTAATAACCTTGCCCGGAAAAACAAATTATTATGGACAATTTAACAAGTCTCGGATATGGACCGGATACCGGTGGAAAGACTTGCTAAATAAGGCCAAGTCCGGATCCATGTTGTAGTGCCGATGGTGATGATGATTGAGTGTGGTTGCCCATATATGACATTGGCATCGGCTATAGAAAACCGTTCACTTAAATTATAATAATGGTCAAATTATGTTGGTGGTGGTTTACGTGGTATGGCAGAATACCGGGTGCCACGGAGGCACAGGTTCACCACGCTTGTCCAACCGTCTCTTTTCGTCCTCGGACTCCGTGAATTCAAACGCCGACTGTTTTCTATTCGTCCACACTTTATTTACATTATTAAATTAAAAGTTACATTCGTTTTGAGATACACTATATCAAATTATTAAATTAAAGGTTACATTTGTTTTGAAGTACACAATATCCAATTATTAAGTTGAACGTTCACATCCGTTTTGAGATACGTAATATCAAATTATTAAATTAAATGTTACATTCATTTTGAGGCACACAATATCAAATTAGTAAATTCAATGTCACATTCGTTTTGAGATACACTATATCGAATTTTTAAATTAATAAACGTACAATATTTAACTCAGCGCTCGTGGCTCTCAATCAGACTCAATAGACCGCAATTCAAGACTCGAATCTCTTGGGCCGCCCCACGAGAGATGTGTATTTTAACGTGGGGGCAACCTGCCCTCACGGAATCCAAATTGCGATTATTAAGTTTATCGAAGCGATAGAATACCACATATTCGATCATCGCTTCGATGACCATATAAGGTAAGATATCCCTTTTCCGTTTTGTTCAACACAAAAAGGGGTTGAAATGCACACACGATGATTGCTTTGCTGTTCATCTTGTGTGTCCGCAAGTATGCAGACACATCATAGATCCCATTTAAAGTTCGCAGCAGCTGCGAGTAACTCAGCTAAAAAAGGGGTTGAAGTGCTTACACGATCAACGTGTGCGTAAAGCATTATTGCCGATCGTGTACTTTACATTTCCATAAAAGGATATGTTTATTCGACCATCATGGTGTGGAACTTCACGCTGTTTTGTTTTTGTTTTATATCCACATTTATTTAACAATTCAATTACATATTTTACTTAAGACTAATTGTTAACTTCTATTTTACAAATATCATTCTTACATTAACTTACCGGCTCTTCGCAAGCACTCTAAATTATACATTATTATTTTTCTTATGCCTTTCGGTGTACAATAACTGTTTTTATAACATGTCACAATAATGGATGTTTTCTTTTTTAAATGTATTCTATTTTTTTTCTACACCATGTACTATTTAATTTTTTTTTAAATTACATATATAGGGAGTTGACACGCAAAAAATAAAAAATAAAATAATGAAATAAAATGAACAAACATAAACAAGGAATACAAATAAAAATAAAAAAATAAAAAATTAAAATCAAATTAAAATCAAATTAAAAACGAAAATAAAATGAAAATAAAAATAATTGGAAATTGGGGATAGGGGGAAGGAAAGCGGTGCGCCTAAGAGGCATACTATGTTTGGGGACGTGTAGTCCTTTCTTCATCCCTGATCCACCACCAGTTGGGATAGGATCGATCTTTTATTGATTTATCTCTTTCACCGATCACCATACTAAAACGCAGGCGCTCTGGAAAATTAGAGATATCGTTATCGTGGAGAATTCGTTTATCCCTGGCACCGCGGAAAGCGTGGTAAATAATAGGGACTCCGCGTTTGTCTTGGATAAGTCTTTTTTTATCCAAGAAAGGGAACGCTTCTGGGGAAATGAACCCATTCTGGAGAGTACTCTCCATATACATATCATTGGGATAGAATGCTCCCGCTATAAGATCATTTTCACTGCACCTTGCCCTTGTTGTGTGACCACGAATAATCTTAATAATGAAGTTATCGATTCTGTTTAGTCCTGATTTGTCGTACAGGACTTTTTTGGTATAGTATTTCCTTTGCTGCGACTCTGGGGTCGTACATTCCGAGGCAGGAACGCAAACACTGCCTCTCGAACACCCGAAATTTCTCCATGTAAAATGGGGATATGTTGTACCATACCGGGCAGCCATACACCAATATTGGTCGGATGAATGCTGAGTATGAAATTATTTTCACCTTGGGGTCCAGCAGACTACTACGGAAGAGTCTTCGTGTCATTGCATATGCGTTTTTAGCTGCTGTGTGCTTATCAAAGTAAAGATACTGATCAAGCCAGATTCCAAGGTATCTGACTACAGTTTTTACTTGTAGGGGAATATTATTATTTCCTGCAATGGAAAATGTTTTCCAATTGGAACTTCACGCCGCTTGGGCGCGCGTTGCCGGCGTCCTGTGGTATGAATCGCCATGCGCGTGTGTGCGAAAAATGCTTTCGTCTTATGTGCATGGATAACGTCAGGGAATTATGTCGGCCACGTGATGCTGTATCGAGCCGTATTTCAGGGGCATTTCGCTGGTGCCAACAAACTCGCTTGTCGATCGGGTGGTCGATCGATGTGGATATAGACGACCACAAAGAGGAAGAAATATCTCCTGTGGTATGTGGTAGACACATTAGGAGGTATTTCTTTGATACTTGTTGGGCAATGTTGATTGCTGTATGTGCAACCGGATTTGCCTTTTAGGAACATGGTGCGTTTCGCACGACTATGTCCTTGTGGTGAATGCCCGTTGTTGCTGATGTATTTTTCATATCAGCAGACATTATGTTTCACAGGTTTTTCTCTGATTATGGTATGACTAAGGCAGGTAAGTACACGCTTTTTATGAAGTAGGACGCGTGTGGAAATGGTTACCTGGTGGTAAATGGGCAGGTAAGTAGTGGCGTTCGACAGAACCGCCACAATCTTTCTTCTGGTACTGAGCGCTCGCAGCACGTTTCCGTGCATGCGACCGTGATGCGGCACACGCCAACCGTTTCGGAGTCGAATGTGTTAGAAAAGTGTGCTTTTTCAAATATTCTTGTAGAGATGTCTCGTCTCTAGATATGTTGGCTACTGTTTCCTTCCTCGCATTTTAGCTTACTTGCTGCGGTGAACAAAGTAGTTGGACTTTACAGAAGAGATACTGTATTGCAAGTCTTATTGTTGTCGGCCCGTAGAATTTTCCCATCCTTCAATTTAGTTGTTGCTTAACTTTCATTTCAGGAGTTTATGTTGATAGCAGAGACAACTATTGTCTGCTAATATACTATTGCCGAATTTAGCAATTGTAGCTATTGAAGCAGCGAACTCGCACAATCGGATGAATTTACCGCCGTATTTACCACTGAGTGCAAATCCAATCAAATTCGCAGACGTTTTTTATGTTGTGCAATAGCAAATCGAATGATTTTTTGGGTAACTTCGTGGACGATATACACATAGATTCGTCACAATACAAGCGAGGTCAATTAGCGACCGAAAAGCATACGATATTCACGATTTTCAATTTAACCAAAATTCACATGGTTGGCTGATTTCCTTAACAGTCATATATAAACTAAACGGTGCAAATTTCTGAGAATCTTGTGGCAGCTACCGACAGAGTGCAGGAGAGTAATGCTGTTTTTCGGAAGTGTGGGGACGTAAATCACGGGGTTGTCTACTATTCAAGTGACAGTGCGGTAAACTAAAAAGGTTATGTACTTATTGATCTACCTTACTATTTGCATTACATACACTGCCCTAGATCTTTAAAACAGGATTTTATTATTTGTGTTCGTTCGTGGCATTGAAATTTTTCTACATTTTTAAGAAAAATCGAGAATTACTGTGAATTAAAAAAGTGTAACAAATTTAAATAAGAAGGTTATTTATGGCCAATACTAATTGAAGTATATTTTCTAAATCCACATTTAGTCTATTGTTTCTTCTTCGTAAGGTCTCACTTTCGTTAATGAGAATCTTTGCAAGCAACTTGCAGCACATCGGGGAGCAATTATAATTTTTTGTTATTATTACTGTTAGACTATCGTTTCGAAGTCTTCCACTGATTGGTGATCATTAATCAACCCCTCGTTGTTAATGACTACCCATCCTATCATTATTACAGTTTAATTTGTCGTATTTTTATAGATGAGGATAATGATTCATTAGCTTCGTTTTTCGAGAACCGGACCGACGAACTAGTGTACGTAGTTTATTCAACTTTCTTATTCGCACCTTACCATCTCTTCCGGTAAGAAACTTGCGGCAGTGGTGCAGTTAGTACCGAAGTTGACACATGAGTTCATGCTAATTTCTGGCATCTTGATCTTTTTAATAGGCACATCTTTTTAAGTAGAAAAGTTTGGATAGATCCTGATAAATCTGTTCGCTGATAAATCTTGTTATTTACTTTGTTTGATTGACACTCGCTGGAAGGATTCATAATAATAAGATATATACAAAAGTAAATTAACTGCTTTGAGGACAACCGTTTGTCCTTGAACAATCAGTAATTTCACTTCAATAGTGAATTATTCGTAAAAAAAAGTATCAGCTTGGATTTTGAACTCCAATCACGGTGCGGGCGTCAGTAAAGGGAGAGGAAAAGGAAAGATGTCGATGTGTATAGATCTTGATTGCCTGGAGATCACAACGACAAGGAAATACAAGAAAATGTAGAACATTCCACATGTGTGTGGTTCGACTGAAGAATGATATTTTGTGTTTAACTGTACGGCTGGAGTTTATTTTTAATCTAATCTGATACACAGTCTATGATTCACGTGTTTTGTGGGAAACTGTTTAGAGAGGTGGAATGTAGTCACCAAATTCAGTTGAGCAGCAGATGTGGTAATACTCATAGATTTATTGTGCCTATGTTTTAATGACTTACGTCTGGGTCCCCAATAAGTTTCACTCTTCATTTTTGCGTCGTATGGAACTGGATTAGATACGCCTGACCAAATATGGCAAATGTCACGCGGGAGACCGGGGTTCGATTCCCTGTCGGGGAGCCTCTGGCACAAGACTAATGACCTTGCCCGGAAAAAACAAATCATTATGGAAAATTTAACAATAGGACTTGCTAAATAAGGCCAAGACCGGTTCCCGGTTGTAGTGCCGATGATGATGATATAAATGTGGATGATTATTCGCCTTGCAAATTGTGGTCTGGTTAATGGAGTGAAGTATTTTTTGCAGCTCTTAATAAACCTTTATGCAAGTGGCCCCAGTTTTCTCAGCTTCAACTCTGCGGTAGTGCCAGTTAATATACAAATTAATGTGAGTGCTGTAAATTGATAATTACTTGACTTCAATGATACAAGTGTTGTTCATCGACAATGTACAGGGTGGCGCAAAATTAATCATCCAATTTTGTTTTGGAATTACTTTTTTACTAAATAAAAAAAAAAATGATTTTGATTGATGGAAATCTTTATTTGGATCTCTACAATTTTTTCTGTTAAGTGGAAAAGATGATATCCGTGCAGTGGCTGCCGCCAGTGTTGATACACATTTGTACCGGTTTTATCGCATTTTCCATGACTTTTTGCAAGATTTCCAGTGATAACTGTTCGCATTCTTGTCGAATATTCTCCTTTAGGGCTGCGATTGTCGGAGGCTTGTTGGCATAAACCCACGACTTCAAGTAGCCCCATAGAAAGAAGTCTGGGATGGTTAAAGCGGGCGATTACGCCAAAACGGGAGATTACGCGACCAGGAAACGCTTCCTTCACAATATCTATAGTGGCTTGTGGCGGTTCCGCCAAATCCCACGGTTTACCTTCCTGAAAAACCCCCATAATCATCACCCAAGACGCTCAAGTCCTCGCCAATGCACTCGCATTTGGCACCTAAAAATGCTGCACGCATTTAAGAGATCAAATCTATGATCTTTAAGTCCCTGTGAAGAAAACTCATGCATTCTCTTCACATACCATCGCTCCTTAAGATTTCTTTATTAGCTTACCAGGAATTTCCAATCAATTTCGGCATCTACGTCGCCAGTCAAATTTCCTTAGACAAACTCCTGTAAACAAAATAATTCGGATTGCATTCATTGTAACCGTCATGACAGGGACCATAAACATTGCGCCGTCTATTTTCCCAGCCGCGTCATATATCTTTTCATACACATTGCCTGGCAACCTTTTTTGTTTATCTTATCAACAAACAACCCAAGCAGCTGCATATAATTAGCGCAATAGACGCTGAAACCAAATTCTCCAGCATTTCCTAATGCAAACATGATCCCGGTTTCTACTGCGGCCAGAGATGCCATAAACATCCAATTTGCTTTTAGCACCTTTTTCTCCCAACGTCGAAAATAGCGACGAGGCATCGAGTAAACAATGACCCGCATTACCAACGGCGCATTTGGTCATTTTCATCCTTTTGTCTTTGCCGCCTGCCTGTTTCGTTGTTCCATTGCTGTCAAGCACGTGTGAATAGCATCAATCTGAACGATCCCACACATACCACCATGACCTTTATTACGAGATCTGGTTTTCTTGTTCCCACAAGAGAGACCCTACGTTACACTTGTGGGACATAAAACATATCCTTGGCAAGGATATATTCACACCCTTAAGAGAAAAGTTTTTCTCTTTCTTCCTTTTTTCCTTAGCGAAATCATCTCTGCATGAGATGACGATCGCTGAGTCTTTTACCATCCTTCGACCCGAGCAGGTCGCGGCTCCATCGCTACCCTGGTGCGCATAGGGAAGCGATAATGAAAAATAATCAATTGTGTCGTTGTCTCCGCGAGTCGGTATTGAGTGCATATAAATTAAATCTTAACGTTTACCTACGGAAAATAAAAACCCGATGTCTAAATAATAAACTACACCAGTGTTTGTTTCATTGTTCCTGTGCTGTGTCCACTCTGAATTTTGAACTTGTTTCCTGCGTCGAGAAGTTTTGTTTAGTGTCACTTTCCTTAGCGCGAGAACAATAGATGATGGGGATGGAAGTGAACAGAGTACCCATGCTGCTACATACTTCCTCCCCACAGGCTCGTGCTGTGTGTGCGCTTGCACCGTCTTGTTGAAACCACATGTTCACCAGGCCCCTCTCATCCAATTCCGGCAGTAAGAGGTCGTTTATCATGGCCCTGCAGCGTTCGCCAGTGACAGTGACCGTATTGCCGATGGCGTCCTCAAAAAAATACGGCCCAATCACTCCTCCCGCGAGAACGCCGCACCACACAGTGGCTTTGAGTGGATGTAATGGCATCACACGCGGATTTTCAGTGCCTCAGAAACGAAGGTTTTGCTTATTTTCGCTAACACCTCCGACCGATTTTATTGGTAAAAAAAATCGACACAATTATTCCACGCTCTTGTGGAGTATAGCGCTCCATTGCTTGTCTGCTTGCATACTGCAGCTGTATAGTTAACAATGGTCAAATATGATTGACGTACGACGCCATTTGCAAAAATTATAACATCTTCCGATAGGGTGATTAATTTTGCGCCACCATGTATCTACATTGGAATTCAAGGGGCAGCACCGGGTTTTAGAGGGATCGTAATCTACTCGATTAGATAATCTCCAATGACATATCTTGTTGAGGTCGGAATACAATGTATAAAGCATAACTTGTTGATAGATAATGACATTCGAAGAGTTTGATCGGGAATGTTCATATGCGTATTAGAACGTTGTTAGCTCAGGTCGGAATTCAATGAGTTGAGTATAAGCCACTGTCTGAAAATAAGCTTCGAAGAGTTTGGTCGAGGATGTTGGAATAATTATGAGACAATTAAAGTGAAAGAATGGACAAAAGCTCGTTTATAAAAATGAGGGACAGAGTGGGTAAGATCACGGTTCAATATTAATTTGATGGCAGGCAGATTTGACGTAATTCAGAACCATTCAGATTGAAGAGCCAGAAAGGTAGTCTTTTAGACATTTCGTCAGTATATGATGAAATCCAAAGGAAAGTATCTCGACGTGGGACTGGGAACCAAAATCTCTCGAACGCTTTTGAAACATCACGTACAACAATCTTGCTTCTACCGAAACAGTGGATGGAGTGATCCACTGTTTGGTAAGATATCTTTTTAAATGTTGTGTGTATCTGTCCGTATTGACGGTCATTAAGGAGATAACTGCTTTTCATTATCATCACCGGCACTATAACCGGGATCCGGTCTTGGACTTATTTAGCAAGTCTCGAGGCTTGTTAAATTTCCCATAATAATTTATTTTTACGGGCAAGGTTAGCCTTGCGCCATAATAACTGTTTTTGAGGGTTAACAAATAATCAGTGATTTAATAACCGTCAACCGGTGGAAGCCAGTGCCCTAGATTGATAAGAAGAAGAATGTGATTGGTCGCTCTGTTTAGAAATTAGTTGGATATTCACTAACTTCCATCTGTTTGGGAAGTGACTATTTGAGTACGACATATGAAAGAGCTTTCGCAATAGTTTAGAGTGAAGAGGATCGTTTTTTTGTTTTTTTAACGTATGGAGGAATGCCACTTGTACTAGCAAATTTGCTGATTTTCAGATTTTTAAGAGCTCAGCAAACAGAAACGAAAACGAATCTGGCTCATGCCGCTTGTCCACAAGTTAAGGCGAAGCTGATACCATAATCGTTGAGATAACTACGTAATATGCAGCAAATGGAATGACTTCCTCCATTGTTTTAGTGGCTGGTCTTTCATTAACTATTAACGAAGAAATACATGAGGGGTTAGAGTTTAAGATGCTCTTCACCAATGACTAAACATTTCTGCTACCTTTGAGAGTGTTTTTGTCTGGTCATGCGAGAACTTTACGCGTTGAATATGTGCATTGTAGTAACTTCTAGCGCTCTTGAATCTTCAATTTTCCCATATATTGCTAGATTTATCTAACGGGAGCTAAGGTGTTTGTCTTAATAGCGTCCATGCTGCTACTATTTATTGGCTCGAGGAACTCGGAAGTTCATGACCTCACCGACTCGACTCCGCCATTGTTCCCTGTCCTGTGTACTCTCCTTCCAAGCGTTCATTCCTCCTTTTTTTCAGCTTGCCATGTTTTCTTTTCATCAGGTATCATGGTGTAGGTCCATTTTCCTTCCCACCTTCGTTGCCATTCTCTTAAGCTTGAGAGCTCTAATTTTCAACATTTTCTTTAGCTGCAATGTCAAGTGGTGTCCTCCCGGTCAAAAAATGTATGGCAGCATACTTTTAGTGACATATGCGTTGAGTTCACTCCCCACGTGTACGACTTATACTGTGCGGCTCCGGGGCACATGTGAGCTGCATACTTTATAATAGAGCTGTTGACGCTGGTTATCAGTTCCTTCTGTGGGCCCGGGGTCCACCAACATTGGGTAACAGTCTCGCCAAAACTTTGCATACTCTTGCCATTTTCTCACTCGTTTTCCTCAGGTGTTCCTTGAAGGCCAACCTGTTGTCGTGTATAACACGAAGATATTTAATATAGGGACTGGATCTGATGGTTTGTCCTTCTATTTCCAAATTAAGGTATTCAACTTTGGGGCTGCTTATTAAAACTGCCTCCGTCTTATGTTCAGTTAGTTTCAGTCCGGCCATATCTACCCAGAATTTAATGCTCTGGATTGCTTGGGAGCAAATATTCTCCAGGTCTTATAGATGTTTAGCTATAGCCACTATCGCCAAATCATCTGCATACTCAATGATTCTAACCCCTTCTGGCACATTGACTCTGAGCACACCATCGCACATGATATTCCATAACAGCCGACCTAATACAGATCCCTGAGGTACACCTGCTGTTATTTTATATTCCTGTGGTCCCTCATCTGTGTCATAGAGCAGTCTTCTAGCCGAGAGATAGTTTGCTAGTACACGCGCCAAGTAGGGTGAGACTTGTAGATCCCCAAACGCTTCTAGAATTCGATTCCAGTAATAACTCGGTGATTAAATGCTTTTTTAACATCTAATGTCACCACCGCATACAATTAGTTCCAACCTCCTAGCCTGCGTGCTCCAACTATCGAATTGCGAGCGATGTCGCACTCTACAGATAGTCCCTTACCGGCTGATCTACCCTCCGGAACCCATACTGCCATTCAGAGAGCCCCAATGTTTTCTCAGTGAATTGTTCCAAGCGAATGGCAATTACTCGCTCAAGCAGTTTCCCTGTTGTGTCCAGCATTCACAGCGGGCGGTAGGATGACGGCGCTTCTGGATTCTTGACCCCTTTTGGTATAAGCACAAGCCGCTGTTTTTTCCATCTTTTAGTAAATTGTGTTTGAAGGTAGGCTGTGAAGAGACTGCTGAAGGCTTCCGACTTTTTTGTTAAAGCAGCGTTAGGAATACCATCCATTCCCGCGGTCTTGTTTTTTTTTTTAACAACTCTTGCAGCCTCTTCGGTGGTCACGGCAGTTATTTCTCTTTCAGTGATGTTCCATTCTTCTACCACTCCCAAGATCTCATCACACTGCGGGAAGCGGACAGTAACGATTCTGACCATTTCACTTTTACTTTTTTGCATTTTACTGTTGTTGTGTAGTCTTTTCATGACTAACCTGCAAGCACTGCCCCATGGGTTATTATTTAATGCATCCCTTAGGGAGAAGAACGCGTCGTGGTCTAATCGTAGTACCTCCTATTTGTATACGAGTATTCTGTTAATATCGAGAAGTAGGTAGGGAGTACTTACTACTTAGAATTATGCCGACTGCTTTGGTTGGATTAAGTCGAATTTTCCAACTGCTGTAATAATGATACAGTTTGTCCAGGAGAAGGTTGAGTCGATTTGTTGCGAGTTTAGTGATTTTGGATGCCATGTACATTAGGATGTTGTGGGGTTCGAAGTAGGTGTGCCAGCGTATGGCACGCGGTTCACTTTTATCCCCATCATGAGTTCGATAGACACAAAACACTGAGCGATTTTTATTCATGATTAATGTTATTTTATTTGACTATCGTAACCACTATAAACTGGAATTAACATTTAAGACAGTTGACAAATTACTTTTGTTCAAATTGTGAAGACTTTATTTTATTTTAATATCGCAACCACAATAAATTTCGTTTAAACGATGAAGGCACCACGCGCTGAAACACAACCGGTTAAAATTAGGAATTAGAAATTAGCACACACTCGATAAACGTACCGTACCGTATGCACGGCACGGCGAAGAGGTAGACAAAACCGACCGACTCCTTCGATAGATGAATTACGACTCAACCGATATCCTCTCCGATAAGGATATCGTTTTTACCTAACACCAGAGACACGTAAAGTCTCTCTTGGTGGTATAGGAAACCAGATCTTGTAATAAAGGTCATGGTGGTATGTGTAGGATCGTTCAGATCGATGCTATTCACACGTGCGTGACAGCAGTGGAACAACGAAACAGGCAGGCGGCAAAGACAAAAGGATGAAAATGACCAAATGCGCCGTTGGTAATGCGGGTCATTGTTTACTCGATGCCTCGTCGCTATTATCGACGTTGGGAGAAAAACGTGCTAAAAGCAAATTGGATGTTTATGGCATCTCTGGCTGCAGTAGAAACCGGGTTCATATTTGCATTAGGAAATGCTGGAGAATTTGGTTTCAGCGTCTATTGCGCTAATTATATGCAGCTGCTTGGGTTATTTATTGATAAGACAAACAAAAAAGGTTGCCAGGCAATGTGTATGAAAAGATACATGACGCGGCTGGGAAAATAGACGGCGCAATGTTTATGGTCCCTGTCATGACGGTTACATTGAATGCAATCCGAATTATTTTGTTTACAGGAATTCATCTAAGGAAATTTGACTGGCGACGTAGATGCCGAAATTGATTGGAAATTCCTGGTAAACTAATAAAGAAATCTTAAGGAGCAGTGGTATGCGAAGAGAATGCATGAAGGTAAGTTTTCTTTACAGGGACTTAAATATCATAGATTTGATCTCTTAAATGCGCGCAGCATTTACAGGTACTAATACTGTTGCATTAGCAAACTTAAGGGAGTAGGGTAGTAGTTATGGGGTTTTTTTTTAGGTAAGGGTAAGGGTTTGGCGGAACCGCTACAGTACTCACCCCCCCCCAGTGACGTAGTCACGAAAAATAGGTAGGGCTGTAGGGGTGCTCGAATGAATGGTGCTATGCTGGGCGGAGGGCTGGACACTTGACGAACAATGTGGCCCTGCGCACTTCGGGAGGCGCTGTAATTAAATCGGGGGAACTGTCATGGTGACTAGTTCCAGGTATAGGCAACAAGTTTATCGTCCGAGTAGGTCGGAACCTATCGGAAATCTGCTCGCGTCCGCAGTCACGAAGTAGCATGTGCGGGAAGATGCAGATACAGGCACTGTGGGTATTGATCTGGCGTTGGCGGTATCTGCCAACAGGTTATAC
The DNA here is from genome assembly GCA_963931805.1 of Microdon myrmicae. Classification (NCBI taxonomy): domain Eukaryota; kingdom Metazoa; phylum Arthropoda; class Insecta; order Diptera; family Syrphidae; genus Microdon; species Microdon myrmicae. The sequence goes on along the minus strand of OZ007497.1, from coordinate 237,070,344 downwards.
GAGGGTTGCCTTTTATATTTCGGGATTAGAGAACAAAAACAAATATTGATCATCGAAAATCACTTTATTGTTTTTCAAAATATTCCCCATGAAGATCTATACACTTTTGCATGCGGTTGAACCAATTGTCGAAGCACTTTTGCCACTCTGATTGAGGTATCTCCAACACATGCATTCTGAATGCAGCAACCGCTTCTTCAGGTGTCGAAAAACGTTGACCTCTCAGTTTGTTTTTTACGTACGGGAATAAAAAGAAGTCATTCGGTGCCAAGTCAGGACTATACGGCGGATGACCCATCCAATCGATGTTTTGGGTGCTCAAAAATGCAGTTGTCGCAGCCGATGTGTGAGAGCTCGCATTGTCGTGGTGAAGAGTGATCCGTCTTCGGCGGTTGGTTTTCCTGATTTCTTGGAAGACAACTGGCAAACAAATGGTTGTGTACCACTCAGAATTGACTGTTCTGCGTTGTTCTAGTGGTACGGTTGCGACATGTCCAGTTTTTCCGAAAAAAAAACAGGCGAACATTTGCTTGGAAGTGCTTCGTGCGCGAACAACTTTTGTTGGATTTGGCTCATCTTGAAACACCCAGACAGTCGACTGCTGTTTACTTTCGGGCTCATACGCGTAAATCCACGATTCATCACCTGTCACGATGTCATAGACGTGTTTCGAAGCACCGCGACCGTATTTTTTGAGCATTTCTTTCGACCAATTGACACGAGCCTTTTTTTGGGCGATTGACAAATTGTGTGGGATCCAACGCGAACAAATTTTTTTTGACAGTCAAATGTTTATGCTATATTGAATGTATGCTGGTCCCACTAACGCCTAAGGTTGTCTCAATCTCACGATAGGTCACATGACGATCTTCCAATATCAGTTCGCGCACAGCATCAATGGTTTTCAGAACAACAACTGATTTTGGACGACCTTCACGAAATTCATCTTGGAGTGAACTACGACCACGATTGAATTCACCATACCATCGATAAACACTGGTCCTTGATGGAGCTTCATCGCCAAAAATTGAATTAAGTTCATCCATGCACTGTTGCTGAGTTAATCCACGCCGAAAGTTGTAAAAAATAATCGCACGAAAATGTTGACGATTTAATTCCATTTTTGGGCCAAGATGAATCTTTTAAGTTACTGTAAACAACACAAATAGCGCTGGTATGTCAAAACGTTCTGAGTGCGTATAACCTCAAAAATGTCCAACTTTACGACAGAGCTGTCAATTGCCGGATTGCAACACTAGGGTTGATTTGGGTTATTTATACTAATATGTTATCGCCATGATTGGTGTGGATTCTGATTGTGGTGTCCGTTCCTAAGCTATGACAGTATCCTTTGTTCGTTGTGTGTCGCATGTGTTATCGCTATGTGCGACGCATTATTTATTTTTAGATCTGGAGCCTTAACTTAAAGCTCGTACCCGTGTTGGTTTTACGAGTTGATTGAAATTGCTTAAATCAGCGAAGAGCTAAACATACTATCTTTCAGATACTGTCTGTCTACAATGACGGTAACATTGGGCATATTTAAATTACCCGTAATAACGACTGCATTGTGTGGGTATATGATCAATATCCTATCAATAGATAGTGTTGGATAGAGTATTCGTTGAATCATGCGTGACTTCGGTTTACGAAAAATTAATGAATGATGTGGAGATGAAGTTACAAGAACTTAAATTCTCGGTTGGAAGATGCACCATATTGTGACAAAAGCTGATAAGCAATGTATGTGGGAAGAACAGAGTCGTTAAGTTATAACCAGGCGGGTTGAAATTCGAAATATCGGCGCTACTTATTACGTGCGTATCACTTATTGCAAAAGAATAAGTCATCAATGTTGCACAGGTCACCGCGAAACTCTTGTGTTATTGCAACAGGCCAGACGGAAAAAGAATTCCGCTTCAGTATAGTAAAAGCAATATATTTTTACGCCAAGATGTGAGAAGAACATAGTCACTAAGTTATAACCAGACAGATTGAAACCCGAGATATCGGCATCAGTCCTTACGTGAATTCTGCTTGCTGCAAAAACGATGGTCTACGCTTTGTTTTATAAACAAATTTGCTAGTCTGTGGCTAGTTATATGAATTGATTTGCTGGTCTATGAACAGTTGCCGTTTTTTTTTTGTTTTATATTCACATTTATTTAACAATTCAATTACATATTTTACTTAAGACTAATTGTTAACTTCTATTTTACAAATATCATTCTTACATTAACTTACCGGCTCTTCGCAAGCACTCTAAATTATACATTATTATTTTTCTTATGCCTTTCGGTGTACAATAACTATTTTTATAACATGTCACAATAATTGATATGTTTTCTTTTTAAATTGTATTCTATTTTTTTTATATCATGTATTATTTATAATTTTTTTTTTAATTATATACATAGGGGGTTGACAAGCAAAATAAAAAATAAAAAAACGAAACAAAACGGACAAAAATAAACAAGGAATACAAATAAAAATAAAAAAATAAAAAATTAAAATTAAATTAAAAACAAAAATTAAAATAATTAAGAATTGGGCATAGGAGGAAGGAAAGCGGTGTGCCTGAGAGGCATACTATAGTCCTTTCTTCATCACTGATCCACCACCAGTTGGGATGAGATCGACCTTTTATTGATATATCTCTTTCACTAATCACCCTACTAAAACGCAGGCGACCTGGAATATTAGAGATATCGTTATCATGGAGAATTCGTTTATCCCTGACACCATGGAAAGTGTGGTAAATAATAGGAACTCCATGTTTGTCTTGGATAAGTTTTTTTTTATCCAAGAAAGGGAACGCATCTTGGGCAATGAACCCATTCTGGAGAGTGCTTTCCAGTTGCATATCATTGGGGTAGAATGCTCCCGAAATGAGATCATTTTCACAGCCCATTGCCCTTGTTGTGTGACCACGAATAATGTTGATAATGAAGTTAACTATTCTATTTAATCCTGATTTGTCATATAGAAATTTATTGGAATAGTATTATACAACTCACTACAGGTTGAGGTATCCTTTCCGCCAAGGAACTTTACTCACCTTTTTCAGCACACGTGCCCACAGACATGTGTCCCAATAGTCAGTAACCATACCTGAAATAAAAGGTTATAGGACATGCAACGACTTTGAACCCGATATCAGAAAGCAAGGAACTAAACGTTCAAAAGCTCCCAATATCGAGTTCAACGCATCCATACATTGTATTCAACCCAATTCCAAAAGGCAGGAAAGCATCGCATCTAAGCAAATGCGCCATGCAGGAAAGCGTCGCATGTAAATCACTCACCCATCCTAAGCATCAACGCGACGTTTCCCATGAAATACCATTGTCGGTAAATAAACCGAACAACGGATGCCTACTCTGGTAGCTAATAGCAATTTTTTTCAGCATGGGGTCTAGAAGACTACTACGGAAGAGACTCCGTGTCATTGCATATGCGTTTTTAGCTGCTGTATGCTTATCAAAGTAAAGATACTGTTATACTCCGGGCCGTGCTTTCCCAAACGGTGGGAGAAGAGCCCGGAGTGCCGAGAGTGTGTAAAATAAAAGACCGGAAAAGATTTGGCGTATATAAAGATGGATTGATTATTTTGTTCTTAAATTTGTGACATAATTATGACCGGTCATTTGGCCAGTGGTTCGGGCTTTGGAAAGAGACTGATGCCGAAATTGAAATGCACTCCCGTTTTATAGTTTTTGGAGTTGACTTTTGTCAACTATTTTAATGTCAAAATTCCAAGAAGCGTACACAAGGCTTGGCGTGCTTCGATTGGAATTTTGTTCCAAGAATTTTTTAAAGGATTTTGTTGGATAGATTCTGGGAAGGGAATCATGAAATGCGTTTTGAATTTAACATTTCATGATGTTAGGATTATTAGGAATTGGGTCAATGTATGATGAATTAACTTTTGGTTAAATTCGTTGTACATGTGACTCAATATGGGATTTGGATGTGTTATGTGGAATTTGAATCAATGTGCGATAATTAACTTTTGTTTAATTTATCGCTCATTGATTTGATATGAAATTTGGGTTTTTCGTTATGGGATTGTGGATAGGATTTTTGATGTTATTGGGGATTTAGATAGGAGTAGCGATTTAGGATCGCTACAATACTGATCAAGCCAGATTCCAAGATATCTGACTACAGTTTTTACTTGTAGAGGAAGATTATTACTTCCTGCAATGGAAAATGTTTTCCAATTCCGTTTTGTATCCCTTGATGCACTGGACAGGGCAGGGGCGTTCTGAAAAGGATAGTCTCTGTTTTTTGGAAATTCATTTTTAATTTCCAGTCGTCGCAGAAATGTTTGATTTTGTTGAAATCATTTTGCAGAAGTCTGTTGATGACATCAATCTTTTCTCCAGATCTATACACCACAATGTGGTCGGCATACGCAATTGCATGGTTGAGAGAACCCACTAGATCACTAGTGTAAATGTTAAATAAAATGGCAGAATTCACTGCTCCCTGTTGTAGGCCGTTTTGATGTGGAAAGTCTTGTTAGAGATTATATCTCCACATTTCACCACAAATTGTTTACCCATTATCATATCGTAGATAATGTGTAATAAATATTCGGGCATACCTAGATTTGATAACTTATATACAAGCCCTTCTAACCATACGGTGTCGAAAGCCTTTTCAAAGTCAACCAAACAGGCCCCTGGGCATTGTCTCTTCGCCTTGTGCCACTGTATGTCGGAAACAAGTTTTGTCGCAGCATAGACTGTGTCATGTTGCGATCGAAAACCAAACTGGTTGTTCGGGATAATACCAATATCCTCACATCAGTTAGTCAATGCTTTATTTATAATTTTCTCGAATACCTTGCAGATGTTCGGAAGCAAACTAATCGAGCGAAGATTGGCTGGATTGCTCATGTACTTGTCCTTTTTGGGGATGGGATGGACTACTGCAGATTTCCATTGGGTTGGATAATCTGCATTATTGAACTAAATAGTGTAAACCTTCACTACTTCAAGAGGTAAATGCTTTAGAACAATGTTTGGAATACTATCTATTCCAGAAGATTTTTTGTTCCTAATCGATCTAAGAATGTCCGTCAGTTAACCTTTGTGTACAGATATGCTAGTGTTTAGATTTCTAAGTGGGGAATCCGCTCCATTATTTTCACTAAAGATAGTGAAACTTCGACTTAAGAGACGCCAATTGTTAAGTTCATTGCGTAGCGAAATATGTTTTTGGAGAGCCCTATTTTCCAGGTCAAGGTTAGAATGAGCCGATTCGTTCAATCTATACACTGCTTCGAAACAAGCACCAATTGAGTTCGTTTTTTTTTTGCGTATCCTCGACTATTATGAACTCTTCGTTAGAGTTGATGTGTTCCGGGGTAAGTCCTGCGTTCAGCAGAGTTTAACAATTCTCGGGAGTCCGCGGAACTCGCAGACATGGGATGTCATTATAATCTTTCCTTCGGAAGACTTTATTTATTTGATGGAACATATTCGGTCCACTAGCTTTAATGGTTTGAATTCTGATGTTCCAATCTTCATTAATTACTGATCTATAGTTGTCACGGATCAGTTTGTGAAGATTTTTAATTAGTGACTTAATTGTTTTTATTTCCTGGTTATTTGGATCGTTGAACTGTCTGTAGAGCAGTTTTAACTTAGAAAGCAGAATACTCTTTTGCATATACAGTTCGTCGATCGTTGCGTTTCTGTATCGGCATGTATGGCTCTCCATGTGAGACACTTTTGGGAGAGAACGATTCATTGTATTAGAAACAATGCTGTTCATTGTCGAAAGAAAATGATCAATTTCTTCATTATGAAGATTTCTGTCAGTTGGTGAACAGTTGCCGGTATTTGGTTGGACATTATATGTAGTTAGATACACCAGAAAAGTTGCATTTTACGCCATAGATATTGCATTGGCCGACGTGGAACTTCCGTGTCATTGTAACTATTCTTTATTAGATCATATTCTCTCGGAATGTCTCAATGTTTTTTTTTTTTTTTTTTTTCTGTTTTTATATACACCAACGCGCGCACAAAAGGGGATTTTGGAATGTCCTTAAATTGTCAGAGCACTGTGAGAAAATGTTTGGAATCAGTGAAGATAAACCCATACAGAAGAATTAATTCTATGTGTAAATCGTGGCGGAACCAATCGTTAATTATTTAGTGTGGGAGTTATAGTGAACTGAACTGTGTACATCTGTGTGGGTTGAAGTATTATGCCAGACACGGGCACTTGGTTCACTTTATCCCCAACATGTCACGAGTAAATAAAAGCTGCTAAACGTCCACAAGATATCCAAGAGTGGCAGGAATAAATAAAAACGCTGGTGTCTTGTTTTTTTGTCAAATGTTCCTTTTCTTTATTTGTTTTATTTAAGTTTACACTAGTCCATGTATTTTTTATTTTTTTTGTTCAAATGTTCTTTCTTTATTTGTTTTATTTTAGTTTACACAAATTTTTGGTAATTTATTTTTATAATACGGATTTAAACGAGAACAATGAGAAATAATTATATTTCACTACACTTTGATACTCGCGCGGAGACGTACTTCGATGTGGTGTAAGCGAACCTCAGTGATTAAAAACTCGGCTTGACTCCGGCAGCGGTTAAAATTTGACTCAGCGTGTGTGCGCGCAGCGGTGGATGGATATCGACTGGTTTTAAAGGTCGGGAAATTAAATTTTCCTCCGAGCGGCGTGACCTGCCGCGGTTGTGGTTGAGATGTGACTTATCCTAATTAGGGTTGGAAATTGGGATTTCTTATTTGCACGGCTATTAGCCAATCATCATCGCGCTCTCTCATGAATCCATTCAGTTGCATGTCTCAGCGAGGTGAATAATACATGCACATATATTCGACAATCGCTGGGCATGCGAAGGATGAAAAGAACAAAAGAGAGAGAGAGCGCAATAATTTCGGGGTTGACTTAGCTTGTGTGCTTGTATCAATGCAGCCTCTGAGGATGACCCACTGAACTAGTGCGGTGACTGTGGTGATCTCAGAGTGCATTGAAATATGGGAAGATAAAACGGAAAGGAGAGGAAAATAGTTTTTGCTATTCACCTGTAAAAAGAGATCATTGATACCCAGCGAATAGAGTGTCTGGGGAAGGTCAATAGGACGCCGCTGATGCTTGGGAAATAATCAGCATGAGAACCTGACTCAAAGACGCTGAAATAACCCCAGCGGTTTTACTATGATGCAACAGCGTCGTTTGGTTATATTTAGTTGTTGCTAACTAATATGACGTTGAGATTTCCGGTAGAAATCTCGTAGGGTAAATGATATGGAGTTGCCGTATGGCAAAAGGGGGCTGAATTCAATTCTGCATTATCTGCATAGAATTATGAATTCAGCTATGCTTTCTTTTACAGGTAAAATAGCTAAACGGTGGGATGGGGGATAATGTGACGCGCTGTAGGCGGTTGAAATTGTGGGTTGGTTCTCCATGTAGTATAGAGAACCCCCACACATTGAATTTTCAATTTCGTTGATTTGAGTTACTACAGCTATAAAAGAAAGGTGTTTGTTCTTTTGATAAGTTGAAATGAATTATCCTTATAGACATGGAGTGTGTCGGCGAGGAGCCGTGTCTAACCTTACGCGACATAAACACACAAACGACAAAATACGCGTTAAAGACCTCAAATTATCATATAATTGACTTAAATTGTAGTAAATGAAAAATAAACAAATTCGAGAAAGAAAATGTTTTCCACGAATTTTTGTTTTAACATTTATCTGGAGGAAACACCCAATATTCTCTTTACGATTGGTATAATATTTCAAAGAAGGGAGTTGCTTCGCGTGTACGAAATTACCAGAAATCGTTGCAACACGTTTTCCGTTACATTGAATTAAACCTGATGGTTTCTTAAGACTACTCAGTTCATCCTACCTCCGTCAAGTAAAACAAAAAAATATCGTATCATCAGAGCCCAGAAAATTGGTGTCCATAATCATTAAATAAATTACCCATATAAAACATCGTTAGACAAATGATGTGATGTACCTTGATTGCGTGTAGGGGAAATTGTGTGTCTATTTACCTCATATAGATTTCTATAGCCAGACCCTCTTTATTGTCTAATTTCCTATTCCATAAAAGCCGAAGGCGATAAACAAAAAGTTCTGTCAATCTGTCAGAGCCAAAATCGTACCAAGTGACCTTCCCGTGCTGTAGTACGTCATTCCCTTTTAGGGGTGTTATAATTAATTGAATGTATCAAGTTGTTTCATTTTCCGAGATGAAGTCGTGATGTAATAACTTATAACATTTAGGTTATACACTAAGTTAGACATTTTGTTATCTACAGCAACAGGTTCTCATACATGGTAAGGAGTCCGGGGGTTAAGAGGTTACACACGCGGTAGTCTTCCCGGCGAAGTGATTCACACACTGTAAGCAACATTTTAAATATTTGAATGTGTGGCCCTGGGCAATTTAGTGAAATCAAATCTCTTGATCATCTTCTGAAACGACAGATTGTTTACATTTCATTTAACCAATAAAGGATATTCTTCGGTACTTGCCATCGAGTAGTGTAGCCATATAGAGCTTGAGTTGATTGTAAGACTAGTGTAAATGTACGGTTCATCCTCGTTTATCCTGACATCTAAATATGTATTTATCTATAATACTTGTGTTTGTGAGTTGTGCCATTGGCTTGCTATTCCACGGGTAACCCCGTCGTTACAATGAATATGAATGGAATAAAGGCATAAAGCGTTGGTCTTGTTAAAAAGGATACAGCGAAGCAGGGCAATACTCGTAGTTCTTGCCATGAAAGGGTGACCGTAAACAGATCCGGGGGCATAATTAAAACAAGCCGTACCTCATGGTTTGCATAGGACATAAATTATAGGTATGTTTGATAGACTAGGCCAGAAGTCGTTACTCATCATTAAGTAATTTTTATTAAACTGTAAAAATAATTAACTTGCCTTTTCTCATTTTCATTTTAATTCTAAGAATGCATTGCTTCTGATTCAAGAATTCTTCGCATCCGTTGCGTGGATTTAATGCATTAGGGGTTTAGTATGAATTGAAAAATGTTGTATTTATTTGAACATTTTTTAAAAACAAGTTTACATCCTTCGAGAGCAGAATTTGTAGGCCGTTCGTTCCTCTCCGTTTTTTGTGTAATCTGTATAGAGCTCTTAACTCGAGCCGTCGTGAAGTTTTGTCCCATTGGGGATACTCTCAGGAGCATGGAATAAGAGAAATTTAATATCTTAATGGAATTTATCACTGTTAATGAAATTATATTGTAAATTATGTTTGTAAAAATATGTAAAAAAAATCGACCTTTCTCTTTTGTCTTTTCAATATTTTTTTTTATCATGACTCCTGTTTAAGGAACTGAAAAGAACGTACTCGTTTTTTTAAACGAAGTCTTTTCCATTACCCACAATTAAATTTATTCGTTTGCTGATGACAGTAGCTTGAGTTTGTCGTACCCATTTGAATATGCTCGATCTATCTTTTCGAACCCCAGTATCATATAGTAGAATACGCTGAACTCATTGCCCTCCCCCTTAACAACATATATTATCTAACCATACGCTTGTTTCCTCCTTTCCGAGTGATCGGCCGATTGGTGCATCAACGTCGCACCAGCTGAGATGTAGACAGATTGACTCTCTGAATCAGGATCTGGATAAGGTCCTGCAGTGGGGAAAGGCCAATCTTGTCGACTTCAACGCAACGAAGACCCAGTATACAACATTCACAAAGAAAACTGGATCATCGGTTCCACAGCTGATGATGAATGGCAGGGCCCTCGAGGCTGGGGAAAGCTTGAAATTGCTCGGCATCACGGTCTGTGGGAATGTATCGTGGCATTAGCACGTGTCGAGCATCGCCAGGTCAGCCTTTGGAAAACTGATTTCTTTTCAGAGCCAAGAAATATTTTACTCCGGCCCAACTTCTTCTCCTATACAAATCCGAAATTAGACCCGCGCTCGAATATTGCTGTCATGTTTGGAGCTCGGCTCCTAAACATACACTCGACCTACTTGAGAGCATACACAGCTGAGCGATCCGCCCGATCGGGGACTCGGCGCTGACGTCGGGGCTACATTCGCTATCACATCGAAGGCGCGTAGCCGACCTCTGTCTGTTTTACAGATATTATCACGGCTACTGTTCTTCGGAGATTCGTGGTATTGTTCCACGCAATTCGGCTTATATGCGCTCCACAAGACAATCCGACGGATCGCACCCGTTTGTGGTTCATCTCCCGACGGCGCGAACATCCCTGCATCAGAACTCGTTCCTTTACAGAGCGGGGAAGCTGTGGAACTCCCTTCCCACGCGAGTGTTCCTGGAGCTGTTCTGTTCAAAAAAAAACAACAACAGCAAACCAACAAAAAAACAAAAATGGCACCAATCTACACAGTAGACATCGATTGTGTAGGCATGCCATTCACACGTATAACATTGGTGATCATATTAAAATTAAAAATGTCTTGAAAAGAGCCACTGCGGAATTCTTTTCTTACACGTCGAAAGAACTTAAAAATATTACAGTTCCATTAAAAGGCCGTCGACCCTGAAACTGAACCGGAGACTTTTGAAAATGCTGCGAGTGCTAAAGTACGATGACCTTCGATTTAATATGTTCAAACCCTTCAGCACAGACAGGGCTAAAAGGGAGAACAGGAAACTAACATTAATTCTTGGGTTAACTACCAATTAGTGGGTAATTGGTAGTGTACGCAAAATTACAGTCTTGGGCCACCAATATGTAACATGGGACAAACTAAAAAAAGGCAGAAACATTCTTCAATGCGTCCGCTGCCAAAGGTTTCGGCATTCAGCGGCGAACTGTGAAATGTGGCATCGTCGCGTGAAATGCCGTGAAGATCATAATGCAGAGATGTGTCCTTTGGGTAAAGAAAGGGTGGAAGACAAAACTCTTTTAAAGTATGCAGTATGCCGGAATGAGGGACACTCCGCAAACTATCGAGGTTGTCCTAAATACTGAGAATTAACGTCGAAGGTTGTGATTCACAAAAAAAAAAAAATTAGGCAAATCGCACAAGATCAATGACTGTTACCCCTTCGGCGCGGCGGTCTTACGCACAAATAGCGAGCGGTGGAGGAACTCCAACTATTTATTTTTATTTATTATTTATTGGCCTGTAGGAACCCAGAACTTCATGACCTCGCCGACTCGACTCTGCCAACGATCTGTACTGTGCGCTCTTCATCCACGCTTGACCATCTGATCCGATCTCCTCAATGTGAAACCTAACATTGTCCTCCCATCTCCGTCACGGCCGTCCTGTCGGTCTCTTTCCTGTTGATCTATTGTCAAGAATTCTAAGCACGGTCCTATCGTTGCCCATTCGCGCCACATGTCCGGCCCATCTTCGCGACCTGATTACTCTCACTAATGTAGGTTTGCGGTATACCTCTTCTAATTCCTGGTTGTGGAGTTTCCTTCATTGTCCTGCCTCCTCGTCATATTTACCTCCAAAAATACCCCTTAAAACTTTATTCTCGAATACGCGGTATTTTTTTTCTTCCCGTTTTGCGAGAGCCCATGTTTCGCATCCATATAGAACAATCGGCTTGATTATGGTTCTATAGACCCCGGAGCTTTATATTCCGTGATAGCAGTTTACTGACCGCGTACCAACTAGCGTTGTCGAAGTGTAGTCGTTTGTTAATTTCCTTCGACATTTCGTTACTGGCCGTCAGCATCGTTGCCAGATATTTAAATTCTTTAACTTTTTCAAGTATCTTGCCTCTGACGTTTATATGTGTTGCCTGAGTTCCACCTGCTCTCGCCGTAGTCATGTATTTTGTTTTGTCTTCATTTATTTCCAGGCCCGCCTCTTCTGCCGCTTGCATCATGATTTCACTGTTTTTACTTACAGTTTCTAGATTATCGCCCAAAACGGCGATGTCATCCGCATATGCGAGCACTTGTGTGACCCCGTTCAGGGATGATTCGGCCATGGTGTGTTGTACCTTTCTGATCACATGCTCGAACACAAGATTAAAAAGACATGGTGAGAGGCCATCACCCTGTTTTAGTCTGCCCCGGATTTCAAAGGGTTTTGAGAGTTAGTTTTATATTCTAACTCGCTCTTTATTTTCGTTCACGCAGATTTGAATGAGGGCGGCATATTTTTCGGTATTCCCAGCTCAACTATAATATGGTAGAGTCTTTGCCTTGCGACTGAGTCGTAGGCTTTTTGGAAGTCAACGAACAGTTGTTGAGTCGTCTCTCCGTATTCCCACTTCTTTTCGAGCAGTTGCCTTACTGTGAGCATTTGGTCGCTCGTTGACCACCTCCTACGGAATCCGCACTGATAGTCTCCCAATGTTTCTTGTGCGAACGGTGTGATTCTCGTCGGTATGACATTTGTTAGTATTTTGTATGTGGTTGGGAGCAATTATATTCCTCTGTAATTTTCGCAGTCAGATCTGTCGCCTTTTTTAAAGATTTTTTCGGAGTTAAAGACCATATTGTTTTAATCAGTTGGTGGCTCTTTCGAGCGGTTGCCTCTCCTCCATGCTTCACAAGCTCGGCCGGTATACAATTGATTCCGGGAGCCTTGTTGTTTTTCAGTCGATTTATCGCGTCTACAACTTCGTCGAAAGAGGGCTCTGGGATCTGGGGCTCGGCTGTATGTACGTCTGGTGCGTTTATTTGTGGTTGATGGGTGCGCACATTGAGCAGGTTTTCAAAGTACTGCTTCCATCTTGTCACGATATTTTTTGTTTCTGTCACCAGACGTCCGTTTGTGTCTCGGATTATTTTGGCTCTCCCTCGGTAGCCATTTCTAATTGAATTTATGCTGGCATACATACCTCTGCTGTTCTTTGCTCTGGCATTTTCTATGATTTTTTCGATCCGAGTCTTCTCCCGTTCGCGTTTTTTGCGTTTGATGTCGCGTATCTTACTGCGTTGACTTCATCATATGCTTCTAAGTGGATCATTCTGAGGAGTTTACGTTCTTCGATCTTTGCTCTGCACTCATCGTCAAACCAAGGTTTGGACTTAGCTGTTTTCTTAAATCGTAATACCTCTTGGGCTGTTTGTTTGATTGTGTCTCTGATCGATGTCTATTTAGTGTCCACGCTATTGGTTTCCTCTCCCTCACTACTGTCATTCTCTAGGATGCTAAATCTATTCGTTAGTTCGTCTTGATATTCCGCCCTTTTACGTAGGTCTTTTAGTTTATCAATCTCGAAGTTTTTGCTCGTCTCCCGTGACTGTCCATGTGGGTTTGCTGCAAGCCGACTTCTAATTTTGCCCATCACTAGAAGGTGATCGGAGTCGCAATCTGCTTCTCTATATGATCTTACGTCCAGGATATTCGAGTGGTGTCTTTTGTCTATGAGGAAGTGGTCTATTTGGTTACGCTTTACGTCGTCGGGTGATATCCATGTGGCTTTATGGATTTGCTTGTCCTTGAACATCGTGCTTTTCATTACCAGATCTTTTGACACTGCGAACGTGGTAATTCCAATACCATTATCATTTGAAACGTCATGTAGGCTTTCTTTACCTATTGTTGGTTGGAAGATATCTTCCTTTCCAATTTTTGCGTTGAGGTCGCCGAGGAGGATTTTAACATCGAATGATGAGATCCCATCAAATACTTCTTCTAGGGTCTCGTAGAATGTGTCCTTCATTTCTTCCTCGGTAGATTCTGTTGGGGCGTGTACGTTTATAAATACATAATTGTACCATGGGCCCGTATTTTTAGCACAGACATTCGGTCATTAATAAATTGCACATCTTTTACATGGGACGTAATCTTCTTGCTTATGGTGAAGCCAGTTCGGAGGTTATGTGTATCGGTACCTCCACACACCAGTGTAAACCCTTTTTACTTTAATTACTTGATGCGGGAGTCGAACTTCCTGAAGCGCGACGATGTCCATTTTATATTGTTTCGCGTTTTCTACGACCGTCTGTATCGCGCCTGGTTTATATAACGTTCGAACGTTCCACATGCCGACACGTATATCCCGGCTTTTTCAATTTTTCCCTACGTCTTCTTTTTGCCGAGTCGGTGTTTTCTTGATGATTTTTTCCCTTATGGTAGTGTCGGCTCATCACACCTACGCCTACCGGGTTTTTCGTGGGATTATTTTTTTGTATATTGGTTATTAATTTTTGATCCCACGAGACTTGGGGTTTCAAATAGTCCGCCACATCAGAGCCCCGTTTTAATGTGGTAAGGTCTACTTACTGCTCTGATTCGACCCGGTATCAGAGAGGCGCCGTTATAATACAGCCGGTATACCCCTGGCTGCAAACCATCCAATGGGCACGGTGACGCGTAACACCCTGGGTTAGGGGTGATAGATCTTTGTGTGTTACTCCTCGCTAGCCTGTCTGACATGGGTGACCCTACTGGAAGCATATGCTTCCGTCAGCATAGCCTGAGTGATTCATTGTACTCTATGCCGCCGCACCACGGCAAGATTTCTACCAAGCGGGGGATATTGCCTCTTAGTTGCCGATTAAATTGTGCCTTGATGGCCTAATGCCTGGGATACCTGGATGAGGTGTTCCAGGATGTTATCTCAGTCCGGTGGTATCGGTTTGCTTTGCCGACCGGAATAGCTGAGGCATTTGGAAGACGTTCAGGGACCTAAGAAGGAAGGTCCTGAACTCTATGTCAGGAGGTGACGCCTGGCCTCCTGCTATGGAGATGCTACGCGTAGTAGCTGTGGTTACATGAGGAGCCGAGGCTGTGGAAGAAAGGGTGTCGAGCAGAGGCAGGCGGAGTCGCATGAAGACCGCGCTTGGCGGGCGTGTGCGCCAATATTTAGAAAAGAGTTAGTTGGCGGGCATTGTTGCGTCTATAAATTGAAAAGAGTTGAAAAGGTTGAGTTGAGGCGAGTTTGATGAAGTCATAAGGAGGCCCAAAAGGCAAAGAAATAAGTCGAAGGTGATCGTTTATGGGGTGAAACCGGGCATCCTATTGAATGATTCTACACGTAGTAGCTAATGTGTAATGCGGAGGCGGTTTGAAGGAGTTAAATTGAGAGTGTTACGAAGAGACGAGGAAAGGCGAGCTGGGTCGTGTGGGTGTGAACGGAGTCAAGAAAAAGGTTGATCGTGTGGAGTCAAATGGAGTCGTATGTGAGTGACGTGAAGCCATGTGAAGTCGAAACAGAGTCGAGCGAGTTGAAAGGAGTTGTGTGCGTGCCGGAAAGGGTTGTATGCTGCTTAATACCCTGAAGGGGCTTACAAGGTTTATTATTTAAAATATTTATTATCATAATTATTTTTATACTCTATAAAATTTGGCAGCAACCCTTTTTAATACAATCGTGTTGAAAATCGTGATCAAAATGAAAGCGAGAAAGCAATTCATTGCTTAGATGTATAATTTATGTATCGCGTAATAATAGAGGACACTTTTCGCTTCACCTAAAATAAAATAAACAATCTTGTCCATCGTAAGATTTATCTGTAGAGGCAGAAAAAAAACTAAAAAGAAAAACAAATCGACACGAAGTTCTAAAAATTTGCTTTGTCGTTTAAGTCATTGTTCGTATAATTTACATTTTATCATAGTTTCTAGATTTTCTTTTATGAAACCAAAACAGTTAAATAAGTTTCCGGGGTTTAGATTTGCTTACTTGGCTCAACGATTCTTTCTCATTTTTGGTTGTTTGTAATTTTTAATTAGCAAAATGTTTTATAATTATACATTGTTTTTTCTTATTACTGATTGTTGCTTGAAGTGTTTTTGATTTACTAAGCGTATTAAAAATGCTTATACGTATATTTCAGAAAATGGTTCTTTCGTTTCTTATTTTCTTTCTATTTCGTTTTTTTTTTTTGAGTTATAGTGATAATGATAATGATAACTAATTGAATATTATGTTAATCCTTGAAAGTTAATTTTTAACTCTTTGTATTACTTTTACATTCGATTTTATTTTGGTGTCTTTATTTTATTTTGGTATTGTAAAGTTGTTTATATTAATTTTGATAATAACAATAGACAATAATAAATAATGACAACGATAATTGTTATTGTTATTACAAATGAATTATTATATGTATTAAATATTACTTGTTCTTGTTCGGAAAAAGGGGAATTCTCACTGAGCTATTAATTTTAAATGTCACTTTAAATTTTTCATACAAATTTGGCAACGTTTTATAACACTTTCAAAAAAATTCGTTAAACGTAATTTGACAAGAAAGAGAAAAAAAAAGGAAAAGAAAAAGATATTGTAATTGCCGTTTGTTTATTTTTTGAAACATAAATTTTCAATTCAACAATTTTAAATCACTTGTGATGTACAGAATGGAAAAGTGCCAGAAACTTTATTGGATCACTCAGCTTGCGTTAGCTATGAGAATAATTCGTGCGGTCAGTCGCAGATAATCTATGCATATAAATGGTTTTGTTTTATTATGTATGTATATGTATATAAGGAGTAATAATATTATTTGGACAATTTCCCAATTCAAAAGCGTTCACGAAACTGAAATGTTTATTTTAATAAACCATATAAGAAGGGGTTTACAAAAGTTATTTTAATCTGGAAATATAACGAAAGGAAAAAAAAAGGAAGGTTACTTATCTGGTTCTGGTTGTTGGCTGTTGCTGTGGTCCGATGATGGTGTTGTTAACTCCGGCAGTCCTCAGCCCGGTGATGTTGAATCCAAGTGCGTTGGGGTACGGGGTACCCTTTAGTAGTTTTTTTTGTTTTCTTTTGCACTTTCACAACTTTCACCGACTGTCTTTTGTTTTAAGGGAGGAGGTTGGGCGTTCTTCCCAAAAGGTCGCCGATTGTGTGATGTTTAATTCAACGAGCTATAGTTTGCTGACACTTTTCGCGGAAATACCCGGACTCGCAAACACGCCTCTTTTCACGATTTAGTCACTGATTCTGAGTTACCGGAAAAAATGGCACTGTTTTTGATCGAAGGTTGCGTGTATCTTTACGTCACCAGGTCACCAATGTGGGGATGGGGGTTGTCTAGGTAAATAGTCAGTGGGGTTTGGCGGAACCGCCACAATGTGCCCTAAGAATCCAGCCTTTGCGGTAGCAAATATGCACATTTGCCTGTTCAGCTTTTGAAATACCTTCTTGGTTAGAATATTTAGCGTTTTAAGATTATGTGCATGAATAAGGATGTCATTCATTGATATCTGTCTATTTTCACAACCCTCGAGTATATCAGTCATAATCTTTTGATAGATATCTGCGGCGGAAGTTAGGCCAAATGGGACTCGCCGGAAAGACACTCTTCCCCGAGGTATAGCCATATTCATGTAGCCTTTAGTTCGGTCAGTTACTCTGATCTATCAAAAACCGTGTTTATAATCTAAGATGGCGAACAATTTTGAGTTTGGACCTTCGTCGCAATATCCTCTATTGATTTGACTGGATGGAATCTTCTTAAAATGGTTTCATTTACATCGGTAGGATGGAGGCGTTTCTTACGAACGATTACCATTGGCGGGGTTGTTGGAGTAGCACCATCTATTTTTTCTAAAACACCGGTTTGAATCATTCTATCGACCTCTGTCTTGACATTGTCTTGGATGGCGTGTGGTGTTGTACGCGGGAATAATTTTCAAACACTGTCATATATATGTATGTTTAATACAACCTAGCCACCCGAACATTTTTTTTTTTCAATTTAAGTTCTACGCGCAGTATTCATTTTAATTGTAAAATTGGGCAAACGGCATTGTCAATCACTTTAACCGACAACATTGCATTTGTGTTTGGCACTGTGCAACTCAATGTCACTTCACCAAGAACACTGATTTTATCATTTGCAAAAGAACCAACTTTTTTGTGCTCGATTGATTTAATGTGACGTCGTTAAGCTTGTCGATAATTTTTTTCGTCAAAACGTTGCACTGTGCACCCGTGTCTAGTTTGACTTTGACTTTTTTATTTTGTATGATTATCTCTTCCATATACTAATTTTTGTCGTCTTTGTTTGTATCCACTGATGGCACTAATAAACTATTGTGATCACTCACTTCGCTGTCACCTGTTAACCGGTTTGTAATAGTGTGCACTTTTCTGTCACGTTTTTTGTCCTTCTTTTACAGACCCTCCCTAGGTGTCCCTTTTTTCTACATTTGTTGCATATCTTATTGGACCCTGGGCAATTTTTTCTTGAGGGTAGTTCCACACCTGCGGTAGAACTCATTGCCGTCGAATTGGTTATTTATCGGTCTCGTCACCATGTCTCTTTTTTGCGGTACTTAGTGACTGCAAACGACCCTATCAATACATCTGTCTCACCCAGCCCCTTCGTCCTTACATCTATAGATCACCACCACGCCCCTCTTCTCGTGGCCATCTTTCGAGTCCACTCGAAACCGCTGGAATGGATTTCTTCCTATATAAAGGATAGACTTTATTCCGTTCGGTTCAGGTCCATTATATTCAACCCCTTCCTTGCCGCATCTGTGGTCCCTCAAGGTACCCACCTGGCTCTTCTCTTATTTATACTTGCCACTAATGACATCGATAAGGTCTTGAGGAATTCCAGCTTGTCGCTATACGATGATGATACCAAGCTATACAAGATCATCGAGTCACCTATTGGTTTTGCACTGCTGCAATCAGACCATGACAGTTTCTCGACTTGATGTTACGAAAATTGCTTTGTACTTAACATCGCCAAATGCTAATTTGTAACCTTTTCCTCTTAAGCATATTCACTCATCTTCACGTTCCTATTCCCTTCATAACCAACCCCTGACTATTGTTCAATTTAGCCGAGATACCGCGGTCCTTTGCGACAGGGAGCTTAACTTCCTCTCTCATATTGATTGATCCGGAATGTCAATTCTGCCCTCGAATTCGTGAAACGATGATCTAAAGAATTCTTCGACCCTTACGTTACTCGATCCCTTTACCTCACCCTCGTCCGTCTACTACTTGTATATGCTAGCCAGATATGGTCTCCTTATCACAAGATCCATATCTGTAGAATCGAAAGTATTCAACGTCGTTTCCTTCGGTTCGCTCACCGAAGGCTAGGGTAGAATAACCCTTTAATCTTTCCCCCACACATTAACCGCCTCAAATTAATCAACCTCAGAACCCCTGAGGAGCGTATGGTCGTGGCTGACATAGTATTCATTCATCGGGTCCTCTCCGGCTCGGTCGACTGCGCCTACCTCCTTAACTAAATTCCTCTGAACACAAATCCTCGAAATACTTCTCCACATTGCCCCCCATCGGACCTCTTATGGTCTGAACGAGCCCTTTTCGCAGATGCTGAGAAATGTCAACTCCAATTCCACCTTGTTCGACTTCGACTTCTCTACCCATTCTCTCAAGCACCACCTTCTAAACCATTCTCACCACCAATCTTAAACGGCGCTTCTACACTACTATAACCTGCCGCCCCTTCTACTGCTTCTCCAATTTGGCCTGGTTACTTTAGGTTAAGCCTAGTTACGATAGTTCTTAAGTTCTCTAGTTTGTAACTTATATATACATTAGATCTTGCTTGAATTAAGCCAATAAATGGGGTGGTAGCCCCACTACACATTAAGAAATTCCGGGTAGACATTTGACAAAATGTACATGTGACATAAAATATACCAATCGAAAATCAATCCTCTATTCATTGTAACGCAAAAAATCAACAATGTTCTTTTAGAGGTCGACCCTGAAGGATGTCGTGAAACAATTCCCCAAAAGAGCTTTAAAAGTTAAAACCATTTGAATTCTATTCAATTCGATAACAGGATAACATTGAAAACCTTCCTAACCGCCTTTCGAATGGTTCCGTTGCTATGTTTTCAAATCTCTCACAGAGGCAATTTTTAATTAACGCGATTTGTAGAGGCCCCACATTATCCACAAAACAGAACGCAGGCTGAGTGCAATGGGGGAAAATTGCCTGCATCTAAATAAAAACTCAACATTCTAGTCGACAAGATGCGTGTACGTGCTCATTGTGGATCTTCAGGCTTCCGAGTTCGCCGAATACTCCTCACTCTGGTGCAGTTTACCTTTCAGGGAAGAGTACCTATTTTCCATGCATTCCAATGCCGCAAGCCACAGACAATACGTTTTCAGGCAATTTTCAACCAGAATGATTGCGCCATACAATTTGCCCCCTTTCTCGCTACAATTCATCTGCAGGGAATTACCAATCTGCTGTGCTAACCAAATTTTAATCTCCATGGAGGTCTAAATATTTTATAAGGTCCTTGGAAAACGAAGTAATATGTGTAATGTTGACGTGACCCTGACCTGCTCAACGTGACAGCTGAGCTGTTTGTAGTGGGGGATCTCCCAAAGGGTTGCATGACTTACGCTGAGTATCAGCAGGACGATGTTGGGATCTGGAATTGATCTGGAATGATGTCTGCTTAATTAGGTACTTTCTAGACATTTAATTAAATGCCTGAGTATACTTAAGGACGTGAATTGTTTGTAGCGTATTGCTGTTGATGGAAAGCATGACTGAAGTGCCAATTGATTGCAGAATCCATTTTCTTTTTAATTTACCGTTGTAAATGGGTAATGTGAAAAAATTCTGGGTATACAGATGCACTTTACGATTTTAATTTGACTTCAGCTATTACAGGAATGATGAGGAAATCTTGTTGGGGAAAAACACGTTTAATGGAAAAACCATGTTTGGTTAAATCGATGGAAGATGCTTCTCTGAAAAACACGTCTTTTTGTGCACGTTTACACCAAACTAACTCTATCTATTATTAAAGCAAAAGGTTTTTGATGTTGGCAAAGGACAACACACTATGAATCGTGTTTGTTGACTTTTCCACTTAAAGTCGGGTCTTACACAAAAAGGATGATGTTTTCATTTACACAGGGAACATTTTGGTGATGGCAGATCATAAACTTAATCCCAACGCACTTAACGAACCATTATTGGTTAGTACATTCGTTTTATTACGCTTGGGTGCTATCGCTCGCTTAAAAAGTGTAAAATTGGTCTATCTTAAATGTTTGGCTCTTGCATCCAACTTCGTGAGAGATTTTCTGACATTGTGACATCTAGAGTACTCAGTTGCTGAGGAGGTTGGAACGCGCGTTTTTTTTTTTTTTTTGGTAATCTTGAAAGGATAGGGCCTGAGTTCATTTCCATACCCGATTCACTGTACTCTAAATTATCCGACAGCACCTGGTGACTAAATCCACTCCAGTTTTGCAACACACTCGTTCTTGATCCCCCCAAGTACCGTCTCTTGACATTTTTTCTGAGCGCATGGTCGATGTTTCTCGTGGCTAGTGTTCTTGCAGTTCTTGTATTCTGCAAAACCTTCTACATGACGTTGTCGAGCCATACGCTGATGGCCATCTCCTATGTTGGCCTCGTATAAAATACAACACTTTCGTCTTTAATTTAACTAAATTGTTTTTACACACCCCATTTTTATGTTATTATTTTATACGGAATCTGGCGCAAAACTAATGACCTTGCCCAGAAAAAAACAAACCATTATGGAAAATTTAACAAGCCTCAGAACTTGCTAAATAAGACCAAGACCGGTTCCCGGTTGTAGTGCCGATGATGATGATGATGATGATTTTATACGGAATCACGTATCCTAGGGATAAAACCAAACCAAACGCACAACTACGTATTGTTTTATTTGTTTTTACATAAACTAGGATGATTTAAGCAATTTTGTTTTTGGAGAAAAATGTAAGTGCTACTATAATATTTCGGCTCGGGGAAAAATGAATCTAAAGTATTTGGGTCTTTATTTTAATTTGAACACAGCCGACTGCCTTCATGGATGTTTTTGCTTCGACTCTAAAAATATGATAGTCTCGGTTGGTGGTTGAATTTTGATTCAAAGGTTAATTGATTTAATATACAATTTCGATCAGGACGGCCGTTAATTTACGACTTTCCATGTTTTTTAATGTGTGGATTTCTGTACGGGATCTCACGATTCTAAACTTTCGGCCGCTAAATTAACTTTTTTCTTGCCCTATGTATTCGTGGCTAAATTCAATTAGAGTATTTCCTACGGATGTAATCTGAAGATCCTTTAAGATGCAGGTATATATGGCAGTGTATTTTTTGTGTACGCAAGATTTGGAAGAATTTTTTACAGTGCGATTACTGTATTTGTGCATCACGGTCCTAAGCAATTTGCATTTACACAAGTGTCCATTCGTGGTCAACGATTGGTATCCTATTCACGTAACTGCTTATTTTACAACTATCATTAATTGTTTTTAATTGTTTATGCCATCATCCTTGATGTGATATCCTTGGCCTAACTGAGACCCAGGTCGATTCGTCAACTGATTCGACATATCTTCGTTGCTCAGGATACGACTTACATTCGAGATTCCGTTTTAAGGGCGGAGTCTGCGTCTTCACGCGGTCCGATGTAGCTTGCTAGAGGATAGAGGCGTTGGAACCCAATAACATGGCCATCATATGGTTGAGGGTCGTGCTGGGGAATTCTGTTAAATTTCTTTCTTATCTTTATCGCTCCCCGAATTACGATCGACCGGCGACATTTTTCGAATATCTTTCACATACTGTGACTGGATACAGATCAACCACCCAACTTCTGAAATTCTTGTCCTTGGCGATTTTATGTTTTATTTAAATGTGGGTTCATTACCATACGGCTGAGTCCAATAGGCAGTCTGCAGAGTGCTGGAAAGCCACGAAATCCGACCAAAGCGGCTAAAAACCGACGATGGGTCGCGAAGGTTATGACCTCCGTTTTTTGGGATGCACATGGCCTAATCTTCATTGTTTACCTGCAGAAGGGAAGAACAGTCACAGGAGCGTTACTGGACAAACTGACGACGAAATAAAGAAAATACGACCTCGTATGACGAAGAAGAAAGTTCTGTGCCATCACGATAACGCACACGTCCTTGAAAGCAATTGCGAAATTGGAGCAATTACGATTTGAATTGGTTGCTTACCCATTGTATCCCCCCCCTCAATGGCTATTATCTGTTTTCTAACGTCAAGCCGTAGTTCCAGGGAAATAGATTCACATCGAATCGAAATTTGGTGTATTTTCAACAAGAGTTGAACATACCTTCCACGAACACCGGGTTCTTATTTGTCTTGTGGGCTGGCGTCAGGAACAATGAGGTCTCCTGACATGCAACGATGATATTTGCATTTGGCTGAAACAATGTACTACTTAATGTTATGAAAGTGAAAAAGAATTCTTATGTCGTTTGTGCAACAAATCCCAGAAAATATCCTCCTCCAGATGGTAACAATAAAACGGGTTGATTGAATGTACTAAAATAGTGCTTTTATTTTAATTGATCGGTCGGATATTTAAGGATTCCCTCCGGTTGCACATCTGAATGTTCCAAAAGGTTAACGAAGAATGTAAACAAACTGGAAAAAGTGGTTGTCATTTGACAATCAAAAGAAATAATGCCAAAATGTCAGCTGGTTGCTGACATTGTTTACGGTGATGCCACATCTTGAATTTAATTGCGAATTCGCCGGTTGTGTCCAGGGCGAATCCGCAACATTTGGCGTTGGCCAAATTGGACCAATTACGATTTAAATTGGTTGCTCACCCACCGTATTCTCCAGCCTTGCCGCCCAGCGACTATTATCTCTTCCCAAACCTCAAGCGGTGGTAGCTGCAGAGAAAGAGACTCAGATCAAATGAAGAAGCCATTGCGGAAACTGTGGCGTATTTCGAAGGCTTAGACATCTCGTTCTACATAACTGGCATCGAAATGTTGGAAAATCGCTATACCAAGTGCATTATCCTCGAAGGCAACTATGTTGAAGAATAAATATAACTTTGCCGAAAAAATGCTTGTTTTCATTAAAAATCCCGGGACTGTTCAGCCTGTGTAGTATATCATCTTCACAGCCGCCTGCACTAAAGAAAATAAATAAAGAACTTGATGGTGGAAAAAGAATTAAATCCACACTTCTTTTTTTTTAAATACCATTTTCAACTGAAGTTTCTCAGTTCCTCTGTCCCACATACATATGTAGTTATAGTTTTAGTTTAGTGAGGTCAGAACCCTCATTTATTTGGATTAATACAAGCATTGTATATGATGTTACGGACTAACTTATTATCTAGAGTAATATAATAAAAAAAAAAATAAAAAAAAAAAAACAAATCCTATTCTGTCAAACAGAAAAAATTTACAAATTCTGTAAAACGTCAAAATCCACGTGAGAACTTTGTTTGTTTTGTATAAGAAGATATGCAAATGCAAGAGTTTAATCCGCTTGTAATGTTTTTGGTTATTCGGGGTTGTTGGCTTTTGGTTGGTTGGACATTGGGACCCAATTTTACATTCCTATGGAGTGGAAAATTCCTTGATCCGATGGATATCAGACTATCTTTCTGGCCGTTTAATTCAAGTAGTTCTTGACGGTGTCAAATCTGCCTCTCATCAAATTAATGCAGGTGTTTCCCAGGGTTCAGTACTCTCACCCACTCACTTTCTTATTTTTATAAATTATCTCTTGTCAATTACCCACAACCCAATTCACTCGTTTGCTGATTGTAGTGCTCCAGAAAGCCCTACCATTAATATCCCCCTACCTACATACCCCATCATCCTAATTTGATTCAATTAAATCACATGAATCTAAACGATTCCAAAACCAATATCGAGCAACCATAGCAGCTGCTCAAAATAACGAACTCCTATGCATCCCACGCCAAAGATCCTGGCAGCTGATTGAATACCATCAGCAAAATCAATATCGAGCAACCGTGGCATCTGCTCGAATATGATTGGCCAAATAAACTTTAATGTGTTTCAGGGTTCAAGTATAAAAAGGAAAACCAACATGTTTTCATGGTTCTTTTTCTTTTTGTCAGTCGATTATGATCATCATTTTTGTTTTTCCCAATCAATCCTCTGCCCGATCACACCGATGATAATTGAAAGTAAAACTATTAAATAAACAGTTGTAAACTATAAATCTCAATAGTAGTTTTAATCTTCAATATTCTACGCTCTTCTCTCAATCTATGAAGAAGCACGGCGTAAGTAACATAACATGATGATAGGACGTTGAGTTTCCCATACTCGTATGAACATTTCCGACAAAACTCTTTGAATGTCATTACCAATCAGCAGGTTATGCTTGATACATTGATACATTGATACATTCCGACATCAACAAGATATATCAATGGTGATTATTTAACCGAGTAGAATTCAGTGCCTTAAAACTAAAGGTTGCCTCTTGTCGTCAAAGGCGAACCCCAAAGTAAATATACTGTCGATGAACGGTACTTGGATCAAAGAAAGAACTATCAATCCTCGGTACTCGATTTAATTCAACTCTTACTTGGAACGAATACATACTCGAAGCTGCGAAAAGTGCCACCAAATGTATGGGGTTTCTTAAGAGATGCAAAAGATATTTCATTCCATCCAACCTGGCCACTATTTACATGGCGTATATTCGTCCCAAAATGGAGTTGAACTCTCATATCTGGTCAGGCGTATCCAAAACTACACTACACGTGCTCGACAGGATAAAAAAAGAGCAGTGAAAATTATTGGGGACTCAGCCGTAGGTCGTTCAATTCCGTCGTTAGAACATAGGCGCAACGTATCATGCCTATCTCTTTCCTATAGGTATTACTGCGGTCGTTGCTCAATTGAACTTGCCGAATGTGTTCCACCCCTTCAGCCATTTTCCCGCGATACCCGTTAATCAGTTTACATTGAAACTCAACTTCAGTATAATAAACAGAGAGTCATTCTATAGTCGAACTACACGAATGTGGAAGGCTCTACTGTGGCGGTTCTGCCAAACCCGGCTTACTACTTACCTAAAGAACCCCCATCCCTACAACACAGCCTGCATAAGCTTTCGCTAATGTAATCGCATTAGCGACTTAAATGCTTCACGCATCAAATAGATCCAATTTATATAGCCTAAAAGTACCTGTAAAAGAAAACTTATCTTTCATGCATTCTCTTCGCTTACAATTTCCCATAAGATTTCTTCCTTACCTTATCAGGAATCTCAATCTCACCAAGTGCATTTCCCCCTAGACGAATTCCCGAGAACAAAATGATTTGGTTCACACACATTGTAACCATCATAACAGGGACCAAAACAAATATACGCATCTCGCGTCTCTTGGCACCAATTAAATCCTACAGCATAAGCAAATGCAAATAGGAATTCAATACCATTTCCCTGTAAATAAGCTAGAATCAATTAGCACCATTTGCATGGGCATTGCGGCTATCGTTACAGCTGCAATGCATAGCTTAGACAATGATCTTGTGGCGGTTCCGCCAAATCCCACGGTTCGCCTTCCTGAAAAACCCCCATAATCATCACCCAAGACGCATAAGTCTTCGCCAATGCATTCGCATTCGGCACCTAAAAATGCTGCACGCATCTAATCTATGATCTTTAAGTCCCTGTAAAGAAAACTTACCATCATGCATTCTCTTCGCATACCACTGCTCCTTAAGATTTCTTTATTAGCTTACCAGGAATTCCCAATCAATTTCGGCATCTACGTCGCCAGTCAAATTTCCTTAGATTAATTCCGGTAAACAAAATAATTCGGTCTACATACATTCATGACAGGTGTTGGAGACGGAGCAACACACGACTGCCGACTGGCAGACTGAGCATCGCACATTTTATACTCTGGCTCCTTGTTCCAGTGACAACATGCGAACGAGGGAAAGGAGACAAAAAGGCGAATATAAGCAGAGGTAGTTGTGGAGTTGGTACGAGTACAAGTCAAGCAGTCAAACGCTGCACATCAACATTGTAAAGAGATCAACAGATTGCATTGTTTTATATTTAAAGGTTAAGAATAAATTTTCGAAAGTAATAAAGCTAGTTTACAACAGGGATCATAAATATTGCCCCGTCTATTTTTCCCAGCCGCGCCATGTGTACAACAATGTTCCCTACATACACATTGGCTGGCGACTTACACCCTAGGGACCAAAGCAAATACGCATTCCGTGTCTCTTGCATCAATTAAATCCTACAGCATATTCAAATGCAAATAGGAACTCAATACCTACCTTACTAGCGATACCATTAACACATTTCCCATTGTGTAAATAGAAAAACCATTAGCACTCCTTCCTAATGGCGATACATTTACTTACGCATCCGCACCACAGCACAGACACAGACAAAGGTCTTTGCCGCCTGCCTGTTTCGTTGTTCCACTGCTGTCGTGCACGTGTAAATAACATCAATCTGTTCGATCGCGCACACATACCACTGCACCAAAAGGATCGCATTTTCTTAGTGGCCACACCCTTAAGAGAAAATTTTCTCTTTCCCCTCCATATCTCACCCTTAATTGAGGATAGAATTCAAGTCAGGGTTCTATCCTCGAAGAGTCCTTTACCATCCTTCGGCCCGAGCAGGTCGAGGCTCCATCGCTACCCTGGTGCGCACAGGGAAGCGATAATCGAGTATAATCGTTTGTGTCGTTGTCTCCGCGAGTCAATACAAATTTTCTCCTTAATTAAATACACAATATTCAATTATATTACCGGTTTTTACTTTGCCCCATTAAAACATTCGTTCAACACAAGCTGTTCATTTCATTGTGATCCCGAAACCAGCGTGTAAACTAAAATTAACATTTAAACAAAAGTGAATAAAATGAACTAACATAAATCCTGTGTTTAATTTTACCGCGTTGTCTTGGCGAACAGTTTATTCTTCCTGTTGTTGCTCTTCTCTCGGTTTAGTTTACGGCGGCGCAATGGACGACGGTAATCGGAAGTGATGGGGAAGAAGTGAACCGTGTGTCCGTGTTTGGCACTATACTTCTCATCCCCACAATCTACCCGACCTCTGTGCCTTCCCATATTTCTGGATCTGTTTCTCATGACTAGCGGCATTGAACAAACAGAAACCCATTAGCATCTCACGAAATTCGATTTGTTTGTTTCAACGAGCACACTTCTCCTGGATGCACATTCTGCTCCTTCTTGGTGTTTCAGATTCGTTGTCATGGTATGTTCCATGAAAGAACCCATGTACACACTTCCATGTGTATACCAACGATCTTCACCCCAAACGAATGAATATCGTTGAGTCGTATTTTAACATCCAGCCACGCTGGTCGGTTTTTTCGTCTGCTCCCCGTGGCGCCGCGCGGGCGCATCAGTCCCAGAGTCTTATTCAGCCGAGTGTCCGAGTCCTTTATTCTATGTGCCGAACCAGATTGTCCTCCTTTTCGTGATTCATAACTAGAGAGTCGTAAAGTTAAACACCCTTACCGGAGTCAAGTTTCATTTGCCGGTGCCACGACCTCGTTCCCCACAATACCACCTTTCCTTATCCACTTCCTCTCCACCCGCACGCACTGTGCTCTGTTTTTTAAGGTTACCTCAAAACCCCCTTTGTGCACGCATTCGTGTAATTTGAAATTCGACAGATTCTAATCAACTGTTATTTTGATTTTCGGTTAGGGTCTGTTATATAGGATGTTTTTTAGTGAACTATTGTTAATATTTTCTTCTAACAAACTGTTAAATGCCATATATAGTTATTTTGGTGTAACAGCTGCTATTCATGTTGCTTTCTATTGTATTATTACAAAACTTTCTTTCAACACGAACCGCCAAAGATAATAACAATTACAATTGAAACCGTATGACACGCAAAGTTGAAAAATCTAGCGGTGATGTGGCAAGTCGGATTTTGTGTTTTTGCTCGTTCCATCGATAACAATTCCACATTCATGTCTCACGATTCAATTATTTATGACGATGTGTCCTATTCTTTAAACCAAAACTCTATCCAACAAGCTGATATCAAATTCTCCATTCATGACACCCTCGAGGTAATAGCACAACTTTTGAAGTGCCGTGCTTCACTGCCTGAAACTTCACGAAAGGTTGCAGGCATTATTTCATAGCACGAACCACCTTAAGTTGTAAACAAAATCCGATTTAAAATTCCATCAATCCTCTGCTTGACCGTCTAAATATTTGAACAAATGCCCAAATACATTTCTTGCTTTGGTATCTATCCCGGTTGTCATGCGAATCAAATTAAGTACACAAGCACGTACGCTATCCAAACATCAAACAGTTGAAACAGGACTCATCGAAGCTTAACTTCTAAATTACCATCCATCCTCCATTCACTTGTCTAATACCCAAGGTTATTCGGTGTGGATAACTGACGAATATAAATGGTGAAAGATCTTTAATCTAACATAATCGTAGGATGGATAAATGTTGTGATCATTTGAAAATAATGAAGAAGGACAGTTATCATGATTCTTTAAGGGAATCAACGTGATTTCAAGTTTAGAGTTTCATTTTTTTTAGTCATACAGTAGATAAGCGCGACACATGAAATTTTTATTGGTAGAACGGGAACAATTTCTATGAAGATGGACAATGATGTCTCGGAAGAGAAAGATGCGGACTTTGGAAAGCGATACTGAAACTGACGAACTAACAGTAATGTTAAATATCGCAACAGCTACTGATGAGGACATGTGTTAAGTTTTTGAGTTTTCGAAATATTTGTGGTATTAATGCGTTTTACTCTAGGACTAGGCATCTGATATTTGAGCATTATAACCCCTTGAGTGGAAATGATGTGTCTCGCCCGCACACAATTTTTGTGCGAAGCTCGACTTTAACGGGCGACGTCCGCCGCAATTAAAACAATTTGGAACGGAGAAGTTAAAATCGCCAATACAGACAAAACAATTTAAAAACTATATAGATCTTTTCTAATATGGAAGAAAACGTTATTATGATAATTACACATTCTTTTGTTTGTATTACAATAAATTTGTTTGTTGGTTGGACGATGCCGGTTCGCTATCTGTTGATAGAAGAAGATTGCTCTCTCAACGTAAGCTCCCATCCCAGACCCAAGTGACGAGAGCAAACATCGGTTTGCTGCCAACAACAGCGAGTCATAGGTGACATAGTCATAGTGCATCTATGGTTGCTGCATAACAGCAATCTTGTGGCGGTTCCGCCAATCCCCACGGTACGCTTTCTTTAAAAACCCCCATAACACCCATCTTCCCATATAATGTCGCCAATGCAATCGCATTCGGCACCCAAAAACGCTGCACGCATTTAAGAGATCAAATCCATGATCTTAAATTCCCTGTTAAGAAAACTTACCTTCAGGCATCTCTTCTCATACAATTTTCTGTAAGAATTCTTCATGACGTTTTTAGGAATTCCATAACTCCCATTGTTTCCCGCCAATGCATTTGCATTTGCCCCAGAAAACATTTCCTTTTCCAAGGACTTCAAGCATTATCTGAAATTCCTAAAATTGTTCCTTAATGTGCATATGCACCATAAATACCAAACATGCGGCACCCGTTGTCTGAGTTAAAATACTATGTCGGTCAGCTTGTTTTTACAGCTGCAACACTAGCGATTCAATAGACAAACAATCATGCATTTCTTTCGTCGCCACCACGAATTGCTTGGCATACCTAAATGCAAGCAAGGGATATGTTTCGGCAATTAACCCAAGATACGATATACAATTTCCATTGTATAAAGTATCGTATCCCATTAACACCTTTTTACCAACGTCCGTCATAGCGACGTTGCATAAACATGACCCTCATTACGGAGCGAACCATTTGGTCGCCTTTTCCTTTGTTCTCGCCGACTGCCTTTCTCGTTGTTCCATTCCTTTCGAACACGTGCAACAACATCGGATCTGAACGTCCACACACACACAACCCTGATCTCAACTACGAGATCCGGTTTTCTTGTTCCCACAAGAGAGACTCTACGTTACACTCGTGGTAGATAAAACATATCCTTGGCAAGAATATATTCATACCCTTAAGAGAAAAGTTTTTCTCTCTCTTCCTTTTTCCTTAAATTTCCCTTTTTAGCGAAATCATCTCTGCATGAGATGATGACCGCTAAGTCCATTGCCATCTGCCGACGACACAAGTCGTGCCGACTTCCGCTCCCGTACCGCGGACGGGAGCGATAATTGACTGAGTCGAGTAAATGCGAATTTAGTCGGAAAAGTGCGTTTTAATCTTAAAAGTAATTTTTCGTGTGTCCCTAGTATTGTGGGGGTTTCTCTATTCTATATGAGAAACAACCCACAATTCCTACCTAATTTCGAGCGCCTTACAGCGCGTCAAATCAACCCCATTTCCCCTTACGTACACATAGCTAAACTTATTGTTCCATGCAGACAATGCATAAATGAGTTTAGCTTCCCTTTTTTTGCCATACGGCAACTCGTGTTCATGTCGATTAGCGACAACCAAATCTAGCCGGACGAAGTTGTCGCATCATTGCAGAACCGCTGGGGAAAATTATCAAAACATTCGATTGAATCACGTGATAATATTTCCCTAGCGTTACTTCGGCTTTTCTCCAGACACTTCATTCGCTGGTGATCAATGCTCTCTTTTTGCAGGTGAATATCATCAGCTTAATTCTCCTCTCTTTCTCAGTTCTGTCTTCGTACAGATCAATGTACTCTGAACTCACCATACTACCGAATCAGGGCAATGGGTTCCGCTCAGAACTACATTGATTCATGCACATACAACCAAATCCACCCCAAGATAATCATACAGCGTGTTTCTGTTCTCTCACTGTCCCGCTCTCTTCGATCATCAGTTTACCGATGTAACCTACAACACATCGAAGAACGTGGCAATGAGAGAGCAGAAGTATGTTCTCTTTTGGTTGTATCCAATTTCTTCCCTTTTCGAGTCAGTCGATTAACGAGATTATCAGGAGTAGGTTGTGTCACTAACCACCGCCGCGTGTGCATGCTTATGCACACGCTCGTCCGCGAAGATTCACTAACGTAATTAAATTAACTGTCGGAAATCGGAGACTTCACAGAAGAAGTGTAAAGTTATAGTGATTTATATTGTACTTATATTGCGATAAAAATGTATCTTTAGCTGTTTTTCGGGTAACAGGCTAACGCACCTCGAGTGCCTAAGAACGTTCTACTTATCAAAATGTTAATTAAAAACTCAGCCGCGATGGCGCAACAAAATCAAATAAAAAAGAAACATTTATCCAACCAACCAACATCAATGTAGTTTCTATTGTTCCTGTCTTCCTGGGTGGACTATCCTCATCGGAGCAACGTCGTTGGGGATATAAGGAATCCCTGCCATACGTTGGCACTACACTTATACCCCCACAGTATAATACCAGTTTGTTTTTTTTATCATCCGTGGTGCGCATCAACAAGTCGGGTGTTCACTCTGTAATTAATATATACGAAGTGTAATTGAGCGAACTCTAATTTAAATACCTGAGTTAATTAGACGTGTGCCCAATCAGGATAAGAACAAAATCGCTACTATTGTAATTGTCCCGCTGAAATACCAGTTCTCGTGTTTGAATTTGTTGTGTCCTTGTCAACCAGTATTTCTAATAAATGTGAACTAACGAAAACAAATAAAACAATCAATAGAAATAATAAAATGTCAACCAGTGTTTTACTTCCTTCTTGTGTCGGTTTCTTTGCGAGGTTTTGCCTTTCGGCTTGTGATCAAAGTGATGGTGAGGACGAAGTAGGACTCGCACCCATGCCTGGTGCTAAGACATCACCTCCACAATCTCACCAAGGGGGACAAACAGGGCAGGAAGGTGATGTGCAATACCTCTTCCTCCATTGTCAGCGCAAAGAAATCAAACGAATCCTCACCAGCACTATCAATAGTCAACTGCGAGCAACTTATTTACTAGGAAGCAACAAATAACTGTTATCGTGGGCACTAAAGCTACGGCATCACCAGTCATTCCTGAGAAAGATGAACAAAAAAGGGCAGCCGTGAATCCGGTCCCAACATTTGGTTTTGATCTTGCATTGGTGGAGCCTCCAATTCTTCTTTGAGCTGACCATTTAGCAATTAATTGGATTGCACTTCCATCGCTTCAGAATGCCTTCAGGATCGGTGATCAGATAACCCTCTTTATCCTTGCAGTAAGTGCAGCGTGGTGTGTACCGCATCATACTGCGGATTATATCTATAAAAGAGCCGATCTACTAGCAACCAACCAAAATAAACTAAAAAATATTTTTCGAATAAAGTGGGATACTTATCATCATCATCATCGCCACTAAAAGTCGTATCAATTTGTTTGGAATGCCGAACTCTCTCATGGCATTATATAGTTCTACCCTGGCTATGCTGTTGTAGGCGGCCTTAAAGTCTATAAATAGATGATACAATTGGATCTTAAATTCCAGACATTTTCCATCGCCTGCCTAAGGGTGAATATCTGATCAATCGCTGGTTTGCCTGGGATAAAGCCACACTGATATTGCACAATGATGACTTTAACGTATGGGACGATCCCATCTTGTAGGATAGAGAGAGTATCTTATAGGCCGTACTTAGCAATGTTATACCCCTATAGTTGCTGCACAGTGTGATATCTCCCTTCTTATGTATGGGGCAAATTATTCCGCGACGTCAATCTTCCGGCATTTCCTCTTGCTCCCATACGTGCACCACGACCTCATGGATTGCGTGATGTAACGCTGTCTCCCCTTGTTTAATCAACTCAGCTGGTATGACTTCAGCTTTATTTGATTTGAGCTGTCTTATGGCATTTGATGTTTCCTCAATGCTTGGTGACGGCAGCATTTGGTCTTGATTTTGCATTGGTGAAGCCTACAATTCTTCTGTGAGTTGACCATTTAGCAATTCATTGAATTGCACTTCCTATCGCATCTATATGGATGCGAAACATGGGCTCTCACAAAACGGGAAGAAAACAAATTCCGCGTATTCGAGAATAAAGTTTTGAGGGACATCTTTGGAGGTAAATATGACGAGGAGGCAGGACAATGGAGGAAACTCCATAACCACGAATTGGAAGAAGCTATATCGCAAACCTACAATAGTGAGAGTAATCAAGTCGCGAAGATTAAGATGGGCCGGACACGTGGCGCGAATGGGGAACGATAGGACCGTGCATAGAATTCTTGACGGTAGACCAACGGGAAAGAGACCGGTAGGACGGCCGCGACGAAGATGGGAGGACAATGTTAGGTTTGACCTTGAGAAGATCGGAACGAATGGTCAAGCGTGGTAGGAGAGTGCCCAGGACAGGGAACGATGGCGAAGCCGAGTCGGTGAGGTCATGAACTTCCGGGTTCCTACAGGCCAATAAAAAAAAAAAAAAAAAAAAAAAAAATCGCTTCAGAATGCCTTCAGGATCGGTGATCAGATTACCTTCTTTATCCTTGCAGTAAGTGCAGCATGGTGTGTACCGTGTCATACTGCGGATTATATGATAGAACTTCCGCCCCTGGTGCGGATCTCGCTCTCTACTTTTCTCTATTTCACAGACAAGGCTTTTTTCCCAGGCACTTTTCTTTTGTCTGTGAAGTTTTTTTTCAGATCTTCTGAGCTCTTCGAATTACTCCTCGTGTACCGCGTCCTATGAGTCTGCTGCATTACCCGGTATACAGCATTCTTACGTTCAGTCGCTGGATTGCACTCATCATCAAACCAGTCGTTCCGATCTCTACGACTACTGCCTAAGATGGAGGTGGCAGTACTAATGCCAGTATTCTTAAAGCGTGTCCATTTCTTTTCTCCGCCCGACATTCTGGCCATAGGACTTACTTTTCCTCCGTCGAGCTCTTCGACGGCGAGCCTTAGCACATGGCCAAAGGTGTTACTGGTGTTCGCATTGCGTAAGGCAGCCGTGTTGATTCGAACATGATCCGCGGATGCAATACGTCTCCGTAAGACAATCCGTGTTCGGAAAACTGTACCAATAGGATAGTGATTCGAGTCCGACGTTGGCACCTCGATACGTTCGTACCATCATCAGTCTCGAGGAGTGGCGGCGATCTATCAACACGTGGTCAGTTTGGCTCCATCAAGTGATACCCAGATGGCTTTGTGGATATCTTTACGCAGAAACCTGGTACTCTCAACGACCAAATTTTGACGCTGCCAGTTCGATGACACGTAGTTCATTGTCATTAGTGCTCTCATGCAAACTATGGGAACATGTGTAGTGCCTGAAAACCGGCTCCCGACCTATTTTTGCATTCAAATCACCAAGAACGATTTTCACATCGTATCCTGGGCAGGCATTGAGGGCCCGTTCGTCGTTCTCGTAGTATTCTTCCTTTTCGTCGTTAGGGGACTTCTCTGGGGGTCGGTGAACGTTTATGAGGCTTATGTTCTTAAACTTGCCTCGCACGCGAAGGGTGCATAGCCTTTCGTTAATTGCATTAAAGCCGATGATGGCAGGCTTCAGTTTTTGGCACATAGTGTTTTGAATGACAGCTGTAATAAATGTCATACTCATTTCTTTGAATTACACCACACCTTATTTCTTGTAATGCTGTTATGTCAGCCTTATATTCGGACAGGGCATCGGCTAGCTGTTGTGCAGCTCGAGCTCTGTATAGTGAGCGGACGTTCCATGAGAAAATTCTTAAATCGTTTAGCCATTTTCGTTTCCGTGGTCGTCGTCGTGTATCCTGTCCATATCTGAGACTTTGTAGTGCTCCAAAAAGCCCTACCACCATTTTCCCCCATTCCTAATCCAAATCCCAGCAATAATACGCTAAAACTTAAAATCCTATCCAAACCCGTAAAAACCCAAACATGATCCAAAATTCGCAATAAACGAATCGAACATTCGTTTATCGCTTAACATTTGCACCCACGGCATAATTTAATCCAAAATCCGAATTAAAATTAAAATTCACAATAAACGAATCTAATATTCGTTTA
Organism: Microdon myrmicae; assembly: GCA_963931805.1. Classification (NCBI taxonomy): domain Eukaryota; kingdom Metazoa; phylum Arthropoda; class Insecta; order Diptera; family Syrphidae; genus Microdon; species Microdon myrmicae. The sequence continues at coordinate 237,034,639 of OZ007497.1, read as the reverse complement.
CGTTTCACATTTACCCCACGGCATCATCGAAATCCAAAAATTCAGAGATCATTATCTCTATCTGAAAATGTTCCATTGTGAAAAACAAACAGAAAACCAAAAGCAGATACATTCCGCCATCTGCGAAATAGTTTCGAAAGAATTCAAGAAATTGAATTTTTATCTTATGTAAACACCACATCTCACTCAAAATATCCAAAAATCGAGATTGTTGTACGAAAATATGTATTTTTGAGATACAAATCTCAATTTCTTTTCCTTTATAAAGGAAATGGGTAAGTGATCTCCGGGCCGCAGTTGAACATAATTAATAGTCACGATAGGACATACATTTGAAGTAGAGCCACAGTATAATATCGTCCGTTGTCCCTGGAGGAAAAAAGCCAGGAGAAGGGCCGATCTTTTGAGAAGAAATAAATAAAATGTAAATGTATACCAATACCAAATGGAAAAACGAGCCTTTTTCATTTTTTTCAACGGCGCATCGAAGAAAAGCGAGACGCTTTAATAGATTTCTGGACTGAGGCCTAATCAAGGACGTTGCTCTTCCCTCTGGATCAGAGGAAGCACGGTGACGACCCCTTTGTAGGACGAGTTTACAGGAGCGGTCTATTTTAAGAGATCACCTTCTCCTTATAAGGACTAGGAGACACGCTTCCTGAAACCCAACCCCTACAAGAACACAACAACTTGATGAACTTTAACATTCCTACCTTGAGATAACATTCCTACCTTTTCACAAAACTCCACCGTTCCTTTTGTCTTCGCTATCTATTTCTTCACTCCCGTTTTCGTTATTTTTGTTAGTGCACTGCGGAAAAATTCTATCTGTTCCGTAAAATTCTATCTGTTCTTTTATCTCGTTAATCTTTTTCATCTGTTCATTGTATCGACTTTTTACTGCTGACCTTCTGGATCCCTTACACTAATATCTTCCCTTGTTCTTGACCAACGCGTTATAGTCGCTCCTCTTCTCTCCAGGGGTTTTGTGCTGTTTATGATCAAGAGCACTACTGTTGCCCTGTTCTTTTGAATTCTCCCCAGTGTTTCATATGTCACAGCTCAATGTAATCGAAACTGAGTTCAGCGGTTGTGACACAAGTTGTTGTGACCTCGAGTGTAGATGGTGAAGAGTTATTTTCAACACGGTGTTATAGGGAGTACTCTCATCACCATTAGTTGCAACGTGCGATAAACTCTTTTGATCTGCAAAGGATTTTCGTCTTTCACGCGTGAGGGCTTTAAAACCTTCGTAGACGGAGATATAGTGTGGTGCTCCAAAGAACGTGCCTGTTACTTTGGTGATGACTGTGATGCTGTATGCACCGAAATTAGGGACATGGTCGCAAACGACTTCGAGTTGGGGACACGCACCAATTGTCGGCTTAAACAGTTGAAGCATAGGGTCTTTTGGTCTGCAAAGGATTTTCGTCTTTCAGGCGGAAGAGCTTTAAAACCTTCACAGGCGGACATGTAATGTTGTGCTCGGCAGATGTGCGACACGGCTGCAAGCGGTTCGAGTTGGGGAGATGGCTGATGGTCTGTTTTTGGGCTCCTTGATCCAGATTACAGACAAGCTTGGGTGGTTTTCTACTCCAGGGTGTTAAGTTATATTTTTTATTAATTTTTCTTCCCTCGTGGTTGGGTAGGTCCGCTCGGGCTGCTTCCGGTGGCTAGAAGCCTGTTGGATGAACAAACGGCAACTGCGGTCGGCGTGTCGGGTGAAGGCGGCGTCGAGATGTATACCTTTCTCGCTTCTTTGGGGGAAGGCTTCCTGAGGAGCCGATCCTTTAGTATAAGGTCCTGTCCAAATGCTTCCCCGATTGGGGGAGTCGGTGTCCCACCCTCTCGCTGGTCTTTGTGGCTGGATCGGTCTTGACGGCTCGCAGAACTAGCTGTCTGTAACTTCCTCCAAAAAAAGGGGGCAGAGGCAGAACAGCAACCGATATTCAAGTTTTAACAAAAAAGTACGGGTTTGTTTTAGTTTAATTTTAATGTTCTTTAATGCGTAAAGGTTGGTCGTGGATTCGGGCTCCTGGACTTCGACTGATCGGCCATGGGTTCGGCTTCTGGAACTTTACTTTAATTAAAATGCGCCGCCCTTTACTACTCTGTGGCGACAGAGATTTGTTAAAAATTTTACTTAAAAATTCCAAGAAGCACAAACAAGATTTTGTGTGCTTCAAATGAAATGGGATTCTGGGAAGTGGATGGGAATTTAGTTGAACAAATTCCCGGAAGGAGAAATTATGAAATGCATTTAGGCATTTCATAATGTTAATGATAATTGGGAATCGATTCAATGTACGACAAATGGACTTTCGGGTAAATTTGTCGTGCATATGATTCAATTGGGGAACATCATTGGGATTATGGGTAAGCGTAGGTAATTGGGAATTCAATCAATGTGTGACAAAGTAATTTTGGTTTAACTTGTCGCTCGTATGATGCACTATGGGAACAAGATTGGGATTATAGGTTATAATGGGGATTGGAGGGAAGTAGTGACTTAGGATCACTATAAAGGCTTCGATACGGGTTTTGAAGAAACTTGCCAATCACGACCAGTACGATGATCAAGCCGCTGCGTAAACCGGGTGAACCAGTATTTCTCTCAGTATTTTACAAAACCAAGCGCAATTAGAGACTCGATGGCGTCATTCGTAGCGTAGACAGATTCTTTCGCCACAGCAGAAATCCGAGATTCAGAGCCAAATCGACAAGAGCACGAGTATTGCCGTAGTGCTCGACAAAGTCAGTCCTAAGCCCTCTTATAAATTTCTTCTGTGACTGGAATTTTTTGGATGGTTCTAATCGCATCGTCCCGAAGGCTAGACTATAAATAATTTTATGAATGCGCGAGACATCTAAAGATGCGCCGAAAATTGTGAGGCGATAAGTTCCGCGAACTTCGACATGGCGAGCAATTGCACGTGGGGAAAACGCAGAGGTAGTTGTACACACAAGAGCGAGAATGCGGTACGTCGTTAACTTTCACCACTGATTAACACTCGCACGGCTTACCTTCTCTATTGTTGATAGCCAGTTCAAAATTATCGCGTACGAAGCCGATATTATTCCGCCTCCAAGGACAAGAAAAATGTTCGCAACGGATTAATGACACATTTTACAATATCTTTATAGCGTCGACTTGATGAATTAGTGCTTACCTGCACCAATACTCTGTGGAGTACATTTTTGAATTTGAATTTGGTGAGGGCAGAACCCTCATTTATTACGCTTAGTACAAGCGGTACAAGAATATATAAAAAATAAACTTATGAACTAAGTTAAAAACTAGGGATTAACAATAAATCAATTAATTTAATTTAAAGTGGGAAGCGAGAGGGTGGTTTAAGTGGCAAGACCGGGTACAAAAATAGGCCGGATGCTTGGAAACGGGAATGAGGATGGGTTTAGGGTTTAAGTGAGGGCAAAGCCCTCATTCATTCAGACCTATACAAGCGTTATTTATATAACTTAGGTGCGGGCTAAAAAGAGAAAGTAAGGAGACGGGATTTGAGAGCAGGAGAGGTGATGTTGAAATCAAAGGAGGTGGGGTAAGGGTTGACGTTGCGTAGCATACGTGAGATCGGTTCGTTAAGTCTATAACGAGGCGTGGTGGGCTGGTAGGTAAAACAGACGAGGGTTTCGTAGGTTACGGGGATTGGTATAGAACGGTATGGTAGAGAGAAGGCTGGGACAGTCGATTGATCCTGATAGAAGACGGTGGATGAAGAGGATGTCAGCGTGAATTCTTTGCTCTTCTAGAGTGGTTGGGTTAATTAGTTTGAGACGACTTGTGTAAGGAAGGAGGGACAGGGGGTTCTCCCAACACAGTCCTCGGAGGGCAAAACGCAAGAACCGTCGTTGTATGCTTTCAATTCTGCGGATATGGGGATCAAACCTGGCTACCGTATTCAATAAGAGGGCGAACGAAAGTATTGTAGAGCGATCGGGTCACGTAGGGGTTAGAAAATTCCTTAGACCAGCGTTTCACAAAGCCGAGGGCTGAATTGGCTTTGATAATCATATCGTCAATGTGTGTAAGGAAGTTTAGCTGACTATCACATAAGGTGCCGAGATCTCGAATCGAGTTAACAGAGGATAAAGCTTGGTTTAATAAGAGATACGAGCGGGGAGGAGGAGGGGTGCGCTTCCGTGAAAACGTAATTGATTGACATTAGTTGACATCAAGCTCCAGGCAATTCTTTCGGCACCATAATGAAAAGTTGTCAAGGTCTGTCTGGAGAAGGAAAGAATCAAGCGGAGAACAAATATTTTTGAAGAACTTGGTATCGTCGGCATAAAGGGAGATGCAGGAATGCTTGATAATCATATCGATGTCATTTATTGCTAATATGAACAAAAGGGGCCCTAAGTGACTGCCTTGGGGGACTCCAGAGGTAGCATGCAAAGGATTTAAGAGAACAGGTCGGAAACGCACTCTGTAGAGACGGTTATTCAAGTATACGAAATACGGGTTCGAAGCCCAAGGTGGATAATTTGAAGAGTATCAATCTGTGCGAAATTTTATCGAAGGTTTTAGTAAGTAACAACGTCGACCTCGTTACCATTCTCCAGGGCTAGAAGAGTTTGGGAAGTAAATTCGACTAAGTTAGTGGTGGTAGATCTCCCACCAACAAAGCCGTGTTGCCTGGGTGAAATTAGGGATTTGCAGTGGAAGCGTAACATTTGGTTGACAATGCTTTCAAACACTTTGGGCGGATGTGGGAGAGTTTGGCGATGGGACCATCGTTAGAGATATCGCTTTTGGTTCCCTTTTTATGCACAGGGGTGATAAACGATGTTTTCCAAATATCAGGAAACTCACTTTGAGAGAGCGACAGATTGAAAATATTCGAAAGAGGGGAAGAGAGAACGGAGGAGCATTTTTTTTTAGGAATCTAGCGGGGAGACCATCAGGCCCGGGGGTGAATTCGTCTTTGAGCTGGGTTAGTTTGTTTCTATCGTAGGTGGATCTATAGATTGCGTAAGAAATGGACCATGGGAGAAATTTGGTAAGTACTTGAAATAGGTGAGGTCGGGAACGAAAGAGTCGTCAGTCAAGGATTGACTGAAAAACGAGGCGAAGAATTTCGTAATCTCGTACCAATCCGTTGAGGTTTCCAAGTTGTAAGAGAGGGAGGTGGGATAATCATCGGATTTACGTTTGCGATTGATAAATTGGAAATTTGGGTAATTTATTAGGTTGGCTCCTCGATAGTATAGTGGTTAGTATACCCGCCTGTCAAGCGGGAGACCGGGGTTCGATTCCCCTCTGCCTCTGGCGCAAGACTAATGACCTTGCCCGGAAAAACACAAATCATTATGGAAAATTTAACAAGCCTCAGGACTTGCTAAATAAGGCCAAGACCGGCTCCCGGTTGTGGTGCCGATGATGATGATGATTAGGTTAGCCTAAGTTTGTGTTAGGTATTTGTGGTAAAGGTCATTGTAGAGTGCATTGAATTGAAAATAAGTAGTTGGAGTAGTCGCAGCGGAGCAATTACGGAGGAAGGTAGCCCACAGCTTATTCCGTTTATTACGTAACGTGCGAAGCTTGCGATTAAACCAAGGAGGTGAGGAGGTAGGATTTTCGCGCCTGAGATAGGGAACGTAAAGGGAAATAGATTTAAAGAATTCGGTATAAAGATAGGTATAGCATTTTCTACCGTCAAATGATCGGAATGGAATGAAATTTTGTTGAGGTTGTCGGTAATGAGGCGATAGTTCGCTTTGTGGAAGTCATGTGAGTAAATGTCACGGGATGGTGTGGGCCGCGCTGAAGAATTATGAAAAAAGGATAGGGTGGGGGGGGGGGGGGTGGTGATTGTCGATGGTAGACAGAACATGGGTAGATGGGGGTACTGAGGGATTAGTAGGGTTGTGGGGTAGGTAGTCGTGGCGCCAGCATGGACGCGAGTTCTACTACCATCCCCATCGTCTACCGTTCCACCGACGAGCACTAAACAATTCCTCCGAAGCAAAGGAACGAAACGTCGCCACGTTTGTTCACATCCGCCACTAAAACATCGGAGGGGACAACACAGAAAATAACGCAGGACACAGGAACCGCTGCCGGAAAATTAAAAACACGGATATAGTTTATTGTTTTATTATTATTGCGTAACACTTTCATTTGGTTTGGATGTATCCACGTATTTTTATGCATTTATTTTGTTATATTAGTCATTATCTTTATATGTTAGTGTTTTTATACTTCACTTAAACTACGTTTCCAAGAGCACTTAATTTTGGTTTGATTTGCAAAGCGAAATTTCGCAAATAAATTTCAATTAGCACGAATGAGGACTTTTGAAAATAACGTCCCAAGACACTACGACTCGACTGTGCATATCTACGCTCCTCCACCGCGCGACGGAGGGCGGGAGCTGACGCGATCAACGTGGTCGGCAGATGGAAATGGGCTCCGCGATAAAACCTTCGTTTGGGGTGAGTTTGTGGCGTCGTGGTAGATATCCTCTCCACTAAGGATATGTATTTACTTACCACCAGAGAAACGTAAAGTCTCTCTTGGTGGAATAGGAAACCAGATCTCGTAATGAAGATCATGGTGGTGTGTGATCGTTCAGATCTGTGTTGTTTACTCATGCGCGGAGGCAATGGCAAAACAAAGAAGGCAGGCGGCAAGGACAAAGGGATCGAGAAGATCGTTGCCTATGAAGTGCATCGCGTCTAAATAAATAGACGACGATACTTCGAAGAAATGTGGTAAGAGAAAAGATGAGACGAGGGCATCATAAAAGTCTTAGATAAGTGATGCCCTTGTGTAAATATACGAACAGACATTCGAAAGAGGTGTTAATGTATTACAATACTTTATACAATGAGAATTGTATATCGTATCTTGGGTCGGTGGCCAAAACGAATCCCTTGCTTGCATTCGTATATGCGGGGAAATTCGTTTGTGGCAAAGAACGAAATTTGTCATTATTTATTCGTCTAGGTGAGGGATCATGGTCGGGTATATGCCAGCTGAACAAACAAGCTGCCCGACGCTGTTTGGCAGTTGGACAATGAATCGATGTGTATGTAAGACAAGTTGTACACATGTTAGGCTGAGAATAGCCAACTCAAGGCTAAGATTCCCGGACTATGTGGTTACATTATATGTGAACCGATAAGTTGTCTTTTCAGGAATATGCTCTTTAGAACAGAATTTTTAAGAGGAATTTTGAATTCGAATAAATGAATGCAGGTAAGAATTCTCTTCCAGGAGCTTTTAGGTAAATACATTTGGTGAATTTTGTTGCGTGAAGCCTTTACAGGTGCTTAATGTGATTGCATTAGCAGAAAGTTGATTCAAACTGGGTTGTAGGGATGGGGGTTCTTTAGGTAAGTAGTCAGTGGGGTTTGGCGGAACGGCCACAGGGTCCGTCGTGAAAATAAGGTCTAGTTGTCTGCCTAGGTGGTTCACGACGTTACTAACTTGATATAGGCGTGCATCAGTTAGGTGGTCAATGAATAGGCATTCCTTCGCATTGCTGAATATTGTTTGGTTATTTGTGGTGTGTATGTGAAACTGGTCAAGGTACAGTTCTGATGCATCCGAAATCGCAAAAATTAAGATGTGTAGCTGATCCAAGAGACGTCAATGATCTTGTTCTTAATGCAACACCGGGAGCAGCAGGGTATTTAGATAGGAATTAACAATTCCAATGTTTAATGTTAACTACAAATATTTCTATACATCCTTATTCAACTGGTTAAACTCATTTAGAAAAGATGTGCTTAAATATCTTGTTCAAAAATCACTAAGATAAATATAAATAATGTCTCATAGATGACCCAAGGATATTCCGAAGGTGTCCGTAAAATGGCTCAAATGTATTCTAAGTATGTCCCAATGATTTCCCAAACATGTCACAAACATGCCCTAAAACATGTTCCACAACCTGTCCGACAACATAGTCCAGCGCATGCTTCATAACATGTAGTACATGATAAAGGATATATGATCGTAAATGTATAAAGTTTTCAAGAAACCTCATTCGTTTTTTCTTGACAGCCGTGTATGTCTTGGAGAAGTCGTAGAAAAATGCTGTGGTGGAGCTGTGGGTTTTTATTAGTTAAGGTGTGTCGGCAAGGACAGGGATTCACTAATATTCCACTGACTTGTTTCTGGATAGGTTAATTCAAAAGATTCATCCGCAAGATTTGAGAGAGGAGAATTTAAACACTGGAATGTTTATAAATTGATTTATTGTCTGTTCTTTATTAAATTTATTTTGGCGTAAAACTTCTCGCACTCGTACACTCTATTTCGGATACACGCACAACAAATTGTGATGAAGATTCGTTGAGCTCCACGACAACGGCTGCAGCGGACGATGGAATCTCCCTTCAACGGCCACTGCGAAAAGTAATACAACGTTACACCACTCCGGATGAAATCTGACTCCCTCAGCGTATGCGTACGCGACGGGGGTTGCGATCTGACTCTTGGTGAAAGGCAAGCGAACTACCTCTCGAAAGCTCGCACGATCGCGGTGATGGTAGAAATCTGACTCCCCGATGCAACCCACATCCGCCAGATTCAACGGTGGTGGATCACATCGATGTGGGAGGAGCGAGTAGGCTCAACTTGATGATGGTCAATGAGCGATCACAAACGAATCGAATGGGAGGATTCCCCATGTGTCCGTATAGGACAAGTACGATGCCCCTTAGCCTTCCTGCCGGCAACGAACTGAACTGCACCTCAATAAACGTTGGTGAGCATAATGAACTGCAGGCATTGTGTTTATATAATGCCGTTGTAGGCAATACATTCTTCGGTGACGATAGGTCGACCGTAGATTGGGGTTTATTTGTTTTAGCCGTATGGCTCTGGTGCTCTAGGATGGAAGAAATTTTGTTAGCATTAAGTCAACAGAAATCCTGCCGACGGTGGCCAAGGGTCACGTTGGATGTTATCTTTTTTTAGGTTAATATGCTGGTACATGGATATGGTGGTGAGGAATTTGACCTGCAGATGTGCAGGCTAACGTCTCACCCAGGGGAACCATGGACCAGCGGTTAGTAAACAAAACAAACGCAGTGAGGTACTGTGTGTTTGCTTTGTTTTGCTGTGGGTCATCATATGGCATGTCATGGGTAAGATTGTCTAAACAATGATCATTTCCATGCCCAAATTCCATGATTGGTTGATAACCGATGAAAGGGAATTATCGCAAGTGTTGCGAACCTCGGGATTGGAGCAATATTTAATTATGAACCGTAGGAAGAACATCGGCTCCAGGTGTGTCAACAAATACTCTGGCCAGCGCGTGTTTATCGATTATAATTGCTGACGAGCTGAGCCGATAGGGGGTATGGAATGGTTCATATATTTTGAATCAGAAAAATTCAATGTTATGCATGCCATGGGTGGGGTTTTACTTTCAGGTGAAAGCTACTGAAAGACAGCTTACGCTGCTCGAATGTATAGTGGTTTGTGGAGTAAGGGAAAAGACGGTTTAGTCAAGGAAGTGGGTGGTTCTTGGAGAAGACATTAAAGAACCGCCCCAGAGCTTAGCGACCGTGGGTTGGCCAGCGATAGGGGGCGAACCTTTTCAGTATTCGCATATTATTGTAATACACTTTAGACTTGAATTCTGTTTCGGATAGCTTTCTTAATCTATGTCAGCAACTCAACTGGATTGTTTTTTTAACGTGGTTGTTTTTTAAATTGTTTTTGTTTTTTTTTCAACGACATTACCAGATTTAATTTCCCTCAAGTGCTTTGATAACTTCTGCTTCATATACATTTGAGTGTTCAAATCACTGAATCTTGATCTGACGCAAATGCCCAATATTTGATTTACTACAATCGCCTTATTTACTGATTTTATATCGATTTCAAATCTCATTGATATGTCTAGAGCTTCTAATACAATACATTTTTCCAAGCAAATTGCTTTTGGGCAAAAGACATTTAAATGCTCTCTTGATGCTATGTTGATGAGATTGTGCGTGGGACGACAGCAGGATTTCGCACTGTGATTCTTGAGTTAATGTGAGTAAACAGCAACACAACGTGAATAAATCTAAATTGATGTCTCGAACTCAGCAATACTCGTTTTCGAGTAAGGTGTGTGTAAGTTTTAAGGTCATGCATAAACTTTCTGAGGGCCACAAAAGTGCTAAAGTCAGAGTTGGTTGATCCTGTATTATTGTTGCTCTTCTGACGTTGCTAATAAGTTTCGAACACTCATTAAGTTTTGTATTGTGCCTAAGGATGTAGATTAACTATGATTTGTCGATACCTTGAATAGACTTTTCTCGTAAACCTTCTTAACTGAAATTTATCTTTTATGTAGAAACTGCTTTTAAACATTACAAACCAAGTTACCATTTTCAAGTAGACCTTGCAAATATTGTATTATACTCAATGCTATGATTTCGGTGTGTATTTGTTCTTTAACTTGATCCTTTAAGCCTACACTTATCTGAATTCTGTCTGCGGTAAGTCTCTAAAATATTTCGCCTTGAAACATGTATATATATATATATCACAAATTGTAGGTGCGTAATCCTGCTCAAACTGTGATGTTCAAATTTAATCATATGAAAAACAGTGTCGGTGGCATTTCAAAGTCGTGGTATTTGGAAATTCGAAGAAATGGTTTTTGAAAACAAACTACACCTACAATACTCTTTCATAACATAAACAGGCAGTTAATTGAAACGTATTTTCGTTTACTTGGCAAAGAATATAGCCTTTTCTAAGGATGCCTCCGTTGGCAGATGTTTTTATAAGTTTTCTTTGAACTTTTTTAATGCAAAAAATTTCTAATTGGCTTCATGCTGCCCGGGAGCAGTTAGCGTGGATATGTAAGGACATGCAACTTATTTTTTCGGAACAAAGAGAGTGCCAGGAAAAACACACCCAGCTAGAAAAGGTTAAAAGCAGCAAAGCCAACCCGCATAGAATATGAATGAATACCCCCACCTTACATTAAGTTTCGGCTTCTAACAAAGGAATCCTTGAAGTAATGCTTTCTACGTTGAGTTATTTTTGTTTCGTCCTTTTCATCGTGCTTGTCTGTTTTCTGTGTCAGATTGCTGAGCTTGTTGGGCTTGTTCTTTTTGAATCAATTTACTCCTTATGCGCTTTTGGTGAGAGGCATAACGTTAAGGACTTTGTTGGGTACCATCTGTTTGCATGATTTACCTTTCTATTATTTTGCATTTTCATAATTGCGAAAGCAGAAGTGGGGATACTCAAAGGGAGATGACAGTATTAAGCGTTAAAATAATTTGGAGTGGCTTATTTTGGAGGAATTTAAATACACTAACTTGTTATTGCGATTGACGGCATTTGACTCTGATTGTGTATTCTTTGAGATAAGTAAATTAACATCTAAGCGGTATTTTTATTCTTTACGTTTCGGAATTTTGCCGTAAGATTAGGTTTATATTTATCTTATTTGTTTGGATTTGAATGATAATCTTGTCAATCGAATGATGTTATGTACAGAGTGCGTCGCAGAACAACCTTATTTTAGAAAAGTCATAACACTAAACGTTTTTTTCTTTTTTTCTTTTTTATTACACTTCTCTCGGGAGAAGCGAACCTATAGCACCGAGTGGGCAATCCGAGATAACACCAAATAACTGTTGTAGCTCTTTTTGAACAGTTGCAGGTAGTATCGCTCCAGGAACACTCGCACGGGGAGGGAGTTCCACACGTTCCCCGGTCTGTAACGAAACGAGTTCTGATACAGGGATGTTTCTCGCCGTTGGGTGATGAACCGCGAACTGGTGCGATCCGTTGGATTGTCTGGTAGAGTGAATAAAAACCGAAATATGTGGAACAATACCACGAATCTCCGAAGAACAGTCATCATCATCATCGGCACTACAATTGGTCTTGGTCTTATTTAGCAAGTCTCTCCACCGGTATCCGGTCCTTATCTGAGACTTGTTAAATTGTCCATAATAATTTGTTTTTCCGGGCAAGGTTGCTAGCCTTGCCTTACCGAAGAATAGTACCCGTGATAATATCTGTAAAACAGATAGAGGTCGGCTAACACGCCTTCGATGTGATTGCATTTCCGACATCAGCGTCGAGTCCGCGACCAGGCGGATCGCTCGTTTGTCTGGTCTCAAGTAGGTCGAGCGTAGCAGAGCTCCAAACATGGGAGCAATATTCGAGCGCGGGTCGAATTTGAGATTTAGACAGAAGAAAAAGTTGAACCGGAGTAAAATATTTACACGTGTTTACGCCACGAATTCCCACAGACCGTAATGCCGAGTAACTTCAAGCTTTCCCTAGATTCGAGGGCCTGGCCATTAATCATCAGCTGTGGAATCGACGATCCACTTTTCTTTGTGAATGTTGTATACTGTATCTTGACTGCATTGAAGTCGACGAGATTGACCTTTCTCCACTGCAGGACCTTATCCAGATCCCGATTTAGAGAGTCAATTTGTCTACATCTCAGCTGGTGCGACGTAGATGCACCAATCGGCCGATCACTCGAAAAAGAGGAAACAAGCGTACTGACATCCGCAAAACTGAACACTTTGTTATCCGTTGTCTCCAACAAATCATTTATGTGAAGCAAAAACAAGGTTGGAGCCAAAATAGAACCTTGATGCACCCCAGAATTAACAGGATACAGATCCGAACACTCGCCATTCACAACAACCCGGATCGGTCGATTTTCGAGTAAGCTCTTCGTCCAGTTCCGAAGCTGCTGGGAAAGTCCATATGAATGAAGTTTGCTCGGTAATGCCCCGTGCCAGACGCGGTCAAAAGCCTTGGAGATATGCAATGTGACCGCCCTTGACTCACCATGCCCCTCAATCGCAGATGTAGATATATCGGTTATAAGTGTCAAAAGGTCTCCCGTGGACCTGTAGCGGTTCCGCCAAACCCTACGTCTACTTACCTGAAAAACCCCCATAATCATCACCCAAGACGCTCAAGTCCTCGCCAACGCATTCGCATTCGGCACCTAAAAATGCTGCACGCATTTAAGAGATCAAATCTATGATCTCTAAGTCCCTGCAAAGAAAACTTACCTTCATGCATTCTCTTCGCACATTGCTCCTTAAGATTTCTTTATTGACTTACCAGGAATTTCCAATCAATTTCGGCATCTACGTCGCCTGTCAAATTTCCTTAGACAAATTCCTGTAAACAAAATAATTCGGATTGCATTCATTGTACCGTCATGACAAGGACCATAAACATTGCCCCGTCTATTTCTCCAGCCGCGTCATGTATCTTTTCATACACATTGCCTGGCAACCTTTTTTGTTTGTCTTATCAACAAGCAACCCAAGCAGCTGCATATAATTAGCGCAATAGACGCTGAAAACAAATTCTCCAGCATTTCCTAATGCAAACATGAACCCGGTTTCTACTGCAGCCAGAGATGCCATAAACATCTAATTTGCTTTTAGCACCTTTTTCTCCCAACGTCGAAAATAGCGACGAGGCATCGTGTAAACAATGTCCCGCATTACCAACGGCGCATTTGGTCATTTTTCCCTATTGTCCTTGCCGCCTGCCTGCTTTCGAACACGTGCAACAACATTGAATCTGTTCGATCGCGCACATATACCACTGCACCAAAAAGATTGCATTTTCTTAGTGGTCACACCCTTAAGAGAAAAGTTTTTCTCTCTCTTCCTTTTTTTCCCTAGCGAAATCATCTCTGCATGAGATGACGATCGCTGAGTCCTTTACCATCCACCGATCGAGGCGGTCGCGTCGCCACCCACCGTACCGCGAACGGTACGGTGCGTTTACATTAAGTCGCTGTGAAGTGTCAATATCTTAGAAAAAAGGTGTGAAAATTGTGATTAACACAAATTAAGTCAGATTAAGTAAATAACAAAATATTCAATTAAAAGCAACTTTTCTTGTGACTCCTTGTTTAAATGCAATAGTGAAAATTGTTAAAAAAAAACAATGAAAGTAATAAAAAACGGTGATCACCAATAGACAGTGTATTTCATTTTCCGGCAGCGGTTCCTGGATGTGTTTCCTTAATCGTCGTTTCCCTGGTGTTTTACCCAAAGTTGTGGACAAACGTGGCGGCGTTTCGTTCTTTTACTCGGCGAACAATTTCCCGGAGGAACATTAAAATAATGTTGGAGGAGGAAGTAGAACTCGCACCCATGCCGTGCCACGACTTTCTCCCCACAGACCGCCTGCCCCGGAATCCGTATTGGCGATCATTCAGAAGTTCGTTGCACTCCACACGCCTCGATCGGTGGATGGTAAAGGACTCAGCGATCGTCATCTCATGCAGAGATGATTTCGCTAAGGAAAAAAAGGAAGAGAGAGAAAAACTTTTCTCTTAAGGGTGTGACCACTAAGAAAATGCAATCTTTTTGGTGCAGTGGTATATGTGCGCGATCGAACAGATTCAATGTTGTTGCACGTGTTCGAAATCAGGCAGGCGGCAAGGACAATAGGGAAAAATGACCAAATGCGCCGTTGATAATGCGGGACATTGTTTACACGATGCCTCGTCGCTATTTTCGACGTTGGGAGAAAAAGGTGCAAAAAGCAAATTAGATGTTTATGGCATCTCTTATTGATGACTTTTTCCATCACCTTAGATAACATAGACAGTACGGCTATCGGACGGTAATTTTGTGGGAGACATTTTTTTTCCCCTCTTTGAGATTGGCTGAACTCTTACGATTTTTCACCAGATAGAAAATGTCCTCCCAGCATAAGATAAGCAAAAGAGTCCGCTAAGAACCGGCGAAAGTTCTGGAGCACACTTCTTAAGGACTATGCTGATATTCCGTCCGGGCGGTTAACTTCCTACAGTCCAGTCCACGTAGAAAGTGTTGAATAGCACGCGGACGAAACCTCACATCCCACATCAAACACCGTACCGGTGCGATCACAGGTGGTTCCAAAAGACCGGCATAGAGGTTTGAATTCACGGAAAATAAATTCGCGAAGACATTACCTTTATCCTTTGAATTTGTGACTAACGTCCCGATGCCCGTCGGCAACGGAGGAAACGAGGAGGAAGCGCAGTTACTGCTGACAGCCCTTGCCATTGACCAGAAGGAATGCGAGCCAGTCGGCCACTGAAGGAGTTTATCGGTTACTCTGTCGTTGTAGGATTTCTTCGTGGTATCAATCGCCTGGTTGCACGCGTTTTTGATTCTAATAAAATTCGTTCTAGTTACCTCGGTAGGACTGGAGCGCCATTGTTTAAAAGCTCTATTTTTTCCGCTGTAATCTGCTCACATTTTTTTTTTAAACCAAGCTTTATCAGATGAACTTTGTTTGATGGAATGCGGAATGTAGATCTCCATCCCGAAAAGAATAATCTCTGTGATCGACTCCGCGCATGCATCGACATCGGAGTCTCCAAAGCACACCTCTGACCACGGAAAGGATGCGAATAAATCTCGCAAATTGTCCCAGTTGGCAGTCCCGTACATCCATATACGGCGAAGCCGCCCAGGTCGGCTATTACCTTGGAATGCAAGTGGTTGCACGACCAATACCAAGCAGTGATGTGAGTTTCCCAGTCGCGCAGCAACCTCCACGGTATAAATGCTCGGCTTGGATGTCAAGAACAGATCCAGGGTGTTCGCATAATCATCTCGGGTATCCGGCATTTGTGTAGGTTCCTGCATGAGTTGAGTCAAATTGCGGCTAACAGCAAGCATCTCCGCCAGCCTCCCAGCCTCGTCGGTTCTGTTAGAATGTACCAAACAGCCGGAATTGTGTACATTAAAATCGCCAAGGACGATAATTTCATAAGTCGGGTGGTTGATCTGTATCCAGGCGACGATACGTGAAAGATGTTCAAAAAATATCGCTGGTCGGTCGTCATTCGGGGAGCGGTAAAGACAACAAAGAAATTTAACAGAATTCTTCAGCACGACCCTCAATCATATGATGTCCTTGTTATTGGGTCATTTTCATTTCATTCATTTTTATATCATTTTTTATTTCTTCTTCTCATTACAATTTACTTACTCGCTAGACAAAAATGATTAAACTCTAGCTTATGGTATCTTATTTCTTAACTTACGAGTATTGATCCCTTGCGGACTCTCCAAGTTACATGCATATGCTTAAAGCATGAAAATTTGTCTTTTGACACTATGATTATTTTGTTGACATGCATTTTAAAGAACTTAACTGGATACAAAGAAAATGAAAAGCAGAGAAAACTTTGTTTTTGTTATTGTTTTTACCTTATATCTGACTTAAATACTAAACTAACCTTCTTTTTTTTCCCTTTTTTTTGTATTTATTTATATACCTTAACTCTATCCTAAACCTAACCTCAAAACTAAATTTTCGAAATAATAAATCTATGTAAGCTTTCTGTTGTTTGTTGAGTTTTTTTTTTTGTTTTAATAATAATAATAATAATAATTATTATTATTATTATTATTGCTTCCCTTTTTTTCAGTTTTATAAGGAAACAGATTTTTAATTGACACTCAGCCACCAAAATCTCTGGTGTTGCTTATTCGTGTCTTTTCGGTCTTTCTGTGCTACTGCCCTACTGAACTGCAGGCGCTCTTCATCTGTGTGCGCGACGTCTCCATTATAACATATTCGTTTATCTAAGCCCAACCGGCGTACGTGATAAATCAACGGTATAGCGGATTCATTTTGTATGAGGCCATTCATGTCAAGACTAAGAAATGCTTCTGGTGGGATAAAGCCATTGCGACGTACTCCCTCATTCGGTAATATGCACCAAAAATTAAATCGTTCGGGGAGCTCATTGATCTCACAAGCTACCCTCGGATCAACTTGATCATAAAGTTATCATCATCATCATCATCATCGGCGCTACAACCGGGAACCGGTCTTGGCTTTATTTAAGCAAGTCCTGAGGCTTGTTAAATTTTCCATAATGATTTGTTTTTTCCGGGCAAGGTCATTAGTCTTTCGCCAGAGGCTCCAAGACGGGGAATCGAACCCCGGTCTCCCGCGTGACAGGCGGGTATACTACCACTATACTATCGAGGAGCGCTATGCATTATTTAGAGCGTTATTAAACCTTCACTACTTCTAGAGGTAAATACTTTAGAACAATGTTTGGAATACTATCTATTCCAGAAGATTTTTTGTTCCTAATCGATCTAAGAAAGCCCGTCAGTTAATCCTTGTGTACAAATATGTTATCAAACTCTGTTATCAACTCTGATTATATTGGCCCCACTGTACAACGCTGCATGGGGATAGTATTTTTTGTGATCGGATTCAGGAGTCTGGTGTAAGTTAAGACATGTCCTGAGGCATTGTCTCTCAAAAATCCGAATCTTTTCCATTAAGCTAAGTCCCACATTAAACCACACTGGGCATCCATATATGATCATCGGTCTGATGAGAGCCATGTAGCATATAACTTTAACTCTGCTGTCAAGTTGACTACTATGAAACAGTCTTCTTGTCATAGCATAAGCTTTCTTTGCCCTGGCCAGCGCAGCCTCCACATGTTTGTTAAAATATAGATACTGATCCAGCCAGATGCCTAAGTATTTGACTACATTTTTGGTTTCCAGTGTTTGTTGGTGTGGTCCCATAATATTTTTTATTTATTTATTATTTCCTTCACTGCTTCCAGTGAGTTCAAATATTGAGCTTTTCCTAGTGATGGTGCCAACTGATCTCCTCCGGTGGTTAGCAAACGCGCAAACGTCAACTGGATCTTCCGTGAGTCGCGGCAGGTTCTTGAATTTTGTTAACTCTGTCAATACCAATGTTCCAGGTCTTTCAAAGCGAGCCTCTAGTCCTTTCATCACCTTACCGTGGTTTGTGACGTTGTGCTGTTGTTGCTAATAGTCACTATTCCAAGTAAGCTTGCATTCTAAGAGACTGAATCGTCATCAAACTGATCGATGTTGAAAACAATTCAACCCAGGTTAGTGAGAATAAATTCCTAAGGATGATTACTAACGCCTTCCGCTAAGTAATTACTTTGGAACTGTATACCTATTTAGGACTGGAATCAATGACGTTATTCGTGAGTGATATAAAGAGACTACTAACTACACGAACGTGAAGGCCATCCAACACTTGGACAGAACCTTAAACTACAGGAAGCAGATATCTTTTTATTTGTGTCCCGTGGGGATGAACTAACGAAATGAAAATTCCTTTGAGTCGATGTTTATATATACTGACAAACTTTAGTGCGTAGCGTGAGCAATTGAAGAGTGAGACTCTGAACTCGGTATTGTTGATCTGAAGCTTACCTCGTTTACCTCGAGAAGTTAGTAATTATAATGGGTTCGAAAAAGGAAGATAAAGTGTCAGTCAATATTTCTTGTTTATTTAACAGTTTAATCCACTACGAGTATCTCAACCGTTTCTAAAAGATATGGTCATATAAGTACGACTTCGTTCTATATTAATATGCTTCCACATATCATCAAGAGATGTACGAGCCTATTCACGGTCAAGGTCGTAATTTTCATTTTTATTCTCTAATATTGAAATTGTGATTCCTCTTAACGACGATTTAAAAAATTCATTCACGCGGTAGACTAATTTTGTTGGACTTTAATAATATGAACTTCATACTTTTGGATCTAGTGGAAATATTTCGACATCATTATTTCATAACAATTTGTAGCTCGCTTTTTATTCTGAATTAAGTCGGCCAGTATTTGGATTGCGAATTTCAATTAACGGCCTTTAAGATGAATTTTTGGATATAATCTCCTATTTACGTATTCAGATCTGCTGGCTTTGTTGGCTGGGATGGTTGGGGTGTGTTATGAACAATGATTAGAGTTTAAAGAGGAATCTTGGGGATATAATCGTTTCTTTTGAATAGATTAAAAATGGCACACAAAAGACTGGACAAAGCCACGTTGGGTATTCAATGCAAAACTTTTTCATGCCTATTGAACAAAGGGGATCCCTTTACGAAAAGGAAGTGTCTTCTTTATTTCCTACTGCAATAAAATACTTTTCACAATGCTGTGAAAAGAATGAATTCCGTTTTATGAAGATTAGGTTGGACTCACTGCCTATCAAACAGTTTGGGTCTAATTTATTTTGATTGATAATAGTCATAAAAACATTTACAAATATTTACTTACTTAAGGGAATTCTTAGGAACCGATACTTAGAACAATAATTCACTAGACGCACTGTTTGTTTTTTATAATACAAGAAAGTGAAACGTGTGTCTTCACAACTTCATTATCATCATCGGCACTACAACCAGGATCCGGTCTTGGCCTTATTTAACAAATCTCTCCACCGGTCCTGATTTCGACGCGATGTCATCCAGTTTGGCATTCCCAGGCTCTGGGCGTCGTGGTCTACGCCATTCCTCCACGCAGACACAGTCTGCCGCTCTGTCTTCCTCCATACATCCTGCCACAAAGGACTTTCCGGGCAGGCTTGTCTTCGCTCATTCGAGTTAGGTGTCCCAACCACCGGAGTATACCGAGCTTGATTTTTCTTACAACATTAGCTTCAAGGTAGATCGCGTACAAGTCATGGTTGTACCGTCTCCGGAATCGTCCCCCATCACATACGGGGCCAACAATTCTCCATAAGACCTTCCTCTCGAACGCGGCTAAGAGTTCAGAGTGCCTTTTATTGAGCACCCAGGTCTCGAATCCATACATGAATACTGGTAAAACCATGGCCTTGTACAGTAGTAGCTTGGATGTTCTGAATAAATTTCGGGATTTAAAGAGCCTTCATAGACCATAATAGGCTTTGTTGGATTTGATCAGCCGTTCGCGTATTTCTTCTTCCATATTGTTATCGGCTGATACTATTGACCCAAGGTAGTTAAAGGATTGCACTACTTGAAATACCACTACCCCGACAGTTTGACCAGCGTTAGGTCTTCACTTCGCAGAAGTTGCCACCATGTACTTAGTTTTTCCCCCATTAATGTGCAGTCCCAATTTTCGTGCAGGCTGCTCGATCTGGATGAAGGACTTTTGTACAGCCGATTCTACCGATGATGTCGATGTCATCTGCGTAGACAAGTATCTGGCTGGACTTGGTGACAATAGTCCCTCTAGCTGTAACGCCAGGCTCACGGATTGCTTTCTCCAACGCCAGGTTGAAGAGGAGGCAGGCCAGACCGTCCCCTTGTCGGAGTCCATTAAAGATATTTATTGGTTTGGCCACCCATCCCGCTGTTTTTACTTGACTAGTTACGTTGGTCATGGTCAGCTTACAAAGTCGTATCAATTTGTTTGGAATGCTGAACTCTCTCATGGCATTATATAATTGTACCCTGGGTATGCTGTCGTAGGCGGCCTTAAAGTCTATGAATAAATGATATAATGGAATCTTTCCATCGCCTGCCTAAGAGTAATCTGTTCTGTATCTGATCAATCGCTGATTTGCCTGGGATGAAGCTACACTGATATTGACCAATGATGGCTTTAGCGTATGGGGCTATCCGATTTTGTAGGATTGTGGAGAGTATCTTATAGGCGATACTCAGCAATGTTTTACCCCTATAGTTGCTGCACAGTGTGATATCTCACATCTTATGTATGGGGCAAATTATTCCACGACGCCAATCTTCCGGCATCTCTTCTTGCTCCCATACGTGCACCACGATCTCATGAATTGGGTGATGTAACGCTGTCCCTCCTTGTTTGATAAACTCAGCTGGTATGCTATCAGTTCCGGGGGCTTTATTTGATTTGAGCTCTCTTATGGCATTTGATGTTTCTTCAATGCTTGGTGGCGGCAGCATTTGGTCTTGATCTTGCATTGATGGGCCTCCAATTCTTCTGTGAGATGATCATTTAGCAATTTATTGAAGTGCACTTCCCATCGCTCCAGAATGCCTTCAGGATCGGTGATCAGATTACCCTCTTTATCCTTGCAGTAAGTGCAGCGTGGTGTGTACCGCGTCATACTGCGGATTATTTGGTAGAACTTCGGCGCCTGGTGCGGACCTCGCCCTCTATTTTTCTCTATTTCACAGACAGGGTTTTTTTTCCCAAGCACTTTTCTTTTGTCTGTGAAGTTTTTTTTCAGATCTTCGGAGCTCTTTGTATTTCTCCTCGCGCACCCGCGTCCTATGAGACTGCTGCACTGTCCGGTATGCAGCTTTCTTTCGTTCAGTCGCTAGTTTGCACTCATCATCAAACCAGTCGTTCCGATCTCTACGACTACTGCCTAAGATGGAGTTGGGAGTACTAATGACAGTATTCTTAAGGCATGTCCATTTCTCTTCTACGCCCGGCATTCTGCCCCCAGAACTTACTCTCCCTCAGTCGAGCTCTTCGAGGGCGAGTCTTAACTCATGACCAAAGGTGTTACTGGTATTCTCATTACGTAAGGCAGCCGTGTTGCTTCGAACCTGATCCGCGGATGCAATACGTCTCCGTAAGGCAATCCGCGCTAGGAAAACTGTACTAACAAGATAGTGATCCGAGTCGACGTTGGCACCTCGATACGTTCGTACCGTCATCAGGCTCGAGGGATTGGCGGCGATCTATCAACACGTGGTCAATTTGGTTGCGAGTGGCTCCATTCTGTTACGTACGTCGGCCACCACCATCATTTAATAATTTGCATTTAATTTTGTTTTAAAATAGTACGATGGTAAGGTGGTGGAAGAATTGTACGATCCTGAAGTGAGTTTTTGAACCCACCCTTATTCGGGTGTGGATCGTGCAGTTCTTCGAGTTCGAATTTGTTTTTCGAAGTGGACGTGAGTGGAGAGCGAAGTGAGAGAGAGACAGGAGGTAAAAGGTTCGGTTTATGTATGGTTCCGTTGGTGTCGGTAAAAGACAGAAAAAGAAACGTTGTTGTTAACGGAAAGAACAAAGGGAAAAAACAGCAGAAAAAAAAAGTTAGTCGAGTTTTTTAGACAGTAGTGTGGTGAACCTAAAGAGAAACGGTTACGGTTGACGGTTTTCGGCATCTAGTGTCAGTTTTTGTTAAATTATTATTAAGCGAAACTTATTGAGTAATAAAGTTATCATTGTTCTTTGTCAAATTTGTATATATATATAATTTGTTGGCGATTATTTGATTTTCGAACGACAAGTCTTCAAGTTTTGTTTCACGTAAAGTTTGGGTACAAAAGATAGCACAAGGTCCATGTGCTTCACAAAAATGGCATAGTGCTATAGCAGCATTCATATCACTTAGATAAGGGTGCTTGTGGAGGAGTGGAAAAACAAAATAATTTGTCTAAGCCGAGTGAAGACGTCGAGTGGATTGGGGAAGTTGAAGGAAGTATTAGGAGTTCAGCAACAAGACCAGCATTTGATTAATTATTGGAGTTTGTATTTGGAACCAAAACAGTTATAATTTGACTTACGGCGTTGGCGCTTGGTGATCATCGACCGACTTGCAAGCAACAAAGGAAAAGCTTTGCGCAATCACAGGTAAAATTAATCATTAATTAGTTTTCGGTGGCAAAGACAGAAAAGGAACTGCCACAACTGGCGCTGCGGACAGGATTCGAGGAAGCCCGAGGTTGAAAAACTCGTAAGCGCTCGAAAAGCCCGAATCCTGAAAGAACCTGTGAAACATCAAAATCTGGCCTACCAAATACCAAACAGTTTCAAAACTACAGTATACTGCTGCTAACTGGCACAGGAGCGGTAATGAAATGGCGGGACAACGTTGAACTGGCGCTGCGGATGATTCTTTTCCGTGGCGTTTGGCGATTTCCATCGTTTACAACTAGGAATTATGGTACAGTAGCATCACCAGACCGAAATTTTGTGAGATCCCAAATGCGATTGTGAATCCAGTTTTGTCGAGAAAGTTTTTTTGTATTGTTGTGGAACTTTATATTTTAATTTTCGAGTGTTCCTAAATACTCCGTTTTGTTACATTGAATGATACTGGATGTAATATTCTTATTTCTGTTTTCAAATTTTGTATACCCTGCTGATGGTGATTTTGTTTGAAGTTTTGATGCGGTCCCTTTATATGTTATTTTGAATTCCAGTTGAATTATTAGCAACAATTTTGTACAGATGCTCTCCCTTTTTCTTTCTTTTCTGGTACACTAGCCAATACTGCTATTTATTTATTTATTTATTTATTTTTAGTGTTAAGTGCGAGTTTTGTTAGAAGTTCAGTAGAAGTGTTTTGGTTTTAGCTTTAAGTTAGTGTGGCTGATTTAGTTATTGATTGGTTACATTGAGTCGCCAATGTTAATGGAAAATGTTTTTTTTTTGGAATTGTGATTCTGTTTTTTTTTCCTTTTCGGCTGCGCGTTTGGTTTTAGTTTAAATATTTTTTTTTTTTTTTTTTTTCTTTTCGTTGTTGTGTTACAAAATTGACCAAAAAGTGGTCATTATATTTGCATACCCCTTTCTCTCTCTCCAATTCTCGCCCACTGAGGACTGCGTTTGTTAATAGAGTAGTGTTTTTGTTTGTTTATTGTGACCGACGGGTGTAGTGTGTGTTTCTTTTTCTCGTTGCAAGACCGTTTGTTTTGTAGATTAGTGCACCGTTTTTCAGTCCCAAACATTGGTGAATTTTTAATTACGGGCTGACCGCCTCTGATGTTCCGGGTTTCCCTGTTACGCATCAGGCCCCTATAGTGATTGCGAGGGAGGAAGGTTCGTCGGCGTCTTGTTGTATATTGGGGGCGTGTTTGTCTTTGTTTTTCGCACACCTTCTGTTGGTGGATACTGTCGGCGACGAGGTTGTTTTTTTTTCTTTTCTCCGCGGGGTATCCGGGATTAACTTTGGTGTAGGTGACCTTAGGTTTGGAAGAAGGTCCTATAAATGCAGACTAGGCAGCGTCAAAGAGATGTCCGAGAGGGCACCCCTGCCCGGGCACGACCCGAGGCATTTCCCGAGCCGCCGGTTGACGAGGTGGATCCGGAGGCATTCCACGATTCGCGGGACGAGTTTGTGGACGAACGATCGCCAACGCGCCCCCCTCCCACCGTCGGTAAACAGCCTGTCGGGAGCATGGAGGACACGCCGATGCCCTCGTATTTTAAACTGGGCCCACAACCATGTCCTGTACGGACCATGCTGGGCACAGATAGGGTTTTCGACCTTGTGTCGAAGGCGGTCCCCATGTTTTCGGGACAGGAGGGCCCGGATACGGCCGAGAGACTCTCTTCGTTTCTCAAGGGCTGTAGAAGGACCCTGGATGGGCTGGCGGTGGAGGAGGAACACACCTTCCTCCGGTGGCTGCCCTCTAGGCTGAGCGGCGAGGCCTATCGGATGTTCGAGGAGAGACCACCCACGACATTCCTTGAAGCGGAACAGCGTCTTAGAGAGGCCTACGAACCCCGGGTGTCGTATGAGGAGTTGTGTGCACAACTTTCCAAAATGCGACAACTTCCTTCCGAGGATGCCACAGGCTTTGTTTCCCGAGTGAAGCGGGCCGTGGTACGGTGCGAGGAGGCAGCTGAGCGCTTTTATGGTCGCCAGGGTAGGTCCGTCTTCGCCAGCCAGCTTGAGAGCATGGCCAAACCGGTGTTGGTGAGGGGTCTGAGGGAGGAAGGACTAAAGCACTTCCTCCTCACGTTGGGTAATGTCCCTTTTCGTAGCCTGGTGGACCACCTAACCGGATTTGAGCGAGCTCGAAAGGAAATGTTGAGGCAGGACGACTTGTTTGTAGATGCGCGGCACGGGATCGCCGAGCGAGCGTCGGAAGCACTAGAGTTAGGACCGGGAAGTTGCTCGACCCTTTTGGAAAGTTCATCCTCCACTTCTAGGGATTGCACCGCGGCGCCGGCGCCGGTTTTATCGAACTTAAATCCCCGGGCGGTGTCATTCGTGTTGCCGGCCGAAGAGCCTGATAGTCGTCGACGGGGGGAGGATGGTTTCGTTCGGGAGCAGTCGTGCGGACCTCTCAATTATCGACGGGATGCTGGTGCCTATGCTCCGGCCTCCTCTGGCGAGGGAGCGTGGTCAAATACCATGCCAAGCCAGAGTGGAGAGTCGCAGAGCTTGGCTCAGGGGACGTATGTGCCACAGGATCGATCGGGTCGGGACAATCCGTTCAGGGATCCGGTTGGTCGATCGGCGCACCCCCTGGAATCCCAGACAATATGCAATTTTTGCCATCTGAGGGGTCACGTGTACGACGAGTGTCTACAAAGACGAAACACTCCCTTCTGTCGCGAGTGTTGGCGGTATGGCCACGATATAGTGGACTGCCCGGATCGTCCGACGAGGACGCGCGGTCCCCAGACCACATACAGGGGTAGAGGTCAACAGGGCGGATTCGCGCGGCAGGAACCGCCTTATCAGCGACCACAGTTTCAGCGGAGAGCCGCAGCCCCCGTCTACGGGCGGCGGGCCGGCGACATCAGGCCCCAGAGTATTCAGCGTCCGATGCTGTTGCGAGTTTTGTGGCCGACTGGGTCATAGCTTGCGCGGGTGCGAATACAGGCAAAGGTGGGAAAAACAACAGCATTCCCAGGGTTCTCCCCACAAGCGGCTCGGCGGAACAGCACCTGTTGCGAGCCGAGAGCAAGACACCCGTGTGGAGACTGGGGCGGGCGCGAGAAATAGGCGCAGAGGGCGTCGGAGGCAGCGTCGGCGAAATCGAGGCGCCGGTAATGATAGCGCGGAAAGTAGGGATTCTCGGAGGGTGGATGGAGATGATGGGCGACGACTGTCCGTGTCGAGCGGTGGCGGTAGGCGACCCGACTCCATGGACTCAAAATCCTCAAAGACGGATGCGAGGCATGATGCCGCATCAGGCAGCGCGGGGAGCCGGGAATGGCAGCCCCGGCGCATTGGGCCCAAAGTGGGCAGAAAGAATAGCTCCAGTTCCGCTAGTTCGGAGTCCAGTGGGACTCCCGAGCGGAATATTCCTGAACGGAGGAGCGGAACATTGTGCGAGTTTTGCGGTCGACACACTCACAAGGCGGCAGAGTGTCGACATAAAGCAAAATGGGAGAGTTCGGGAAACTCCCCAAGGTCGGGTCGGCAAGATCCTACCCGACCGCACTAAAAACGAAAACCAGCTCCAGCTGTTCTCAGCTTTCGCCGACTCGAGTCCCGATTGTCGCTCTCCCTCTAGACATTGGCCGTAGCAACCCTACGCGCCTAATCGTGGACACCGGCGCTGAGATCAGCCTGTTGAAGCTGAAGGCACTCCATCCTAGATATGGCATGGATGTGCATAAATCTACAACGCTCCAAGCGCTGTTTGTCAAAGGTAAGTCGAGGGGTTGCTGCACTGGGAATTTCAAGTTGCACCATGAGATTCCCTGCAGTTTCCAAATAGTAGACTCCTTGCCGGGTTTGGAGGAAGACGGATTGTTGGGGTACGACTTCCTGTCTCGGAATTGTAAGGTAGACGGGCCGGGTGGTTGTTTGGTTTTTCCCCGAACGACCGTAAATCCCGTGCCATTCTCCATTCAATTTGTCAACTATGGGACGGGAAGGGTTGAGCGTGTGGCAGCCAAACGGGGAGACGTGCCAAAGGGACCTGTTAAGGTCGATACTGCGGCAGGTACTCGCCCGGAGACCCTACCCATACAGGGGAGGGCTGCGAAAAGCTGTTCAACCACGTGCTACCCACGTGGTCATCCGGATGAACCCCAAACAGTGGACGTTAATAACATATAGTTATAGACAACGTTCTATATAAACGAACAAATAAGGGAAGGATACGCCTTCCTATAACTTGGAGCCCCTGATCCTAGCTGGCCAGACTCTGGTTACCCTCCGGAATCTTCGTCCTTGTAAAGGACCTTCGTCGAGGGATACCAACTTGAGAGTCTGACGAAAAGTCTTTAAGGCCAGGCCTAATGCTGCAGGCGCAGTCCCAGCGAAGACTGCAGAGGCAAACCCCAGTGCTGGGGGTTGGATCGCATATATGAAAGTGCGAAAGCGCACTATAATGTCGGGTGATGGTAGGTTTTGCCGTCGAAACGGGACAAACCCCCCGATCTACCAACCCATGGACCGAGGCAAGTACCGAGTCCAAAAGAGGAGGATTAAAGTAAATATATAGGAGCGGGACGCTTTTGCCGGCCGGGTGACATTTCGGAGGTTGAACGAGAGGGGATCGCCTCGCCTTAGCGAGGTGGTCCTAACCGGATCGTGTGGGCGGTCGAGCTTTCGGTCGGACCATCGTTTCAGTGTCGGGCCCGCCGCGATAGATGGGAATCTGTGTAGTTAGTGTTCCCCTATTAAGTGTTATTTATTTATTTATTTATCTTTACTAACCCTAGTATATAGGTAGCCTAAAACGTACTAACATTAACCTCTAAGCATGTAGACTAATTTATTTATTTAGTTATTTATTTATTTGTTGATTGGTTTGTTAATTGTTTGTTTGTTTGCTCTCCGCCGTCCACTCTCCGGCGTGACATTCCTCTCCTAAGAATGGCACGCAGTCTTGTGCGGGGGGGAGGTGTGTTACGTACGTCGGCCACCACCATCATTTAATAATTTGCATTTAATTTTGTTTTAAAATAGTACGATGGTAAGGTGGTGGAAGAATTGTACGATCCTGAAGTGAGTTTTTGAACCCACCCTTATTCGGGTGTGGATCGTGCAGTTCTTCGAGTTCGAATTTGTTTTTCGAAGTGGACGTGAGTGGAGAGCGAAGTGAGAGAGAGACAGGAGGTAAAAGGTTCGGTTTATGTATGGTTCCGTTGGTGTCGGTAAAAGACAGAAAAAGAAACGTTGTTGTTAACGGAAAGAACAAAGGGAAAAAACAGCAGAAAAAAAAAGTTAGTCGAGTTTTTTAGACAGTAGTGTGGTGAACCTAAAGAGAAACGGTTACGGTTGACGGTTTTCGGCATCTAGTGTCAGTTTTTGTTAAATTATTATTAAGCGAAACTTATTGAGTAATAAAGTTATCATTGTTCTTTGTCAAATTTGTATATATATATAATTTGTTGGCGATTATTTGATTTTCGAACGACAAGTCTTCAAGTTTTGTTTCACGTAAAGTTTGGGTACAAAAGATAGCACAAGGTCCATGTGCTTCACAAAAATGGCATAGTGCTATAGCAGCATTCATATCACTTAGATAAGGGTGCTTGTGGAGGAGTGGAAAAACAAAATAATTTGTCTAAGCCGAGTGAAGACGTCGAGTGGATTGGGGAAGTTGAAGGAAGTATTAGGAGTTCAGCAACAAGACCAGCATTTGATTAATTATTGGAGTTTGTATTTGGAACCAAAACAGTTATAATTTGACTTACGGCGTTGGCGCTTGGTGATCATCGACCGACTTGCAAGCAACAAAGGAAAAGCTTTGCGCAATCACAGGTAAAATTAATCATTAATTAGTTTTCGGTGGCAAAGACAGAAAAGGAACTGCCACAATTCGGTGATACTTAGGTGGCTTTGTGGATATCTTTACGCGGAAACCTGTTACTCGCAATGACCAAGTTTTTCGATACTGCCAATTCGATGACTCGTAGTCCATTGTCATTAGTGTTCTCATGCAAACTATGGGAACCTGTGTAGTGCCTGAAAACCGGTTCCAGACCTATTTTTGCATTCAAATCACCAAGAACGATTTTCACATCGTATCTTGGGCAGGCATTGAGGGCCCCTTCGACGTTCTCGTAGTATTCTTCTTTTTCGTCGTCAGGGGACTCCTCTGTAGGTCCGTGAACGTTTATGAGGCTTATGTTCTTAAACTTGCCTCGCACGCGAAGAGTGCATAGCCTTTCATTTATTGCATTAAAGCCGATGATGGCAGGCTTCAGTTTTTGGCTGACTAGAAAGCCTACCCCGATCACATGGTGTTTTGCGTGACAGCTGTAATAAATGTCATACTCTTTTCTTTGAAAAACACCACTCCCCGTCCATCTTATTTCTTGCAATGCTATTATGTCAGCCTTATATTCGGACAGAGCAACGGCTAGCTGCTGTGCAGCTCGAGATCTGTATAGTGAGCGGACGTTCCGTGTAAAAATTCTTAAATCATTTAGCCATTTTCGTTTCCGTGGTCGTCGTCGTGTATCCGGTCCATATCGGAGGCTTGTTAAATTTGCCATAATAATTAATTTTTCCGGGCCTGGTGATTAGTCTTACGCCAACCTTTCTCAGGATGTCGCTGCATGCATTGGTTCACTACTTGGCGGGTGCCAAAGTAGCTATCCAGGGGTGTCACGTGGAGACTGCATGCCAACTTGGATTGAACAGGGACAAGGATCGTCCTGGCCTTCGCCGGGTTGAAAGCAATCAGAGACTTTGCCCTGTATGTTCGCACCCATCCCCCCAACGTGATCATTGGTCCCAGCAGAAAAATTACGTGGTTTGTGGATGACCCCTAAATTCTCTAGAACTATCAAACTAATTGAAGTGAAAGGTAACTTGGTTGTTTTTAGTTCAATGTTTTCTTTGATAATAAATATTTATTACTTTTTATCCCAAGTCATTGGGGACGACAAAAAAATAAAATAAATAAATAAATAAATAAAAATAAAAACTTACAAAAGATGCAGTGTTAATATAACCCAGAGAATGGAAATGAGGATGAATTTATAACCGACCCATATTCCAATCGAGCATTTCTTATAATTTAAATTTTTATTTTATTTATGAATTTATATTCAATTTTTACATCTCTTTACGTCTCATCCTAATAGTCTTTGGTGTGACACCATCGACGTTTTGGGTTGACATCACCGATATCATCGATATCCTTACCAGGTGCCATCAATATTAGCTATGTCGCTGGAAGGTGCCAATGATATTTTCTTTTAATGACATTCGTGTCAGGCGCTTGATCTTTCATAAACGGCACTGTGTCCCGTGCAAGAGATTTTTTCTGGAACAGATTTAATGGAATCGGTACCACCACGAAGTTTTTTCTTTTATGTATGTGTGTATGGGGTTTTATCCTATAATTTCTGTTTTATAGACTGATCACTTCAACAC
This sequence comes from Microdon myrmicae, assembly GCA_963931805.1. Lineage (NCBI taxonomy): Eukaryota > Metazoa > Arthropoda > Insecta > Diptera > Syrphidae > Microdon > Microdon myrmicae. Next base: position 237,004,839 of record OZ007497.1, on the reverse strand, counting down.
GAATCAACTTTTCATGTTAAGTTATCCCCATTACAATGAGGTCCCAGTAGATAAGCATATTGAGGTTTGTGGTCCACTTATAATAATTTATGGAAACTGTACAGTTTATCACTATTTAGTTCTTGTTAACGTGCCTATATTTAAAGGCGTGTGGTGGTTCATAATTATCACAAATTTGATGAGACATATGCACAAATTCTGTTGGGTTGTAGTCCTAGTAAAGCCTGATGTGTTCAACAAAATATTTCAAAGTTATCCAAAAGAATTGAGTGCAGTAAGAAGGCCTAGGGTAGCTATTTTTAATTTAAAATAATTGAACCTTCAAGTTACTATTTCACAAATGTGAATTCCAATCAGTTTGTAGATTTATTTGGAGAATAATTCGGGAGCATAAATAGATTACTTTTTGTGTCTTAAGTGTCATATTTTTTGTCACCCTCCACGGCGCTCTACAAAATACACCTCTCCACGTCTTCTTTCCCTGTTCTGCTAAGGGGTTAACCCGACCTGTGTGGCTCCACATTCCTACCATGACACTTTCTCTTTCCTGGGTTGTTTCTTCTTATTCCGCTGTTATTCCCCAGACTGTTTAGAAGTTTCATGGTCGTTGTCTCTCGCGTCCACCAGAGCGCTATTCTACTTTCTTTATCAGCGGGATTTCACTATATTTCTCATAACGCTTTTGATCGTTTGAATTTACATGCGCATAAATCATAGTTACACTATTTATCTTTGTGTAGCGTTTTCAGACGAAGTAAATAGTTACAACCCCATAAAAGAAAGCCCCCCAAAGCATTTCACCTGTGCGTTCCTTACAATTTCCCATCGACCCCTTTACCTGCATTCACTGGGTTTTTCCAGCTAAACAAACCTATTGAATATTCACGTTAAGGATAATAAAAACGACCCCTTTTGAGCATTAAGAGAAAGCAGCAATCGTTTATGGTGCAAACTTTCTGATTCAGTTTATACCTTTCTTTGTACTTTCTGAGACTAACGCAACTTTTTTTGATGACGGGATATGTATATTGCAGAATATACGTGACTTTATCGGCTAGATATTTCTCTTGCAACATTTTATTGAAACACCTCAAATTCTTCATATCGCTTCTACCTGAATGCACCTAAGCGTGCACTCGATTTAATGTTGCTTCATGAGCAGAAGGCGTGCAATGGGTTAAGGGTGCCTGATATAAAGCTGAATACCGAGCTCATAGGACACTGCAGATGCTCTCAACCTGATTAGATCTACGTCCACACGCTCTTCTGGGCCGACTGTTTGGTTAGGAATTTGTCACGTTCTTTATAATTGCAAAATTAACCTATTTTCCAGTTATACCATCTCTTCTTGTACCTCGGGCGTTTTTCCTTTATTTCCATAAGTCAAGATTTTAAATAAACTTGCTTTGACAAACAATGTCGGGTATAAAAGGTTGCTGGTAAACAGATGGTGCCCCAGGTTATTCCGAGAAATTTTATCACAAGCCAAAGGACAAACGGGGGATGTGACATTGGGTTTGCTTCAAGTGGAGGCAGCAATTAATGTATTCAGATGTTCACAGATGGGCTTAGTTATTAGATTGGTGAACAATTATCGGCGAGAATGACAAAGAAATGTAAATTTCTTTTGGTGTATTTGTATTCAACTGGTATAGTTGCAAAAGAAACCTCTAAACTTCGCCCCATGAAAAATAAATTGGTGGAAAGGTGATGAGCATTCGATGAGGTAAAAAGTTCCACATTATTTTATTTTAGACAATACCACAAGTCAAAATACCAGAGTATATGAACCGTTTGTTTTGAAAGTGACTTTATTTAATTTAAAATCAACTATTTAAGTGTTTGTGTTCAGCATTCTGTTAACATTTTATTAACCAGCAAAATGTTAATGATTTTTAATAGTATTATTGTAGTTACGAATTTTTGTTTAACGAAAAAATAGCATAAAATTGAGCATATTGTCATAATTCTTTGGGTAATGGACTTAAGACGCATTGAAATGACTTGTGTAATCCCCATGGTATCACATCAATCTCACATTTTGCAACTTTCCGCAATTTGATAAGAGATAAAGTACAATGTGTGGGTAAAGGTTTTCAATAAACTACAGCAAAACTTTCTACTCTGTCCTATTTAGAAACATTTTAAGTATTGTCGATAAAACGTAGATGTGGGTTAAATAAAAGTTATCCCCGAAAGACCAAGCTATCCTCAAAGCTATATAGACCTCTTGGTTTAATGAAACTTTATTCAAGTGTCTTCTCTCGAAATTTCTGTGGCAACCATTGAATAGGATTTTGGTAGAAACTTGAGTTCTAGAGACATATTTCGCCGTACTTGGACATTCGGTACACTACTTCGATAGCTATCTATAATGTTGTCTCTGAAGGAATTTGGCACTCAATCGAAATTACATTTATATCAAGTTGATGGAGAGTTTCTTTATATTACAAGAAGTACAAATTAGTTCGAACCGTTTTTCTAAGGTCAAACATGATTTTATTTTAGAACAGAATGAGTGAACAGATTAATCAAAATATTATCCATGGCTGACTACTTACTATATTTTCTCTCCGCCAATTTTCGAGTTCCTTTTCTAAAACAATGTCTCGTCGTTTGAAGCGATCTAAGGTAGGAGCCATTTTCCGATAAGTGAATCGATGAATTGCCAAATCGTGCTGCATCCGCGGAAACAGAAGGAGCGATGTCCAGAGAATACGGCGGGTGGCGTAAAATATCCTACTTCAGCGGTTCTAAATACTTTTTGGCTACTGAAGAATAACTTTGTCATGCCTTTGCTCATATTTGGGAGTTTCTATCGTAGTGCACAACTCAACGAACTGTATAAGGTGTGTGGGGAAGAAGCAGGTTGCGTCGGCGTACGGTACTAGGTACACTTCTATCCCCATCGTCACTAAAGGATTGCGCTGAAAGAAAACACCAACAATAGAACGAAACTCCACCACTTTTCGTTCATCACCAGGAGGAAAGTAAAAGGCACTGTTTAAATGTTCGAATGACTTCTATTTTATTGTTCAAATTTTGTCTATTGTTACAACTACACCAATATGCTGTGAACTTTTACTACGCAAACACAAATGTCATTATATTCGGATTGAAAAAAACTTGGAAACTTAACTTAATGGAGCAACAACACTTAACATTGATAGTTTTAATTTAATTCGGATCACTGTTCGGAAATTAACTTCGACGACGGGATGAAACATACATGAGTCTGGTTGTACGCCTCCCCGTGCGCGCAACGGGGAGCGGAAGACGAACCGACCGGATCGGTGGTTGAAATAAGACGATATACATTCGCTAGTGACATAATTTGGGGTGGTGGTGAATATCCTCTCGGCTAAGGATATGTTTTACTTACCACAAGAGAAACGTAAAGTCTCTCTTTGTGGCATAGAAAACCAGATCTCGCAATGAAGATCATGGTGGTATGGGTGTATGTGTGATCGTGAAGATCATATTGGTTTTCTCATGCAACAAGGCCATGAGAACGAAGCTGAAAAATCGAAAGACAAAAGATCGTATAGATCATTGCTTACGATGTGCATTGTAGTTATAATAGACGTCAATGCATTGGAGAAATGGTACTAAAAGCAAATAAGGGCATCATTACAGTCATGGATGAGTGGTGCAGTTGCGATAATAGACGTATCGCCACTAGGAAAAGGTGCTAATAGGTTTTTAAATGTTTATGGCATCTCTGACTGCAGTAGGAACCGAGTCCTTGTTTGTATTAGAAAATGCAGGAGGATTCGGTTTGTTCTTGAGATGCGGTAATTGTTTGTCGATTGGACAAACGAATCGCGGGTCGGTTGATTGCAGTTGAATAAACAAGCTGTCCGACATAGCATTTTAACGATGAGAAAGGGTGCCGAATGGTTTGGGATTTATGATGCCCGTATGATATGAAGAAGTCTTTGCAGGGAATTTGAATAACGCATTAAATGCGTGAATGCTGGGAGAAATCTTTTAGGGATTTTTAGATAATGCGTTGAATGCATTAAATGTCCTTGAGATAGGAAATTGTTTCAGGTATGCTGGTGATTGAGGTGCAAATATGGGGGGTTCTTCAGGCAAGCTTTAAAGAACCCGCACAGGTGCAATATACATTATGAGTACATATATTTTCAATTTTTTAGATTTTTTGCCTTTTATTGCTTCGTTGGATAACCAAAATTAAAAAACAAAACAAAACATAAATAACAAATAATAAAAAAAATAATAATTAGGTATATTATATTATACATGGTGGGCTGAAAAGTTTCCAACTCACCGGGAAGATACAGTATTCGTCAATAAAAGCTAGTGAATGTATTTGTGGATCTTTTGACAGTTACTCACCAAAATTTCAGCCATTTTGGACACGTAGTTTTTATTTGACAGGCGTTTGAGTGAGTCGATGTGAGTGTTTCTGTGAAAATGGACTAAATTGAGTATGGAGCTGTCATTAAATGTTTGTTTTTGAAAGGCAATACGTCTACGCAAATCAAAGATGAGTTGGACTCTGTATACAGGGACTCTGCACCATCATTTACCTCAGTGAAGTTTTGGGCAGTTGAATTTAAACGTGCCAGCTTGGGAGACGATGAACGTTTGGGACGTCCAAAAATTCACTAAAGTTCACCAAATGGTGCTAGCCGACCGCTAAATTAAAGTGAGAGAGGTAGCAGAGCCTATGAAAATGTTCAAAGAACGTGTTTGTCACATATTAAATCAAGATTAAGGCATGAGAAAGCTGTCCGCGCGTTGAGTGTTGCGTTTGCTCACGTTAGACCAAAAACGTGTTCGAATGAACATTTCCAACGCTCTGTTGACGCAGTTTAGGAGGAATAGATCCGAGCTTTGAAGCCGATTAATTACTGTCGATGAAACGTGGATACACCATTACACGCCCAAAACAAAAATGCAACCAAAACAGTGGACTGCAGATGGGGAATCGGCTCCAAAAAAAAAAAAGTGTTGGCGACTGTTTTTTGGGATAGTCATGGAGTTATCTTCGGCGCAAGGCTAATAACCTTGCCCGGAAAAACAAATTATTATGGAAGATTTAACAGGCCTCAGATTTGTTGAACAAGGCCAAGACCGGATCCCGGTTGTAGTGCCGATGATGATGATGATGATGATGATGGAGTTATCTTAATCCATTATCTTCAAAAAGGAAAAACCATTACAGGAGCATACCACGCATCATTACTTGACCAAGTGAAGGCAGAAATTGCCGAAAAATGGCCACATTTGTAGAAAAAGAAAATCCTGTTTCACCAAGACAACGGGCTGTCTCACACCTCAGCTGCCATGGCGAAAATCCACGAATTACGGTTTGAACTGCTTGACCATCCGCCTTACTCACCAGATCTAGCCCCAAGCAACTTCTTTTTGTTCTCTAATCTAAAAATTGCACTCGGAGGATGAAGATTTTCGTCAAATGAGGAGGCAATCACCTTCGTGAACAGTTATTTTGCAGAGAAAAACGCCGAGTACTATTTGGGCGGGTTAGAGAGATGGGAGCATCGCTGGGAGAAGTGTGTAGAGTTACAGGGAGACTATGTAGAAAAATATGGCTCAAGGCCAATAACCTTGCCCATAAAAATTATTATGGAAGTTTAACAAGCCTCGAGACTTGCTAAATAAGGCCAAGACCGGATCCCGGTTGTAGTGCCGATGATGATGATGATGTAGAAAAATAAAAATAAATTTTAAGAAAAAATGTCTTGTATCTTTGTTACGTCGGAAACTTTTCAGTCCCTCCTCGTATTTTTTTTATATACACAAACGCGCGTACAAAGGGGCATTTGGGAGTACCCTTAGGTGTCAGAGCACAGGAGAGGAAGGAGAGGAAGTGGATAAGGAAAGGAGGTATCGATATGCATTGGTCTTAATCGCGTGGACATTACAACGACGAGGAAACACATGATCAGGTAGAGTATTCCATATTCGTGTGGTTCGGCTAAAGAATGACTCTATGTTTGTTTGTGGACGTGAAGTTGACTTTCAACGTGACCTGATGCGCATTCTCAGATTGACGGGTATCGCGAGAAAATACCTGAGGAGGCGGAACACATTCAGCAAGTTCTGTTGAGCAACGACCGTAATAATACCTATAGAAGAGAGATAGGCATGATACGTTGCGCCTATGTTCTAACGACGAATTTGATCGACTCACAGCTGGGTCGCCAATAAGTTTCATTACTCGTTTTTGCATCCTATCGAGCACATGTAGTGCAGTTTTGGATGCGTCTGACCAAATATGGGAGTTGAATTCAAGTTTGGGACGAATATACGCCTTGTAAATAATGGCCAGGTTGGATGGAGTGAAATATCTTTTGCATCTCTTAAGGAACCCCATACATTTCGCATTTGGCATTTGGGGACGAAGTCTTTCCCTCTCAGCATCCACCACCAGTTGGGACGTGATCGATCTCTTATTCACCTTTCTCTTTCAGTGATCACCATACTAAAACGAAGGCGATCTTGAGCATTGGAGATATCACTATCACGGAGAATTCGTTTATCCCAGCCACCACGGAAAGCGTGGCAAATAATAGGGACTCCATGTATGTCTTTAATAAGATCTTTTCTATCCAAGAAAGGAAATAAAGCTATTCTAAAGAGTACTCATATACATATAATTGGGACAGAATGCTCTCGAAATAAGATAATTGTACTGCACATTGCCCTTGCACTGTGACAACGGATAATTTTGATAATGAAGTTATATATCCTGGTTAGCCTTGATTTGTCGTACAGGACTTTATTGGGGTAGAATTGCTTATGTTGAAACTTTGGGGTTCTGTACATTCCAAGGCAGGAACGTAAACGTTGCCTCTCGAACACCCGTAGCTTCTCCATGTAGAATGGGTATATATTAGCGGGGAACCATACACTAATACTGGTCGGATGGATGCCGAATATGAAATTAATTTGACCTTGGAGTCCAAAAGACTACTACGGAAGAGACATCTTGCATATGCATATGGGTTTTAGCTGCTGAAAGGGCAACTGCTACATGCTTATCAAAGTATACATACTAATCAAGCCAGATACCAAGGTATCTAACTACAGTTTTTACTTGTAGAGGAAGATTATTACTTCCTACAATGGTATTTTTCTTCCAATTTCGTTTTGTGTCCCTCGATGCCTTGGATAGGAGCGTTCTGGAAAGGATAGTTTTTGTGTTGTGGAAATTGATCTTTAATTTCCAGTTGTTGCAAAAACGTTTTATTCTATTGAAGTTATCTTGCAGAAGTCTCTTGGGGCATTAATTTTTCGTCCAGGCCTATACAGCACAATATCATCGGCGTATGCAATTGCATCCTTAAGAGAACCCACTAGATCACTAGTGTAAATGTTAAATAAAATGGGAGAATTCACTGCTCCCTGCTGTAAGCCGTTTTTGATGTGAAAGGTGCTGTTAGAAATTATATCTCCACATCTCACCACAAGTTGTTTACCCGTTATCATATCGTAGATAATGTATAATAAATATTCGGGCATCATCATCATCATCGGCACTACAATCGGGAACCGGTCTTTGCCTTATTTAGCAAGTCCTGAGGCTTGTTAAATTTTCCATAATGATTTATTTTGCCTGGGCAAGGTCATTAGTCTTGCGCCAGGGGCTCCCCGACGGGGAATCGAACCCCGGTCTCCCGGGTGACAGGCGGGTATACTAACCACTATACTATCGAGGAGCATACCTAGATTTTATAACTTATATACCAGCCCTTTTAACCATACGGTATCGAAGACCTTTTCAAAGGCAACCAAAGAGGCCCCTGTGCATTGTCGCTTTGCCTTGTTCCACTGTATGTCTGAAACAAATTTCGTCACGCCATGAACGGTGTCGTGTTTCGATTGGAAACCAAACAGGTTGTTCCGAATAATACCATTTTCATCACACCAGTTTATCAATGCTTTAAAGTAAAATAACTAAATTAATCAAACTATACTAAATGAAGGAAGAGAAAGGGAGGAGCATTGCTGTTGAGGAGCATACTATTTTTAGGAATGTGTAGTCCTCTCTTTGTCACTAATCCACCACCTGTTGGGATGAGATCGGTCTCTTTTAGATTTATCTCTTTCACTTATCACCATTCTGAAACGTATGCGATCTGAGGTATTAATGATCCCGCTATCATAGAGAATTCGTTTATCCCTCGCACCGTGAAAAACATGGTAAATAATAGGGATGTAGTGCTCCAAGAAGTCCTACCATTTCCCTCCCACATACATTTTACCCACTAATAAAATTCCCACCCAAAACATTCATATCCTCAAATCAACGTTGAATTCAATGTCAAACAAATAGAGTCACACGTTCAATTGTCGAACATTAAATTCATTTTGTTGAAATTCAAACATCACAGCGCATATCTTCATATGCATTGTATGTTCAATTATCAAATTCCAATGTCGAAAGTCTAAAATAAATACGCGATAAACGGCCAAATGTTCGTTTATCATGAACACACAAAATTCAGGCAATCTAAACATCACAATGAATATCTCCATATGCATTGCAACCAGATGTTTTATGATATGCAAATAGACCCAGATTCCCATCCAATGTATCATCCAATTCCCATGGACTTTTTCCCCATCTGAAGTGTATGCGAAATCTTGTTTGTTTTGGATAGTCAGTCCCATAGTAGCTAGAAACCATAGTAATCAATAAATATAGTATACAATTTAGCAGTTGTGTTTCCAATTACGACTACGGCTCAACAAGAAGTTCTGCATTGTTTTTTCGGATCGCGATTTGGTCATTTCCCTCCAGTTGGTAAATTTGATTATCATCAATAGTGTTTTCTTTCCGTGTGTGTATTGCCACTTGCGTCCTTAGTGAATCGATACAACCGTGCGGCGAAAACGTTGGTATTGTTCGGAAGCTTTAAAAACGCTTCCGCGTATCCACATATCCATAGCGGGTCAAAACGGTCGCAACAGATTATTACTGTGGGGGTTGGTTATATGTACCAGACATGGGCACTAGATCCACTCAACACCCCAATACTTACCATTGGTTTCTCTGAAATTTGTCCACGAAATAAAACAACTTCAAGCATGCAAAAAAATAAAAAGGCACTCAAGTATTTAGTTATTAACTGTTCTTTATTTAATCTACGTTATGGCATCGGCACATGCGCATAACACTTAATCCTTTATCTGGGAGTTCACAATATAATTCACTTAAGCCTTTAACTGGTGGGCGCCTACACTCCTTCAGGATCGTTGAAAATGTCAAACGAAGTTCACTTTAACAAACAAAACGAATTTCTCGACTAGGTGACTAAAAGGAAACACTGCACTTCAACTCGCATATTTTGACGGTATTAAAACAAACTGGCTACTTTGTAACGCGGCTGGTGAAAAGGTAACGCTAAGCGGCGCGACTGTTCGCTGTGGTGATAGAAATCTGACTCCCTGGCGATCGTCGTCTCAACTTCCACCAGCCGCCACAATGATGGATTCTTCGATCTAAGCGTAACCAATCCGACCTTCTCCTTGGTGATAGCCAATGGGCGATCGAATTGGAGTTAAATGGGCGGATTTCCCATATGCCCGTATAGGACAAGTATGATGCACATTCGCCTTCAATACAGACAACGAACGGTGCTGCACCTGTTCAAATAAAGAAACGAGCATAAGGGGCTGCAGGCATTGTTGTCATAATTCATCTTGATGGTCGCCTGAGAACGAAATAGGTCTCTGTGTCCTAAGCAAACAGAAACGCTATTTCAAGGATCATACGATGAGATGCACATCGTTCGTGGTTTAGCCGATATTACATAGAAACATTATCGTGTTTACTTAGGCGTTCACGATCATGCCGTTGTAGGCGATACATTCTTCGGTGACGATAGGTCAACCGAAGATTTGAGATTTATTTGCATAAATGTGCTGGTACATGGGTACGATGGTGCGAATTTGCCTTGCAGATGTGCAAGCATACGTCTCACCCAGGGTGGCCATGGACCAGTGGTTGGTAAGGAGAATAAACACAGTGAGGCTACTGTGTGTTTGTTTTAGTTTACAGGCAGGAGCATCATAAGACATGATCATAGGTATGCTTGCTTAAGTAACAATCATGTTCATGCCCAAATCCCATAATCGGTTGCTGGCCGATAAAAAGGAATCGGTTACTATGTTTGCGAACCTAAGGATAAAATTACCAAATGGTAGGGAAACTATCGGCTGCAGCTGTGTCAACAAGTACGCTGGTCGGCATGTCTTCTTGGACCAACGGATTGTTGTTTGGACGGTGAACATGTCATGCACGTGTATGAGAAAGTGTTTCTCAGCAATGCGCATTGGCATGTTTGGGGATTAATGTCGGTTACATGACGAGGTAACCGAATTAGATTTCAGGAACACGATGCGTTGGATGCAAGCATGCCCCAGGGTGAAAGTTTGATGCCACGTCAAGGTGGTAATCTTGCCGTGGGCTTATGTTTTCAGGTGGAAGGTGATGCAGGGTAACTTACGCTGCTCATTTGCAGGTAAGTATAATGACTTGCCTGTTAAGTTGGAAGCGGGTAAATTTAAAGGGATTGGGTGGTTCTTTGGGAATGCCTTAAAGAACCCCCACATTACTTCCTACAATTATTACTTCCTACAATGGTATTTTTCTTCCAATTTCGTTTTGTATACGTCGATGCCCTGGACAGGGGTGTTCTGGAAAGGATAGTTTTTGTTTTGTGGAAATTGATCTTTAATTTCCAGTTGTTGCAAAAACGTTTGATTCTATTGAAGTTATCTTGCAGAATTCTGCTGATGACATCAATCTTTTCTCCAGACCTATACACCACAAATAATCGGCATATAGAATTGCATGGTTAAGAGAACCCACTAGGATACTAGTGTAAATGTTAAATAAAATGGGAGAATTCACTGCTCCCTGCTGCAAGTAGTTCTTGATGTGAAAGATCTTATTAGAAATTATATCTCCACATTTCACCATAAATTGTTTACCCATTATCATATCGTAGATAATGTATAACAAATATCTGGGTATACCTAGGTTTGATACCTTATATACAAGTCCTAACAATCATACGGTGTCGAAGGCCTTTTCAAAATCAACGAAACAGACCCCTGTGTATTGTCTCTTTGCTGTGTTCCACGGGCTGTGGGAAACAAGTTTTGTCGCAGCGTGAACTCTATCGTGTTTCGATCTAAAAACAAATTGGTTGTTCGGAATCAGTTTATCCATGCCTTATTTATAATTTTCTCGAATACCTTGCTGATGCTTGGAAGCAGGCTAATCGGGCGAAGATTGACTGGATTGCTCCTGCCCTTGCCTTTTTGGGAATCAGGTGGACTACTGCAGTTTTCCATCGCGTTGGAAAACATGCGCCATTTAGGGCGCTTTTGAACCAAACAGTGTAACTCTTTACTGCTTCCAGAGGCAAGTGCTTTCGAACAATGTTTGGAATGCAATGCATTCCCGAAGATTTCTTGTTCTTTAAGGATTTTCGTAATTTCATCCTTGTGCACAAACATACTCGTGGTTGGATTTCTAACACGCTTCCGCTCTATTGTTTCCACCAAATGTAGTGAAACTTGACTTCGAGACGTCAGTTGTTAAGCTCATTGCGTATCGGAATATGTTTTTGGAGGGCCCTGGTTACGAGGTCGCGATTAAAATGAACAGATTCGTTCACTTTGTACACTACCTCGAAACGGGCACCAAAAATCTTTTGCGGATCCTCGTTTTTGAATAGTGTCTTAATCGTTTTTATTAGCAGGCTATTTGGATCGCCGAACTGTCTATAAAGCGGCTTCAGTTTGGAGAGTAGAATACTCTTTTGCTTATACAGAGCGTCAATCGTTGAATTTCTGTATCGGGTTGTAGGGCCCTCCGTGTGAGCTACGTTTGGATAGAATGATTCATTGTATTAGTGACAATGTTATTCATTGTTAAAAGGTAATGATCGATTTCATCGTTAGAAAGTTCTCTATTGGTCGGTGGATGTACAGCATTGGAGTGTAGTTCTCTTTTTATAGTCGATCCAAGCGTGACCAGTGTGCTTTTTGGAAATCGAAAGAATATGTCTGGTCATATTGGTCAACTAGTGAGTGTTCGTATGCTTCACTATCGTTGCTATACGCTACAATCCCAACGTGTGATCTGTAAACACAGCACACACTCTCCCATAGTAAACAGGACTTTACTACTTCGATCACGATTTCTGCACAGAGCACCGGGAACGGAGTTATCTGGAAACAGGGTTGTTAGTAACGCGTCACTAGGCCCAGGAGAGACGCCAACCCTGACACATCTTGGGATTCCCAACAACAAATCCCATGGCACCATTTTTAATTCGGTCTGACGATCGTTCATGGTAGGCAGTACACTTTAGTAAATTTGTTTATTTATATGAAACTTTTATATACAAGTATTTACGTTTTTATTTCGTTATACTATGCACATACACATACGCACAGGAACACTTTCGTATGTCGTGTATCAGCACAAATTAATTAATTACTTTGGGTGCAGAGAAGTCGCTTTGGCAGAAGTCGCTTGCGTAGCCGTACTCCTTTATAACGTGAAACACAGTTTATTGTTTGATGAAGACGTCAAGCGAGTGGGCGAATCAAGAAGGAATGATCGAGGTTGGTGTCTGCCCAGGAAAACTGGATGTGTGGCGCTTCAGTGGCGTCTCTTTTCTGTCACCGACGCGTTGTCAGCTGGTGAGTGACAGTTGGCAAATGGCAGGCAGATGTGAACGTACTACATTTCTCTAGTTTATTTGTGAATCCGCCTTCGCCAATTATTGGAGAATAGTTAGGGGAGGGCTTGGTGGTCGAGGTTCTGATTGATGTCGGTGAGGCGATCCTCTGGTGGTCGGCGGCGGCGTAAGAGTTGCTGGGTTGAGTGGGATGGGGACGCTTCCCGCGAGATGGATGACGGCCACCTGGTGTTGATCGAGATAGGTTGCATTTAAGCGGTCGAATTCCGACAGGATCTATCACCGATGTGGTGTCTTGGGCTTTCGGCGGACGCGGTCGTGATTTCCCTGAGTGGTTAAAGTGGAGTTTCTTTCTGCTTTGGTGATCTGCTTCAATGCTTTTAAGCAGGTGAGGTCCTCGATGGTCTCTCGCCGTTACGGTGGTTCTGTGCGCGCGAGGAGTGTCCGGGGGCCGTGTCGCGCAGGTGGTCGATGGTGGTTGGTTCCATGAACCTCTTGTGTGGCCGTTGGGATACATCGCGATCTGCAGTCGCAGAGTCAGCCAATTAATTTGGCTTGGAGTTGTAGGTTCGCAACCCACGATCAATTGCCATGATATGGGAGGTACTTTTTCCTTCCTGTTGATTTATTGCTTCTGTTGCTGTTGATAGACTATTTTTCCTGCAGCTGCTGCTGTCGTTGTTCACATGGTTGACTAAATTGCTAACACCTCATATTTCTCTTGTCTGCACAGCTCATTTCTTTTTTTTCTTTATATGTTTAAATATTGATACAATAAAAGAAATATCCCCCCGAATCATTTTGCTGATTCGCGTCCCTTTAATTCTCATTTCAACTCCCCCCATTTTTATATTTTCCAATTCGTCAAATATGAGCTGGTTTACTCACATTTAATGAACATCTGCATGGAAGAACCCGAGAAGCGGTACATATTAAAATTCTCGAAGGGAGGGGTAGACTTACAACGGAAAGCAAATTAGAAGGTCAGTCGTGGTTTATGTTTATGTGTATGTTTCCTATTATTGGCCTTGAATCTCGTGTGGAGGATTTGGTAATTCTTTGATTGAAGGATTATGATGAATTGCGAGAAAAGGAAATGGAGAGGATTGAAAATGTATACTTATGTATACGTTCAATGGAAATATGACTATTCGTAAATGAATAGACTGTACTTTTGGTACACAAAGGAGACAGTGGCCTTGGAAACTTGTTGAAAGTAAAAAGAAATATGAATGTAGGGAAATGTTTTGGGATTAAAGTGAGGGAAACAAGAAAAATGATTGGGCGGTATTTTTATATGTAACAGTGCCGTTTGCCCGTTAGATTCGGATGAGGATTTAACCTCCTTATTGGTTTCATTTTAGATAAAACCTGACCTTCATATATTTTTAGTTTTGTTTTGTTGCTTGTCTGATTTTGATATACGCATACACGATTCAACCGTTGGATGTTTATAAAAGACATACATACCCACGCACTGACAAATACACTGACTCATCGATACTTCATTTTATTTCCTCTGTGAGGAAGAAACACACACGCACACGCGGGTACGCTCACAATGATCTTATTTATTTTTTGTTAATGAGGAACGAGGGATGTTGTTCGTTCAACGATCAGTGAAGGGTTTTGCCGCGAACTCTAAGTCAGTGTGCATCGGTTCACTTTAAGAATTAACACGCAAACACGCAATCTTAACTTTTCTATAATAATCTGGAATGCTCTGCCTGATCGCTTATCATTTAAGATCAATATAACTCGATATCCCTCCTTTCCTTATCTTACCCCACTTGTTCTGCTCGTACTGTAAGAGTGCTTCAAAAACGCATCTCGTTAAAGCTAGTGGTGAAAGTGGTAGAGGACCCGTGGGGAAGAAGTATGGTGCGCCGGCGTACGGCGCTGATTCACTTCTCGTCCCCAGTGTCTATTGTTCGCGTAGGCACTGATCACCAACGCAAGGAGGAAGAAAACGATGGTTGATCTTCGCAACCGAGCGGACACAGCACAGGAAATAAAACACACTGTTTATTGATTAATTAATTTTTATTGCTTTCTGTTTGTTGTTAATATTCGCGAGTTATAAATTTTACGTTAATTGTATGTTCGATATGACGTTCCATGGAATTTCTATTTTAGCTAGACGGCATTTTTACGGTTGACAATGATTTGGAATTCACTAACTATAGAACACACACGAATGACACAGGGAAAATATCGCGACTCCTTGCAATTGATTTTTTGTTCCGGGAAACATTGCTCGGCCTAGACAAACAGTCTCGGGGGTTTAAATTTACTACTCTCTAGGGTGTGCACCCTACAAGGGATGATGGACGGCTCGACCGATCAGTCCTGTGATTAGAATACGACTCAGCGTTGCTCTGATTATACAGATCACAGTGTTTATCGATGCTTTTGAGCAAAGGATAAACGAAATCTGAAACGAGGGAAAAAGAACAAAGAGAGAAGCGACCTAAGGCATCGGTCTGTAATTGGGGTCAGCTAAATAAATAAGCTGGAACTCATTAAATGAGAAATGCATTTGGGATACCAAAAACGATATGGATTGTTTATCGTATCGCCAGAATGCCTGCGGAAGAACAGCGTTCTTTTGTTTGCACATGGTGCGAGTTAGGGAAATTGGCTTCAGCGTCGATTGCGCTAATTGAATGCAGCTGCGTTGGGTTGTTTATTGTTGGGGGAAAAGGTCGCCAGCCAATGTGTTTTTTTTGTTTTTTTGTTTCGGTAGGAAGGTGGAAATCTTCAAAAGATACCTCTAGACCGATCCAGGGGCATGCCGGGTTTTTACCGACTAAAGCCACCTCCCGCCAGGCTCATATTCCCGTTGATCCCCGCGGAACTTTCTTTTAGATATTCCATCGCGGGTCGGGACGGAGTTTACCTGTTACTCCGCTCGTCACGTCGCATCTGCTGCATCATTTCACAGAGAATACCACTGGTTATGTGTATGAAAAGGGATTTGTTGTACACATGATGAGGCTGGGAATGGGCGACGCAATGATCATTATCCCTGGTTGTTTTCTTTCAGGGATATGATGTTTATTCCATAAAGAATTCTTTGTTGGGAACATTTTGCCGATGCGTTGATGCATGAGAAAGTGCCCTTGTTGATGCAATTCTTTTTAGGAATTTTAGGTAATGCTTGTATGCATTAATGTCCTTGTATAAGGAAACGTTTTCAGGTGCCAATGTGATCGCATTGGCGGGGGACAATGGGAGTTGGGTTGTAATATTATAATAGGGGGTTATTCAGGTCAGCTTAAAAGAACCCTCACAGACCCCCTACCGTGATGGTTAGAACATAAGCACGAGGCAAGTTGCGTATTGTTTTTCTAGGGGTTTGCTCGTAGTCGGTGCTCTGCAGATTTTGGTGAATGTGTCTCATCCCTCTCAAGGTATTTCTGCTATGCTCTGTCAATCAGTGGGTGTGTCTTGATTCACATGAAAACCAATTCGTGTTAAATGAGGCAATAAGATAATCGTTCTTCTGTCGGACGACACGGTCAGGAAATACTATGCTTGATCACGTGTTTTTTTTATCTTCACATTACAAAATATACCAAATTTTGTATATTATATAAAAAAAAAAATATATATATATATATATATATATATATAAAGTATATACCACATATATATAATTATAGAGCCACTAAAGAATCGAAGCATTTTGAGATTAACTTGAAGTTTCATAAAGGAACTGTGGGGGTACGAAGTCGCGACGCCAGCATGGGCGAGAGTTCCACCTCGTCTCCACAACTTCCTCTAAATGTTCCGACCAGTACAACACCGAAGGAAAAGCAAAAACACCGGACAAATAAAAATATAACACACTTTTCTTCTATTATTAAGGGTTCTTTTATTGTAGTTCTATTTTCTTATTGGATACTAACATTTGACGTTACGTTTATACTTTCACTTAGATTTATTCTTTAGTTTTGAATGTATATCAAAATCGAACAACACATAAAAATGACAAAATTTTAATTAATACTTTCACCAACTTTGACACGATCGCCGGCACGTCTGCGGTTCGTTACGTTTACAACTTTACGAAAATACTTTAAAACTAATACCCACACGACTCCGGGTATGCCGGTGGAGAGCGGGAGTGACGCGTGACCTTGGCGGTCAACGGCTGGACCAAGACTCAACGATGTTCAATTGTTTGGGGTGAAAATCGTTGGGAGTACACATGTATGTGTGTACATGGGTTCTTTCATGGGGCACTGATCTAAACAAAGAAAGGGAAAATGTGCATCCATGAGAAGTGAATTCGGCTAAGGAGACAAGCCGAACCTCATTGAATGCTACTTGGGTTTGTGCTTGCTTATATTGGTGCGGATGAGAAGCAGATCCCGAAATATGAAAAGAGAAAGGGAACGTTTGGGTCTTTGTCTGAGATGTGCATTGCTGCTAAATAAATAGGCGGCAGTGCAATGTGGAAATGTGCTAATGGGTTTTAGCTAGATTACCGTGAATTGGTGTTTATTGCATCGCTGCCAAGGGTAAGTATACCATACCTATTTGCATTTGCTTATGCCGTAGGATTTAATTGGTGTCAAGAGACGCGATATGCGTATATTTGTTTTGGTTTCTTGGGTGTAGGTCGCCAGCCAATGTGTATGTATGGTGATTTATGATACACTTGGCGAGGACGGGAAATAGGCGACGCAATGTGTAGGGTCCCTGCTATGATGGTTACATTATATGTAAACCAAATCCTCTTGTTTTCAGGAATTCGTCTAGGGGGAAATGCACTTGGTGAGATTGGGATTCCTGATAAGCTAGGAAAGGATTCTTACGGGAATTGTATGCGAAGAAATGCATGAAAGGTAAGAATTCTTTTACAGGTACTTTTAGGTTATATAAATTGGATTTATTTGATACGTGAAGCATTTAAGGTGCTAATTGCATTAGCGAAATTATGCGATTGGGTGAAAGTTATGGGGGTTTTTTTAGGAAAGCGAACCATGGGGTTTGGCGGAACCGCCACAGAACTATTTTAAAATTGTATGATTAAACGTTTGTACTCATTAGAGTTAATTTTCACATTTGAGGGTATAAAACCCCTTGTGGTGTGAGCGAATTATAAGACATTCGCGTGAAATGAGTCGTCTGCACATTTTCATACCCAATTTTGAGTAATTTCTGTTTTCGTCTTTTCGATTGACTTTTATCGGGCACGTGTCAAGGCCTTCAAAGTTTGTTTTCTTGGAAAATATTAAAAATACATCAGCACCGACACATGCCCCGTTTCGGTCATCCATACTGCTCGAGTCCTGAGTTTTATTCCTTTGGTGTCAGCAACTCCATAACTCACTGTTTCACTCACTTCAATGCCACGCTACTTTACCATTAATGTTTGAAGGCTAAGCTAAAGTCACAGTAGATCCTCTTCAGTTCTTTTTCCCATTTTTTACTTCGGAAGTAAAGGGAAAGAAAAATCGTTTTTGTGCAGGCAGTAATAAGTATCCTTGTGTTGACTTTGAGTAATGGTGTTTTTTTCATTGCTTTCTGTTTGTCGATAATTAATTGTGGTTGCAGTTTCTAGCGTTTCTCTAAGTCTTACTTCCGGTTCACAGGATAGTATTGTGAATTTAATTGAATATATAATATTTCCTTATCACTTCCTGTCGCAAATAACGCAAACACAACTCTTAGTTCCGTCTTAACAATGATGTTAGGTTGCAATTTCGTTAACAACTCATTTTAGGATATCCGTTCATCATAATCCAACTGCTTATAATGTCATCCCTCTTGTTGCTGTGCCATAGAACAAAGGTACTTAAATATGAAATTGAAATTCGTCCTTCCTGGCTGTCAGAAAACAGCCCTGTGGGGAGTCTAATTTTCTTGAATATCAAATGCATGTAGATGTACTCGTGCTTCGTGCAGATACCTTCAATACTAGACCTTAACAGTGGTTGCCTTGTGCGCACATTACGACATGGGGCGCAGTTGGGACAGAGGGAGGAAGGAAGTATATTTGTCTTTTTATCCTGGTGAACCTGTTTTGCTCATTTGAAATTGTGTTCACACAACTTTGTACCACTGAATTGAATTTTAATTGATTTTAAACAACTTTCCCGATATAAACTTTCAGATACAAAAACACTCCTTCATTATTTGTTTGGCGAACGGGTTTTTAATTTGGATTCGTTGTCCTGTGTTTTTTTCTCGTATTTCTTTTAGGTTAAGGATGTCAGTCGAAACATTAAAAAAGCAATTGTGGCGTCTTCGTTGGAAGAGATTCGAACCAAAGTCGCCGAGAAATTTGATAAGGTCGACTTGTTGCCTACAATACACTTGGACTCGGATGGAACGGAAATTGATGACGAGGAGTACTTTAGAACCCTTGAGCCGAATACTGAACTTATAGCTGTGTTCCCTGGAGAACATTGGATTGACGTAAGTTAGCATTGAATGATGAAGTTTTTGGGTATATTCATAAGTTATTCATTCCTTCTTTTGTTATAATGATAATCTGTGTTTCGACACGTCTTTTGCGGATCGCTATATGGCATGAGGTGCAAAACTTTGATTGTTTTGGACTAAATGTGCTTACATATGTGTCATGTACGTGAAGTTTTATGAGTCGTGACTTTTTTGCATTTCTGTCCGTTCGGAAGTTGACTTTTTAATTACCAACAAGTTTTAAATTTGTTGGAGAGCTTCAGGACCAGATGATAATTGATCCCTTGAGTCCTCACATAACTTCGTTTGATTTTTATTCTCTCTTTCTTATTTTCCTGCGGTTGAGTTTATATTCTTAAGGCTTATCGATTTTCGCGTCAACCTATGTCATTTCCATTGGCAGAGAATTAATTTGGTTTGCTGTCAAATTTAATTAAACACGCAAGTGGCTTCACTTCCCCCTGTACCCCCAAGCTTCAGTTTCACTTTCTTTCCATCTGAAAAGTTGTTAATTAAGTAAATTTGTCTTTCACAGATTTACTTAAAAGCTTTTGTACCATTTGTGGTATGTACAGAGGTCGTTCGTCCTTATCGCAGGCGTGTATCCGTTTTAGATCATTCGCTCTTTAATATTTAATATGTGCGCACTAAGTTAATTTCAATTGCCGACACTTACTAGAGAAAATCCAATAAATGGTAATTAAAAAAATGAGGATGAAATACTTGACGTTTTGAAGACCTTAAATAAATAACATTGAATAAACAGCATTGCGTCATCCCAGGCTAATTGTTCAGTAAGCGTTTGCTTTCATCGAAGCGATTTTCCCGATGATCATTTGTCTACAATGCTTGATGTTGCATTTAAAGAAGGTGTCGAAATGTTGAGGGGTACAAGTTCTAGGGTCATGTTCCGACGTTAGCTCTTTTGCTGTGACATCTGAGATATCCGAAGACGTTGTAAAGTTGCTGGGGTTCGTCCGGGATCCTACCGGCTGCGCCAAAATGTTATAACGAGTCCGAGAGAGGAGCGAGTAGGCGGAGAGTTAAAAGCGTTATTCTTTTGTCTTTTATATTTATTAGCTTAAACGTTTTTTGTTTATTATTTTATTCTAAAGCAAAGGGCGCACTGTTGCGTGGTGAGGCTACAACCCTTTGCCTGGCTACTTAACTCTAATCTATTCATAGTAAAATGCCTACTATTCCGCTGCAAGACTGCAGCCTTTTACTCTGGTCGATTAACTCTCAATCTAATCCCTAGCAACCACTCATTTTATACCCAAAGTATTGGGGCAGAATCGCAAACGTTCTTCTGACCCCAACCACAAGTCATTTACCCTGCCGCAGTTTCGGGTTTGTCCCATATTGAGTGCAATTGCCCGACACGAGTCATTCGCTTTGCTTAATTGATATTCGGACTTGATCGACCCACTTAAAGTGCAGTGGCCTCGTTCAAGCAATTCGTATCGCTTAATTGATATTCGCACTTGATCAGCCCACATAAAGTTTTTTGTTTTGTTTTATATCCACATTTATTTAACAATTCAATTACATATTTTACTTAAGACTAAATGTTAACTTCTATTTTACAAATATCATTCTTAGATTAACTTACCGGCTCTTCGCAAGCACTCTAAATTATACATTATTATTTTTCTTATGCCTTTCGGCGTACAATAACTATTTTTATAACATGTCACAATAATTGATATGTTTTCTTTTTAAATTTTATTCTATTTTGTCTATAACGTATTATTTACAAATTTTTTTTTAAATTACATATATGGGGGGTTGACAAGCAAAAGAAAAAAAAAAACGAAACAAAACGGACAAACATAAACAAGGAATACAAATAAAAAAAAAAAAAAAACAGGTTATTCTTCTCGGGATAATCATCATCATCATCGGCACTACAACCGGGTTCCGGTCTTTTCCTTATTTAACAAATCTCTCCACCGGTCCCGATTTTGAACCGATGTCATCCAGTTTGGCACTCCCAGGCTCTGGGCGTCCTGGTCTACGCCATCCCTCCATCGCAGACAAGGTCTGCCGCGCTGTCTCCTTCAATACATCTTGCCACAAAGGACTTTCCGGGCAGGCTCCTCTTCGCTCATTCGAGCTTGATTTTTCTTACAACATTAGCTTCAAGGTAGATTGCGTACAACTCATGGTTGTAGCGTCTCCGGAATCGTCCTCCCTCACATACGGGGCCAACAATTCTCCTTAAGACCTTCCTCTCGAACGCGGCTAAGAGTTCAGAATGCCTTTTATTGAGCACCCAGGTCTCGGAGCCATACATGAGTACTGGTAAGACCATGGTCTTGTACAGTAGTAACTCGGATGTTCTGGATAAATTTCGGGGTTTAAATAGCCTTGATAGACCACAGTAGGCTTTGTTGGATTTGATCAGCCGTTCGCGTATTTCTTCTTCCATAATGTTAACGGCTGATACTATTGACCCAAGGTAGTTAAAGGATTGCACTACTTCAAATTCGTGCTCCACTACCCTGATAGTTTGACCAACGTTAGGTCTTCTCTTCTTCTCGGGATGGAGATCTACATTCCACAGTCCATCAAGCGAAGCTCGTCTGATAAGCCTTGGTTTGATAAAAAGTGCGAGCAGATTACAGCGGAAAAAAATAGAGCTTTTAAGCAATGGCACTCCAATCCCCCCGATGTTGACAGAACGAATTTTGTTAGAATCAGAAATGCGTGCAACCAGACGATTGATACCGCGAAGAAAGTTGACAACGGCAGAGTGAACTCCTTCTGTCAATGGCAAAAACTGTCAGCGGTAACTTCGCTTCCTCCTCTTTCCCCACGTTGGTGGCAGACAGTGGGACGTTAGTCACAAACTTAAAGGATAAACCTGATGTGTTCGCAAATTTATTTTCCGCGAATTCAAACCTCGATCCCGACCTTTTAGAGCCACCTGTGATCGCTCCGGTACGGTCTTCCATGCGGGATGTTAGATTTCGCTCGTGTACTATTCAATGCATTCTACGTGAACTGGACTGTAGGAAGGCAACCGGCCCGGACGGAATACCAGCAATAGTTCTTAAGAACTGTTCTCCAGAACTTTCGCCGGTTCTTGGCAGACTCTTACGCTTATCTTATGACGTGGGACCTTTCCTATCTCCTGGAAAATCTCGAGTTCAGCCAATCCCAAAGACGGGAAAAAAGTGTCTCCCACAAAATTACCGTCCGATAGCATTACTGTCTATGTTATGTAAGGTGATGGAAAAGGTCATCAATACTGAGTTAATTAAGTATTTGAAGTGCAATGGATTCCGTGGCAGGCGGTCCACAGGAGACCTCTTGACACTTATAACCGATATATGGACATCTGCGATTGAGCGACATGGTGAGTCAAGAGCCGTCGCATTGGATATCTCCAAGGCTTTTGACTCAGAATTCGTTTCGTTACAGAGTGGGGATGCTGTGGAACTCCCTTCCCACGCAAGTGTTCCCGGAGCGTTACAACCTGCACCAGTTCAAAAAGAACTGCAACGGTTATTTTGAGGCATCTCGGGGCACCCACTCGGCGCTATTGGTTCGCCTCTCCCGAGAGAAGTGGAATAAAAAAAAAAAAAAAAAAGAAGTAGTATCTTCGGTTCCTTCTGGATGCAAATTTACCTCCTATTTGGTGATCATGTTGTCCATTGTTCTTAGTTCGTCTTTCTTGAGGGCCGCTTTTATTTTCATACATGCGAGACACTTAAAACTGCGAATCATATCGATGCCTTGTTGATCAACTGTCCCCGGACAAACGGTTGCGGTTTGCCTTCTACCTCAATTTTCCTGGTGATTGCTAATTTCCGATTATGGATCCCTCATCCAAGGGTGCCAAAGGATGGTCGATGCCTTCGGTCCATAAAGATCGATTGGCACAATTTCAAGTGATCTTTAGGACTGTTGATGGTGCACATCGAAGTAACTACTTCTCTATGCAGTTCCTCTTATTTGTCATCTGAATGAAGTATGCTGCGTAACATCTCTGATGAAGGGTGGTGTGGTCTCATCTTGAACATTTGTTTCCTGCTGACGCCTGCAAGTTGACCTGACATGTAGGTACCGAAGACACTTAAAACAGAGGCTTGCTTTCGTCAACACCTCCCATTTTATACTAATGGTGTTCTTTGTAAATTTGGGACATTTAACGTTTCAATATGCTTTTTGCTAGACTTGCCACCCACTTCTGTTTTGAAATGCTTCATTTGAAGGACGTGGGCCGCCGCACTTAATGAACCGTCTTTCATTTTAGGCAGAGTTTGTTGCCGATGGTTCTTCGTCGGCTCTCGGGATACCGCGGACGAGGCGAGCTCACCATACTGTCCACTTCTATCTCCATGAAATCGCTAAAAACGATGAGCTCTAGTTGCTCTTCCCCTCGGTGACAGTGGTGATACGTGAGCTATGTATAACTTATGCTGACGGCACCTTGTTGGTCATGTCCTTCACTGCTTTGGTTAAGTTCAAATACTGTGTGTTTCCTAATGTCTCGGTGGTGGCGACAGAGTTCGTCACTCGGGTGGAGAATGTACACGGGGTCTTCTATGAGTTCAGACAGATTCTTGAGCTTCGTCAATTCTCCCAGCCTTTTAAACGCTACAGTTCTTTCATTACCTACTTTGGATCCTTCGCGATGAATAGAAAATTTCTCATGGCCGTTCTTGCTTGTCCTTAGAGCACTCTTTATAAACGCGCCAAATTCTGCACGTTGGTGAAGTCGAACGTCGTGTCATCAAATGCCCTCCGCCATTTTTCATTGGCACCGTCGAAATAAGGGTGTTCGATCACATTCATTGAAGTAGGTCGTTTTGACTTCTGGGAAGTTTTTGTCAATGCTTGGGCGATCTCCTGGACGTTACTATTCCTTTTGCCCTCATAGTGTGGTATAAACGCGCCAAATTCTGCACGTTGGTGAAGTCGAACGTCGTGTCATCAAATGCCCTCCGCCATTTTTCATTGGCACCGTCGAAATAAGGGTGTTCGATCACATCCATCGAAGTAGGTCGTTTTGACTTCTGGGAAGTTTTTGTCAATGCTTGGGCGATATCCTGGACGTTACTATTCCTTTTGCCCTCATAGTGTGGTATTACTAGCTTCGATTGGTTGAGCCATGATTCGACCTTACCATTTTGAAACTCTTCTTTACCGGTGTCGTCCCAGCTCTGAATCTGCTCTTAATAGTTCAAGGTCGGCTTGTTCGAACTTTGCCTTCATCTCGGTTATTTCAAGCTCTCACTTGGCGACTATCGTTCCCGCTTCGACATCTTTTCGATGTTCGACTGTGGGAACCGTTTTTGCGATGCATCTCTTGACTTCGGAGTGGGGTTAGAAATCGTGTATCGGTATCCCTTTTCTTATATTATTGTAACAGCTCCTGCAGATAAATTGGGTCGATTGTTTGTGCATATATATGATTGTGTATGGTGTGATGATGTTGACGTTCGGTTTTGTCCCCTTCAACGCTACGTACAGCGGGTACAGTGTGATCTACCAGAATGCGCGTAGGAGACACTTCTGTGTACTCGGCTGGTACGGTGGTATCTAACGTGGTTTGAGTAGAAAATGGTCTCCAGCACGGAATGGTAGAATCTTCCTTTTTTTCTCTGATCTATTTTCAGGCATCTTACTAATAGCAAGCATCGGGCTCGGGTTATGGGGCTGGCGGCATATCTAATAGTCACAAACCTTTCCTAAAGGGCTGTGTTTACTGAAACGAGGCTCAAACGCTAAATTCATTAATTGAAAACGTTCCCGAAATAGGAGAAGACCTAAAATTGGAATGAACCAAAAACGTCTTCCATTTAGCGAGCCTATTGAATACTTTAAGTTCGATGCACTATGGCGACTGATGCTACTCTACCTGTAGATCTTTACTCCTGCGAAACCTCGCGGTGGGGGAAATGCTTCTAGTGTACCTGAAATGGCTCATTTTGAGCATACCTTCTGGTGGTGGGAAGTACTCTAAATAAAATCTGAATGGCTTGCCTCTTGAAACAGTACAAGATAGTTAAATCTTCATCATCATCATCGGCACTACAACCGGGATCCGGTCTTGGCCTTATTTACCGAGTCTCTCCACCGGTCCCGATTTCGAGCCCATGCATCCAGTTTGAAACTCCCAGGCTCTGAGCGTCCTGGCCTACGCCAACCCCCCATCGCAGACAAGGTCTGCCGCGCTGTCTTCCTCCATACATACTGTTACAAAGGACTTTCCGTGCAGGCTCCTCTTCGCTCATTCGAGCTTTGTGCCCCGCTCACCGGAGTCTGCCGAGCTATATTTTTCAAGATGGAGTTGGCAGTAAGGCGTGTCTATTTCTCTTCTACGCCCGGCATTCTGGCCCCAGGACTTACTCTCCCTCCGTCGAGCTCTTCGAGAGCGAGTCTTAGCGCATGACCAAAGGTATTACTGGTGTTCTCATTGCGTAAGTCAGCCGTGTTGATTCGAACCTGATCTGTGAATGGAATACTTTTTTTGGCTGACTAGAAAGCCTATCCCGAGCACATGGTGTTTTGCATGACAGCTGTAATAAATGTCATACTCGTTTCATGGAATAACGTCACTCCCCGTCCATCTTATTTTTTGTAATGCTGTTATGTCAGTCTTATATTCGGACAGGGCATCGGCTAGCTCCTGTGCAGCTCGAGCTCTGTATAATGAGCGGACGTCCCATGAGAAAATTCTCAAATCGTTTAGCCATTTTCGTTTCCGTGGTCGTCGTCGTGTATCCGGTCCATATCCGGGGCTTGTTAAATTGTCCATAATAATTTATTTTTCCGGGAAAGGTTATTAGCCTTGCGCCAACCTTTCTCATGATGTCGCTGCATGCATTGGTTCACTACTGGGTGGGTGCCATAGTAGCTATTCAGGGGTGTCACGTGGAGACTGCATGTAAATTTGGAAAGTGAAAAGCCTTATTCAGGTAGTTCTTTTAGCAGAACTTCAATGCTGCTGTCCCTGTGAGCATGTGGGCGAAATTTTTTTTTATGTGTGTCGCTACCAGGGTGACGGGTCGCTAATTACTAATGTAGCGTGTTCGTGAGTGCCCGTATAGATCTCCATAATACTTTTTTTGTCGCTGTTTCTCTTTTTTTCGTAACACAATTATGCATACTTTCAAATGATTTTTTATTATTAGTGGCTTTATGGTCTGCGCGTGGCGTAATATTCGTTGCTGAGAGTCTGCGACCTGAGCCCCTGCTGGGATTTAGTGGCGTTTACGGGACAAGGTGATTGAGTGACATTTGGCAATATTTAGTTCGAGGCAGTTATTTTGGCACCAAGTTGAAAAGCTGTCGAGATCCATTTGGAGAAGTGAGGTGTTGCGGATTCGCTATATGCAATCAGTGAATTCGCAATTGAACGCAGCCACAGCAACTAACTGACGTTCGGTTGAATTTCTGGTTGTCATGGTGACACAAAAACAAACTATGTGTCACATTCTTTCTTTCTTCGTTAGCGCTTGGCGTAGATAGATGATCCAACGAAATCAAATCCAACGAAATCAACCTGAATCATTTAAATAAAATAAATTAATGTTAATTAATCTACAAGCAAACTCGTTTCTTTATCTGGAGGATTCGTTCTGGACTTGCTGTATCTCAAAATTCGGTATTATTTTCCCTTTGTTTCAATTACATTTCCAGTTGTTTTAGAACCAACGGAATCAACATTTATTGCGCACGCCAGGAGGATTTCCGGGATCCTGACATTTTTGCCCCGGTCCACCAACAGATCCAGTTGTTGGTGGAAGTTGCGTTTAACGCTCGAACGTAAATATGAGGAGTCGAAAGAATAGTGGATCGTCTTGAAGAGTTTAGTGTCGTCCGCGTATAGAGATATGGAGGAGTGCTTGATACTGGAGTCTATATCATTAATAGTAAGCATGAATATGGGGGTCCAAGATGGCTGCACTGGGGAACCCCTGACGTGGGAAGAAAAGGTTTGGAGAGGGCGGATCTAAATGTGACACGGTAGGTTCGATCATTCAGTTAGGAAGAAATCCACTTAATCAGTAGGGGTTCGAAGCCAAGGGACGTTAACTTAAAGAGGATGAGGTTGTGTGAAATTTGGTCGAAGGCCTTGCTGAAATCGGTTGTGATTACATCGACTTCGTTGCCGTTCTCTAAGGCACGGGAGCGTGGGACGAGAATTCAACTAGATTGGTGATGGTCGACCTACCCGTAAGGAAACCGTGCTGGTTGGGTGAGATGATGGATTTGCAGCGAAAACATAACGCGTTGTAAAGAATGCCCTCGAACAGTTTTGTAATATGTGGCAGTTTGGCGTTGAGACGGTAGTTACTAAAATCCTTTTTTGGCCCCTTCTTATGTATGAGGGTGACAAAAGAGGATTTCCAAATATTTGGGAAGACACCTTGTGTAAGGGATAGGTTGAATACCTTTCATCATCATCATCATCGGCACTACAACCGAGATCCGGCCTTGGCCTTACTTAACAAATCTCTCCACCGGTCCCGATTTCGAGCCGATGTCATCCAGTTTGGCACTCACAGGCTCTTGGCGTCCTGGCCTACGCCATCTTTCCATCGCAGACAAGGTCTGCCGCGCTGTCTCCTTCCATACATCCTGCCACAAAGGACTTCCCGGGCAGGCTCCTCTTCCCTCATTCGAGCTAGGTGTCCCGCCCACCGGAGTCTACCGCGCTTGATTTTTCCTACAACATTAGCTTCAAGGTAGATTGCGTACAAATCATAGTTGTAGCGTCCCCGGAAACAATATAATATAATATCTTTGATAGCGGGAGAGAAAGAGAAGGGGAACTTTTTTTTTAAAAGGACAGCCGGAAGTCCATCAGGTCCAAGGCTGAACTCGTCTTTAAGCAAGTTTAATTTTTCTTCAACTAGGTGATGCTGGATAATTTGCGAGATGAAGGGGCCAATGGAGAATTCGGACAGATCTTAAATGGATAAGAAGGTTGTGTCTCGTTCGATTGTGCAGACGTGGGTTCAACTGACGGCTTTTGATATTGTGCAGTTCGGCACATTTACTGTGTGATAGGTAGGGTCCCAAAGCCTAGCCGCCCAGTGAAATGCCACCCCATTAAGCTATAGGCTTCGCGAAATAGTCGGGAGAAATCCTTAAGCATTTTTCGGAGCTTAGCTGATGAACCCGACCGAGAAAGAATAGCATCTCAGGGCGCTGATTCAGCGCTATAGGTTCGCCTTTCCTGAGAGAAGTAAAATAAAAAAAATAAAATCTGCTATAGGGGCGTAACACATTTAGAGGTCGCTTTCGATTATCTTTTGTGGATTCCAGCTTGCATTATATACTGAGGTACTGCTTTTCTATGCTAATTTATTGAAATGATACGAGAGTTTCGCGTCACCTTAGTAGTGCATTTTGTAAAGCGGTTGAGTCATGCATAGTTGTATGTGGGTTTATAGCGTTTGAGATGGATAGTGAAGAACGTGTGATTCGAACTGACGCTATGACAGTTAGAATCACCAAAAATTGAACCAAGCGTAACACATCAGGCTACTGGCCGTGTTTAGAATTCGATTTTTAAACTCAAGTATATTCCACTGATGTGAATTGTTATGTTATCGCTATGCTATACTGTTACGTGCGTCCGCCACCCCATCAATTAATCGGTTTTTAATATAATTTAATTTTAATATAATGTGATGGTAAGGTGGTGGAGTAAGTGCACGATCCACATGTAAGTGTGCGGACACACCCCAGTTCGAGTGTGGATCGTGTACAAGTTTCGAATTCGATTTTCGGAGTGGATGTCGATGGAGAGTGAGAGAGAGAAACAGCAAGAGGAATTTTCGATTCCGTTTGTTTTTGGTTTGGTTTTTGAGATAGACGGTATTGGTTACTGTTGAGATAGAGTTCGGCTAGAGAGTTGAAAAGGAAGCAAAAGAATGAAAATTAAAATTACCCCGTTTTTGGAAAAAAGTAACATTTTTGTAAAGTAAAGTAAAGTAAAGTCTCTAAAGTATAAAAGGAAAAATAGCAAAAATTGTGAAGAAAAAGATTTAAAAATAAAACGTGTAGAAAAAGAAAAGAAAAGCTCGTTCTCTATTTGGAGTGCCGTTTGCCGACTCAATAAAAGACCCATTCGTAGTCGAGAACAGGAGGATCACCATTTGACGGCGGCTGCTCTGGGCGCTAAAAGAGGAAGAACCAGAAGGAAGACTGCCACACGGACCTGGGCCGAGCTGGGAAAGTTGATGAGGGGCTCGCCTTAACGACGGGTAAATTTTTGTATATATATATATTGATAACAAATATTCTGTGGCAAGAGAAAAAACACCACAATACGGATCTGATGTATTTTCTTATTCGATTTTCGTTCGGTGTTCTTCACTACTTGTCTGTGTACCGTGTGTGTATCTGTTAGAGATGCTACACTACTCCCTCCCCAGTAACTTTCGCTACGATCAATTTCGTGTGCGAACGACCGAGCGAACGAGAGAACGTCGGAGCAGGCGAGTGCGCCTTGGTGCTCGATGCGGAAGTCATGATCGTGTGTGGAGTTCTGTTTACTATGGGAAAGTGTATGCTGTGTGTAGAGATCACGTCGTAGTCACCAATTATAGCGTTTGAGATGGATGTATTGAATTCAATATTAGAGACTTTTGAACGTTTAGTTCGATTGATTTCTGCTATTGAATTCAATGTTGGTGTGTGAAATGTTACTTTCTGTTTCAGGTGGGAGTAAGGACTTTTGGGACACGTGTCTGTGGGCACGTGTGATGGATAAAGGTGAGTGTGTTCCTTGGCGGAAAGGACATCTCCACTAATTGTGGGTTGTGCGGTTCGTAGAACCGCTACAGTTTCAATTGAAAACCTTTTATAATTTAAGAGATTGTTTGATATTCATGGTATTCAATTCTGGTAAGTTACAGGTTCTCAATTTAATTTCATGATGCGTAACTTAATGACACTCTTTTTTTTGTTTTATATTTATAATCTTGCCTTGCATCATTACGTTATTATGTGTATAACACTAGTGTGTGCACAGAAGCTTTAATAAATGATTTTTTTCTTTACTTACAGCCTACGCATTATGTAACAATTTCCAGTCACCGACAGTTCCGTGATATGACAGATTCCAATGCTCTTACCGAGACGAATCGCATAAAGAAGCTTGTTGGACAACTGCAAAGTAACCTGTGTAATGTTTCTGTAATGAGTGATCCTGACTTGGATTCGCTATCAAACATGGATCCGAACTCATTGGTTGACATCACGGGAAAGGACTTCATAGAGCAGCTGAAGGATTCAGGCAGGTTAGGGGGAGGCCGGATGGTGGTTTTCCCCCATCTTTGTCTCGATGTTTTCTTATGTTTTTTTTAAATTATTTATTTCCGTGTTTAGATCGGTGTTTTATTTTTAATTGTACATTTATCGGTTTATTTCCGTTTTTGGTTTTCAAAATTTTTTTCCAGTTATATGCACTTTGCTTTTCTGATTTGTTCTGAGAGATATATGGTGGTTTATGGTGTTTCGGTAAGCGATATTCTAATACTCTTTGATAGTAAATATTTACTGGTTTAGGATTCGACTGGTCGGATGAATAACTTTTTTTTTCTCGAAAGTTTTTTTTCTTCAACGAGCATATGTTAGCTATTAATATAAGCTAGGTAACCGGGAAGGTCGTCCTAAAATATCCGAGACAAAATGTTAACTGATTTTTGTAATTCGAACAATTATTTTCTGAGGATCGATAGCTTAGAAAAAAAGCTCTTTTAATGTATTCATTGTGTGACATTCATGTTAGTTTTCTCTTTTCTGTACATCGACTTGGTCTTGCCATGCAAGAATGCTAGGCCAAGGCCACTGACATAAAAGATCAGGGGACAGATACGATTCTATTTGCTATGCGACATTTATTACACACAAGGTAAAGAGTATCAAACCCAAGAGAAATATTGGTTCGATTCCGTCAACTTCCCAAATATCTGGAATCAATGACCTCCTCAATGACAGCCAATATAGGCTTCGCAGCAACAGGTCCACAGGAGATCTGATGGCGTACCTTACCGAAAAGTGTAGCCATTCCATCCACTACTTCGGCGGAAGCAAAGTTGTCCCATTGGATATTTGCAAATGGGTCGACAGAGTTTGATATCGCATCCTTTTGCGATATTACATTCACATGGAGCGGACAATTCACTGATCCGATAGATAGATAGATCCGATAGATTAGATACTATCTTTCCGGCCGTTTGATCCGATGATGTCAAATCCGCCTCCCACTAAATTAACGCAGGTGTTCCTCAGGGGTTTCACTCTCTTCCCCATCTTTATAAATGATCTCTTCTCAATTGCTCAAAACCCAATTCACTCGTTTGCTGATGATAGCACGTTGAGTTTCTCATAATCATACGAACACTCCCGTCCAAACTCTTCGAACGTCACTACCAACCAGCAACTTATGCTTGATACATTGAATTTCGACCTCAACAAGATATACCAATGGGATTTATCTAACCGAGTAGAATTCAATGCCCTAAAAACTCAGTGCAGGTTAGAATAGCGCACAAAAAAAAGTCATCGTCAGTTTTCATCATAATGGGCAACGACGCAGCAAACATCGTTGTTCAATCAACAACCATCAGCAAATTCAATGCAGTTTTTTTTAAGGTGATGTTCAACAGGTGTTTGTGCACTGTCACCACAGACCGTGACGCTGAGCAAATTTATGCTTTTCCTAGATTCAAGGGCTTGTTCATTCATCATCAGCTGTGGAACCGATGATCCATTCTTCCTTGTGAATGTTGTATATTGTGTCTTCGTTGGATTGAAGTCGACGAGGTTGGCCTTTCCCTACTGCATGACCTTATCCAGATCCCCATTCAGAGAGTCGATCTGGCTGCATCTCAGCTGGTGCGACGTTGATACACTAATCGGCCGATCACTCGAAAAAGAGGAAACAAGCGTGCTGTCATTCGCAAAAATGAACACTTTGACTCCAACAAATCATGTATGTGAACCAAAAACAAGGTTAGAGCCGAAAATAGAACCTTGAGGGACCCCGGAATGAACAGGATGCATATCCGAAGACTCGCCGTCTACAATAACCCGGTTCGATCGATTTTTGAGGAAGTTCTTTGTCCAGTCGCAAAGCTGCTGGGAAAGTCTGTTTGAAACGAAATTTGTTTAACAATATCCCATGCCAGACGCGGTCAAAAGCCTTGGAGATATTCAATGCGATCGCGCTTAACTCACCTTGCCTCTCAGTCGCAGATGTCCATATATGAGTTATAAGGGTTAAAAGTTCTCGCGTGGGCCGCCTTCTACGGAATTCGTATTGATGATCATTCCGAAGTCCGTTCCACTGCAAACACTTAATTAACTCGGCGTTGATGACATTTTCCACCACCTTAGATATCATGGACAGTAATGTCATCGGCAGGTAATTTTGTGGGAGGCACCCTTTAGCCTTTTTTATGATTGGCTGAACTCGAGTGATTTTCCAGCTGGTAGGAAATGCCATCTGTGCATAAGATAAGCGAAACAGCCTGGCAAGAACCGTTGACAGTTCTGGGGCACTGTTTTGAAGGACTATTGCTGGTATTCCGTCTCGGGCCGTTCCCTTCTTACAGTGTAGTCCACGTAGAATGCGTTGAATAGTAGGGCGGCGGAACCCCACATCCCACATGAAGATCGTACAGGCGTCACCACAGGTAGTTCCAAAACGACGGCATCGAGGTTTGAATTCACGATCACATTAGCTTTATGCGTTGAATTTGTGACTAATGTCCCGCTGTCCGTCAGTAACGAGGGAAACGGTGAGGAAGCGAAGTTTTTGCTGACAGCCCTTTCTATTGACCAGAAGGGACGCGAACCAGTTGGGCACTTAAGGAGTTTATTAGTCACTCGGTCGTTGTAGCCCTTCTTCGCGGTATCATTCGCCTGGTTGCACGCGTTTCTGAATTTAACAACATTTGTTCTGTTAACATCAGTCGGATTACAGCGCCATTGCTTGAGAGCTCTATTTTTTTCCACTGTGATCTGTTTTCATTTTTTATCAAACCAAGGTTTATCGGATGAATTTCGTTTGATGGAATGGTGAATGTAAATCTCCATCCCGAGAAGAATAATCTTCGTAACCGACTCCGCGCATACGTTACATCCGATGTACGGCATTTGCATCGACGACGGCAAGGAACTATCAATCTTCTGTACTCGAGTTAATTCAACTCTTAATTGGAACGACCGCCTACTTGAAACTGCGAACAGTACGGCCAAATACATGGGGTTCCTTAAGAGATGCAAAAAAATATTTCACTCCATTCAACCTGGCCACTATTTACAAGACGTATCATCATCATCATCATCATCATCATCGGCACTACAACCGGGATCCGGTCTTGACCTTATTTAACAAATCTCTCCACCGGTTCCGATTTCGAGCCGATGTCATCCAGCTCGGCACTCCCGGGCTCTGGGCGTCCTGGTCTACGCTATCCCTCCATCGCAGACAAGCTCTGCCGCGCTGTCTCCTTACATACATTCTGCCACAAAGAACTTTGCGGGCAGGCTTCTTCGCTCATTCGAGCTAGATGTCCCGCCCACCGGAGTCTACCGAGCTTGATTTTTCGTACAATATTAGCTTCAAAGTAGATTGCGTACAACTCATGGTTGTACCGTCTCCGGAATCGTCCTCCCTCACATACGGGGCCAACAATTCTCCTTAAGACCTTTCTCTCGAACATGGCTAAGAGTTCAGAGTGCCTTTTATGGAGCACCCAGGTCTCGGATCCATACATGAGTACTGGTAAGACCATGGTCTTGTACAGTAGTAGCTTGGATGTTCTGGATAAATATCGGGATTTAAAGAGCCTTGATAGATCATAGTAGGCTTTGTTGGATTTAATCAGCCGTTCGTGTATTTCTTCTTCCATATTGTTATCGGCTGATACTATTGACCCATGTAGTTAAAGGATTGCACTACTTGAAATTCGTGCTCCACTACCCTGATAGTTTGACCAACGTTAGGTCGTCTCTTCGCAGAAGTTGCCACCATGTACTTACTTTTTCCCTCATTAACGTGCAGTCCCAGTTTTTGTGCCGCCTGCTCGATCTGGGTGAAGGATTCCTGTACAGCCGATTCGGGTCTACCGATGATGACGATGTCATCTGCGTAGGCAAGTATCTGGCTGGACTTGGTGACAATAGTCCCCCTTGATGTAACGCCAGAGTCACGGATTGCTTTCTCCAACGCCATGTTGAACAGGAGACAGGCTAGACCGTCCCCTTGTCGGAGTCCATTAAATACGTTTATTGGTTTGGACTGCAATCCCGCTATTTCTACTTCACTAGTTACGTTGGTCATGGTCAACCTACAAAGTCGTATCAATTTGTTTGGAATGCCGAATTCTTTCATGGCTTTATATAGTTCTACCCTGGCTATGGTATCGTAGGTGGCCTTAAAGTCTATAAACAGATGATATAATGGAATCTTAAATTCTATACATTTTTTCATCGCCTGCCTAAGGGTGAATATCTGATCAATTGCTGATTTGCCTGGGATGAAGCCACACTGATATTGACAAATGATGGCTTTAGCGTATGGGACTATCCGATCTTGTAGGATAGTGGAGAGTATCTTATAGGCGGTACTCAGCAATGTTATACCCCTATAGTTGCTGCACAGTGTGATATCTCCTTTCTTATGTATGGGGCAAATTATACCACGACGCCAATCTTCCGGCATCTCCTCTTCCTCCCATACGTGCACCACGATCTCATGAATTGCGTGATGTAACGCTGTCCCTCCTTGTTTGATCAGCTCAGTGCCATCAGCTTCGGGGCTTCATTTGATTTGAGCTCTCTTATGGCTTTTAATGTTTCCTCAATGCTTGGTCGCGGCCGCATTTGGTCTTGATCTTGCACTGCTGGAGCCTCAAATTTTTCTGTGAGCTGACCAATTAGCAATTCCTTGAACTGCACTTCCCATCGCTCCAGAATGCCTTCAGGATCGGTGATCAGATTACCCTCTTTATCCTTGCAGTAAGTGCAGCGTGGTGTGTACCACGTCATACTGCGGATTATTTGGTAGAACTTTCTGCCCTTGTTGCGGATCTCGCTCTCTACTTTTCTCTATTTCACAGACAAGGTTTTTTTCCCAGGCTCTTTCCTTTTGTCTGTGAAGCCTTTTTTCAGATCTTCTGAGCTCTTTGTATTTCTCCTCGCGCACCCGCGTCCTATGAGACTGCTGTATTGCCCGGTATGCAGCATTCTTACGTTCAGTCGCTAGTTTGCACTCATCATCAAACCAGTCGTTCCGATATCTACGACTACTGCCTAAGATTGAGTTAGCAGTACTAATGACAGTATTCTTAAGGCGTGTCCATTTCTCTTCTACGCCCGGCATTCTGGCCTCAGGACTTACTCTCCCTCCGTCGAGGTCTTCGAGAGCGAGTCTTAGCGCATGACCAAAGGTATTACTGGTGTTCTCATTACGTAAGGCAGCCGTGTTGATTCGAACCTGATCCGCGGATGCAATACGTCTCCGTAAGGCAATCCGCGCTCGGAAAACTGTACCAATAGGATAGT
The DNA here is from genome assembly GCA_963931805.1 of Microdon myrmicae. NCBI lineage: Eukaryota > Metazoa > Arthropoda > Insecta > Diptera > Syrphidae > Microdon > Microdon myrmicae. The sequence continues at coordinate 236,969,146 of OZ007497.1, read as the reverse complement.
GATCCGAGTCGACGTTGGCACCTCGGTACGATCGTACCGTCATCAGGCTCGAGGAGTGGCGGCGATCTATTAACGTGGTCAATTTGGTTGCGAGTGACTCCATCAGGTGATACCCAGGTGGCTTTGTGGATATCTTTACGCGGAAACCTGGTACTCGCAATGACCAAGTTTTTCGATACTGCCAATTCGATGACTCGTAGTCCATTGTCATTAGTGTTCTCATGCAAACTATGGGAACCTGTGTAGTGCCTGAAAACCGGCTCCCGACCTATTTTGGCATTCAAATCACTAAGAACGATTTTCACATCGTATCTTGGGCAGGCATTGAGGGCCCGTTCGACGTTCTCGTAGAATTCTTCTTTTTCGTCGTCCGGGGACTCCTCTGTAGGTCCGTGAACGTGTATGAGGCTTATGTTCTTAAACTTGCCTCGCACGTGAAGAGTGCACAGCCTTTCGTGTATTGCATTAAAACCGATAATGGCAGACTTCAGTTTTTGGCTGACTAGAAGCCTACCGCGAGTACATGGTGTTATGTATGACAGCTATAATAAATGTCATACTCGTTTTATGAATAACGCCACTCCCCGTCCATCTTATTTCTTGTAATGCTGTTATGTCAGCCTTATATTCGGGCAGGGCATCGGCTAAAAATTCTTACAAGGCGTATATTCGTCCAAAAATGGAGTTCAACTCCCATATTTGGTCAGGCGCATCCAAAACTGCACTACATGTGCTCGACAGGATGCAAAAACGAGCAGTGAAACTTATTGGGGACCCAGCCGTAAGTCGACCAATTCCGTCGTTAGAACACAGGCGCAACGTATCATGCCTATCTCTTTTCTATAAGTATTACCACGGTCGTTGCTCAACTGAACTTGCTGAATGTGTTCCGCCTCCTCAGACATTTTCCCGCGATACCAGTCAATCTGAGAATGCACATCAGTTCACGTGAAAGTCAATTTCAGGCGCACAAACAAACATAAAGAGTCATCCTTTAGCCGAACCACACGAATGTGGAATACTCTACCTGATCATGTGTTTCTTCGTCGTTGTAATGTCCAGGCATTTAAGACCAATGTACATCGATACTTCCTTTCTTTATCCATTTTCTCCCCATCCGCTCACCCTGCGCACTGACATTTAAGGGTACTTCAAATCCCCTTTTGTGCGTGTGTTAATAATCATACACATATGTAATCATAGTGAGGAACACAGCACCAAAAGAGATTGGAAAAAAACCATTACCAGCGTATAGCAGAGCATTATGTCCGAATCACGGCTTATTTGACGAGCTGGGTTAGTTGATGCGCTGGTGCTTTGGTCCCAACAATTTTATAGCAGGGGTTCGAATCACGTTCTCTACTACTTAAAAATGGCTAAATGTCTTAACTTCAGTCAGGGACAAACAAAAGCTCTATTTCGCGTTATCAATTAATAATTCGTAGAATAAAATGAGTTAATCGCATAATTAACGTATGTGCATAATTAGAAATTTATTGATACCCAAATCAATTCAGCTGGTTTGAGAGACACATGTACAAGTTACGAACATTTCACTTATCAAATTATTTTTGTTTTACCAACTCATGCATCGCTCATTTATTATTGGTACCCATTAGTTACCTTCCCGTTCAGATGGGGCTGGTAAAACCGTATTTTATCACATAGCACACATCTACCGCAACATATCCTGTACGTATATCAAGCCTTTTTGTACTCTAGATGGGTGTAACGAATTTTACCATCGATTAAAAATAAAAGTGGGCGAAATCGCATCAATTATTGAGTATCGAATACAGCCTTAAATGTTTTTTCAAAATTAAATTGGTGTAGCAAGCTTTAGGCTACTTTGATTTTAGTATGCTCAAAGGATGAGTGAGAGCAGAACATTCGCCATTAAAGATGATTGGAGAAAGGCACCTTCTGAAACCCTGGAGACAGATTCGTAACTGCATGGAATTAAGTCAATTAAGGAATCTCCATTGGAGATTTTAACGGTGTTTGTGAAATTTCAGTTAAGTGATAGAGCTTTCAGGGATATTCTCGAATAAATGATTGTTGTTTATACATATCCTTGCGTGTATGTTCCCCTTAATTTACTGTTCCTTGCTCGTATTATTATAGTGTTATTTCCTAAATAGTCTTTAATTAAACAGTAAAAATAAAAACTTTAGATCGAAAGTAATATATTAGAGAAGAAGTATTGGGTGTTTTTCATGGTAAATGGTATAGAAATGTGTGCTTCTGAAATGCTCGAGGGTATGCCGCTTTTTCTGGCCCAGTGACTTCCAATATCGTTTATGTTAGCTACTCCCAAATTTCGAATTGAAGTGTATTGAAGTGGGAATATCCAGTTGAAATTGCTGTATATTAGCATTTTCTGTAATTCCATGGTGGTATATTCTACCTTATACCTTTCCATTGTGGTGTCAATTCCTACTTTCATGATTTCAACTATCTAATTGCTGTTAGGTTCTGCCTAAGGGATCCTGGATGTAATATTTGGCTACGTTGTCTTTGTCTGTAGGATGATGCGTGTATATCAAGTGTCACACCTACAACAGTCTCCATTTCGAAAACTGTGAGAGATATATTTCCAACACGTGCGTACAAAGGGGATTTTGTGGCCAATTTCAAATATACAACTGCAATGCGGGCCAAAAGGAGAGGGTAAAGATAAAGGAAGATAGTGTCAGTGTACAGGACTATCTAATTTCAGCTTCGGAAAGCACATTAGAACACCCCCCCAAAGAATTAACATTTAGACAAAAATCTTTCTTCATGTTACTGTCTGAACTTTGCCATTGATGATGTTTAATACAACCTCATTTAAATATCTACCACATGATCGCTTCCATGAGTCAATTTTATAGGGTGGGCCATAAATGTTTGCACATATGACACATGAATAGAAATAAAACTACAGGTGTTATTTTGTTGATCATTTATTTAACGTAATAATTTATTGAAATTTATTATTTTGCTTATTGAAATTTATTATTTTTAAATGACATCGTCGAGATGTGCCCCGTCTCGTCATCGGCACTCCTGCAATCGACTAAGCAAATTTTGGAAAACTCGCTGACACATGCTGCGAGTTATCGCGACTATTTCCTCCTGGATGTTTTCTTTTAATTGAGATATGTTCGTCGGTTTATTAAGGTACACTCGACTTTTCAGGTATCCCTTGGCCCAAGCTTTGATTAAATTAATACTTGGACACTTACTTAGACGGCGTAATCCGTATTCAATTCTAAGGCGTCGTACAGTAACGTAGGAATCGTTGTTTTTGTACAAAAAGCATGCTGTTGTCCCGTAACGCGCTCCATCGTGACTAAAATTGCATGAAGCGACCACAATTCCCCGCCACTCGCGCGCCCCTCCTTCTAACGGTTTTTAAGAAATCAAGTGTTGCCATTTGGAAAAATGTATGACGATATTAAGGTTGTAGCGTTTGCGGCGACAGTGAAGAACGTGTGATTCGGTTTTTGATTGGATTTGGCGACGGCACAACCCCCATATATTTAGCTTAGTAGAAGCAATATATAAACAATATGTGTGATTATCTTAACAACTGTTAACGCAACAACAAAAAGGCTAAACCGTATCGCGAACGGCGCTTTCTTCAGCGACGTCCCAACAGTTTCGTCTTAGCGGACTGTATTTTCCCGGCACTGCCCGACCAACGATGATTTTTTTACTCAGAGGGATTGGACCGCCAGAGCCGGACTCTTCTCTGGATTGGCGGGCGTTTTTTTCTTGCCCAATGCGGATCCCTGATAAATAAAGGTGAATTCGATGCGACCACGAAGAAGACAAGCCAAATACACGAATACACTTAGCTGCTTATTTTCCTATCGTTTATTTTCTTTTATAATGTTTTATTTATTAATTGTTAATTCCTGATCTCTTTGCTGTCTCCTCGATAGTATACTGGTTAGTATACCCGCCTGTTACGCGGGAGACCGGGGTTCGTTTCCCCGTCGGGGAGCCTCTGGCGCAAAACTAATCACCTTGCCCGGAAAAAACAAATCATTATGGAAAATTTAACAAGCCTCAGGACTTGCTAAATAAGGCCAAGACCGGTTTCCGGTTGTAGTGCCGATGATGATGATGATCTTTCTGCTGGTCTTGAACAAGACCTTTTTGTTGGGAGTTCCTTCGACGACTCGTACAGCTTCAAAAAAAAAAAAAAAATTGTGGCGAGAAGGCCGAATTTAGCGAGACAAGGACATATGTGTCCTTCATCTTGTCTCTGACTTCTGGTCATCTTGCGATAACCAGAATCACCCACATCCGTGAGGATGTTGGGCTCGGTCTCGCGATCTCTGAAAAGAAAAGAGAAAAAAGGGGGGTATCCAAGGATAGTGTGGACAGTGTTAGTCCGGGTGTTCTCTAACTACTTTTATAGAGGGATGGTGGGAAAGAAATCGTACAAGACCGGTAGGTCTTGGGTGCGGTAGTGCACGCAGATCACGTCTTTGGCGTCTGATAATCTGCGCTTTGGTCGGTGTGTATGTTTGTGTTTGTGCCGTCTTGTACTGTGCGTTCGTGTGTGTGGTTTGTTAATAGTAGACCCTATGGGATGGGTCCAGGAATCCTCTATTATAGAGGAGAATGTTGTTGAGAAGGGTGCTTTCTTCAGTTTTGTACTGAAGAAGAAATTGTGGGGGTTTGATCCGAAGAGATCGAGAGAGAGAAGGGTCAAGAACGCAGGACTCCCGCACAAGTAGGTTCTCGCTGTTCTGAATGTTTTCGAGGTACTTATATGCTAATTGAAGCAAGTACTCGTCGATGGGGGTAATGGAGGCGCCTTCGTATAGGTGAGAGTTGGGGTACTCGTACTGCTTCATCGATGTGCCCGCCTTATATAGGCCCGCAGTTGTCCCCTCCTTCGCCCGTTTCTTGGGATCTGCTTTTCTTAGTGGCTTCCTGGAATCGGTGTGACGCTGATCGTTTCTTCCCTGGAAATAGTGCGCTGGCGCTTGCCTTGCCTTTCCTGGGAATTCGTGATGCATCGCCAACAATAACTAACTTAATACTATAGTATGGGGGACTAACAAAGTGGTTAAACGGTTGTGTAAGTGGCAGGCCAAGGGTAGGACGAGTATAGGACGGAAACTAAAGAAGTGGGTATGAGGATGGGTGCGGGTTGTGCGAGTGTAAGAGGTGGGATGGGTTAGTAAGAAGACGAAATTTGAGAGCAGGGGGCGTGAGTTTCATTTATTTATTTTTTTAATTAAGTAGTTATTGGGGGGCGGGGGTTACACGATGGTGTACGTGGAAAGATAGGGAAGGATAGGTCGGAAGCTATGGTGTGATTTTATTGCGGGTATATACGAGGGTGAATCAAATATAAATGGTAATTTTACTTTTTTGCTTAGCAACAAGTTGCGAGCTAGATAATCTTGTGCGTGACTGTTGTTTGGTTTATGAAGAGTAAGGGAACCCTCTTGGCTTGCGGTCGTGCTCGACTTTATAGTCAGTACAGCCATGAGCGAGCAAGTGGTACATACGTCTGTTGGCCAACGGATTATTATAATATTTTTAACAAATCAAGGCGTTAAACCCTCAGACATTTTTTCTCCATGGAAGGCACAGTTTGGTGATGATACACAGACTCAGAATAGTGTGTAAACGTGGGTCAGAGAATTCAAAATTGGACGAGAACGTATCGAAAACGAAAGTCATGATCGACACCCAAGGACAATCCATACAGAAGACAACATCCGTGCCGTTCGAGAGTTTATTGAAAGTGATGGATTGAACACTTCCACAGCTGATACCCACTTCTGATGAGATTTCTCCAACAGTTAAGCAGCGATCACTTTCAATAGGATCTCGAATTTTCGGAGAAGGTGACTGAGTAATATGTCCAGTTTAGTTCGAAGCAGTTGTTTTGGCACCAAGTGGAAAAGCTGTGGAGATCCATTTGTAGAAGTGAAGAGTCGATAGGAGATCCGATCGTCTTGAAGAGTTTATTGTCGTCCGCGAAGAGAGATAGATGAAAGAGTGCTTGATACTAGAGTCTACGTCGTTAATAGTAAAAATAAATAGGAGGGGTGCAAGGTAACTACCCTTGGGTACCGCTGACGTGGGAGAAAAAGGATTGGAAAGGGTGGATCTAAATTTGACACAGTAGGTTCGATCGCTAAGATAGGAGGAAATCCACTTAATCAATAAGGGTTCGAAACCAAGGCAGGATATATTGTAGAGGATAGGATTGTATGAGATTTTGTGGAAGACCTTGCTGAAATCGATTGTGATTACATCGACTTCGCTGCCATTCTGTAAGGCACGTAGAGTGTGGGATGAGAACTGTTTTTTTAATTACACTTCTCTCGGGAGAGGTGAACATATAGCGCTGAGTGGGTGCCCCGAAACGCCACCATATAACTGTTGTCGCTCTTTTTTGACAGTTGCAGGATGTAACGCTCCACGAACATTCGCTAGCGGAAGGAGTTCCGCAGCTACTCTGTAACGGAACGAGTTCTGATGCAGGGATGTTCGTGCCGTCGGAAGATGAACCGCAAATTGGTGCGATCTGATTGTCTTGTGGAGCGCGTATAAACTGAATTGCGTGGAACAATGCCACGAATCTCCGAAGAACAGTACCATTGGTAATATCGGTAAAACAGACGGAGGTCAGCTACGCGCCTTCGATGTGATAGCGACTGTAGTCCCGACGTCAGAGCCGTGTTCCCGATCAGGCGGATCGTTCGTCTCAGTATGCTCTCAAGTAGGTCGAGAGTATGCTTGTAACATGTGAGCAATAATCGAGCGCGGGTCTAATTTGTGATTTATACAAAAGAAGAAATTGGGTCGGAGTAAAATATCTCTTGGCTCTTAAAAGATAACTTAGTTTTCCAGTGGCTGACCTGGCGATGTTGGACACGTGTTTATGCCACGATACATTCCCACAGACGTTGACGCAGCAATTTCATGCTTTCCCTACATCGACAGCCTGGCCATTCATCATCAGCTGTGGAATTGATGATCCACTTTTCTTTGTGAATGTTGTATACAGTCTTCGATGCATTGAAGTTTACGAGATTGGCCTTTCCTCACTGCAGGACCTTCTCCAGATCACGATTCAGAGAGTCAATCTGTCTACATCTCAGCTGGTGCGACGTTGATGCACCAATCGGCCGATCACTCGAAAAGGAGGAAACAAGTGTACTATCGTCCGCTAAATTGAACACTCTGTTGTCCGTTGACTCCAACAAATCATTTATGTGAAGTAAAAACAAGGTTGGAGCCAGAATAGAACCTTGAGGCATTCCAGAATTAATAGGATACCGAATCGAACAGCCGCCATTCACAACAACCTGGATCGATCGATTTTTGAGGAAGCTCTTTGTCCAGTTGCAAAGCCGCTGGGTAAGTCAATATGAACGAAGTTTGCTCAGCAATGCCCCGTGCCAGACGCGGTCAAAAGCCTTGGAGATATCCAGTCCGACCGCCACAAACGAGAGGTCCCGTGCCATTGTTTGCGATGGTGGCATGTACACCGAGAGACGCGGCATGACTGCGGCTTTAGTGTCCGGTGTTGGAAGCTGTGGAGACGAGGGGCGATGGTGATTGTTGTTGCTTGCGTCTTTGCGGTAAGGCAGCGAGTACCTCCGGCACCATAGGTGGGGGCGAACGGTGTTCGGTGCCGGAGGTGCCCCACCTGCTTGGTCGACAGCGTCGGTAGCTGCACTGAAGGCAGCTCACTAACGGAGATGCGATTGGCAATGATGTCGGTCGGGGCTGTGGGTATTGCCGGGAAGAATGGGTCGAGCTCGTATTGGGCATCGATGAATTTTGCCTGTTCGTCGAGATACACTTTCTCGCTCTCGGCGGTGAACTCTTCCGCGAAGTTTCTCTGTTATTGATGCTCAGGTGCCGCCATGTGCATGATTTCTTCGTGCTGCCTGAGGATACCTTCCCATTAGACGCGAAGGTCGCGTTTGAGCGCCTCTATCGTGGTTCGGGTTGGTTGTCCCTTGTCCTGGAGGTTGAGGAAAGCGCGAGAGATCCTGTCCTCTTCCGCGAACTGAGCGGCAATGGGTTCATCAATCTGGGACATTGTGGTCACTTGAAGGATGAATCTGGGGTGAAAGTGCCCCGAGTCTTCATTGACGACGCAGCCGAAAGAGTGTCCGGACGAAGGAGAACGCGATGCGTCGCCAACACCCTTGGTTCACATTTGCAACACGGGCACTCGCACTTTCACTGTTCCGCGGGTTCGACTTATCGCGCACTGTGCAGCGATAAAAATCCGGTTCAAAGCACCATTCATGTTTTGATGTTAACTTTATTTTCTTAAATCAGTTTTATATCAGTAGGAAGTAGATGGGACTAATGATAATTTTAATTTTTTACATTCATTTGCGAATCCGCTACAATTAGGGTTGGGAAATGTTCACAATAGAATATTTTGGGATTTAAAGCAATATTGTGTGCAATTGTTCTCTTCACTCGATTAAAACTTAGAGCAAAATTCAGTACAATTAAAAGTGATAAGCGAATTGACGAATGGTGGTTCAACAATATTAGAAAAGGCGAAAAGAAGGTGAAAAGGAAGTAAGGAAGGAGGGAAGGAGGGAAGGAGGGAAGGAAGGAAGGAAGGAAGGAAGGAAGGAAGGAAATATGGACAATAGAGTAGCTTTGGATTTTAAGCAATATTGATTACAATTGTTCTTTTTAAAATGTTAACGCTAGGAACTTAATATTAACAGTTCTGATATTTGTTGGGCCCAGTTGTTGGTAGAAAGTGGGAAGAGCAACGTAATATGTATGTTTTGTTTGAATTTGGTGGGCACACTTGCCCCATATGGACTGATGTGTTGAATTATATTAATTTTCCATCGATTTCATGTGGCTTTGCTACAATCCCCTCTTTGGATTAACAATACAAAATGTTAGTAAATATAACTACATTTTGAGTGGAGTGGGTAGTAACTCTGTCTAGATTTGAAGAACAGCATGTGAATTGTATTTACATGATTCAGCTAAATACACAATTAATTTTCTATCGATTGATCCTGAAATAACAAGCTACAATCATCTTGAATCTCTTTTATTTATTCATTATTCAGGGGTACTACATTAATTATAGTACATTTTGCGGCACGCATTGCTTTTCTTTTTCGTGTTTTCTTATTTGTTATATTGTAACGTGTAGTTCGCGATATTTTACAGTTAGGCATTTTAATAAAACATTTTTTGATTTTTATTTTATACAGACCATTGTGCGCAAAACGAAACGCTGAGGACAGAATTAACCTGCTAAAACTACTTAAAGATGGGGCAATTTTCTGTTCTGAACGATATCCAGAAGACGCCGAAGACATCGACATAGAGGTTAATAATCGTCAAGCATTGCCTACAGCACCCTCGAAGACAATCGACACCCATCAACAGAAGCACCCAAAGTTTTCAACCACCAAACCCGATATTTGACTACCAATCACAACTACAATAATATGAGATCTGCAGAATCTATACAAGGAAAAGGGTTGAAGATAGTCTTGACTAGGTAAGCCATCTTTAATTTTGTTGTTAGAGTGCAGAATATGTCTAGTTAGTATTACGTACTAAGTTTAGATATCTCGCGAAATATTTATAATTAGCTTTCGTTAAATGAGGTTGTGGTGAATCTGATATCAACAATTTTCTCGAAATTTCATGGATACATTGATAAGTATTGCAATTGATTATTGCTTACATGTCTACCTATCAAGGAACGCCTTCTAGCTCTCAGTAACAAATTACTTTTTCAGATATTGAGATGAATTTCATATATTTATAGGAGTTAGGTGACGGTAGTTGATTTTTCTAATCATCTTTTGTTAATATTATTCTATTGGAATTTTTTTTCCATAAGTTAACTTGAGGTGATTTTTGAGGCTTGCATTCACATATAGACTGAAAACACTAGTACCGAATTATGTCTTTTCATATTTTTAAATACTTGTTATGGTTTCAAACATATTAGATATACGCAGTACCATAATTTAAAGAGCTAAACTTGTTTTGATAGATCTTTAAATAGTCCTTGATATTTATCCTTGTATTGAATAATTTTTACAATACTGTCTTTTATAATACAGTTCATCGTAAATCGGTATTTATCATGTCGCATAAACATTATCTACCATAGGACTTTGAAACTGAAGAGTGTATGGCTTCAATATTACACATATTTTTTGTTTATAATATGCAATAGGTATTAATACGCTCATAGTATAAAATATAGAACGCGGAAGGCAAGAGGGAAGGGATAGTGGGCATAGATAAAAATGAAGAAAAGTGAAAAGGGAAAAGAAAGAGAGTAGGTGAACTGGGTATCGATGGTCAATTCTTAAATATGTTTTACGAATATCAGAAAAGCCCATTATAACAACAAGCAACCACTAATACACTAGCACCACACCACTAAGTAAAGTGAGAATTTCATATATCTTTCCAAAAACAAGGTGGCGAGTGTTATACCTGTACGGCAGAGTGAATTCGTGACGTGTGTTTAAATTACGCCTTTTTAAAAAAATGTAACGTCACCTTTGTTGTTCCAATCGACACGGTGACCCTGAGTAGCATATTATTTTCAAGTTGACGAAAAACTGTCAATTCCGAATTAATTAAATATTTGGAACGTAATAGACTTCTAAATGATCGACAATACACGTTTCATAACCAGCCATTCAATCTTATGGGCTTTGTGAGAAATACTTGAGCATGAGCAATCGAAAAACACATGAAGTCATGAGCAGTCATATGACACATCTGTAAGACTTTTGGCTATGTCTGACATTAAGACTTAAAGAGGAAGTTTCCTTATTATTGACTTTCCCAACAGTTTTGCAACTAAGTTTTTCTAAAAGCTGATAGATCCGGTCGGACGGATGTCTGGAGTGATTTAGGCTTCTAAGTTGGCACCTGCTCTGTTTCTGCTTTACATTAATGGCGTGTTAGTACCAGTGCTATTCTTTGTTCTTGATGTTTGAACGTTTGACTAGTTAAGGGGAGGTTCTAATCTATGAAACTCAAAAAAGGTAATTTTGTCGAATTTTTTTCTCATAGCAGGAGATAAATAGAGAACTCAAACTTTTTTTATTAAAAAATATAGTGACAATAATTGTTGACACGTCTTATAATGTGACCGTCTCAAAAAAAGGTATCTTGGCCACTCTAGCACCTGCAAAAATTATCAAAAGTCAATAATAAAAGAATTTTTATAAATTATATGAGTGTAGTTGGAGCGCCTACTAGAATCATCCATGAAAGTCGAAATTTAACAAAATGCGGACATTTGAATTTTCATGCTTCTACTTCTTCGACTTCCGTAGTGCTTATGTTCCGTGGATCCTATTGTAGAGCAGTAAGTTCGCTTAGAACCCTGTTGTATACAATTCCGTTACATACTTCTTCGCTCCAAAACGGAAACCAGATTTTAAAAATTAACACTTCAGTTCGCTTAGTTTTGTTCTATCGAATTAATGGATTCCTTAAGTTTTACACATAAATAGTTACTACTATTACTATTTATTGGCCTATAGGAACCCGGAAGTTCATGACCTTGTGGGGGTTCTCTATACTACATGGAGAACCAACCCACAATGCCAACCAATCTTGACCGCTAACAGCGCGTCTCCTCAACCCAACTCCCCATTCAAAACCTGCAATACACACATTCGCAACCATGCAAAACCTGCAAGCGCACCCATCCCAATATGCAACAGCATCTGTCCCCAATCCGCAATTGCATACATCCCCCAATTTACCAGGAACCCATTTCCCAAGCTGAAATAAATGCATATTCCAATTTACAACGGAATATTAATCATCTCCCTCAATTACATCACCCCACATACATTTTCCCAAAATTGCTTCGGTCAATTCTTTACTTAAGTTATATTCCTTCCTTGCGACCAAGCAATCTTAATTTCCCTGAAATTCATATGCTGTAATAAAACGCATATTCAAACCTACAACGGAACATTAACCATCACCACCAACTATACCGAGCCGCATACATTTCCCCGAAATTGCTTCGGTTAATATCTTATCTAAATGATATTCCTTGCTCGCACCCAAGAAATTCCAATTTCCCCCGAAAACCATTTCGGTTCATTTCCTCCTTAAACTATACTTCTCGCTTACAACCAAGCGACAGCTAATTTTCCACGAAACGATCACAACAATCAAGACCCTTGATCATACTTGGCTAAAACCAATTTCCCTGTATACACAACCAACGAATCCAACTCAGCTTATACGGCGAGGATTTGCTGGAACTGAATTCCCTATGCAAGCATAGCAATCCCTTTCAAGTTCCTAGTAAGTAGCAGTGAGGTTATTTAGCTATGACTCCACTGCCACGACGCGATGAACTTTTTTTGCCTTCAACTAGTCAAGTCACAACCACCGCCGAGCGCACATCGCCCTTCCACCACCCCGAGTCGAGTAGGAAGTCCGCGCCACTGTATTAAGCAAAGGAAAGAAAATAAAAAGGACGAATTCAACCTCGGTAGCGTACACGAGAGCGGGAGCTATAAAGTTTATCGCGACCGCGGAAAACATAATGAACAATATAATACGTCGCCGCAGCCACGTAACTCAGTGGGTAAAGAAAAGTCGGGAATTAGCGGAGATCGATAACTTCCTACGCGGAGGCTAGTGTATTAAGCTACTCGATAGCTAGCTAGATGCCCGGGCGTGAATCCACGTGAAGCGGAGTCAACAGGATTTTCTGTAGATTTGACGTAGTGTATGTCCGCCAGACTGATGACTTTTCGAATTTTGATAACTCTTTTACTAACAAATTTGGTATCGATCTTCTTGTTACCACGCACCCAGCTTAGGACTACCTGACTATCTGTGTATACAATCACCGTGATATTAGGATAGTGGAACTTGCTTCTGACTTTCTCTATTTTAAAACTGAACATTAACATTCACAATCTGCAATCTGGTAAATCTGTCTCTGGAATTATTATAACTTATTATCACTAAGAGATCATACGACGTAATGAGTTCTTTTATTCGAATTTCTTTATTTTTAAAACTGAACATTAACATCCACAGTGCGCAATCTGATAAGTCTGTCTTTGGAATTATTATAACATGTTATCACTAAGAGATCGTACGACGTAATGAGTTCTTTTATTCGAACATTAATCCGATATCGTCTTCATCACTAACCAACTCGTTCTAACACAGTGTGAAGTATAACAATAATGGATCACCGAACCGACAGGCAAACTCTGACTCCTTTACTCGACGTTTTATGATTTTTTTCTTTGAATGCCTCTTCAGTGACGCGATTTGACGGTTGAAATTGGACTCCTCGTAAGCTGCGCTATGCTGACCCTACCTCCATGAGTGAAATGGGTTTCCACTCATGTCCTCGTAGGGGAAAACAATCTTTCCTTCCCCCCAACGACCAATGAGAAACGATTCGCATCCCTTTGGAAGGTTACCATCAACATCGTCCCGATAGGTTGAATGTCTTTATCTAGGACAGAAAGGCAAACGAAACATGCGTTGGGTGAAGGAAGCGAAAACAAACATGCAGCTGGTCAAATATGATGACTGATGTGTACAGAGGCTAGCTGCCCTGCCATTGTAAACGATCCAGGATAGGTTTTTCTGTTGATGTTATGACAACAGAACTTCGCTTACGATGGCAAAGGCTAGAATGGATGGGTGCATGTTTGTTCTAGGAAAAACGTATCGTGGGACACGATCTGGTGATTAGGATGATTACACAATGACGGTTGTGTATACATCCACGTCGATTGTGTATTGCATCCATAGCGAGTCAAGGGTCGAATTCCCGTGTGAATATTTACACTGGCAAAGAATTCGGCTCTTGGCAGCTAGGCGCGAGTTGTGTTATGCTTTGTATTAGCGAACAAAACATGGGACGTGACCGTTGCTAGATTGTTTAGGGAAAACAAACTATGATCACGTCCGATTCGATGTCAGTTTATCGCTTATGCAACCGATCAGGGATAATTGGCTGTAGCTGTGTGGTTATTTTTGACGTGTCTTCGCGTAGTGCGGTACCACTTGGAAGGTTCACTACGCTTACCCAACTCGACGGTTTCTGGTCCACAAACTGTGGCAAGAAAAACTCCGTAAGTTCTCAATTTACTCCTCATTTATTAGTAGTTCATCAAAATGAAAATTTAACGTATTCAATTTATTCAAAAAGATAAAGAAACTTAATACACTTCGTATGTTTAACTTGTTATGCAAGTTAAAGTAACTATATTACAATTACGTATATTTAACTTGTTAAAGAAAGTTAAAGTAACTTAACACTTTGTATGTTTAATTTGTTATGAAAGTTAAAGTACTATATAACAACTGCGTATATTTAACTCGTTAAAGAAAGTTAAAGTAGCTTAACACTTTGTATGTTTAACTTGTTATGAAATTGCTTTGCTGCTCATCGTGTGTGTCCGCAAGTATGCAGACATAGCATAGATCTCATCTAAATGTTCGCAACAAGTGCGCGTATCTCAACGCAAAAAGGGGTTGAAATGTTTACACGATCAGTGACTACGAGTAGCATGATGCTGATCGTGTGCATGTTGTTGTTGGCGTCAACAGGGTCGAACCGTCGTGTGTGTATTTAAACTGACGAGTTCTCGATCCCTCGCACCCCCAGGTGCAAGTTACCATTTCATGTGGCTGCAGCATTGAAGCCAAGCGAGAGTATCTTTTGCTTGTGTGCTGCAATTTCAATGGGTGCTATGTGCACCGTGGTGGTCGTGTCAGTTGCTTCGTGTTGCAACTGAATTGGCCCTATGTAAATGGTGCGCCCGGGAACCGTGCCTTTAGGAAAATATCTGTTTGGTGCTGATTGATTTCACATCAGCGAAAATGATACGTTTAGATATTTTAGGCAAAGGTTCTCGCAAATAAAGGACAGGTAAGTGCATGCTTTTTATGAAATAGGACGCGCGTGGAAATGGTTACCTGGTGGCGAATGAGCAGGTAAGTAGTGGCGTTCGAAAGAACCGCCACAGCTGTATAAGCAAGCGATTTACAATGGTTTGTCTTTTGGGCCAACGGATTGTTGGAACAAGAACACACAGAAGGATTGGCATGTGTTTGATGGGCATGTGGCTGCCCATAGGAACCGATCGGTTCATGACAGATGAACCGAGATGGTTTAATTGATGATATTTATTTGATTACCATCTTGCCGTGGACTTATGTTTCAGATATGAACTGATCGATGGAGAGCTTTGAACAGCTCATATGCAGGTAAGTGGCTTATGAGTGCGAGGAAGGCAGGTTGATTTAAAGGGAATGGGTGGTTCTTTGGGAAGCTTAAACAACCCCCACAATGTTATATCCACGACCGGACATCACCCCCGCGGGATTTTGCAAAACATACCCAACTCCTCGAACGTGCGTAAATATCTGCTGAGCTGACATGCCGTAAACTTGGGCGATGTTGCTCATGGATATCCCTCGGTCAATTTGTGGGTTGAAACATTTATGTACACTTTGCACTTGGTATAAGAACTGAGAGTTTATTATCTTCACCAAAGTTCTGTCGCCGAAAGGCAAATTATACAAATGTTAAGTAATGTTTTGCTTAGAGCGTCTGCCAAGGACCAGTAAGTTATTATATAAGATAATTAAGCTAGAATTTAAGCATTTTTTGTCTAGCCTTTAATTTAGAAACTAAGAATATAAAAAGAAAAAGAAAAAATGTTTTAAAAATGAAATACTTAAAACCATTGAGGTTTACTTTGCCTGTTGATATTGCGACTGTTAATTGTTTGTGCTGCTTGCTGATATTGCAACTATTGATGTTTGCGCCGCTTGTTGATATTATGAGTGATTATTAAGGGGGTATTCTGGTCTAGACGCACGAATTTAACGCAATTTTTGAAATGCTGTAAAAAAAAGCAATCAATATTTTTACTATTCATTTTTTTATACGATATTTATTAATATTTCAAGAATACAGTAAAAAAAATTGAAAGTAAAAAATTCAAAATTCAAAAAGTTAGCAGCTGATGAAGTGGGCGATCTCAAAAAGTGGGCACGCGGCCATACCCAAGATTCAATCCTCCTAGCAATCTGAAAAAAAGATTATTAATTTACAGAAATGCTTCTATCGTTGGAACGAAAAAAAGTTGAAAAAAATTTCTTTTTAACAAAATGGCGACTGCTTGAAAACAAAAAATTATTTTTGTACCACTTTTTTTTTAGTTTTTCGAAATTTTTAAAAATAGTTAACATTGGAATTTGGGGATGAGGATAGTTCATGCAATAGAAAAGCCTATAAAGAAGACATATACTAAATTTGAAGTAAATCGGTTTAGCAGAACTTGAAAAATCGTGGGTATTGTTTTAAAAAAGACAGTTTCGAGAAAAACGCGTTTAAAGTTTCACGTAAAGTTTCTCGCGGTCTGTCATTTTTTGCAGTATTCTTGAAATATTAATAAACATCCTAAATGATGATTGAAGTTGCTTATTAGGCAGAATATTGTGTAATTCTCATAAACAAGAGGTGGGGGTTAGATTTGAAAATCTAGTATGGCATACGGTCATTCACACAAGAAAGGAACATATCGAGATAATGTGTTCGTTATGGTGAAACAAATTTTGTAAACCTTTTTGTTTTTGCAAAAAAAAAAATATTTAAAAAATTTATATACTTTGTTCAGATTTTGTGGCTGCTTTTTGTACTTGACGATATGCTGATTGGCGTTATTGTTGTACAATTAATCAGGTTAATATTAATTTTTTATTCTCTATTAAATGCACTCTGTATCTTTAGGTAGTACAACAATTTAATAATATAACAAAATCCCCATAATATCTTAACCGAATTCCCAACATAAAAAAAGTGTTTATAATTAGCTCATTTTTATTATAACTTAAAAAGTTATTCGTAAATCCAGCTAGATCCGTCTTCAAGTAAAATCGACCATTGTGTAACACGAAGTGCTGTTAAAGACATTGGCAAAGATTACCATTCCTCGTCTTGGATTTTGATTAAATTACTGTACCAAAGTCCCGCGGCAAATTAGAAACTGGCTTTGCCCTGTCATACTAATTAATTTGATTATAGATGTTTCCCTACACAACTTGATCTCTCACCTTGAATCTTTTACATGTTAGGTGCGCCATTTTACATACAACACAATTATGTAGTTAATTCAATTGTTTATATGAAACTATAATGTGTGCAAAATTTGTCGTATAAAAGCAGAAGGATGCTTGCTTGGGAGCCTTGAAAGAGACTAATTAGATTTTCCGTTGACTAGTAGTTTGACTGTTAATGTATTTACCATTGCTTACTCACTCATTGTGTTTGGAAGTTGGTACACAATTTAATTCAATATTCAGCACTGGTTTCGTTGTGGGTGAATTAATAACAAACAATTTAAGTTCCAGTGATGCGTTTATAAATTGGGTTGAATGGATCTGGGGTTGGTGTGCGGCCATAACAATTTAATAGTTCAACACAATAGTGTGGGTGGATAGTTGTGCACAATGGAAATTACGGCTGAGGCACTACATAAGAAAAAAAGAGAAGATAAATAAATATTTAAGATAAAATATCAAATGCAAGATGGGGCAGAGGAACTTGCTGATGTAGAAATTCATTAAAATAACGTGATTCACAATTCTATTTAATTCGTTTTCTACCATCAACTGCCACATTTAATGTTTATTTATTGAATTTATTTTATGAAGTTTTAAATACGTTAGGTATATGGAATCCACTGTTGTCAATATGTTACGTTAATTCAAATCGGAAATTTCATTCAACTCTTTTCAACATATCGATGGGTATGTTGACTGTTTGATGAATGTTGCTCCTTAAGTGAGACAGAGTTCTGGTCTTTGTAAGGAAGGGATTTGAGATAGCCCCATAGAAGAGAGTGATAAATTAGGTGACAGTGCCGGCCCCTGCAGATCTTCTGTCAAGGATATAAAGTATCTTGGGAAATGTTGCTGCAAAATATTCATGTGAATGTACCATGGCATATAACGATGCCTACATCGCCTACATCCACCTCGTTGAGAAATCGTAGGAAACACATAATCAAACATCCAAAATTTACCAAAACTAGCTGTACGAGGAGCTTCCTCGAGAATCGATCGATCCGGGTTGTTGTGGACGGCGAGTGTTCGGATCTGTATCCTGTTAATTCGGGGTGCCCCAGGGTTCTATTTTAGCTCCAACCTTGTTTTTGCTTCACATAAACGATTTGTTGGAGACAACGGATAACAAAGTGTTCAGTTTTGCGAATGATAGTACGCTTGTTCCCTCCCTTTCGAGTGATCGGCCGATTGGTGCATCAACGTCGCACCAGCTGAGATGTAGGCAGATTGACTCTCTGAAACAGGATCTAGATAAAGTTCTGCAGGTGGGGAAAGGCCAATCTTGTCGACTTCAACGCAACGAAGACCCAGTATACAACATTCACAAAGAAAACTGGATCATCAGTTCCACAGCTGAAGATGAATGGCCGGGCCCTCGAGGCTGGGGAAAGTTTGAAATTCCTCGGTGTCACGGTCTGTGGGAATGTATCATGGCATAAACACGTGTCGAACATCGTCAGATCAGCCTCAGGAAAGCTGAGTTATCTTTTTAGAGCCAAGAAATACTTTACTCCGGCCGGTCTCCTATATAAATCTCAAATTAGACCCGCGCTCGAATATTGCTCTCATGTTTGGAGCTCGGCTCCTAAACATACCCTCGACGTACTTGAGAGCGTACAAAGACGAGCGATCCGCCTGATCGGGGACTCGGCGCTGACGTCGGGACTACAGTCGCTGTCACATCGAAGACGCGCGGCCGACCTCTGTCTGTTTTACAGATATTATCACGGGTGTTGTTCTTCGGAGATTCTTGGCATTGTTCCACGCAATTCGGTCTATATGCGCTCCACAAGACAATCCGACGGATCGCACCCGTTTGTGGTTCATCTCCCGACAGCGCGAACATCCCTGTATCAGAACTCGTTCCGTTACAGAGCGGGGAAGCTGTGGAACTGCCTTCCCACGCGAGTGTTCCCGGAGCATTACAACCTGCAACTGTTCAATAAGAACCACAACAGTTATTTAGTGGCATCTCTGGGCGCCCACTCGACGCTATAGGTTCGCCTCTCCCGAGAGAAGTCTAATAAAAAAAAAAAAAAGTACGTTCTCCACAAACTATGCTCCAATTAAACTCGTGATAGTGCACACCATACAGTGAGATCTTGTGACTGTAGGAGACGCTTGTGGAATTTAGCTAAGTCCAATAGGGTTCCAACAGCGCATACTCTGTTTATTTACACCTCCTGAAAGATAGAAGTGAGCTTCGTAGGAGGCACAACAGAATGTTTTACCATGTCAATGTCTTGAATGACATTGCTGTTCTTAGAAGCCCAGGTTTTTTTTCTTCATATCACTAATTTCTCCGAGGTTGTTTACCCATTAAAACCATTGATTGCCGATCATATTATGGACTATATAATTCCGGAGCTAACTGGCTTTATTTTTTAGAATAAAAAACATAATGCATTTATTAATCAGTAATCGTTTTCAATTAGTTCCCAAGTGGGGAACTGAATTTAACTAAAGTGACTTGACTTAAATTAAGGCTTCCCGACTCGAACAGACCCGATTTACATAAACGAATAAACGAAGATTGCACATCAATGCCAAAGAGGGAACTAAACTAATCACAACAAACGAGGTATTTTTTTTGTAATTTAACTTCTCCCAGGAAAGGGGAACCTATAGCGCTGAGTCAGCGCCCTGAGATGTTATTTTGTTTTTCTCGACCGGGTCTATCAGCCAAGCTCCGAAAGATGCTCAAAGATTTATCCCAATCATTTCACGAAGCCTGTATCTTAATGGGGTGGTATTTCACTGGGCAGCTTGGCTTTGGGACCCTACCTACCACTTAGTAATTGTGCCGAACTGCACAATAGAAGAGTCGTATCTAAGGACTGTGTGTCCAGGGCTAGTTCAAATGTTATCTAACTACTTGGGTGAAAGGATCATCATCATCATCATCATCGGCACTACAACCGGGATCCGGTCTTGGCCTTATTTAACAAATCTCTCCACCGGTCTCGATTTCGAGCCGATGTCATCCAGTTTGGCACTCCCAGGCTCTGGGCGTCCTGGTCTACGTCATCCCTCCATCGCAGACAAGGTCTGCTGCGCCGTCTCCTTCCATATATCCTGCCACAAAGGACCTTCCGGGCAGGCTCCTCTTCCCTCATTCGAGCTTGGTGTCCCGCCCACCGGAGTCTACCGAGCTTCATTTTTCTTACAACATTAGTTTCAAGGTAGATTGCGTACCACTCTACCCTCACATACGGGGCCAACAAATCTCCTTAAGACCTTCCTCTCAAAGGCGGCTAAGAATTCAGAGTGCCTTTTATTGAGCACCCAGGTCTCGGATCCATACATGAGTAGTGGTAGGACCATGGCCTTGTACAGTAGTAGCTTGGATGTTCTGGATAAATTTCGGAATTTAAAGAGCCTTGATAGACCATAGTAGGCTTTGTTGGATTTGATCTGCCGTTCGCGTATTTCTTCTTCCATATTGTTATCGGCTGATACTATTGACCCAATGTAGTTAAAGGATTGCACTACTTGAAATTCGTGCTCCACTACCCTGATAGTTTGACCAACGTTAGGTCTTCTCTTCGCACAAGTTGCCACCATGTACTTAGTTTTTCCCTCATTAACGTGCAGTCCCAGTTTTTGTGCCGCCTGCTCGATCTGGGTGAAGGATTCCTGTACAGCCGATTCGGGTCTACCGATGATGTCGATGTCATCTGCGTAGGCAAGTATCTGGCTGGACTTGGTGATAATAGTACCTCTAGTTTTGACGGATTGCTTTCTTAAACGCCAGGTTGAAGAGGAGGCAGGCCAGACCGTCCCCTTGTCGGAGTCCATTAAAGATGTTTATTGGTTTGGGCAGCAATCCCACAATTTTTACTTGACTAGTTACGTTGGTCATGGTCAATCTACAAAGTCGTGTATCAATTTGTTTGGAATGCCGAACTGTCATGGCATTCTATAGTTCTACCCTGGCTATGCTGTCGTAGGCAGTCTTAAAGTCTATGAATAGATGATATAATGGAATCTTAAATTCCAGACATTTTTCCATCGCCTGCCAAAGGGCGAATATATGATCAATCGCTGATTTGCCTGGGATGAAGCCACACTGATATTGACCAATGATGGCTTTAGCGTATGGGCCTATCCGATCACGAAGGATAGTGGAGAGTATTTTTACAATTTTATACCCCTATAGTTGCTGAACAGTGTGATATCTCCCTTCTTATGTATGGGGCAAATTATACCACGACGCCAATATTCCGCCATCTCCTCTTGCTCCCATACGTGCACCACGATCTAATGAATTGCGTGATGTAACGCTGTCCCTCCTTGTTTAATCAGCTCAGCTGATATGCCATCAGCTCCGGGAGTTTTGTTTGATTTGAGCTCTCTTATGGCTTTTAATGTTTCCTCAATGCTTGGTGGCGGCAGCATTTGGTCTTGATCTTGCATTGGTGGAGCCTCCAATTCTTCTGTAAGCTGACCATTTAGCAATTCATTGAAGTGCACTTCCCATCGCTCCAGAAGGAACATTAGGATCGGTGATCAGATTACCCTCTTTATCCTTGCAGTAAGTGCAACGTGGTGTGTACCGCGTCATACGGCGGAATATTTGGTAGAACTTACGCGCCTGGTGCGGACCTCGCTCTCTACTTTTCTCTATTTAACAGACAAGTTTTTTTCCCAAGCACTTTTCTTTTATCTGTGAAGCCTTTTTTCAGATCTTCTGAGCTCTTTGTATTTCTCCTCGCGTACCCGCGTCCTATGAGAAAGGACAGTGGGAAGCCAAACATAAAGACCGGTAGGTCGTAAGTGCTGTGGCTAACGCAGCTTACGTCTTTGGCGTCTGATAATCTGCGCTTTGGTCGCTGTGTGTGTGTGTGTGTGTGTGTGTGTGTGTGTGTATTTATGCCGTATTGTACTGTACCTGCATGCGTGTAGTGTGTTAATAGGATGGGACCAGGAATTCTCTATTATAGAGGGGGAATGTTGTTGGAAATGGTGCTTTCTTCAGTTTTGTACTGAAGAAGAAATTGTGGAGGTCGGATTCGAAGAGTTCGAGGGAGAGAAGGGCCAGGAACGTGTAACGTTATATATTATTTTAGAATTTTAGGCTTACCTTCGTCCCGCGGGTCCTTAGTACCCGGATTGGTCCTTAATGTGGCTGTCTGTTCCGGCTGGAGGTGTGAGGGCGGCCTAAAGGGTGTGTCCAACCTCTTTAGCGGGAGCCTCTCCGGTGAGCTGATGGTACGTTTCATGGGCTAGGCCCACGATAGGCGGTGAACTTCCTTGTTGACAGTGGTGCCAACAGCCTTGGCTGTCTAGATCACTACAAACGCAAGACTTCCGAACGCGCCTTTGTTGCAATTTTTTTGATTTCTTCCCTTTGGTCGGGCTGGCGCAACTCTAGAAGGGGGCACTTGGGACTTCAATACAGACCCAAGCAAAGCCTACTTCATTGGATGATGCAATGTTGCAAAAAATACCAAAAAGAATTGTCGGGAGATGCGATGCGGCTGGAATCGGTTTGTTCAATCCTTCAACGCAGTTCTATGTCATTTAACAACTTGCAAGACATCATTCGACGGATTATTTACGAAATATGACCAAAAATGCTCCGAACAGTGGCCAATTACGCAATGTAAGACCCAACTCATGTTGGAAATCATTACCATACATGAATGCCACATAATCATCGTTCATAAAAACGATATTGTAGGATTTATCTTAGTTATGTGCCGGCATTAGCACGGGTTGACTAAGATTCCTTGACAAGTTCACTTTATCGACGCACTCAGGAAAATAGCAGACAAAAAAAACTCCAACAGGTTTGGAGGTTGAACTGTTATAGCGTTTGAGATTGATAGTGAAGAACGTGTGATTCGAACTGACGCTATGACAGTTAGAATCACCAAAAATTGAACCAAAGCGTAACGTATCAGGCTATTGGCCGTGTTTTGAATTCGATTTTTAAACGCCAGTATATTCCACTGATGTGAATTGTTATTTTATCGCTATGGTATACGGCTCTGATGCATTATCTTATTCGATTTTCGGTCGGTGTTCTTCACTATTTGCTTGTGTATTGTGTGTGTATCTGTTGGAGACGCCACACTGTAACTCCGGGTAAATTTTGCAACGAGCGTGTCGTGGATACCAGGATAGCGTTTTACGGCGAGTACACTGTTGATTTGCGACTTCGAATCGTTTTTATTTGTTGCTTGGTAGGTGTCACTTTTGACACTAAACCATACTCACTAATACATCCAAATGTTCACTGCTGCATGCCGCTGTACCAGGAAGAAAATGAAACGCCAGGAAACGGTTGGTGATAGCTGTTTTATATTTAATTGTTTGGAATGTGGCGGATCTTCACAATATCAGGCCCGGCACTAAGTTCGCAAATTTTATTGATACAAAAATGCATGTTAAATATAAAACATAAAAATGTTAAAAAATGCATTTAAGAACGTCCTAATTCTGTTTATTTCACACTGATTGTTCCTACAGAAACTTCACGTCTAACCGGCAATGATGAACAGGAAATCCGATCGATTTCGCGCACTCGGTAACATTCGGAAAAAACTCGTGACTATTATTTTTCGTTGGTTTAAAATTAACGTTGACTCTCTATTTAAATTTGACAATGAAAACGAATCTCTTTCACTCGCGCTGGCGCACTCCACCGTGTATCAAACTAGACTAACTGATTCACTCTCGATTGGGGCGAGTTGGGCGCTGTGGTGAAAAATGCAATGAAATTTTCCTATTGGACCGACCAATAGGAGTGGATCTCCGGTACATAGATCCTAACGAGGGTGTGTCCACTTACGCGCGGATCACTTTGTTTGCTCGTGACACGAGCTCATGGGTGTACCAACCGTGGGACTGAAAATTCACATGAAAGAGCATCTTTGGAAGAAGTGTTTGCAGCTGTTTAAATATTGCGCTGGGGATTAGGATGCGTTTGGGATGATTGCACAATGATGGTTGTGCTTACATCCACGTCGATTGTGTATTGCATTCATTGCGAGTCAAGGGTCGAATTCCAGTGTGAATATTTACACTGGCAAAGAATTCGGCTCTTGGCAACTAGGCGCGAGTTGCGCTATGCTTTGTAGGTGGAATAAAAGCCGCCCTGGGTACGGATACCCTATGAAAATCTGTCGCGCACATGTGTGACAGAAAACGCAGGCAGCAGGGGTTCCGCTAATTGTTTCCATAATCCATTTTGGTTATCTAGTAAGGCAACCGAGATGTTTTTTTTTTAGAACAATGCTGAGATGCATTGATGTACGCGGTACTGGCGCACCGATTTCTTCCAGGAAAAATGATATAACGCATTAGATGCGTGAATGTCCTTGATGGGAAAATGCTTGAGGGTGTTGAATGCGATTGCATAATCGAAAAATGATAAGATCGGTGGGTGGTGGAATGCCTGAGGGTGTTAATGCGCTTGCATAAGCAAAAAATGATAAGATCACTAGAGCTTTAGGGCAGGAAGATTTGGAGGTAAGTGGAAAAGGTAGCAGTGGCGTTAGTAGAACCGTCACAATAACGTTTATAGAAACGATAATCGTTTTTCGCCATTGAAGTTATTTTCCTGTGTTTTATACAAATTCAGAGATCTATGCCTTGAAATAGAACACCCTAACCTAATAGACATATCTGTCGCTATTACAATTAAATGAATGAAGCATTATTCTACATATATACATGAAACCCATTAAATAACAACCCATCAAATTGAAGACGTCCGCAACTAGCCAGAAAAAATACAAGTCACAGGCAACTTAGAGAGCTAGAATTATGTACGCAATATCTTAGATATTAATATTATCTCCTTCTCTTTTTTTTGATACTAACGATGGATATGCATTCAGTAAAGCCTACTATGGGATATCAAATCAACCAACTCTTTCAAATTGTCTCTGGGGTACAATAGAAAGGGGGATCTGTTACTAGGTTTGGAAGATAAACTAATGGGAACTACTCCTAAATATTGTTTTTACGTCATTTGTCTGAACTTCTTAGACTTTTTGGAATTGTTTATGTTTGATTTATGTGGATATAGAGGCGAAAGGGAATAGAAACCTAATGCAGCACCCACTTCTGAGGTTTATAAAAGTCCAAACACACCATCCTCCTTGAGATATTCGAAGGGAGCAGATAGTTTTGGTAGTCTGGAAAGTTGGAAGGTCATTTTTGTTTTGCGTACATCCATTTGTCCCGCTAATTATTGATTTTCGTTTACAAAGGAACTTTAAACTTTTCTACTTCTATGAGACATATTTCATCCTTTGATTTACGGCCATAATTTTCCCAGTGTGTGAGATTTTTACCGTTAGCTTAATGAAATATGATTCACAATACCCAAGCTAAACAACCCCAATGGGTGGGGGCCACCTCTTTATCAAATTTAAAGTTCAGTCTAGGTGGGATTAATATTTAAATTTCCCTGTCGAAAATATGCGTAAATACAAAACTCAAAAACCAACGATATTAAATAAATATCCGGTTGGGCGATTCTGAAAAGGTTACGACGTCTGTTATCAATGTGTTAGTTACACAATGCGAAGTATTATTTTAATGTGAATATTCCGCTCGATGAATCGTATTATTCATTGCAACGTTTGTAATATTGATTATCTTTAAGTTTCATGCTATGGTATTTCAAAAACGCCTGAAGAGCAGTTTGTACATTATTAAGAGGGAATCAACTGTGATGTTTGGTCCACTGCTACCTTTCTTTACCAGGACTTTCGGTAGAGGTTCACATTGAATAATTGAATTAATTCCACATTAAAGACACTCAGCAGTGTTTTGTGGTTATACTTCCTGAAAAGTTCGTAATACTCTAAGGATTGAAATTTAATGGTCTTCAATGCATGGGAAAAGTTGGTAATATCTCTCTGTGGTTGTGAGTTCATATATTAAAGAAGGGAGTGGGCTAACGTAATCTAGAGGGTTTTTGTTAAATGTTGGTAAGAAATTTCTTTAGATTAGTATTTGATCAAACCGGGTGATGTGTTGGCTTCAAGGATTACTTTGATATTAAACTTCTGTCGCATAATATGTGTGCCATTGACTCGAAAAGATTGAACAATGCGTTCATTTTGATCTTGCAGAAAACAAAGCTAAGAGGGGAACTTAAGGTATTTGCGTGACAAAGTTATTGATTGCCATTTGGCGCTGTTGAGTTCTAGGCAGGTTTTTAAGGTTTTGAAATCTTGATATAGTAGACTTTGTTGTCATAGGTGTAGGAGTAGAGCGTTTAATTACTTATCGAGATGGTTAAGGTTTACATAAAGAGAAGGAACATGGGAAGTGTTCTACGATGGAACCGAGAGAATGGACCCAAGGAGAATTAAAAACTTTTCAGATAAGAAAATATACATTGTAATAATGTATACGGCTTTTGCACCTGTTAGGTTCAAATCCAAAGATCGATAATTTGAGGATGGTCAGATGATGTGATGTTTTATCCCAGTTTATGATTTTGCAGCTGTAATAACATTGTGGGTAGTCGTCGTATTGTGCCAAGACACGGGCACTCGTTTCACTAACTTCCCAACGCTGAAAAGTCAAATCACCAAAACACCACGAATAAAAATGTTACTCCTTCTCCACAACTATGACGCAAATTAAAAACACTGGAGGGTTTTTGTTTATTAGTTTTTTTTTATTTAAAATTTCCAAGGGTTATTGAACATCACCGCTCTATGAATTCTCCTTATTAATAACTATTCAAGGTACTTTACATGTCCACACTCTATTATACATTTCTTTATTGATAACTATTGAAGGTACTTTATATGTCCACACTCTACGACGCAATCCGTTCTAGTTTTCAAAAAAAAACGACCAGTAACGCAGTTTTTCTTAAACACAATTTGAATTAGGTATCTTAATTCGAAACGCATACGACTCTTTAATAATGTCAAAGACGCGACCTCACTTCAGATGTGTATTCGCCTGGGGACGAACTTGACTCTTTGAGGGATAAAATTTGACTCTGCTAGTGCCTGTTGGTGTGAACATCCACTAGCCGCGATGGCGATGGATTTCCATCGATCTGGGGGTAGCCAATCCGATATTTTCCTTGGTGATAACCAATGAGCGATCGAATTGGAGTTTTTGATCGAAGCATTTCCCCTGTGGTCGTACAGGCCTGGATGAAAATCCGTTCGTTGGAAGCCACGACAACGCAGAACCGAAGGGTGCGGAAAAGGAAATCCGAATATCCGGCTGAGCAAATAGATGATCGAGTACGGAGGCTGGCTGCCCTGGTATCATAAGCGATAGGGAATACGTTTTTCTGTTGATGTTAAGTCAACAGAACTTCGCTTACGATGGTTAGGCTAGGATGCATGGGGCGCATATTTGTTTTAGGGAAAACGTATCGTGAGACTGTCCTTCGTGGACGAGTTCAACTTTTATTGACTATTATTTAAAATAAACACATATCCTAGCTTAAACAAAAATTCACAACTCAAAATACGTCCTCCATGGACGGGTTTTAACTTTCAACAACCGAACTGAAAAACAACGAAAATCAGAATCAGAAAAAGAAAAAATTCTCTCTCTCTCGCCATCTCGCTATTATTCCGAAAAGAAAACCCACCTAACCGACCTTTCGAAATTAACACGATGCAGGTTCGTGCCTCAACTCGTATTCATTTCTAGACCATATAAAAGTATTAAAAGTACTTGCACAATCAATAATTAATGTAGAATATTAAATTAAATTAATGTGGCGCCTTAAATATAAATAGAATTTATACTCTTTACTTCTTCTCGATGGGGCGATGGGGATGGAGGAGGCTATTACGCAACAGGACACGATCAATGGTATGATTGTTTAAATAACAATCATGATCGTGTCTAGTTCTCTGATCGGTTGGTGGCCGATAATGGGAAATTGGTTGTAGCTGTTGAAAATCTAGTGGACATGGGGGCAATATTTGTTTACTACTTTTTCATCACGTGTGGCATTGTAGCGATTCTAACAGATACCCACAATTCACAAGCAAGCAAAAATAGTGAAGAACACCGAACGAAAAAATCGAATAAGAAAAATACATCAGAACCGTATACCAAGCGATAAATAAAAATAATTCACACCAGTGGAATATACTCGAGTTTGGAAATCAAATTCTAAACACGGTCAGTAGCCTGGTGTGTAACGCTTAGGTAAAATTTTTTTCGTGATTCGAGCTGTCATAGCGTCAGTTCGAATCACACGATCTTCTTCACTATTATTTCAAAAACGCTATAGCATCACTTTGATTATGCTCAAAATGGTAACGTCTCATCGGTCGATGGGTCGAGTACATTAAACAACACTTGAATTCTCTTGTAGATAGCCCGCAATGGGCTGTGCTGTATATTGTCGATCGAATGATCGACCGATGGATCTGCCGATAAGGCAAGGGTGAACATGTCATGCACGTATATGGAAAAATGCTTCTCGGCTATGCGTATTGACATGTTCGGGTGTTAATGTCGGTTACATGATAAGAAAACCGAATTAGATTTCAGGACATGATGGTTGGATGCAAGCATGCCCCTGGGTGAAAGTCTGGAGATGCCAATGCGACCGCAAAATAGCAAACGGCAATTACTCTAGGTGATTTTGCCGCGGGCTTATGTTTTCAGGTAAGTATTGTTGCAGGGGAGCTTGACTGCTCATCTGTAGGTAAGCTGCTTATGATAGGTAATAGGATTGCTGGTAGGGAAAGGGGAGTTGGGTTAGGACGATGGGTGGTTCTTCAGGAGCCTTAAAGAACCCCCACAATATCGTCCTTGCCGCTATTTTATAAAGTTGAGAGGGCAAACAACACGAACTCAACGAGGTTTGTTTGTATCAGGAATATGTGTTACCTAGGGGACATGTCAAGTATGTATTGATAATTTAATGCAAACATTTTAGAATGTGCAAAGTTTTCTAATGAAGCGATCATTGGTTAGTATACTCTTTGACCTATTCTTGCATATCGGGGTTTTGGAGAAGGTTTTTCAGTTCATTGGAGTACTTCATGTGTGAGAGATAATCAAAAGAATCTAGAAGGCTCGGGGGAGGGGGCGATAAATTAAATTTTGCGGTATAATTCGGGTAAAACCGCCAGGCAACATCTCATCGCTCAGATTCTGTAACTTTTATCGAAAATTATTTGGACGAGAAAGGGGCCATTGCACAAGTTAATCAGATAAAGGGGTGTCCAGACATTTTTCTGTCGGTGAGGACGTGACCTTTGGCACCACCTCAGCTCTCTTCTTGGTGATTCGGGATTTCTGCAAACTGGCCGATAACGAAGAAGAGCATTTTTCGTTATCTGTCGCCATACTTCGCGAGGATATTTATGTGGACGACATCATAACCGTAGCGGATTCAATTGAACACGCCGCGCAGAAGAGGGATGAGATACGGTCCTTGCGAAACAAAATTTTCTTTGTTACTATAATAAACATAACTAAAAAACGCACAAAGTTCTGTCGTCGAAAGGGAAATTGTACAATAGACATGTAAAATTTAGCTTAGAGCGTCTGCGTAGGACCAATAGGTTATAATATGAGATAATTAAGCTAGAATTCAAACATTTTTTGTCTAGCCTGTAATTTAGTATCTATGAAAAAAAAACGGAAATAAAAAATGTTGAAAAATGAAAAAAAAAAAAAAAATGATACGGTCCTTGCGTCGGCCGATTTTAAATTACATAAGTGGACCAGCAACAACGAGAAGATTCTGTCACAGATTCCGATTCAAGATTGTGAGGTGGATTTTTCGTTGCCCTTTGAGGAAAATCATGTGAGGACATTGCCCTTTGAGAAGATCAGATGAGGATTCATTTGAGGAATAAAGTGGTCTCCAGTGTGCGTTCTCATTCCGAATCAGTCGGTTCGGCTATACAGAGATTACAAATAGGACCATACTATCCGCTATAGCCAGACCTTTCGATCCATTAGTATGGATCTCGCCAACGATAGCTCTGGGCGCGTGAGCTTGAGTGGGACAGTCCACTTCCGTTGGACATCAAGCGTGAGTGTACACTGTTTTGCCGGATGCTCCCGGCAATCGAGAACCTTCGGATCCCGCGATGGGTGGAGACTGGCGCAGAGCAGGTAGATGCTGAGCTTCAGGTGTTTAGCGTTGCTTTAGACAAGGCATACGCCGCGGCTGTGTACCTGCAAGCTCGCGATCGACACAATGCAATTCACATGCATCTACTGATGTCCAAGAGCTGAGTGGCTCCATTGAAGACCACAACACTACCCAAATTGGAATTGTGCGGCGCTATTTTGCTGGCAAGACTCCTTCATGAGACGTCCAAGATTTTGATGTTGAGGATATCGGGGTTGGTCCCTTGGACAGACTGCGAAATATCGTTGTGTTCGACCAGTCCGACTCTATCCAGGTGGGGCACATTCGTTAGCATTCGAGTTACTAAAATTCAGGACCTTATTGGTGGTGGTAAATAGATGCACGTTGCGTCTGAGTTGAATCCGGCTGATTTAGTATCTCGGGGTTGTCCACCATCAATTCTCCTGAACAATGGCCCTTGGTGGAATGGGCCATCTCACCTACGTGATGTTTGGGAAATCAACACGCCAGGCCAGCCAACACACTTGAATACTGAAGAAGGCAAGCGCCCACTGAAGGTGTACTGCGTATCAAGCAAAGAAAACCCGACCAAGGACCTAATCCTACACCACTCCACTTCAGGCTCGCACGAATTAATGTACATATTTCAGTTTGAGAATAAACAAAATCTTTATTTACTCTTACTCGCTAGTGTACATTAATTCTTAGCGTCTAAGTGTTATCGCGGACTTTTCAGACAGTCAGCAAGAGTCGATTAGAATGCTGCCTGGTGGAGGGTGCGCCATATTTGTAGTAAAATGATTCCTTTGTTCTAGAATATTCGATTGATGAGCTCGGGACGTTTTTGAATGACAGATTCCTTTAATGAATGAATGAATGAAGTGAGAGCAGAACCCTCGGCTTATTTCGCTTAGTACAAATGATATAAACATATAAACTTATAAATAGACTTACGAACTAACTTAAAGGACGGGGAAGGGCGAGGATAAACCGGATGCTAGGGTGTGAGTATGAGTACGGGAGAGTGTAGGCGGTGAGCGGGGTGGGGTCAGGAGGGGTAAGAGAGTAGACGACGTTTGAGCGCGGGAGAGGTGAGATTAAGTAAAAGAAGGTGGGGTAAGAGTACCATAAGAGTCCACCCCTGCATTCGCGAAACGGGTTCATTAGAGCCGTAAGAGTTGTCATGGGCGGGAGAATTGAAGATACGAGGGTTTCGCAGGTTTCAGGGATTATTGGAAAATCTGATAGAGGAGAGCAGGCTTGGGCAGTTGATTGAACCTGAGAGTAGACGGTAGATGAAGAGGATGTCGGCATGCATTCTGCGTTTTCCAAGTGTGTTAAGGTTAATTAGGTGAAGGCGGCTCGTGTATGGGGGTAGAATCAGAGGATTTTCTAAATTCAATCGTCGGAGCGCAAAACGAAAAAAACGACGTTGCACGCTTTCCACCCTGCGAATATGGGACGAGTAGTGAGGAGACTAAACCTGACTATCATATTCAAGAAGGGGGCGGACAAAGGCTATGCAGACCAATCGGGAAACGTAGGGATTAGAGAATACATTCGACCAGCGTTTCACAAAACCCAGGACAGAGTTGGCCTTGAGAATAATGTCGTCAATATGTGGGATGAAGTTAAGCTCCGTATCACATAAGATGCCAAGGTCACGAATCGTTCGTACAGGTGTTATCTGTTGATTTAGTAAGACATAGGAACGTAGTGTGGAGGGGGGTCGTTTACGGGAGAAGGTGATTGAGTGACATTTGGCAATATTTAATTCGAGGCAGTTGTTTTGGCACCAAGTTGAAAAGCTGTCGAGTTCCATTTGAAGAAGTGAGGAGTCGACAGAATAGCGGATCGTCTTGAAGAGTTTAGTGTCGTTCGCGTAAAGAGAGATGGAGGAGTGCTTGATACTGGAGTCTATATCAATAATAGTAAGAATAAATAGGAGAGGTCCAAAATGACTGCCCTGGGGAACCCCTGACGTGGGAGGAAAAAGTTTGGAGAGGGTGGATCTAAATATGACACGGTAGGTTCGAACGTTAAGGTAGGACGAAAACCGCTTAATCAGTAGGGGTTCGAAGCCGAGGGGGGAATGGTTTAAAGAGGATGAGATTGTGGGAAATTTGGTCGAAAGCCTTGCTGAAATCGGTTATGATTACATTGACTTCGTTGCCGTTCTCTAAGGCACGTAGAGCGTGGGATAAGAATTCAACTAGGTTGGTGGTGGTCGACCTACCCGTAAGGAAACCGTGCTGGTTGGGTGAGATGATGGATTTGCAGCGGAAATATAACGCGTTGTAAAGAATGCCTTCGAACAGTTCTAGAATATGTGACAGTTTGGCGATGGGACGGTAATTACTAATATACTTTTTAGGCCCCTTCTTATGTTGACAAAAGAGGATTTCCAAATATTTGGGAAGACACCTTGTGTAAGGGATAGATTGAAGATCTTTGATAACGGGAGAGAAAGAGAAGAGGAACCTTCTTCAGTGTTCAAGTGTGTTGGCTGCCCTGGCGTGTTGATTTCCCAAACATCACGTAGGTAAGATGGCCCATTCCACCAAGGGCCATTGTTCAGGAGAGTTGATGGTGGACATCCCCGAGATACTAAATCAGCCGAATTCAACTTAGACGCAACATGCATCTATTTCATCATCGGCACTACAACCTGGAACCGGTCTTGGCCTTATTTAGCAAGTCCTGAGGCTTGTTAAATTTTCCATAATGATTTGTTTTTTCCGGGCAAGGTCATTAGTCTTGCGCCAGAGGCTCCCCGACGGGGAATCGAACCCCGGTCTCCCGCGTGACAGGCGGGTATACTAACCAGTATACTATTGAGGAGCTATTTATCACCACCAATAAGGTCTTGAATTTTAGTAACTCGAATGCTAACGAATGTGCCCCACTTGGATAGAGTCGGACTGGTCGAACACAACGATATTTCGCAGTCCGTCCAAGGGACCACTCCCGATATCCTCAACATCCGGAAGTCCATCACGGCTGTACTCGTCTTGAAGCAAGTTTAATTTTTCTTCAACTAGGTGGTGCTGGACAATCTGAGAGATGAAGGGGCCAAGGGAGAATTCGGCCAGATCTTTGAAGTAAGAGGGGTTAGGCTCGAAAGAGTTGTCCGTGAAGGATTTTTTAAAGAAAGAAGCGACAAGATTGGCAGTAGTTTGTAAGTTGAAATAATCGTGTCATAGGAAAGGGAGTCGGGATAGGCGTCAGAATTACGTTTGTAGTTAAGTGGAAAAAAGATGTTGGGGTCATTGATCAGGTTGTTTTGTGTTTTTGTGAAATAATTGTAGTAAAGGGAGTTGTAAAGCACGGTGCATTTATAAAAGGAAATTGGAGTAGTACAGTCGAGACCGTGTTCTTAGGGAAATGCTCCACAAATTATTCCTCTTGTTCCGAAGAGTACGGAGTTTGCGGTTGTACCATGGAGACGATGAAACCGATGTCCTATGTCGAGAATAAGGGACATATAGGGAAATGGCAATGTAGATTTCCTCATAGAGAGTGGCAGTAGCTTCTTTTACCTCTAGGTGATCAACGCGAAATGCGATTTTGCTAAGATGCTCATTTAATAGGCGAAAGTTAGCTTTGCAGAAGTTGTAGGAAAAGTTGACATGGGCTGCTGAGATTTGGGGTAAACTGTCACGATAAAGGGATACGAGAAGTGGGGTGTGGTAATTGTCGATGGTTGAGAGGGCATGAGGATTAAGGGCAACAGTCCAGTTGTCAATAAAACTGTCCAGTTGCCAACACTATCCATCCGAATTGAATGCCCACTTCCTTGGTAGGATCTCAAAAGGACCACATCTTTCCAATCCTATCACACTGAGAACATAACTTTCCTTTGATAAGGTTCTGCTTTTGAAATCATTTGAGGAGATTTATTGCCTCGGGACCAACACCGTTCGTACTCTACATTGTTGTATACAATCCACTTGTCATCAGTAGATATTATACTTAAAAAAAGGGTTATTTTGTCCACGTTTCAGTAGCATAAAGCAGATGGAAGGAACTTTGAGTTCGCGATAAATTCAAATATCGAGGTTGCTTATGTGTCCAAACTTTTTTAGATGGAGGTGATCATTTTTTGCGCTGATCTTCAATGTCTCTACAATCTCTCGTCTTGTGTAACCTGGGTTTAATTTTATCAATGCCACTGTTTTCCCTTCCTGACCGAGGAACATTTTTGATATCGAAATTATCAGCGCGGAATTTCTTGCACTAGTTTTGGCCCTACGTTCTTGCAGAGCGTGGTCACCGTAAGATTTGACCTTGAAGAGATCGGATGAAATGGTCAAGCGTGACAGGAGAGTGCACAGGACAGGGAGTGATGGCACAGCCGTAAACGTTAACCAATTTTCCACAAACTTAACGCGCGTTTTTTTCTTTACGTAAATAAATCCGTAAAATATGGCGAAATGCATAGTTCTTCAACTTGTAAAATCCCCAAAACTTAACCAAATCGCCAAATTGTTGTTAAGAATGAAAATGAAACTGGCAGCTGCTAGACAAATACCATTATGACAGTCATATGTGTGAAGGATTCCAGTTCTGCCCAAGCTGCAATTAATACCATTTTTCTGAAAAAATACGAAATTACTTTTTACTCAACCTAATCATTTTGAATGGAAGTTATGACCGCCACTGGCTCCTAGAGCTACCACAACCACATGCGAGCCAAGCTGTTGATTGTTTGTTGTCAGGTCTTGGTAAAGGAATACTGTATATTTCTAAGTCATTAATTTTGATGAATGTCTTTAAAAAAATTTCGCCAAGAGTAGTTATCTGCTTATAAATCAGCTTTGAATTTTAGAACTAGTTGACATCGTTTATAACACATAACATACAACTTATATGTGTATTACGAGGGTTGCCTCTTATGTTTCGGGATTTGGCAACCCTAGTGTTGCAATCCGGCAATTGACAGCTCTGTCGTAAAGTTGGACATTTTTTAGGTTATACGCACTCAGAACGTTTTGACATACGAGCGTTATTTGTGTTGTTTACAGTAACTTAAAAGATTCATCTCGGCCCAAAAATGGAATTAAATCGTCAATATTTTCGTGCGATTATTTTTTACAACTTTCGGCGTGGATTAACTCAGCAACAGTGCATGGATGAACTTAATTCAATTTTTGGCGATGAAGCTCCATCAAGGACCAGTGTTTATCGATGGTATGGTGAATTCAATCGTGGTCGTAGTTCACTCCAAGATGAATTTCGTGAAGGTCGTCCAAAATCAATTGTTGTTCCGAAAACCATTGATGCTGTGCGCGAACTGATATTGGAAGATCGTCATGTGACCTATCGTGAGATTGAGACAACCTTAGGCGTTAGTGGGACCAGCATACATTCAATATTGCATAAACATGTGACTGTCAAAAAAATTTGTTCGCGTTGGATCCCACACACTTTGTCAATCACACAAAAAAAGGCTCGTGTCAATTGGTCGAAAGAAATGCTCAAAAAATACGGTTGCGGTGCTTCGAAACACGTCTATGACATCGTGACAGGTGTTGAATCGTGGATTTACGCGTATGAGCCCGAAAGTAAACAGCAGTCGACTGTCTGGGTGTTTCAAGATGAGCCAAATCCAACAAAAGTTGTTCAAAATGCATGTGTTGGAGATACCTCAATCAGAGTGGCAAAAGTGCTTCGACAATTAGTTCAAACGCATTCAAAAGTGTGTAGATCTTCATGGGGAATATTTTGAAAAACAATAAAGTGATTTTCGATGATCAATATTTGTTTTTGTTCTCTAATCCCGAAATATAAAAGGCAACCCTCGTATATATTTACAAGTATATTATACATTTATATTATATCCTCTGAAAGTGAAATTAAAATCACAAAAAAAAAAAGGATTTTCACAGGTTCGCATATATTGCAGCTCTTTCATTGTTTTATACCGCAACTGTACATATAATTTGTGGCTAGTGACAGGAATTACGTATACACTGTTTTCTAGAGTCTACAATATGTTATCAGGAGATTTCGTGAATATTATTCTCATCCTCAATCGAATTCGCAATTATCTTGGTTCTGAAGTTTAATGCGATGCGTGTCCTAGAATATTCATTAAGCATTATTATTGCAAGTTGTTATGCAAACAATTATATCCATACTTTCATTTCGATTATCTCTGGTTGCAGTGTTTGGCCTGCCTTATGCTTCGAAACGAAACTTTTGTATGACAGGAATATTTAAATGAATCCATTCCTGCTTATGGGAAGACAGTTTGGATATAATGCACATGATAAATGCATATTGTGAATATCACGCGGCACGAAATGGGCTGAGAGTTAGGGAATTGCTATGAAGTGGAAGGTGTTGTTTACGGCTGCTATGTGCATGATAAAATAAGAATTTGCTTTATATATTTATTAAATGTGCGAATCGGTCGATAATTGGGGATATTAAACTGGATATGACACTTTCTATTCGAGACTATTATGAGAAAATCGAGTTATTAAACTGCATAGTTTCATACAAATAACTTACTGTCATGGGTTAATTCAATTCGAGGTCGCATTTTGCAACATTTTGAGAATAGAGTAGCGTAGGAATCCGCGTACCGCTCTAGTCATGTTGGTGATGCTTCGATGACATATACAAAATAATTAAATTGTATATAGCAAAAGGATATAAGCCTGTTGCTTGGCATACGATGAGAACAACAAGAAGCCATTGCTTACCAGATATTTATGCATAAAGCCACCGTTTGTTCACCTTAACTCCGAACCAATCCACTGCAAACTAGATCACTTTTCCCCCTTTCACATATCGCAAGATTACTATTTATTGGCCTGTAGGAACCCGGAAGTTCATGACCTCGCCGACTCGACTCCGCCATCTGATCCGACCCCATCAAGGTCAAACTTAACATTGTTCTCCCATCTCCGTCGTGGCCGTCCTGTCGGCCACTTTCCCGTTGGTCTACCGTCAAGAATTCTACGCACGGTTCTATCGTTGCCCATTCGCGCCACATTTCCGGCCAATATTCATCTCAGCGACCTGATTGCTCGCACTATCTAGGTTTGCGGTATAGCTCTTCCATTTCGTGGTTGTGGAGTTTCCTCCATTTTCCTGCCTCCTCGTCATATTTACCGCCAAAGATACTTCTTAACACTTTATTCTCGAATACGCGGAATTTGTTTTATTCCCGTTTTGTGAGAGCCCATGTTTCGCATCCATATAGAACAATCGACATGCTTACGGTTCTATAAAGACGGAGCTTTATATTACGTGATATGAGTTGGGATTACAGCAGTTTACTGAGTGCGTGCCAACTAGCGTTGCCGGAATGCAGTTTTTTGTTAATTTCTTTCGATATTTCGTCACTGGCCGTCAGAAATTTAAATTCTCTAACTTTTTCAAATATCTTGCCCCTGACATTTATGAGTGTTCCTTGAGATCCACCTGCTTTCGCCGTAATCATATATTTTGTTTTGTCTTCATTTATTCCTACGCCCATCTTTTCTGCTGCTTGGATGATGATTTCATTGTTTTTACTTAGAGTTTCTATATTATCGCCCAAAACGGCAGTGTCATAAGCATATGCGAGCACTTGTGTAATCCCGTTCAGGGATGATCCGGCCATTTTGTCGTCTTGTACCTTTCTGAGACATACTCGAGCACATGGTTAAAAAGACATGGCAAGAGGCCATCCCCCTGTTTCAGTCCGTCCCGGATTTCAAATGCTTCTGAGAGGTGGTTTTCTATTCCAACTCGCCCTTTATTTTCGTTCATACAAATTTGAAAGAGAGTGGCATATTTGTTCGGGACTCCTGTTACGCTCTCAGGAGAGGAACAATTAAAATGTATTATAGCAAATTTTTATATATTTATTTCTACTCCAGGTGAGCAACAATTGAAAGGTGGTGATTTTGATTTACCAATCTTACCTCTGGTGGCCAATTCTCATTCAACTCTTGATGTCCGGTGAACCTCTTTAGACCGTGTTCTGTTCACTGGGGCAGGAGACGGCTTTGCTGGTTATTTCGAGTGGGGAAAGAAAACTCTATTTTCCTTTTAGTATGTTTTTTTAAAATTTAAATTATTGGTTTTAACTTATATTAATCTTAACTTATTGTTTTTAACCTTAACTTGTTTGTTCTTTAAACTGGTTTTATATTGAATTTTAATAATTGTTCTTTAAACTGGTTTTCTATTGTTGAATTTTAATTATTATTGTTTTAAACTGGTTTTCTATTTACATAGTATTTTCTATTTAAATATTTTTTTTTTCAATATTTATATAAATTTCTCTTTCGTGGTGAACGAACCGCACTCTTAGACGATTGAATTTAAAAGACTTTATATTTTTTATCTTGTGTGGAGCGATGACCACACTAGCTCAACGCGTACGCAACAAGACCTCCTTAAGTTAAACAGGACGAATCTAATTTAAATATTTGTGCGGAGCGACCGAACCACTTCACTCAAGGCACTACGAACCAGAGACCTCATCCTGTCTGCATATCCTTTTTTCTCCCTCTTCCTTGCTTCGCTTCTTTTTCACCGAAAGTACACACGGGAAGAGTGATTGGGGAAAAACTATTGGCTGTGTTCAGTATATAACATTGGTGACTCTAAAGGTCAAACCAAATGTTATACACTGATATGGATTTAGTAATTTTAGGGATGTTAATTGAATTTATTTATTTATCTACTGTATGGTGGGAATATTCTATTGTAATCTTGATGTGATGTTTTGATAATGGGGAAGGATATGCAGATGCTAGGATTTTATTCTTTTTAGGGGGTACTTTTATTATATAACATTCCTCCCCTCTTTCAAAAATGGAGTTTCATTCTTGGAAGAGGAATGAAACTCACTTTCGATAACATATCCGAGTGTGTGCGGCGGTCCGTTTTACATTTTCTATTTTTCTTTAGTATCTAATTTTTTACATTTTAGTAAATATTTTAATATTGATAATATTACAAAATTGATTTATTTTTCTGTTTCAACATATATTTCATTTTTTGTTTTTATTTATTATCAAATTATTTTAGATAATAATAATAACTTAATATATATTTACAAACTTGATATGTTTATATTTCGTTTTAATATATATTTCATTTCTTGTTTTTATTTATTATCTAATTATTTTAGACAATAATAATAATTTAATATATATTTACAAACTTGATATATTTATATTTTGTTTTAATATATATTTCATTTCTTGTTTTTATTTATTATCTAATTATTTTAGATTTTATTAATAATTTAACATATATTTACAAACTTGATGTATTTATATTTTGTTTTAATATTATTCAATTATTTTAGATTTTAATAATATATTTACAAACCCTATCACAAACATATGTGCTTCCCAAGGCATAGGCATTTGCCCTATTTGTTCTTTTTCAAACTACGGTACAGACATGCTCCCTTTGGTTTTGTGGTGTGTCGCCAGTTCCCATTCCCACTGTTACCAATTTCAAACTTAAACTGTATTGAAACCCACGAGCCGTTCTATTTATTCAAAATACGGTTTTAAACGGCTGTGCACCACACACAGTGGAGTGCCCCGTACCTCCACGACCTTGTTGGTAACGGTAGGAAGATTGAACCGCTCACACGATCCGGTAAAACCCCCTTCACTATTGTGAGAACGCTTCCTTTCACCGTATGCCAGGTGTGACTTGAGTAGGCATTAGGTGTGTCTTAGTTTATTACGTCTTAATATTGCCCATCACCAAGTGCTTCACTGCTCGCATCCGTGGCCAGAGTGAAAGAGATTGGTATTATTGGGATTCGCCCAATTTGGCGGCGAAACCAAGATCTACTTTTTTTTTTCTCAAATGTGGTTTGACATTTATCTGACCACGTTAATTTGTTAAAGATATGATGCGAGCTAGCACTAGTGCATTGGGCGGTAGTCGTCTTCAAGATGCATAAATTCATTTGAGGATTTAC
Organism: Microdon myrmicae; assembly: GCA_963931805.1. Lineage (NCBI taxonomy): Eukaryota > Metazoa > Arthropoda > Insecta > Diptera > Syrphidae > Microdon > Microdon myrmicae. The sequence continues at coordinate 236,929,001 of OZ007497.1, read as the reverse complement.
CATCCGAGAACAGGAGTTTAATTAGTTTAATTTATTGGAGGTGTTTCCCCCGAAGATTGGTTCTCGGATACGGGATGATTTGATTATTTATCAAAAGTGGGTCCCGTTGACGTATTTACTCGCTTACCGGTTTGTATATTCTCCCGGTTTTCCAAAGGTGTTCCCTTCTTTGCCACTTTTTGGCTTTCAGGTTATTGCCTGCTTGTTAGGGTAACTGGCGCCTGACAGGTTTTCGCAGCCCTTCCGCTGCGTGGGTAGGGTCTTCGGGTATTTACCGACCGCAGTATCGACCTTTTCAGGTCCCTGTGCTACGGTTTCCCGTTCGGCTGCCTTTTGTCTAAGCTTTCCTGTGCTTACTTTCTTGCATTTATTTGCAAAGTCAACGGGAAAGCTTTCAGGATTAGTGATTGTTGGGGGAAATTCCAAACAACCTCCTGGTCCATCAAGTTTGCAATAATGTGACAGACAGTCGTTACCCAACAAGCCGTCTTCAGACAATCGTGGCAATGCGTCTACCACTTCGAAGCTACAGGGGATTTCATCGTGTAGTTTGAACTTCCCCCGTATGCATCCTCTAGATTTTCCCTTGCCAAAAAGTGTTTGGAGGCTTGTTGCCTTCTGGTTATCCACTACGTACTTTTGGTAGATTGCTTTAGTTTTTAATAAGCTGATCCTGTATGGTGGGAATATTCTATTGTAATTTTGATGTGATGTTTTGATAATGGGGAAGGATATGCAGATGCTAGGGTTTTAGTCTTTTTAGGGGGTACTTTTATTATATAACACTCCCAGCTCGACTACAATATGGTAAAGTTTTTGCCTTGCGACTGAGTCGTAGGCTTTTTTGATGTCAACGAAAACTTGGCGAACCATCTCTCCGTATTCCCACTTCTTTTCCAACAATTGCCTTATTGTCGCTCGTTGACCGGTTCCTATGGAATCCGCACTGGTAGTCTCCCAGTATTTCTTCTGCGTACGGTGTGATTCTCGCCAGCATGACATTTTTAGTATTTTATATGTGGTTGGAAGCAATGTAATTCCTCTGTAGTTTTCGCAGTCCGATCTGTCGCTTTTTTTTGAAAATGGGGACGACTATTGAGGCCTTCCATTCTTCCGGAGTAACTTCCTTATCCCATATTGTTTTAATCACTGGGTGGATCTTTCAAGCGGTTGCCTCTCTTCCATGCTTCATAAGCTCTGCCGGTATACAGTCGACTCCGCGAGCCTTGTTCTTTTTCAATCGGTTAATTGCGTCTACAACTTCGGTAAAAGAGGGCTCTGGGATCTGAGGCTCGGCTGTCTGTACGTCCGGTGCGTTTATTTGTGGTTGATGGGTGCGCACATTGAGCAGATTCTCAAAGTACTGCTTCCATATTGTCACGATATTGTTTGTTTTTGGGACCAGACAGCCGTTTGTGTCTCGAATTATTTTGGCTCTCCGTCGGTAGCCATTTCTAATTATGTTTAGTTTATGCCGGTATACATACCTCTGATGTTCTTTGCTGTGGCATTTTCTAGGATTTTTACTATCCGAATCTTTTTCCATTCGCATTTTTTTGCGTTTGAAAAGTCTCATTGTCACTTTCCGAATTGTCGCGTATCTTTCTGCGTTGGCTTCACCACATCTTTCTAACTGTATAACTCTGAGGCGTTTCGTTCGATCTTCGCCCTGCACTCATCGTCAAACCAAAGTATGGACTTCATTGTGTTCTTAAATCCTAATACCTCTTAGGCTGTTTGATTGCGTCTCTGATCGAAGCGCATTTAGTGTCCTCACTACTCCCATTCTTTAGGATGTTAAATCTATTCGTTAGCTCGTCTTGATATTCAGCCTTTTTGGGCAGTTCTTTTGGTTTATCAGTGTCGAACCTTTTGCTCGTCTCTCGTGAGTGCCCATGTGGGCTTTTTGCGAGCCGACTCCTAATTATGCCCATCAGTAGAAGATGATCGGAGTCGCAATCTGCTCCTCTATATGATTTTACGGCTAGGATGTTCGAGCGGTGTCTTTAGTCTATGAGGAAGTGGTCTATTTGGTTATGCGTTACGTCGTCGGGTGATATCCATGTGACTTTATGGATTGGCTTGTGCTTGAACATCGTGTTTTTCACTACCAGATCTTTTGACGCTGCGAACGTGATAATTCGAATTACAATATCATTTGAAACGTCGTGTAGGCTTTTTTTACCAATAGTTGGTTGGAAGATATCTTCTATTCCAATTTTTACATTAAGGTCCCTGAGGAGGATTTTAACATCGAATTTTGAGATCCCATCAAATCCATCCCCTAGGATTTTGTGGAACGTGTCCTTCGTTTCTTCGTCCGTAGATTCTGTTGGGACATGTACGTTTATAAGTACATAATTGTATCATGAGCCCTGTATTTTTAGCACAAAATCCGGTCATTAATAAATTTCACATCTTTTACATGGGGCGTAATCTTCTTGCTTATGATAAAGCCGGTTCCGAGATTATGTGTTTCGGTACCTCCAGACGCCGTTTGTAATCCCGTTGGTTTCGATTACTTGATCTGGGAGTCGGACTTCCTGAAGCGTGACGATGTCCATTTTATATTGTTTCGCGTTTTCTACGGCCGTCTGTATCGCCCCTGGTGTATATCCCGCTTTTTCCGTTTTTTCTTACGTCTTCTTTTTGTCGCGTGGGTGTTTTGTTGATGTTTTGCTTCCTTTTGGTAGTGTCGGGTTGTGGCGGAGCCGAAAAACCCCACGGTTCACTTACCTAAAACCCCCATAACTGCCATCCAATTTCCTAACTTCACTAATGTAATCGCATCAATACCTGAAAATGTTTCACGCATCATATAGATCAAATCAATGATCTTAAAGTCCCTGTTAAAGAAAACTTACCTTTTATGCATTCTCTTCGCATATAATTTCCCGTAAGATACCTTTCTTTACCTTATCAGACAGAACCCCCATTATTACAACCCAATCTACATCAGTTTCCGCTAATGCAACAGCATTACCACCTGTAAATGCTGCACGCATTAAGCTTACCGAATGTATTTATTTTTAAGCTTCTGCAAAAGAATTCTTACATGCATGCATAACTTCGCATTTAAAACCCCCTATAAGAGTTCTTTCTTATTGTTTTTCCTTGCAGGATTCGTTTATCGTACAGATTCTATAGCGACACGATGGACGACAAATAATGACACGAAAATGTTTATTAAAATTATACTTTATTTTCTCGTATTAATACGACGACACTAATACAAAAGATTCGACAAACGAAAACAAATTAGCCGAGATTATAATCGAATCGAACAGTTTTACAATGAATACAAAACGAATACATATTTTGACAAACGAAACGTACATAAGGTAACGAGAACGAAACGAAAAGTGTTGTGCACTGCTTGAGTATGACGACGAAGTGAACGAGTTGAAGAGATCTTCACCGAAAGGAATCCTTAATGGCCGCCATCTTGATCCTTTGATGAGCGGAAGTAGGCGGGGCTATGCCTTGCAGAACGATAGCTGAACGAAACTGGACGAATGATGTGGCGTACTATTGACAGTTAAGGTGTCAATACAATGCTGACGGTATTGTTTGGTCGAATTTTGTCGGCAGTCAATGTTGTCTACGCTAATTTGTGAAGCGAGATGCGACACTTATCTTATCCTAAATTACCTGAAAGAAAATTCATCGGTTCATATATAATACAACCGCATAATCAGGAAACCTTACCCTTGAGTTGGCTTATCCCAGCTTCATCATGTGTATCATAAATCACCAGACAAACACGCTGGCTGGCGACCTACAACCAAGGGACTAAAACAAATACACCCATCTCTTGGCACCAATTAAATCCTACAGCATAAGCAAATGCAAATAGGAATTCAATACTTACCCTTACCAGTGATGCCATAAACACCATTTCCTGGTAATGTTGCCAAAACCTATTAACACTATTTCTTCGTTGCGCCGCGTCTACACATGTCAACCAAAGATCCAATTAGCATCCGACGAGTTTCGGTTTTGTTTGCTTTACCAGACTCGCATCCTATGAATGCACCTCCTCCCTTTCTTTGTTCAGATTCCTTCCCATGGCTTTGATCCATAAAAGAACCAGTGTACATACATATATGTGTACTGTGGCGATCTTCTGTATGAGATCTGTCGGTTACCCCAAAGAGCGACTTTACGTCTCTCTTGGAACAGGAAATACAACTTTAATTTAAGAGAGCCAGTTTCACTGGCCAAATCCCCTTGTCAGCGAATTAATATCGCTGAGTCGTTTTCCATCCACTGACCGCCATGGTCATGCGCGATCTCCCGCTCACCGGTGCGCACGGTGACGCGACTATAGTCGAGTGGTGGTTTGTCAATTTTTCGGTTATTTGATTACGGAGGATTTTATTAAAATAAACACTTCTTCGAGTGACAATAAGAAAATAAAGCTAAACAAAATGGCACCAGTGCTTTTTATTTTTCAGTGGCTTTCATCAGTGTTTTGCTCTCCTGTGCTGCAGTTTCCTTTCAGTGTTTGACGGAACAGTTTTCAGAACAATTAGTGACAGTCAGATGGAGGAGGAAGTGAACCAAGTACCCACCAAGTACAAAACTTCCTCCCCACAGGCTCATCACACCTACGCCTACCGGGTTTTTCGTGGAAGCGTATGCTTCCGCATAGCCTCAGTGATTCATTGTAGTTTAAGCCCCCGCACCACGCCAAGGTTTCTACCAAGCGGGGGACATATTTCAAGATGGGTACCAATATTTCCATGTGTATGGGTGATTGTGGGGGCCACAAGACAGCTAGAAGACAGATTCAATGATTATGGTCATACTTGTTTTTGCTTCCGAAGTAGAACTTCCTATTGCCTTTTTTCATGAAAAAATGGGCGGTTTTAGGATCTGCCCTTGGTTCTTGTCTCACAACTCATCAGTGTTGGTTTTTTTGTTTGTTGGTTTTGTGAAAATCTAGTTAATTCCGCCAGTTCCGGAATAGAAAGTAGTTAAGAGGTTGATTTGTACGTTCAAACTAAATATGGATAGTGTTTTTGCATGTGTTGTGTTGATATAGTGAAATAAAACTTCACTTTGCCTTGGTTATAATATTCTGCGGCTCCTCGATAGTATAGTGGTTAGTATGCCCGCTTGTCACGCGGGAGACCGGGGTTCGATACCCCGTCGGGGAGCCTCTGGCGCAAGACTAATGACCTTGCCCGGAAAAAACAAATCATTATGGAAAATTTAACAAGCCTCAGGACTTGCTAAATAAGGCCAAGACCGGTTCCCGGTTGTAGTGCCGCTGATGATGATGATAATATTCTGCAATACAGTACTTCACTTTTAACAATTGTTTCATTCACCTTAATTTTATTTCTTGCGTCGTGTTGAATTTACTTCCTATTTGAGTTGTCACCAATATTACATCTCTTCTTTTTTTCGCCTCTTTATTTCCTTTTGGGTAGTGTAGCTTCCTATTATGTCGAGTGAATCGTTTTCATTTGTTCCTGTTTATGCGTTGCATAGCATTTTGTTCCGTAACTTCCGTAACTTCCCACTTAGATTCCTTTGTTCTCCTATTATTGATCCCTGTCTTTGATCAAGATCAGTACTTTAGTATTGCTCCATTAATCTGTCTCACTTGTTTTGTGGTCCAACGAAACGTAATAGAACTAAATTGTTGCTAGTTCTAGGGCTATAACGCATGATATCCGTAGAGTATTTATACGAGTAGTATAACAAATATACTCTTGTCACCCCTAGTTCTAGCCGCAATATCCTTCCCGGCCGATAACGTCCGTCTTAATATTCGCTTCTGGAACTTATGGTGTCGTGTGGTGCCGGAGAAGGGGAATTTCGTCTGATGTTGGGGTTGGGGATGAAATGGAATCCGCTGCTTTTTTCAGTTCCATCGAAACATTCAGGTGTTGACGAATCGAAATTATCTTCTTTTTTCATCTGTGACAAGTATGGAGAATGCGATAAATTTATATTAAAAATTGCCGATGGCTGATGGTGTTGGAGACAGCATGGAGGATATTCGTGAAGTTTTATTATTTTTATCTGTTGACTGAAGCGAGATTTATGTACGGATCTTCGTTATTTCGGTGTAGCTTCCCTCGAGGAAGCTGACGATGTTTATGTGCAGGATATTAATTCCAAACAATCATAAAAATCAGAAGTACTCTGATTTAATGTATACGACGCCAGAAAATGGTGTTGGTCTTGGTCCGATTGTTTTCTAAAACGACCTGAATACCTAATGCTGGGGAATCCAACAGCAGTTATAGTCCTGATGACGAGACGTTACTTGATGCTTGCACGTCGTTCAGTGACTTCAATCGTTCAGGTATATTTTTTTTTTGTTTTTTGAGTCGAGTGGACGCTGGACTGAATTGAATCTTAGGTGTATCATTAAGCTTTCTAACTGATGAAGTACTATTGTTGATATGGTTGTTATCATTTAAATGTATATCAAAGTCATCCGTCTGATGTTGAATCTGGTTCTGTGTCATTGGATTTTCCAACTGTACTAGGTGATTCGTCAAATTCTGTTGAACGAGTGGTGCTATTCGTATTGGTAACATTACTCGGACTAGAGGGTTGCCTTCGCTTCCGATGTTCGTTAACAGACAACTTTCTTTTGCGATGTCGGAGGTGGCTCTCGTTCGAGCAGTAATTACTCCATGAGTGGTATTTGATTCCGTGGTAGATGACGACCTGAACTCACCAATCCCAATTGAAGATTTGGGGAGTTTAGGCCACTAAAATGTGTTGAATGTGTTGAATATCCATTAGGAGATGTTCCATATGTGTTGCCTTTAGGATCCAAATGATTAGACACCAACCGATTGATTGTTGATAAGCTATTTGGAGTAATTAGTGATGTTTTCGGATGAAAATCTGGTGTAGGCATTAGTTGCACCGAGCTCCCATAAATTGTATTGTAAAGTGCTAAATGATGTCCAACAAATATCGAAGTTGTCGCTTGTCCAGACACAGGAATTGGTGGTGCCATTGAAATTTTCATCACAGTATGGAGACTTTAACCTTGGGTTCTTAGTTGTTAATGTCGCTCCGCGGTTCCATCCTTTCACTTCGGTTGCATCTTCGGCGAGTTGTTATAGAAAAGCGCACCTGAACGATTGCATCACCTTCGAGCTCGTTGAACGACTGCGAGATTTATTGTAGGTTCTGTAAACCTGTGGCGGTTCCGCCAAACCCCACGGTACACTTACCTAAAAACCCCCATAACCTCATCCCAAGCCGCATAAGTTTTTGCTAATGCAATCGCATTAAGCACCTGAAAATGCTTTACGGATTAATTAGATCAAAGCTATAATCGTAAAGGCCCTGTAAGGAGAACTTACCTTTTCGTACACCTCTTCGCATACAATTTTCCGTAAGATTTCTTTCTTCGCTTATCTGGAATGCCAACCCAATTCGGCACCTTCGGTACTAGACAAATTCCTGTAAACAAAATGATTCGTTTTGTGTACAATGTAACCGTCATGACAGGGACCATAAATATTGCGCCGTCTATTTTCCAACTTCGCTATGTGTACGATAAATTTCTTTACGTACACATTGGCCGGCGACCTTGTTCTCTCAGCAATAAAATTCTCTAACTCGCACCATGTGCAAACAGAAGAACGCTGTTCCTACATAGGTTTCTTGCGATACCATAAACAATGCAGATCGTTTGTGGTATCCGAAAAAGATTTTTTTCATATAATGAGCGACTGCTATTTATTTAGCTGACCCTCATTACCGAACGATGCATAAAATCCCATTAGCGTCCGACAATTTCGGTTTTATTTGCTTTACCGAAATCGTATCCCATGAATGCACTTTGTGCCCTTTCTTTGTCCTAGGTTCGTTCTCATCGATGAAAGAACCATGCACACATACCACCATGATCAAGATTAGCGAGTGAGCTCTGCACGAGCAAGAGATCGCTGAGTCGTTTTCCACCCGCCGACCGCCACGGTCACGCGTCGCTCCCGCGCTCCACCGGCAGCGGAGACGCGTAAATACATACCCGGAGTCGTGTGTTGTTCGATTTTGATATTCACCAAAAACTAAAGGACAAATCTAACGTAAATGTATGAACAAGTGTTAAAGTTAACGAGAACGAAATAAATTGAAAAGTAATTAAGGACAACTTGTGTTTTACTTCCTCTTGGTGTGGACGTTGCGTCGTCGAGTTCGGTTTGTGCTTTTCAAGTTTACTTTTCCGCGGCTGAACATATGATTCCCCACAAACCCTTCAAAACGAGTGCGAGGGTTTACGCTGAAAATTCCTTCGATTTTCATGGTTTCGGATCTTTGATTTTGAACGAGATCGATCGTATTAGTGACAGCACCCAAATACTCGTATGTTGCCATTGGTGCAGCATATACGGGTCTCGGTAAGTAAGGGATTGAGTCGTTTCCAGTTGGCACTGAAAACTTGTTGATGGACTATGCGACATCGTTGTTAGATGTGGGCTACATCTGTTATTGCTGTCGTATGAAGGCATTGTTCTCGATATATGTCTTGATATGCAAAGTGAATGTTGACTAACTGATGTCGTCAGCGTATCGATAAGAAAACTGCCATGAGCGAACAAGAGGTACATACGTCTATTGCGCAACGGATTATCATAAAATTTTTAACAAATGAAGGAATTTTTAAGGCCAGGCCTCACGCCGCGTCCTTGACAGGGGATAGGGATTGGAAGAAATCGGCCGGGAAACCCTCGAAAACTCTCCTTATAGCCCAGCTATAATCCGGAAGTGACTTCATCATGGTGGATTTGATTTTCAATATCTGTTTTTGGGGGGAGGAAAAATGCTGTCGACGTTGGTCCCTGTGTGGAAGTAAAGTTCACGCAAGAGATTTCTAGTTTTTTGCGTGTTGCAAACTCATCCAAAGTTGGATCGCTGTGAACCGGGGTGTGGACATCATCTGTAAATGACCTCGTGTTGTCTTAATTATATTGGGTAGTCCATATTCAAACGTTTGGTTGGTAAGACTATGCCCACTAACTGCTACGTCGCTGTCCAAGGCTTCCATTAAAGACATAGAGATGGATGACGTATATTTCCCGGATTTCGTCATAAGCTGCTTCAATCACAAGCCTAGTTTCGGTGATGGCGTTGACGTTAGCTGTGGCGCTTGTCTGGACGTTCCTCTCCAGCATGGCAAAGTCTTCTTGGAGATAGTGGTTCGGAATTTTACCATCCGTGCCTACCTCCTGGAAGGTTGTCTGATCTCTACTCATTTGCCTTAGTAGGTCGCTGAGAAGTTTACTCATTGCATTGCAGTATCAAAGAACGAACTACTGCTACGAGTACTTACTCAGACCTCGCCGCTTGATGATGTGGTTACATCAGATCCTAAACAATCAGATTCGGAAATTTAGCTCAAGAATATCTTTTCGTGTGGTGTTCGGTACGGTTGAAAGTCGATAGTTAGTTGAATATCTGTGGACTTGAATATCCAAGCGGGAATATCTTTTGTTTTCTGAAATGTGAGGGGTTGAATCTGGCGCAAGACTAATGACCTTGCCCGGAAAAAGACAAATCATTATGGAAAATTTAACAAGCCTCAGGACTTGCTAAATGAGGCCAAGACCGGTTCCCGGTTGTAGTGCCGATGATGATGATGATGATGATGATTATGAGGGGTTGAATGTCCATTTCGAAAATATGTATCGTATGCTATTCTGCGTGGAGTTATATCCGAATATATTGTAAGTTGTGTTGGGTTAAATCTTCGATCGGATTATTTATGTCGTGTTGTGTTGTGGGGATAAACATTCGGCCGAGAATATTTATTTTGGGTTGTTGTGCGCGAATATATACTTATATATTCGCCTGTGAATGTTTATCTCGTATGAGGATAAATATCCGACTGAATGTATTCAGGTTGGGATGTGTAGTATTGAATGGAGTTCCATTTGACTGGGAATAATAATTTTATTTGTGTAGGACCAGCTATTGGAGGAGAATTTTCGCTTCGGTAAAGTATCTAGTTCTAATGAAGAAAAATTGTGGCTCAGGCTTCGCTCAGGATATAAAGTGATAGCTCGGTTATCAGGCTGATGGTGTGGACTTGTGTTTCGTAATTCTGTCTAGGATCACGCTCTCTAGACATTTTAGCACGCCAACGTAAGCAGCAAATAAACAGTCATGCTTATAATGGAAGTCCAGGAATACAAGTGAATATAATTTCCGACTTACTGCGATATAAGGAACAATCTCCCTCCGGTGTTATGGGCTGTGATGATATCGGCAGTATAGCTCCTGTCTAATCCATGTATTGTGTCAATATCTGCATGTTGAGATGCGATTCACCTCCAAATCCGGTGTGATATCCGGCGTTGATACCATCTCCAATGTTGAGTATCTGGATGATTTCTAATCTTGACAGCTCCAAATATTAACCTCCGGCTCGAAGGACCAACGCTTTTTTCGCATGTATTGTGAGGAGGACACATCAATTAACTTTTTCTCAATGCAACACTAGGAACACCATCAGGCGGGTATATCACGATAAAAATGAACAATTCGACATTAAAACGTCGGTATTTAATCTTAGCAACTAATATTTCAATGTTTTCAAAATTCACTGAGATAAATACAAGTAATACTTAGTTCACCAACAGCTGATATCCTTTGTCCTTTGTGGTGGCATGAGGTCCTTAAAGGCTGTATTTTCATGTTGGGTGTTTGTGATCCTTTCGGTTTTCTATTTCCATCGCTTGTTCTAGGTAACACGGTTTCAACCTTTCGACGCTGACAGGGGACGGGTTTACGTCAACGTCGATTAAAAAACCACGGGCGCTGATTCTTTTGAGGTCTTTGAGAGTGTCATTGTACAAGGGTTCAAGAGGCCTTTTTACTTTGTTTCTTGACTCCGTGCCGAGCTACTGGGGTTGTCCTGACCTTACGCACATGGGTCGACCTCCGGTTGTAAATGATCTTGTGGTGTTATGCCATCCGCAAAGAATTCTCCTGGGAGACACAGATTGGTTCCATACGTCCGATCTTCTGCGAATGCGCCCAAGTCCTTTTTGATGATTGTTCGGAGCTCCAGGGGGACTGTGGGTCGGGCATCGAACCATTGCCCGTCGTCGTGGCGCATAAATGCGTCTTTGAGTAACCGGTGCCATCGTTCTATTATGCCGTTTGGTGCGAGTTGGTATGCGGTTGTGCGGCTCTTATGGCAGCTGAGTAGCTGCTTAAAAATTGTAGCCTCAAACGGCGGTGCCATCGTTCCATTATCCCGTTGGGTGCGAGTTGATATGCGGTTGTGCGGCTATTATGGCAGCCGAGTAGGCCGTGTCAGCTATTTAAAAATTGTTTCTTGGCATTCTTTGCAGTCACATTTCGGTCGATCATCGTGGCATACAGACATACCTTGTCCATTCTTTCGACGGGGTTAGCGATCCCACCATGTCGATGTGAACATTTGCAGCATTGGCATTGGCCTGGATGGGTTGGGTTATGGTATGTCTCGAAAATGCACGTTCGGAGGTTCCCCGGGATATACGGGCGGGTGATTCCTGTAGAAACACCACACAAAATTTCATCATTTAAGTCGTTGAAAGGGAGTTTTGCCAACCTAAGGCTCTCTCCGCTTTCAATAGTGATTCGAGCTGACGGCCTTCTTGCCGTACTCTTGCCAATTTGCCATTGTCGATAGCGAAATTAAGGTGAATCGTCTCAACTCATGATATGGCACATCCAGTTATGGTCTCTGCACCTGGTACGTATTCAATTTGGGTGCAGACCTGTCCGATGAAATCAAGATATCGCATCTGTCGGTGAGATACATTTCCTTACTTCTTTTGGAATGTAAGAATCAGGTTTTTGTGGTCCGTCTTGATTGTGAGGTGACGTTCATCCATTATATGCCGAAAATACGTTATTGTTAGCGAAACCTAACGATTCCCATTTACCGCCGCACTTTTGTTCGAGTACGGCCTCCATTGTGGAGTCCAAACCAACGCATTGTATAGATAATGGATCCCCTTCTGTAGGGTGCTGTAGCAATGTAACCTTAGTCAGATATTCTTCAAATATAAGAAAAACATTGTTAGTTGACTCAGTCCTAACGATCGGTCGCGTGTCTTGCTTTTTGGCCACGACCAGGTATTCATTGAGAGATGTCTGGACATGCGCGGCGCTCCGAAGCGTCAGGTGTCAAAACTTTTGCATGCCCAAGTAACGCCTGAATTCGCACACGATAGTAGCGCGAGAAAACTGAAAGAATGTTACCCGGTCCGGGAGCGGGCGGACACCTTCCCCGTCGATGTAGGATCTTAAGTATTTGACATTTTGTTCGAGGTGATGCCATTTGTCTACGGTGATTAGTAGGCCATATTCTCGGAGGTGTTTAGAGACGCTTCAAATGAGAGCGATGATCGATTATATTTTTGGATGCTATGAGCATATATAGTGAAAATTAAGTCCGTGAAGGGGCGAATATGTATCTTTGGAACGTCTGCGCTGCGTTTCTGAGACCGAAAGTCATAACCTTGAATTTAAATAATCCGAAAGATGTTATGACTGCAGTTTCGGGAATGCCCCGTGGCGCTACCGCGACTAGGCGCTATACCCTCGTTATGTCGAGTGTGGAGAAGATCGATCACTCATGTGGCTTGTGTGAGAAGTCGTGTAGGTGCACGTATCGATTCGGAGTAGTTACAGCGTTCAGCATCCTGTAATCACCGCATAGTCGTCACTCCTCACTGCTTTTTTAACGACTGGCTTGCCCAGTGAGTGTCGGATGGCTGCTATATTTCGCCTTCGAGCACACTGTCGAATTCGGCACGAGCTTCGCGTGGTTTTTTCGGGGTTAATCTTCGGGGACGTTGATGAATTGGTGGACCATGTGTCTCGATATAGTGAAAGATGCCTGTTTTGGCTTGTTAAAAGGGTCGTTATGTGGATACATTTCTTCAAAGGGTCAGTGAACGGACCGTTAGCTTTTGTACATGATAACGTTCCGGTCTTTTTCTTACCTTTTCTTGGAAAGAGACGTTTTAAGGTCCAGTAATCTGCTTTTTGATAAATCGACCAACGAGTTGTGCTTTAATTGGTCTGCTTCTATAAAGGGCTCGTTGACATCAGCGACGACGAAGTTCCATCGGATAGGTCGCCGTAAACCTAAATTCAAAGTCATCAGCCTCCGTCTATATGTTACTGCTGAGGAATTGTTGGAATGCGTGCCTGGAGGTACCCTGCGGGTGCAAATGGTCTCGGGAGGAGATAGACGTCGGCATCTGTCTCGATTGCAAATTCGACGTTTGATTCGATGTCTAAGATCAATAAGCGACTTATTTGTGGTTGAAGGGCATTAGCGATCGGCGATCCTAAAGGGCTCGATCGTCCACAGTATGATTAGTTGAAGAGTTGCTTATCATTTTTGGCCTCCGCTCCAAAACGGTGATGATAATAGCAAGCGCTTGGGATGTTGGTGCTGGCTGGTGTGGGCGAACTACTTCGCAAGGGGCCCCTGTAGTTTGGTTGGCCTCTGTCCGCGAATCGATCATTCTCGAGTCTGAAACTGCAAATTCGAGTCGGCAGTTGTTCCATTTCCTATCGCATTCTCGCGAGTTCCTCGCTTGGGGGGAAGGCGCTTGTGTGGTGCACCTGGGACTGTTGAGCTGGTGGCTGTTGTGCTGAAACCTGTCGCATTTGCGGGTGCTGGACGAAAGGCTGATGTATGTGCAGTGGGTGGGCTGGGTATTGTTAAAACTGTGGTTGCTGGGTCAGGTGCAGTTGGACCAATTTCCTGCCGACCACTGCTATCTGGGCGGTAAGGTCCCACCGTTCACGGTCGGTGGCCATGACAGCGTCAATCTGCTTTCTGAGGTCATCTAGGCTCAGTCATATCTGGGTTGCCACCAACGCCTAGATATATTTTGGCAGCGACGCATTCGCGTAGAATGGCCGCCTCTTTTGCTATTTGCATCCCTGCTTATGAGTGTGTACTCTGGCGGCCTTATTTTCTACACGTTATTTTTCTCAAATAGATGTTGTAGGTGGCTATATGGTGTCTCTCCGAACGTTTTCATGATGATGTCCTTGAAAGCCGTGTTGGGTTGTGGTGGTGGCGATTTCCAAATCCACCAAATCCATGACATCAGGAAGTGGTATTGGTTCGATTGTACGTGTGACCGAGAAGAACAATGGGGGGTTTTAAGTATTGTTGCCAATACACGGGCACTGTTTCACTTAAATCCCCATCAAGTTATTCCGACGCCAAGAATTGTTCATCAACGATGTACGAAAATAAATGAAAAAGCACTGATAGTAATCACCGAGAAAAGTTCTTCAAGATGAACGGAACTCCACTCCAGAAGGAAAAGAAAACACAGTAAGTTAGTTTTAATGTTATTGTTCCTTTATTTGTTTTGGATATTATTTACACTTGGTGAATTATATGTTTTGAAACAATGTGTTGATACAGAAAAACTTATTTTCGTAATGCACAATCTACTAGATGACTTTGGTAATCACTAAATTAATTTATGGTGACAATATCCAACGCCGGTATTTTTAATTAAACTGGAATAACTTTACGGCGAATTGTCCAACGCAACTTTAGTAAGCACTAACTTATTTTATGGTGACAATATCCAACTCCGGAATTTTTAAATAAACTGGAATATCTTAATGGCGACAGACCACTGACTCGCGGATGAAGTAAATTTGGCTCTTCAAACCGAAGGGAACTCCGACACGCAACGTCCTGGTACGTGTGCGTGATTTTACGGGTAAAATCTGACTCCGGTAACGATTCTAGATGTTCTTTCGCGCGGATATCACCATTCAAGATGCACACAAGAGGGCCTGTACATGGGAAGAACAGTATTTCATATATCGGGTGCAGTCGAATAAGGAAAAGCGACAACAAAAACTGACTAAACGAGATTTGAATTCAACTAGGTCAGCTGTGCAAATAAATGGTCGCTCGTATTGCGGCCGAAAAAGGTTGCTATGTTTAAACTAGCGATTCGTTGATGCAGGATTAGATTTCTGAGTATTATGTCAACAGAAACGCTAATTCGGCGGACATACGCTAAGATACGCGTTTGTTTGCTTTGCTAATGGTACATGGGTTATTGAAGAGAACTATACCGTGGGACCTGATCTGGTGATCGGAATGATTACGCAATGACGGTTGTGTATTTATCCACGTCAATTGTGCATTGCATCCATAGCGAGTCAAGGGTCCAATTCCAGTGTGAATATTTACACTGGCGAAGAATTCGGCTCTTGGCAGCTAGGCGCGAGTTGTGCTATGCTTTGTATTAGCGAATAAAAAATGGGACGTGACCATTGCTAGATTGTTTAGGGAAAACAAACTATGATCACGTCCAATTCGATGCCAGTTTATCGCTTATGCAACCGATCAGGGATAATCGGCTGCAGCTGTATGAGCAAGCGATTTGCCATGGTTTGTCTTTTGGGCCAACAGATTGTTGGAACAAGAACATACCAAAGGATTGGCATGTGTTTGATGGGCATGTGGCCGCCCATAGTTAGCGATCGGTTCGTGACAGATGAACCGAGATGGTTTAATTGTTGCCATTTATTTGATGCTATGGCAAGTTGGTAATCTTGTCGTGGACTTATGTTTCAGGTATGAAATTGTTGAATAGAGCTTTGTACTGCTCGTAAACAGGTAAGCTGCTTATGGTTGGTGCAAATATTTGCAGGTTGGGGGCGGGGAGTTGGATTAGGACGATGGGTGGTTTTTCGGGAATGCTTAAAGAACCCCCACAGAACTTCGTCCACTCGTCTGTGATGTCCTCGAGCTCGATGGTCTATTCTAAGTGACAGAACCAAATTTCGGGATACATGGGCTTGGATTTTGGAAGTACTTTATAACGCGACTGAGGAATTTCTTCCACGTTCGGGGCGTAGCTCTGGGTATCCGGGTGGGCTTGTTGCGGTGTCCCGTCGAACAAGTCGGACCTAGTAGTTGGAATAGCTCTGTGATTACGGGTGTTGGTAGCGAAATTGCGCCCGTATTAAGCGTAGGAGAGCGTTGATGTTTTTTTGTGAGCGCACTGGGGAATGTTTTATTTTGTGGACGCGTAGCGAAACAACCTGCTAATGATTGATTATAGGAGCGGGTCTAGCGATGGTGTGGTGGAAGAACTGAGTTAAAGGTGAGGTTATTGGAGCCCCAATATACGAAGACTGAATTCGCGGGGTTTTTTGCATTTTATTTTGTGGCGGTGCTAATATGTAAATATAAGCAAGTTAGAGAACCCAAAACTTTAGCATGCGATCGAGTTTACAACAGTCAGTATGATTAACATTAAATAATGTCATTTACTATCCCACTTTTGTTTTTACTAGCAATCAAACAGAAGAAGATATAAAAATAACAAAAAATATTGATTCGAACAAGTAAGGAATAGTTATCGCCATGTGAATTGAAATTCGCTTGAAATACTTATGACATTCTTTTGGGCTCATATTTATACAGAAGGAGAGTTTTATTGATCTGGATATTGACGTTTATTGAGTAATTAATTCGTCGCTCCTACGTGGAAGTAAACAATCATAGAATTTTCGCTCGCTGATTCATTTAAGTTACATTTCTACATTTCCATTAGAAGGTTAACTAATATGCCGTTACTGTAATACAGGGTTGCCCAAAATGAATCACCCTATCGGAAGATGTTATAATTTTCGCAAATGGCGTCGTACGTCAATCATATTTGATATTTGTGAACTAGATAAAATTGTAAAGGTCCTAATAAATATTTCCATCACTCAAAATCTTTTTTTTTTTTTATTTAGTAAAAAAGTAATTCAAAAACAAAATTGGGTGATTAATTTTGCGCGACCCTGTACAACAGTGTAAAGTTGTAACTATCGCGTTTTCCAATAGAGACTTGACAACTTTGAATTTAATTTGTGAACGCACCCTTTCACTAATCATCGAACTGTCACTGTCAATTTATTCAGTAAACTCAACATTTTCATCATGGTACACGAACGAATAACGTCTGCAAATTATAAAAACTTACTACCGAAAAAAAGTTGTCAAGTCCCTGTTGGAGAACCCATTATATCGTAAGTACTCAAAAATTATCTTCACATTAAATAAGTTTGCAGTTCTTTTCTTCGCAGGCAACCACAATTCTTGGTCCGTGACATTTAACACTAGAGCTATTTAATCGTTTTTATATAATTAATTTGAAACACAATAATCGTAAACTATTAAGTATCCATGAAATTTCTAGAGTGTTAATTATTATTATGTTTCCTGAATAATTTTATGTTCATAATTTTTAGTTGTTTTCCGGAGTAACTCTCACACGGCATTAAATAATTTCATTTAACTCATATTTTTATAGTATTCAATAAATAATTTGTTATACACTATAATTACACCTAATTAACAATGTAATAATATATAATTCAATAATGAATTTTTATATAATTTAATATCATTTATTTCGTGTACGAACACGAAGGTTTGAAAAAAAACCTATCTGTACTACATTGCTAACAAATATAATTTGATTTGATTTGGGAGTGAATGATTAAATGTGTTTAGTAATGCAACCTCTAGTTTTAATTTACTTGTCAAAATCAAAGTTAAACATTGCAAAAAACGAAAACAATTACATGTGTAAAACTTATGAAACTAAGTGTTAGAATTGTAACGATTTATAATGACGTATTTCTAAAAGTAACTTAAACAAAACAAAGTAAAAACAAACAGAAAATAATAATAATAAAACTAAAACAAAAAAGAACAATATATTTAAAAAATAATAGAAAACAATTTAAATTAACATACCACAAGTAAGACTGAAGGCAACATTATAAAAAAATTATATCAGAAAATGTTAAATCGAAGTACGTGGCATCTTATGTATACAAGCTGCAAAAGTTGTGAAGTGTAGGAATAATCACAAAAGAACGAAAAATTGAATAATATGTAATTAAATTTTATGTTGACGAGAAACGGCAAAGACGAATTTTGCAGTTTACTTAAAAAAATGTTCATTGTCATGTATAAAGTAAATGTTTTTATTTCTAAATGATTTTAGAAAAGCCAACAGAAGAACAATTTAGAATGATTTTAAAATCAAAAGAAATTCTTTTAATCTTAAGCAGATTTGAAAATAATTTAAATTTAATTTTTACAATAGTGATGAATAAAAAACATATATTAAATTTAACTTTAGAGAAGAGACAAGCTTGTAGTGAAAGGGTAGCAGAGCAGTGTGTCAAAAAATTGCAACAACATTTTTACTTAAGACAGAAACAGGATCGAGTGAGTTTAAAGACTTAGAAAAAAAATCGTTAGATTCCTGGTAAAGAGATCCAATGAAAAACAACCATCGAAAATCCCATAGAACATAAAGCTGCTCATCAAACATAATTCCAGTTTAATTAGACTCAAAACGATAATATAGCGACCAATTTGAATGCATTCCTTGTAGGAGAGGCATAATTGCAACTGCGTTAGAATACACTTAATGCAGTTGTATTTAGCCCCGCGATCCAATTTGTTTTTCTATATAGAAAATCATTAATGCAATATATAAAATAAGTAATATAAATTTTATTTGGAAATAATAAAATAGAGCACTTTAAAATCAACAAGGAACTACTGTACACGAAACATAACTTAAGCAATTGATGTCACGATTTAAATAATTCACCTATAATGGGGAGCAATTGAGAAGCATTTTTAACAACAACAAAAGTAGTTTTTATCTAGAGTTAAATATTTATAGTCATCAAACACTTCGGTTGAACAACTACATACAGCTACATTTTATTTGCTATAATTCAAATTAAGCAAACAGTTTAAAACATATTTGTAGGGATAAGCACATTTGGAAAAGATGAAAACTTACAATTAGGAAATATATGTAAACGTATTTCTAGATCAACACACTCCCTAAAAATAATAGTTTGAATGCTGCAGGAGA
Organism: Microdon myrmicae; assembly: GCA_963931805.1. Taxonomy (NCBI): domain Eukaryota; kingdom Metazoa; phylum Arthropoda; class Insecta; order Diptera; family Syrphidae; genus Microdon; species Microdon myrmicae. The sequence continues at coordinate 236,910,063 of OZ007497.1, read as the reverse complement.
CGAAACATTTGATGTATATGAGTAATCAGTCATAAATAAATATAACAATTAAACACTTCATCAATATTATTAGACAATTTCATTTGTAGTCTATTTCATCTTTATGAAGGATGAAGTGCCCGTAAGTATTACCCGATAGAGAGAATATTATTAACCACAGGTGAGTAACCTAAATAATGTAAAACTCACTAAACTAGACAAATTTATTTATTCATTTTTCGAATCTGATAATTTCGATACCTATAAGGAATAATTAAATGTGACTATTTGGAGTCATCTCCTAGTTTGTGTCTATCTAAGCAGTGTTAAGAATTAAGGATGATAAAAGCATACACACCCTACTGTAATCATTAGCATAAACCTTCTACATTCCTTCCTGCCACACTGTCAAATACCAAAGTATTCATATTCCCATCACCGTTCCCACAATCAGAACAGACGCAACATTTTTGGATTTCGGTAATTGCACGCGTAATAAACTTTCCATGAGAACAATTTTATGCAGGTATTCAAACCCCTTATGGATACCATGAGACATTTGGACGCGCGATATTAAAAGACGCGAATGCCAGACAAGGTTGTAGCGGTTCTACGAACCATACAACTCCTTACAGGTTGAGGTATCTGTGGCGACTCTAACAGATACACACACAATTCACAAGCAAAATAGTGAAGAGCACCGAACGAAAAATCGAACAAGAAAATACATCAGAGCCGTACACCATAGCGATAACAAAAATAATTCATCAGTGGAGTATAGTCGAGTTTAAAAATCAAATTCTAAACACGGCCAGTAGCCTGATGGGTAGCGCTTAGGTACATTTTTTTGGTGATTCAAACTGTCATAGCGTCAGTTCGAATCACACGTTCTCCTTCACTATTATTTCAAACGCTATATATCCTTTCCGCCAAAGAACTCTACTCACCATTCGCAGCACACGTGCCCACAGACACGTGGCCCAATAGTCACTACCATACCTGTAACAAAGGTTATATGAAATTGCAACAACGTTGAACCCGATATCAAAAACCAAGGAACTTAACGTTCAAAAGCTTCCAATATCGAGTTCAACGCATCCATACATCGTATGCAAATATAATTTCAAAAGGGTAGCTAAAGCATCGCATTCAAGCAATGCGTCAAATGCACCAAGCATGGCATACGGGTCACCAATCTCCCATCCTAAACATCAACGCGATGTTTCCAAAGAAATACCATTGTCGGTAAATAAACCGAACAACAGGTGCATACACTGGTAGCTAAATGCAATTAGCGCCTAAATCCCATGCATGACCTAAAGCTAAGGCACACTTGCGCAAACAAAATGATTCATTGCGCCGCTGATTAGCAGTCGAACAACCATAAACTCTTAACACTATCCCTGATAGATGTTTACGAGTAGAAAGGAAAACAAAGCCTTACATCCCATAGTCCGTGTACCCATCCGAAGTGCATGCGATCCTTTGTCTGCATGCCAGATGTGTAGTACAAATAAACCACGCAAAGATCGGAGAATAAGCGGCGGCATCCAATCCTTAAACAAAAAAAACAAGATTCCGACCACCAGCAACGAATGGTGGTGATGATGATAATGATCTTGAGGAAGATTTCTCCTTTTCAGATCCTATGGGAAATTCTCCTTTTGAGATCCAAAGGGAAATTTTATGCTGTTAACAGATACGATACGAAAGTCTGTTAGCAGACGGGATGGGCAATTTTCTTTTGCAGATGCGGGGATATGTAATTCGAATGGGGATTTTTAGGATAGAGACAATTAGTCTAGAGAATACCGTCGAACCGGAGAGTCTACTTAGAGCATCCGTCCAGAGAAGAGACAGTTAGAGAACCCCATCGAGGAGGTATCGGCGATTCGAGAAACAAACAAAATTCGAGTTAACGTGAGTTGTGAGTTGTGTGAGATTCGTGTTAAATAGAAAAGAAATATAGTCGTTTCGATTAGGAAAGTCGCTGTGTGAACAAAACAGTAAAAATTGGAATATTAAATCTGTAATATTTACAAGTAGTTCGCATAAAAACAAAATTAAAACAAAACATTTCACAGTGTTTCATTTGTGTAATCGTCTCTGTGTTCCGATTGGTTTAATTCCTTTTACTGTGGACGTTGTTCGGTGGAACACCGCAGCCATCAATACCCGACCAAGGACAAAATATAGAAACCGCCAAAAGGTTTTGAATTTCCGTAAACCATGTGGATGATTTTATGCAAGGTATCCGAATTCCACGCTCGAATCACATGAACTTTTCTATCCTATTCCCACGATTTCTGTGATGTCAATTAGTATATAAGTTAGAACATTTTTTAGAATAAAGTAGTCATTGACAGATAAGCAGGACAAGGTGCTAAGATCTATATTGGTGCATTGTCATGAGCCTGTGCGTCACCAACATCCTATTGTCGACAATCTTACGTGTTTGGCGGGTTATCTATTACTATTACTATTTATTGGAATGTAGGAACCCGGAGGTTCATGACCTCACCGACTCGACTCTGCCATCCTTCACTGTCCTGTGCACTCTCCATCTCTTTCCCGTTGGTCTACCGTCAAGAATTCTATGCACGGTCCTATCGTTGCCCATTCGCGCCACATATCCGACCCCATCTTAATCTTTGTGACCTGATTACTCTTTGCGAAATAGCTCTTCCAATTCGTGGTTGTGGAGTTTCCTCCATTGTCCTGCCTCCCTGTCATATTTACTTTCAAAGATACCCATTAAAACTTTATTCTCCAATACGCTGAATTTGTTTTCTTCCCGTTTTGCGAGGGCCCATGTTTCGCATCCATATAGAACAATCGGGGAACTATGTCTAACAAACCTTTTTCAAATTCGACGTTCTCGCGCTCTCAACGAACACTCATTCCCATACTCAATATGTATTTAAAATGCGCTGGCGCCGGTAACGCCTATGTAAGCGCATCAGAAGACATTTCTTCAGTCGGTGCGTGCTTTAACTTCAACAATTTTTCTCGAATTGCCTGACGAACAAAATGATATCTCCTTGCAATGCGTTTCCTCCGCGAATGACATATCGTATTTTCAGCTATCGCTTTAGTTCCACGATTGTCGGTCCACTCGTCACACACAACAGCTTTGGGATTTTCGTATCAAGAATTAAATGTCTCAAATATATCGCCTCTTGAGTAGCCTCTGACACCGTTATGTAGTCGGCTTCTGTTGTCTAAATCGCGACAGTCTTTTGTTTACATGACCGCCAGGTAATCGTCGCACCGCTCAATACAAACAAATATTTCGTTTACGATATTCTGCCTCTTACATCTGCTGGCTGATCTGCATCTGAATAACCAACTATTCCAAGTTTATTTTCTTGCACACAACCGCATGATTGTGTTTACCTCTCAAAAATCGCAGCACATGTTTGGCTGCTGCCCAATGTTCTTCACCATATTTTACATTAAACTGCGATCATCTGTTTATAGTGAATGCGATGTCTGGTCTCGTAGCAACGGCCAAGCACATCATCGATCTTATTAGTTATCTATATGGCATTTCCTTTCGATTCTCATTCTTATGCGGCACTCCAATCGTTGGATTTGCTCGCGGCTCGCTCGGAGTATTTACGGGTTTTGACTTATTCATAGCAAACTTTTTCATTATTTCTATTCCTTTCACATACACCACTTGACTGAATTTTACTTCACAGTCCCGGTCGAATCTCACGCAGTGTTTTCTCAACATACACAACAACGAATGTACACTCTCTCTCATTCGTGTCATTATAGAAACATGTGTCCTTCGCCGTCGGTTTTAAATTTAAATTTCTAAGCACTGTCCAGTTCATTATTCCCCTGGCGACCGGTTTGACATAAGCCGCACAGCGCTTTGTTCAACCGACACACTTTTCCACCTTCTCGTAATTCACGAATCTTTTTCCGAACTTTGGCATCCACTTTACTGTCGCCATCTTCTCGCACTATATCAATTAGCGCCTCCCCGAAGATCTTCTCGTCCAGCTCCCCGTTCAGGTCTGCGTACATTCAGTTGAAAATCCTGAAGATTTTCTCTCGCAGCCCAAACCATTAATCATCATCATCATCGGCACTACAACCTGGAATCGGTCTTGGTTTATTTAGCAAGTCTCTCCACCGGTCTCGATTTCAAGCCGATGTCACCCAGTTTGGCACTTCCAGGCTCTGGGCGTCCTAGTCAACGCCATCCCTCCATCGCAGACAAGGTCTGCCGCGCTGTCGCCTTCCATACATCCTGCCACAAAGGACTTTTCGGGCAGGCTTCTCTTCGCTCATTCGAGCTAGGTGTCCAGCCCACCGGAGTCTACCGAGCTTGATTTTTCTTACAACGTTACCTTCAAGGCAGATCGCGTACAACTCATGGTTGTGCCGTCTCCGAAATCGTCCTCCAGCCATTAATAATCGCACTGAATTTAAGCGAGTTACAGATGCAAATGTTTCAACAGAGTTAATTTCCTCGCTCTGAGTGAATTCCCGTGCAACAATTCTAGCTTTTCTGGGCTCTAAGCTCCCGCCTGGCTTCATTTTACTTTGCAGCACAATTTTGGATGTAACAACTTTTCTGCCTTTGGGTTGCTTTACCAGTGTCCAGGTATCAGTGCTTTAACTTCTTCAGCGATCGCTTCTAACCATTCTTGAGATTAATGGCTACTCATCGCGCTTTTTACCGATAGATGGACTGTGTTTGCCAACTCTATCACTTGATTTTCTTCATCCGCAGCATCTGTGAACATATCATTTTATATCTCGGACTCAGTGCATTCTGCTCATTATCAAAAAAATCAGGCCCTTCGTTGCGTGCCGTCGATTCAGCTGAATCCGATCTCGTTTGATATACTTTTATCGGCCTGCCTCTGGCGTCGGCGCTGATTCTCTTCTTTCCTCCCATCGTCACTAAAAGTTACACCTCCTAACGCCAAAGGGAAAGCACACTCAGGAAACCGCAGTGAAGGTTAATGAAACGCACCGTTTTAATGTTCGAATGTTTTTTTATTTTATTGGTATTGATAGTTACTTTTTTGACTAACTAAATGAAAAAAACATGGATTAAAAGTCACTTGAAACCTTTCGAATATATTAATTTAAGCATTCTCATTGCCACCGTTCAAACGTACACAATACACAAATCATCCAAACACTTCGCACTATAAGTCCGACTATTACTATTAACTAAATTTATTTAGAATTAAATAACCCCGACTCCTGGATGTACGCGCCCCCGTGCGCACCGGGGAGCGGGAATGACACGACCGGTTCGGTCGGTGGATGGAAAAGGACTCAGCGATATTAATTCGCTGGCAAAAGATATGCGGCGGTGGTACTGGCTCTCTTAATTTAGGGATGCATTTTCCATCCCAAGAGAAACGTGAAGACTGTCTTTGGGGGTAGGTAACCTGATCTCATAGAGAAGATTATAGAGATACACACGTATGTGTGCACATTGGTTCTTTCTTGGGACAAAGTCATGAGACCGAATCTGAAAACAAAGAAAGGGAATAATGGGCATCAATGAGATGTGAGTTCGGCTAAGTAAACAACCCGAATTTCATTGGGTGCTAATTGGGTTTCTGTTTCTTCAAGCCGCTTGGTCATGAGAAGCAGATCCAGAACTATGGGAAGACAAAGAGATCCGGTAGATCATTGTCTAAGATGTGCGTTGCAGCTATAATGATAGCCACAATGGTGCTGATTGATTCTAGCTTATTTACAGGGAATTGGTGTTTATGACGTCGCTGCCAAGGGTAAGTTTACCATACCTATTTGCATTTGCCTATGCTGTAGGATTTAATTCATGCCTTAAGACGCAAGATGCGTATATTTGCTTCTGTCCCTTGGGTATAGGTCGCCAGCCAATGTAAAGGAATTTATTATACACATGGTGAGGGTGGGAATACGCGACGCAATGTTTATGATCCCTGTTATGATGGTTACAATGTATGTAAACCAAATTATTTCGTTTTCTGGAATTCGACCAGGGAAAATGCGTATGTAAGATTGGGATTTGCCTGGCAATCGAAGATGCCGAATTGGGCTTGGGATTTATGATGTTTGGAACAGAATTCTTATAGAAAATTTTGAATTCGAATTAATGAATGAAGGTAAGAATTCTCTTCCAGGAGCTTTTAACTAATTACATTTGACGAATTTGTTGCGTGAAGTATTTACAGATGCTAATGTGATGGCCAACAGCAGCAAACCAACAAAAAAAATAAAAATGCCACCAATCTACACAGTAGACATCGATTGTGTAGGCATGCCATTCACACATATAACATTGGTGACCATATTAAAATTAAAAATGTCCTGAAAAGAGCCACTGCGGAATTCTTTTCTTACACGCCGAAAGAACTTAAAAATATTACAGTTCCATTAAAAGGCCGTCGACCCTGAAACTGAACCGGAGACTTTTGAAAATGCTGCGAGCGCTAAAGTACGATGACCTTCAATTTAATATGGTCAAACCCTTCAGCACAGCCGGGGCTAAAAGGGAGAACAGGAAACTACCATTCATTCTTGGGTTAACTACCAATTAGTGGGTAATTGGTAGTGTGCGCAAAGTTACAGTCTTGGGCCACCAATGTGTAACATGGGACAAACTAAAAAAAGGCAGAAACATTCTTCAATGCGTCCGCTGCCAAAGGTTTCGGCATTCAGCGGCGAACTGTGAAATACGGCATCGTCGCGTGAAATGCGGTCAAGATCATAATGCAGAGATGTGTCCTTTGGGTAAAGAAAGGGTGGAAGACAAAACTCTTTTAAAGTATGCAGTATGCCGGAATGAGGGACACTCCGCTAACTATCAAGGTTGTCCTAAATACTGAGAATTAACGTCGAAGGTTGTGACTCACAAAAAAAAAAAAAATTAGGCAAATCGCACAAGATCAAAGATTGTTACCCTTCGGCGCGGCGGTCTTACGCACAAATAGCGAGCGGTGGAGGAACCCCAACTATTTATTTTTATTTATTATGTATTGGCCTGTAGGAACGCGGAAGTTCATGACCTCACCGACTCGACTCCGTCATCGTTCCCTGCCCTGTGCACTCTCCTTCCACGCTCGACCGATCCGACCTCCCCAAGGTCAAACCTAACATTGTCCTCCCATCTCCGTCGCGGCCGTCCTACCGATCTTTTTCCCGTTGGTCTTCCGTCAAGAATTCTACGCACGGTTTTATCGTTGCCCATTCGCGCTACATGTCCGCCCCATCTTAATCTTCGCGACTTAATTACTCTCACCTTTAAAGGTTTGCGGTATAGCTCTTCCAATTCGTGGTTGTGCAGTTTCCTCCATTGTCCTGCCTCCTTGTCATATTTACCACCAAAGATGCCCCTCAAAACTTTATTCTCGAATACGCGGAATTTGTTTTCTTCCCGTTTTGTTTTGTGAGAGTTCATGTTTCGCATCCATATAAAACAATGGAAATGATTAGGGTTCTATACACACGGAGCTTTATGTTACGTGATAGCAGTTTGGATTTCAGGAGTTTACTGACTGCGTGCCAAATCGCGTTGCAGGAGTGTAGTCTTTTGTTAATTTCCTTCGACACTTCGTTACTGGCCGTCAGTATCGTTGCCAGATATTTAAATTCTTTAATTTTTTCAAGTATCTTGCCTCTGACGTTTATATGTGTTGCCTGAGTTCCACCTACTCTCGCCGTAGTCATGTATTTTGTTTTGTCTTCATTTATTTCTAAGCCCACCTCTTTTGCCGCTTGGATGATGATTTCACAGTTTTTATTTACAGTTTCTAGATTATCGCCCAAAACGGCGATGTCATCCGCATGTGCGAGCACTTGTGTGACCCCGTTCAGGGATGATTCGTCCATGTTGTTGTCTTGTACCTTTCTGGTGACATACTCGAGCACAAGGTTAAAGAGACATGGTGACAGGCCATCCCCCTGTTTTAGTCCGTCCCGGATTTCAAATGCTCCTGATAGGTGGTTTTCTATTCTAACTCGCCCTTTGTTTTCGTTCATGCAAATTCGAATGAGGGCGGCATATTTTTTTGCGATTCCCAGCTCAACTACAATATGGTAGAGTCTTTGCCTTGCGACTGAGTCGTAGGCTTTTTTGAAGTCAACGAACAGTTGGTGAACCGTCTCACCATATTCCCACTTCTTTTCCAGTAGTTGTATAGCGTTTGGAATGATAGTGAAGAACGTGTGATTCGAACTGACGCTATGACAGTTAGAATCACCAAAAATTGAACCTAAGCGTAACACATCAGGCTACTGGCCGTGTTTAGAATTCGATTTTTAAATTCAAGTATATTCCACTGATGTGAATTGTTATATTATCGCTATGGTATACGGCTCTCATGTATTTTCTTATTCGATTTTCGTTCGGTGCTCTTCACTATTTGCTTGTGTACCGTGTGTGTATCTGTTAGAGGCGCTACAGTTGCCTTATTGTGAACATTTGGTCGCTCGTTGACCGGTTCCTTCGGAATCCGCATTGGTGGTCTCCCAGTATTTCTTCTGCGTACGGTGTGATTCTCGCCAATATGACATTTGTTAATATTTTGATGATGATGAGATCCCATCAAATACCTTCTCTAGGGTCTCGTAGAACCTGTTCTTGGTTTCTTCGTCCGTAGATTCTGTTGGGGCGTGTACTTTTATAAATACATAATTTGCTTTCTTTTACATGGGGCGTAATCTTCTTGCTTATGATGATGCGGGTTCCGAGGTTATGTGTATCGGTACCTCCACACACCAGCGTAAATCCGTTGGTTTCGATTGCTTGAGCTGGGAGTTGGACTTCCTGAACCGCGACGATGTCCATTTTATATTGTTTCGCGTTTTCTACGACCGTCTGTATCGCGCCTGGTTTATATAACGTTCGGACATTCCACGTGCCGATGAGTAAATCCCGACTTTTCCGTTTTTCCCTACGTCTTCTTTTTGCCGAGTCGATGTTTTTGCTTGATGATTTGTTCCCTCATGGTAGTGTTGGCTCATCACTCCTACGCCTACCGGGTTTTTCGTGGGATTGCTTTTGTGTATTGATCATTCATTTCGTGGGAACACTCTGGGGTTTCAGATAGTCCGCCATATCAGAGCCCCTCTTTGATATGGTAAGGTCTGCTTACTGCTCTGATTCGACCCGGTGTCAGAGAGGCGCAGTTATAATACAACCGGAATACGCCTGGCTGCAAACCATCCAATGGGCACGGTGACGCGTAACACCCAGGATTAGGGGTGGTAGATCTTTGTGTGTTACTTCTCGCTAGCCTGTCTGACATGGGTGGCCCTACTAGAAGCGTATACTTCCCTCAGCATACGTAGTCCTAATGTTGGCACTGTGTTTTTGATTAAGCGGATTGCCAGTCACTATATGCTATCAAGTAGGTCGAGGATATGCTTACGAACGCAGCTCCAAACTGTACTTGAGTGTGGGTGTAAACAGAGATTTATAGAGGAGAGGAATTTGAGCCGGAGTAAAAACTTGTTTGCTCTAAAAAGATAACTCAATTTTCTGGAAGCGGACGTGGTGATATTCGATACGTGTTCGGGCCACCATACATTCCCACAGGCTGTATCATCAGCCTTGGAACAGACGATCCATTTTTTCTTGTAAGCGGTATATATTGCGACCTCGTTACATCAAAGTCGTCGAGATTGGTCTTTCCCCATTGTAGGATTTTATCCAGATCCCGAGCTAGAACGCCGATCTGGCTACATCTCACTTGGTGTGACGTTGATGCGTCAATCGGTCGATCACTCGAAAACGGTGTAGTAAGTGTACTATCATCCACAAAACTGAATATTTTGATAATCCTTGATTCTAATAAATCACTAATATGAGGTAGAAATAGAGTCAGAGTTAAAATAGAGCCCTGCGACACCCCAGAATACATATCCAAAACATACGCCATCTACAACAACCCGGATCGACCGAATCTTGAGGAAGCTCTTCATCCGATCGTAAAGTAGTTGGGAAATGTATGAACGAAGCTTAGTGAGTAACGCTCTGTGCCAGACGCTATCAAAAGCCTTGGATATCCATCATCATCATCATCATCATCGGCACTACAACCGGAATCCGGTCTTGGCCTTATTTAGCAAGTCCCGAGGCTTGTTAAATTTTCCATAATAATTTGTTTTTCCGGGCTAGGTTATTAGCCTTGCGCCACCTTGGATATCCAATATGGTATAAATCCAATGCGACTGCACTTGATTGACCATGTTTTGTATTGAAGATGTCCATATGTATGTCAATTTCAAAGGTCAAAAAGTCCCCTGTGGATCGCTTGCTACGGAATCGGCATTAGCGATCATATAGGTCCCTGTTGCTATTCAAGTATTTAATGAACTTGGCATTGATGGCTTTCTCCATTATCTTGAACAGTAATCCATCAGCCGGTAATTTTGTGGGAGACACTTTTTCTTCTTTTTTGGGATTGGTTGAATTCGAGTGGTAAGAAAGTTTTTCCGTGCAATAGATAAACGAAAGAGTTTGCTAACAACCTGCAATTATTCTGGAGTACAGTTTTTGAGAACTATTGCAGCTATTCCATTCGGGCCGGTTGCCTTCCTACAGTCCAGCCCATGGAGAATACGTTGAATAGCATTTGGGCGGAACTTCACATCTGACATTGAGGATTGTGCCGGTATGATCGTAAGTGGTTTCAAAAGGCCGACAACGCAGATTGAATTCGCGGAAAATAAATTCGGGGAAACATTGGCCTTATCTTTTGAATTCGTGACTAGTGCCACGCTGTTACTAACGTCAGTAACAGAGGAAGAGAGGAGGAATCAAAGTTATAGTTGATAGTTTTGCCATTGACCAGAAAAGATCACTTTGTCGTGGTGAACATTCTTCGCAGGATCAATCGTCTGGTTGCACGGGTTTCTGATTCAAACAAAACTCGTTCTGTTGACATCCATGGGATTAGGGCGCTGTTGCTTAGCTCCTCTTTTGTTTGTCGGTGTTATCTGATCACATTTTTTACCAAACCAAGGCTCATCAGTTGACTTACATTTGCTGGAATGTGGAATGTTCCATACCGAGAAGAATGATTTTCATAACGGACTCTGCACAGGTGTTAACATCGGTTTCCAAAGAAAACCCCTGACCGCGGCATGGATCCGAAGAATTCCATCAAATAGTCCCAGTTGGTAGCTCCGATTTTCCATAATTGGCGAGACTGTTTAGGTTGTTTAGTCATTTGAGATGTGAGTGATTGCACAACCAGTGTCAAAGAGTGCACTAACTTTCTCAATGGCGCACCTGTTTCTACGGAATAAATACTTGGCTCAGACGATAAGAATATATCCAAGGTATTTGGTGAATCACTCAGGTTATGTGGAACTATGCTCCTTCATCAGTTAAGTCAAATTGCGACTAATGGCGAACGGCTAGCCTTCCAGCCTCGTAGGCTCTGTTAACATTTACTAACCAGTTGGAGTTGTGGAGGCTAAAATCGCAAAGAACGACAATCTGAGAAGCTGGGTGGTTGATTTGTATCCAGTCGATGGTATGTGAAAGATATTCGAAAAGTGTCGGTGACTAATCGTCTTCCGAGGAGCAGTAGAGATCACAAAGGAATTTGACCCTCTCAGAACGATTTTCATTCAAATGATATCTAAGTTATTGGGTTCTAATGCTTCTTCCCTTTGGCAAGCCAAATCGGATCATGTGAGAACAGACTTCATCCCGGAAACGAAATCACGAATGTATTATAAGTCAAATCGTGGGCCTCCAAGGTATACTGTCGACCCAATCTGAGTCTTGATTAGGGACAGAATATAGGGCTTCGCTGTCCGCAAATATCAATGAACGACGTTTACATTCGTATTGGTGAAATCGATGCCCTTGATGTTACAAAATGTCGTTTCTAGATGATCGTTAACTGTGTTTCACATGTAAACCCCATTTCTCGGAGACGAGCTGTTTACAGTTTCGTCTCATTAAACTACTTGTTTCTTGTTCTTGATTACAGATCTGAATTAACTGGTTTTCCTCCGCAATTGTTCATCTAATTTTCTCAGCATAAGCCCAAGGCAATATCCAAAATATAGTCAACGGCTACTCCCGTTCATGTTGGTGATAGTACTGCCTGACGGGGAGATATCTCAGTTTGGGACCGACCCTATTCCAATTTTTTTGACCGGGTCTATCAGCCAAGCTTCGAAAGGTGGTCCAGGATTTCTCCTCATCAATTCAAGGACCTTAATATGTAGCTTAATGGGATGGAATTTTACCGAGCAACTGGGCATGGTCTTCTACCCGCTTTAAGCGGGCAGCATGGGAACACAACCGGGATTAAAATGCAGGCACTTAAAAATTATTCCCCCTTATAATTGATCCGGTTCCTTACACATATCTCAGGCACCTTTTACGCAAAAAAACGTTCTCTAATTTTTTTTTTAGTTTAAAAAGGGTAACAATAAAGATCGTAAAATATTGTGATGTATATGACAATCGTATATTCTAGAAAGTCCAAAACAAAGTATTAAAATATTCTAGAAAGTACTGGAAAACTGGAGACTATGAACAGTAGAAAATTCGAGGCTATGGAACGGACGGAAACGAAACGCCGAATCAGAATGAGGAAACGGTATAAATACGTCACACGCAGATCAATTAGCAAGAAGCAAGAAGTAAGCAGAGTCAAAGATAAGTAAGCGATAAGTCAAGAAATCGTCAAGTGTACGGTTAAAGTAACGGTTGTTATTAACGGACAAATAAAGTGTTACATTAATTCAAAATCGATTTAACGGCTCTTATTTATTAAAAATAATTAATCCAGCGAACCCCAAGCTCGCTACAATATGGTTTTGAAAACTTGACTTCAAACACTGAAAACAAATAAATGAATGGAATGATTAAAAGATGATATGTTAATAGAATAGACTTACGTAACATACGCCACAAATAATCCATACAATGAAAGTCGGTAGGTCACTCAAATATTATTAATGTTCATCATCATCATCGGCACTACAACCGGGAACCGGTCTTGGCCTTATTTAGCAAGTCCTGAGGCTTGTTAAATCTTCCATAATGATTTATTTTGTCTGGGCAAGGTCATTAGTCTTGCGCCAGGGGCTCCCCGACGGGGAATCGAACCCCGGTCTCCCGGGTGACAGGCGGGTATACTAACCACTATACTATCGAGGAGCCCATTTTTAATGTTCACAGAGTTATAAATGTATATTACATATAAAATTGTTATATACTTAAAAAGATAAATAGGAAAAAATAATAATATAAAAAAACTAAATGGGAAACATTCTTTCTACCACCAAAAATTTAAAGAGAACTTTTTAAAATATCTGAAGTAAATGGTCTTATTAAAAGTTCTTGAATGTAAGGAGTAAAATCATTGTTCTTGCTTGCTCCTTGCACATAATGCACTCTAGTGCTTCCCAACAATGTCGACATCAGAATTAGTACTGTTGAAAGGAATATCCTAATCGGATAAAGACTCTCCTTTTGTGTTTAAGAAGCCGCTTGTCTGTGATAAGAATTTTTTCACTTCGTTTGCGATGAAAAGCATTTGCATTCATAAGATTCTTTTGTTACAAAGTTTTGCAGGTAGAGCACGACGCTGTCGTTACAGTTGCATCATTCTATTTCAAAGTTGTTCTGAATGCCTCAAGCGACAGGCGTGTGGGGTGTTGTTTACCAACTCTATATTAGACAGGATACCTTCCTAGATGCAATAATGTGTCCTTTAACTTTCATTTCTCGAGTACAGTAATAAATTTCGGAAATTTTGCTAGTCAGCTGGTATTAGATCTAATCCGCTCGATGTCCTTCAACTTTTCACAATAACTCCCTATCTATACAAGTCATAATTTGGAAGTTAGTAAATTACTTCCAAAGACTATTGCATTGTCGATTGCAGCGATGTGGTGGTGTTTTCAAACTTGGGCCTCATTATTCACACCCATACCGAACTATTTTGCATACTATCGATCGTGGTACTTGGGAGTTCTGCTCTAATTATCCTGATTTGCATGAGTGGATCCTTTATTACCCCTTCAGAATTAAATAGCTAAAGTGGCATTCAAAGCTGTTTTAGTCTGGGGGATAATTGCTTACTTAGGCAAGTTTCGATGCAATTATTAGGAAGGCAGAACTCCTTTGCTTTTTGAGCCTATCCTTCATATAATTGGCCCGGCTTTATGCCAGTTGGTCATTCGTGTCAGTTAAGAAAAAAGGTAAATCATTCGTCAGCATCGAATAAGGACATTTTGCTGTTTTGTGAGTACATCCTTGAGTTGGGTACAAAAGTGTTCTCATCGTGGTATTGTTTGCTTCGTTTCTGGGTCAACAAGCGCAAAATGTTCCTTGCCGCTTGTGTAAAGGTTCTTATAAAGAGATTCTTTATGTCTTGGCCTGAGAAATATTCGTAAAGACGACTCTGTAATAGTGTAATAGAAGGAGAACAAAATTGTCAGCTGACGGCGAAATTTTTTTAATTTAATCACTGCTATTTGGTATTTGTTTCATTGTGTAGCAGTGTGTTTAAAGAGTTTTAAAAGGTTTATCTAAGTGTAGTAATCCTAAATTACTATTCTCATCACAGTAGTAATCCTTAATTACTATTCTCATCACAGTAGTAATCCTAAATTACTATCCTCATCACATCTTAACAATTTAATTCAATCAATTAAATCTAATTCGTTTTCTTTTAGAATATGTGGCATAATATGAACCTTATGTGCATATTACGCACTAAACAACATTTCCAAAAAATATCCCATTAGAATATCATTCTTAAAACTCCTCAAAAAATAATCCATTCCTGGAATCCTGTTTCTGTGAAGGAGTAAGTAAGCAGTAAGCGTATCGCCACTGGCTGCACGCCAACACCACCCCACCATCATTATTATCTACCCCTAAACAAATATCGACCCTGCCTTTAAAAACAGCAATCCAGGGTCTTTGCACGAGACCTCAATCTGATAGATTTGGTCGGTGACATCAACCGATTAAGGATTTCCAACTTTAAGGCAAAGACCCTAAGCCCATCGCTAAACAAAATTTTAACCTACAATAGGGAGATCTGCTGCACGGTTAACGATAGCCTCAAGGTCAAAGAGGTGAATTATATGGGAGCCTCACCTTGTCCAAGGGACCGACATAGATTCCACAATACGTACAAAGTTGCTCCCAATCTTGCATCAGTATGTTGTCTTCGAGGTATTTCATAACAGTGAAATACCTTAATGCAGACGTTGCCAATGTTTCGCGCATGTCTCGCGAAAATGCAACATGAACCACCGTTGCGTCCGTTGTGGAAAATTTCTCGATATTGGTAAGTGCGAACTCCCGCCAGCAAAATATGATCCCACAACAAATGTGCAGTGTTGACGTCCGCGCCGTGCTTCCTCTATCGAGGGAAGAGCGGGGACCTTTTATTATTCCTTTATTAAATCTTCTTTCATCAATTCGCGTTTTGTTTTATTTCAATTCTTGATATAAAGTTGTCCGGTTTTGAATTGAAAAATGTTTCTTTTCTTTTATTGTGTGTTACTTTGTTTATTTTTATTACAGCTTCTCCTTTTTTTAAAATAACAAAACCCAAACTACTTCTCAACTTCCTCAATTTTTTGATTGGCAACCAACTAACTGAACTCAACTCCAAACTCAAACTGATTTTACTATTGAATTTTTTCTCTACTTATAGAACATTGTGTTCTAATTTACTGTAAATTATAATATGAACAAAACAAATTTTCTCAAAGTATTCCTTTAGTTTCTGTGACTTTTAAATTGAATAAAATTTGAACGAAAGTCAAAGTGCTCTGTTTTGAAATAAAAATGGGCAAGTTATTAAATGTGCTGTAACTGGCAATATTGTGAATGTTTATGAATGGTATGTATTAAGTGAGAATGTAATATATGTTAAAGGAAGTTTTTAAGGATGTGTAAGGACATTCAGTGTTAAATTTAATAAGGGTAGTATTCTGGAATACAACAGCAGGATGAACAAACGTTGCCAACTTGCGGCAATTGCGGAAACAAAGGACATCCGGCCAGTTACAGGAACTGTCCCAAATATAAAGAGACAGTTCAAAGATCCAAGGAGATTCTAGCTTAACAAGTAGCCAAGTCAAACTCCGGAAAACAGACCACACAATATTGCAACCAAAATATATTTACATTAGCCGATGTCCTTAAAGGACGACAAACAAACAACATGAAAACTCTCCCAACTCCTCGCTGTCAAAGACATATTCAAGTCCCAAAGCCATCCATTGTACAACACAGATTTAAGCGGCGGTAAAAAAAAAACTTCTAAAGGGACAATCCTTAATACTCGAGAAACTACTTAGTCTCTCCCGCTTGATTGAAGGCATTGATAAACTAACAATTGAGGGTGAGAGGGATGCACTCCTTTTCACGTCGTATGTAAGACATACCCTCCAAAATGGAGTTATCCTTATAAATGTCAGCTCCCTTGTTTCGCTATCAGAGAATATGATAGTATCTGACTTCTTAAAGGAGAACCGGGCAGACGCAGTTCTTGTATCCAAAACTAGGTTGCATGCATGAAGAGATCGACCTCTCACTGGCGGCCTGACCATTAACGAAGGTGGCACCTGTATACTAGTTAACAGCGGAATTCGCCATGAAGCTGTTGACCTCCCACATTTCGAGTCTATACAAGTGTATGGACGGGTGAACTGCATCTGGCTAATAATGGTAGAGTGAATATATACTTCGTATACCACTCGCATAAAACCAATAATGGTCCCATTAATACCAGAGATATCGGCCAATTTATAAGGTCTTCGGGCCATACACCCTTCATCATAGGCACCGATTTTAACTCCAGTTATCCCCAATGGAACAACTCTGTCTCTTGCCCAAATGGCACAAGATTGTACAATTGTACCAATCGTACACCGGAAACTCTCATGTCCTCAATAGTCGCACCTACGCTTGGTACGCAAGGAAACACAATTCTGGACATATTTTTGTGTCCAAAAACTTATTTCCCCAAATCACTCCTCTCCAAGTATCGGCGGGTGTATTTGCCGGTTCTGGCCACCACACATTCGGAGCATTGAGCATCTCGCGCTCATATCAGATAAATACCTGATTACGGGCGTGGGACAACACCGATGTCACATTGAACGAAAAACTCCACAAACTCTCTTTTCCCACTGTCAGGAACCTAACGCTAGCGATAATTAACGCTGCAGCTCGACTTCACGGATTCTAGTTGAAATTTTGGAGACTCATGCCCTGAAGTACAAATTTGAAAAGACATATCAGATTCCTGATGACGACTTCACTCTTCGTCTCGTCCGGGAGCTTAATAAGCTTTGCTGAATGAAAAATCATCACCGCTTTACGTAAAGCTAGCCAATATTGCCATCCATTTTTTACAATATTAGTACACTGATAAAACCGAGAATTTAAAACAGTCGTACCTTGAAGGGTACTTAGATGGACCGGAATTATAAAAGCTTTAAAAAGATATGAGGTATTTTTCATATCACTGGCCCAATTATTTACAATGGTGTTGTTGTCAATACTGACACCAATAAAGCAAACATCATCGGAGAGACCTATGAAAATAACCACAAGCTCACTCTCGAGGATGGCGACCCGGACACTAATGCAATCATTAGTTTAGAGGTTCACAATAAATTAGACAAGTTTAACGACCCATTTGTTGTCTTCAACTCAGCTAACAGTACATACTGCGACGACACACATGATAATGGTCACGGTTTCAACACCCCAAATACCCCTTAGAAACTAGTTAAATCTCGAAACCCTAAGAAGTCACCCAGTATTGACAACATGTCGTACCACGTGCAGGATTTTTGCTTTTTTCTTTATAAAGCTCTGTAGGTAGGGTATTGCTAATACCCCTTCATGGGCATGGGGTTCAGCAACACTGCTACTTAAAATTGAGGAACTCTGGTCAAAAGGGTTGTCTCGAAAATCACTTCCCAAACGGAGCGATCATCAGAATAAACAAACACACACTGATTCACGTATTTTGTAATTTATTTGATCGTCAGGCGCCTTTTACGGTTTTTATAAGGGTTTAAAACAATATCAATTATTCATTTCTGTCAATGGTTTTTTTTGTTCTTTTATTTCCACTAGATCTTAAGTATTATATCTATTCTCACTTCCAGCCGTACCGGAGAAAACTCCACGTTTGTATACTCTATAGTGCCAAGTGCCAAGAAAAACGGAATGGCTAATTTTAACAAAAACACAAACTCGAAAAGGAAGTTATCAGTATAATTGCGACGACTCCATGGTTATAGATTTCGCGATTTAAATCAGACTCCGACTCCTGCGCGAGCGTATGCCTTGGCGTAAAATATCTGACTGACTATTGGATGTCTCTTTACAGACATCCAACAAAAACGAACCTAAGGGATTCGCCGCCGAAGGGCAGCCAATGGTGAAGGTCATAAAAAAAAAGGGAAACAGAGAAAACTCATGTTGCAGGTCAAATCTGCTGCTACATGTATGGGCAAGATAAACTGCCGCCATCCGCAAGGGATAGATTCTTTGATTGACGTGAGTCAATAAAACCCTTGCCGAAGGCAGGAATCTATTTTGGGATAATGAATCAAGCATTGGGTATGGCCGTTGCTAGATCGTTTAAAATAAACATATTTCGGTCATGTATGATTCGATGCATGTTGTTTTAGGGATATGTTAATCCCGTTGTGGGTGCTTTCAGGCGGAAGTATCCGCTTGGGTGTTTACTTTGTGTAAACGAAAACAGCTTCGATAGCCAGCGTGAGAATCGTGGCTACTCGTTGCTTATGTAAATATTGGTGCTCATGACCGATGCTGGTGATCGTTCCAAGAAACGGCAACGGATCATAAAATCGGCCATGCTGATAACCAAGCAAATATGCGCGCCTGAAAGGCCAATGTTTAATTTGATCTTCTCTACTTTAGGAAAGATAGATCATAGAAAATGCCGTTGAAAGTCTGGCTTGCAGATGTGCAAGCAACCCGAAATGACTGGTAGGACAATGGATGGGTACAAAGATAACACACGGAAAGATTAGCGTGTGTTGGTGGATATGTGCCGGTCGCGGAAGCTGGGTTGATGCTGAATTGATGTCATGGCAAGATGATAATCTTGCCATGAATTATGCTTTCAGGAATGACCGTTGAGAAGAGGCTTGGAACAGCCCTCAAAAAGGTAAGCTGCCTAATATGTATTTATGTCGGTTATCCGTAGGGATAACCGAATTGATTCCAGCTCATTGGGTGGCGGTTAATGCCCTAGCAAGATTGTACAATCTTGCCGAAATGGTAATGGTGGGGATCAAGCGATGCGTGGCTCTTCGGGCCCCGAAAAGCCCCACAGCTCCATTCTGTTCAACCATGACTGCAATATGGTGTACTCAGCCCAAGATTGGAAGCGTGCTATCGTTTGTCCAATAGTTGTGGAACCAACGTATCATCCCTCAAGCTTCCGCCCAATGTCGCTCCTCACTTGCATCAGAAAAATATATGAAAAATTCATATACGAGAAGCTAAACAAATTTATCTGTGCCAGGAACCTAATACCCTTGTGGCGTTTCTAACAGATACACACACAATATACAAGCAAATAGTGAGAAACACCGAAAGAAAACTCGAATAAGCAAAGCATCAGAGCCGTATACCATAGCGATAACACAACAATTCCAGTAAGATCATATAGAGGAGCAGATTGCGACTCCGATCACCTTCTAGTGATGGGTAAAATCAGAAGTCGGCTCGCAGCAAACCCACACGGACAGTCACGGGAGACGAGCAAAAAGTTCGACATTGATAAACTAAAAGACCTACGCAAAAGAGCTGAATAGCAAGACGAACTAACGAATAGATTTAGCATCCTAGAGAATGGGAGTAGTGAGGAAGAGGAAAGCAATAATCTGGGCACTAAATGGACCTCGATCAGAGATACAATCAAACAAACAGCCCAAAAGGTATTAGGACTTAAGACAACAATTAAATCCAAGCCTTGGTTCGACGATGAGTGCAGGGCGAAGATCGAACAACGTAAACGCTTTAGAGTGATCCACTTAGAAAGATATGGTGAAGTCAACGCAGAAAGATACGCAACGATTCGGAAAGAGACAATGAGACTCTTCAAACGCAAAGAAAAAAAAAAAACCCGAATGGGAGAAGACTCGGATCGAAAAAATTTCAGAAAATGCCACAGCAAAGAATATCAGAGGCATGTATCCCGGCATAAATTCTATTAGAAATGGCTACCGAGGGAGAGCCAAAAGAATCCGAGACACAAACGGCTGTCTGGTGACAGAAAAAAACAATATCGTGACAAGATGGAAGCAGTACTTTGAAAACCTGCTCAATGTGTGCACCTATCAACCACAAATAAACGCACCAGACGTACATACAGCCGAGCCTCAGATCCCAGAGCCCTCTTTTGACGAAGTTGTAGATGCAATAAATCGATTGAAAAACAACAAGGCTCGCGGAGTCGATTGCATACCAACAGAGCTTGTGAAGCATGGAGGAGAAGCAACCGCTCGAAAGATCCACCAACTGATTAAAACAAAATGGGATAAGGAAGTCATTCCGGAAGAATGGAAAAAGTCAATAGTCGTCCCCATTTTCAAAAAAGGTGACAGATCTGACTGCGAAAATTACAGAAGAATATCATCCCAACCACATACCAAATACTAACAAATGTCATACTGGCGAGAATCACACCGTACGCAGAAGAAATACTGGGAGACTGACAATGCGGATTCCGTAGGAACCGGCCAACGAGCGACCATATGTTCACAATAAGGCAACTGCTGGAAAAGAAGTGGGAATACGGAGAGACAGTTCAACAACTGTTTGTTGACTTCAAAAAAGCCTACGACTCAGTCGCAAGGCAAAGACTCTACCATATTGTAGTTGAGCTGGGAATCCCGAAAAAATATGCCGCCCTCATTCATATCTGCATGAACGAAAACAAAGGGCGAGTTAGAATAGAAAACCACCTCTCAGAGCCATTTGAAATCCGGGACGGACTAAAACAGGGGGATGGCCTCTCACCATGTCTCTTTAACCTTGTGCTCGAGTATGTCATCAGAAAGGTACTAGACGACAACATGGCCGGATCATCCCAGAACGGGGTCACACAAGTGGTCGCATATGCAGTGAAATTATCATGCAAGCGGCAGAAGAGGTGGGCTTGGAAATAAATGAAGACAAAACAAAATACATGATTACGGCGAGAGCAGGTTGAACTCAGGGAACACATATAAACGTCAGAGGCAAGATATTTGAAAATGTCAAAGAATTTAAATATCTGGGAACAGTACTGATGGCCAGTAACAAAATGCCGAAGGAAATTAACAAAAGACTACACTCCGGCAACACTAGTTGGCACACAGTCGGTAAACGGCTGAAATCCAAACTGCTATCACGTAACATAAAGCTCCGTTTCTATAGAACCATAATCATGCCGATTGCTCTATACGGATACGAAACATGGGGTCTCACAAAACGAGAAGAAAACAAATTCCGCGTATTCGGGAATAAAGTCCGAAGGGGTATCTTTGGCGGCAAATAGAACGAGGAGGCAGGACAATGGAGGAAACTCCACAGCCACGAACTGGAAGAGTTATACCGCAAACCTACAATAGTGAGAGTAATCAAGTCACGGAGATTAAGATGGGCCGGACATGTAGCGCGAATGGGCAACGATAGGACCGTGCATAGAAATCTGGACGATAAGCCAACGGGAAAGAGAACGACAGGGCGGCCGCGACGGAGATGGGAGGAGGATGTTAGGTTGGAACTCGAGGAGATTGGATCAGATGGTCGAACGTCGAAGGAGAGCGCACGCGACAGGGAACACTGGCGGAGTCGAGTCGGTGAGGTCATGAGCTTTCGGGTTCCTACAGGCCAATAAATAGTAGTAGTAAATAGTACTTTTATAGCGTTCTACGAACGCACAATTTCACCCAAGGTTCCTACCCTTCAAAGATCATACTTACCTTATCATTACACGTGCCCACAGACACGTGTCCCAAAGCTCCTAATCATACCTGTAACAAGGGTCATAGGAAGCTGCAAAATGCGAACCCGATATAAAAAGAAGCAAGGAACTGAACATCCCAAAGCTTTCAATATCAAGCTCAACAAGTCGATTGTAGTGTAGTGATCCTAAATCGCTACCCCTATTCAAATCCCCAATAATATCAAATCATAGCCCAAATCCCAAATTCTCTATTGCCTCATATTCAAATTCCATATTGAGTCACATGTACAACGAATTTAACCAAAAGCTAATTCATCATACATTGACTCAATTCCTAAAAACCTTGACATCATGAAATGCTAAATTCAAAACGCATTTCATGATTCCCCTTCCCAAAATCTATCCAACAAAATCGTCAAACAATTCCCAGAACAAAATTCCAATCGAAGCACGCCAAGTCTTGCGTGTGCTTCTTGGAATTTTGACATTAAAATAGTTGACAAAAGTCAACTACAAAAACTATAAAAGGGCAGTGCTTTTCAATTTCGGGATCAGTAGAAGCACAGAGGCCGAACGGCTGGCCGTTCAATATCAGTATAATTTCGGAGGCCGAATCGCTGGCCGATTGTCAGTCATAAAAATCACCCTTGTACTTTTATAAAAAAGAGAAGAATAAAATCCACTGAAATTGCTTTAACTCCATCTTTTCACTTTTCACTTTTCACTATCGACACTCCGGGCTCTTCTCCCGCCGTTTTGGGAAAGCACGGCACGGAGTATTACAATATTATGGTGGCAGCGCGTGGGATGAATCTTAAACCATCCCTTACAATAACACAAAAAAACTAAATACAGATTTCTATATTACGGTCGCGTGTTTGTGGTTTTGTTAAATTGAACCTTTGTGTTAAAATACTTCCGAAACAGTGACTTTCAATAGACACAACAAAATTATGGCGATTCGCGTGGGATAGAATTTTGAATCATCCCCTACAGATAAAATAAAACAAAAGTGAGAAAAAAAACCAAACCTTTTGAATAAAAGATGAAACAAAGACAAAAGAACAGAAATATAGAAAAAAAAAAACAAAATAAACGTGAAAAAAAAACAAACTTTCTGAATAAAACGTGAAACAAAGACCAAAAGAACAGAAATATAGAAAAAAACAAAACAAAAGTGAAAAACCAAAAGTGAAAAACAAAATTTTTCAAACAAAAGGTGACACAATGACAAATAAAAAAAAAAAAAAAAAAAAAAAAAAATAAGAACTTGTGTAATAAAATATCAAATAAACAAATAAAAGTCAAAACATCAACAAAAAATTAAAAAAAAACAGAAACCAAAAGTTAAAGGCACAAAAGCAGATAAAACAAAACAAAAGTGAAAAAAAAACCTTTAAATACAAGCCTGCAGCAAAGACCAGGGCGGACCACTCAACTATAGGGCGTGAAGCCTACCTGGCAGCAGACACAACGCAAAAACATCACCAAAAAAAAAAAAAAAAAAACCGAAAGGCTTCAGCAAAAATATACAAACCAAATACTGACGACACCAAAGGCAGCAACGCAGTTAACAGCGCAACAACACCAGGTAGTTTATAAATTTCAACTAGTATTTTATTACCAATTAGTGGATTGTCTCGGAATCATGTTTTAACACTATATTTAAATATTTAATCTCACAAAAATATAAAATTAATACAGTTGATTCCCGAATAAGAAATAAAAACATAAAACATAATGGATGAACAAAGAAACATATGTGAGAAAAACGTATACAATTAATATTACAATAAATTAAAAACAGAAGGTATATCACATATACATACATATATATATATAAACTAGGGCAACAAGAACCCTCAAATCACATAACTGGAAGAACATGATAAATTGAGGCAGGAAGCTTCGATATGATTTTATAAATTCTACTTTTAGCATCATTTGTGGGTTGTCTTTACTTGTCGTTGGTATTTTCTTCTCACCCTTGGTGTTTTCATAGGATCGATATATTTGGGTTTAAAAGAAACAAATCTGTCTTTAATATGATCGATATTTATTTGGGTTTTCTGCCTCTCTCATTGGTGTTTTGGATTTCTTATAGGTTCGTTCCACTCACGTTGGGAAGATCTATTTTTCGAATAAAACGCAAAATTAACGCGCGGAATAAATAACGATTATAATGGAAGTCACTATCGGGCTGAAAGACATTATAGGTCTCGTGCCGATGTTCAGCGGTAACCCGGACGAGCTATATAATTTTATCTCTTGCGGAGATATAATTTTTTCGCAGGCACAGGACGACAGTCAGCATGCTTTCTTTCTCAGCGTGGTAAAAACCAGACTGCGAGGGCCAGCATATGACCACACCCGATACAAGGTCATTTCAAAATGGAATGATCTTGCTGCGGAATTGAAGGAAGAATTCAAAATCCTCCCCTCTAGGCCGCTGGCGCAAAACGATCTGGTAACAGCCAAACAGGGAAGCAAGGAAGGCTTGAAGGAGTTTGGAGACAGACTCACACACCTCCTGCACCTGTTGGACAGCGCCACATTTGAAAGCACTGTCGAATCTGAACATATCTCCTCAAGGAAAATAATAAACTCGCCCTACACATTCGAAGACGGATTCAGTGACCCAAACCTAAAACTCTTGGTTAAAGCACGAGGTACCCCAAATCTCAGAGCAGCCATTAATTACGCTCTCGAGCAGGCCCCTCGATTAAGAAACAATAACACCTCAGCAAATTTTTCCGCTTATACGAATTTCAGCCGACCAATAATTTGCCAATCGTGTAATAGGTCTGGACACACGTCTGAGGAATGCTGCCGCAACAATAAACCCTTACAATCCATCCCCCAAATTAAAGCATAGGTTGAACGCCTCCAATGCAGATACTGCAGCAAATTTAACCATTCCCAGGAGGAATGCAAAAGGAGACTGTCGCAATTATATAGCCAAAACAGCTCTCCACTAAACAAAACTGTCCCAAGAACTCAGCCCACTTCTACCGCAAACGCCTGGAGAAGTGGAGTAATAAATAAAATAAGCAACATACAGCTATTAAAAATCGACAGTCAAAAGCAATTTGCGGGAAAAATAGATGAAATATCGATCGAAGCTAGGGATACAAACCAGAGACAGGACGATCTAACTGCTCTCCAAATAAAGGATGTAGAAATCAAAGATCGTACCCACAATATTACATCTAAATCCGTTTGTCTACGGGCCGGATCCAATGATTTAACAAAGATCTCTAAACCAAGTATCCCAACAGCTCCCTACATTTCCACATTTTTACATCCCCCAACTTTTAATAACAAAGTGCCTAAGCCCAAGAAACAAATAACACCGACAGAATGTAAGCTTGAGGAGCAAGAACTCCCAGCAAAATGTAAGCCCGAGGAACAGACAATCTCAGCTAAATGCAAGACTGCGGAACCAAAAGTCCCAGCGGAGCATCAGACTGCGGAACAAAAATTCCCAGCAGAGCGTTAGACTGAGGAACAAAGAGTCCCAGCAGAGTACCAGACTGAGGAACAAAGAATCCCAGCAGAACATAAGACTGCGGAACTAAGGGTCCTATCAAAGCAAAAGCCTGAGAACCAACAAATTCTTGCAAACAACTCATATGTCAAACGTTTGCAGTCAAAAAATATACATAAGCTCATAGTAAGCCCCATAATAAAACACAAAGATAACCAAATAAACAGAATCCTTTTTAGAAATAAAGAAAACAGATATCTCTCAAAATCTATCACGAATCCCCCATCTTTCGAAATATTCCCCTTCGATCGTTCCACTAGACAAATTTGGAACTTTGTTACACAACCCAAATCTATGAAAGTATGGAAAATCTTCCACAAGTTTAGGGAAAAGCTCAAAACAAATAGATTTTTTCTCTCAACCCAAACTTCAGATATATATGTATGTGTGAAATATGAAAAAACAAAATTCTTATATATGATTAAATAAAATACAAAATGTAAATATAAAAACAAGTATATAAACAAAACAAAATGTTCACACCCTTAAATCTAAAATATTTAAAGGATTAATGAAAAGCGAACTATAGAAAATACTTAAGCAATTAAACAAAATTTAATAATTATTAGTAAATAAGATTGAATTCAAATATTAAATAATAAAGAAAAAACCAAAACAAACATATATACATAAAAAACAAAATGTATACTAATAATGAAAAACAATTTTCTTTTACACATAAACAAAATTTAATGATTGCTAGTAAGTAAGATTGAATTCAAATATTAAATAATAAAGAAAAAACCAAAACAAATATATATACATAAAAAACAAAAATGTATACTAATGATGAAAAACAATTTCCTTTTACGCACAAACAAAATTTAACAATTGCTAGTAAGTAAGATTGAATTCAAACATCAAATGATAAAGAAAAAACCAAAACAAAAATACATATAAAAAAAAATGTATATATATACATAAATAACAATGTAAACTATCGCGAAATTGAAATGCCACCGCCCTTTGCTTTTCACCCATTCTAGAAAATTAATCTCTTCTAGATTAATTTTCTTTTCTTAAGGGGGGAAGGATGTAGCGATCCTAAATCGCCACCCCTATCCAAATCCCCAATAACATCAAATCATAACCCAAATCTCAAATTTTCCATTGCCTCATATTCAAATTCCGTATTGAGTCACATGTACAACGAATTTAACCAAAAGCTAATTCATCATACATTGACTCAATTCCTAAAAACCTTGACATCATGCAATGCTAAATTCAAAACGCATTTCATGATTCCCCTTCCCAAAATCTATCCAACAAAATCCTCAAACAATTCCCAGAACAAAATTCCAATCGAAGCACGCCAAGTCTTGCGTGTGCTTCTTGGAATTTTGACATTAAAATAGTTGACAAAAGTCAACTACAAAAACTATAAAAGGGCAGTGCTTTTCAATTTCGGGATCAGTAGAAGCACAGAGGCCGAACCGTTGGCCGTTGAATATCAGTATAATTTCGGAGGCCGAATCGCTGGCCGATTGTCAGTCATAAAAATCACCCTTGTACTTTTATAAAATAGAGAAGAATAAAATCCCCTGAAATTGCTTTAACTCCATCTTTTCACTTTTCACTTTTCACTATCGACACTCCGGGCTCTTCTCCCGCCATTTTGGGAAAGCACGGCACGGAGTATTACAGTAGCATACCTGAAACAATGGTAAGAGCATCCATTCATCTTATTCCCAAAGATTGAAATGCCCCGCACTCCAGCACTGCACAATCTGAAATCCTGAAAATCTATACGACGTTACAAGGAATCGCTATCGTCGGTAAATTAGCCGACCAACGGATGCACGTGCGGGTGGTCTGCCACAAAGACCATCAAATCAATCGGCAAACAAAAGAAACGGCAACTTCATGCAATAAAGCATATCGCTTATCCGCTGCCAAATTGTAGGCAACCGTAATTATCTCAACAAGATAATTCGGAATATTTACGAGAATAAAGCCAACAAAGGAAATACCAGTCCCACGATTCCTTTGTAGAATTTCACACCCTCAAAAGGATCTAATGGATTTCGGTGTGTTTACAAAGGCAGATTTTAAACGCGAACAGTTCAACAGAACATCAATCTAAAATGTATCTTTGTTAATACGTGTAATTGACTACAAACAAAAAGAAAACAATAAAGAAAAAAAAAAAATTGGTGTGACGACTCTAACAGATCCACACACAATTCACAAGCAAAATGTCATAGCGTCAGTTCGAATCACACGATCTTCTTCACTATTATTTCAAACGTTATACTTTCTTATGTGCCCGTGTTGAGTCTGTGTAAATAGTGACCCTTCTAACAGTGTGTTAGAAGAGCTACATGTCGGTATTTTCACTTCGATAAATAAGTTAGAGATTGACATGATATTATGAAGTTAGGGTATCAGTTTCTGGTATATAATCGAATGAGGACGTTATATTCGTTCACGATTATATGGTGGCGATTGTTCAGATCTACATCATGGATATCAATGGTAGGGCTTTCTGGATCACTACACTTGTCTTAATCTCTCTCTCTCTCTCTCTCTCTCTCTCTCTCTATCTCTCTCTCTCCCTTCTTCTTCTTCTTCTTCTTTCATCTCCAGATTTCTGCGACGTTTCAAGATATCACAAAATACCTCCGAACGTCTTGCGGATCGTGGATGTTTGTTAAATTGGTTTGACATTGGTTCATTGTCAAAATACTTGTTTCAAATGTTGGTAGTTGTTTACCGTGCATTTTCAAATCAGTAACATTGTATTTTATATATCTGATGGAGGTCTATATAAATATACCATTGCCATTCATTCCTTCCTTTTCTATCCTTTTAGAACCACACATGTATTCACTGTGACTGACTATCCTGTGTCTCTTCCCGATGATCTTAATCAATCATATAGACCTTACCGATGTAAATTACAAATCTATGATGACTGGGACACGTTCAGAAATTTGTTGAAATTTATTTATGAATACTATTAAATAGTGTATAGTATATAGTATATAGTTTATAATTCTAAATTCTAATATGCAACATATTGCAAACTTTTTAAATTTAAATTTAACATTTTTGACATTGAAAATTAGAGTTACAAATGCATTTAGAGTAAATACGGTACAGTTCAGAAACTATTGCTATCTTGTTTTTAACTAGTTACTATGCTTTTCCTTTTTCTGAAAGCTTACATTGATCCGCCAAAAAATGTCACACAAATAGAAAACAGCTTTTGCTATATACCTCCATATTTAGGTTCTCGCATATACGGCCTCATATAATCCGGTGGGCAAGTGCTCGGCAAGGAAGATTTGAACCTTTTCTGAAGGAGTAACAGGTGTATAACGAGCCATAGGGAAAGTCCTGGTGACAGCGTCGATGAGAACACGCAGAGTTGGTTGGAGATCAGCGGGCTGGAAGTGGTTATATAATTATATTATAATTGTTTATCTACAAAAAACACCTACGTCCAAGTGTGAAGCCTAGATGGCCCCATTATGTAAAGTTTACACGTAATGTTATTCTTAAATGACACACAACGTTTCACTTTCGTAGAGTTAAATTAAATGAAACACAACGTTTCAATTTACTAGAAGACAGTATTTTTAACCGAATGGTGCCTGTCATTATAAAAATCATCACAAGTAAACATTTACAATGTTACGATATTGGCGTGACATACAATACAGTGTGTTTCGCGGGGTTTTGACGATTCTAAAATGCAATAATTTGGGTTAAAGACGACGTACGGCGGTGATGGCCTGCTCTGTGAGTAGTGTGGAGTATAAATGTTCGTCCTGCTGTATATTAATTAATATAGCAGACTGGTCGAAACAAGTTCCTCCAACGTTTGGTGTAGAGTGCTATTTCCGCATCAGTGAATCTGACGTTTAAGGGTACTTCAAAAAACCCCTTTTGTGTGCGCCTTAGTGTAAAATAAAAACATGAATTTCGAAAACGTATTAAGATTCAAGCGGCATATCCGATGCCTGCGCGAAGAACAATATCGAAATGGGCAAAAAACTTCCTTTTAACAGCCAGTGCATGAAATCGAAAGCCTCCAGGATCACAACAAACCGTACGAATTCCCGAAAACATTGAAAATATGCGCAACAGATAAGCTCTCGACGTTCATTAAGAAAGCGTGTCCGGTGACATCCATTTATCGAATATTATGGTATGAGTTGAATTTTTTTCCTTACAAATTAGCGATGACAGAACAGTTAAAGCCTGAAGATTATCTAAAAAGGAAAAGATTCGCCGGAGAGATGCTCGAAAAAAACGAGAATGAAGAAATTGATACGCATAAAATATTAAAGACTGATTAGGCGCACTTTAATTTAACCGAGGTTGGAAATAATCAACGCTGTCGTTACTAGGCTTTTATCAGTGCTAATCCCCATGCCATCGAAGAGAAGTCGTTACATGACCAGCGATTAATTGTATGGGCAGGTGTTGCATCGTCGGATATCGTTGGTCCTTATTTCTTCGAAGGAAATGTGAATACTGCGTGACATACGGTGATGTTGAATACGTTCTTATTCCCCACTCTTTGCCACCGTAGACGTCTCCGATTCACTTGGTTCTAACAAGACGGTGCGACATATTATACAGCTTACGAAAATGATGCAAGTTTTCCGTAAAACGTTTGGTAATTTCTAAACACTTTCGTTTGGTATGGCCACCTCGCTCGTTTGATCTATCAGAGCAAGACTTCTTACTTGGCCGAAAAGCTTGGAACAATTAAAGAATCAAATTGCCGATGAATTTCGACTAGAGTCTTGTGTGGTGGTAGATGATCGTTTTTTGTCCGATGTCATATTTCATATTTAAAATTGATTACATTTTGTTTCTTGTGTAAATTTTTACCTCACCACTATTTGGCGAGTTATTGTATTTTAGTTTCGTCAAAACTTCGTGAAATACCCTGTACAATATTTATATTATAGAATATTTTACAATATAATATTTAAAAATAAATTGTATTAACAGTATAACATTTGTATTGATCGCGTCTTACATCTTTCATGCATTTCTCCATTGATGATATAGCAGCTTCGTAGTAGTCTTCGCCATAGAGTTGTTTTTGTTCATTTGACAGTTGTGTCCACATTTCTTTGGCCTGAAATAAAATCAAGAAGCATAATTGAATTAAAACACTTATTAAGAAGTGACGGGAGAGAGATGGAAAGAAAACGAGATCGGTGGGAAGAGAGAGAAAAGTATAAAACCCCTTAAACAAGCCGTGTCGGCTGCTGCGATAGATAAGATTAATTACATATTTTGCAACTTTCGGAAACAAAACAAATTTACTATCCAAATACATTGGCGGACCATCTATCAACGAATGTTAAAAAAATGATACCCAATTGGTTCGCATGATCAGCAAACAAACAAATCTTGCAGGGCGAGGAAAATGTTCATGAAAATCCCGATCCTTCCGTTTTGAGCACGTGCTTTGCTTTCACACACACACACGCGCGAGGATCAACGAGAATATGTGCCTGGCGGGAGGTGGTTTTAGTCGATAAAAATTCGGCACGTCTCGGCATCGATCCAGAGGTATCTTTTGAAGATTTCCACCTTCCTACCGAAAAAAAAAAAACCCATGCCCGCCCTAAAAATGAGTGGTTTGTGATGAGGGAGTGGTGAAATATATCCCATGGAAAGGATGTCACCCGGGTTTCGGCATAAGCGCGACACCTATAGAGGTCGCTTTCGCTCATCCCTTGGGAATTCTATTTAAGTTTTGGATTTCTATGTCAGACCGTTCCAATGATATGAGATTTCCGCATTGAAGAATGTGGTAGTTGCGGTTTTAGATGTAACTTTTGCTCCGTGTCTGCCGATATACCTAACTACAAAGGAGGGATCCTGGCACTAAGCAAAACCCAGGTAATAATTAGTACCGATGTCTCGGAATTCAATTTACCCGGTTAATGCATCTGTATTTCCCATATCATCGTTTAGCCACGTATACATGAAGCTGTATTATTAACTATAAGTTTCTACTGCTATACTGTCTCTCCTCCCACTCAATATTTAAGTTCCCGTGAAGGAAAACTCCTCGGTAGTATAGTGGTTAGTATACCCGCCTGTCACCCGGGAGACCGGGGTTCGATTCCCCGTCGGGGAGCCTCTGGCGCAAGACTAATGACCTTGCCCAGAAAAAATAAATCATTATGGAAAATTTAACAAGCCTCAGGACTTGCTAAATAAGGCCAAGACCGGATCCCGGTTGTAGTGCCGATGATGATGATGATGAAGGAAAATACCACCGGCGTTTGCTCCAAAAATGATTATAAAGTCGGCTTATGTGTGATGTTACGTGGTAGGTAACTGTACGGTGTGGGATATGTATGGGTATGGAGCTTTTGTCGCTTATGTAAACGGAGGCTGACAGCAGATAAAAAATATATTACTAAATTCAAGCGCGGCGAAGAGGCTAAAACTCCGGTTAAAGACCAGTTAGATCTTATTGTGCATTTGGTGGGAAATGGAATCATCTACTATGAGCTACTCCCATACAGTCAAGCTCTTTCGATGAGTCTAAGACTGAGAAAGCCAATAAAGGGAGAGACAAAACCTCAAAAGGTAAACATAGAGAGAAAGAAACAATCTACTATCAAGAAGGATGATGATTTATTAATGACCTTCAACTAGTGGTTGTCAGAAAAAGAGTTCTAAGATATAACCAGGTTGAAAAAAAAGAGAACGAAAATGAGATGAACAATGCTGACGCAAAAAGTGAGAAAAAGAACGGAATTACACGGTCGGAGACAAATTGAGGTTCGAGAACTGGACAATGATGAACAAACCGAAGATGACCTAATTGACGACGACAACAACATTAAACCAAAAAAGAGCACCACAGTTTCTACCACCTGTGGGAGGGTGTAGTGTTTTTTGTAACACTCTCTAATCATGCAAGAATTTTGCAGTCATTTCTAGCTCTCCTGATTCTTTTCCGGTTTTCTTCAGTATTACTTGATTTATACAACCGGAAGCTCAACTCTTTAGCCTTAATGATTTCTCTGCACCCGGAATCGAACCACATATTTCTCTTGGGTTTGATACTCTTTATTCTGTGTGGAATAAAGGTTCACATGCCAAGTAGAATAGTGTCTGTCAATGTGTCTGGTATGGAGTCAACATTGTAATTGAAGAAAAATAACGACCAATTTATTCTCCCGAAAAATTTGTTCAGACCATCCCAGTTGACTTTCTTGTAGAACCATACTGTTGTTCCGCGAGTTTTACCGTTAACGTTGCTGTTGGTTAGACCAAACGTAGCTGAAACAACACAGTGGTCCGAAGTGCTAGAGAGCGAAGATATTTCAACTGCGTATTTGTTCAGGTGAGAGGTGAGAAACAGGTCCAGTGTGTTGACGGAATGACTATGTTTATCTGGTACCTGTGTTGGATCATTGACGAGTTGAGTTAAACTATTTGAATCAGCTAAGAGCTGGACATATACACCTTCAGTTGTTGTGTGTCTGGCCATTGAAATCACCCGGAATAACGATTTCAATAAGCGGATATAGGGTCAAGATTACATAGTAACTCCCCCACCCCCTTGTCCCATCGAGGAAACATTAAACATAAACAGATATACATAACATGTAAACTTTAAACAATTTCAAACCACGTTTTCAAACTAAGCTTAAATACAATTAAACTAAAATTAAATAAATACAAAACACAACGTACGTTGTGACTTGCACATATAATTGTTACGCCCAAAAACCCCAATCATTAATACACACCTCTTTGGAACCAGCATTCACCTATAAATTGCGGTACACGCAAAAGCATCCACTAAAAGGATGAAGCACTCCCCAACCCCAACCATTGCCCCATACATTAAACGGGCCAATATCAAATTTGATATCAAACAAATGGAACTAAACGTTCAATTTGTCCATATTGAATTCAATATAAATCCAAAACGTGATTTTCGAACCAGGTGTTCAGCACGTAAATTCCCCTGGATGCAAATCTGCGGACCAGATGACCAACTCTCAAGTAAAGTTGGTAAAAAGCATAAAATGCACGGCGTCTCCGTTTCCTTAAATCCTATTCAAGGAAACATTTCCTATACGGAACAAAGGACGGCGGTCGTAAAACACTCGCTGGACAACAATACCCATAAGATACAAAAATATCTTTGGCTCCGTTGTTCAGTAAAAAAGAAAATTGCCAAGTCTGGGCACTGTTAGAAATCCCAGGTAATACTTAAAGGATTCTAGACGGTTGCCGATCCAAGGTAAAGTACTTAAGGATCAGACAAAGGATGCGCGGGCTCACAAAAGAGATCCTGATACAAAGTATCTCGAGTGCGATCATCGCGCAGGGAAAATAACACGTTGCCTTGTGTTAACAAAAAAGAAAAAGGTTGTCCTACGATCAAACGATCGGAAAAGGAAGTGGAGTCGTTCTTTGATTTTTGACCAGGACGGTCGCGAGTAGGTTGCTTGTTGGTGTCGTATCAGTCCTGTTCTTAATAAGTACAAACTAATTAAATAAGTTTGAATATACGTAACCTTGTTCGTGAAAAAATATGTGTTTTTAATAAGTACAAACTAATAAAATAACTTTGAATATAAGTAACGTAGATCTTGTAACAATACGTGTTTTTAATAAGTACAAACTAATTAAATAAATTTGAATATACGTAACCTTGTTTGTGAAATAATGAGTGTTTTTAATAAGTACAAACTAATAAAATAACTTTGAATATAAGTAAAATAGACCTTGAAACTATACATGTTTAAATAAAGCGTTAACTGAAACAAAGTGTGTTTTTATTAACAAATTCGTGTGTGTGGTGTGTAACGTGGGTGGTGAAATAAAGTTTTATAATATTTGTCTTCATCTTGATACGAGCCGAAAGCCCAGGAAGCCACAACAACCGAGGTAAGAAAAACTATTTTACCACAATAAAATAACAAATTACCGTCGGCCCGTGACGGAACTAGAATAGAATATATATATAAAAATATAACATAATAAATAAAACATAATTTACAACATAAATTAGACATATTCATTTCAACAATGTACGTTTCACTTTTTAAAAATACATGAAACGTATATTGCAATTGCTATAAAAAATATAAAAAACAAAAATATACATAAACAGGCCCTATTCGGCGATGACATCTTCGATCAGTTTCGAGACAGTCATGATCAAGTTTCTTCAGTAAGACAACGGCGCCATGGAACGGAGGAGGTAATGGAGGGGGGTAGAACCGGAGACACAGTTTGGTCTAAAAGGGTGTTTTTCGCTTGTGGTTTCTTGTTTTCCGTTTTCCTTGCCTGTTGCGTTTTTTTCTCTCGCTAACGAACTAACGATGTAGTTAGTCGATTTTGGGTTTTTTCGTATTAGATGTACAATTGCGGTCGCCGTCTAAAAAGAGTTCCTTTTGTGGTTTCGTGTTTTCTGTTGTTTCAACGGTTTTGCGCGGAAGATGTGGCCAGGGAGCCTTTTTAGAAAAATCAAAATGTAAAAGTAATTAAAAAAGATACTATAAATGAATTAATTTTAAGTGTTTGGTGTAATATGTAGATCACGTACAACTTATGGCTGTAGCGTCTCTGGAATCGTCCTCCCTCACGTTCGTAGCCAACAATTCTCCTTAAGACCTTCCTCTCGAACGCGGTTCAGAGTGCCTTTTATTGAGCACCCAGGTCACGGATCCATACATGAGTACTGGTAAGACCATGGTCTTGTACAGTAGTAGCTTGGATGTTCTGGATAAATTTCGGGATTTAAAGAGACTTGATAGTTTATAGTAGGCTTTGTTGGATTCGATCAGCCGTTCGCGTATTTCTTCTTCCATATTGTTATCGGCTGACACTATTGACCCATGTAGTTAAAGGATTGCACTACTTGAAATTCGTGCTCCACTACCCTGATAGTTTGACCAACGTTAGGTCTTCTCTTCGCTGAAGTTGCCACCATGAGTTGCTTGGTTTTTCCCTCATTAATGTGCAGTCCCAGTTTTTGTGCCGCCTGCTCGATCTGAGTGAAGGAGTCCTGTACAGCTGATTCGGATCTACTGATGATGTCGATGTCATCTGCGTAGGCAAGTATCTGCCACAGCACACTAAATGAAACATGGAGCACTTGCTTTAAACTTTATTTATTGTTTTCTTTTTGTTTGTAGTCAATTACACGTATTAACAAAGATACATTTTCGATTGATGTTCTGTGGAACTATTCGCGTTTACAATTTTTGCACACTGAATTAAAGCTCGATCGACATGAAACTAACACCTTCTCGCAACGCGCGTACTTGCTAGCGCCTTCTTTATTACCGCGTCTTGTCGACCTCCTCGATGGAGTTCTCTATCGTTCTCCTCTCTGGACGGGCATTCGAACTATCCTTCTCGTCCCGGTGACGATCGAAAAGGTACTTGTCGTCTCATTGACGATCGAAATCTGACTGTCCTGTCTGCCCACTCAGATACCCAGATACAGATCGTATCTACGTCTGCCAGAAGAAATCTTTCATTTCATCCGCTAACAGAATTTTCCACAGTATCTGTTAGCGGCATGTTATTAATGCCCATCGGTAATTTAGGTGCCTGAAAAGGAGAAAGTCCATCGACGCATACATCCTTATATCATCATCACCATCCGTGGCGGTGATCGAAGTTCGGATCGACGGTTGTCGATTGTGTGCCGCATCTATTTGCATAGCACATCTGGCGCGTGGCCGAAAGATATCCTGCAATTTGCATGGATGTATAGTTCATGGGTTTTGTTTGACTTTTGTCAATACACCCGAAATCCATTAGATCTTTCTAATGGGTGTGAAATGGAAACAGACACCGTGGGATCGGAGTAGTTCCCTTGTAGGTTTTCAACCTCATACATTTTGAATTATCTCGTTGAGATAATTACGGTTGCCGTTTCTTTTGTTGGGTGATAGATTTGGTGGGCTTTGTGGTAGACCACCCGCACGTGCGTCCGTTATTCGGAGAATTTGCTGGTGATAGCGAATCCTTGTAACATCGTGTAGATGTTCAGGATTTTCGATTGTGCAGTGTTGGAGTGCGGCGCATTTCAATCTTTATGGATAAGATGAATGAATGCTTTTACCTTTGTTTCAGGTATGCTACACTCGGCTTGTTGCTTGATATTGAAAGCTTTGGGACGTTCAGTTCCTTGCTTCTTTTTATATCGGTTCGCATTTTGCAGCCTCCCATGACCTTTGTTACAGGTATTGTAATGACTATTGGCCGCGTGTCTATGGGCACGTGCGCTGCGTTATCAGGTAAGTAAGTTCTTTGAAGGTAGGAACCTTACATGCGCGGAATTGTGCGTTCGTAGAACGCTACAGATGTTTATTCGTTTGGCCAGCAATCCCGCTATTTTTACTTGACTAGTTACGTTGGTCATGGTCAACCTATAAAGTCGTATCAATTTGTTTGGAATGCGGAATTCTCTAATGGCATTATATAGTTCTACCCTGGCTATGCTGTCGTAGGCGGCCTTAAAGTCTATAAATAGATGATATAAGTTAATCCAAACT
The DNA here is from genome assembly GCA_963931805.1 of Microdon myrmicae. Lineage (NCBI taxonomy): Eukaryota > Metazoa > Arthropoda > Insecta > Diptera > Syrphidae > Microdon > Microdon myrmicae. The sequence goes on along the minus strand of OZ007497.1, from coordinate 236,873,053 downwards.
TAATCAAATAAAGTATTGTCAACCCCATCTTAAATGAAAGTGTTTTAGAGTGTTTGAGGAAGACTATAGACCAGGATGACATGCAATTCAGGCCGATCGACACTGAAACAGGTAATCCAGTAACTGACTAACGAACCTATATTTAAAGAAAGTCCTGCGGCAACCGAAACAGACGAGAGAAGCTACTTCGGGGATGACTGAGTGTTGTTTCAATCGCTCTACATGCGAGTGGAAAAAGCACCTCTTGGTCCAATTAGCACAGCCAAATCCTCTGAGAATGACCTTAAGCTGGAGGAAAACATTGTAGTATACTGTGTCGGTAAAATCGATGAATGCAAACGTTCCGCGGAATATATTGTAGCGAGCTTAGGGTTCGCTGGATTAATTATTTTGAATAAATAAGAGCCGTTGATCGATTTTGAATTAATGTGACACTTTATTAGTCCGTTAATAACAACCGTTACTTTTTACCGTACACTTAACGATTTCTTCATTTATCGCTTCTGTACTTATCGCTTCCACACTTATTACTTCTTACTCATTACTTATCGCTTGCTTGACCTTCTACTTCTTACTCATCTCCATAGTATGTGTGTGACGTATTTATACCGTTTGCTTATTCTGATTCGGCGTTTCGTTTCCGCCCGTTCCATAGTCTTGAATGTTCTACTGTCCACGGTCTCCAGTTTTCCATTACTTTATAGAATATTCTAGTACTCTGTTTCGGACTCTAGAATATTTTAGTACTGATTGTCATATGCGTCACACTACCCTCCGTCTAGATTAGTTCGTCCCGAACTAAGTTCACTGGTCTCCCGGGCCAACAAAAGCCGCCAGTCGGTAACGATGTACCACTTTCATCTTGGCGTTCGGCGGTGGAAGTTCTTGACCTTCTTCCAAATTTTCTACTCCTCTCCTTTTCGCCTCAGCTCTGGCCTACCGCCATTCTTCCTTTTCCTGACGACGGAATTCCTCTTGCATTTTAGGGATCTCATGCGAATAGTATAAGAGAAAATGCATGTGCACACCCTTAAGCTCTTCTGGAGTTTGCACATCACGTAAGCGATCTAGATCTTCATCCTTAATTACACGCATATCATCTGGTATTGGAGCATCTGTCGATTTCATAACCGTATCCAACTGGTAGTTCCGCATCTTTTCAAATAACTGGAGCAGTTTGTTCTTTGGAGCTGACAGTAAACACCAGCGTGCGTCGTAGTAATAGACTTTCCATAGATCGTCGCACATTAATTCTGGTTTCACGTGTTCTTCTCTATAGAACGCAATGAACGGCACCTCTAGCTCTCGATTATGCCTACAATCTAGAGCTTGCTTGATTTTTCTCCCCGTATGTGGTGGCTTACAATAGCGGTCTCGACCTCCAACATCCGTTGATCTCTCTTGTTCGGAAACAGTTGATTTACAAAACGCCTGTTTGTAAATCCATTCAGCTTCATCTTGTAGCTCGTTGGGTCCTTCTGGAACAGGCGTAACCGGAACTTCGCGTAATTGCATTCGCTCAGGAATATCCGTTTTACGGATTTCATTGTCCAAATCCGTAAAGTGACCCCTTTCCAATTCACTAGGTTCGTATTCGGATTCATATCCGTCCTCGTCACAATTAGTGAAATCCTCATAGTCGAAATCTACACCGAAACTGTCTTGCAATGACGCGTGAGTGACTAGAAGTCGTCTTTTCTTCTTCTCAGCAATTGGCCTTCCTTCGTCGTCTACAATAAAATCCTCAGCATCAGACTCCGATTCCTCATCATCATTGAAATGTTTTGCCGCCTCAGTTTCCCTGGGACTACGTTCAGAGCGGCGTTCAATATCGTCTTCGTCGTCGAATAGCTGTTCGGCTATATCCTCACGTCCTGAACCTTCATCGACGTGCTGTTCCTCTCCATCACTTTCTTCGTCCTGTGTACGACGCAGACGCTTGGGACGCTTTCTGCGTTCGACTTTCAAACCAAGATTCTCTTCAATAAGGTCACAGTCGCCGTCTTCCAGTCGGTTGTCCAACTCGTCATCATCATTGTAAATCCGTTTCGGGGAACGGCCTGAAGCATCAGTGTCTTCACCATCACTGCCGTCCTCGGGTTATCATCGATGAGATCCTTCAGTTCTTCACATAACACATCATCGTCATCTTCCTCCTCTTCCTCACTGCTGTCGGGCATAGCTTTGCTCTTCCTGAGTTTCTTCCTTTCATGTGGCTCCAATTTCTCCTCATCCTCAGATTCCTCCGCTTCCGAGTCCCAGAATTCTTTCATACACTGCCTTTGGGCATCCAATTTTGCCTTAAACTCTGCAGCTCGTACGTCCAATTTTGCATTAACGTCTGTAGCTCGCGCATCCAATTTTGCAGCTCCTGCGTCCAATTTTGCATTAACGTCTGCAGCCCACGCATCCAATTTTGCAGCTCACGCATCTAATTTTATCATCATCATCCTGAGCATCTCCGAAATGTCCAACTGTGGCGAACTCTTCTCCGTTACATTGGCATCATCTTGACTCGCTGTTTCTTCTCCATCCGCACAGTTTGGCCCAATCGTAAATACATATGTGTTAACATCAATACCTTCTTCCTCCATTGCTGCTTGTAGACGCTGTCGAAGAATTTGCTTCTGTCCTCTGCTATCCAGATTCCGGTCCTCTAGTTCCTTCTTCAACTCAGGAACGCGAAGATCCTCCAAATGTCGATCTGACATAGTCACAACACACATTCACAGACTTATTCACTTAAACAATAATTAATCCCACTTCTGACACCAATTGTAGCGAGCTTAGGGTTCGCTGGATTAATTATTTTGAATAAATAAGAGCCGTTGAATCGATTTTGAATTAATGTGACACTTTATTAGTCCGTTAATAACAACCGTTACTTTTTACCGTACACTTAACGATTTCTTCATTTATCGCTTCCGTACTTATCGCTTCCACACTTATTACTTCTTACTCATTACTTATCGCTTGCTTGACCTTCTACTTCTTACTCATCTCCATAAAAAAAAAAAAAATTGTGGCGAGAAGGCCGAATTTAGCGAGACAGGACATATGTGTCCTTCATCTTGTCTCTGACTTCTGGTCATCTTGCGATAACCAGAATCACCCACATCCGTGAGGATGTTGGGCCCGGTCTCGCGGCATCTGTAAAGAAAAGAAAAAAGGGGGGGTATCCAAGGATAGTGTGGACAGTGTTAGTCCAGGCGTTCTCTAACTACTTTTATAGAGGGATGGTGGGAAAGAAATCATACAAGACCGGTGGGTCTTGGGTGCGGATTCCTCATCTCCATAGTCTGTGTGCGACGTATTTATACCGTTTGCTTATTCTGATTCGGCGTTTCGTTTCCGTCCGTTCCATAGTCTTGAATGTTCTACTGTCCACGGTCTCCAGTTTTCCATTACTTTATAGAATATTCTAGTACTCTGTTTCGGATTCTCTAGAATATTCTAGTACTGATTGTCATATGCGTCACAATATAATACAAATTTCGTGGTTGCGAGCGTGGAAAATCCATAATTGTTGATAGATCACGTAGCGGACATCCGATCACTGCCACAGATGATAATTATACTTAACTCGTTTACGATTTGATTCAAAATGACTGGCAAGTCACTCGAATCCGTATCGCAAATCATACTGGAATATGCAAGGAACTTGTCGGTTTTATTATTGAACGATTGGTTTATCGTAAAACCTGAACACGATGGGTTCTACGCCGTCTCACAAACGAGAATAAATGGCGTAGATTGGAATGTTGTGAACAACTCTCGAACCTGAAGTTTGAACCGACACCACACCTTCCTTATTCCCCTCAAGATATACCTCAAGGGGAATCAATATACTTCGGGCGATGATGTGAGGGCTGCTGACAAGTCCAGAATTCGAAAAAATTCCAAGGAATTTCCTCTGAGGGAATAAAAAAATTAGTTAAACAATCGGAGAAATTTATTAGCCTCCATGGTGATTATATTGAAAAATAAATATATAGCTTTGAGGCTTAAGAAGTATCATCATCATCATCATCATCGGCACTACAACCGGGAACCGGTCTTGGCCTTATTTAGCAAGTCCTGAGGCTTGTTAAATTTTCCATAATGATTTATTTTGTCTGGGCAAGGTCATTAGTCTTGCGCCAGGGGCTCCCCGACGGGGAATCGAACCCCGGTCGCCCGGGTGACAGGCGGGTATACTAACCACTATACTATCGAGGAGCCAAAAGTAGTATACTTTAATATAAATCTTGCCCAATCTGGTTACTTTGTTTTTGTTCACGCTCCACAAGCATGTTTGCATTAGTTTTTAATCTACCCACGTACAAGACGCAATTCGCTACATCACAGATTGGTGCTTCGATCGGAGCCTATCCAACAGTAATAAAAGTGAGGGTATTCGTAAGGCACTTGGTTAAAAGGCGAACAATTTACTTGGCACTGCAAAGAAGACGAAAGTATGATCTGCGTTTAATACCACACCCAAGACCGATCGGTTTTGTAGGATATCTTCCTATTATCCCCTCCATCTGTGTAGTTAGAGAACGCAGGCCCTTGATAGTCGTTCCTAATTTCTAATGGGATAAGTCACTTTGGAGGCAATACGTTTTCGGCTTAGGACATTAAGAGGCCTTTTTTTTTTTTTTTTTTTTTTTTTTTTGTATTAGACTTCTCTCGGCAGAGGCGAACCTATACTGCCGCTGGAGTAAATTTAACACGTATATAATAATTTACCACAAGCCATAGGAGCTTGAGCAAACGCACAGTCCGAATCACGTTAAGTAAAATGTTGAAATAAATGTAAAAATAATGGATTTATTTTCCCCCAAACTTATACTGTATATTTTATATATACCGTGTTATACCGCGCTTGCTCGTTGGCACGGGAAGAGAGTTGCCCCCAGTTTACTGTTTTAATTTACGATAAGGAACAGTAAACGTATTTTGTTTAGTGTCCACTCTCAGGAACGTGTTGCACGAAACTGAATGTTATTAAAACTAAAAGTAAAAAATCTTTTAACCTATCCGACCACTAAATTCAAAGAAGCGTAAATTTCGTATCGTGTAATAATTTAAGGTTTGGGCAACGTAATAAACAGGTTAATAAACATGCCCATTTCCTGGTGCCTTAAGGGGGTATTCTGGTCTAGACGCACGAATTTAACGCAATTTTTGAAGTGCAAATTTCTAGACCAGAATACCCCCTTAATTTATATGCGAAGGAATTCTCAATCGAAAACTTGTATGGAAGCAGGTAAGAAACGCAAAAGATATGCATTAAGGTTTCGGGAATACTCCATTTATGATGAAATGAATGTTACACAACTTATAGTTAAAAACTTTCGTTTTCTGTAAAAATCACTTCTTTGGAACATACTATCGGGTTTTCCAATAGGGACTTGCCAATTTTTTTTTTTAAATAAAACGCAAACCATTTGAGATAAACTTTATTATCGGCTGGAGGTGCAATCAAAATATTTATGACGACTTCGTTCATATGGCCACCGCCAAAGGGTGCGTTCACAAATTAAATTCAAAGTTGTCAAGTCCCTATTGGAAAACCCTATATATTATATGCTACAGAACATCTTTTCAATCGGCTTTAGCTTCTGTAATCTTAAAACGCTTTGAGGTGTTTCCTTAAAAGACAGATATTTGAAGTTATCAAAGACTTGCTTTTTATAATGTGCACATGGAAAATGAATTATTAATATTCTTATATTATCAAACGACATATGATTGGCAGGTGATCAAAGACATTTTCTAATAGCCCCAGGATACATCTTTTCGACAGTTAATTTCTCGATATTGAAAGGCATTTATATGCTATTTATTTTAAATCTCAATGTCACGGTGGTACTAAATACTTTTGCCATGGAATAAAACAGCATTTAGTAGTGTGGGACATGCATGTGGGAATATTGAATGAATATTCTGACTCGTGTTTTGCGTTTTAAATGTGTACTCCATATGTTTTTGGGAAATTTATTTTTCATATTTGCGGAAAATGAGGTGTACATAAAATTTATATCCAATTTCGAAATTGCTACATTGACAGAAATGAGCTCTGAGAAGCTCTGAGAATTTTTACGACGAGATAAAATGTCTGTCTAAAAAATTACTCGTGCAGTTCATATCAAAGCAACATGTCCATAATACGGAGAAAGTCTTTATTTAGTTCACTGTAGAAATTTGTATGTTTATCACGCATTTATTTTCATGGCAAAACAAATTAACGATCGTCCTAAGTATGAAGCTACAGATGTATAACATTTGTGGAATGCAGAGTTCCAGAAGTGAATCTGAATTCCACACTTTAATTATTTTTTATTAAAATCGATGTTGGACGTTGCCACCAAAAACTCATTTAAAATCTCCATATTTCACAACAAATTAGGCAATCTAACGACCAATCTCATGTGTTCCAAGTTCATAGCCTACTCAAATTCTCTACGTGCATCCAAATTTGTGTCACTAGATCCATGAATGTCGTACAAATTCAGTAACCTCGTTAAATTACGTCAGCGAATACAAATTACAACCATTAGACTGCGTCCCCTAAAATATCGATTCGAAAATCGGCTGTATTTATGTCCCTATCTACGTGTATGTTGTTTATTCCTGATAAGGATACGTTGGAGTCCATAGGCTGCTATTTGTCACTCAAATGTGGGTGTTAATTTTTCATCTGCCTGCTGGTGACAAAGGAAGTTAACCCACCAAACCACCATGTATCATGTGATTTGTCAAATACGAAGGCATCGCAATGACGCTGAGCGATTATTATTAGTGAGATATAGAAATTATCGATGGGCGTACATCCATACGGGGCAAAATACGTGCCAACATGTATGAGATGATTTAAAAAGTTAATCGCCCTTCATCAACTGAAGTTACTGGTGTCAAATTACTCCATTCCTTGGCGCCAGTTCAACGAAGGTATATTCCCTTATCCCGTCGACGATCATTAATCTGAGTTACACAAGCGACACTAATGTCAAACGTTAACGTTCATTCCAGCATTAGGCAAAATTTGACACCTCGTTAATGTCCTTGTTGCAAGTATCACCACACTGTTTACGAGAATTTACAAATTGACGAATTTTAATGTTCCAAAATGTTTTCATATATACACTACGGTATTCGTGCCTCTTACGTCTATCTCGCGTCGTTTTATGGTTTTCGGTTTGTGGTGACAGGTTGTGGCGAAACTAATGAGATTGCCTTTGAGCATAAGCGAAAGAAGGATCAACTTAAAAGCGATATCTGTTTTATAAGAAGAATATACTTTTTTAAATAACTCTGTGCTGATATATATGATGAACAAATTCGTTAACGTGGTTCACTTAAATTGCTTCAATTTGTCATTAAGGTCTCACTTAGAAAACGTACTCCTTCGTCGTTGTTCATTTTCCATGTTGAGACATTATTACCTTCAGCAAAATAAAAATTCCCCGAAAGCCTGGCTGTATGTATATTCGATTCCGGTATGTTTTTCAAAATACTTAAATTGAAGTGGGTGGGTTTTGGGCGATTAGGACAAGTGCTCGCCGACGTTTACTTGATGAGAATTATAGAATGAGTCCACACATATGGTTTTTATGTTACAATCTCCTTGTGAACACAGTCGCCCAAACAGTATTAAGTTATTAGTACCTTAAAAGTCATTGAACGAATTACATCGATCGTCGCTTATCACACACGTGTGTGTGTCTTCCTCACAGAGAAAATAACAGTGAATGGTGTACGTGGCTGCTGGTGCAGAATACATATTCAATCGCAAAAAAAGGTGTGAGTGTATTAGACAGTCCGCGAATGCACGTGTTTAATAAACATATATTTAATAGTTTGAGCACGTGTGTCACCACGCAAACAAAAAATTTAAATAAAAAATCTGAGAAAAACATTTAAAAAAAAATTAAAATGGCCCACTGACCATGAATGAAGATCAGGTAATAGGTAAGAAGACAAGGAGAAGCTGGAATCTCAACCGAATTTAACCGCCAAAAGGCACAAATCAGATGCGAACGAGGACCGTGAAATACACAAAAATGATCTAAATTTGTATCCCAGTGATGCTCACTACTCTCGAGCAGCGAACAAATACAAACAACTAGCCGTTAAGGAAACCAGTGGAAAATAACTCTGATGAAGAGCTCGACGACATTACCCCCGAGCTTATCACAAAAAGAGTTGAATTGTGCAGAGAAGTAAAAGCAGCTCTAGAAAAAAGGAATAAGCGGCGTTTACAATTATGTAAACAAAAGTAACAAGAGCAATGTCAACTGCAACAAAGCACCAAGAAAACCAGCAACAGAAATAACAAATCAATCGGAAGGAGAAAGTACCTGCCATCATTGTCGGCCATATGGAAACTAAGAACGTAATAAAACTCGGTAAGTTAACATGCAAGAACTTTACAACCAAACGCATCAATAATTGCGAAAATTAGTATAATGTGTATTAATTAATGGGATTATTATAAAATGACGGACTCCTCGATAGTATAGTGGATAGTATACCCGCCTGTCACCCGGGAGACCGGGGTTCGATTCCCCGTCGGGGAGCCCCTCGCGCAAGATTAATAACCTTGCCCAGACAAAATAAATCATTATGGAAAATTTAACAAGCCTCAGGACTTGCTAAATAAGGCCAAGACCGGTTCCCGGTTGTAGTGCCGATGATGATGATGATTATAAAATGACGTGGTGCGGGGGCTCAAACTGCAATGAATCACTCAGGCTACGCTGATGGAAGCCATTTAGCTGACCTATCATTACGTGTAATACTGTCCAGTTATTTTCGGTCCCTTTTCGAAATAGTTAATGGAGATAATAGTACGTGCATCCCAAAACACTGTAGCCATAAGCTTTCCAGCTGATTTCACCGTCTTTGCCTTCTTTGGAGCCCGTTCGACTTTAACAATCCACTGTTTTGACTGTTCTTTCACCTCGGGAGTATAGTGGTGTATCCATGTTTTATCTACAGTTACTAATCTGCCCAGAAACTCGTCTGGGTTGGGACACATGCGCTAGTTAATGTGTGCGTTTCCGTACAAAATAAAAAAAATTAATTTTCTTTTTTGGGGAGTCTAGCTCCTTTATTTCTGCTACGTTAAAATTTTACATTAAACTTAAGACTCCCCCGCTTGGTAGAAACCTTGACGTGGTGCGGGGACTTAAACTACAATGACTCACTCAGGCTATGCTGACGGAAACATACGCTTCCAATCGGCTACCCAAGACAGACAGGCTAGCGAGGAGTAACACACAAAGATCTACCACCCCTAATCCAGGATGTTACGCGTCACCGTGCCCATTGGATGGTTTGCAACCCGGGCTATACCGGCTGTAATATAAGGGCACCTCTCTGACACCGGGTTGAATCAGAGCAGTAAGCAGACCTTACTACATCAAAGAGCGGCTCTGATGTGGCGGACTATTTGAAACCCCAAGACTCGTGGGATCTAAAATGAAGAATCCCACGAAAAACCCGGTAGGCGTAGGTGTGATCAGCCGACACTATCATAAGGGAACAAATCGTCAAGAAAACACCGATTCGGCAAAAAGAAGACGTAGGGAAAAACGGAAAAAGCGGGATATGAGCGTCGGCACATGGAATGTTCGAACGTTATATAAACCAGGCGTGATACTGGGACTGGCTTCATCATAAGCAAGAAGATCTCGCTCCATGTAAAAGATGCGCAATTTATTAATGACCGAATGTCTGTGCTAAAAATACAGGGAACATGGTACAATTATGTATTTATAAACGTACACGCCCCAACAGAATCTACGGACGAAGAAACGAAGGACACGTTCTACGAGACCCTAGAGGAAGTATTTGATGGGATCTCATCATTCGATGTTAAAATCCTCCTCGGGGACCTCAATGCAAAAATTGGAAAGGAAGACATCTTCCAACCAACTATAGGTAAAGGGAGCCTACATGAGGTTTGAAATGGTAATGGAATTCGAATTATCACGTTCGCAGCGTCCAAAGATCTGGTAGTGAAAAGCACGATGTTCAAGCACAAGCAAATCCATAAAGCTACATGGATATCACTCGACGGCGTAGTGCATAATCAAATAGACCATTTCCTCATAGAGGAAAAACACCACTCGAATATCCTTGACGTAAGATCATAAAGAGGAGCAGATTGCGACTTCGATCACCTTCTAGTGATGGGCAAAATTAGAAGTCGGGTCGCAGCACACCCACACGGACAGTCACGGGAGACGAGCAAAAAGTTCGACATTGATAAGCTAAAAGACCCACGGAAAAGGACTGTATATCAAGACGAACTAACGAATAGATTTAGCATCCTAGAGAATGGGAGTAGTGAGGAAGAGGAAATCAATAATCTGGGCACTAAATGGGCATCGATCAGAGACACAATCAAACAAACAGCCCAAAAGGTAATAGGACTTAAGAAAACAATTAAGTCCAAGCCTTGGTTTGACGATGAGTGCAGGGCAAAGATCGAACAACGCAAACGCCTCAGAGCAATCCACTTAGAAGGATATGATGAACTCAACGCAGAAAGATACGCGACAATTCGAAGACAGACAACGAGACTTTTCAAACGCAAAAAACCCGAATGGGAGAAGACTAGGATCGAAAAAATCCTAGAAAATTCCAGAGCAAAGAATATCAGGGGTATTTACCTCCAAAGATACTCATATCATATTTACCTCCAAAGATACTCCTTAAAACTTTATTCTCGAATACGCGGAATTTGTTTTCTTTCCGTTTTGTGAGGGTCCCTGTTGCGCATCCGTATAGAACAATCGGCATGATTATGGTTCTATAAACACGGAGCTTTATATTCCGTGATAGCAGTTTGTATATCAGCCGTTTACTGACTGCGTGCCAACTAGCATTGCCGGCATGTAGTCTTTTGTTAATTTCCTTTGAAATTTCGTTACTGGCCATTAGTATTGTTCCCAGATACTTAAACTCTTTAACTTTTTCAAATATCTTGCCCCTGTCGTTTATGTGTGTTTCCTGAGGTCTACCTGCCCGCACCGTAATCAGTTACATTTTCAAATTAAACATATAGCATATAAAATATAAAATTAAAACAGAAAATATTCATTTACATTTTTAAATTACACATAAAAAAAACTAAACATATATATTAAACAAAAAACCATTTACATTTCCATAAATGTTTTGTGCGTTAATTTTATGTTTTGTAGAATGTAGAAATGGGTAATTTGAAAATTTAAATTGAATGTTTCATTTTTCATTTCTCAGCGGGACAAATATCGTGGTGGAGTTACTATGTAACAAGCTTGCGCTGGGCTTTAACATTTAAAAGACCCTGTCAAAAGTGTTACACAACGAATCGGAAGGTAAACTCTTATCGGTTAACCCATATATCGTTAAGAATATTTAAAGAATTTTATATCATTTTAAGAACAGAAAAGCGCACTTTTAACATACTCAAGAACATTTTTCTAGATGATTTATTACTACTATTACTATTTATTGGCCTGTAGGAACCGGGAAGTTCATGACCTCGCCGACTCGGTTCCGCCATCGTTCCCTATCCTGTGCACTCTGTTGAGACGATTTTTTACTACATTTATAAATATTTTATTCTATAAGGGAATTTTTCAATATGGAATCATTACTCATAAATAATGCAAACAAGTGTGTTACAGTCATTCAAGCTTTTGAATGGGCTCCGCACGTTTTTCCGATGGATCAAAGAACGACCCAAACCAACAAGTAATACCTTCAGGACATTGCAGCATGTAATACAAACACTCCTGAAAGAATTCCCACATCTAATATACAGAGGATAAACAACGGTAGCAGAAGAAAGTCAATACTAGAATGACGAAGAGACCTTTTGCAGCAGTCCGTATATATCCAATTTTGAAGACCCGAAGCAGCATATATACGCAATTGCTTGACCTTCACTACGAAGAAAACCCATCAAGATATAAGCTTTTCAACCGCCCACAGACAAGCGTGGTAAAGGTCAAATGGTAACAAATTGAATTTTTCAATTCCTCAAATATCTTGTTCAAACAGTTTTGATGTGGGTCTCCAAGGACTAGTGAAAACAGACTTCAATTACCGTCCCGCTAAACTTCTAACTCAGATACTCGAGCTCACATCCGTAAGTGTAAGTGATGAGATACCACCCATTGCTTCTTCCTTCGAAATCCATACAATTATTTTAACTGAATGCAATTTCCATTTAGTTGCATCGTTTGGGTTGTATTGCCTCGTAATAGGTGACTGAGGTCCTTTCAAAGGCTGACAAAGAAAACAACTAAGCTTGTTGCTGTGCATTATCACATCCCCCATTTGAAGGAAGCTTACACCCTTACCGGTATCCATTCAAAACAAGTTTTTATAACATTTGAGAGCGTAAACGAGTGTAGCTACATATCCCTAAGTATCTCGTCAAATAGATGGAACGAACCACATAATTGTACTGTGGATACTTTTAAGATACTCTCCGCACCGAGAGGGTTGCTTTTTATGGGAAAACAACACGGAAATTGCAATGTATATCGCCCGCAAGGATGATTCAAAAACACTAGAGTCTCATGCAATATATCAACTGCCACCTCCAATTGGCACAAGGACGGAACATCCTTTAGTTAACACCAACCATCTATACACAAAGTGACACAGCCATGATCTTAAGCAATATGCAAGGACGCCGCACATACCCAGAAGCATCAGGTGGGACATGAGAACAAGTAAATAAAGCTAAGCGAAATATTGTGAATCTTTTATGGGATAGTTATACTTCAGTTGCAGGTTAGCATGCAACTCCGCATTTGCTTCAGTCTCCTTGCGCCCCAAGCACGTGCAAGCTAGTATGTTCTATTTTATCATGCAGGTTATGGGCCAATGACATTGAACATAAGATATCTAAGCTCACCGTCGTTGATCACTCTAAAATGCAACACCTTGACACAGAAAAATGTACTAGACACCCATAATAAACTTACGTACATGATACTGAAGACGCAACAATGTGGTACTCCAGCATCATCCGAGAAGGTTGTGACCCGTTTTTTTACTCTTTAATCTACCCTGTGGGCTCTGGTATTTTAGGAATGTTGATGAACATAAGTTTCTCACCATTTGACAAGGGTTTAAAAGGATGCGAACAAATGGAATTGATGGTACCCTGTTGCTAAGGTTGGAATTCGTGATGGAAGGCTAACTAAAAGGATATTTCACATCAAAAGGAAATGTTTAATTTCTATGAAAAAATGATTCGATATTTATGTCCTTCGGGTGAATTTAGGCGTGATATTTTTAATTACAACTTGAAATTGTATTGATTGTTACCCCAGAGTTCCGATAATTCGGGTTATCTGGTCCCAACAATGTCCTCTCCTTTTGAACTCCCAAACTGCTTTGTGGAGAAGTCATCCATTAAATGTTGTAAACGTTGTGTGCCAAAAGCAGTTCGGTACCCCAAAATATAATTAGGGATTTCGGTCATATTCTCTTTAAGTCGAGGCCTTCAAGTTAATTAGTTGGTTTGGGGTTATTAAGCAATTGCGGTTGAATTAAAGCACATGTGTTTAATGATAAAACAAAATTGGGGTATCAAATTGGATGCGTTTCGCCGCAATTTGATTACGGAAACTTTTGTCCACCGCTTCAGAGTTTTTGAGCAATACTTGCTTCATGAAATTAGGATAATAGAATGTCCTCGTTAGAATTTGCTTAATTTCATTTTTAGCTTTTGGCTTTTGATGAGATATTTGTGCTTTCGCAATGCAGTACGGTGAAAAAAATCACGGATTTGAGAGGGTAACTGGGATGTGTTTGTTCAATTGATGGAGGTGTTTGATAATTTCACTCTTTTTTTAATAATGTGTTCCTTACAGTATTGATAGATACTGATGTTACGTGCCACAAAATTACGACTCGGTATTATGGAATTTAAACAAATATTAAAGAAAAACAAAATACTGAGTATAAAGCACAAATAGGTAAAGGAAAAGAGCCTGTGGAATATGTAAAGTTGATAATTAAAATTGACTCGTCGAGGATCGTTTGGGCGACGAACATGACCCCCTTTAAATTAAATAAATTAACAAACAAATATTTGAAGAACCAATCCCAACAAATTAGTAGTGAGTGAATATCGCAATTTTGTTAATTACATGAGAAAAACTGTATTCGAAACTTTAGAAATGAAATTAATTAAAGAATAAATAAAAAACAATACATTATATAAAATTATTTAAAGTGAAGAGTTTAAAATGAACAAGAAAGATAACTTAAATCATTTGATTTCACAAAATATTCATAATAATAAATCGAACAAGGAATAAAATTAATTAAATCAAAAAAAAAAAAAAAACAAGTTAACATTTTTTTAAGAAGATTAATAAAAAGAAGAAATTGAAAATAAATTAAGATAGAGTGAGAAACAGAAGTCGAGAATATGTTATAAAATATATTTATTTAAATAAAAATAAAATCACAAATTGCTCGGTAAAATATGTGATCATCTGCATACCCAATGGCGTGATGAAGAGTGCCTATCAAGTCACTAGTATATACTCGTATGCTGAAAAGGATCGGAGATAGTAACGCTTCCTGTTGCAAACTATTATCTCTATTGTAAAAAACGTCGGCACTTTTATATTATGTATATATAGTAGCATTTTATGAATGCCTAGTCTGGCTTACTTGTAAAATAGTCCTTCGGTCCACACAGTGCCGGGGGCCTTCTCCATTTCAATCAGACAGGCACCTTTCTACTGGTTCTTAAAATAATTGCATTGAATGTTTGTGACCAGCTTCATTGCGGCGTGGGAGGTTTAGTGCCCTCCCTAAAAACCAAACTGGTTATTTGGAACAATTCTATTGTCATCAACTCATTTTAGTAGGGCTTTATTTAGAACTTCTCGAATACGTTACCAATACTCGGTAATAAACCCATCGATCTCCGGTTTGTGCTCTCCTTTCCCCCTTTGGGATAGGTTGTACAATGGCTGTTTTTCAGCGTTTCGGATAGTGGACATTATTCAACGGGTTATTAAACATGACTGTGTATATGTCCATTGAGGGAAGGTGTTTGAGTACGGTGTTGAGAACTCCATCTATTCCTACTGATCTTATCTTTTTCAGTAACTCGAAGATGTTCTGGAATATTTCCTCAGTTATTAATAAGCTATTCTGGTGCAAGACTAATAACCTTGCCCGGAAAAAAAATCATTATGGAAAATTAAACAAGCCTCAGGACTTGCTAAATAAGGCCAAGACCGGCTCCCGGTTGTAGTGCCGATGATGATGATGGTTAATAAGCTATTAGCCCTGTCGGTGGTAATAACGGTATTTGACTTGTTTTCGTCGTTGAATTCGGTAAAACTGAAATTCTTTGATCGGCAAATGTGAAATGTCACGTTGAAGGAGATGGTAGACCGAATTTCATTACCACTTGAAGCGTGAGGCTCTCTTTGTTTATAGTTGGTTGGAAGACATCTTCCTTTCCAATTTTCGTGAGCAGGATTTGAATGCCGACCGATGACATTCTGTCAAATATTTCCCCTAGGGTGACATGGAATATGTCTTTCGTGCCTTCGTCAATATATTCCATTGGGGCGTTTACTTTTATAAATAGATAATTGTCTTTAACAAATTTTACGTCTTATACATGTGGCGTAGTGTTATTACTGAAGATGAAGCCAGGTCCGAGATTATGTGTATCGGTACTTATATTTTAACGCGTTCAACGCCGTGCTTTCTCTATTGGCAGGAAGAGCGATGAACACGGGGCTTACGAAGGAAAAGTAGACAATCTTTTTAAAATAATTCTCACTTCATTACCTTTCGTCCTCTCCTCGTCCACTTCTCGGTCGTTCGGACGGTCTTCACAAAACTGTTGCTTACAACTCACTCACTATCTTACTGAACTACCATGCACCATCCATTCTATCACTCGGGATTCGGATATTCGAAAAAGGAAAAGAAAGGAACAAACGGTAAAAAATACACTTCGGCAGGAAACAATGACTAAGGAATTTTGTATATACAAAATTCTTGAGAGAGGATCTGCAAATGAGTATGTAATGACCCAACATATAAACGCGAGTTAACGCCTCCCAAATTTCATATTATAAATCTCCATTATACTATAAAAATATATTAACCATTGTAATATCAAATATTATATTATACCATAAATATACATTAACCTTTGTAACTCCAAAAATCATTTTACAAATCTCAATTGCACTATAACCTTTGTAAACCCAAACATTATAAATCTCTATTATAAAATATTGACCAATCATTGTGTCACAGCGTGTTTGAACTAGTTAGTTCAAGCCATTGAATAATTACTATTACTTTTTGTTATTAATTGTTATAGTTTATATTTATTCTTATTATTAATTGTTAGTCTTAATTCTTTATAGTTTTTGTAAATACCTGCATGTTTGGCAGCACTGTTTCTGTGTGTTACTGCCATTTTTGTTGTTCAGTATTCGCTTGTCATTTTGTTATGTAAATTAGTTTTTCGTTTCGTTGTCGTAGCAATTGGTCTGTCGTTTGTTTCTATCATAAAAGATAGTTATTGCTCGTTCGTTTCTATCAGAAAAGATAGTTTAGTTTCGTTTGTAATTTCGTAAAAACCAATCGAATTGTCGCTTGACTTTGTAATTTTATATGGAATTAAAGTTCCATTGTGATAAACATTGCGTTTAATTATTTCGTCCTCGTTCGCTCCGTTCATCTTTCATGATAGAAACGAACGAAAAAACAACGAATTGCTACGACAACGAAACGAAAAACTAATTTACATAACAAATCGACAAGCAAAAACTAAACAACAAAAATGGCAGTAACACGCACAAACAGTGCTGCCAAACATGCAGGTATTTACAAAAACTGTAAAGAATTAAGACTAACAATTAATAATAAGAATAAATATAAACTATAACAATTAATAACAAAAAGTAATAGTAATTATTCAATTGCTTGAACTAACTATTTCAAGCACGCTGCGACGCTTTGTTGCATCTTAAATACTGTAATTGTTGGCGATGGATCACCTCGACACGAATTCCCAGGAAAGGCGAGATAAGCGCCGGTACACAAGTTCCTATAAAACAACGATCAGCGGCGCGCTGATTCCAGGAAGTCACCGAGGAAAACGGCACCTAACCATAACAAATAATAAAGAGTGAACAAGTAACTAAAGGAACACTTTCTTATTTGGATAATCGAATAAATCGTTCGGCCGGCTGTCGCCGAAAATGCACTCCAAGAAGAGAGAGGAAACTGAACGTCACCGGAGACGCGCCGTCCGCAGATCAATAATAATTGGTCCTTCAAGCCGGATTGCGGCGATAAACGAGGATGCCAGCAATGAGATAGCCTAAAGCAAGGAGGATGCTTCCATCCCCTACGGGATGACTGTCTACTCAACATGGAGTGGGCACACCCGACCAGTTGTAAGCGCCACAGGAGAAGATTCTCCGAAGATCGAAGAGCGGCACGGAGCACGAGGTATACTTTCAGAAGACAGCTTGGTAAGGCCATCAACGAGGACCGAGATCGAGGCAAGGTTGGAAGTCGCCAAGCGAGAGCTGAATATCGCCAAGTCGAAGGCGAGAGTAGTACGAGCGAGACTCGAATTGGTGGGAGGAAGTTCCGAGGACGAAAGCCCAAGCCAAAGCGAGGGCACCGAGAATGAATACCACCAGGGCCCTTGCAATCCATGGGACAATCTAACGAGGTTGACCGAGAAAAGGCAAGGTGGTAACTCACGGGGACAGGTTGTCGCACCATGGAGAGGAAAGGAGCGAAATCCAGGATTTGACCCAAGCCATAGCCATGCTCACGCGAGCATCGCCCGGAGCAATTACCCCGAGGCAAACGACCGAGTTACCTCATTTCAACGGTGCCAGCGATGAGTGGCTGGCTTTCAGTAGATCGTCTGAAGATACGGCCGCCGGATTCACACACGCGCAGAACTCGCCGCGTCTTCGGAGAACTCTTCAGGGAAGAGCGAGAGAAGCTGTTAGAAGTCTCCTATTCGTTGCCGAGAACCCACAAGTGGCAATGAGGGGGCTGGAGACTCGCTTTGGAAGACCGGGAGCGTTAGCCCTGGCGAAGCTAACGAAATTAAAGGGACTGCCCCAAGTCACAGACAATCCGATCGAGATTGGAGTCTTAGACGGCCGGGTGACGAACCCCGTGGCCACTATTAGGGCGCTGGGTAAGGAGAATTATTTGAACTCACCTGAGACGGTAAGAGAACTGACTAGCAAGACGCCGTCATTCACTACAGTCATGGAAGGGAGGACCAAGCGGAACTGAGGTTTTCAGCGACTTTGTGAAAATGGAGGCAGACATGTGTGTTGATTTCGCTCCGCCCGAAGTATCTTGGAAGCCGAGGAGAGGCTGTGGCGGTTCTTTAATACATTCCCAAAGAACCGCCCATCCTCTTAAATTAACCACTTTCCAAACCACTATACCTACCTGCAATTTTGGGGCAGCGTAAGCTACCCTTCATTCTCTTTCACCTGAAAGTTAAATCTTATCAACCATGCACTCCAAACAAATTATTTCATCCATACATGCACCGTGCCAGACAATCGGCTCAGCTAGTCAGCAATTATAAAAGATAAATACCAGCGTAATTGTTGACATAGCTGTAGCCGGTATTCTTGCTACGGTTCATGAGTGAATATCGCGCCTATACCCTTAGGTCCGCAACACTTGCGACAATTCCCTTTCATCGGTTATCAACCGATCCTGGCATTTTGGCATGGAAAAGATAATTATTTAGGTAACCTTACCCATGCCATGCATATGATGACCCGGCTGAAAACCTAAATTAAACATACAGTATCCCACTGTGTGTGTTTTACTTACCTGCATATTAATCTAAACATATAGCCATCCAGCATGACCCTTTGCCGCCGTCGACGAGGTTCCTGTTGCCTTATGTCAACAAAATAATTTGCCTCCTTGTGCATCGGAGCCATATGACTAGATTGGATATTGCCTACATCGGTGTTTACAAGGAATCTTAGGAAAATACAACGACGACCCCTTTTCTATCATAGGCACATCATATACATCATCTGTGCATCATCATCATCATATACACCATTGATCTGTGAAATTGCGTTTTTTGTTTACTTTGAAACAAAAAACTATTTCGATCTCTGGCAAACATCACCAACGATGTACTTCTGTTTGATCAGGTGTCCACCGATCATCGTCCTCATCACAGGGCATTGTACTTTTCCTATACGCCCACATATATAATCCTCCCTTATCTATGCAATTCGCCGCCATCGAACAGATGGATGTGAGTTGCATCATCTGAGTCAGTTTTTAGCCACCGAACGGAGCAGAAGATCCCGAATTTATCTCCTGTCGGGATTACACGCGTGCCAGAAGTCGAGAATCGCCAGTCGCGTTGGTCGTTCACCAAGTAGTCCTTGTGTCAGGTGCGAATATCGTTAAGGACCATTGCCCGGGAAAATGAACGGTGAACAAGTAGTATGATCGGTTCCGACAACCATTAAAATGAAACGGACAGTTTGCGTGACCTTTATATTTTTAACATTTACAACCGTGTAATTGATCAAGAAGTCATTTTACAAGTGGCACTATTTTTAATTCGAAACTCGGCGCAAATAAGTGTTCGGTGAATCAATAGAAAAGAACATAAAATAAAAAAACAAAAAGCTGTTTCCGACAGGATTGTGTTTCATTTATTGTCATCGCTGCCCAGTGTACATCGGTGGATTAACTTTTCTGTGTTCTCCGGCGGATCAATTAGTGCTCTCAATAAAGCCGTGGTGTTTTCGCTCAACCTGCGTCCGTGCAGACGCCTCTAGCGAAAAATACGCACAAGGCTACCATCAACATGCATCATCCCAAGGAGGGTGCTACTCGGGAAGGAGAGCAATATATGTTCGAGAAAGTGGTGCACCTAGGAACGGAAGCAAATCAGAGTATCCAGTTTGTCACAAAGAACACGACTTCTCCAGATGCTCCATGTTTGAAGGGGGCAGTATTGGCGAGAGATGGCATCTGGGGAAAAAGGCAAGGCTTTGCTCTAGATGGCTTCGCTCCAAACATCGAAGATCGGATTGGAAGGCACCACCGCGTGACAAGTGCACAAGAGGGCATCACGTCATCCTTTACCCAGGCGAATTTTCACCGAGGATGGCACCAAGAAGAGAAGGAAGGTCACACCACAACATCTCTTCATGGAACAGCGATCCCGACCCTATCAGAGGAGAGGTGGTTACTTCCATGCGCACCGTCAGTAGCGCCAAACCATACTTAAAGATGGCTCCAGTGGATCTCTATGGGCCTAAGGGATTGTCCCGGGTATTGGCTCTGCTAAATGAGGGGTCCACCTCTTCGTTGCTGGACTTGTCAATCTCCGAAAAGATCGGTGCGAAAGGCAGGCAGGAAGCGTTCGTTCTGGAGACAGTCGGTGAACTGGGAATCAGGAGAACGATTCACAAAGAGTCCAGGTGCGAATCAAGGGAGCTCACAGCCGAACTGGAAGTTTAATCAAGGTAAAAACCATCCCCAAATTTAAACCTTCAAAGTAGGAAGTGAGAAAAGACACGATTGAAGGATGCAAGCACCTACGAGACTTCGGAGACGAGTTGATCTACACCCAGCAAGAGCCAACATTGCTTTTCGGCCAGGACCACTGGGGCGTGATAGCTACAAGGGGGTTGAGAAAAGGTAGAAGCACCGAACCAGTTGCTTCACTTACCAGTTTGGGATGGGTCTTTCATGTGTGCGAAGCGAGGAACAGCGCTCCAGTGAGATTTGTCAACTACGGCAGGACAAAGGAAGAGAAGACGGAATTGTTCTTTAGACGTTACTCCGAAAATGAGGCAATACGAGTGCAACCTCGACGCCCCAAGAACGATACCAACAGAAGGGCCATGGAGGTTCTGGGAAAAACCACGGGAGCCGTACCCTTGGAGGTGGCTAATTCTTTCAGCGCCGGTTCGATGATCATGGCTCTGCGGCCGATGACCGCCAGAAGAGGAACTCCAAGGATAATATGGACCGATAACGGGACCAACTTCACCGGGGCGAGCAACGAACTAGAGAAATCGGGCAACGAACGTGAGATCAAGTGGAAGTTCATTCCAGCTCGGTGTCCTAATATTGGAGGAGCGTGGGAAAAGCTTGTGCGGTCAGTAAAAACGGCTTTGCTTGCCCTTCTACGGTCCAGGACATCTCCAGAGGAGGTGCTATACCCGCTGATGACCGAGGTGGAACATGTCGTCAACTCGCGCCCACTTACCCATATTAGCATGAATTTGAACGAGGAAGAAAACCTCACACAGAACCATTTTTTGGTGGAGCGTTCTTGCGGTGCGATGGCACCTGATGAATTCGATGAACACGACCTTGTTGGTAGTGTTATGAACTTTTATTTCACCACACACCTTGCACATAACACACACTTATTTATTAATAACAACACACTTTGTTCTGTCGTTCTGCCGCGTCCAAATCTTCTTACCAATATTTTTTCTTTCAAGCCGAGAAAAGAACCAACGGAGTCCAAAGAGATACAAAACACCCTTTACTGTTTGTGCTTTATTTGAGTTTATTTATTGGACACTTAACTTACGTTTAATTACATGCATTTATTGGTTTTTATTGTTCATCACAGTATTACGAGTATGCACTTAACACTCGTTCACTTCTCTCACTTCACCAATTCCTTCTTTAATATTTATTTTAATTTACATGGAAGATATTCTAGTAACTTTTTGAATTCAACAAGAGAACACACTCCACCACTTTACTCAAAAACACCCTGACCGTCTCGCCCAAAAATCAGAAACCAACCCCTTCGCCGTCTCGGTGAATCGTCTAGAACCAATTCCTTTAAAGAAGACTTTTTTTCTTCTTCCATCCTACATATCGAAGGATATGTCCTTTTTTCTGCTTGGCCCTTTTGCCAGCCGCTACTTCCTTTCTTTATCTTTCCCGGCTTGGGATCAAAAGAGGAAACACGAAGGAAAAATCAACAGAAAGTTGGTCATCTGGTCCACAGATTTCGATCCAGGGGATTCTGCGTGTTGAACATATGGTTCGTTCTTTCACGTCTTGGATTCAAATTAGATTCAATATGGGCAAATTGAACGTGTAGTTCAATTTGTTTGATATTGAATTGATATCGCGATATTTAATGTATGCGCGATTAATGATGGAGCTTAGCTACAAAGAGGTAGGTATTCCGGGGTGGCGGGTTTTGTGCGTAACAGTAGGTCGAGTTGGAGAACAGCGCAGCGGTTGACAGACAATTTTTGGAAAAGATGGATTAAACCATACCTACCAACCCTAATGTCAAAAAAGATCTCCGGACGAGATACCATCGACCCACAAGTTGGAGATGTCTTCCTGGTGGTGTATTCGTCACTGCACCACAGTCTCTGGCCACGCGTAGAATTACTAGCTTTGTATCCGAGACCCGACGGAAGGATTAGAGTCTTTGGACGCGAGGACGATATGGGAAACACTGCGAAGACCAACACGCCGAGTCGTAGTGCCGGTTCCAGCGATGATATCGCCGTCATATGAGGGAGTGCTTCGCACTGCGGGAAAGACTGTTAGGGATGCATCACGTCGACACGAATTCTCAGGAAAGGCAAGGCAAGCGCCGGTACACAAGTTCCTGGAAAACAATTACCAGTGGTGCGCTTATTCCAGGAAGCCACTAAGGTAAACGGCACCCAGGAAACGAGTGAACAAGCCGACGGCTAGGGACCTATATAAGGCGGGCACATCGACAGCGCAAGGCTCGAACTTGGCTATCGTCGAGTAGGAGTCAGTGACTCTGCGCTCGCACCAAACGCTGCTTTATACTACTTTATAAACAAATCATCAGGCCCACACTTACTTACGCTTGTCCCATATGGTTCCATATCTCTCCCTCTCAAATGGAAAAACTTCGTATCTTCGAAAGGAAGTGTTTTAGACTAATCACAGGGCTACGTCGACAGCGCGACTCCCACAAATATATCAGAAGCCTTACGCTATACCACTCCGTCGGCCTGGAGAGATTGGATAGAAGGTTCCTGGAATTGTCGATAAGATTCATTGAAAACCTGTCAGCCAATCCAAACCCTCTCATCAATTCCCTTAGCCTCCCCAGCCACAATGCATCAAATCCCTATCTTCATGCACTCCATTTAAAGGCTCTCTTCTACTCAGGAAGATTAGTAAATGATGCGAACGAAATCATCTACCATAACAGGGTAACCGATCTTAACCACTTCAAATACTCAAACATTCAACCCTTTTCTCGGGTTCTTTCCTTTAACGAGCAGTCGGTGGAGAGACCTCCCTATGCCGCTCCCTTCCCTCCTTAGGGTATGTAAAGTATGGAATCTCAACTGAAGTTTAAGACTAGTCAAATTTGTTCTAAATGACTATATGTGAATTTATTTAACTACCTTAGATATAAGCTAGATTTAAGTAGAGATAAGTAGTTTTAAGAATATTTATTGTAAACATTGACAATCCATCCTGGTTTTCATGACCTTTCCAGGAGTCATACTAATAAATTGTATCTTATAGATCTCCTTAGACGTAAGACCTCAATTTAAATATTACTTGGAAAAATGTTCTAGGCATTGTAAGTAAATTTGTCACAACTTAGTTAAGTTAGCTGTAAACTTATGTAACTAAACTTTTAATGGTCAATAAAGACAGCGTTTTATAAAAAAAAAAAAAAACAGCGCAAGGCAGTTGCCACGGGAGCTCTACGTTGTAAAGAGATAAATAACAGGTTTGATGCAACTATAAAAGTCAATGCATAACAAATAATAAAGGGTGAACAAGTTACTATAGGAACCGTTCTTTATTTGGACAATCGAATAAATCGTTTGGCCACATGGCGGGAGAATTACACCCCACGAAGAGAAAGGAAACTGAGACGTCGCTGGAGAGGCGCCGTCCACAGATCATCATCATTTATTGGCCTGTAGGAACGTGGAATTAAAGTTCTCTGCTACAAGCAGCTAATCCGATCTATAATATCGTACGCCTTTCCCATATCATCATCATCGGCACTACGTGACAGGCGGGTATACTAACCACTATACTATCGAGGAGCCCACACCTTTCCCATATGGTCCTGCATATCTTCGGCCCAAATGGAAATACTTCGAGTTTTCGAAAGGAAACTCCTTAGAAGATGCATCAATCACTCTAGAAGGCCTGACGGTCGCCATTACCCTAACTCTCCCCTATACGAAGGCGCCTCCATTACGCCTATCGATGAGTATTGGCTAGAATTAGCATACACGTACCTCAAAAGCATTCAGAACAGTGAGAACCTACTTGTCTTGCGTTCTTGTCCCTTCTCTTCTTCAATCTCTTCGTATCCGACCACCATAATTTCTTCTTCAGTACAAAACTGGAGAAAGCACCCTTCCAACAACAATATCCTCTATAATAGAGGATTCCTGGACCCATCCCATAGGGTCTACTGCTGACAAACTACAAACACGCACGTACAGTACAAGACAGCACAAATACACATACACACCGACCAAAGCGTAGGTTATCAGACGCTGATGACGTGATCAGCTCCTCAATAGTATACTGGTTAGTATACCCGCCTGTCATGCGGGAGACCGGGGTACGATTCCCCGTCGGGGAGCCTCTGGCGCAAGACTAATGACCTTGCCCGGAAAAAAAAAATCATTATGGAAAATTTAACAAGCCTCAGGACTTGCTAAATAAGGCCAAGACCGGTTCCAGATTGTAGTGCCGATGATGATGATGATGATGATGACGTGATCTGGGTTTAGTATCGTACTTAAGCTTCCGGTTGTATAAATCAAACAATACTGAGAAAAACCGGAAAAGATTTAAGAGAGCTAGAAATGACTGCAATGCGTATATTCAACGCGCCAAGTTCTTGCATGACCAGAGAATGAGACCAAAAATACTACACTCTCCCGCATGTAGTAGAAACTTCTGGGAACTTGTGAAGAACATTCAAAACTCAGTCTCTTCATCCATTCCATCGCTTATAGTCGATGACAAACCAGTCACCACTGCAATAAAGAAAGCGAATCTACTTGCTGTACATTTTGCAGCCAACTCAACGCTGCCTGATATCACATCAGTTCCACCTCAACTTGAGCATAAGCAGCACACCATGAGCCAGATTCGCTTCCGAACGCGTACTGTTGCCCGCGCACTGGTCCGGATGGCATTCCCCCAATTCTCTTGAAGAAATGTTCCTCTTCACTTGCCAAACCACTGCGGAAACTCTTCCATTTGTCTTATTCTACTGGCCGTTTCCCAAATAGAGGGAAGTCAGTGAACATTCAGCCAATTCCCAAAAAGGGTGACAAATCATGCCTTTCTTCTTATCGATCCATAGCACTAACTTCTATTCTCGCCAAGGTAATGGAATCACTTATCAACCGTCAACTTTCGAAATATTTGGAATCAAACGACCTCCTCAATGACCGTCAATATGGCTTTCGTAGCAACAGGTCCACAAGAGATCTGGTGGCGTATCTTACCGAAAAGTGGAGCCATTCTATCCACTACCTCGGTGAAAGCAAGGTAGTCGCATTGAATATTTCAAAAGGCTTCGTCAGAGTTTGGCATCCAACCCTTTTCTTAAAATTACATTCATATGGAGTGGACAATTCCCTGATTCAATGGATAAGAGACTATTTTTCTGGTCGTTCAATCCAAGTGGTTCTTGATGGGGTCAAATCTGTCTCCCATCAAATTAATGCAGGTGTTCCCCAGGGTTCGGTACTCTCACCCACTCTCTTCCTCATCTTTATAAATGATCTCTTTTCAATTACTCACAACCGAATTGACTCGTTTGCTGATGATAGCACGTTGAGTTTCTCATACTCATACGAACATTCCCGTCCAAACTCTTCGAACGTCACTACCAACCAGCAACTTATACTTGATACATTGAATTCAGACCTCAATAAGATATATTAATGGGGATTATCTAACCGAGTAAAATGCAATGCCCTAAAAACTCAGTGCTGCCTCTTGTCGTCAAAGGTGAGCCCCAAAGTAAATATACTGTCTGTGAACGGCACTTGCATCGACGAAGCCAAAAAATTATCAATCCTCGGCACTCGAATTAATTCCACTCTTAACTGGAATGACCACATATTTGAAGCTGCGAAAAGTGCAGCCAAATGTATGAGGTTCCTTAAGAGATGCAAGAGATACTTCACTACATCTAACATTGCCACTATTTACAAGGTGTATATTCTTCCAAAAATGGAGTTCAACTCCCAGATTTGGCCAGGCGCATTCAAAAGTGCACTACACGTGCTCGACAGGATGCAAAAACGAGCATTGAAACTTATTCCTTCAGATATTTTCCGGCGATACCCGTCAATCTGTGATTGCGCATCAGTTCACGTTGAAAGTGTACTTTAGGTGCACAAATAAAAATTGAGGGTCATTCTTTAGCCGAACTACACGAATGTGGAATGTTCTGCCTGATCATGTGTTTCCTGGCCGTTGTGATGTCCAGACATTCAATACCAATATACAACGACACCTCCTTTCCTTATCCACTTCTTCTGCACCCGCTCGCACTGTGCTCTGACATTTAAGGGTACTTAAAAATCCCCTTTGGGCGCGCGTTAGTGCAACAAAAAAAAAATCTGGTTCACGCATGTAATTTGACTTCGGAATTTTAGGAAATTGGAGGATATTGATTTAGTTTAGTTTAGTTTGGTTTAGTGAGGGCAAAACCCTCATTTATTTGGCTTAATGCAAGCTTAATGCAAGCTTAAATTAAATTAATATATGTAACCTTACAGAGTATCTTAAAATCTAGAGTAGTAATTAAGACCAATTTGTATCCATTATAGATATGAATTGGGTTGTAGGAGAAGAAAAGTGTGAAATGTAGGGTGGAGGGAAATGGTAGGGCTTCGCGAAGCACTGCACCTCCACACGCAAGTGTTCCCTCGTTGGCTTCAAATATTTGGTATAGGACGATGTTCATTTTATGTAGTTTTGCGTTCTCTATGACCGTTTGTATCGCCCCTGGTTTATATAACATTCGGGCAATTTACGTGCCGAAGCATTTATCGCACTTTTTTCCGTTTTCCCCAAGTCTTCTTTTTGTCGAGGCGGCGTTTTCTTGATGAACTCTTCCTTTATGGTAGAGTCAGCTCATCACCTTTACATCTACCGGGTTTTTTGTATGTTTGTTTGTTATGTTAGAGCGTCATATACTCCACCGTACCAGAGCCCTCCCTTTGATATGGTACGGTCTACTTACTGGTCTGATTCGACCTGTGGCGGTTTCGCCAAGCCCCACGGCCCACTTACCTGAAAAACACCCATAACTGCTACCCAACTTCCTTAAGTTCGCTAATGCAATCACATTAGCACCTTAAACGCTTTCCGCATTAAATAGAGCAATTTATAATCTAAAAGCTCATAGAAGAGAATTCTTACCTTTCATGCATCTCTTCGCATACAAATTCCCTATAAGAATTCCTTCCTAACTTATCATAAATTCCCTGAAAGAAAATTCATCGGTTTACATATAATCATCATCATCATCATCATCGGCACTACAACCGGGAACCGGTCTTGGCCTTATTTAGCAAGTCCTAAGGCTTGTTAAATTTTCCATAATGATTTGTTTTTTCCGGACAAGGTCATTAGTCTTGCGCCAGGTTTACATATAATACAATCGCATAATCAGGGAATCTTACCCTTGAGTTGGCTTATCCCAGCCTCAACATATGTACAATAAAAACTACCTACATACACATTGACTGGCGACCACTTTAACCAACGATAAACAGTCAAACGCAGCTGCATGTAATTAGCACCATAGACGTTGAGACTAATTCCCTAACTCGTACCATGTGCAAACAAAAGAGCTTATTTATTTAGCTGACCCTAATCACAGACCGATGCATTAGGTCGCTTCTCCTTTGTTCGTTTTCCCTCGCTGTAGGTTTTGTTTATCCTTGCTGGAATGCATCGATAAACACTGTGATGTGTACGTTCACACATACACACCACTGCATCAAAAGATCGCGTTTCCTTGGTGGCCGCACCATTAAGAGAAAAATTTTCTCTCTCTCTTCCGTTCCTTAATCCTAACCGAGGGTGGAATTCAAGTCAGAGTTCAATCCTCGAGGAGTCTTATTCCATCCGCCGAGCACGTCGGTCGCGCAATCTACCGCTCTCCGCCGCGCGGCGGAGAAGCGTAGATATATCGAAGTAGTATCGAGATAGATGTGTTTCATCCTGTATTAAATTTATAAAAATGAATTTAATATTAATAATAAGTACTAAGTAAAGAAATAAAAAAACGGTGATCACCAATAGACAGTGTGTTTAATTTTCCTGCTGCGGTTCCTGGGTGTTTTTAGTGTGTTTACGTCCTTCTCGTTTTCCCCTGGTGAACAGTTCTCTTTTGTTGCTGCGGTGGAACACTCAGAGTGTTAACGAAAAGTTGTGGGACGAAGTAGAACTCGCAACCCTGCCACGACTTCGTACCCCACAGACTCGTTGTCAGAAAGGAGCCGTTACAATACAGTTGGTACACCCCTGGCTGAAAACCATCTAGTGGGCACTGCAGATATTTGTATGTTACTCCTCGCTAACCTGTCTGATATGGGCGACTCTGCTGGAAGTGTAGGTTTCCGTCTGTATAGGTTAGGTGATTCGTTGTCATTTAAGCCCCCGCACCACATCAACGTTTCTAACACATGTGGGTTTAACTAAACTTGATCAATGTATTGCAACTCTCTAAGTATGTTTCAGCGATATCCGTCAATCCGAGAGTGTGTATCAAGGTCACGTTGAATAAACACATAGAATTCATCTTTAGCTGAACCACAAGAATGTTGAGTGATTGTCTTGATCATGTGTTTCCTCGTCGTTGTAATGTCCAAGCACTTAAGATCAGTGCACATCTTCCTTATTCTCTACATCTTCATCCACTTGCATTGTGGCCTGACATTTAAGGGTACTTGAAAATCACTCCCAAAAATACGTTTGGGTAAAAAATATCGCAAATAAAGATAATGACATGAAAATTGACTGTCAGAGTTCCTTGAAGTAAAAAAAAAAATTTAATTCAATATGCCCGAGCAGTTTAAATTGACAATTACCGGTCATATTCGAACACAGTACTATATTATATATGTATATAAAAAAATAATTAAGTGAATATGTAAATAAATACATTATTAAATGAATATGTAAATAAATAAATAAGTAAACAAATAAATATATAAATAAATGAATGGATGAAAAGATAATAAATATGTTGCAGACGCAACAGCAGATCGAACATTAAACGAGTACCAACTTATAGCGCCCCAGAGTATGCAACGATAAAGGTTGCAGCATAAAATTCTGTAGTGGCACTGAATGCTGCTAGGTGCTGAATAGACAATTTGTCTATTCATTTAACTGTTTCAATGTTACTGTTTCGACACAGTTTTGATTTTTGTTGTACTGTTTTTGACAGTATATTTTAACGTTTTGGTTGAATTGAAATTGTTTACGGTGCCTTCAGCACCTGTTTTATGAATGTGAACGTCTTTAATGTGAAATAAAGTTAAAATTAGTGCTTTAAAAAACATGTTTCTTTTGTGCCCAATGCGGCAGTCATTTGCTGTGTCCATGGTGACACATTATTTGTTATTTGCCTTCCTGGTCAAGTGTCAACGAGCACGAAAACATTATTTGCTGGGCTACAACGCCACACATTTTGCTGTATCGTCGTGGAATGGCTCGACGCAGATACATGGTCCTTCGAGCCGATGTCCAACATCCGTGCAAGAAGTCGGCGCCACAACCAAGGGCATCCGTATCAGGAACAAGTCAAGGCGCCACAAAATTGGACTACGTCCATAGGATCACGTCCGACATACAAAAACCTCAACGAAGGAGCTACACGCCGAAACAAGGTAGGGTGCACCATTTTTATAATTTATTATATATTAATTAAGCGATCTGAAGTGGATCATAATTGAAAAAGTGTTGTGAAGTGTGTGCCTTCGAAAAAGAGGCTTCAGTGTGGTGTGGATAAAGGGTGACGACAGCAGCGATTCGGATTATAAGTTGGCATAGGAACAACCATTCATCGACCAGTCAAAGGCCTTCCGCGATTATCGGAGTCAATTAATGACTTATGCGCAAAATTCTTCCTCTGCATGCAGAACCAAGAAAGAGAACAACTAGGAAACCAATAAATTGTTGTTGTGCTTGCTGTACTAGACTCAAATTTAAAACCCATTTACATTTTTAAAGATTATTCCAATCTAAATATATTAATGGCTAAATCTGAAGACATGCATATCTATAATACATATGTATACATATACACCATTTAGACTTAGATAGTTAAGGCTAGACCAATCTCTCGATTTATACCGAAAGAGACGGGTTCTCATTATATTCAATTTTATACAACAATACAGTGGTTCAAGCAAACGGTGAATTAAAACTTATATCAACAAATTTCTAAGTTGGAAAAGTGTCCTGAGTGCTGTATTAGAATTTCAAATACGTGCGTGACAAGTGGACCTGTTGGATTCTTGTGAAAGGAGTGCCGATTGGGTCACGTACAGAATCCATAATTTTCTTTGCGGGTGATTGTTCGCTGTACAACAAATAGTTAAGAAAAAAAAATATATATGTATGTTTTTCAAAGAATCAGGAAAGGTGTAATATTCCATATTCCATATAAAATATAAACAAAAACAAACATGTCAAAGTTAAACACACTTCGAACGACGAACTAAATAATAATATTCGAGTGGCGAGACTGGAAACACTAACAACTATCAACTATGGACCAGAACAAACGGACGGAACTGATACGGGCCACAACCGCTGTTGTTCCAGAGCAGCGAAAGCACACCAAAGAACAACTATCCCAGATTCACAAAATTATAGGATGTGTTCTAACTATTCTACAAATCGTTAAGAAGAACAATGTGGAACTACCAGTTAGACAAGTTGGAGCTATCTTTCTCAGGAATTTCATTTCGTCCTACTGGTTCGACAAGGAGACAAAACCTGGCGAAGAAATTCGTTTCTCAAATCATGAACATGATCGTGCACTGATTCGGGGCAATATTATGAATGCAATTGTGCATGCTCCCGACATAATGGTCCGTATGTTTAAAAGATATGGAAGTCCTAAAACCGTGGATGAGAAATATCGGAAATTTGCGGAATGGTACTTCCCTACGTTCACGTCAGGTGTTCTGGATGTTTCCCTTAAGATTTTCAACCAATATCGTAACCGCGTTCCTGCGTCACCGCAAGTCTTATAACATATTCTAGTGTACCTGAGGAATGCTGTGGTTCATATGCATTCCTGGAAGTTGATTAAACCCCACATGGTTGCAATTGTTCAAGATGTTATATTTCCAATAATATTCTTCACGGAGTCTGATCAAGACCTCTGGGAAAACGACCCGCATGAATTTATCCGAATGAATTTCAACATTTTCGAGGATTTTGTTTGTCCAGTTCCCGCAGCACAAATGTTTCAACACTCATCAGGTACAACACGGAAAGGAATTCTACCGAAAACTATGAGAATCATGATGCAGGTTATTGCATCACCAAACGCTAATGATAAACGAGAGAATGGAGCACTTCATATGATTGGAACTCTGGCGGATGTGCTTCTGGAAACGAAGTTACCGTGGTCAAGTGGAATATACTTACCACATATATATTTCCTGAGTTGCAATCGGGCTGGACATATGCGAGCCCGTACTGGTTGGATAGTTCATTACCTAACTTCTGTTTTTTACTTGAATAATTGTTTTGTTTGTAATCGGCGGAAAACAGAATATAATAATGAATACTTCCTGTTTTTCCCATCTTACAAACTCCAATATAACAACACCAACATTTCAACGTTAACATACAAGTCGAACAATAACCTAAATAATAATATTGATCTCAACATTAGTAACCGAAAAGCTAGTCATTCTACCAAATCATATTACATATAGCAAATATAATTTACAGTCCACTTTTCAAGATCCAAGATTGTTTCATTTATCCTAATTCTACAGAATTCACCGCGGGTAAATAAAGAAGTTATCTATCAGTTCCAGTGTTTCGATTGAGGACATCATTCGGCTCCTCTTTTAACGAAGTTGCAGGTACTTGGCACGATCACGCTACAGAACTCAGATACGCCCCGCGTAAATTAAAGGAACCTCAAGAAGAGGACGATGACCCATCGGACAAAACAGTCAAGAGGACAATGCAATGAAATCGAAGCGGTCAGTACTAAGACAAAGTTCGTCAACAATGACACATCCGGTCTTATACCTGCAAGTATCATCCCAAAAATCGAATTACAGATGAATAATGCCAAGAAATCCGAGAATTGCGATTTTCACCGCCTCATCCACATCCGCTCCTGGGCACCGCTTCTCGAAACCGGGGCGCATCGTTTACGCATCCAGAATTTGTCGCTTCTCGCCATCCAGGCACGCTGTTAAGTGTCTGGGGTTCTTCGCTTTCGCCGCCTGAACGAAATGCTCTGGGGGCACCCTCTTAATACCGCCCATTGCACATAGCTGCCACGGGGGCACCACTCCAACGGAGTCGGTGTCTAAGATAAGCTTGGGAAATAAGATGAAGAGACAAAGAAAACGGGGAACAGGAAAGATACCGGCACCCTTCGGGAAACCATATCAACGGAGAGCAAATAGTGAACACATGGTCCAACCACCAATCGAAGAAGAAATGTACCTGGCTTTGGGACTATTGTATACTGCGACACAATTGAACGAAGGCTTCTATCAATTAGCAGAGTATTCTTCCTGATAGCAACCTGGATGCGCACTCTCTCTGGCTCAATCAAGTGCCAGTCTAATTCAACAAAATATGCCGCAAGGATTCAACCACAACAGTCCAAAAGGAAAAAAGACACCATGTCCAGCACCATCATTCTATCAGTTCATCAAATACGACCACAGGTAACGCTGCCTACAGAGAGTTCAGTTCCCATCAAGAAATTCGCCCAACGCCTAGCATTGGTTTAGCGGCGTAGATGGGACATATCCCCAACTGCAACAGCATCAGCCAGAGCAATCAACTTGGATTCGAGTCGCAGATGATTCTATGCAGTTGGCGGTATACCTAACATTTCTGGTAGCGGCACAGGCTGGACATACTGAGAAGATGGTGGAATTACAACCCATCACCTCCAACATATTGGCGACCACATCGCTCAATTACCATTCATGGGTTTACGATCCAACATAGGACTACGTCCAAACTATTGATAATTCATTCAAATGGATCCACGACCCAACATGGGATTACGTCCAACACATTGATATTTTACATATGGATTTACGATCCAAAGAGAGGACTACGTCCAAGAAGGTCATTGATGACACAGAGGGATTCACGATCCAAAGGAGGGCTACGTCCAAGAAGTTCATCGATGACACCAGGGATTTACGATCCAACCAACATTCAACATTAAACACACACATACCCACACACACTGATAACATCAAGTATGCCACTCTAACATAACCAATTATATTATATAATTCAATTTCAATTAATCTAACCAAATAGATAGTATAATATAATTAATTCATGCCGCCCTACCTCAATACGGTGTCGTCGACGAGCGAGACAAAATTAAAATTATTGGTGTCTCAATTGTAAGCATTTCCGTGCTAACCGGGCCCAAGACGACCATTGCGCTGATACACCTCACCTACATAAGGAAGGAAAAACGCCTATTGGACCATCGTCGCTGGCCCGGGAAGATGTTGCAGACGCAACAGCAGATCGAACATTAAACGAGTACCAACTTATAGCGCCCCAGAGTATGCAACGATAAAGGTTGCAGCATAAAATTCTGTAGTGGCACTGAATGCTGCTAGGTGCTGAATAGACAATTTGTCTATTCATTTAACTGTTTCAATGTTACTGTTTCGACACAATTTTGATTTTTGTTGTACTGTTTTTGACAGTATATTTTAACGTTTTGGTTGAATTGAAATTGTTTACGGTGCCTTCAGCACATTTTTTATGAATGTGAACATCTTTAATGTGAAATAAAGTTAAAATTAGTGCTTTAAAAAACATGTTTCTTTTGTGCCCAATGCGGCAGTCATTTGCTGTGTCCATGGTGACACATTATTTGTTATTTGCCTTCCTGGTCAAGTGTCAACGAGCACGAAAACATTATTTGCTGGGCTACAACGCCACACATTTTGCTGTCTCGTAGTGGAATAGCTCAACGCAGATACAAAATAAGTAAATGAATGAATATGAAAATAAATAAATAGGGAAATGAATACATAATTATATAAGAAAATAACTATTTAAATAACTCAAGAAAGGAAAGCGGCATAGCCTGGTTAGTGAGTTCATGAACTTTTGAGTTCCTACATACTAATAAATAGTAAGAGTAGTAACTAAATAAATAAATTAATATTAATAACTTAACGAATAAATAAATACATACATAAACTATCAATATATAAATAAGTTTTGCCTTTAAATGCATGTTTGCATCTATACTTTATATGATTTGTTATGAATAATTTCATGAATTTATACGGACCTTGAAACGTAAAATTAACGTAAATAATAAATAAATAATAAGCAAATACATAAACTCTAAACAAATAAATAAATCTTGCATATAAATGTGTGTTTTCATCTACAATATAACTTAAACGATTTGTTGTAAACGGCTTCCTTACGAAACTCAAATCCTAACGTAAATACCATTTGAAGGTTCTTTTTGTTACATAACTCGTCGGTGGATGTAAACTGTCAGTAATAATTCAAAGGGGCGTGTATGTAGCTTTTCTTCACCGCATTCTCACAACTTACTTTTAATAACTCACCTGTTCACGTAATTCACTCTCGTTTAACCAAGCATTTCCATGCGAGAATTCACCTGCTGCAACGACTGCAACATCAACACCACGTGGACGTAGTTCCTGGCGCATACAGGCAGCTAAAGTTTCCACAGCGGCCTGAGTAGCACACTGGATGCTTCGGACAGGTGATGGGATTTTACTTAAGGCTTTGCATAGAAAAAAAAAACGAAAAGAAAAATCAATTAATTAACCGAGAAACTTTTATGTGGCGAGTTACAAGGACAAAGGGTTTTGTTCCCTGATGTTATCTAATAGTAAACATCATTTTTAATTAGTGTCCTATGTCGGAGTTTGCTCATTCGAGATTATAGATATTAATTATAAGGTTGCCTTGGTAGGGAACAGAGCAGCTACTCACCAGATGTCAAGAACACGATGCGACCATTTCCCCGACGAACCAATGGCAGCATGATTTGCGTCAGTCGTGCAGATCCTAGAATCGTTTCCATTCAATTTCAATTCAAATTAACCGATTTTCGCTACCATCAGAGACATCTCTTACCTAATAGATTCAAATCTAGAGATTTACGAAGGACTGCAAATGGAATCCATTCAAGCTCTCCGAAAGCAATCCAATGGGCACAATGAATAACAGCCCAAAGCCCGGTGGCGCCATAAGGCAAATGGTCGGTAATATAAAGACAAGCTTCCAAAAGCTAAAAGTATCAAAGGATACAAATGTATTGTCTTCGCTTAACAGAAAAAGTTTACTCGTACCGTTTTCTCCGATGCTACATCTAGATAAATTGTTTTCATTCGACCAGAGGTTTCTTCCTTCAATATTTTCGCTTCTTCACAATCCTCGATTGGTGTGTTGAATCCGGCATAAATGGTAAAGCCCAAATCATCTAGTTTCTTAGCCAAATACCAACCGACAGGAGTTTCACATCCGGTAATCAAAACGCCCTTACCCGATGCGGAAACCTGAAATAGATAACGAAAACCGTGACAGTAACAATAATAATAAGGACAATATTATAAATTAAGGATATATCATCCGGACGAAGAGCTTTTGCGGCATGTGCACTTTAGCAAGATATCAGGCCGACACCCTTACTGCTTTTTAATACATAAAGGGGGTTGGGGGGACAACAAAAGTACAGCTCGGCGATAAAATGGACAGGTTAAAGCTCTGTCTAGGAATGAACGCTAAAAGGTCAAAAGTGGGCAGGAAACGACTATGTTTGCCTTTCATGGGAAGCCATTTATCAGCAATGGAGTTTTCGTAAAAAGCAACGTTTGTACTTATCGTATAATAAAGGTTTGTGTATTTCAAGGGATGGACGGGGATTTAATTCAATCTGCTGTATAACCAGGATATGGCCACTAAACTTAACGAGCGGTTACTTTCTTCATAGGTGTTTTGTTATTTCATCTATATTTTACTGCCAATACCTGTGATTACCTGTACAGGAAATCCAAATGGTCACTAAACTAAAAAGAGCGACTATCAAAATAAATTCACGATGTGGGTCATTTATGTAGGAAGAAATAAAATTATAACGCTTGCAAAAACACTTGTATTGCAATACAAATATTAAATCGCACAAACCAATAAACTGAATGTATTTTAAATCACACAGGAAGTGGATATTTTTATGCAGTATGTGAGTTTCATTATCCTGACGGCTTGTTGAAAAAATATCGAGTAATGCTGTAAATATATTGATTTTCTGGTTTGTTAGATAGCTACAATTTCATAGGAATTAATTACAAGTTTATCTTTTCGGAGGCAGATATGGTGACGGAATTGTGATTGTACGCACGAAAGTTCAATTGAAGTTTCTGAACTGACTGAATACCACTAATTTTATCATTTAAAAACAAGTGACGTTTTATTTTTGTTACTGAAAATTCTGAAAAAAGCGACAGGAAGGAGTCGCCTATGCTAAGATTAGAGGAATTCATTTCTACTGTTGTCACTCCGCCAAAGTGGGAAATAGAAGAATTCGAATGCTTTTTGGACGGGGTAACACAAGAAGCTAGAGTTAAGAACCCCCTTATAGTTGCTGAAAATGTTAACGCTTGGGCTGTAGAATAGGGAAGCACAAGAACCAAGAATTGAGGCCAGTCACTATACGAAGTATTGAAGGTGTCATCAGCACCATCATTAAGTAGCACCACGGCCAGGCACTATTCGAAGTCTTCGCATTCCTAGATGTGGTGCTACTTAATGACGATACTGATGACACCTTCGTAAACGAGAAGGCCGGGCCAAAATCGACATCACATTTGCCAGTTTCATGTTGGTATGGAGGGGCAAGTTTTGGGCACCTACACCCATGGTGAACACCAAGCCGTGATGTACGAAATATTACCACACAGGGGATTCATCACTAGCAAATTGGCGAAGAAAGCCCAGAAAAATGGATGGAAAGGGAAGGACCTCGATGCGGAACTGTTCGAGTATATACAAATGCAAAAAAGTAAAAGTGATGGTGACATAGCCCGAATCGTCGCTGTCCTCTTCCCGCAGTGTGTTGAGGTGTTGAGAGCGCAAGAGGAATGGAACATCACTGAAATAGAAATACCTCCCGTGACCGCTGGAGAGGTGCTCTTGGCTGAAAGGGTTGTTAAAAAAATCAAGACCCCGGGCCTGGAAGGTATTCCTAACGCTGTAGTGAAGACGGCTTTAACAAAAAAGCTGGAAGTCTTCAGCAGTCTCTTCACAACCTGCCTTCAAACAGGACAATTTCCAAAACGATGGAAAAACCAGCGACTTGTGCCTTTACCAAAAGGAGTCAAAAATCCAGAAGCGCCGTAGTCTTATCGCCCGTTGTGCATGCTAACACAACAGAGAAATTCCTTGAGGGAGTAATTGCCACTCTCCTGGAACAACTCACTGAGGCAACATCAGGGCTCTCTGAATGGCAGTGTTTGTATCAGGCCTCTTTTGACCTGATGTTTTTGTTGCTGGAAAACCTAAGTCCAATGTTTGATTCAGGCCTCTTGTGATCTGAAGTTTTGTTGGACCTATATTCTACAGCCCTACTGTACACTAGGGTGCAACACCCATAGTGTGATATTTTTGGGGTGATATTCGGGCGCAACGCCACTAAACATGTAAAAAAGTCTATCTTTGAAAATTCGGGCGCAACGCCACTGAATATTTCAAAGTAGAATCAAAATAGCCGAAAAAGAAGTAAAATATTAAGTGAGAATACGCCGGGGTGGTCGGTTGCATTCTGATTTTATTTTTCTCTTAAAATTCTATTTATACAAAATATATACACTGATATTCTTACATCTACAATCTTGAATACAGGATTACAGGATTCCTGTTTAGAACATAGCATTAATAAGACCAAGCCGAAGGACAATCGGTATTTTCAAGATACACACATATTACTAGTGTGCACAGAAACAAAAGACAAAACAAAACGCATGTTCCTGTACAAAAAAAAGCAGAAATATTATGTTTATGGTGGTCCCTTTTGGGTTGGTGGCAATTCAATTATCACCTTCTGCTGTTGAGAATGTTTGCTGTTGTCAATAGGAATTTGCTGGTTGCGGACAAATGTATCCTGTTGGGTTGAGTCTGGTGGTGATGGCGGCTTGATGCTGAAATCTGGCATTCAAATGCATGGAATGAAAATACGGCGGCAATTGGACAAATGGTTCTCACACACATAACAATGGCTGGGATGTGGCATTCAAAGGACTGGACACGGCGGCAAATGGCTCAGTATGCTCTCATAAACATACTCATGGCGGGGACGTGGCATTGAAATGCAACGAATGAAGAGAACGGCGGCAACGCACAAATGGCTCGGCTTGCTCTCATAAACAGGCAGTATGCCATTATTCGTCCCAACGGCCCGCTTACGGCTTTCGGCTGCTTTCTCATTTTTCCGATTCTGCTTTTTTTTATATTTCACGTGTCGTAACTCATTCTTGGTTCTTTGCCATAATCAATGCTAGATTCTTCTGCCCCGTAAACAAAGTCTGTTATTTTGACATGTTATGTTTCAGTTATCACAGATCAAGACCAGTACTTTCGTCCTGATCTCTTGATCAGCCTCCAGTATTTCTTGTGTCAAAATAAATCGTATTAGAATTAAATGGACGATAGTTCTAAGGTTGTGACATTAGTTGAACACAACGAAGTGTTCTACACAAAAGTGTTATATTGAACACCTTCTCATCAGCTATAGTTGCAAGCTCCAAGCAAGCATTTTATTGGCATTCCGTCATAAGTTTCCAATTGTATCTCGCGCTGCAGAGAAACTAGACTAGCAAGTACGGGATACAAGAAAACGACCGACGGTTCTATTTCATTTGATCTATTTATGGATTTCCTGATACCAAAAACGGGGTTGCTCGGGTCAAGAGTTTTCTCGCTCTGTAACGGAACGAGTTCTGATGCAGGGATGTTGGCGCCGTCGGAAGATGCACCGCAAATTGGTGCAATCCGTCGGATTGTCTTGTGGAGAGCAAATAAACCGAATTGCGTGGAACAATATCACGAATCTCCGAAGAACAGTACCCGTGATAATATCTATAAAACAGACAGGGTTCGGCTACACGCCTTCGATCTGATATTGACTGCAGTCCGATGTCAGCGCCGTGTTCCCGATCAGGCGGGCCGCTCGTGTCTGTATGCTCTCAAGCACGTCAAGGATATACTTAGTAGCAGAGCTTCAAAGGTGAGAGCACTACCCGATCGAGACTCTAATTTGGGATTTATACAGGAGAAGAAGTTGAGTCTGAGTAAAATACATCTTGGCTCTAAAAAGATAACTCAGTTTTCCACGTAGCGTTTCTAGCAGATATACACGATCCACAGTGAAGAACAACACCACCAAAAGCGCATTTATTAAAGCCGTATACCATAGAAATAATAAAGCATTTCCACATTACTCGAATGTACTTGAGTTCAGAAATCGAATCCGTACACGCGGCAGTGGCCTGAGCATGGGTTCACTTTTTAGTGATTCTAACTGTCATAGCGTCAGTTCGAATCACACGTTCTTCACTATCATCGCAAGCGCTATAGGCCTGGTGACGTTCGACACGTGTTTATGCCCTGATACTTTCCCACAGACTGATGATGTTGAGGTATGCAACAGACGATGGTGTAAAATACCACAACGTCT
Source organism: Microdon myrmicae (assembly GCA_963931805.1). Lineage (NCBI taxonomy): Eukaryota > Metazoa > Arthropoda > Insecta > Diptera > Syrphidae > Microdon > Microdon myrmicae. The sequence goes on along the minus strand of OZ007497.1, from coordinate 236,833,017 downwards.
CAGCAGGAGTTCCACAAAGATCAGTTCTGGGACCCCTCTTATGGAACATCATGTACGATGGCGTTTTGCGATTGGTGTTGCCACAACAGGTCCAGTTGATAGGTTTTGCGGACGACATTGCCCTTGTGACAGTGGCAAAACATATTCATGAGATAGAGGCAGCTACTAACGAGGCAGTGGTGAAAGTCAACGAATGGCTGGTATCCGCCGGTCTCGAGCTAGCAGGCCACAAAACAGAGGCGGTTTTAATAACTAGCCGAAAACGGTGGAATATATGAATATACGGGTCGAAGATCAAAGTATTAGATCAAAAGACGCAATAAAATATCTAGGAGCTATGATCGACAACAGGCTACAATTCAAAGAGCATGTCAGGTATTCTAGCAAAAAAGCGCCAATGCTGCAAGCAGCACTTGCTCGAATACTACCAAACATCGGAGGACCTGGATATCCACGAAGAATCTTGATGTCTAGAGTAGTGACCTCGGTCCTACTATACGCCGCCCCTGTTTGGGCCAGTATACTGACGACGAAGGAAGCGAGGAGAAAGCTGACGTTAGTCTATAGCCTCTGTGCCTTAAGAACCATCAGCGGTTTCCGAACCATCTCGGACGTAGCTGCTTTTGTCGTAGCCGAAATGGTTCCAATCGATATCCTTGCGGACGAGATGTTAAGAATCTACAACAGGATAACGTCAAAGCAACTGGAACCAACAGCAGTCAAGGCGATCAAGGAGGAAGAGGAAGCAACCTCATTAACCATATGGCAAATTCGGTGGGACAACACTACGAAAGGCAGATGGACGTACAAATTAATCCCATCTATCGCCACCTGGATGAAGAGAGACCACGGTGCCTGCAACTACCATCTTACCCAGTTCCTCACCCGCCATGGTGGATATCGCAAATATCTGCACCGTTTTGGACACAGCAGCTCACCGTTGGGTCCAGCGTGTCCAAACCAAGAGGAACATACGGAGCATGTGGTGTTCCACCGTAGACGCTTCAACGAAGGAAGACCCAATCTCCCAGGCCCACAAGACCTCATAGAGCAGATGCTATGCTCCGAGGATAACTGGATGGAGATAAGCGCATATGTGACCAAAGTGCAACTCGAACTTAGAAGAATCGAGAAAGTAAGGCAAGCACAAATAACCGACATGGAGAGAGCAGCTTAAAAAAGCATAAAGCTAACCAGCCCCGCGAAGTAATACCTAACGGCAGCCCGCTGGGAGAGTGGTTGACGGGAGCGAGGGTGTGGTTTAGTATGCAGGCGTGCGACTTGGGACCGTCGTTCCAGTTACACGAATCGTGCATGCTAGTAGCACGGGCTGCTAGTATCTATGAAGATTCCACATCCGTTGACGCATCAAAAAAAAAAAAAAAAGACTGTGATGCCGAGCAATTTTATGCTTTACCCAGATTCGAAATCTGGTCATTCATCATCAGCTGTGGAACAGACGATACATTTTTCTTGGTGATTGCCTGTGGGGTACGAGGTCATTGTGCCGGCGCATGACACGGGGTTCTACCTCGTCTCCACCAGTTCTAAAGGGTCCTCCGTAAATAACTGTTCATAACACAGGAAAAAAGTTAAATGAAACACGGGAGAATAAGACGAAACGCACGGAATTTATTTGTTCAGTTCCATTCTCTAAATAAAGACCACTTTGTTCTCAGCCATTATCAAATATGTTAGTGTTTTGATACTTCACTTAAACTTATTATTAATATTAAATTGATTTTTATATAAATTTTAAACAGGGTGAAACACTTCTTTCACGACCCGACTTCTGTATATATACGCTTCTCCGCCGCGCGACAGAGAGCAGGAGCGGCAGCAACCGTGGTGGTCGGCGGATGTAATTTGACTCAGCGATAAAACCTTCGTTTGGGGTGAGTTTGTGGTGTGGTGGTAGATATCCTCTCCACTAAGGATATGTATTTACTTACCACCAGAGGAACGTAAAGTCTCTCTTGGTGGAATAGAAAACCAGATCTCGTAATGGAGTTCATGGTGGTATGTGTGTGATCGTTCAAATCTGTGTCGTTTACCCATGCGCAAAGGCAATGGCAAAACAAAGCAGGCAGGCGGCAAGGACAAAGGGATCGAGAGAATCGTTGTCTATGAAGTGCACCGCGTCTAAATAAATAGACGACGATGCTTCGAAGAAATGTGGCAAGAGAAAAGATGAGACGAGGGCATCATACAAGTCTTAGATGAGTGATGCCCCTGAGTAAATATACGAATAGCCATTCGAAAGAGGTGCTAATGTATTACAATACTTTATACAATGAAAATTGTATATCGTATCTTGGGTCGGTGGCCAAAACGAATCCCTTGCTTGCATTTGTATATGCAGGGAAATTCGTTGCGCCAGAGAAAGGAATTGGAGATTGTTTGTTAGTGGGAAAACAAATCATTGGTTGGATATTATGCATGTTTACATGCGTAGAAATTCGGTTTTATGGCACTACACGCTAGATGCGCGTATTTCTTTTGTCCCTTGGACAGAGGGTCTGCAAGATACGTGCATGTGGGAAGATAAGGGTGCACATGAGGAACAAAATTGCTTGGCAAACAATGGTGCCGGAGTAGTTTTCCTACTTATAATACATGTATGCAAACGACTTATTTTCCAGCGAATTATAATGATACATTAGATGTGTGAACAGAATCTTTCAGGAATTTTCATGTAATGCGTTGAAAGCATTAATGTCCTTGTAGTAGGAAATGTTTATGCTGGGTGGAGATTGCGGTGCAGGTGTGGGAAAGTTGGAATTTGCCTGGCAACTGAAAGTACCGAATAGGTTTTGGGATTCCTGAAAAGGTAGAAAAGAAATCTTACAGGGAATTGTATGCGAAGAGATGCATGAAAGGTAAGTTTTCTATTACAGAGATTTTTAGATTATAAATTTGATAACCTAGATACGTAAAGCAATTAAGGTGCTAATGCGTTTGCATTAGCGAAAACTTATGCTGATTGGGATGTAGATATGGGGGTTTTTCAGGTAAGTGGGCCGTGGGGTTTGGCGGAACCGCCACAGGCCCACTGCAGGACCTTACCCAGATCTCGATTCAGAGAGTCAATCTGGCTACATCTTATCTGGTGCGACGTTGACGCGTTAATCCACCGATCATTCGAAAAAGAGGAAACAACCGTACTATCATCTGAAAAACTGAACACTTTGTCATCCCTTGTCCAACAAATCATTTAAGAGAAGCGAAAACCAGGTTGGAGCCAAAATAGAACCTTGAATCACCCCGACATTGACAGGATATAGATCCGAACACTTGCCGTCCACAACAACCACGATTGATCGATTTTCGAGGAAGCTGAACGTATGAACGAAGCTTGGTCAGCAATGCTCCGTGCCAAATGCCAAAAAACCTAGGAGTTATCCAAAAAACCTAGGAGATATCCAAAAAACTTATGAGATATCCAATGCGATTGCTCTTGACTCACCATGTCCTTCAATCACTGATGTCCATATATCGGTTATATGGGTCATAATGTCCCCCTGAACCGCCTGCCATGGAACCCGTATTGACAATCATTCAGAGGTCCGTTGCAGTCCAAATATTTCATTAACTCGTCATTGATGACCTTTTCTATCATCTTAGATATCTGTGGACAAGGGCGGAAAATCTGCTTGCCCCACTATCGGAAGCTTGTTTATTTCAGGGTGCCAGCTTTTGTTCCGGACAGGACACTTTTACCGTAAAGATTTAATATGAAATGTCCGATTTTATAGTGAACATTTAAAAGGCAATATTATTTTTCCGTAAATTTTTATTCAATCAAAATAGGATCCGTTGGCATCTATGACATTGTTTTAACGTGACACAATGTCAAATATTCCTTTTTCGCAGAAGTGCTGACTTTTTGAGTCAACGAAATCTTCAAAGGCTTTTATGACCTCTGCTCGGTTCCGGAAGATCTTCTGCCGTCAAAATGAATCCAGATTGCGGAAAAGATGGTAGTCCGTTGGAGAAATGTCAAGAGAGTACAGTGGATGTGCATTTCAAATCTCATCTGCAACCGTTTTTGCACCGTTACTTGTGAGGTATGGGGTCTAGCATTGTCATGCAACAGGATCGGGCCGTGCCTATTGACCAACGCAGGTTGCTTTTCAGCCATTTCGGCATGTAATATGTCGATTTCTCACAAACATTGATAGCGTTTATTGTTTTTCCTGGTAGAAGAAATGAAAAGGGGATTGGTCCTTTCGATGTCCACCAAATTGTCACCATAAGCTTTTCTGGGTGAAGATTGGGCTTGGGGGTTTGTTTTGGTTTTTCACCTGCATCCAACCCATGTCCAGGTCTTTTACGGTTATCATACAGAATCCACTTTTCATCACATGTGACTATCCGGTGCAAAAACGGTTCAGTTTGTTTTCTTAATCTAAGCGATGCGCAGATTTCCAGGCCCTGTCGTTTTTGGGACTCGTTCAGTTCATGGGATACTCACTTATCCAGTTTCTTTACCTTTCCCATGAGAGAAAGGTGTGGACTTATTGTTATTGGGGATACTCCCATGCTTTATGCAATCTTCTGCAACGATTGAGTTGGGTCCGCATCCGCCGTTGCTCTTCAAACATCGTCGTCAACTAACGTTCCCGCCTTCCCACGTGGTTCATTTTCGGGGCTGAAATCTCTCGAATGGAACTTTCCAAATCAACGTGGTATATTGCGTTCGTTTACCGCTACATCCTCAAATGGGTCATTAATGTTTTTCATTGCCAATGACGTATTATGTCCCATTTTAAATTCATAAAGGAAGAGCGATCCAATTTGAATAGCCGACAACATGGTAAACAATTCTTAGAAAAAAAAAACGGTGCTTGTAACGAACCTCAAAATTCTCACACGTCAAGCACACATTTTACTTTATAAAAAAAGAAAATTTAACATTCTGGCACAGATAATCACTCGAGAATTTCTCATTTCCGACTGAGCGAAAGCGTTTAACACCATTGTCGAACTAGTCTTCTCGAACTTACATATCCATGTTTCGATAAGTATTTATCTAATGCGAATCTGGTACGGGTTGCACAATTTTCGCCGCGAGATAACATCAGAATTATTGTTTTAGTAAAACTCACCGAAACAAATCACACATGCCTCGCGCCTATCCTAGTGGTTGCCTTCGTACAGGGAGCAAAACCAATCCGAAACGACTTTTGGGACACCTTGTATATAAATCAAGTGAGACACATGCATTACAATCATCTTTGAATCCACAATTATGAATTTATACAAAATTCGTAAGACGTTTGCACGTCTTTTTACTTATATAAAAGCTGTTCCGCTTTCCTTCACAAAATAACATCATTATATACAAAACCTTCTGCACGACAACAATTGTTTCTTAATGTAGTACGTGATTCCAATTTCGCCATCTGCTCGCCAAAATTACACTCAAGCTTCCTGTTGCTGCCTAACACAATGTGTCAGCACATCTAATTCAGATAAATATAGCACGCCACGTGGCGTTCGTCGGTCTTATTTTTATCAGATGCCCCAACGTCGATTTAACCAAATTAAAAACCCTGCATGACCGGTACAATGCTACCGTTTATAACATCAATTTCCATCATTATCTTAACAATGAACGACAAGCAATCAACTTTGCGAAATAAAATGGTAAATGAAATGAAATCGGACAACACAATTGGACACACTTTCCGCTGTCTTATCCGTCTCGTCAACGGCAAATGGCCAGTAAATTAATTTCATCAGGCACGCAAGCCATACATCCCCTTGGACGAAATTCGAAAGACTCGGGAGAGTACCATTCCCAGCACGGAACACAAGACAATAGGGTAGACGAAATCAGTAGAATGGGTTTGAAAAGGACACCACCGCAACAGGTCGGCCAGCTAATAGAAAATTAATTCAAAAAGAATATCAAACTGCTCATGGCACTTCATTTGTTTGCTTCGAGGAGTAGATATCCGTCCGGTGGTGAATAAGGTGTCCATGGGTTTTCTTTATTGGCTTGTGATCATATACCGCCCCTAGTATAATTCAATGACACCATATTATTTTCAAGGACTAGACGACCTACTGAAAGCATTAGGGTAATAAATAAGGGAAGATAGCGGAATACAACAGAATTTCACGTTCGTGGATGAAACCGAGGGAATATATGGTTATGGATGATGATAATGTTTGTAGAATGTGGGCGCCCTCTATCGTCTACATTTTTTCGCCCCCACATTTTCTAATGTGTAGCTACCACGAATTAAGTATTTGAAAGTGCTGTTGTCGAATTTGCCAAGAATTAAAGAGAAACCGAAGGAAATTGTGCCAATATATGTGAGGTGGGTGAAAACGAGGTCTTCGACCATTGTCCTGTCGAAGGCCTCAATGTCCTGGATCACCACGATGGTGGGTTCTATATTAAAATGTCGCACTTAGTGTGGTTTTGATTGATATCGAGTGCCATGGTGGGGCCGTGCGTCTTTCTGAAGTCAAATATTAAGTTTCTGACGCTGATAAAAGTATAATATTTAATTTGTCCAATTTCTCACATATTTTGGTGACGCAAATAAATAGCAAAATGGAGAGAAGATTTTGTGATGATGGATTGGTTTGCCAACTTTACCTACTGGACAAACAGTATCACGTCTTAAAGTATGGACAATCATTTATGGGGGTTCATATACATTTTCCTTTTTGACGGAATATTTAAGATGGGAGTAATAGTAATTTAAAGGTGCACGATTTGTATATATTGGTTTATTTTTTATTTTATGAATATTTTTTTTTTACGCTAACGCGTACGCAAAAGAGGTTTTTTAAGTACCCTTAAATGTCAGACCACAGTGCGAGCGGACTGCGAGGAAGTGGATAAGGACAGGAGGTATTGATGTATATTGGTCTTAAACACCATTACAACACCGAGGAAACATATTGTGACGCATATGATAATCAGTACTAGAATATTCTAGAAAGTCCAAAACAAAGTACTAGAATATTCTAGAAAGTACTGGAAAACTGGAGACTATGAACAGTAGAAAATTCAAGGCTATGGAACGGACGGAAACGAAACACCGAATCAGAATGAGGAAACGGTATAAATACGTCGCAGGCAGATCGAGTAGCAAGAAGTAAGAAGTAAGAAGTAAGCAGAGTCAAAGACGCGATAAGTAAGGAAGCGATAAGTCAAGAAATCGTCAACTGTACGGCAAAAGTAACGGTTGTTATTAACGGACAAATAAAGTGTTACATTAATTCAAAATCGATTTAACGGCTCTTATTTATTAAAAATAATTAATCCAACGAACCCTAAGCTCGCTACAATATGATCAGGTAGAATTCCACATTCGTGTGGTTCGGCTAAAGAATAACTCTCTATGTTTATTTGTGCACGTGAATTTGACCTTCAACGTGAGCTGATGCGCATATTCAGGTTGACGAGTAACTCGGGAAAATGTCTGAAGAGGCGGAACACATTGAGCAAGTTCATTTGAGCAGTTACCGTGATAATACCTATAGAAAAGAGACTGGTATGATACGTTGCGCCTATGTTCTAACGACGGAATTGATCGACTTACGGCTGGTCCCGAATAAGTTTCACTGCTCGTTTTTGCATCCTATTGAGCACGTGTTGTGCAGTTTTGAATGCGTCTGACCAAGTATAGGAGTTGAACTCCATTTTGGAACGAATGTACGCCTTGTAAATAGTGGCCAGGTTGTACATAAACAGGGTGGATAATTTTATGATTAAATTAATCAGAGGACATATTGCGAGAGCAATAAGCTCGTCCAATGACCTAATTTTCGGGGCCTATTATCCAAACACCTTGTACTATGAGAGCGTGCGTCGCAACGGCTTTGTTCCACCAGAGGCGTTCCTTGACTTGGATATGAAAGGGCTTATACAGGATAGATCCGGAATTCCGCTGATCTATCATGTAAGTAGATCATCTGTAGATGGGCGATTGTGCTACGACCGGGAAGTAACGCGCACCGAAGAAGAGCTCCTGCGCTTCAGTAGGGCTATCTCCCACAGAGACCGGGACGATAGTATTAGACAGCGTCAACAGTTCTGGTGGTTGAATGGCATATAAAGACCTGGATACCAAAGTCGGTATAGAATCATAGTATCATCAGCTAGCTTACATAGACTTAGCTTTCCTAGAATTAGGGTAGTATAAGATTTAAGTTAAGTTAGGTTAAGTGCTTTTACATAAAAAAAAAAAAAAGTAGGTAAGTTAAGTAAGTTAAATTTTAAGAAAAAAAAACAAAAAAAAATTGACAACGTTTTTAAAATTTTTCTTTGTCTTTCAACTAATTATCAGTACTGCCACAAAGTTCTGTCGCCGAAAGGCAAATTATACAAATGTTAAGTAATGTTTAGCTTAGAGCGTCTGCGAAGGACCAGTAAGTTATTATATAAGTTAATTAAGCTAGAATTTAAGCATTTTTTGTCTAGCCTTTAATTTAGAATTAAGAATATAAAAAGAAAAAGAAAAAATGTTTTAAAAATGAAATGAAATAGTGGCCAGGTTGGAAGGAGTGAAGTACTTTTGCCTCTCTTAAATAACACCATTTTTTTTTAACAAACGCACGCACAAAAGGGAATTTTGGACTACTCTTAAATGTTATAGCACAGTGCGCACGGAAGGAGAGGAAGTGGATAAGGAAAGGAGGTATCGATGTACATTGGTCTTAAATGCCTGAACATTACAACGCCGACGAAATACATGATCAGGTAGAGTATTCCACATTCTCGTGGTTCACTGTGTTTTTAAGGCGGTGAATTCTACTCGGTTAGATAATCCCCACTGATATATCTTGTTGAGGTCTGAATTCAATCTATCAGGCATAAGTTGCTGGTTGGTAATGACGTAGACTTTGGACGGGATGTTATATAATTAAAGTCAATTAATTATCACTCCCCCTTTGAATTATTACCATCTCGTGTCTTCATATACATATCCTTCCCTTCCCTCCAAATCACTAAATTCCTTTTACAATAGAATATCCCCAAATACAATAGTAAATAATTTAAATAAAAGTAAACCCCCATTTAAAACCCCACTCACATTGCAATAGTCATCTTCCTTTTATTAGCCATAGTCGCCCCCTATTAGCCAATTCCGCCGCTTCCTAGAAATAACTATCGTGGAGGCGGAACAAAAACGGATATGTGGCGAAAGATACGAGATTGACTTCCTTCTTGTTAATAGAGACATGGTAGCGAGTGCTTGTGCGGTGCGCTCCTACCTAATTTAAATATTGTTTTTGGATTAGCGAAAGCGGCAGTCGTGTGTCATCAACGCGTGCGGGTTGTGTTAATAGAAAATGAAAATGAAATAAAATAAATGAAAAAAAAAAACCCAATTAAATGTATTAAATTATTATTAAAGAAAAAGACTATCCAACAATCAAGACACACAGGGAAAAAGACTATCCAACAATCAAGACACACAGAGGTATGTTTTGTGTGATAAATATTAATTGTTAAAATAAAGATCAGTGTTTGGCCGCCTTTTTAGGAGCTTCAAAAATGTGATCGTCCCAATTAATTCGAGTGCCTACTGATTGGTAATGGGGTTCGAAGAGTTTGGTCGGAAATGTGCGTATGAGTTTGAGAAACTCAACTTGCTATCATCAGCAAACGTGGTTAGGGAGTCGTATTATCGCCGGCTTGAAAACTCGTTGACAATGACTGGTATTGAAGATTGCTCTACTTCAGCCAAAAAATCACAGAAGGATTTACTTTTCGGTAAAGCTCCATCTCAAGAATATGCCTATTTTTATATAGTAATTTTGATAATTCCGTTAGGAACCAAACACACCTTTTCGAACAACAATCTCCTCTATAATAGAGGATCCCTGGATCCATCCCATATGGTCTACTGCTGACACACTACAAACACGCACCCACAGTACAAGACGATACAAACACAGCTACACACCGACCAAGGCGCAGATTATCAGACGTCGAAGACGTGATCTGCGTTTAGTACCCCACTCAATACTTAGCGGTCTCGTATGATCTCTTTCCCAGCATCCCTCCATACAAATAGTTAGAGAACATTTGAAGTAATCCTGTCCACATTATTTTTGAATACCTCCCCCCCTTTCTTTTTTAGATATCTTGAGACCGAGCCTTTTTTTTTTTTAATGCATTTCGAGTCTCACTTGTTCCACAAGCGGGGCAACTCAGCAAGTCCCTCTATGGGGATTCCTAGGGGGGCTTGGCGGGTTGACCACTGCCAGTGTAGCTCCACCATGGCTTTGTGAAATTTAAACGCATGACTTTATTTTTTCGGGGAAGCAACTCCACCCTTTTTGGTCCACTCTAACGTCGTGGTAGGGATCGGCCGCCTCGCCACTCAAGGAGGGCGAGCCCGACTGAGAGGAAGGGAGTCAATTCCATGGATCCCCCCTCCAACCATCTCTTTACATTACCCCCTTTCCTGTGCACTTCGCGGTTAGGGGTGGTTCTCGCTCTAAGGTTTTACTGGGAGGGCGAGCCCGGCCACCGTTGTTGCATTGCACTAGGGAATTAGCCGGCCTAGCTCTGGAGTTGATCTACCTGCCCTCTAAGGTTTGCCTAGGAAAATGTGCTCTCTGTTAGGACGTAACATTGTCTTTTTTCTTTACGAAAACTGGTATTAATCTTAAGAGCGGAATAATACCATTATATATGGTTTAGTCATTTTATATATTCAATTATTCTTCTTAAGTCATTTATTTTATTTTTGTTTTGTTTATCTATTTATCAAACAAATTAAAAATTGAATTTCCCGCGCCAACTAACATTCGACTTTCTGAGGAATCCGTGACATCACGCCCGCCTTCGCCAAGTGAATTTTATCATTTATTGGCCTGTAAGAACCCGGAAGTTCATGACCTCACCGACTCGGCTTCGCCATCGTTCCCAGTCCTGGGCACTCTCCTTCCACGCTTGACCATTCGATCCGATCTCCTCAAGGTCAAACCTAACATTGTCCTCCCATCTCCGTCGCGGCCGTCCTACCGGTCTCTTTCCCGTTGGGTTTCCGTCAAGAATTCTATGCACGGTCCTATCGTTCCCCATTCGCGCCACGTGTCCCGCCCTACTTAATCTTCGCGACTTGATTACTCTCACTATTGTAGGTTTGCGATATAGCTCTTCCAATTCGCGGTTATGGAGTCTCCTCCATTGTCCTGCCTCCTCGTCATATTTACCGCCAAAGATGCCCCTCAAAACTTTATTCTCGAATACGCGGAATTTGTTTTCTTCCCGTTTTGTGAGAGCCCATGTTTCGCATCCATATAGAACAATCGGCATGATTATGGTTCTATAGACACGGATCTTTATGTTACGTGATAGCAGTCTGGATTTCAGCAGTTTACCGACTGCGTGCCAACTCGCGTTGCCGGAATGCAGTCTCTTGTTAATTTCCTTCGACATTTCGTTACTGGCCGTCAGTATCGTTCCCAGATATTTAAATTTTTCAACTTTTTCAAATATCTTACCTCTGACGTTTATATTTGTTATCTGAGGTCCACCTGCTCTCGCCATAATCATGTATTTTGTTTTGTCTTCATTTATTTCTAGGCCCACCTCTTCTGCCGCTTGCATGATTATTTCACAGTTTTTACTAACAGTCTCTAGATTATCGCCCAGAACGGCGATGTCATCCGCATATGCGAGCACTTGTGTGACCCCGTTCAGGGATGATCCGGCCATGTTGTCGTCTTGTACTTTCTGATGACATACTCGAGCACAAGGTTAAAGAGACACGGTGATAGACCATCTCCCTGCTTTAGTCCGTCCCGGATTTCAAATGGTTCTGAGAGGTGGTTTTCTATTCTGACTCGCCCTTTGTTTTCGTTCATGCAAATTTGAATGAGCGCGGCATATTTTTTTGGGACTCCCAGCTCAACTAGAATATGGTAGAGTCTCTGCCTTGCGACTGAGTCGTAGGCTTTTTTGAAGTCAACGAACAGTTGGTGAACCGTCTCTCCGTATTCCCACTTCTTTTCCAGCAGTTGTCTTATTGTGATCTTATTTGGTCGCTTGTTGACCGGTTCCTACGGAATCCACATTGGTAGTCTCCCAGTATCTCTTCTGCGTACGGTGTGATTCTCGCCAGAATGACATTTGTTAATATTTTGTATGCGGTTGGGAGCAATGATATTCCTCTGTAGTTTTCGCAGTCAGATCTGTCGCCTTTTTTGAAAATGGGGATGACTATTGAGGTTTTCTATTCTTCAGGAGTGACTTCCTTATCCCATATTGTTTGGATGAGCTGGTGGATCTTTCGAGCAGTTGCCTCTCCTCCATGCTTCACAAGCTCTGCCGGTATGCAGTCGACTCCGGGAGCCTTGTTGTTCGCCAAGTGAATTGCCATTTTCAAAGGGAGGGATAGTGATCTTCATATGGTAATTATTATAGTTTTACAACCCCCGCCAGCCCAGTAGTTGAGAGGGAAATTGCCGATAGGACATTGTTTGGGCATTGTGTTGTGATTTAGCTACATACTTGAGTGTGTTCTCTGTCAGGATGTAACATTTTCTCTTTCCCTTAGGACAACTAGTATTATTCTTAGGAGCGAAACGATATCGTTATAGAGGTTTTAGTTATTCTTCATATTTAATTATTTTTATAAAGGTATTTTTTTATTTAGCTATTTATTTATTAAATAATTTCTCATATATACACGAAATTATATATATATATATAATTTAATATACTTATATACTCTTTTTTAACTAAACATTTATATTTGTACCTCTTTTTCTAAAACTACACATTATTAAGGTGAAACTGTAGTTTGGGATTGGAGTAATTTCGGCGCGACCTTAAAGAAATAGGGTCAGGTGGTCAGGCCCAGAAGAAAAGTGTACAGAACCGGGAACGGTTGCGCAGCCGAGTTACTGAGTTTATGAATTTTCGAGTTCTTGTAGGTTATTAAATAATTAAGTAGATACGGTTTGTTTTGTGAAGAAATTAGAATTTGGCATTAGCCGATAATTTGGCCAATAATGTGTTCGAAGGAATTGAGAGTTTAGGACGAACGCATTCTGGAGATTAATGCTAAGGAAAACTGTGAGAAACGCAGCCAAAGGAAGGTATATGTTTCTGCTTCACACGAGGATATCGTTGACGAGTACAAGCAGAACAATGAGAACACGTCCGTCGTCGCTGACAATGTAGATGTACCAAGTACGAAAGTGGACTCCGAACCAACTGTGCCATGAGAAATCGAAAAACGAGTGAGCTTGGGTGGCAACTGTGCGCAGAACTTAAAAAGGAAAACAACGATCGCGAGCCTTCCGAGAATATGAAGTCCGATGTACAGAGTGTCTGGTAAGCCACGAACACAATTCAAGGAGGCCTGTACTATCGGGTAGTGGAAGGTGCCAGAGAAAGTCAGCTTTTAATGTCGTCACCACCAACATATGAGGTCATGCTGCAGGGCGTCAGCATGTAAGAAGTGTGCACTCAAAAGATGTTCCAAAGATGATCACACAGGGAAACGAACGATAACAACACTGTACCACGCTCCGAATGAACAGCGAATCCAATGAGAGCCATAGGAACCGAGAGGAAATGTGACAACTTCTGTACCCACCTTTAGCAGCGGCAAGGCGCACTTAAAATTAGTATCAGTCGATCTTTTCGGACCGAAAAGATCAACTGCAACAGTTATTTAGTGACATTCCGGGGCGCCGAATCGGCGCTATAGGTTCGTCTATTCTGAGAAAAGTGTATTAAAAAAAAAATAAATAAAAAAACTTGAATCCTAGTTCTCCAGGACGAGGAATCCACGATCTCGCTATTGGATTCAGCAATCGTAATGATGAGCGGGTTAATAGGTAGACGCGTAGCGCTCATCCTGGAGACTGTCGGTAGAAATAGCGTCAAGAAGATTGATTCGGGAAGAGTTTTTGAGTAAAGCTGAAAGGGCCCACAAGAAGGATAGAAGGTCGATACAAACAAGAACGACTGGGTCCAGTAAGTATCGTCACTCATTACAGGCAAACGGAAAGCAGAACAGAAGTGCTAGTTCGGCGTCATCTCAAAATAAGATTCTGTGAAAAACAGTCACGCGACCACAAAAATGATGACCAAAATGATGCCGCCGCCGATATTGAACCTGACACTACAGGACAGTGCAAGGATACCAACGAGGAACTGGTCAAGGAAGGGAACCTGAGTAAAGGAACTAAAAAATCCCTGAGAAAAGGTAGAAGAAATAGTGGAGTTATAAAGCACTAGAAGAAGAAGAAGTGCTTGGAACGATCAAGTGATGTGGAGTAGAAACCTTGACAGTAGCGAGTGAACATGTCATGGAGAACGAGGCCCGGAAACACGATAAAAAACGCAACCGAGGGAGCGTACATGACATCGTTGACGAAGATAAGGAAGACGAACCGAGAACAGCAAAATAGCTAATGGGTCAGAGTGTAGTATGATGACCCAGGAAACATGCTGTCATGATGATAGGAACGAGGTAGAAAAGCGAGGGAAGAAAGTAAATAGATGCCACTACATATCGAGCCAGCGGTGCGCTGTAGAATCGGTGTTAGGGATTAAACGAAGGGCGTTCCTCTACAATTTGGGGTGCCGGCGAGTTTCCTTTGCCTTTTCAAGTATGCCTTTAATTTACAGTTCACTACATCGTAAGTTTTTGCGGAGCCGCTGAGACCCAGCCGCCCGTTTTAACCTTAAACTCAGCTACAACAGTGGGTAATGAGTTCTGATTGGAATGCGTTATAAAAGAAGATTAAAAGAATTTGAAAAATTACCCATATCTACAGCATCGAAGATAAGAGAACGTCTTTCACCAACTATCAATCGAGACGGTAATAATTAATTAAATAAGAAATAGAGGTGTGGTTGACGAGGAGGGGGAAGAAGCTAACCGAGAGTGTGTGGTTTTTTTTGTTTGTTTTATATCCACATTTATTTAACAAATTAATTGCATATTTTACTTAGGACTAAATGTTAACTTCTATTTTACAAATATCATTCTTACATTAACTGACTGGCTCTTCGCAAGCACTCCAAATTATACATTATTCTTTTTCTTATGCCTTTCGGCGTACACTAACTGTTTATATATAATGTCACAATAATTGATATGTTTTCTTTTTTGAATGTACTTTTTTTTTCTACATCATGTATATATATATATATATATATATATATATATATATATATATTTAATTTTTTTTTTAAATTACATATATAAGGGGTTGACACACAAAAAATAAAATAAAACTAATGAAACAAAACGGACAAACATAAACAAGGAATACAAATAAAAATAAAAAAATAAAAATTTTAAATTAAATTAAAAACGAAAATAAAAAAAATAAAAATAATTGGGAATTGGGGATATGGGGAAGGAAAGCGGTGCACCTGAGAGACATACTATGTTTGGCGACGTGTAGTCCTTTCTTCATCACTGATACACCACCAGTTGGGATGGGATCGTTCTTTTATTGATGTATCTCTTTCACCGATCACCATACTAAAACGCAGGCGCTCTGGAAAATTAGAGATATTGTTATCGTGGAGAAATCGTTTATCCCTGGCACCACGGAAAGCGTGGTAAATAATAGGGACTCCACGTTTGTCTTGGATAAGTCCTTTTTTATCCAAGAATGGGAATGCTTCTGGGGGAATAAACCCATTCTGGAGAGTACTCTTCATATATATAACATTGGGATAGAATGCTCCCTTTATGAGATCATTTTCACTGCACATTGCCCTTGTTATGTGACCACGAATAATCTTGATAATGAAGTTATCTATTCTGATAAGTCTTGATATGTCATACAGGACTTTATTGGGATATTACTTCTTATACTCGTACTGCGATACTGGGGTTCTATACATTCCAATGCAGGAACGCAAACACTGCCTCTCGAACACCTGAAACTTCTCCATGTAAAATGGGGATATGTTGTACCATACCGGGCAGCCATACACCAATATTGGTCGGATGAATGCTGAGTATGAAATTACTTTCACCTTGGGGTCCAGCAGACTACTACGGAAGAGTCTTTGTATCATTGCGTATGCGTTTTTAGCTGCTGTAAGAGCAGCCGCTGTATGCTTATCAAAGTAAAGATACTGATCAAGCCAGATTCCAAGGTATCTGACTACCGTTTTTACTTGTAGAGGAAGATTATTACTTCCTGGAATGGGAAATGTTTTCCAATTCCGTTTTGTATCCCTTGATGCACTGGACAGTGGCGTTCTGAAAAGGATAGTCTCTGTTTTCTGGAAATTTATTTTTAATTTCCAGTCGTCGCAAAAACGTTTGATTTTGTTGAAATCATCTTGCAGAAGTCTGTTGATGAAATCAATCTTTTTTCCAGATCTATACGCCACAATGTCGTCGGCATGCGCAATTGCATGGTTGAGAGAACCCACCAGCCCACTAGTGTAAATGTTAAATAAAATAGGAGAATTCACTGCTCCTGTTGTAGACGGTTTTTGATGTGGAAAGTCTTATTAGAGATTATATGTCCACATTTCACTACAAATTGTTTACCCATTATCATATCGTAGATAATGTATAACAAATATTCGCCCATACTTAGATTTGATAACTTATATACCAGCCCTTCTAGCCATACGGTGTCGAAAGCCTTTTCAAAGTCAACGAAACAAGCCCCTGTGCACTGGCTCTTCGCGTTGTTCCACTGTATGTCGGAAACAAGTTTTGTCGCAGCATGAACTGTGTCATGTGCGATCGAAAACCAAACTGGTTGTTCGGAATAATACTATTTTCCTCACACCAGTTATTCAATGCTTTATTTATAATTTTCTCGAATACCTTGCTGGTGTTTGGAAGCAAACTAATCGAGCGAAGATTGGCTGGATTGTTCCTGTCCTTGGCCTTTTTTGGTATGGGATGGACTACTGCACGTTTCCATTGGATTGGTTAATATGCATTATTTAGAGCGTTATTGAACAAGCTGGTGTAAACCTTCACTACTTCAAGAGGTAAATGCTTTAGAACAATGGAATACTATCTATTCCAGAAGATTTTTTGTTCTTAATGGATCTAAGAATGCCCGTCAGTTCATCCTTGTGTACAAATATGCTAGTGTTTAGATTTATAAGTGGGGAATCCGCTCTATTATTTTCACTAAAGATAGTGAAACTTCGACTTAAGAGACGCCTATTGTTAAGTTCATTGCGTAGCGAAATGTGTTTTTGGTGAGCCCTATTTTCCAGGTCAAGGTAAGAATGACCCGATTCGTTCAATCTATACACTGCTTCGAAACAAGCACCAATTGAGTTTGCCTTTTTTTGCGCATCCTCGACTATTATGAACTCTTCGTTAGAGTTGATGTGTTCCAGGGTAAGTTCTGCGTTCAGCAGAGTTTGACAATTCTCGGGAGTTCGCGGGATGTCATTATAATCTTTCCTTGGAAAGACTTTATTTATTTGAGGGAACATATTCGGTCCACTAGCTTTAATGGCTTCAATTCTCTTGTTCCAGTCTTCATTAATTACTGATCTATAGTTGTCACGGATCAGTTTGTGAAGATTTTTAATAAGTGTCTTCATTGCTTTTATTTCCTGGCTATTTGGATCGCTGAACTGTGTGTGCAGCAGTTTTAACTTAGAGAGCAGAATACTCTTTACCTATATAGTTCGTCGATCGTTGAGTTTCTGTATCGGTTTGTATGGCTCGCCATGTGAGACACTTTTAGGACAGAACGATTCATTTTATTAGTAACAATGTTGTTCATCGTCGAAAGATAATGATCAATTTCGTCATTATGAAGATTTCTGTCAGTTGGTGGATCTATGCCATTGGAGCGTAATTTTTCTTTTGTTATCCGATCAAAGCGCGACCAGTGTGTTTTTCCGAAATTAAGGGAATGTATCTGTTTATGCTGTTCAAGTAGTGAATGTTCGTTTGGGACATGTATTACAGCACCAAGCCCGTAATGATCGCTATCGTACTCGATTGTATGAAGACAATTTCGAGTAGTTAGATCCGTATCTAATAATTGTATTCGCTCGACTAGCAACAGTAAATCCAAGAAGGAATTTCCTCTTGGATATGCCGGAGTACTTGTAGCGTACAATTCTAGTTTATGTCCGATAGCATTTCTTTGCCACCAGTCGAACAACACATTGCCTCTTGTGTTTGTGATAAGGTTACCCCAAGCACTCTGCTTGGAATTCAAATCTCCCGCCATAAAGAAATAATTATTTTCCGAGTCTAACTTAAATCTTCGAAAAAGGGTATCAAGTTCATTGATAAACTGAATACCCTGAGCTTCGGTAGCATAAGCAGAGACCACATATAGATGCCTTTGACTTTTCAAAGGAATATCTATAGCAGGCTTCTAGCACCTGAAACTTGTATACGTCTCTACTGTAGACGACTTTGTGTTGTAGACCATTTTTAACTAAGACAGCAACCCCACCCCCCTGAGTGGAATTTGGACTATCTCGTCTAATTACTTTCTAAGTTGGGTAGCCCAATTTGTGCCTTTGATTTAGCTTAGTTTCGCCAGCCGAAAGCACATCTGAGCGTTCAGCTGCCAGCAGATTGCTCAGAATATCCCTTCTTTCCATGCGGATTAGTGAATTAACATTCACAGCAATAATTTTTAGGGTTAATTCAGTCGCAGTGAACGTTATGATTAGAGTGTGGGTTCGTCTGGAAACAGGGTCGAATAGATACTGTCCGTTCGAGCCACTTGTTCCGTCAGTTTTTTTTTCGATCATTTCGAATTTTTTATCAAACGCAGCAAACTGTCCTTGTATGGACAGTAATATTGTTGTTATATCAGTTTGTGCCTCTGGAGCAGGCGTTTTAATGATATTACGTGATTGTTCTAAGATTGGTGCATTTTTTACTCCACCTGCCATATGAGCGTATGACACACTTGGTGCCACGAAGTTGTTGTAAGAGTGAGTTTTCATCCGTTTCTCTTCTTCAACTTGCTTCTTTCTGGCTTCCAACTTTGATTTTAGTTGTTGGTACTTAGGGCAACCTCGAAAGTTAACAGTATGACCTGAGTTGTTACAGAGGACACAGGATAGATTATTTCTATTCGGGAGCTGTTCTTTGCCCAATGGGCATTCTCCAATGAAATGCTTATTTAGGTATTTGACGCATCTGAAATGCATATTGCAATTCGCTGCCACATGGCCGAAGCGTTGATAGCGCATACACTGCAATACGCGGTCGGAGTTCTTTATTCTCTCCCAACTTATTGTTTGGTGATTAATGTATTTAATATATCTAAGTCCATCAATTTTACTTTTCGGGCTTAGCGACACAACGAAGAAAGGCAACTTACGGTTGCGATTTCTAGAATTTGCTGTAGAAAAGGGTTTCACACCTGTAAATTTCAAGGTATCGTTTTCGAAGCTTTTTAGTTTTTCGAGCACCTCTTCGGGAGTAAAGGAAGTATCAACTCCTTTGAAGAGTATGGAGACAGTTTTCTCCGATTTAGGGGTGTACGTGTAGTACTCGCTTTTCGATTTCCACAATGCCGATTTAATTTTGTTATACCCTTCTAAATCATCGCATGTTAAACTTATCTTAAAATTATTTATCCGTTTTGTTTTAAAAGTTTTGCATGTCAACTCACCCAATTTTATGAGATCCTTTGTCTCCATGTTACGGATGTAGATAGGAGGTACTTTCTCCCTTTTTTTGACTGGCACCTGCTGAGATGTTTCCTGCTGTTGGTGTGGTTCCTGCTGTTGAGCTTTCTTATCTTGTCGTGTTTTCTTTGCCTTCGTGGGTTGCTGTTGTCTTTCTTCCTGCTGTTGTTGTCCTACCATTTTCGTTTTTCGCTCGTTCTGGCTCAGGTTGTTTTTAAGTTTAAAAACTTCCTCCATTTGTCTATGCCATTCTTATTTTTTACGACTAATCGCATGGATGAGACTGTTGAGGAACTCGATCTGATTGCTAGCGTCTGCATTTGTTTCGGTGACAGCTAGTTCCTTGAATTGGTTTCCAGCCCCTGAATACTGGGCACCATGGGTGTTGTCTTCGTCGTCGCTGTTGACAATCAACGTGTCTGTATCGTTATTTTCATTTGTTCTAAGGCATTTAGCCTTTAGATTTACGTCCGTATTTTGCCTTCTCCGATTTACCCTTTTGGCATCCATTTGTTTTACGTCCATATTATGGACCACGTGTTCTCACTTTTTTTTTTTTATTGCGTGAAGGGCAAACAGATTGTGGCCTCGCGCGCACACACACAATGTTCACACACTCACACGTAAACACCGTTAACGTGTTACTCACACACTTTTTGTATTAAACTGTGTTCTTTGTTTTGACTGTCACAACACGTGGCTTCCTTCTCTTTTATTTGATTATATTTATATATATTTACTTTGTTTTGACTGTTTTTATCACTGGAATTTATTTGTTTATAAATAGTCTTTATATTTCAGCCACTCGCGACTCATAAAAGCAACTTTTTTCATTTAACTCGATCGCCGAATTGAAAACACATCCGCACTCGGTCACTGTGCATTGTTGATTGTCGAGAGTCTGTGGTGTACCTAATAGATGCACACACAGTCAATAGTGAGGAACAATGACACCGAAAGAAAAAAATCAAGCAATCAACGCATCAATTCAGTGTTATTAAGAGTAACTGTGGCAGTGGTCTGATCTGTTGAGGCTTTGGTTCTATCTTTTAATGACTCTAACCACAATAGCTTCGGTTCGAATCGCATGCTCTTTAATATCGTCGCAAAATGCTACAAGTCCACTAGTGTTTGCGTAAAAACAGTCGGGAAGTTGAGTGTGTCCCGCAAAAGTCGGTGTTAATTCTAAGGATGTGTGTGTTTAAATTTTGTGATATTTTCGCGTTAAGAGAACAAGGACATTTCTGAGAGTGAACTGTAAATGTATTCAACAAATTGTAATTCAGATTACAGACAGAAGTGACCGTTGTTCAGAGGCAATTTAGTTTCCGCAGTTGGGTGGTTCAGATTTTGGTTAGTGTTGTGTTAAAGTAAAGTGGTTCAGTTATGTGTTAAAGTATTATCTATACTTGATTTTTTGTCTTTATTATTATAATTATAACTATTTTGTAAAAGTGTATTATAAAATCGGAAACTCAAAGTATAGTGTTACAATAATAATTTAATTACAATAAAAAAAATTATATAAGAAAAGAGTTTAATTTTATTTGACAAACATTGTGGTAGTGTGTTATACTTATAACAGGTCTTGAGTCTTCTAGGGAAATAATCTCAATTATATAAAAAGTAAATTAATTGTGTATCTAATGGGAAGTTGGTAAATAGCAATCGTACCACACGCATCATGGTCTCAAGAATTTTTTTTTAACTGAATTTATTCCTTCATTTTGGTACCCGCAGGTTATACATCTTTAATCCCATTCTCGTTGTCGTATAGCTCTCCCATGTACTCCTATATGCACGTGCGGTGCTGCCTAAGAGTCAACAAGTAGATATAACTTGCGTATGATCTTCTCGTGCTGGATGAATATCGGCGGTCAAAATATACCAATATCCTGTGTATATAGGTTTGTGTTCCTATCATTTAGACTTTAGAAGAAAAAACACAGACCGCGCACAACAATGTAAAAGTCATATTGAGTGAATTCCAAACTGAGATATTGTTTTGCGATATTATGGATTAGTTGCTGTAAATACAACATTGTCTCGATGGCTAGGCCTTATCCAGGAATTCCATCTTTTTACAACGTATTCTTCACTTTGCCGCATCAAGGGCTGAGTTGGTAGGGAGGTTGTGTCTTGCGTTTGATTGTGAAAACCTAGGTTCAACTGACGACTCTTGCTATTGTGCCGTTCGGCACTATTATTGAGTGGTAGGGAGAGTCCCAAAGCCCAACTGCCTGGTGAAATTTCACCCCATTAACCTATAGGCTTCGTGAAATGATTGGGAGAAATTCTTGAATATCTTTGGGAACCTGGCAGGTGGACCCGGTCGAGAAAAAAAAATAGCATCTCAGGGCACTGTCTCAGCATTATTGGTTCGCCTTTCCTAGAAGATTTAAAATAAAAAAAATAAATAAATAAAAAATAAAGCGCTAGAATTGGTGACCTCGTCGTGATTTGAGATACTGAGCAAAATACTTTTCTATAATGAACCAATACTTAACGTCACACGCTCGCTTAGTCTACTGGGCTCATTTTGCCTGCTCCATCGTTCTGTATAAAGTGAGTCTTACATAGTTACTGGGAAGGGAGAAGTGTGTGATTCCAACAGTTATGAAGAACCCATCATCATCATTATCGGCACTATAACCGGGATCCGGTCTTGGCCTTATTTAACAAATCTCTCCACCGGTCCCGATTTCGAGCCGATGTCATCCAGTTTGGCACTCCCAGCCTTTGGGCGTCCTGGTCTACGTCATCCCTCCGTCGCAGACAACGTCTGCCGCGTTGTCTCTTTCCATACATCCATATGAAGAACACAGCACAAGAAGAAATCATCAGAAGTGTAAAGCAGATCATTAAAGAAGTCACAAAATATGTAGAGGGCCGAGACACATTTGTGTACGCGCGGTCTAATGTGTTAATGCTTTAGTGCTTTTTATATCGTGATTAAGAACGATGTTCTTCATTTCGTAACAAAACGCTTTCATGTCCCACGGGGTTGAGTGTACCTCGTTAACTATGCTATAAAAATTTTTCGGGAGTTGTAGAATAGCCACGGTCTTGTTTTGATGGAATTTGAAATGATAATAAAAAATCTGATTGTTGCTTTTCTTTGTAAAATATTTTTTATACGTTTTCGTTTAGGTACTGTGGGGGGCTAAGTCGTGGTGCCGACATGGACACAGAGTTCTACCTCATCCCCACAAGTTCTCAAAGGTCCGCCGTAAAATAAACTGTTCGTCGAGAAAAAGGAAGCACACACAAACACTCAGAAAACTGCAGTCGGGAAAGAAAACACTAGTGTATGTTGTTCAAAAGAGCTCTTTATTTAAACTGTTATTTATATGTACTTGACTATCATTTTGTGTATGCGATTCGTCATTAGAAGGATGCACCGCCACACCAAAAGTTTAACTTCACAAAAAAACAATCACTTGAGATTTAGAATTTTGAATCACCATAACGAAAAACACAAGTTTTAAACTTGAAGTTTATTTTAGAGTACTAATATAGTACTTGAAGTACTTGAAGATGATTGTCCCGAACTACAAATATCGACATACTTACAATAGTGGTTGCAACACTCCACTGTATATGATCAACTTCCGCACTTCTAAAACTTTATGCACGACTCGACTTCAGGATATTTACGCTTCTCCGCCGCGAGACGGAGAGCGGGTGGGAGGTCGACCGGTTCGGTCGGGTTATGGTAAAGGACTGAGCGATATTCGGCTCGTGCAGAGCCGACTCGCTAATGGGGTGAGTTTCTCCGAGAGAGAAAGTGTCTCTCTCGTGGTGAAAACGAGGAAAGAGGATCTCACTGGTGAGGTCCTGTAGTGGTGTGCGTGAATCAGATCAGATTGTTTACAGGTCGCAGGTCAAAGCGAAACGAAACCGAGACAAGGGATGCAGAACAAAGGAAGAAAGGACCTAAGGCATCGTTCGGTAATGAGGGTCAGCTGAGTAAACAGCTGCCACTCATTAGATGCTATAAGGGATTGCGATACTTTATACAATAGAGATCGTATATCGTATCTCTGCCGACTGGGAGAATCGGATTCTTTGTTTGCATATGTTTATGCTATTGAATCCAATCCGGCGGCTAAGCGCGACGTTGGTGATTTTTTGAAGATTCAAACAATGATGTATTTCCGAGAGAAGTGCTTGCAGCTGAATCAATAGTTGCAAGTCTTGGGAAAGTAATTTAGATGGTTACACAATGACGGTTGTGTATACCATCTGTGTCAATTGTGCATGGCATCTATGGCGCCGCCAGGATCGGACTCTAGTGTGAATATCTACACTAATTGGGAATTCGGTTCTTGGTCGCTAATGCAGAGATGCATTGATACATGTATGAATGCCCTTATAGGAAAAATTCTTTGCAGGCATTTCCAGGTAATGCATTGAAAGCATTAATTATCCTTGGGAAGGAAATGTTTATGCTGCGGGGAGATTGCGGTGCAGGTGTGGGAAGGTTGGAATTTGCCTGGCAACCGAAGGGACCGAATAGGTTTTGGTTTTATGCTACTGTATAATGGAAAGAATTCTTGTAGGGAGTTTGTACGCGAGGAGATGCATGAAAAGGTAAGAATTATTTTACAGGGACTTTTAGTTAAATAAATTTGATCTATTTGATGCGAGAAGCATTGAAGGTGCTAATGCGATTGCATTAGCGAAACTTATAAGGTTGGGTCGAAGTTATGGGGGTTCTTCAGGTAAGTAACAGTGGGGTTTGGCGGAATCGCCACAGTACCATAGGCAAGAGTTTATGGGGTTTAGATGATTTAAAAGGTAGCTTAGAAGGATATAAATGAGGCTCTATGCAAGGGCAAGCAAGCAACTCAGCGTGTAGTCACAGGTTAAACTGCATGCCATCGAAGGTTTTGAATTGACTAAGGCGTCATTTTATTAGCACCTTGAATTAATTCTTACTAATTCGAATAAGTTCTTCGTTCCAACAGTTGGCTTTACCCAAGCCGAACGCCAGCTGCATTTACAAACTCATTAGGAGTTGCTCACCCAGGAAGTTCGAAATCTTTGATTCCTTATACAAGGTTCTAATTAATGCATCTAAAAACCCATTTGCGGTTTACTAAACCCACAATATTAAGAAGTTGTTGCAATTATCGTTAGAAAGATTGCAACAAATTAACTTCCTCACACCATACTTTCTTATCTGCCATCGTGGGGACTCTGTAAAAGCACTTTATCTCCTCAGCTCAACTTGATTCGACAGCTTATTCATCAATTTTCTAATCGTCCCATTAGAGCTCATATTGCACGACAACCCACCGGCAATTGACTCTCAATCTCCTAGTCAATGAATCACTGAAAAGGATCTGAAGAATGCCTCTTAAAACTTAAATTTCAACAATATTAAGTTCCTTGCGATTAGTAGCTCTTGTATATTCAAGTCGTATCCCTGTCGCTCGGCAACTACTCTTTGTTTGTCCTGTACTTCAGCGAAAACCGGAGGAGAAAGAGTAGTTGCAATCATTTAGGTATTCTTTTGACGTATTCTACGATCTCATCCTTTGCAGTTAGTCCTTTCTATAGTTCGTATTAAGGAAAAACGCCATAAGGCATGGAGAGTGAGTTTTTTTAGTTTACCTTAAAAGCATAGCATAAGAAAATTATCTTTTGAACTACTTTTCTCTTTATGGAATCATTTTACGCCTCGAGATGATAACAGATGGTATATACCGGGTTTAAATGGAGTGCTTTAATCTGTCATTAAAGTAGGAGATGTGCAACAAAATTAACATTACAGAGTTTTATTAAATGCGTTACAAAGTGTCCTTAAAATCACGGTTAGGCAGTTTGAGTTGAAGATTTTCGGACATCGTTTGGGGATTATTACGGTCGTGACTTATTACATAATTAACAAGGATTTAAGTGGGATTTGTGACATGATTCTGTGTCAGTAGATCCTTGTTCGTTTCAAGGTTGACGATAATGTTTTTGTTTTGTGCCATGTGCTAGCTGACTCTCCAATCATCTATGGCTACGGCCACCTCTGGCGAAGTTATGAGCACACGACATCACGACAATTTCTCTCAAGCATATCACGTTTCTCTGTGTCGAAAACAGGACGTGTGCGGAATAATCAAATCTGTGTTACAACAAACCCCACATTGGAAACAAAAAAAATGAAAACCAAAAAAGATATTCACATAGTCCTCGTAGTTGTGCGATGAATGGTAGCATTGCACCTACCTAACATTCATCTGGGGATGTGGCTACATACTCGGAATAAAAGCTGAGTTGCGCCTGCTAGTTAGACTATCCTGGGATGTGTATCTCCCTGAATCAGACCTTCGTGTCTAATTTTAGATCCTTACACTTAAATGGGGTTATACATTAGTCGTGTTGATTCTTTGTTCAACAAGCTTTCCGGTCGGCCTCTCGCCCCCAGACTCTTAGGTAAATTCGTTGTACGCTTGTTGGTTGAATGTTTCAAACTTTATATTGTCGTCGTCACCGGTGTAAATTGTTTTTTGTTATTGTTTTTATTTTCTTTTTTTTTTTTACTAACAATAGGTGGAAGCGAGAGCCTGGGCCCTGGTACACGCGCAAGGATTCCAATGACTGCTGATTGTTTAGCATTAATTCCTAAGGCCAGGCAGTCAAGTGTACCATTTTTTGTTTGACATTGGTAGAGAAAAGTAATCGCAATGATGTGGCACATTAGGCTCGTTCTGGATATTTTATCCCGGATTTTGCCTTTGATTGAGATAACACGCTTTTTCCTCATTGTTGCCATGGTCCTTGTGTCTGTCAGTAAATATAGTGAAGGTTATTGTGCCCTTTAAGGAGTGGATGGTAATTTTCTGTCAGATATATTATGTCTTACAGTTACCTTTTTGTCGGAAGTACTAAACGCTGTGCAAAAGTCCACAGCTTTTGGGGAGTGTAATAAAGTTGAACATTTAATGTGCTGAAGTGCTTGAAAAACAAACAAAATAATTGAAAACTTCTGAGCGGTTACATGGATTGGGTATTTTCAAAAAATGAGATGAAAACAATTTGTTTTTCTCTAATACTACAGCATTCCAAAAATCTGGATAATACTTTTGTTTATGAGAAAGCAAAATATATATGGGTGTACTCCCCTCAAACTCCGTACAGTAAATTCGCCAATTTTTTTGGAAGACTTTTATTTTTTATTTTTACGCAAGACGGTAAGTGATTATGTCAAGGAATCGGTAATTATTCCTGTAATGAATTTACATCTTATAAAAGACGGTGAGGGGTTTTGGTGTGTAACAGAGGGTGGTATAGTCGAAATGAATTGTATCTAGTTATGGTCAAATAAATTGTAATATTACATTTTTTGAAAGATCTGAATTTGTTTTCCAAATTCCCTATTTTCGCTTGTTTTTCTTTTTTTTAATCTTTCCTTTTACAGTTTTTTTTATACTAACGCGCCCACAACGTCAGAGCACAGTGCGAGCGGATGGAGAGGAAGTGGATAAGAAAAGGAAGTGTCGATGTATACTGGTCTTGAATGCCTGGTCATTACAACGGCGAGGAAACACATGATCAGGCAGAGTATTCCACATTCATGTGGTTCGGCTAAAGAATGACTGTGTTTACTTGTGCGACTTACTGCCGGGTTTTAAGGAGGATCTTTGGCGGTAAATATGACCACGAATTGGAAGAGCTATACCACAAACTTACAATAGTGAGAGTAATCAGGTCGCGGAGATTAAGATGAGCCAGACATATGGCAAGAATGGGCAACGATAGGACCGTGCGTAGAATTCTTGACGGTAGACCAACAGGACGGCCGCGACGGAGATAGGAAGACAATGTTAGGTTTGACTTTGAGGAGATCGGATCCGATGGCCAAGTGTGGAAGGCGAGTGCACAGGACATGGAACGATGGCGGAGTCGAGTTGGCGAGGTCATGAGCTTCCGGGTTCCTACAGGCCAATAAATAGTAATAAAATAAAATAAATAGGCACTCATTAACCCCTACTATGAATGCTTTTTTGCATGTTAAAGGATAAAAATTAATTGTCAAAAGCGGCAACGTGACATAGTATAGTGGTTAGTATACCCGCCTGTCACCCGGGAGACCGGGGTTCGATTCCCCGTCGGGGAGCCCCTGGCGCAAGACTAATGACCTTGCCCAGACAAAATAAATCATTATGGAAGATTTAACAAGCCTCAGGACTTGCTAAATAAGGCCAAGACCGGTTCCCGGTTGTAGTGCCGATGATGATGATGAATGGCTTGCGATAGGGAGCGGTACTATCTTCGATTCTTTTCAGCATATACACGAGCGACTTAATAGGCACTCTTTATCAAGTCATTGCGTATGCAGACGATCTCATAATCTACAGCCCCGAAAATCGAGATCATTAACAGCCAATTGCAACGGGACTTCAATGAAGTTCAGCGCTACTGCGATGATTGGAAACTCAAAATCAATGTTCAGAAATGTAAAACTATCCTGTTTAGAACACCATAGCATGGGACTACCTCGGATACAAGAGGATAAGAGACGAAACGACGTTTGAGAGCAGGAGGAGCGAGATTGCAGTCAAAGAACGCGGGGTGAGAGTTTGCCCATCCTGCATTCGCGAAAGAGACGAGGGTTTCGCAGATTCGTTTCGGGGATTAGTGGAAAATGTGATGGAGGAGACCAGGCTTGGGCAGTTGATTGAATCTGAGAGTAGACGGTGGATGAAAAGGATGTCGTCATGAATTCTGTGCTCTTCAAGTGTGTTAAGGTTAATAAGGTGAAGACGGCCTGTGTATGGGGGTAGAATCAGAGGATTTTCCCAATTCAATCCTTCGAGAGCAAAATGCAAAAAAACGACGTTGCATGCTTTCGAACCTGTGAATATGGGACGAGTAGTGAGAAGACCACACCTGACTAGCATAATCAAGAAGGGGGTGGACAAAGGCCTATATAGAGCGAAACGTAGGGATTAGAGAATTCTTTCGACCAGCGTTTCACAAAACTAAGCAAAGAGCTGGCCTTGAGAATAATGTCATCAATATGTGGGATGAAGTTAAGCTTCCTATCACATAAGATGCCAAGGTCACGAATCGTTTGTACAGGTGTTATCTGTTGTTTGAGTAACATACAGAAACGTAGCGGGGAGGGGAATCGTTTACGGGAGAAGGTGATTGAGTGACATTTGGCAATATTTAGTTCGAGGCAGTTATTTTGGCACCATGTTGAAAAGCTGTCGAGATCCATTTGGAGAAGTGAGGAGTCGACAGAATAGTGGATCGTCTTGAAGAGTTTAGTGTCGTCCGCGTATAGAGAGATGGAGGAGTGTTTGATACTAGAGTCTATATCATTAATAGTAAGAATGAATAGGAGGGGTCCAAGATGATTGCCCTGGGGAGCCCCTGGCCTGGGAAGAAAAGGATTGGAGAGGGTGGATCTAAATCTGACACGGTAGCTTCGATCGTTAAGAAAGGAAGAAATCCATTTAATCAGTCGCGGTTCGAAGCCATGGGAGAATAGCTTAAAGAGGATGAGGTTGTGTGAAATCTGGTCGAAGGCCTTGATGAAAACGGTTGTGATTACATCGACTTCGTTGCCGTTCTCGAAGACACGGAGAGCGTGGGATGAGAATTCAACTAGGTTGGTGGTGGTCGACCTACCCGTAAGGAAACCGTACTGGTTTGGTGAGATGATTGCAGCGAAAACATAACGCGTTGTAAAGAATGCTTTGGAACAGTTTTGAAATAACAATGAAAATTCCCCGGCCTGACACATAGGTGCTGGCACTAGAATTAAATCCATATGATTTTTAGTTAGCCCTAACCTTCAAAAGACGCGTGTATAAATTTGACAGATGTCGGGTCATTAGTTTGTGAATTATAGTATTTTGAGTGAAGCAACTTCTGTTATTGTGAAAAAAATGGATCAAAAGGAGTTTCGCGTGTTGATAAAATATTGCTTTTTGAAGGGAAAAAATACAGTTGAAGCAAAAACTTGGCTTGATGACGAGTTTATAGACACCGCCCCAGGAAAATCAACCATCAAGGATTGGTATGCTAAGTTTAGACGTGGTGAAATGAGCACCGTAGACGGTGAACGCAGTGGACGCCCAAAAGAGGTTGTTACCGACGAAAACATTAGAAAAATCCACAAAATGATTTTGAATGACCGTAAATTGAAATTGAATGAAATAGCAGGCACTCTAAAGATATCAACTGAACGTGTACATCATATCATTCACGAATATTTGGGTATGAGAAAGTTCTGTGCAACGTGGGTGCCGCGCGAGCTCACTTTTGACCAAAAACAACGACGAGTTGATGATTCGGAGCAGTGTTTGGAGATGATCAAGCGTAATAAACCTGAGTTTTTGCGTCGATATGTGACAATGGATGAAACATGGCTCCATCATTTGACTCCGAAGTCCAATCGACAGTCATCCGAGTGGACTGCACACGATGAACCCGCCCCAAAGCGTGGAAAAACGCAACAGTCGGCTGGCAAGGTTATGGCGTCTGTATTTTGGGATGCGCGCGGAATAATTTTCATTGATTATCTTGAAAAAGGAAGGACCATCAACAGCGACTATTATACAGCCTTATTGGACCGTTTGAAGGACGAAATCGCCGAAAAACGACCGCATTTGAAGAAAAAGAAAGTGCTGCTTCACCAAGACAATGCTCTGTGTCACAAGTCAGTGAAAACGATGGCAAAAATCCATGAATTGGGCTTCGAATTGCTTCCGCATCCACCGTATTCTCCAAATCTGGCCCCCAGCGACTATTTCCTGTTCTCAGATCTCAAAAGAATGCTCGCTGGGAGGAAATTTTCGTCGAATGAAGAGGTGATCGCCGAAACTGAGGCCTATTTTGAAGCAAAGGACAAATCGTACTACAAAAAGGTAAAAAGGTATAAAAAGTTGGAGGGTCGCTATAATCAGTGTTACACCCTCGAAGGGAATTATGTTGAATAAAAAAAACGAATTTTGCCAAAAAAATGTGTTTTACTATGGGAGGCCGGGGATTGACAATTGACCTGTTATGTGACAGCTTGGCGATGGAAAGAATCCCGAATACCGCTGGTTTTCCACGTGCGTCGATCGAACGTAGACAAGCGGATAAATTGGGGCGGGAAGTCCCACAGATGAAGAGTGTCTGCGGTACAGTAGGGCCATATCTCACAGAGATCAAAGAGAGGTTGAGAAACAACGCCAGCAGTTCTGGTGGTCGAATGGCAACTAAAGACCTGTCAGCAGAAAAGAGCATAGTAAATGATATCTCAAAACAATGGCAAGCTTACATAGATTTAGCTTTTCTTAGGTTAGGGTAGTGTTATGTAAGTTCTAAAAAGTATGTGAGGAGGAAGTATGTACCAGCATGGGTACATGATTCACTTCCTCCTCCATCATAATTCCGCTGAAAACAGTTCTCCGGACACAACGACAGGACAAACAGCAAAATGTCTCTGAGGGGAAAACCGGCGCACCAAGAGGGAAACACAAAGCGAAACTCCGCGACATCAACACAGGAAAAGTTAAACACACTGTGGTAACTACATTTTCTTTTATTTTATTTTAATGTTACTCTTTTCGGGAAAACACTGAATACATTTCGTGGTTACCGAACGCGACTCTCGACTCACGCGATTATCGCTAATTATCGCTTCCCTGTGCACACCAGGGTAGCGATGGAGCCGCGACCCGCTCGGGTCGAAGGATGGAATTTGACTCAACGATATTTTGCTCGTTCAGAGCTCACTCGCTCATCGTGGTCATGATGGTATGTGTGCCTAGAACAAAGAAAGACATAAAGTGCATTCCTAGGATACGATTTCGGTAAAGCAAATAAAACCGAAATCGTCGGATGCTAATGGAATCGTTGTTGCAACATGTGCGGCTAAACAAAGAGATGATGTTCCGGTGTGAAAATGTGCTAATTGGTTTTAGCGAAGTTACTGGGAAATGGTGTTTATGGCATCGCTAGAAAGGGTACGTATTGAATACCCATTTGCATTGATTATGCTTGGATTTCGATTGATGCCAAGGGACGCGAAATGCGTATTTGCTTTGGGATGCACATTGTGCTGGGAGAAAAGCGTCGCCAGCTAAATGTATACATAAAGAATTTATCGTATACATGAATGAAGCTGGGAATAGGCGACGCCATGATAATTATCTCTGGCTGGAATGGCTACATGATATGTGAACCGGGGTTTTTCTTTTGAGGATAATTTATGATAAGGAAAGTAAGAACTCTTACAAGTATATTAAAAAAGAAATAGGTTAAGTTAGTGAAGTAAGTTAATTAGGTGTAAACAAAAATTATAACGTTTTTTTCTCTTCTAAATTTCCTTTTTTTGTTAAATTAGTAATAAAGATTGCAATATAAAAGGAACAAAGCCGAAAGGCAATAATACATGACCATAGTCACCCCAAGTTTAGCTTAGAGTGTCCGTAGGGGACCAGTAAGTTAGAATATAATTTAAATAAGCTAGAATTTATGCATTTTTTGTCCGGCAAGTAAGATAAAAATAAGAAAAAGAACGAAATAAAAATGTACGTAAAATGGAAATGAATCAAATTGGAACCTGATAAAGAATTCTCACCAGTATATAACACACTTTATTTCGCCCAACTGCGAATTATATAAACAAAGTGAAAACGTACATACGTTAGCTGTACGAATAATCTTTTCGTTAGGTTTATGAACATGAGTTTGTCTTAAATAGTTGGTGCGGAAGTTAGAATTTAAAAAGTGACTGTCGAATTAAACGGAATTGCGAAGGTACGAAGGTAATCGAAATTGATGCAGTATGTATGAACGAAATAGAGTAGTGCGGGCAATTCAGTTGCAATCTCTATTAATAAACTGGAAGAAATTCTAAAGTTTGAGTCAACATTATTAAAAATGTAATAGAAATGAGATTTTCGTAAAAAGCCATTAGATCAAAAATCCACCTAGTACATATAGAGGTAAATAGCATGCATATCGGAAGCAGAAAACGTGGCTATAGTAAAAGCGGGATTATTTTTAAGTTATTTGAGTTTTTCCAAACTTTGGGAATATTGACAGACTCAGAGCGTTAATTCAGCCAAAGGCAGACAGATGAAATATTTTAAATTTTGAATAAGATTTGTCAAGAAATAAAAGAAATAAGAGTTCTGGAAGGTTGCCAGTTCAATTGGGCCATCCTATCAAATATGTAACTTTCGGGCTATATCGGTGTTGTAGAGTAGTAGAGACGGAGGGAGGATACCACGTGGTTGGATGGACGTGCCCTGAAGCGGCTGGTTGATAAAGGAGAGTGATGATGTGCACGTACATCATCAGGAAGCCTTTGCAACTTGACGAAATACAAAATGTTGTATGTTTGTCAAGTTCAACCAATGGCATTGTCACCGGTGTGCGCATCGGATGTACACTAATGTAGAACATTAGATGTCCAACAATGGGGTATTGAATTAGCGACTTTTTAAAACTATAATATTTTATAATGCACACCTGTTTTATTTATTATTATTATTTTGCAAGGTTGAATTGTGTGGCGCGTATTAGGTTAATGAATGCAGACCATATTTTTGTTTATGAGAAAGCAGGGGAGGGTCTCAGGAATGTATATATATACTCCCCTTAAACGTCGTACAGAGAGTTCGGCAATTTTTTTTTACGCTATTAGACTAGAAGCCAAGCCAGTAATAAATATTTCTGTTTGTTGTTAATCCCATGTAGGGGAATCGATAATGGTTCTTGTAAAGGATTAATGTTAACCTGAAGTGTAATATAAGAAAGGGGGTTTTAGTACGTAACACATGGTACTACACAGACGAAATTAATAATATTTAGATATGTTCAAATACAAATTTCTTACTATACGGATTAAGGTAATTATTTAATTATGTACTGTCTTTCGTAGTAACATTGCAATACTTAAAAAATCTGGATAAATGATATTAGACATTTAGTAGACATAGAGATCCAATTCAATTGAAGTCCAAACAATTAAATGAATCATCCTATGGCTACCAATAACATCTACAAATTGAGCCTATCCGTAAACAGTGTGAGATTTGTACCCTCTCTTTCACGGGATTTTTCCTTTAATTTCCGATACACTGAAGGATAAATATGGATGGATTCGGGCAAGAAACACGTGTTTTTGTTTAATATAAAAATCACTGTGAAATTTCATCAGAATGTGCGAATGGAAATAACAAATTTATTTACTTAGTAAACAATGCATCTTGGTAGCACAAAGCACGTTCGCACAGTTATCGGTATAAAATTGGATACTTTAAAAGACTCACCTTAACGAAGTGATAGAACAGCACGGCGCCAACCGTAGATAATGCAAACCATACGAAAATAGCAAAGGTCGATACATGCGAAATGTCGGAGAAGTGTAGAATTGATGAAATTATTATTGCGGCTGCATGGCAGAAGAGGAATGGCATAAGTAAACGCTCGAGTATGTCCCATGGGATCTCATGTGTTTTCTGTGGCAGCTGGGAGATAGATCCACGTCTCAGAGACCCCACACGAGAGGCACGGCGCTGTAAATATATAATTCAATAAAAATATTTGTTTATTTTGGGATTAATATTTTATTTAAAAAAGCATCGTTTATGTAAACAATCGTAAAGAAGTGCAAGGGTGGGAGAATATTCTCGAAAAAGATTAAAAATGTAAATAAATACAGTTTCAATTCATATTAACATATGATTGAATGTGTGCCTGTTTTGAGGTATTTCCCAATGATGTAGTAGTGGAAACCCACGTGGTAAAGCCTATCTTCAATTAATGTAAGCGCCATTGTGGCTTAAGGTAATAATTTCGTTAAAATCTACAAATTAAAGTTCATTATGACATACTGACTTACGATTCACTAATTTTACTATTACTATTTATTGGCCTGTAGGAACCCGAAAGTTCATGACCTCGCCGACTCGACTCCGCCATTGTTCCCTGTCTCGTGCGCTCTCCTTCCACGTTCGACCATCCGATACGATCTCCTCGAGGTCCAATCTAACATTGCCCTCCCATCTCCGTCGCGGCCGCCCTGTCGGTCTCTTTCCCGTTGGCTTACTGTCAAGAATTCTATGCACGGTCCTATCGTTGCCCATTCGCGCCACATGTCCGGTTCATCTTAATCTTCGCGACTTGATTACTCTCACTATTGTAGACTTGTGCTATAGCTCTTCCAATTCGTGGTTGTGGAGTTTTCTCCATTGTCCTGCCTCCTCGTCATATTTACCGCCAGAGTTACCCGTTAAAACTTTATTTTCGAATACGCGGAATTTGTTTTCTTCCCGTTTTGTGAGAGTCCATGTTTCGCATCCATACAGAACAATCGACATGCTTACGGTTCTATAAAGACGAAACTTTATATTACGTGATATGAGTTTGGATTTCAGCAGTTTACTAACTGCATGTTAACTACCGTTGCCAGAGTGTAGTCTTTTGTTAATTTCCTTCGACTTTTCGTTACTGGCCGTCAGTATTGTTCCCAGGTATTTAAATTCTTTGACATTTTCAAATATCTTGCCCCTGATGTTTATGTGTGTTCTCTGAGGTCCACCTGCTCTCGCCATAATCATGTATTTCGTTTTGTCTTCATTTATTTCTAGGCCCACCTTTTCTGCCGCTTGCATGATGATTTCACAGTTTTTACTTACAGTTTCTAGATTATCGCCCAAAACAGCGATGTCATCCGCATATGCGAGCATTTTCCGAGATCCCGTTCAGGGATGCTCCGGTCATGTTGCCGCCTTGTACCTTTCTGATGACATACTCGAGGACAAAGTTAAAGAGACATGATGGGAGGCCAACCCCCTGTTTTTAGCCCGTCGCGGATTGCAAATGGTTCTGACAGGTGGTTTCTAATCTAACTCGCCCTTTGTTTTCGTTCATGTAGATTTCAATGAGCGCGTCTTTTTTTTCGGGATTCCCAGCTCAACTACAATATGGTCGAGTCTTTCCCTTGCGACTGAGTCGTAGGCTTTTTTGAAGTCAACGAACAGTTGGTGAACTGTCTCTCCGTATTCCTACTGCTTTTCCAGTAGTTACTTTATTGTGAACATTTGGTCGCTCGTTGACCGGTTCCTACGGAATCCGCATTGGTAGTCTCCCAATATGTCTTCTGCATGCGGTGTGATTCTCGCCAGTATGACATTTGTTAGTATTTTGTATGTAGTTGGAATCAATGATATTCCTCTGTAATTTGCGCAAGCAGATGTGGCGCCTTTTTTGAAAATGTGGACGACTATTGAGGTTTTTCATTCTTCCGGAATGGCTTCCTTATCCCATATTGTTTTAATCAGTTGGAGGATCTTTCGACCGGTTGCCTCTCCTCCATGCTTCATAAGCTCTGCCGGTATGCAGTCGACTCCGGGAGCCTTGTTGTTTTTCAATCGGTTTATTGCGTCTACAACTTCGTCGAAAGAGGGCGCTAGGATTTGAGACTCGGCTGTATGTACGTCTGGTGCTATTATTTGTGGTTGATGGGTGCGCACATTGAGCAGGTTTTCAAAGTACTGCTTCCATCTTCCCACGATATTTTTTGTTTTTGTCACCAGAGAGCCGTTTGTGTCTCGGATTATTTTGGCTCTCCCTCGGTGGCCTTCTCTAATTGAATTTATGCCGGCATAGATACCTCTAATGTTCTTTGCTCTGGCATTTTCTAGGATTTTTTTCGATCCTAGTCTTCTCCCATTCGCGTTTTTTGCGTTTGAAAAGTCTAATAGTCTCTTTTCAAATTGTCGCGTATCTTTCTGCGTTGACTTCATTATATCTTTCTAAGTGGATCACTCTGAGGCGGTTACGTTCTTCGATCTTCGCTCTGCACTCATCGTCAAAGCAAGGTTTGAACTTAATTCTTTTCTGAAATCCTAACACCTTTTGGGCTGTTTGTTTGTGTCTATGATCGATGCCCATTTAGTGCCCAGGTTATTGGTTTCCTCTTCCTCACTACTCCCATTCTCTAGGATGCTAAATCTATTCGTTAGTTCGTCTTGATCTTCAGCCTTTTTGCGCTGGTCTTTTAGTTTTCAATGTCGAACTTTTTGCTTGTCTCCCGTGATTGCCCATTTGGGTTTGCTACGACCCGACTTCTAATTTTGCCCATCAATAGAAGGTGATCGGAGTCGCAATCTGCTCCTCTATATGATCTTACGTCAAGGATATTCGAGTGGTGTATTTTGTCTATGAGGAAGTGGTCTATTTGGTTGCGCGTTGCGCCGTAGGGTGATATCCATGTGGCTTTAGGGATTTGCTTGTGTTTGAACATCGTGCTTTTCACTACCAGATCTTTGAACGCTGCGAATGTGATAATGCGAATTCCATTATCATTTGAAACGTCGTGTAGGCTCTCTTTACCTATAGTTGGTTGGAAGATGTCTTCCTTTCCGATTTTCGCGTTAAGGTCCCCGAGGAAGATTTTAACATCGAATGATGAGATCTCATCGAATACTTCCTCTAGGGTCTCGTAGAATGTGTCCTTCGTTTCTTCGTCCGTAGATTCTGTTGGGGCGTGTACGTTTATAAATACATAATTGTACCATGGTCCCTGTATTTTTAGCACCGACATTCGGTCATTAATAAATTTCACATCTTTTACATGGGGCGTAATCTTCTTGCTTATGATGAAGCTAGTCCCGAAGTTATGTGTATCGGTACCTCCACACGCCAGTGTAAAAACGTTGATTTCGATTACTTGATGTGGGAGTCGGACTTCCTGAAACGCGACAATGTCCATTTTATATTGTTTCGCGTTTTCTACGACCGTCTGTATCGCGCCTGGTTTATATCACGTTCTAACATTCCACGTGCCGACGTGTATATCCCCCTTTTTCCGTTTTTCCCTACGTCTTCTTTTTGCCGAGTCGGTGTTTTCTTGATGATTTTTTCCCTTGTGGTAGTGTCGCCTCATCACACCTACGCCTAGCGGGTTTTTCGTGAGATTGTTTTTTGTGTATTGATTATTCCTTTTTGTTCCCACGAGTCTTGGGGTTCCAAATAATCCGCCACATCAGAGCCCCTCTTTGATGTAGTAAGGTCTGCTTACTGCTCTGATTCAACCCGGTGTCAGAAAGGTGCCGTTATAATACAGGGGGTACCCCCCTGGCTGCAAACCATCCAATGGGCACGGTGACGCGTAACACCGTGGATTAGGGGTGGTAGATCTTTGTGTGCTACTCCTCGCTAGCCTGTCTGACATGGGTGGCCCTACTGGAAGCATATGCTTCCGTCAGCATAGCCTGAGTGATTCATTGCAGTTTAAGCCCCCGCATCACGCCAAGGTTTCTACCAAGCGGGGGATGATTCACTTATTTTACATATAAAAATTCCACATATATGGTGTGTTCGGAAAGAACCGGAACTTATTTATTCCTGGATATGATAGAGCGCGCAAACCAGTCTCGTTTAAAGGGAGTGGTAGTAGGGGATGTTTGTGAAATGAGGAAACCAACGGCAGCTGGCTGTTGGAGTGAGCAGATCGAGATTTTAGTGATTTGGCCTGTTTTTGACAAGATAGGGATGTGAAGATGTAGTGAATTTTATTCGAACGTTTTGTTTTTGACTCGTAACAACCCGGTAACGTTACCCCAGCTACCTTACAGCCCCGATCTGGCACGCAGTGATTCTTTTTTTGGTCCCCGCCTCAAGAGCGACCTGAAAGAGCGACACTCTGACTCGATTCAAGTGGCTTAAGATGCTTCGTTGCCTCAACACTGCTCCGGTTGCAGAATTTTCGAGGGACTATAAAACTTGGAAAAACCGTTGTCAGCAGTGTACCATATTAATACCTTCAGAAGTACATGAAGAATCCTTGTACAAAAATGTGAATACAAGCTTTTTTACGAAAGTAATCCCCGCACTCTTCGGACACATCCTGTATACGCTTCAGCAATGAGGCCCTGATGACAAGGTAGCTGCGATATACTATATAAGTGGCTCACCTGTGGGGTTCCTTTAAGCATGCCCAAAGAACCACCCATTTCCTTTAAATCAACCCGCCTTTCCACATCCAACAAAGCCGTTTTGCTTACCTGCAATCGAGCAGCGTTAAGCTACCCTTCCAATTATCTTTAACCTGAAAGGTAAACTCACGGCAAGATCATCATCTCGCCGTGGCATTAAACGATAGCATACCAACCAAATCATTTCGGTTCAGCTTACATGAATCATTTAGGAACCTGATCGGTTCCTCTGGGTGGCAACACGTCAATCAAACATACACCAATCCTCCTGTGTCTTCTTGTTCCAACAATCCGTTGGTCCGAGAGGACACGTCGGGCAACTTGCTTGCTTGCACATGTGCAAGTCAAATTTCCGATGATCGATCGCCTATGCCGATAACCGATCATCGTGTTGGACACGATCATAATTGTTGTTTAAACAATCAAATCAACTGCCGTGTCCCTCGATCTGTTTTTCTAAAACAAATAAATCTTCATCCCAGCCCTTGCCATGGCGAACCAATTTTCTGTTGACCTAGCGTCACAAAAAAAAAACCATTCCTGTCGTTCGCAATGTTTTCTATTGCTTACAACGGCATGGCTTTAGCCTTCATGTACGTCATTTATTTGTACAGCTACATAATCCGTCGCCTTATCGGGGATCGATCACCGCATCGGTCATGTCTAATGATTCGTTGACTAAACAACGAACAGCCACGATTCTCACGCTGGCTATCGAAATAGGATGCTTCGGTATACACAACGTATAAACAGAAGAAGCTATTTCGGCCTGCACGGCAACATTCCCTAGCATCAACGCATCGCTAGCTTAAACATAGCAACCTTTTTCGGTCTCTACCGAGCGGCCATTTGTTTGCTCAGCTGATCTGGTCGAGTTCCCTTCTGTGCAATCAATCTCTGACGCATTGCGTTGGTCCTCCCCTCCGGTGCTTGGATGTACAGAGTGGTACGTACGTCATGCACCGGAACCCTTCCAGCGCGATTTATCTCGTTGTTTCCTCATTAGCTGATGCATGAAAGGGAACTTCCAAGTTTCTCTCTGACCATTCAGGGGAAGCCGATTTCGATAATGACTGGCTGGGTCGACGGAGCAATAACCGCAGCAGCGAATTAAACACAACCTATAGCGCGGAGTCAGACTTTAACCATCGTGGAGGCAAGACACGCGAGGCGTTGTCCTAACACGGAGTCAAGTCGAGTGGTTAATCCGCGCCGTTAATTCGATCGTAAGAAAGCGTATATTAAAGGAAAACGATTGCAACTTCGGTAGTATTCATGTGATAATTGTAAAATGAATCACCTGGATTCAGTAAATTTAATAAACCATATAATACGTGCGAAGACTTGTACTAAGTGAATTAAATTAAGTCGGGAAGTAACAGTGCTCGATAACTTCCTATATGAAGATTTGTGTTGGAGACTACTCGTTACAATTCATGCGCCCAAGTGACACTGATGTAAGGCAAAATTTGCGCAATAGCTCCTTATTGTTCAGGATATTAAAAACATAATAAAAAGCATTAACATTAAAAGTACGCCTGTGTGTTTTCTTTGGTGTTCCATTGGTTTCGCTTCTGGGATTTACTCTTTCGTGGTTGATTTCTTCTAGTGACAATAAGTGGCGTTTTTGCGGAACCCGAGTCCGTGTGATGCACAGGTAAAAACAATTACCGACACACCAACGGTCGATTCGCAGCTGCTACCAACCATTTGCCATCGAAAAAATACTGATTTTCTGGTTCTGTTTTTTTGGATTTCGCCTATTGATATGGGTTGATATCCATTAGGATAAATAGTATCCGCACTCGTATTTTCAACTCTTAGTTCACACGATAAATAATGTGTAGTCCTCAATGAAGGTGGTGAGTATGCGATTTTCAAAATACGAAAATTGTAACTTGCAGGTACACACGTTCCTAACGTATTTTGACATCGGCAGTCATTTAGCTCATTTTTGACACTCAAAAGGTCATATGTATTTTCATAGGCCGCCCTGCTTGGATTCACAATTATAGATAAAACACTGGTAATGATAGCATGGGCAGTCTCGCGTGAACCGCATAATAAAGTACATGTGCACAATTTCGCCTTTAAAGCCTTCCCAGCCACACTTTCACGCAGAAAACGGCGACCTTGAATCAATAGAATAATGTAAAGTAATGGGTAATGCCATCCGGCATAGCAGATTTGCCGTTGTTTAGCTTTTTGAGTGCTCGGAAAGCAGTGCGAATTTGAATACACATTTGGTTCATTATATGCTGTTTCTGCTCAATTTGGGGCGGAATTGATGTGGCATTATATCAGGGTTAACTGTAGTTGATAGAGAGTTTTAGGTTTCGAACTCACGGTGCCTAGACCAGACGAGCCATACTATTCCTTCAGGAGTTTTTTCATTAACACTGCTCTTGGTTAAAAGAACTATAGCTGGCACAGTACAGTAGTTTAAAATGCCCAACGGTGAAGAAAATTCGATAGAGTATTTATTGGCGAGGGAGACAAGAATTAGCGCCACTGTGTTGACAGAATAATTGTGTATATCTGGTACCTGTTGTTAGCTCATTTCCAAATTGAATTAAATTGTTTCAGTTTGTGCGTCTAAAAT
The DNA here is from genome assembly GCA_963931805.1 of Microdon myrmicae. Taxonomy (NCBI): domain Eukaryota; kingdom Metazoa; phylum Arthropoda; class Insecta; order Diptera; family Syrphidae; genus Microdon; species Microdon myrmicae. The sequence continues at coordinate 236,791,856 of OZ007497.1, read as the reverse complement.
AGCGAAACTATTGACTACATGGTAAAAGTTATGTACATGGACTTACATAAACCGAACGAAATGACCTTTAGAAGTGCGCTTGGCGGTGAATGGTAGTACAATAAAATTCGCTCTTATTACACATGCACTGGCCCGAGGTCGAGTGTACATACCATATATTTCGAGAACGCGAAGTATGGTGGCGTGTTCTAGTGCTATGTCAATGCCATTTAACCAGCGAGCTTGTTAAAACACCACACACGGGTTGCCTCAGCAACAGGTCCAATGACCACCCACGAATTATCAAAGGATCATTAAAAGAAAGCAAAACAAAACGCACCGGCCATTGCAACTGGTTTGTAACTGTGGGGGTTCTCTACACCACATGGAAAACGAACCCACAATGCCAACCAACCTTGACCACTAACAGCGCGTCACCTTACCTTAACCTGTAACCCAACTCCCCACGGAAAATCCGCAACGCCATACATACCTAACTTCGCAATAATCACACTCCCAAACCCGCAACAGAATACAATTGAACAGAATACATTCTAATCACCCCCGCGCTCATTTTCCCAAAGTGCTTCGGCCAATCCTTTACCGAATTCACATTCCCTCCTTGCGACCAAGCAATCTCAATTTCCTCGGAAATTCATAAGCTGTAATAAAACGCATATTCAAATCTAGAACGAACATTAACCATCTCCCTCAATTACATCACCCCACATACATTTTCCCAAAATAGCTTCCGTCAATTCTCTATTTAATTCATATTCCCTCTTCGTGACCAAGCAACCTAAATTTCCCCGAAATTCATGTGCAACAACAAAACGCACATTCAAATCCACAACGGAACATTAACCATTGCCACCAACTATACCAAGCCGCATACATTTCTCCGAAATTACTTCGGTTAATATATTATCTAAACGATATTCCTCGCTTCCACCCAAGCAATTTCGAGTTCTCGGTATACACAACCAACGAATCCAACTCAGCTTGTACGGCGAGGATTCGCTGGAACTGAGTTCTTATGCGAGCGTAGCAACTCTTCTCGAAATTCCCCGGAAGTGGCGGCAAGTTTATTTCTGCTATGACTAAATCACCGGACGCGATGAATAGATTTTTTTCCCATTCCATTAGTCAGTCGCAATCCAAGCGCACATCGCTCCGAATCAAACATCAGTCGAGATTCAACCGCCGCCGGGGCCACAACATAAAAGTCGTTGTCCAACCACCGTAGAGTGCGCACAGTCGCGTGTTATCTTCCTTGCCCAAGTCGAGTCGATGGGGAGCCCGCGTTAGTAAATAATCCGCAAATCGCTGCAAGACGGGAAGGGACAGTTTTAAATCACGAAACTAAAACGAACAACCGGCCCCGAAAAGAAAACGCGAAAACAAAGTATTCATACCGTTAGACCGAACAAACCCCGTCTCATATCGCGCGACCATTGCGTAGCAGACACGTAGCCGAAGAAATAGGTTAGGCGCCTCGCTCGGCGCTTGGAACAGGAGCAGCGACAAAGGGAGAACAACCAAATGATCGTGTGAAATGCAACGGAGTGTTTGCCAGATCCCAAAAGAGACCTTGGACGTCCAGTGATAAAGTGGATGGACATCAGAATACGTGTTAACCTTTTTCTTATTTTCGCAACTCATTGTTAACTTTCCCTTTTGTAAGTAATTGTATTTCCCTATTGTCCACCGAATTGTACATCCCCCCGTGGGACAAAAACAGCGAAGAATAAAAGAACATGTTAAAAGACAAATCAACAAACAAGACGACGGTTTGCGACGAACTCTTTAGTGGGGCGGTAGTGAACTAGTGCCGTTCGCTGGCACATACACTTCTTAACCTCCACAAATCCAACAAGCGTACAAAAGTTGTACAGTTGTGCAATCAATAAACCAACACGAACCTTCCCAATCGTTGAACCAGCCATTCTTCTTCATCCTCGTTCTCATCGATCATATACAATATCATCGAGAGTATAAGTTAACACACAGCTCACGACCAGTTTAAATATGGCAAATATGTCATAAATCCATTCACACATGCACTCGTGCGTATCACCATCGGCATACGCACTCGCACCACATAGAGTACCACTTGCCCTATAAAATCCACATAAAACTAGTACGTGCCTCATAGACCAACTTATGCACGCAGTCATGCATATCATTAGTCGTAAACATACCCGCAGACCCGTTCGTGCGTATCACCACTCACGCTGGACATTGTCACACACTAGCCTTTGTGACGCATCCGATCTTCGCAGCCTCCACGACAGCAACAATGTTGCACCCATCATCTCCCAGCTAATTATCCCCAGCACACCAATGTTATGACCCAGCATCCGGGACAACGTCGCATGGCAAATCATATAAAAACAAAATTGTAACTTAGTCTGTAAGTTAGTTGCTTGGTGCTCAGCACACAATAAATTTGTTTTTAAAAACTCGAAAGTTCTATTTTGATTTTAACTGGCGCCCGAGCAGGGACCCGCTCCAAAAAAATATATTTTTCCGTGAATTCAATTCGAGTGCGGGTTTTCTTTTTCAAAAAAAAGTTTTTGTTAAATCAAATAGTGATCGACAATAAAGTGGAAACACAAACATTGAACAATAAAGTTCCTGAGGAAACGAGGCCCCTTAGTAGCCGATCATCGTTGGACCGACAAAAAGGAGTCAGCCAGACTGAGAGCCGCCTTAGGATGCAGCTAACTTCACTACTGTAAGTCTGTTTTTCTAATATATAAAAAGAAAAGTTAAATATATGGAAAAATTAAAAATTAAACATTTTTCGAAAAATTAAAATTAAATATTCTATAACTAAAAAAATCGAAATTAAATATTTTATTAGAACAAGATTAGAAATTAAGAAACTAACAAGTGTAAAATTAAAAAAAACTAAATTAAATAGAAATATTTTATTGAGAGTGAAAAACAAAAAATTGAAATTGAATATTTTGTTTAAAAATTATAATTGAAAAATTAAGAGTGAAAAATAAAAAATTGAATATTTTATTAAGAATTAAGAGTGAAAAACAAAAAATTTAAATTAAATGTTTTTTTTTGAAAAATTAAAATTAAATATCTTGTAATTAAGAAAGTGAAATTTATTTTTTGAAAAAATTAAAATTAAATAATTGAGAAATTGAAATTTAATAGAAATTAAGATTGTAAAAATTAAAAATTAAAGTTTAAAAAGTGAAAGTTATTGTATCGCAAAGTTATAGTTATAGGAAAAAATATACAAAAAGTGTTCTAAATTAATAAGTTCAAAAATTAAAAAAAGTAATATCTTAATTAAAGAAATAAAGAAAATAGTATCGAAAATTAAAGTTACTAGTAATAAGATAAGTGAAAAGTGACACAAAAAAGAAAAATTTTATTACATATTCCTTTCTCGTCTAAAATTTCCATTTTCTCTTGTCTGAGTGAAATCGTTGTTGAGTTTTTTATATATCTTGAGAGTGCATTAAATTGAAGATCAGTATGCCTAATCCAAATTTAATAAGACCAGCCGTTTTGAACGCGTCTGAATCTGTTGCTGCTCAGCAACAACGAGCAGTAACAAGTGAAGAGTTGGAAACTCTCATAACAAGAACTGTTCACCGTGTCCTGCAAGACCAAGGACCTCAATGGGTCCAATCCATAGTGGATCCTCAAGCCGACCGTTTCAATGGCACGGACCAGACCATCAATCCGGAATTTCGAGCTAATCTGAGCGAACTGGACAAGATACCTGACGTGGTACGATCTCACGGATTTCACCGGTCAACCTGGAGAATTCAACTCCTGGAAGAAGAGCGTCGATAGAATATTGCAACTCTACGACGACATAAAGGGAACGCCAAAATACTTTGGTATTTTCAGCGTTATTCGCCACAAAATCATTGGCCAGGCTGATGTGGTATTGGAATCTTATAATACCCCATTGGACTGGAAATGCATCTTTCGATGCCTGACAATGCATTATGCGCACAAACGCGATCTGTCAACACTTGAATACAAAATGACGTCCCTTATTCAAGAAAATCTTACAGTTCAAGAATTTTATCATTCGGTTTATTCTCATCTGTCGTTGATATTGAATAAAATAGGGTGTATGGAAATCGGTAATGAGTCATTGTCAATACTGACTCAAACGTATAGGGATGAGGCTCTAGATACATTCGTTAGAGGTTTGAGAGGCGATCTGCCAAGAATTCTCGGTATTAGGGAACCTACCGATTTACCACAGGCATTGCATCTTTGTCTTAAGTTAGAAAACCAAAATTATCGAACACAATATGCTATCTCTCACAATGGCCCATCTCATGGATCTTGTAATCACGTTGCTCCTCCACTTCCACTTCGAAAAAATATACCAAACCAATACAATAATCATTCACAGGGAAGCAAACCACCTTTTTATCCTCAATTAGCATACCTACCCCAACCTCCTAATCTTAACCATCATATGAATAGAAACGTTTACAGCCAACCGTCATTTACAAATTACAAACACACAAACGTTCCATAAGAGAAACAATATGTTGAAGAAACCCAAAAACCCCAAAGGCAAAACACCCATGTGGAACGGCCCGTTTCTCGTTACAGCAGTAACAAGGCCAGACAAAACAGCCATCGAAGTTGGCCGAAAATTAATAATAGTCCGCAATGGTAGGTTGAAACCATATTACAAGATTGGTTAGTCCCGATTTTCACTTATTACTCAGCCAAACAACTCAAGGACCTCGAAATTTCACAATATGGCCAGGTACGGAAATAAGTAATAAAAATAACAAATAGATGCGCAGATTAAACAAATAACTTACTTTATTACATGTTACTATAAAAATTTAAAAACAGTAAAAACAAAAAGAATTGATTACATATATACATACAAAATATAAAGAAAGCAAAAAGAATTATGATTACATATATACTTACATACAAATTATAAAGAAATCAAAAAGAATTATTAATAAGTAATTGTTAATTACATACAAATAATAAAATTATAAAGATTTGTTAATAAGGATAGTTATACAAAAATTAATAAAACAAAAAAATTGTTATTAGATGGTAAAATAAAACTATTTCAATTGTTAGTTACAGAAAGCACATATAAACAAAAACAAGAAGAATCGCTAACGTTGATAGACATACAAAGTCAATCACAAAAGAATTGTTAACTATTCCAAATATATATATTAAAGAAAAAAATCCACAAAGAAAAACAAAAGAAATTATTAATAAGTTAAGTTACACAAAAATATAGATATTCAGATAATAAAATAAAATTATGAATTCACAAAGAAAATGTTATACAAAATAATTATTGCAATGTTACAAAGAAACAAAACAAAATTGTTAAAAGTAAACTTACACCAAAATTATAAAAAAACAAAACACAAAAGGAAACTTTATACGAACATGAAATCTTATAAGCAAACTACAAAATAATTATTACGAATGTTACGAATGAGATATTAAAAATTGTAAAAGCAGACAAATCATTTAAATTGGAACTAATGTTACGCTTACAGTATAAGACAAAAATTGTTTAAAAAAGAAATAATATTGTAAATAGAATTAAGTACAGTAAGTTATAAAAAAAGAAACTTTAATATCCGGTATAATAAATAAATGCCGAACAATAAATGAGTTATCGTTATGTAAAAGAAGTGATATAATAGATATAAGCAATAATAATTGTATTCCTAAACTATTAAGAAGCCAAAATGCGACGTGCAACAGGACAAACAGTCACCACATCCCACAAGTAGAAGAAATAGCCTCCGGAATTATCCTTCTCAACAACTTTTGTGATCAGATAGAAATAAACGGGACAACATAGATATTACAGGGAACGTACTAAATTAAGTTCAAAAATACTACAGTCGCTGTTAACAATCAGAAATACATAGCAGAGGAAATAGCCAACATTCAAGCCTCACCACCTTTACTGCACATATCCTCTGATGGACCTGAATTTGAGGAGATACTTTCTTTAGAACTGATGAAAGATCTGCACATCAATAATACTAAGAAAATAGATCAATAAAAATAGAGAAAGAAACTTACCAGATTGTCAATTACTCTCTTTTGACCATAGTTTTTCTAATTCTTACTGCACTATTCCTCTTAAAGCTAAGAGCTCAGAGAAAGACTAAAATAACTATCGTCCCAGAAGCTATTCCTTTGAGGACAATGCCGACTCCGAAGCAAGAAGAGCATCCACCAGAACCACCAAAAAAATTACCTAGCATCTTTAACCTGCCCTTTGAATAACCTTTTGCGAGGACGCAAAAATTTAAGAGGGGAAGAGTTAACACACAACTCACGGCCTGTTTTAATATGGCAAATATGTCATAAATCCATTCACACATGCACTCGTGCGTATCACCATCGGCATACGCACTCGCACCACATAGAGTACCACTTGCCCTATAAAATCCACATAAAACTAGTACGTGCCTCATAGACCAACTTATGCACGCAGTCATGCATATCATTAGTCGTAAACATACCCGCAGACCCGTTCGTGCGTATCACCACTCACGCTGGACATTGTCACACACTAGCCTTTGTGACGCATCCGATCTTCGCAGCCTCCACGACAGCAACAATGTTGCACCCATCATCTCCCAGCTAATTATCCCCAGCACACCAATGTTATGACCCAGCATCCGGGACAACGTCGCATGGCAAATCATATAAAAACAAAATTGTAACTTAGTCTGTAAGTTAGTTGCTTGGTGCTCAGCACACAATAAATTTGTTTTTAAAAACTCGAAAGTTCTATTTTGATTTTAACTGGCGCCCGAGCAGGGACCCGCTCCAAAAAAATATATTTTTCCGTGAATTCAATTCGAGTGCGGGTTTTCTTTTTCAAAAAAAAGTTTTTGTTAAATCAAATAGTGATCGACAATAAAGTGGAAACACAAACATTGAACAATAAAGTTCCTGAGGAAACGAGGCCCCTTAGTAGCCGATCATCGTTGGACCGACAAAAAGGAGTCAGCCAGACTGAGAGCCGCCTTAGGATGCAGCTAACTTCACTACTGTAAGTCTGTTTTTCTAATATATAAAAAGAAAAGTTAAATATATGGAAAAATTAAAAATTAAACATTTTTCGAAAAATTAAAATTAAATATTCTATAACTAAAAAAATCGAAATTAAATATTTTATTAGAACAAGATTAGAAATTAAGAAACTAACAAGTGTAAAATTAAAAAAACTAAATTAAATAGAAATATTTTATTGAGAGTGAAAAACAAAAAATTGAAATTGAATATTTTGTTTAAAAATTATAATTGAAAAATTAAGAGTGAAAAATAAAAAATTGAATATTTTATTAAGAATTAAGAGTGAAAAACAAAAAATTTAAATTAAATGTTTTTTTTTGAAAAATTAAAATTAAATATCTTGTAATTAAGAAAGTGAAATTTATTTTTTGAAAAAATTAAAATTAAATAATTGAGAAATTGAAATTTAATAGAAATTAAAATTGTAAAAATTAAAAATTAAAGTTTAAAAAGTGAAAGTTATTGTATCGCAAAGTTATAGTTATAGGAAAAAATATACAAAAAGTGTTCTAAATTAATAAGTTCAAAAATTAAAAAAAGTAATATCTTAATTAAAGAAATAAAGAAAATAGTATCGAAAATTAAAGTTACTAGTAATAAGATAAGTGAAAAGTGACACAAAAAAGAAAAATTTTATTACATATTCCTTTCTCGTCTAAAATTTCCATTTTCTCTTGTCTGAGTGAAATCGTTGTTGAGTTTTTTATATATCTTGAGAGTGCATTAAATTGAAGATCAGTATGCCTAATCCAAATTTAATAAGACCAGCCGTTTTGAACGCGTCTGAATCTGTTGCTGCTCAGCAACAACGAGCAGTAACAAGTGAAGAGTTGGAAACTCTCATAACAAGAACTGTTCACCGTGTCCTGCAAGACCAAGGACGTCAATGGGTCCAATCCATAGTGGATCCTCAAGCCGACCGTTTCAATGGCACGGACCAGACCATCAATCCGGAATTTCGAGCTAATCTGAGCGAACTGGACAAGATACCTGACGTGGTACGATCTCACGGATTTCACCGGTCAACCTGGAGAATTCAACTCCTGGAAGAAGAGCGTCGATAGAATATTGCAACTCTACGACGACATAAAGGGAACGCCAAAATACTTTGGTATTTTCAGCGTTATTCGCCACAAAATCATTGGCCAGGCTGATGTGGTATTGGAATCTTATAATACCCCATTGGACTGGAAATGCATCTTTCGATGCCTGACAATGCATTATGCGCACAAACGCGATCTGTCAACACTTGAATACAAAATGACGTCCCTTATTCAAGAAAATCTTACAGTTCAAGAATTTTATCATTCGGTTTATTTTCATCTGTCGTTGATATTGAATAAAATAGGGTGTATGGAAATCGGTAATGAGTCATTGTCAATACTGACTCAAACGTATAGGGATAAGGCTCTAGATACATTCGTTAGAGGTTTGAGAGGCGATCTGCCAAGAATTCTCGGTATTAGGGAACCTACCGATTTACCACAGGCATTGCATCTTTGTCTTAAGTTAGAAAACCAAAATTATCGAACACAATATGCTATCTCTCACAATGGCCCATCTCATGGATCTTGTAATCACGTTGCTCCTCCACTTCCACTTCGAAAAAATATACCAAACCAATACAATAATCATTCACAGGGAAGCAAACCACCTTTTTATCCTCAATTAGCATACCTACCCCAACCTCCTAATCTTAACCATCATATGAATAGAAACGTTTACAGCCAACCGTCATTTACAAATTACAAACACACAAACGTTCCATAAGAGAAACAATATGTTGAAGAAACCCAAAAACCCCAAAGGCAAAACACCCATGTGGAACGGCCCGTTTCTCGTTACAGCAGTAACAAGGCCAGACAAAACAGCCATCGAAGTTGGCCGAAAATTAATAATAGTCCGCAATGGTAGGTTGAAACCATATTACAAGATTGGTTAGTCCCGATTTTCACTTATTACTCAGCCAAACAACTCAAGGACCTCGAAATTTCACAATATGGCCAGGTACGGAAATAAGTAATAAAAATAACAAATAGATGCGCAGATTAAACAAATAACTTACTTTATTACATGTTACTATAAAAATTTAAAAACAGTAAAAACAAAAAGAATTGATTACATATATACATACAAAATATAAAGAAAGCAAAAAGAATTATGATTACATATATACTTACATACAAATTATAAAGAAATCAAAAAGAATTATTAATAAGTAATTGTTAATTACATACAAATAATAAAATTATAAAGATTTGTTAATAAGGATAGTTATACAAAAATTAATAAAACAAAAAAATTGTTATTAGATGGTAAAATAAAACTATTTCAATTGTTAGTTACAGAAAGCACATATAAACAAAAACAAGAAGAATCGCTAACGTTGATAGACATACAAAGTCAATCACAAAAGAATTGTTAACTATTCCAAATATATATATTAAAGAAAAAAATCCACAAAGAAAAACAAAAGAAATTATTAATAAGTTAAGTTACACAAAAATATAGATATTCAGATAATAAAATAAAATTATGAATTCACAAAGAAAATGTTATACAAAATAATTATTGCAATGTTACAAAGAAACAAAACAAAATTGTTAAAAGTAAACTTACACCAAAATTATAAAAAAACAAAACACAAAAGGAAACTTTATACGAACATGAAATCTTATAAGCAAACTACAAAATAATTATTACGAATGTTACGAATGAGATATTAAAAATTGTAAAAGCAGACAAATCATTTAAATTGGAACTAATGTTACGCTTACAGTATAAGACAAAAATTGTTTAAAAAAGAAATAATATTGTAAATAGAATTAAGTACAGTAAGTTATAAAAAAAGAAACTTTAATATCCGGTATAATAAATAAATGCCGAACAATAAATGAGTTATCGTTATGTAAAAGAAGTGATATAATAGATATAAGCAATAATAATTGTATTCCTAAACTATTAAGAAGCCAAAATGCGACGTGCAACAGGACAAACAGTCACCACATCCCACAAGTAGAAGAAATAGCCTCCGGAATTATCCTTCTCAACAACTTTTGTGATCAGATAGAAATAAACGGGACAACAAAGATATTACAGGGAACGTACTAAATTAAGTTCAAAAATACTACAGTCGCTGTTAACAATCAGAAATACATAGCAGAGGAAATAGCCAACATTCAAGCCTCACCACCTTTACTGCACATATCCTCTGATGGACCTGAATTTGAGGAGATACTTTCTTTAGAACTGATGAAAGATCTGCACATCAATAATACTAAGAAAATAGATCAATAAAAATAGAGAAAGAAACTTACCAGATTGTCAATTACTCTCTTTTGACCATAGTTTTTCTAATTCTTACTGCACTATTCCTCTTAAAGCTAAGAGCTCAGAGAAAGACTAAAATAACTATCGTCCCAGAAGCTATTCCTTTGAGGACAATGCCGACTCCGAAGCAAGAAGAGCATCCACCAGAACCACCAAAAAAATTACCTAGCATCTTTAACCTGCCCTTTGAATAACCTTTTGCGAGGACGCAAAAATTTAAGAGGGGAAGAGTTAACACACAACTCACGGCCTGTTTTAATATGGCAAATATGTCATAAATCCATTCACACATGCACTCGTGCGTATCACCATCGGCATACGCACTCGCACCACATAGAGTACCACTTGCCCTATAAAATCCACATAAAACTAGTACGTGCCTCATAGACCAACTTATGCACGCAGTCATGCATATCATTAGTCGTAAACATACCCGCAGACCCGTTCGTGCGTATCACCACTCACGCTGGACATTGTCACACACTAGCCTTTGTGACGCATCCGATCTTCGCAGCCTCCACGACAGCAACAATGTTGCACCCATCATCTCCCAGCTAATTATCTCCAGCACACCAATGTTATGACCCAGCATCCGGGACAATGTCGCATGGCAAATCATATAAAAACAAAATTGTAACTTAGTCTGTAAGTTAGTTGCTTGGTGCTCAGCACACAATAAATTTGTTTTTAAAAACTCGAAAGTTCTATTTTGATTTTAACTTATACGGTCGGATTCTGAACTTGACTGCGCTATATTTCAGCCGAATGCGACCCTTATAAATGGGTCGTATGATCCTGTAACTTTGTGCCAGCTGCAGACGTTGTGATCTTTGATCAGCACATTTAATGTAAATATCTTCGATCACAGCACGGTTGTGTTTTTGTGAAAATGGACAAAATTGAGTATCGAGCTGTCATAAAATGTTTGTTTTTGAAAGGCAATACTACGCAAATCAAAGATGAGTTGGACTCTGTGTATGGGGACTCTGCACGATCATTTACCAGAGTGAAATTTTGGGCAGCTGAATTTAAATGTGCCCGTGAGTGCTTGGGAGACGATGAACGATCGAGAAGTCCAAAAACTGAACAACTGACGATAACATCGTTAAAGTTCACCAACTAGTGCTAGACGATCGCTGAATTAAAGTGAGAGAGAGAGTAGCAGAGGCTATGAAAATGCCCAAAGAACGTGTTTGTCACATATTAAATCAAGGTTTAGGCATGAGAAAGCTGTCCGCGCGTTGGGTGTCGCTTTTGCTCACGTTAGATAAAAAACGTGTTCGAATGAACATTTCCAAACCACTGTTGGCGCAGTCTAGGCGTAATAAATCCAAGTTTTGGCACCGATTAATGGCTGTCGATGAAATTCGGATACACCATTATACGCCCGAAACAAAAATATAGTCAAAATAGTGGACTACAAAGGGGAAATCGGCTTCAAAAAAAGCAAAAACTGTTTTTTTTTTCTCGACTGGAAAAGTGATGGCGACTATTTTTTTTGGGTAGTCATGGAGTTATCGTAATCCATTATCTTCAAAAAGTAAAAACCATTACAGGAGCATACTACGCATCATTACTCACCAACTGAAGGCAGAAATTGCGGAACAACGGCCACATTTGCAGAAAAAGAAAATCCTATTTCACCAAGACAACGCGGCGGCTCACACCTCAGCGGTTGCCATGCCGAAAATCCACGAATTACGGTTTGAACTGCTTGACCATCCGCCTTACTCACCAGATCTAGCCCCAAGCGACTTCTTTTTGTTCCCTAATCTAAAAATTGCGCACGGAGGACAGAGATTTTCGTTAAATGAGGAGAGAGTCTGTGGCGGGGAAGTATGGTGCGCCGGGATACGACGCTGATTCACTTCTTTCCGCCATCGTCACTATGAATTCCGCCGTACATTGTCCACTAAGAAGAAACAAAAACGAAAACACTTGTGGCTTGTTTGGTAGTTCAACTGATCTTTTATTTAATTTTTATGCATCTATACAAAAATTATTAAACTGGTAACCGAATCTTAAATTTGTGTTTTACATAACTTTGAGTTCGCTGGCGTATTACTCTTCACTGACCAGATGACGATATTGTCTACACTTGTATACTTGTAATTAATCACTTAATTCGTACTTTTTATTAGTGGCTCTAAAGGCTATTACTCTTGACTAAACTTTACACTCGGGGGCGTGCACACCCTCGTGTGATCGCGGCGGTTACCAGACGACTTTCGATGTGCACGCACTGAAGGTTATGATCAGACTCAACGATATTCAATCGTTTGGGGTGAAGATCGTTGGTAGTACACATGTATATGTGTACATGGCTTCTTTCATCGACACACAATATCAACGAATCTGAAACACCAAGAAGGGGCATAATATGCATCCATGAGAAGTGAATTCGGCTAAGCAAACAAGCCGAATTTCATTGGATGCTAATTGGGTTTGTGTTTGCTTATACTGCTGCTGATGAGTAGCAGATCCTGAAATATGAAAAGACAAAGGAAACGTTTGGGTCTTTGTCTGAGATGTGCATTGCTGCTAAATAAATAGGCGGCAATGCAATGTGGAAGTGTGCTAATGGGTTTCAGCTATATTGCCGTCAATTGGCGTTTATTGCATCACCGCCAAGGGTAAGTATACCATACCTATTTGCATTTGGTTATGCAGTATGATTTAATTTATGGTTTAAGACGCGAGATGCGTATATTTGTTTTGGCCCCTGTTATGATGGTTACAATGTATGTAAACCAAATCATTTTGTTCTAGGGAATTCGTCTAGGGGGAAATGCACTTGGTGAGATTGAGATTCCTGATAAGGTAAGAAAGAAATCTTACAGAAAATTGGTATGCGGAGAGAATGCATGAAAGGTAAGTTTTCTTTACAGGGACTTAAAGATCATAGATTTGATCTCTTTAATGCGTGAAGCATTTTCAGGTGCCTAATGCGATTGCATAGGCGAAAACTTATGCGTCTTGGGATGAGGTAATGGGGATTTTAGGTAAGTGTACCGTGGGTTTTGGCGGCACCGTCACAAGTCACCTTCTCGAACAGGTATTTCACAGAGAAAAACCCCGAGTACTATTTGAAAGGGTTAGAGAGATGGGAGTATCGCTGGGAGAAGTGTGTAGAGTTATAAGGAAAAATATCTTGTATCTTTGCTAGGTCGGAAACTTTACAGCCCACCCACGTATCTTAATGCATTCATAAACAAATTAAATGGAAATATTCCATTTCATGTACCCAACAAAAGGTTATGGAGCTAGTAAAAGCGAAATGTTTTCGACTTACAATTCGTCTCTCAATCGAGTCTCATTTAAGCAGCTTTTCCTTAATTTCAACTGAATTACGTTTTTGAGTATCGTGATTTATTTTTTCAAAAGGATTTGTATCAGTGGTTCTTGTGGTGTTACAATCGAAGTTAGATAAGTGTTTGTAATTCGATTTGTGACTCGAGGTGTCGAGAAAACCATCATTTCCGAGAAAAGATAAATAGCAATGGAGCCGCATGACCTAAATACGATGTGCTCGATTCGAGTTAAGAGAAACTGCCACATCATTCCGGTTTAACAGAAAGTCATTCGACTAGGTCACCTAGGAGTGTGTCAACAAACCCGATCGTGATTTCTATTGAATTCCCCAACCGCCACATCCTACACCTCGTCCGCCACATCTGGCTACATTACCTCCACCGACGTCATCGTCTGAGGAAGAAATCTCTGGGGAGGTAACTATTGTCGAGCCACATGTTTCCGTCGACATGGACCCTCAGCAGCAACATTCCGAATCGTATCTCTTCGACCTGACTTTTACACAATCAATACGAAGAAGCAGCAACAGCAGCCCTTGCTCCGATTGGATGAGAAACCAACTAATTCTTCTCATCCTATGCCAGCGAGATTGTATGAGTGATGACCAATCGGTATGTAACGAAATTGACACGTGAGTAAATCCGCCTGTATTTATGTCTAACACATACACACCTACCATTTTGTGCACATATACGCCTAACCCGTTGGCGCGTCGAGCTGGATTGGTACCCTCCTATTCGCTCACCATGCTCTCGTAGCAACAGAGCTGGTACGGAATTTTTAACAGCTGAAAAAGCCTCTAGTTAAAGGCTGTTTATGGTAACTAGGCTTTTTATAGGTTTACTACATGGACTCAACAGTCCCGGGATTTTTAATGAAATCAAGCGTTTTTTTGGCAAAGTTATATTTATTCCTCAAGCATAGCTTCCTTTGAGAGCGATGCACTTGGTATAGCGATTTCCCATTATTTCGATGTACGAAACGTCCATGTCTTCGAAATACGACTTGACTCCAATGACTTCCTCATTCGATCTGAATCTCTTTCCCTGCAGCCACCAGTTGAGGTTTGGAAACAGATAATACTCGCTGGGGCCCAAGTCTGGGGAATATGGTGGGGGAGCAACGAATTCAAATCGTAATGGGTCCAATTTGGCCATCGCTTTCATGGACGTGTGTGGCGGTGCGTTATCGCGATAGTACGGAACTTTTTTTTCATCAAACAGGGCCGTTTTTTCTTTATTTAGTCGTTCGGTGCATGATTCTCTCCTATGACTGTTCTTCCCTTCTGTAATCGATGAAGATTATGCCATGCGCATCCCAGAAAACGGAGGCCATAACCTTCCCGGCCGAACGTTGATTTTTTGGCCACTTTGGTCGGGTTTCGGTGCTTTCCGGCGGCTCTGTAGACTTCGTTGAATCGTCAACGCGCTGCTTTTTTTGGTCGACGGTCAGCAAACGCGACACTCATCGCGCCGAAAGCTGTTTCATCTCCAAAAGATCGTGCAAAATGTATCCCCCCCCCCCCTTCTTTTGAGATGCCCACGGCTTCAGCTAATTCGCGCAATTTCATTTTACGAACACTCAAAACAATTCGATGCACTTGCTTAACGCTTTCCTCTTTTGGCCTTCCAATGCGTCTTCGGTGCTTGTCCGACCCATTTTAAATTCACTAAGTGTCTGATAGGCTGTTGTTCTTGAAGGAGCAGATTTGGGTTAACATTTCTGCAACCATTGAAATGATGGTTCAGAAGTTTTTTTCATCAAAAAATCAATGTCGATCAAGATGCGATATTCCTGTTTTCCCATTTTTTTTTACGAAGGCGAAAGTAGCGTCATGCAGACGACTCTAGCTTGTAAATGAATTGACGAAATCTCACGAAACTTCATACATAAACTAGTGACAGATGAGCCTCTCGAAACGAGTCATGTTCATTTTCTAGTGGCACCACCTATTGAAAAATAGCGGGTATTTTCAGTCCATGTAATACTGTAAACCGATGGGCATTAAGGATGTTCTGGTCTTGCTAGTCTGTAAAAGTAATAACTGTTGATGGAACACGTATCGGCCACTACAGATAATAATCATCGAAAACTCATCACGATTTAATTCAAAATGGCCAGGGAATCACTCAAAACCTCATTGCAAACCATATTGGACTATCCAAGGAAAGTGTCTGCTTTATCATTGAACAAATCGGATAGCATAAAATCTGTGCCTGGTGGGTTCCACGCCTTCTCACAGATGAATATAAACGAGGTCAATTGGAATACTGTGAGCAACCTGAAGTTTGAACCGATTTCATACTCTCCTTATTCCCCTTATCACGCACCATGCGATTTTTATTTATTTCCTCTACTATAGAGAGATCTTAAGGGTAATCACTACACCTCGGACGATGAGGCGATAACCGACGTCAGTCGTGGATTCGAAAAAAGTCTAAGGAATTTTTCGATGACGGAATAAAAAAACTTGTTTCACGCTGTATTAGCCTCAATGGTGACTATTGTTACGCCTCGCATCCGTGGTTCCTTAATCTCTTAAGGAAAGAGTTGTTGAGCGGAGAGTTATAAAGGAAAAGACGGTTTTAACCTTATATTCATATCTGTATTGATTTAAATCTTATATTTATTTATTTAGAAAAAGCCTCGGAGCACATTTACGAGGCCGCGACCGTTTTACACTAAGTTTTATTTTGTTACTTCTTAAATGTGGTCTTGTAACCTCCCCTTTGCTAGTTTAAGTTTACTCTGCCCAATTCCCTTTGCAACCACTACTTTTATACACAAATTATTGTGGCAGAATCGTAAACAATGCAACTAATTCTTCTGACCCCAAGTGCAAATCATTTACCCTGTCACTGTTAGCAGTTCAAATTCGACCCACTTCCTTTATGAATTTACAATGGGACATAATGCGTCATTGGCAATGTACAAAACTAATGACGCCTTTTAGGATGTAGTGGTAAACGAACGCAATATACGACGTTGGTTTGGAAAGCTCCGTTCGGGAGATTTCAGCATCGAAAATAAACCACGTGGAAAGTCGGAAACGTTAGTTGACGACGATGATTTAAGAGCATCGGTCGATGCGGACCCAACGAAATCGATGCGGGAGATTGCACAAAGCATAGGAGTATCCCCAATGACAATAAGTCGACACCTTTCTCTCATAGCAAAGGTAAAGAAACTCGATAAGTGACCTGAACCAGTCCCAAAAACTACGGCGTCTGGAAATGTGCGTATTGCTTAGATTAAGAAACCAAACTGAACAGTTTTCGCACCGGATAGTCACCTGTGACGTAAAGTGGATTCTGTATGATAACCGTAAAAGACTTGGGCAGTGGTTGGATGCTGGTGAAAAACCAAAACACACCACCAAGCCCAATCTTCACCCAAAAAAGGTTATGGTGGCAATTTGGTGGACATCGAAAGGACCAATCCAATTTTTATTTCTTCAACCAAGATATATGATAAACGCTATCAAATATTGGGAAGAAATCGACATATTGCATGCCAAATTGGCTGAAAAGTGACCTGCGTTGGTCAATAGGCACGGCCCGATCCTGTTGCATAACAGTGCTAGACCCCATACCTCAAAAGTAACGGTGCAAAAACTGTGGCAGTTGGGGTTTGAAATTCTTTCACATCCATCGTACTCTCTTGACATTTTCCCAACGGACTACCATCTTTCCCGGCATCTGGATTCATTTTGCCGGCAGAAGATCTTCCGGAACCGAGCCGAGGTCATAAAGGCCTTTGAAAATTTCATTGCCTCAAAAAGTCAGTACTTCTACGAAAAAGGAATATTTGACCTTGTATCACGTTGGAAGAATGTCATAGATGCCAACGGACCCTATTTTGATCGGATAAAAATTTACGAAAAAATAATATTGGCTTTTAAATTTTGACTATAAAATCGGACATTTCATGTGGTACAAACCAATGTAAATAAATATTTATTTCTATTTATTGGTCTATAAGAACCTGGAACTTCATGACCTGGTTGGGCCATCGCTCCTTGTCCTGTGCACTCTCATACCACGCTTGACCTTCTGATCCGATCTCCTCAAGGTCAGAATGGACATTGTCCTCCCATCTCCGTCGCGACCGTCCTGCCGTTCACTTTCCCGTTGGTCTACCGTCAAGAATTCTACGCACGGTCCTATCGATGCCCGTCCTATACACATGCCCGGCCCATCTTAATCTTCGCGACCTGATTACTCTCACTATTGCAGGTTTGCGGTAAGGGTCTTCCAATTCGTGGTTATGGAGTTTCCTTCATTGCCCTGTCTCTTCATCATATTTACCGCCAAAGATACTCCTTAAAACTTTATTCTCAAATATGTGGAATTTGTTTTCTTCCCGTTTTGTGAGAGCCCATGTTTCGTAACCGTATAGGACGATCGGCATGATTGTATGTATAATTACATAGGAGTGAAAAATATATGATTACATGTTGCGATAAAAAATGTATTTCTTTCCAAAACTAAATGTTGAAGTCGTGAAAACTAGAGTTTCTTAAGAGATGAAAGGCATACTTGAAATCATCCAAATTGGACATAATCTACAAAATGTATGCTCATTCTAAACTGGAATTTAATTTTAATATTTGGTCAGGCGTATTTAAAATAGTGTTAGACGTGTTAGACTGCAGATGTTTCAATGAAATAAATTGACCATCTAGGTTCATTTCTTCCAATTCCGTCATCAAAGCAAGGATGCAACGTACACTGTGCATCTCTAATCTATATTATCACGGTTTCTAATTAACTTAAATAATTTCCTGGGATACATCAATCAGAGAATGCACAACATCATCAGTTCGCATTAAAAATTTATTTCAGACGTATGAATAAATAGAGAATCGTTCTTCAGTCGAATGACATTTCGCCATTATTATAATTTCGATTCAATTAAGACCATTGCACATCAGTACCTCCTTTCCTAATCCCCTCTCTATTTTTCCACCTGCTCTGTAAATGTTCAGATGTTCTTTGCAAAATTTGTTTTTTTTTTTTGAAAAGAAGATACACATACATGTTCCTCCAAAATAAGGTTGCTATAAAACTATTCGGCCCAAAGCACATAATTCGCTAAAAAAATCGTTCCTTCATTATGTAAGTAATATTGTGTAGCCGAAATCTGCTTGAAATTTTGACCTTGTGGCGGTCTTTTGGAAAACAAATTATTATTTAATACAGAAGAAAGAAAAACATCTCAATATCGTTTTCACATTGAAATCGACTGATTTCAAAAATAATTTGGCCGAGAATGAAGTAAAAAGATGAACGAACACAGAATGAAGTAAAAAATGAAAGGATGATAAAAAACGTTTTCAAAAACTGATTTTAGTTAACATTTATCAACAGAAAGATATTTGTATAATCTAAAACCTGAGCTACAAGTAAATTTGATCTATTTTTGTGTCCATTGTTTTCGTGTTCTCTGTTCCTGACGCAAATTGGAAAACTTGCAAAAATATTCGCGATGATTCTAAAAACAAAACTCTAATTCATCTGTCTAACGGACATGTTGAAAAACACTTTCAAATTTAAAGCATATTAGACGACGATCGGAAGAATTAGGAAATATTTTGCGAAGATTTTAAATGTTTTCGTATCGGGGGCCAAAACACAAATTAAAAATATGAAAAAACTGATATTCAATGTCGAATAGGACGGCGCTTCAAAACAACATAATGTACGAAAGGAATCTGCTAAATATAAATAAAATGTCTGCATTTAAAAAACAGATGATGTTTTGTTTAAATTGGTGTGGTGTGCGTTTTCTTAGGCTAACATTGTTGAGTGAGTCATCGGCTGTTTTATATGTAATTTGCAAGGAGAGATATTGAGTTTTAGATTCTGGCAGATTGGACGTTGTTGTAGTGAAGCAACTAGAATAACCGAATAATTTTAGAATTATTATTGCCAGGAAATATAAGATGTTAAGTTTTTTATGACATAACTTGTACATCACATACTGGAGGGGATTTAATTTCTAACTTGGGAGAGTACTGCGGTCCAGGTATAAAAACGAAAATCAGCGACAAAAACGAGTTATCGAACGAAAACGAAGACTTCCTAAAACCCATGACCAAACGATGGTACCAGAAAGAAAACACTGAGTTTATTCTTAAACAAAACTTTCGTGTATTCCCCGTTTAAGGAGATGTTCTCATCTAGTTGGTCCAAAAAATCGACATTTTTTTTTGCAGTTTCTGATATCTTACTATGGGCTCCTCGATAGTATAGTGGTTAGTACACCCGCCTGTCACCCGGGAGACCGGGGTTCGATTCCCCGTCGGGGAGCCCCTGGCGCAAGACTAATGACCTTACCCAGACAAAATAAATCATTATGGAAAATTTAACAAGCCTCAGGACTTGCTAAATAAGGCCAAGACCGGTTCCCGGTTGTAGTGCCGATGATGATGATGATGATGATGATGATGATGATGATATCTTACTATATCTAGAATTTTTTTTTAATTTTTTTTAATTTTATTAAACTTTTTTATTAGAGTTCTCTCGAGAGAGGCGAACCTATAGCGACGCGTGGGCGCCCCGAGATGCCATCAAATAACTGTTCTGATGCAGGGATGTTCGCGCCGTCGGGAGATGAACCACAAACGGGTGCGATCCGTGGGATTGTCTTGTGGAGCGCATATAAGCCGAATTGCGTGGAATCTCCGAAGAACAGTACCCGTGATAATATCTGTAAAACAGGCAGAGGTCGGCTACGCGCCTTCGATGTGGTAGCGATTGTAGTCCCGACGTCAGCGCCGAGTCCCCGATCAGGCGGATTGGTCGTCTCTGTATGCTCTCAAATAGGTCGAGGGTATGTTTACGAGCCGAGTTCCAAACATGAGAGCAATATTCGAGTGCGGGTCTAATTTGGGATTTATATAGGAGAGGTAGTTAAGCCGGAGTAAAATATTTCTTGGATCTAGAAAGATAGCTCAGATTTCCTGAGGCTGATCTGGCGATATTCGACACGTGTTTATGCCATGATACATTCCCACAGACCGTGATGCTGAGCAATTTCATGCTTTCTCCAGTCTCGAGGACCCGGCCATTCATCATCAGCTATGGAACCGATGATCCAGTTTTCTTTGTGAATGTGTCTTCTCTGCATTGAAGTCGACAAGATTGGCCCTTCCTCACTGCAGGACCCTATCTAGATCCTGATTCAGAGAGTCAATCTGTCTACATCTCAGCTGATGCGACGCAGATGCACCAATTGGCCGAACACTCGAAAAGGAGGAAACAAGCGTACTATCATCCGCAAAACGGAACACTTTGTTATCCGTTGTCTCCAACAAATCATTTATGTGAAGCAAAAACAAGGTTGGAGCCAAAATAGAACCTTGGGGCACCCCCGAATTAACAGAATACAGATCCGAACACTCGCCGTCCATAGCAACCCGGATCGATCGATTCTCGAGGAGGCTCCTCGTCCAGTCGCAAAGCTGTTGGGAAAGTCCATATGAACGAAGTTTGCTCAGCAATGCCCGTGCCAGACGCGGTCAAAGGCCTTGGAGATATCCAATGCGACCGCCCTTGACTCACCATGCCGTTCAATCGCAGAGGTCCATATATCGGTTATAAGTGTCAAAAGGTCTCCCGTGGACCGCCTGCTACGGAATCCGTATTGACGATCATTCAGAAGTCCGTTGCACTCCAAATACTTAACTAACTCTGTTGATGATGTTGATGACTTTTCCATCACCTTAGATAAATTAGACAGTAATGCTATCGGACGGTAATTTTGTGGGAGACACTTTTTTCTCGTCTTTGGGATTGGCTGAACTCGAGCGATTTTC
Organism: Microdon myrmicae; assembly: GCA_963931805.1. Lineage (NCBI taxonomy): Eukaryota > Metazoa > Arthropoda > Insecta > Diptera > Syrphidae > Microdon > Microdon myrmicae. The sequence continues at coordinate 236,770,330 of OZ007497.1, read as the reverse complement.
CAGCTGGCAGGAAAGCTCCTCCGTGCATAAGATAAGCGGAAGAGTCTGCCAGGAACCTGCGATATTTCGGGAGCACAGTTCTTAAGGACTATTGCTGGTATTCCGTCCGGGTCGGTTGCCTTCCTACAATCCAGTTCACATAGAATGCGTTGAATACTGCGCGGACGAAATCTCACATCCCGCATGGAAGACCGTACTGGCGCGATCACAGGTGGCTCCAAAGGGCCGGGATCGAGGTTTGAATTCACGGAAAATAAATTTGCCAACACATTAGCTTTTCGTGACTAACGTCCCGCTGTCTGTCACCAACGGAAGGAAATAGGAGGATCCGAAGTTACCGCTGACAGCTTTTGACATTGACCAGAAGGAGCGCGAACCAGTTGGGCACCGAAGGAGCTTACTGATCACCCTGTCGTTGTGAGCCTTCTTCGCGGTATCAATCGCCTGTTTGCACGCGTTTCTGATTCTAACAAAATTCGTTTTGCTAACATCGGTGGGATTGGAGCGCCATTGCTTAACAGCTTTATTTTTTGCCGCTGTACTCAGCTCGCATTTTATATCAGACGAAGGTTTATCAGACGAACTTCGTTTGATGGAATAAGAATAAGAAGAATAATCTCTGATACCGACTAAGCGCAAGCCTTAACATCGGAGTTTCCGAAGCACACCTCGGACCATGGACAGGATGCGAAGAAATCTCGGAAATCGTCCCAGTTAGCAGCCCTATACTTCCATACATGGCCAAGCTGCTTAGGCCGGTTATTCGCTCGATATGCAAGTGCTTGCGCGACAGATACCAAGCAGTGATCTGAGTTTCCCAGTGGCGCAGAAACCTCTACGGTATAAATACTCGGTTCGGGTGTCAAAAACAGATCCAGGGTGTTCGCATAATCTCCTCGGGCATCCGACAATCGCGTTGGCTCCCCCACGAGTTGAGTCAAGTTGTGGCTTACAGCAAACATCTCCGCCAGCCACACACCCTCGTCGGTTCTGTTAGAATGTAACAACCAGCCGGAATTGTGCACATTAAAATCGCCAAGGACAACGCCAGTCGACGAAAAATGTCGCCGTTCGATCGTCATTCGGGGAGCGGTAAAGACAACAAAGAAATTTAACAGAATTCCTCAGCACGACCCTCAACCATATGATGTCCATATTATTGGGTTCCAACGCCTTCATCCACTGGCAAGCCAGATTGGACCGCGCGAAGACGAAGACTCCGGCCTTCAAACGGAATCTCGAGTGTAAGTCGTATCCTGTGCAACGAAGATATGTCGAATCAGTTGACGAATTGACCCGAGTCTCAGTTAGGTGGTGGTGCCTTCCTCGCAGAGGAACTAACAATTAAGTATGGATATTGCTTCTGGCGCAGTATCATCATCATCATCGGCACTACAATCGGGATCCGGTCTTGGCCTTATTTAACAAGTCTCCGGCTTGTTAGATTTTCCATAATTATTTATTTTTACGGACAAAGTTATTAGCCTTGTGCCATAACAACAGAATACAGTTCAATAATAAAAAAAAAAAGGTATGAGTGTATTAGCGAGTGCGCGAGCGGAAGTGTTTAATAAACATTTTTTATTTATTTTATTTATTTATTTATTACCATGTAAGTAAATTACATAATAACTTAAATCTAATAGCGCTAGCAACTAAGGCTTTCGGCTAGTTTGGCATTAAATATTTATGTGTACATTTGTTTTTTTTTTTTTTTGTTAAATTACGTTTTGAAGCTTAACTAGGGTTAGTAGGTGGTAGAGCTTGGCTATGTTGGTTGCGGTTGGGTCGGAGATGATGTTTCTGATGTCGTCTTGAAGATGTCGGTGGGCGAGGGCTTTTATGCCTTCGCATTCCAAGAGGATGTGTTTGGATGACAATGTGGAGTTAGATCTGCAGATGTGACATGTGGGTGGGTTGGTTTTATTGATGAGATACTGGTTGGTTATACGTGTATGTCCAAGGCGCAGGCGGAGAAAGCATTTGATCTGTTGCACGGGCGATGTTGTCGGGTAGATGACGGGTTGTCTATTAGGGTTTATTGTTACATATGTATGGTTGTAATTTAACCATTTCAATTGTTCTATCTTTCGTAGTTCCCTTTCAAAGTACTTGTCTATGTCCTTATTGTTGTACACGTAGAAAGTTGTTAATGGTTCCTTTATAGCCAATTTGGCTGCGATATCAGCTGCTTCATTTCCCCTTATACCACTATGACCAGGGACCCAGAGCAGTTTTACTTTGGATTGCTTCCGGATTAAGTTGTCCTGAATCATGTGGATTATTTGGTTTTTATTATTCGGGTTCTGTATTGCTTGTATGGCGGACAGGCTGTCGGTGCAAATTAGTGTTTTATTTTTCTCAACTAATTTGATTGCTTCCAGCACTGCTGTTGCTTCGGTTGAAAAGATGGAGCAGAATTCGGGTAAAAGTCCTTTTCTGATGACTGTATCTGTTCTGTTTACTACGGCGAAAGCTGTACCTTCTTTTGTTTTGGAACCGTCGGTAAAGAGTAGGTCCCATTCCCGGTGTTTGTTTCGTAATAATTGGAAGTGTTGTTGGTATACTTCTTGGTTAGTCGTGCTTTTGGGGAGCTGTGATAGGTCTTCTATTACACAATCTGTTGGTATTAGCCACGGGGGAGAATGTGCTCGTTGTCTTTGTGGTGTAGGTGTGGCGAGCAGTTCTTTTGCCAGTTCTATTGAGTGTCCTAAGGCCGAATTATATTTTTGAGGGCGTTTTCTCTTAAGTATTCGTTTAATGTCCTCTAAAATGGGTGTTGAGGCCATTGCGGGAAACTTTGCGGCTAGTTTGGACGACAGAGTTTTTATCCTATTTTCTATGGCCGGGAGTCCACTTTCTGTTAGGATGTTCGTAATTGGGGTGGTCCGAAAAGCCCTTGTACTTATGCGGGCTGCTGCGTGGTAGGGAGATTTAATTGCCTGTAACGTTGTTTTGCTGCAATTACCGTATATTAGTAGGCCATAGTCTATTTTTGACAGTAGGAGAGCTCTAGTAATGTTTATTAGTGTGTTAGTATGGGCTGAGCCGTTTTTAGATGACAAATATTTCAGTATGTTTAACCTTAACACTAGATTTTTCTTAAGGGCTAGACAATGATTCTTAAAATTATATTTACAATCGAATTGTAGGCCGAGAATTTTTAGTGTATCTACATTCCTAATGTAAGTTAATAAACATATATTTACTCGTTTGGTGTAACACACACACAACAAATTAAAATAAAGGGTCCGCGAAAAACATTTAAAAAAGTGACGCACTGAACCTGAACGAAGGTTAGGTCCTATTTAACCACTAAAAGGCACAAATCAGATGCCACCGAGGACCGTGAAATATCTAAAAATGGAGAAAATGTGTAAAATGAAAACATGTTCCAAACGAACAGTTAATACTTGAGCAGTATACCCAGTTATATTATTTTAACTTTTGAAAGGTACACTGGTCATGCTTTGATCGGCTGATAAAAAAAGAATTACTCTCCAATGGCATAGATCCACTGAATGACAGAAATCTTCATAATGGTGAAATTGATCATTTTCTTTTAATGATAGACAACATTGTTACTAAGACAATGAATGGTTCTACACCAAAAGTGTCTCACATGGGTGGTCATACAAACCGATACAGGAAGTCAACGATTGCCGCTCTGTATAGGCAAAAAAGCATTCTGCTGAAACTAATTTGAAGACAGTTCTGGATAGCCCGGAAAACAAAACGATTAAGTTAATAATCAAAAACTTTCAAAAACTGATTAGTGACAATTATAGATCAGTAATTAATAAATACTGGAACAACAGAATTCAAGCCATTAAAGCTAGTGTCCGAATATGTTCCCACAAATGAATAAAGTCTTGCGAAGGAAAGATTAGTCTACGAGTCCCACGGAGTCCCGAGAGCTGTCAAACTCTGCTGAACGCAGGACTTACCCTGGAACACGTCAACTCCAACGGTGTTAATAATAGTCGAGGATCCACAAAAGAAAGGGAATTTAGTTGGCGGTTGTTTCGGGATAGTGTATAGGGTGATCGTCTTGCGTTTCTAACATATACAATCAAATAGTGAAGAACACCGAAAGAAAATCGAACAAGAAATTGCATCAGCCATATACCAAGCAATAAAATAGCAATTCCACATCAGTTGAGTGTACTTGAGTTTAGAAATCGAATTCGGCCTGATGTGTTGAGTATTGGGGCAATCTTTTAGTGATTCTAACTGTTATAGGGTCATTTCCAATAACACGTTCTTCACTGTCGTCACAAAGGTTATAATTAGTGATCCCGGCGTGATCTGTATACACAAAACACACAATCTCACATAGGTAAACAGGACTTTACTACTACGATCACGACTTCACACAAACGGGAGTTTGTGGGATAGTAATACTTATTTAAATTTTACTTTATGCGAAGCCAAATAGAACGGAATAATAGGGTTAGACTTAACATAAAAAGAAAAAGGAAGAAAAAAAGGAGGAAAAAAAAAAGGAAAAAAGAAAAAAAAGAAGAAAAAAAGGTAAAAATGTGACTATTACTCGCTGGGTCCGTATCGTATTCGTCTTCCTTCCCGGAACGCATGCACAGCCCCCTTCTCTGACCTGAAAATGACTAGGAGCAGATACTGTTTCAATGCTATGCTAAAGGATTACATTCTTTCTTCTTCATTTGCACTTATGTAGTCACTTACTGAATCTGAGTAAAGAAACAAAGAAGTTTGTGGCCGAGCCAATGAGCAAAAGCCTATTTTGAATTATAAATAGTATATCTCTCAAACCAAGTAAAGTAATATCAGCATGCACTTATTGCCCTTTCTTTTCCCCAACCAACTCTTCGCCTTTAATGAGAAAGCACAGTTGGCAGACGTATCAGTTTGATCCATATTGAGTGTAATCCCCCGTCATTCTTTCAGCTTAGTCATTGTTGCTCCACGTAAAGTGCAGAGGCCTTGGTTAAAAGCATATTTCGGCACTGCGGTTCACCGGTGGTGATTCGTTATTATTCATATGCCTTCCTTTCGCAGGCGTAAGCATTTTACTGGGAAATTCCCACGAGAGTGCATGCCATCTGTTATGGCGTCGATGTATGGTAATTTGTTATTATCCATACGTTCCACTTTTGCAGGCAAAAACAATTACTAGGGAATACCCATAAGAGTGGATGGCACCTGTTATGGCGGTTGTTTATTATACTTTGTTATTATTTGTATTCTGATGCGTGTAGATGATATGAATGACTTGTAATTTAGATATGCATGGGCCGGCAAATGATCGTAGGCAGCATATTGGTAATTAGAAAAGAAATGGTTTAGTAGTGCATTGAGTGTGATTGAATGAGAGGTATGTAGTTTTTTTTTGGAAAATAAACACGTACTTTAAACTAAAAATGAAAAAAAAAAATCAAACAGAGCATCAAAGTCGTTAAAGCTGCCTTTCTATCCAAGTTCCGACTTCTGTAAAGAAAGCAGTAATGTATTATATGCTTACGAACGTGATATTTTAGTCACGAGAAATTAAATTCTCAGTTGGAGCACAGCCCCTATTGTGGCAGAAGCTGATAATCAATATCACTTTATACGTATGTGGCCATACCACGTTGTAGAAAGAAGAGAGGCACTAAGTTATAACCAGGTAAACTAAAATCGGACATATCTGTATTAGTAATTACCTGGGTTTTGCTAATTGCAAGGATTGCTGGTTTCTCGTTAGAAACGTGAGCACACATAGAAGAGAAATTGCATCTTAGTTCGCGAGTGTTACAAAGATTGACATGAATTTTCCCTTCCATTGAAATGGCCGGACACAGAGATTCAATATCGTCATTCATCCTTTGAAAGAGATGCATGTCAGGACCAGCGATAGATAAGCGAAAGCAATCACTACAGGTGTTATACCCCTATAGTAGATGCTCCACTAGATACGTGCCGATATCTAGGTCACATCTTTTCCATGACGAATATTACGCCACTCAAACCCCAAAACCCACTAGAGATTATAAATCAATCGAGAGTATCGATGCTTGTGGGACCTAATAGATGTGTGAAAAAGAGGAAAAACAGATGCAAGGAAAGGAAAGGGTAGGAAACTTTCCCGCACTGCACTTGACTCGCGTGTATATTTTCACATTTTTTAAAGCACTAAAACGCGCCTGCGGAGATCTATTTGTTTACTTTGGATTTCCTAGAAGTCTTGTCGCGTGAAACGATAATGGAATTGGACATTTTTTTTTCCTTTAGATACCACAATTGATACTATGGTACGGATCTCCAGGGAGATGCGCATGAGTTATAGTTCGCAGAGAAAAACAACTTTGAGTTTCGAAATTAAGCTCCTATCCAGCCTGTATTCAAATCTTTTACCCTTCTTTACCCACACATCAAATCGATCCCGCACAATGTTTATTTAAAATCTCTATCCGCAGAGCGTCCTTAGAACGAGAGAATGCATACATTGCACCAAGGTCATGCTTATTATTTGCAAGGATAGTGACTTTGTGTTCGTTACCCAATAGTGCACCTGTGAACACACCGACCATTGTATGTTAGTGTTTTAGATTCTTGCAATAAGAACCACAATGTTGTGATAGGGGGCGGCCACAAGCGGTAAATATTTCGGGATGCCAAATCTTGCGTGAGTTAACAGCCAAAACCATCCTTAATCTACAATGAGTCAATCCACATAATAAAACTTTACGGATGACTCTATTCATAATCTATAAAACGAAAACATTACAGATGACTCATCTAACATCTACAGAATACTCATCTAACATTTATTATCTACAGAATACTCATCCAACATTGTTATCTACAAAATACTCGTTAGCATTTCTTATAGCATTCTTATCTACACAACCGAAAATGTATACGATATAAATGAAAACATTCACAAATAGAATAAGATTACTATAAGTCACGACCATAGGTTCGGACATCGTTTTTAAGTTTTCCCTGTTAATAGTCACATAAGTGAAAGAAAAATAAAGTATCGTCAAGAAAGAATTAAACTTCTTCTTGACAAAGAAAAAATATCTTTTTTCCTTTCCGTGGCGACAGAAAGAATAACTGGCGATCCTGCCACTCATCCAAGTAAACTACTTGTTTGAATGGACCAAATATTATTGAGTGTGTAAAAACCTGCAGTGAAAGGCTCCAGAATTGTCGCAGCAATAAAGGAGGACTGAAAAAAACCACCAAGGACACCCCCACACGGACCTAAGGACAACACCGTGGTAAGTGTAAAAGATACAGTGAAAGGCTTCAGAATTGTCGCAGCAATAAAGAAGGACTGCAAAATCACGAAGGACACTCCCACACGAACCTAAGGACAAATTAGAGCTTCATAGAAACTCCGCAAACGCTGGTACATGAAAGAACGAAAGAATAAGAAACACCGGTGGAACCCAATAAAACAAGGAAAATTAAACAGCAGTAAAAGTGAAAGTGAAAGTGACAGTGAAGAATTAACAACAAACATGGCACAGATTCCTGAACTACAAGCTCAAATGGCAGCAATTCTACAAAATCAACAAACTCTAAGCGCCCAGAATAAAGCGCTAGAAGCCCAGAAGCAAGAACTAAAGGAGGAAATGATGAACTTAAAAACTCTAGGACATCCAACACCCATCAGAACACAACAACTAGAACCGATCAAACTATAACGATCACGAAACCCGAACAGATAGACATCAAGGTATTCGAGGGCCTACCGACATTCCAAGGAAAGCACGAAGAATATAGAGCCTGGAGAAGTATAGCATGGCGAGCTATGGAAAACATAAAACAATTCCAAACCACAACACAATACTATACATACCTTTCACTACTCAGAGGAAAAATTCAAGGAGCAGCTTCAAACCTCTTGGTCACGTACAATACAGTATTCAACTTCTATGCAATAATAAACCGATTAGACTACGCATATGCTGACAAAAGACCATTACATGTCCTACAGGAACATCTTAAGAGAATCAGGCAAGGAAGACAAAATCTACCAGAAATCAACAAAGCCCTGAACTAACAAAAATTGAGATGGATGGAGGACAAAACACAGAACCATTAGTACAAAATGCTTTAGAAGAAGGAGTAAGGACTTTCATACAAGGACTACGGTGGGAATATACCCGAGGTACACTATATGCCCGCCCCGAAGACCTGGAGAACGCCTACGCTATAGCAAGCACGATAATCCACGAACAGAATACCTACCAAAAAAGATGGCCACAACGACAAACGGGAAATTATAACAGACCCCTAGAACAACAAGGAAACTATAACAACCAGCAGTTTACACCAAGATACCCTGAAAACAGGAACTGGGAACGAAGCTTCAGGAACTATAACAACACCAGACTCCAGCCGAACGCCCAAGTACAACACTTACAACAACAAAGTGGACATTTTAAAACCAACCCCAGACACCAAATAAATGGTCAATACTTACAACAACAACCAAAAATGGAACCAGATCCAGAACCAATGGACATAGATCTCAACAACCTCCAGACAAAGAGTGAACCCCTTCAGAGAACCTCGTGGGAACCAGCACTTCAACAACCTAGCTGAAGACGACAACGAATACATGGAAAATAATGTAGGTGAAACAAAATATTTTTTCATAAAGGATTTTTTAGCATAGAGAGTGGGTTGCCTATAATTTTATTAAGACATTTAAGAAACAATAACGAACATAAAATTTTATTAGACACTGGGGCAACTCACAATTACTGTAGGAAAAACATTGATTTAAGCACAAGAATACTTATAAAACAAAAAACAACAAATACCATTCACGGGTCTAGTGCTATAAAATACAAATGAGAAATTTTTTTATTTAATGAAGAACTTGAATTTTTTGAACTAGAAGAATTAAAAGATTATGACCTCGTATTAGGTATGCAAGGCTTAGAGAAATTAAGAGCAGTTATAGATATAAGCAGGAGGAAATTGACTATAGGAACACAAAAACAAAAATTAAACTACATAGTAGGTAATAGCAGATATCAGGAGGAAATTGAAGAATTAGTTACGGAAAATAAAAAAAAACAATAAAAATTTACCTTATACCACAAATATCCAAGCTACGATACGGACGAAAAACAATGACCCTGTATGGTCAAAACAGTATCCTTATCGTATCGCTGATCATGAGTTTGTAAACTCAGGAATTGGAAACCTGCTGGATAAAGGAATAATACGACCCTAGCAGTCGCCCTATTGCAGCCCAATTTGGATAGTAGCAAAGAAAGGTATAGACGAAAATGGGAAACCCAAATGACGATTAGTAATAGACTTTAGGAAATTAAACAATAATACGATCCCAGATAGATATCCAATGCCAAGCATACAACATACGATACAGAATTTAGGAGAAGCGAAATTTTCTTTGACGATAGATTTAGAATCCGGATTTCATCAAATTTTAATGAACGAAAAAGATAGGGAAAAAACAGCATTCGCTGTTAAAGGTGCTCTCTATGAATTTAATAGAATGCCATTCGGATTAAAAAATGCTCCCGCGATCTTCCAACGCTGTGTGGGCGATATACTACGTCCCTACATAACCAAATTTGCATACGTCTATATAGACGATGTAATCGTGTTTTCCAAAACGGAAGAAGAGCATATCGAGCATTTGAAGACTATAATGAAAGCACTAACAGACGCTAGACTAACAATCTCAGACGAAAAATCACATTTTTTTAAAACATATGTTAGATTCTTAGGATACACAATAAGCCATAAAACAATAAAAACAGACCCTGAGAAAGTAGAGATTATAAAAAAATACCCAGAACCAAGTAATTTAAAAGAATTACGCGCATTTTTAGGCTTAGCAGGCTTTTATAGAAAATTTGTCAAGAGTTATGCAACTCTGGCTCGACTTCTCACAGAACTGCTAAGAACAGAAGGACTAGTAACAAAACGAAATAGTGAGAAATACAAAATAACCCTAAATAAAGAACAAAAAGAGAGTTTTGAGATATTAAAAAGAAATTTAGAAGAATGCATGGAATTAACACAACCAGACTACAGTAAACCATTTGAATTAACATCCGACGCTTCAAGCATAGCAATTGGCGCAGTTCTGTCACAGCAAAATATGCCCATTACCTTCGTCTCACGAAGTTTAACAGCTACAGAACAAAACTACGCCACAAATGAAAGGGAATTACTCGTGATTATATTTGCACTACAGAAACTTAGACTGTATATCCAAGGAGTCTCTGAATTAACGATCTATACAGATCATCAGTCATTGACTTATGCGCTATCAGAAAAAAAAAAACACAAATACCAAAATTCTAAGATGGAAAAACATTATAGAAGAATATGGGGCACAAATTAAATATAAACCTGGCAAACCAAATATAGTCGCCGCTGCTCTTAGTTGCCAAAAATTCAATACATCTACCTTAGAATGTGCACACTCAATTAGTAGCTCCCCAGAAGACAAGATAAAAAGCGTAGCTAATGCCGTAAATTGGTATAAACATCAAATCTACATAGAATTCACAAACGAAACAAGTTTAAATACAGAAACAATTTCTCCTAACTATAAAAGACACCATATAAAAACAGATAATCTAGAAGACATCATCCCCATATTAAAAGAAACTATAAACCCAAAAACCTTAAATGCCATACATTGTGACGAAGTCACCCTCTACAATATCAGACCCCAAACCGAACAAACATTCCAATGCGAAAAGATAATCCACACCCCAAACTCCGTAAAAGGCATTCAAGATAAAGAAAAACAATTAGAAATAATACTAAAAACCCATCAAAGAGCACATAGATTCTGGAAAAACAATTTTAAAGAAATATCAGAGAACTACTTTTGGCCAAAAATGGAAAAGGAGATAAAGAAAATAGCTCTGAAATGTCAAAGCTGCCTTACGAACAAATATGAAAGACACCCCAAAGAACAAATCATTAAGCCACACAATCTACCGAATCTACCCGGAAAAGAAATTCAAATGGATGCATTTTTCTGCGAAAAAAGAAAGTATATCACAGCAGTTGATACGTACAGTAAATATTTATATATACGAGAAATAACTAACGAAACACAATGCTACAGAATCATAGACGAAATCTTAGCAATAATATTCCCATTCGCAGAAACATTACTTACTGATAACGAAAGTATATTTACAAGTACCCACACAGAATACATACTAAGCTCCAGAAATATAAAATATATCTTAACACCAACCCAACACTCGACTACAAACGGAAACGTGGAAAGAACACATTCGACATTATTAGAAATTAGTCGAACTTTAGCAAGTGATCATTCAAGTAGCCTTACAGAAGATGTATTTAAAGCCGGGAAAGAATACAATAACACAATTCATTCAAGTACTAACGAAAAACCGGCGGAAATATTTTTTGGAACCAAAAATTCAAATATAAAAAAACGCCTAGAAGAAACACAATATAAACTAAACAAATACCAAAACAAATCTCGAGTAGACAAACAGTTTAAAAAAGGTGACATCATATTTATAAAAAACGACAGAAGAGGAAAAGAAACCCCAAGATATATCAAACACGTCGTAAAAGAAAATAACGGCACCACTGTAACAACAAATAAAAATGCCAGAATTCACAAAGATAAAATACGTAACATTCCTAATTTTAACAACAGTGATACGAGGGTTGCCTCTTATGCTTCGGGATTTGGCAACCCTAGTGTTGGACATTTTCGAGGTTATACGCACTCAGAACGTTTTGACATACGAGCGTTATTTGTGTTGTTTACAGTAACTTAAGAGATTTATCTCGGCCCAAAAATGGAATTAAATCGTCAACATTTTCGTGCGATTATTTTTTACAACTTTCGGCGTGGATTAACTCAGCAACAGTGCATGGATGAACTTAATTCAATTTTTGGCGATGAAGCTCCATCAAGGACCAGTGTTTATCGATGGTATGGTGAATTCAATCGTGGTCGTAGTTCACTCCAAGATGAATTTCGTGAAGGTCGTCCAAACTGAGTTGTTGTTCCGAAAACCATTGATGCTGTGCGCGAACTGATATTGGAAGATCGTCATGTGACGTATCGTGAGATTGAGACAACCTTAGGCGTTAGTGGGACCAGCATACATTCAATATTGCATAAACATTTGACTGTCAAAAAAATTTGTTCGCGTTGGATCCCACACAATTTGTCAATCGCCCAAAAAAGGCTCGTGTCAATTGGTCGAAAGAAATGCTCAAAAAATACGGTCGCGGTGCTTCGAAACACGTCTATGACATCGTGACAGGTGATGAATCGTAGATTTACGCGTATGAGACCGAAAGTAAACAGCAGTCGACTGTGTGGGTGTTTCAAGATGAGCCAAATCCAACAAAAGTTGTTCGCGCACGAGGCACTTCCAAGCAAATGGTCGCCTGCTTTTTCGGAAAAACTGGACATGTCGCAACCGTACCACTAGAACAAGGCAGAACAGTCAATTCTGAGTGGTACACAAACATTTGTTTGCCAGTTGTCTTCCAAGAAATCAGGAAAACCAACCGCCGAAGACGGATCACTCTTCACCACGACAATGCGAGCTCTCACACATCGGCTGCGACAATTGCATTTTTGAGCACCCAAAACATCGATTTGATGGGTCATCCGACGTATAGTCCTGACTTGGCACCGAATGACTTCTTTTTATTCCCGTACGTAAAAAACAAACTGAGAGGTCAACGTTTTTCGACACCGCTTCGGTTGCTGCATTCAGAATGCATGTGTTGGAGATACCTCAATCAGAGTGGCAAAAGTGCTTCGACAATTGGTTCAAACGCATGCAAAAGTGTATAGATCGTCATGGGGAATATTTTGAAAAACAATAAAGTGATTTTCGATGATCAATATTTGTTTTTGTTCTCTAATACCGAAATATAAAAGGCAACCCTCGTAACAATAATAAAGAGCACTCATGTGATAAAATAACTTAATAATAAAAGAATAATAACAATCCGGACATCCGACAACTACGCATTTAATTCTACAGATGTACTGATACACGAATTCAACATAACAAGGATTATGGAACGTTACAGGAAAATTATGGAAATATCAGAGGTGAGTATGACGACAAAACTAACTATACTTCAACACAAAATTGAAAACTTATATTCACATTAGAAGTCAGGCATTATAGAAAAAAAGAGGAATAAAATTCATAGGGAAAATTATTAAGTTCATTACCGAAATGCCAGACAATGACGATTTAATACAGATCCAAGAAAAATTAAATCAATAAACAGACAATCACAATAAACAAAAGGTTATAAACGAAAATATGTACAAAATCTTAGAAAACTTAGAAATCGAAAAAAATCACAAAACATTCATTTTAGAAGAAACCGCTCATATGTTAGAAATTATTATAGACACTATCGCAGCAAGTAAATTAGGAACCTTTCACACAGGAGCTTTAAACTTAAACGTCCGAGAAATTATATCACACGGGAAAATAGACATACCTATCATAAGTATTTTAACCAAATCTTAGATCCATATTTGCAGAAATAGAGAAAGCATTTTTTTAATTTATCAATACCCAATAATCATTTATAAATGTAAAACTTATGAAAACATAGCACTAGACACCGAAAATGGACTAGTACAAATAGAAAGAAAAATTTTAAAATGTAATAAAACAAATTATAATGCAAAAGAATGGTCAGATACACTAAATGTAAATATCTGTAAGATAACCAAAATCGATAATTGTACAAACAATTTACTTGAAAATAAGAAAACTGTTTGTAATACAATAATAGAGAAAAACCCGCCCATCATGAGAATTTCCGATGATACAATTATAATATCAGGCGAACATAAAATAAATAACGAAAAAGTAAACGGAACTAATTTAATAAAGATATTCGATGAAATCTTAATAGACGATACAAAATACATAAATATGGGAAAATTAATATTAGAATACATAGTCCATAAGAAAGAAGAAGAATTAGAAATAAACAAAATAATATATAAAAACGAAGAACTTAAGAACATGGACTTAATCAATAAATAGGTACTCCCGATAAAATACCAAACAATTATATATAGTACCATAATTGGAGCTGGTGTAACCATCTTAATCTTACTGATGTATATACTTAGAATTATATATAAACATAAAATATACGAGTCATCATATCAAACCAAACTATCAGAATTAAGAGAAGTAGGTCTTTTGGTAGGAACCAACAATTTAACGGAGGGGGGAGTTAACACCCAAAACCATCCTTAATCTACAATGAGTCAATCCACATAATAAAACATTACCATTCCCTTTCCAACCGTCGTCGAGTTTACATCGTCGCGAATTGTGTTCCGTACGTGTAACATCAGTCCTACGTTACAAAATTATATTACATCCCCTTTGTGTAATAGAGCAGTGAAAAAAAAAAAAAAAAAAAAAAAAAAAAAACATTAGAGAAAATCGTAGCCAAACGTCTACTCTGGTTTAAGGAAACAAAGAAATTGACATCCATCGACCAAGTAGCTTTCAAATCCAACAGAGGTTGCACAGACGCCTTACTCCACATTGACCACTACACCTCAAAGGCTCTATCCGCCAAAAATCACGTCACAATACTCTCTCTTGATTTTGAGAAAGCATTCGACAGAATAGGCGCTCACACCGTACTTAATAAATTGTTAAAATGGAGAATTGGCAACAATATATATAGGTACGTTAAATCATTTCTAAGTAATAGAAAATTCCAATGTAAAGCCAACCACGTTTACTCCAATACATTTCTATTACACAACGGAATCCCTCAAGGATCCCCACAGTCAGTTGTACTATTTATGATCGCCTTTGACGACATAAGTACAATAATACACAAACAGAAACATCTAGATCATTGCATTTACGCCGATGATATATACATCTTAAGTAAATCCAGTGATCTAACTTTCTGCAAAAACATTTTAACTGAAACAGTGAAAGATATCTTAGAATGGTCAAATTCTTCAGGTGCCAAACTCTCAGTAGATAAATGTAATTTATTTCATGTGTGCCGACGACGACTTTGTCCCCAAATACACCTCAACATAAACAACAAAACAATCCAAAATGTCCCCAACCTCAAAATCCTAGGAATAACATTTAACAATAAGTATACCTGGAAACAACATTGTTCAGAACTCAAAGTATCATTAGCAGCGAGGCTCAATATTATTAAATACTTAAGCAACATGAAAAGTAACGTACACATTAACATTCTATGTAAAATTACTAAAGCTCTAATTTTAAGTAAAATAGACTACGGGATCTATGTCTATGGCAATAGTTCAAAAACGACTCTAAATAGAAGAGAATAAATAGCCGCTAGAAGAAGCACCTTTGCATTCAGAACGACACCAATAAAAAATATACTGGCTGAAGCTGGGCTTCCAACAATCGAGGACCGGATGGAAATCATATCATTAAAACTAATAGCTAAATTAGTGTTTTCGCGAAATTCCATAATTGACAAAGACATCAAACTAACAATAGGATACAAAAACACCAACCGAATCCCATCTGCAATCAGTCGCATTTTAGATAAAGCCAAGCAATTGGAATTGGATATTAAACAAACTTTCAAATACTCCGCAACTTACCCGCCATGGCTTCTAAATAATAATAATATCATAACAACACTCTCAATATTTAAAAAACCAAACACAAACAAACAAATATACGGTGCACTATTCTGGTCAGTCACCTCAAAATATAAATCCAACGGATGGCGCTTTCTGTATGTACACAGATGGATCCAAAACAACCAACTATACTTCCTTTGCGGTCACATCCGAAGAAGGTGCAGTAAAGAAAATCGGACTATTACCCGAATTTTGCTTCATTTTCACGGCGGAAGCCTTCGCGATTTTACAAGCCGTAACATTCGCCACCAACCACAGAGAAAAATATGTCATCTGCACCGACAGCCTGTCGGTACTCAACTCAATAAAAAACACCAACAACACTGATGATATTATTTCCAATATTCGGAATAATATCATTAAATACTGCAATAAAATAAAACTAATGTGGACTCCCAGTCACGTCGCCATCAGCGGTAACAAGAATGCAGACGCCGCAGCCAACTCAGCCAAAAGAGCTCCAGTCCATAAGTTCAACATCTACACAAGAGCCGATCTACTGTCAATTATCAGCAATCAACAAAAACAAATAAACCAAACAAACTGGGATACTCACCGCCATGCCTATAAAATGGTAAACCGTTTCAAAACTCACCCTTCTTACCCAACTAACTTGTCCAAATCCAAAATCACAAACTTTGTGAGGCTGCGATTAGGCCATACAGCTGCTACCCACCTCCACCTGCTCCACCGAGCTACAGCCCCAATCTGCCCAAAATGCAACACAACACTTACAATCACTCACATATTGAAAGACTGTCCTCACCTATAACCCTTGAAAGACAAACTATTTCGCAATACAGATATTTATACAATTCTAGCAGATCCCACTACCGACAACATAGAAATTGTAAATAAATTTGTAAATAGCATTAAGATTAAATTGTAAATTAGAAATACAGAGCCAATAGTCCCCGCTGCTAGGCTCATTAGGTTAAGTTATTGATATGTAATTTTACATTACTAATTGATAATAAATAAATAAAATAAATAAACATTACGGATGACTCTATTCATAATCTATAAAACGAAAACATTACAGATGACTCATCTAACATCTACAGAATACTCATCTAACATTTATTATCTACCAAATACTCATTAGCATTTCTTATAGCATTCTTATCTACACAACCGAAAATGTATATAAATGAAAACATTCACAAATAGAATAAGGTTACTCTACGTCACGACCATAGGTTCGGACATTGTTTTTAAGTCTTCCCTGTTAATAGTCACATAAGTGAATGAGAAATAAAGTATCGTCAAGAAACAATTAAACTTCTTCTTGACAAAGAAAAAATATCTCTTTTCCTTTCCGTGGCGACAGAAAGAATAACTCATGTGACACCGTGCTAGATGCTCATTCGCTCGTCGTTCGTCAAGCGACAAACATCTTAAGACGGTGAGCAGCTATAAAACAAAGAATATCGAGTGCGTGTGTGCGTGAATTCGTGAATAAACTGTGTTTTTCGCAGCTCGGCCCGTGTGGCACGGCGAAAAGAGAGAAAAAAAAACGAGTGTGTGTGTGTTTCGAAACCCAAATGGGCAAGACGAAGAGCGACGAATTAAAAATGGCACACTCATGTGTAGTCGCTAATTCAAAAACAATTAAAAAAATTACCAAAAGGAAGAACGAAGTATCAATTATAGACGACAGCCCAATGGCAAAGTCCGCTCAAACCTGTCAATGGAACGACAAAAATCAAATGTGACGAAAAAAACCGTCACAGAAGAAAATGTACCTGCCAAGGATGCTTGTTACTCAGGAGCAGGGAACAAATTTAAGGAATTGGAGATACTGGAGTCAAACATTCCAGAAGAAGACGATGACCTAAACAGCCTAATTGCTGATCTCATCAAAAAACGCGAAGAACTTTCCAAACAAGTACGAGCAGCCCTAGAAGAGCGAAACAAAAGACGGAATGAAACCGACGCAAAAAGAGAGCAAAAACAAATCACCAGCGGCAGCAACAACATTCGCTACAAATAAGCGAAACAAAGGACGCCCAACAACAGAATCAGAAACAATTGCAAAGACAAGCCAAGGACGAACAACAACAGCAACCAAAAAAGGAAAAAATACCTCCAATTGTCATCAGTTACATAGAAGCGAAAGATTTAATGAAGTTGGGTGAGTTGACTTGTAAAGATTTTAAAACAAAAAGAATTAGTGCTGAAAAAACTAGAATTTTGTGCGACGACCTAGAAGGTTACAATAAAGTAAAGTCTGCGTTGTGAAGAGCAAAAACCGAGTACTACACGTACACCCCAAAATCAGAAAAAACAATTTCCATACTCTTAAAAGGAGTTGATCCTTCGTTCTCCCCAGAGGAGATACTCGAGGAATTAAAAACGGCTGAAACAGCTAGTTTAAAATTTACAGGTGTAAAACCGTTTTCAACTGCGAATTCTAGAAAGTGCAACCGCAAATTGCCTTTCTACATTGTATCTCTAAGTCCTAATAGTAAAGTTGATGCGGTTAGACATATAAAATGTCTAAGCCACCAAATTATAAGTTGGGAAAAAATTAGAAGATCTGAGCGCGTACTGCAATGTATGCGCTGTCAACGACTTGGACACGTTGCATCAAACTGCAATATGAAATTCAGATGCGTATAATGCCTCGCTGACCATAACATGGGCGAATGCCCGCTGGGAAAGGAACAGCTTCCGGATAGGGAAACACTGTCATGTGTACTATGTAAAAATACAGGACACACGGCAAATTTTAGGGGTTGTCCCAAATTTCAACATATGAAGTTAAAGTGGGAATCAAAACAAAAGCAAGTGGGAGAAGAGAAAAAAATTAAAACTCGTTCTTATAATAATTTCGTTGCCCCGCGTGTATCATATGCACAAATCACGGGCAATTCTATGCAACGAGTCCCCGTGGAATCCTCACATACCAATGGGCAAATACCGACAGTAGATGCACAACCTGAGATATTAAATATGATATCGGCCATGCAAACACAATTTGTTAATTTTCAAAAAATACTGACGGAACAAATGGCCCGAATAGATATGCTCTGTTTGGCTGTGTTTTCAAATAACTCCTTCCATCAAAATCTTCAACCCTCTAACTGAACTAAAACTAAAAATTATTTCGGTGAAGGTAAATTCACTAATACACATAGACAGAAGAGATAATCTAGGCAACATGCTTGAAGTCGAATCCCCTGATGTACTTTTGGCTAGTGAAACTAAACTAAACCAAAGGCACAAAATTGTCTATAAAAACTATAAGATAATCAGACGTGACAGGCCACATTCTACTCAAGGGGGTGGGGTTGCAGTTTTAATTAAAAAAGGTCTTTATCATAAGGTAATTTATAGTACAGAAGTACACAAATTTCAGGTGCTGGAAGCCTGCATAATAGATATTCCGTTGAGAAGTCAAAAGCACCTGTATGTGGTCTCCATTTATGCCCCTCAAGCTACCCAGTGTAAGCAATTTATCAATGAAATTGATATGCTATTTCGACACCTGAAATTAGACTCGGAAAACAACTATTTCCTAATAGCGGGTGATTTCAACGCCAAGCATAGTGCTTGGGGTAACTTAACCACGAACACAAGGGGCAATGCTTTATATGATTGGTGGCAAATGAATGCTATCGAGCGCAGATTAGAACTGTACGCCACAAGTACACCGTCTTATCCTAAAGGAAATTCATTTCTGGATTTACTTATGATAGACGATCGAATAAACTTGCCAGGCACAGATCTAACTACGCGAAACTGTCTTCGCACAATCGATTACGATAGCGATCACTATGGATTTGGAGCCATAATTGGTCCCAAATGAACAATATTCGCTAGAGCAGTTCGAACAGATCCACTCTTTCAATTTTCGAAAAGCTCACTGGTCACGCTTTGATCGATTAATAAAAAAAGAACTTCGTAACAGTGCCATAGACCCTCCGACTATTAGAAACCTCCATAACGACGAAATCGATCATTACTTAACAACATTGGACGATATTATTACCAATGCAATGAATCGTTCCATACCTAAAGTTCCCCATACCGACGGTTATACTAATAAGTACAGGACATCAGCAATTGACGCTTTGTATAAGCAAAAGAGCATTATGCTCTCAAAGCTGAAAAGATTTTTAGACAGTTCAGCGACCCAAATAGTCAGGAAATAAGAACACTTATGTCCCTAATCAAAAATCTCCAAAAATTGATCCTTGACAATTACCGTTTAAAAATAAATGAAGAGTGGAAGAACAAAATACAAGCCATTCAAGCTAGCGGATCGAATATGTTCTCACAAATCAATAAAACTTTTCGAAAGAAAGATCACAATGACATTCCATATTTGCGAGTCCCACGGACTCCTGAGAATTTTCAAGCAATGCTGAACTCAGGACTCAATCTGGAGCATATCAACTCCAACGAAGAAGTAATATTAGTCGAAGACCCGCAAGACAAAGTGAACTCAATTGGTGCATGTTTCGAAGCAGTATACAGAGTGAACGAATCCACTCACTCCAATACGATCCTCGAAAACAACGCATTCCAGACCTACAGCTCACTGAGAAATCAACTTTGTACCTGGAGGAACCAAAACCGTAGTTTTACCACATTCAGTGAAAATAGCAGAGCGGACTCCCCCAGGAGTAACCAGAATATGAATATGTTTGTGAGTAAGGATGAACTTACGAACATCCTAAAGTCAATCAAAAGCAAAAAGTCTTCTGGGATAGATAGCATCCCAAATGTAGTTTTAAAACATTTGCCTCCTGAAGCAGTAAAAATCTACACTACGCTATTCAACAACGCCTTAAATAAGGCATACTATTCAACCCACTGGAAAACTGCAATAGTCCACCCCATCCCTAAAAAGGGCAAAGACAGGACCAATCCAACCAATCTTCGCGCGATTAGTTTGCTGCCAAATATCAGCAAGGTTTTCGAGAAGATCATAAACAAAGCACTGATGAACTGGTGTGATGAAAATGAAATCATCCCCAACGACCAGTTTGGCTTTAAAGCGTGACATAGTACGGTGCATGCCGCGTCAAAACTTGTTTCCGACATACAATGGAACAAGACAATGCACAGGTGCTTGCTTAGTTGACTTTGAAAAGGCTTTCGACACCGTGTGGTTAGAAGGACTTCTTCATAAGTTAGAAAACCTGAGAATGCCTCATTATCTATTGTACAACATTTACGAAATGATAACGGACAAGCAGTTTGTGGTAAAATGCGGAGATATATTCTCAAGCAAGACCTTCAAAATTACAAACGGTTTACAACAAGGGGCGGTGAATTCTCCCAGTCTGTTTAATATTTACACCAGTGATTTAGTGGGTACGCTTAACAATGCCATTGCATACGCAGACTACATTGTGGTATACAGAACAGGAGAGAAAATAGATGTCATCAATAGACTTCTCCAGGACGACTTCAATAAAATAAAACGTTTTTGTAATGACTGGAAACTAAAAATTAATTTCCACAAAACCGAGACTATCCTTTTCAGAACACCGCTCTCCCGGGTCTCTCAGGATACAAAGTACAATTGGAAAAACTTCTCTCTCGTAGGGAATAATAATCTCCCACTACAAGTGAAAACTGTAGTCAGATATCTCGGTATTTGGCTTGATCAGTATTTATACTTTGACAAGCATATAGCAGTCACTCTCTCTGCAGCAAGAAACGCATTTGTTGCCACAAAAAGTCAATTCCGAAGCAGCATTCTCAAGCCTCAGGGCCTGCTAAATAAGGACAAGACCGGTTCCAGGTTGTAGTGCCGATGATGATGATTCTCAATCCAAAAGTTAAAATAATCTCATATTCGGCATTCATCCGACCAGTGTTGGTCTATGGCTGTCCAATATGGTACAATATATCCCCATTCTACATGGAAAAGATTCGCGTGTTCGAGAGAGTTTGCGTTCCTGCCTCGGACTTACTAGAACACCAGAGTCACGATACCAGAAATTTTACCCTAATAAAACCCTGTATGATAAATCAGGACTAACTAGGATAGACAACTTCATTATAAAAATTATTCGTGGCCACATTGCAAGAGCAATGTGCAGTGTAAATAATCTTATCGCGGGAGCATATTATCCGAACGATATGTATCTGGAGAGTACCCTCCAGAACGGGTTCATTCCCCCAGAGGCGTTCCTCTTCTTGGACGGAAAAGGTATAATCCAAGATGAGGGTGGAATACCTATTATATACCACGCTTTCCGTGGTGCTAGGGATAAACGAATTGTCCACAATAGCGATATCTCTAATAGGCCAGACCGACTTCGATTCAGTATGGTGATCAGTGAAAGAGATAAATCAATAAAAGACCGAACCAACCCCAACTGGTGGTGGCTCCAAAACGAAGAAAGGACTTCACGTCCTCAGATATAATATTCAGCTCTGGCGCAGCTTCCTCCCTTCCTTTTCCTTTGCCCTCCTTCCCGTTAATTGTTGTTATTTTTTTTTTTTGTTTTCATTAAGCACTTATTATTTTGTTTTTAAAATTTTTGCATCCTCCAAAAAAAAACTTTATTTTTTTTTGTCATAATGCCTCTAAAGAAGAAGAGGTAGACCTCTAAGATAATAGTTTATTTTTTAATAATGTGTGTGTATTATATTAAGAATAAATAAAAGAAAATGTAAGCTGAAAGGCATAAATTAAGCATATAATATTGTATAATTTAGAGTGCTTGTGAAGAGCCAGTAAATTACATTATGTAGTAAAATTATTAAGATAGGTTTAGCATTTAGACTGAAATTGTAAAACATAAAAAAGACGCTGTGAATACATGCGTCTGCAAACAAACAAACAAAACCGTGCTAGATGCATAAAACGTGTTTACTAGCTAAAACTACTTCTCGCCATATTTCTGCTATGGCCCACGGAATTTCTACCTGTATGGAGTGAGTTTATCTATTGTTTCGCTGAGGCAAATATGTTTGCTTATTTTGGAGTCCACTAAGAACCTATTGTACTAACCGAAGTGTCTGTGACAAGATGTATGACAGGATCCGCAGTACATTTATTTGAAAGTAGTATATCCGACACAGATGTCAATAATCGAGATACACCCAAGGTCGCTAAACGCCAACAAATGATACTACAGAATATCAAATCTTTTTAATTCTTATTTACTTATATAGCTTCTTTAATAGTATAGCTTTTAAACTATTATTATATAGAAGTCCTGACCATGTTCGAGCGAAAACAGGACTTGATGGGTCCTCTGGGTAGATGGAGCGATACCGGCATCTCTAATTCGATAACATATAGGAGTGTGACCATGGAACTAATATCGTTAAAAAAGATTAAGCTTGATAGTTTATGGAACGGAATTCGTAGTGGTGAAAAGGAACCAATCTGAAAAATTCTTTCCTGAAGGAAGTTCGTAAACCATAAAGGGGCACAGTATACATAAATTAGCGGACTCCTGGTGCTCAGCTTTGCTCATTGCTCATTGAAATTTTGAGTTTGATGATTTTACCTTGAGAATGGGATAAGTGGAAGATACTACACCGGATATCAAGAACAGTTTCCGCTGACAGATTGGGCAAGGTAAACATATTATGTATTAAAAATAAAACAATTGAGACGTGTTATTAAAAGCAAAAACTCCCACCACCCTGTATCGACAAGTAAAATTTGTAAATAAACTTATTTTAAGCCTTTTATTTAAACAACATTATAATTCGTTAATAGCACTTTTCCAAGTAGCAAAATTCGACTTCCTTATCCGGTTCCATATACTCGTATCTAACCAGCAGATATTTTTAATGTGCTATGGAATATCTTCGCACAACAAAGTGTTACTGCACAGCGAAGGATGCGAAGTGTTGGCATAAGTTTCCCTGCAGCCTTTTGTTGCATACTGTGCTCGATGTATTGCACATGGCTTCACCATTAACTTCATTGGAGGTTTATTTAAATCCACAATTGTTGAAATTAACGGCAACTAAATTGACTCAGACAACACGTAATATCTGCCCTTAGTGAAGTTGTGCAGGGAAGTAAAAATTTAATTACATAATAAATTGTTATTGTCACAGTTGATATACCGACAACTTCCGGGCCAAATAAAAGCACCACATGGTGGGAAATGTGTCATTTATACTGTGTTAGACGTCAAGCGCTGTCGAGTGGCAGAAATATTTGATATTTATTTTATTTAGAGAGAAGGAAGGATATGTTCTGAACTGAACTTTTTCGCATAGGATAACTCGTAGTCAAACTTTTAGGAAAATAACTGCCAAACAAGACAAGTTATTAAAGGTCATCCGTCTGTGTATCGCTGCTAGGTTTGTTCTAGAACCAGTCGTGTATAGTTTTGTACATGAGGATACATGGGAGAGGTAAGTAAAACTAATAAACTACAAGTACTTGGAGCACTGGGGGTTGATGAAGTTTGACGAGCATGTACTTGGGTAATGGTGTTCCAGAAAGGTGATGTAGAGCTGACTAATTGAAGTACCTGTTGCTGAGCTGATACGTCTCCTTCTCAACAGAACGTGAGTAATCGGAATTATTTTCAAAGAAGTGTGTCAGCATTTGAAAATGTCTGCTAGGATAAAATTTCCTACTTGATCCGTGGAGAGCATATGCATTTTTTCCAGAGCCCGTAGTAAGGGTGAAAGGGTAAACTAGAGTTTATATGTTCCATAAACTCAGCAAGTACTCAACGGACAATTTATGAGGTGTGATTTCTGTTTTATGGTTTATCACAAACTTTTCTTGTTTGCCTTAGGATTGATATTAGGATTGATATGAAAGTTATCTCTATTAATATAACTTAGCCCCTCCGTTCAATAAGACCTTAGAAAAGGATTTTCAGATGAGATCATGTTTTGATACCAGTGTAATAATAGTGCATAATATTCTATTATTGTCTTTCTGGTTTCACGGTTCCAAATGTTTCAATTGGGGAGTGATTCTTCTGCAAAACTGTTTGAGTCTTAAAACGAAGGCCTTTGGCATTTTGGTAACAGAAGGTAATGGAAAATTATGACGCGTTATGGTACGAGAAAGGTATGGCGGGAGTCCAGGGACGAAAAATTTCTATTTTTGTTATTATTTATTAAAAATTTGTGTCGAAGAAGTAAAATCCTCTTCGAGTGAAAGTATTGCCCGAAAGCCGGAGGACCTTTGGCAGTTTAGTAGGTGACATGTTGAGGTTTCCATGCTAGTTAGCATGGACTCTTCGCACAGAAGCGACGTGTTCACATGTTTGGGTAATAATTTTCACCTTTCACCGTGTTGAGGATTCGCCCTTGGACCAACCGGCGAATTCGCAATTAAAAATCTGTGGCACCACCTGAATAAGATATGTGGCACCACCTTAAACAATGTCAGCAATCAGCTGACATTTGTGAATTTGCTGTTGATTGTCACTTGACAACCATTTTTTCTTTTATATTTCTCTTCTTCGTAAATCGCTTGGCGACTCTAGTTCGCAATTTGTAATCTCTAAAAATCTAAGAAATCCGACAAAATAAAGACGATATTTCTAATCGAGATAAAGAGCCAATTTATTTCAAGTATCGGAAGGTTAAAATTTGGAATCAAGGTAATCTTTTCAATTTAACCAATTTATTAAGAGTTAATTCCAGCATAGACCAATTGTTCCGGACGTCATTCCCACGGAACCAGCATCGTTGCACGGCAAGAGAACGAATCATTGTTCTTAACGCCATTTCTTTAGCCCATCAACACAACCCATTGGTTGGTGGACGATTTGCAGAACGCAAATCAAACACACCGCAATCACTCACACTGTTCGCTTTCTCTGAATTAATCGGTTCACATTGTCATGCATAATTTTAATAAAGATCCGATTCGAAAGGCCAAAATTGATAAGGTGTTCCGTCGAATAGAGGCTGATAACGAAGATCGTCATTATTACCAAATACTTGGGAATCCAACGCTACTGAAGACATTAGAACCTACGCGTTACCTACGGTTCAATATAAAGACACTAGAACCTACTCGTTATACACAGTTCCATATAGGCTTGCACGTTTTCCAAATTAAGCTATACTGACTCATAGACAAGAAGATGAAGCTACTGCAACTGAAGTGCTGATAAATATCTCGTATTAATACTATTTATTGGCTTGTAGGAACCTGGAAGGATTAAAATCTTCGATGGTAGATTTGCTGGTTCGGGAATACTACAAAAAATTCCATTATTGAAACAGGACCCTTCGGCATTGCTCTTGGGGGCGATTTTCTGTTCAGTAAGTGGAAACCAAATCGTCCATCGATTATTTCACATAGTCCCCCCCACCCCGTTTTTTTCTCTTTTTTTTTAGTATACTGGGGAGAGGCGAAAATATAGCGCCTTCACGGGGCTCCTACCTGCTACCAAATAACTGTTGCAGTTCTTTTTGAACAATAGCAGGTTGTAACGCTCCGGAAACACTCGCCCGGGGAGGGAATTCCACAGCTTTCCCGCTCTGTAACGGAACGATTTCTGATGCAGAGATGTTCGCACCCTCGGGAGATGAACCGCAAATTGGTGCAATCCGTCGGATTGTCTTGAGAAGCGCATATAGACCGAATTCCGCCGAATAATACCACGAATCTCCGAAGAACAGTACCTGTAATCTGTAAAACAGACAGAGGTCGGCTACGCGCCTTTGATGTGGTAGCGACCCCGATCAGCCAGATCGCTCGACTCTGTATGCTCACAAGTAGGTCGAAGGTATGTTTAGGAGTAGAACTCCAAAGATGAGAACAATATTCGAGCGCGGGTCTCATTCGGGATTTATACAGGAGAAGAAGTTGGGCCGGAGTAAAATATTTCATGGCTCTAAAAAGATAACTCAGTTTTCCTGAGGCGGACCTGCCGATGTTCGACACGTGTTTATGCCACCATACATTTGCACAGACCGCGATGCCGACCAAATTCATGCTTTTCCCAGATTCGAGGGCCTGGTCATTCATCATCAGCTGTGGATTCGATGATCCATTTTTCTTTGTGAATGTGGTATACCGTGGCGTCGTTGCATTGAAGTCGACGAGATTGGCCTTTCCTCACGGCAGGACCTCATCCAGATCCAGATTCAGAGAGTGGATCTGGCTACACCTCAGCTGGTGCGCCGTAGATGTACTAATCGGTCGATCACTCGAAAAAGAGGAAACAAGCGTCCTATCATCGTAAATCCATTATGGCTTTGAATTGGGTTGTAGAAAAGGAAAAGCGCCAAATGTATGGGGGAGGGAAATGGTAGGGGTTCGTGAGCACTACACCAGAATGTGCAACCGAGGAGGCATCTTGTTTGCACGGAATCCTTTGGCAACCTCCTGAAGTTCGCTTTACGTTTTCCTTCCGGGATCTATACTGTAACTCTATCATCACGAATAGAAGAGCATCTATGGTATCTAACCCGTTATCATGTTTAAGATATTTATTAATTTTTCTGCAGCAGGTATCCACAATGGAGCTTTTTTTTATATGATAATACTTCTGTGGAATGGTGATGTCAATTGTTTGGTTACAAGTGTTTCTGATTGTGACAAGATTCGTTGATCCCGTGGAATTAGAACAGCGTTGTGTAAATGCGTTATTTTTACCAGCTTATTTTTACTATCCTTTTAGCATTTTTTGTCGCAGCATGTATCAGATGAATATTGTTGGAAGAAATGTAAGAAATAAGGATCCATACACAGCGTAAGCGTTAACAACGGTGTTTATAAGATAATTTTTAACTGCGGAAAAAGTGAGAATAAATCCTCTAAATAGTTGTAAGCTACGTATTTCTACACTTGGGGAAGTTGGTTAGGTTTGTTAGGTTGGTTAGGTTGGTTAGGTTGATTAGGTTGGTTAGGTTGGTTAGGTTGGTTAGGTTGGTTAGATTGGTTAGGTTGGTTAGGTTGTTAGGTTGGGTAGGTTGGTTAGGTTGGATAGTCATTTAAAATGCAAGTGCTTGAATAACAGATGTCAGAAAAAGTCCGAATCTCGCAATGAAGAAGGTGTTTGTACCGAAAAGATGCTTGACTAAGGCCACAGAAACAGATTCAAGTTGTTGGCAGAATCCCTCCGACAGCGGCCCAGGCTCTTCCACCAGTTGAGTCCGTTAGAATGTATTAACCTATTGTTACGTTAAAATAGCCCAAATTTTTGACGGAGGCCTTCAGCACGGTTTTCGACTAAATAGTGTCCAAGTTATTGGGCTCCAATGCTACTTCCCTTTGGGAAGCTAAACCAGACTGGGTGAATATGCAGACTCTACCCCTAAAACGAAGATATATCGAGTCGTTGACGAGAAAATTTGAGTGTCATTTCGGGTTGACATATCGGGCTTTAACAATAGCAAATATTTGTGAATTGATTTAAAGTTATATTAAATATTGGTGCGTTTACATTCGAATTGTTGAAACCCAATCGTCTGATGTTAAAAAATGCTATTACTAATTGGACGTTGACAGTGTTTCGTGCGCGAACTCGATTCTGTGGAGATGATTTGTTTACAATTTAGTGTCTTATGATACTATTTGCATAGTGGACTATCCAGAGTACCAAAGGTGTAAGTCGTTTATTTCTGGAATTTTTCACCTTAGTTTATTTGCCTCAAGTTGAAAAACGATTCCTATTTTTGTTCAATAGCATCAAAGCCAGTACCACATAATGTTCAATAGGAGGCGAGAGCGACCAGGTTTTGGAACTCAGGTATGACATTCATTTACTAGAGCAAATACGGAACTTATACTTCCTCTTTAAGTTCCACAAATATTACCGGATTTTATCTTGGGGGTTGTGTTACTTATCCCTAAGGGTTTACCCCTCTATCAGTGAGTGCAAACCAATTTACATTATAAGTCATTTTTAAGAGGATAGAACGAGAAGAACAGTAATTCAGGAAAACTACAAGAACGCGCTTAAATCGTATGTGTAACGACCATTGTAAATTGTATGCATTCCAGAACAAAATGCATTCCTTTATCTAAAACCATTCAAACTTGCATGCTATTAAAAAACCTCTACCATTTCTCAGAGAATACATCTCATCGTAATGAGATTTCTTATTTTTGGGTTTTTCGTCAGTTGAATTTTCAAATTAAATTGCTAAACAAAGTACAACAAATTTTTTGACAATGAAAGTATGGTATTCGGTGTACAACTTTGCTTCCGCCGTTTTGCAATAGATGGCTGTAGCGGTAAGTGGTAGTTGAAATAAATAGATCATAGATGTCATACAATTGGCTCCTCGATAGTATAGTGGTTAGTATACCCGCCTGTCACGCGGGAGACCGGGGTTCGATTCCCCGTCGGGGAGCCTCTGGCGCAAGACTAATGACCTTGCCCAGAAAAAACAAATCATTATGGAAAATTTAACAATGCCTCAGGACTTGCTTAAATAAGGCCAAGACCGGTTCCCGGTTGTAGTGCCGATGATGATGATGAGATGTTATACAATAAGCTTAGGTATTTCTAAACATAACGCCATCGAAATATTAGTCGATTTGTGTCTGCGTCAGAAAGTTATTCTCGATTAAATATGTCAGCTTACGAGTCAAATTCTCGTCATTCGCGGGAGGGTTTAATTTTCTGCTTTAATATGAAGAAATGGATTCGTATGCTACCCGAAAGACGGGAGAAAGTAGTGGCCAGCTATGGACAATACTTTGAATCATAAATGTATAACCAGTTTTTTACAATAAAGCCTCGAATTTCGGAAAAAACGGCGGAGGCAAAGTTGTACACCTAATAAATTAGACTTGCTTGAACTTGAAGTAAATTCAAGTATTAAGTTGATAAATCACATATTTTTACCGATCAAATACTTTCAAATATATTCGTGTGTTGTGATCCGGTGGCTCTGAAAAGACGAGAGCCAAATGATGATTGAAGCAAGCGTTGGCACTATATCTTCCATAGGGATATTATTTATAGCTACCTACAAAAAGAAAGTTGTGAAATGAAATTGTGAGCACAGAGCCGCTTTCTATTTTTAAACGTCTATCTATCATTTATTAGACAGCATATTTTAAGACTGAAATTTTATGTAAATCAAATTGGAGCATCTGCTTTGGAACGTAAAACTTGCTTACAAAGTGTCAAGAATGCTAAGAGAGGAGAAGAAAACCATATGATGTCCTTGGAGACAATTTGGGTCCTCCTTACTTGTTAGAACGACAAACACTTTAAACGTCTGTATTGTATATACACAAAACGAAGTAGTTATCCTTGTACAAAAACCGCGTTTGTGAGGCGTAGGGATGACTTTTTTTTTGTTTACGCTTCAGCCACAAACGATTTAGGATAAAATCGTTGAAAAGTTCTGAATAATAGTATGAAGTAATATCGCATACATTTCACGTGCTAGATGCTCTACCAAATACAGTGACTTCAGCGACTTCGACGTAATAATGGAGTCTCAAGGCGAGCTCCATTTTGGAAAGGTCATAAATGTGATCAATTTTAGGGCGGAATCACTAAACGGTCTTCGGGAAATGTGATAATTTTTGTTTACGTAGATTGTTTTGTTTCACTTTATTTGGTTGCGTGCAATAAATTTAAGACGTGATATCTGGACTGATTTTTACAGAGGGAATGCTTTAAACTATTTGTACGGATGCGGTGTACTAGTATTTGTTGGTTGAAAGTAAGTGTAACACATGTAGCCCACATTCGGGCAGTATGATTGGCTAAACCGATATGTAATGTTCCATATTGATATATATCAGTACATATCCTAGTTTTCTAGTTTAACTACTTTTTTGCTCTTTAATCATTGTAAACGCTCTTGTTCTCATTTCGTTAGTGTTGATAATTGTGTAGTTGAGTACAACCAGGTTAAAGTGGTCCTTATTTTATTAAATTCACAATTTTTTTCAAAAGAAACCAATGCATTAACGAATTTTGAGTACTCCTAGCGCAGTGGAACGACCTTGAGTGCTTGAGATTATCGTAACGGCAATCTTTGTTATTAACCCGCCATTGGTGACGCAAATTTGACTTTGATCAATGGTGACGCCGGTCTCACGGACCGGGTTTTTCAAATGAAGATTTTTTGAAAAGTTTAACTAATAGTTTGTGTTTTTTTTAAAATATATATTCCTTGACAACAAAACAAAGATATTAAATCAACATAAGCTCTTTTATTTCAATATAAAAATTCACAAAATTGTTTTCTTAGAGCATTAAAATAACAAGTTTTTTTAAAATACATTTTTTCAAATTAAGTAAAAAATAAAAAAAATCACATATTCAAATGAAAATTAAGTTTTTTGGTCTCTCGACACTAGGAACTTTAATAAAATAAACCAAAATTGGTATCCTTCCAAACAAAAAATAAAAAAAAAATACATCTAAAAAAACAAAAATTCTGTGGGCAAACAGCTGCTGTAATACGGCACTACGTGTTCAAGGCACAATTATTGTTGGCATTTTTGGCAAATGTACTTTGTTTTCCTATTTTTTTTCCATCCACATTCATAGCACCGGCCTTTTCTTGAAGGAGCCGGGGTCCCATGTACACCATCTTCATGTAAAATCTCCGACAGTCTAAGTTTCATTGATCGTGGCAAGTTCAAAGGCGCTTGCCGTTCTTTTATGTGGGGTTCAATTAGTTTCATAGCCAAATGCCTGATAAAGTTTCGGCGTGGCAATTTTGTGGCTTGATTGTTGGCTGTGTGTATCACTTGGCTGTTTATGGTACTGACATTTAGCATAGCATAAAATACTACCATAGGCCAGCGCCTTGTTGCTCGAGCACAATTATAATTTGCACATAAGCGATCCACGACATCGACGCCACCCTTGGTGTCATTGTAACTCAAAATTATATCGGGCTTTTCAGTGTCGTCATCGACTTTAGCATCATTATGCATTGTACTAATAAGAAGTACATTTTTTCCCTTCTTTGGAACATGTGACACCAAAACCATGTTGTCACGAAAACATATTGGACTTTACATTTCGACCGCGGAATATGTTGAAGTCTGTAGGAATTTCTTTCTTGTTCTTCCTGATTGTTCCGACGGTTGTTAAACCTTTTTGCAGCAATGGTTCAGCTAAGGGTATACTGGTGTACCAATTATCTGTTGTGACATTGCGAGCTGTTTTAAAGATCGGTTCGCATAATCTTTGAACAACGGCTAAGCCAGAATTGTCGAAATTGTGTGGGCCTGCTTGTGGTTGTTTCCCGGGATAAATTTCCATATTAAATGTGTAGAACATTTTTGCGTCACAAAGAGCTTGAATTTTGATGCCGTATGGATTTGGCTTGTTTGGAATGTATTGCCTAAATGAACACCTTCCGCGAAATCCTTCCAACTTCTCATCCATAGTCACAAAAGCAGATAAAGTGTAATTAGCCTTACAATTTTGAACAAATTTCTCGAATATTTCTCGAATATGGCAGATTTTGTCAAATTCCTTTCTATTTGCTCTCGTAGTACCATCATCAAACCTCAAAACTCGCAGTAAAAATCTAAATCTCTAGGCAGACATTGAAAGCCGAAATATTTCAATTGAACCACCATCGGTTCGAAACAACTCTTCAACGTTGAGATGATTAGATTTTTTAACACCAGCTAAAAGGAGCAATCCTATCAGGCAATATATTTCCTTGAAATCAGTCTCTTTGGCATATGTTTCTCTGCAAAATTTATCCTTCACTGTAGCGATATATTGGTTGGTATATTTGATAATTATATGGATAATAGAATCATCAAAAAAGTGTCTCCAAATTTGAAAAGGGTCTTTTTCATTCACTATTATTCGCTTGGGTCCTGGTAACTGTGAAACTATGTTGCCACTTCTATTACGAATAGATTGGCGCGCAGGTACCTTACTCCATTTCGTACTTTTGTCTTTCCCAATATAAAATAAAGAGTTGTTGTCACCTGAAGGCTCTTGGCCACTTAAATCCTCTTCGCTGTCTGAGTTTTGTATTTCCTCGGGTTCGTATTCATTCTCGAATTCACTATCTGAAGAACTTGGCGGTCTGTCCTCATCGAGTGATGTTTCATGTAGAAGGGCTTCAATATGACGCTGTTTGCTTTCATAAGACATGCTGTAACAAGTTTAATAATATAGAACACATTCACATACACACATAGAAATGCACAAATATACATATATTATGCATAAAACACAATAAAATAATAAACTAGCGAAAGTACGCGATTATTAAAAAAATAATACCTGATTATTTTACTTGCATAAACGGTGACGCACGGTCTCATGGGCCAGGCTAGCATATGAAATACACAACGTGTGCTCACTACAAAGTTTCGACGACAACTGATGGTGGGGGACGTGCAATGCGGCAGCTATTCGAAACGGCAACAAAAAACAATAACGGAGAATAAAGTCATTCGCATTTTCTTGCACACCCGGTCTCGCAGACCAGTAGGTCACCATTGGCGGGTTAAATCTAGTTGTTGCAGTTTTTATATCGACAAGAATACGATTGGGGCCTATTTTCTAGTTCAGTGCCTGCAAGAAAGTGTTTTTCAGTTTTCGGAGTACATTACCCTAAAGAATCTTGTGCATTTAATAAGCTCAGAGAAAAACTAAACCTTTTTTACATTCACTCATACATGAGTCCTATGTGTTACAAACTCAAGATTTTCAGGGAAAAGAACAAAAAAAAATCGAATTCGACAATTAAGTGAATTAAATGAATTAAAACAATGTGTATAAAATAAAATCAAAAAATTACAATGTGCACGTGGGCAAGAAAACCAACAAATAAATAGCAAAATAAGTCAACAATAAGAAGTAAATCAATTCAGTATCAAGCGAAAAACAAAAATACAATATGTGCTTATCCACTTCCTCTCCTTCCGTTCGCACTGTACTCTAACATTTAAGGGTACTCCAAAATCTCATTTTGTGCGCGCGTTTCTGTAAAAAAAAATTGTTCGTTATGCAATCGGTATTTACATTAACAATCAGCGTGGCCGTAAGGTGACTGACTCTTAGTCGGCGCTAGGCTGTGAGTTCGAGAGCAGCTTACCGAGAACGTGGGCTGCATCAAGGTTCGTTCGCGGGGTCGTCTTTGTTTTTTTTTTTTAATGGAAACAAATCGGGAAGCACCAGCATAAAAACGGACGAAGAAAATAGTGCAACAACAAATAAAAGGAAAGGGGCCACGGAAAATACAATTGTGATGCGAAGCAAAGCCGTTAAATTGATGTTGGAAAAGGAACAGCAAATGGAGGAAGACAGTGAGCCATAGCGGAATTTTACTCGTTCACGCCGAAATAAACGAAGAACATAACAGTTCAATTAAAGGGCGCCGACTCTAAAATGGAACCGGAGGTTCTGCTTGAAATGCTTCAAAAGCTAAAGCATGAAGATCTTGAGTTAGCGGCAAAACCACTACACAGCTAAGTTAAGAACGGAAAACCGGAAGCTACCCTTCTCTTTAGTCCAATTATCATCGAGCAGCAGAATTGGTGGTGTAAGGCAAATACCAGTCATGCATCATCAAATTGTCACATGTGAAAAACTCAAAAAAGCAGAGACATTCTACAATGTGTTTGTGGGGAGGATAGTATTGTGCACCGGCGTACGGCGCTAATTCACTTCCTTCCTCCAGCAAGTTCATATAGTTATACACGCTCGTTCGCAACAAAACACTCAGGCACTGGTTCTCGAAACTCACAGCGTTAAGTCCATGAATTGTTCACATCTAAACATCCAGCCTCATTGATAATAGAAATAAAACTGTAGGTTATTGTATTTATTATATTTATTGTCGGATTTTAATTAAAAAGGTTCGTATTTACTCTTATTGTTCCTTGATTTAATTGAGCAGGGAATTTTAATTGAGGTTAATTCTCTCGCGTTTTCAAGTGTCTATGCCGTTGTTAGCATTTCTATTTTAAGTATCAAAAAAAAAAGTCTTCACATTTACTATAAACTATTGTTCGCTATTCACTAGACTAATTCAGACACTTTATAACAAAGGAAATAAAAAAATACGGCTCCGGGGTGTAAACGCGTCTCCGCAGCGCTACGGAGCGCGGGAGGTGAACCGACCGGCTCGGCGGCTGCAATCGAACTCCTCGAAATCAATTCTCTTAATTTAGGGATGCATTTCCTATCCCAAGAGAAACGTAAAGTCTCTCTTTGGGGGTAGGTAACCAGACCTCATAGAGAAGATCGTAGTGGTACACATGTACGAGCGAATCTGAAAACAAAGAAAGGGAATAATGTGCATCAATGAGATGTGAGTTCGGCTAAGTAAACAAGCCGTATCTCATTGGTAACTAATGGGTTTCTGTTTGCTCATGCCGCTAGGTCATGAGAAGCGGATCCAGAAATATGGTGGGCGACAAAGAGATCGTGTAGATCATTGTCTGTGATGTGCATTGCGGCTGTGGTGATAGCCGCCATGTATCATGAACATGGTGCTAATTGGTTTTTAGCTTATTCACAGGGAATTGGTGTTTATGGCATCGCTGCCAAGGGTAAGTACACAATTCCTATTTGCATTAGCCTATGCCATAGGATTTAATTTATGCCTTAAGACGCAAGATGCGTATATTTGCTTTTGTCCCTTGGGTAAAGGTCGCCAGTCAATGTGTATGTTAAGGGATTTATTGTACACATGATGAGGCTGGGAATAAGCGACGCGTTGTTTATTATCCCTGTTATGATGGTTACATTATATGTAAACCAAATTGTTTCGTTTTCAGGAATTCGTCTTGGGAAAATGCATATGGTAAGATTGGATTGCCTGGCAACCCGAGGTGCCGAATTGGGCTTGGGATTTATGAAGTTTGGACAGAATTCTTTAGGATAATTTTGAATTCGAATTAATGAATGAAGGTAAGAATTCTCTTCCAGGAGTTTTTAGCTAAATACATTAGATACATGATGCGTGAAGTATTTACTGGTGCTAATGCGATTGCGTTAGCGGAAAACTATGACGGTTGGGTTGTAGTTATGGGGGTTCTTCGGGTAAGTAGACAGTGGAGTTTGGCCGAACCGCCACATGTCCCCAGCCAAAGGTTCGGACACACAGCGGCGTAAAATGTATACTTGACTACAAGGCAGAAGAATGCCTTCCGGGTAGAAGACAAATACCCTATAAAGTGTGCAGTGTGGCGGAATGAGGGACATCCCGCTAATTATCAAGTATGTCCTAAATTCCGGGAATTAATGTCAAGAAGTGTGGCAAAATAAAACAGAAACATCTCGACCACCAACAATGCCCGTAACATTACAGCGGTCGTACGCACAAGTTGCGTCAGGCAGGAGAATAACAAAACAGCCTACAACACTGGTAGCCATAAATACTCCCACACAGACTGAAACAACATCGCAAGCAGACGTCTTCACAATCTTGCTCAATCTGCAAATAAACGAGATCTACTCGCACTTGCCCAGTCTAAATAAAAAGTTAATATAAACCCTCTAACCAAAACATCAATAAAAGCTCTTGCCATGAATGTAAATTCACTAATAAGAACTGAGAGAAGAGCCACGGTGTTCAACATGTTGCAAGATAAAAACCCCGTATACTTCCGGCGGGGGAAACATAGTTAAACCAGAAGCATAAGATAGGGCATAAAAACTACGATATTATTATTATACGAAGAGATCGACCTAACTCCTCTCAAGGAGGAGGTGTCGCAATCTTTATTAGATAAGAAATCGATCATAAAGTTATATATAGTGGAGAAGTGCGCAGGTTCCGGGTGCTGGAAGCCTGTATCGTAGTCATAACCTTTCAGCAAGGACGGGGTTTGTATGCGATTGCGGTCTATGCACCTGAGGAGCACCAACATAACCTAAATATAGCGGAGCTCGAGACACTCTTTCGATGCTTACAATTGCACCTGGACAAAAACTATCTTATCCTAGGTGGAGATATGAATGCCAAGCATAAAAATTGGGGAAATTATATATCTAATGCCAGAGGAAATGAGTTGGCTGGTTGGTTAGATCTGTATCATATAGAATATAAAACTGACATACTGGCTACGGAATATCCATCGTTCCCTAGAGGTAGATCGTTCTTAGATATCTTGCTTATTGACTCACGACTGAGACTACTTAACACCAACAGACGAAAAAGAATCTGAAACAATTACACAGACAGTTTACACACAGACAAGACCTGGAGATAATATCACTGAAATCCCAATTAAAAACCGTTCAACAATTACTAAAAGCTAACTATAGACCTGCACCTCCGGAATGAGATTTCACTTTGGCAATCGGAGAATCCCGGTCTTACCGAATTCAGTGACGATAAACAAATTAAATAACATTAATGTCAAAGTTAGGGCGAATAACATCTTAATTACGACAGATGATACCCATGGTATCTTCGACTCATTGAGAAGCAACAAGTCAGTGGGAATAGATGAAATACTTAACGTCGTACTCAAGAACCTGCCCACAATGGCAATAGATATATACACGGTCCTGTTTAACAACGTCTTGAATAATGCATACTTTCCCGCGCGTTGCAAAACGGCAATTATACAGCCCATCGCAAAAAAGGGCAAAGACTGTATATACCCAATGAACATGCGTTCGATAAGCTTACTCCCGAGCATCAGTAAAGTATTCGGAAAGACTATTAACAGAGCTCTGCTAAAATGGGTAGACGACAACAACATTATTCCGAAAAGCAGTTTGGCTTTAAGACAGGTCATGAAACCACACATACTGCAAATAAACTGGTCTCCGACATAGAATGGAATAAATGTAAGAATCAATAGACAGGTGACTGTAAAAAGCCTTTGATACCGTCTGGATCGAAAGCTTATATAACAAACTGGTCAGACAAGACATATATAAGCCTTTACTATATGTGTACTTTACGATATGTTAAAGGACATTTGGTTCATGGTCAAAAGTGGTAATATGACATCTTATGAAACTTATAATATCAAGAATGGTTTGCAACATGGAGTGGTACTTTCTCCGAATCTTTTTAACATTTACATTTGCGACTTATTAGATGCACCTCCGCATGATATTACGTACGCAGACGATCTCATAACTTACAGAACAGTTCCGAAAGTTGAGATCATAAATAGTTTCCTACAGCGAGACTTCAACAAAGTGCAGCGCTATTGCGACGTCTGGAAACTTAAGATCAACTTCCACAAATGTGAAGCCAAGCTATTTAGAACCCCATTATATAAAGCCACGACCGACACAAGAAAAAACTGCCGAAAGTTAGTTATCGTGGGACCGCATGAATGTAATCTGGAAACCAAGAGTGTAGTTAAATACGTTGGCATCTGGCTAGATCAGTATCTGTACTTCAACTGACATGCAGAAGCTGCTTTGGCCAAAGCGAGGAAAACTTTTGCTATGAGGGTATTTCGCAGTAGCCAGCTTGACAGCAGCGTCAAAGTTATGTGCTAAATGACGGTAATCAGGCCAATGATCATATATGGTTGCCCAGTATGAATTAACATAGGTCCAAATTTGATGGAAAAGATTCGGGTGTTCGAAAGGAAGTGTCTTAGAAGTTGTCTTAATTTATATCGAACACCGGAGTTGCACTATAAAAAGTATTATTCAAATGAGACTTTATATAATGAAGCATACATAACTAGGATGGATAATTTTATGATTAAATTCATCACAGGATACATTGCGAGAGCAATAAGCTCGCCCAATGATCTAATTTTCTGGGCTTATTATCCAAATACCCTGTACTATGAGCCCGTGCATCGCAACGGTTTTGTTCCATCAGAGGCGTTCCTTGATTTGGACATGAAAGGGCTTATACAGGATATATCCGGAATTCCGCTGATCTATCATATAAGTAGATCATCCGTAGACGGGCGATTGTGCTACGGCCGGGAACTCACGCGAACCAAAGCAACCTTCAATAGGGCTATCTCCCACAGAGACCGGGACGATAATATGGTGGTTGAATGGCATATAAAGGCCCGAATACCAATGACGGCAGTTTAATGCATTTCCAGCCAGCTTACACTGACTTTGTTTTTCTAGTATTAGGTATTAGGGTTGAATATGGCTGAACCGCAACGTAACGCAATAGCCAATAATGGTCATCCACTATCAGGTGTTCTATTCAGAACGAAGTACCCGGTAGAGCTAAGATCGCACACAGGTAAAATAGTCTTATTACATAAACGTGATGTTTTTTCAAATCACATATGCCACTCGAATTTAGTAGTACATAGTATTTTAAACCTATGACATTTTTAACCATTTGACAGAAAAACATCACGTTGTTCCCACCCAGGCGTTACATTTGGCTATAGGCGCTTTCTAGGAGTAAATGGTTCTTAATCCCTCGAGTGTATCGCGAAAGTTTCGTGCTGCTGCAACTGACTGGTTACAAACACCAATACTGTCTGGAAATCGGATGTTTGTGAGATCTGTATCGAGCGAAAGTAAGATTGCTATCGAGGTTTTGTCTTTATAGTTGCACTACTATTACTACAACTATTTATTGGTCTGTAGGAACCTGGAAGTTCATGACCTCATCGACTCGACTTCGCCATCATTCCCTGTCCTGTACACTCTCTCTCCAAGTTTGACCATCTGATTCGATCTCCTCAAGGTTAAACCTTACATTGTCCTCCCACCCACCTCGCGTCCTACTTGTCGATCTCTTTCCAGTTGGTCTACCGTCAAGAAATCTACGCATGGTCCTATCGTTGCCCATTCGCGCCGCATGTCCGGCTCATCTTAATCTTCGCGACTTGATTACTCTCACTATTGTCGGTTTGCGGTATAGCTCTTTCAATTCGTGGTTGTTGAGGTTCCTCCAATATCCTGCCTCCACGTCATATTTACCGCCAAAGATACCCCTTAGAACTTTATTCTCGAATAAACGGAATTCGTTTTCTTCCCATGTTTCGCATTCGTATAGAACAATCGGCATGTTTATGATTCTAGAGACGCGGAGCTTTATGTTACGTGATAGCAGTTTGGATTTCAGCAGTTTACTGACTGCGTGCCAACTAGCGTTGCCGGAGTGTAGTCTTTTGTTAATTTCCTTCGACATTTCCTTACTGGCTGTCGGTATCGCTTCCAGATATTTAAATTCTTTAACTTTTTCAAATATCTTGCCAGTGATATTTATATGTGTTCCCTGAGGTCCAGCTGCTCTCGCCGTAATCATGCACTTTGTTTTGTCTTCACTTATTTCTAGGCCCACCTCTTCTGCCGCTTGCATGATGATTTCACAGTTTTTACTTACAGTTTTTACATTATCGCCCAGAACGGCTATGTCATCCGTACATGCGAGCATTTTCTAAGATCCCGTTCAGGGTTGATCCGGCCATGTTGTCGTCTTGTACCTTTCTGATAACATACTCGAGCACGACATGGTGAGAGGCCACCCGTTTTCGTCCGTAGTGGATTTCAAATTGTTTTGAGAGGTGGTTTTCTATTCTAACTCGCCCTCTATTTTCGTTCATCCAAATTTGAATGAGGGTGGCATATTTTTTTGGGATTCCCAGATCGATTACAATATGGTAGATAGAGTCTTTGTCTTGCGATTGAGCCGTAGGCTCTTTTGAAGTCAATGAACAGTTGGTGAACCGTCTCTCCGTATTCCTACTTCTTTTTCAGCAGTTGCTGTATGTGAACATTTGATCGCTCGTTGACCGGTTCCTACGGAAACCGCACTGGTAGTCTCCAAGGATTTCTGCGTACAGTGTGATTGTCGCCAGTATGACATTTGTTAGTATTTTATATGTGGTTGGGGGCGATGATCTTTCCCTGTAGTTTCCGTAGTCAGATCTGACGCCTTTTTGAGAATGGGGATGGCAGTTGAGATCTTCTTTTCTTCTGGAGTGACTTCCTTATGCCATATTGGTTTGATGAGTTGGAGGATCTTTCGATATGTTGCCTCTCCTCAATGCTTCATACGGTCTGCCGGTATGCAGTCGACTCCTGGAGCTTTGTTGTTTTTCAATCGATTTATTGCGTCTACAACTTCGTTGAAAGATGGCTCTGGGATCTGTGGCTCGGCTGTATGTACGTCTGGTGCATTTTTTTGTGGTTGATGGGTGCGTACATTGAGCAGGTTTTCAAAGTACTGCTCCAAACTTGTTCCTCAATAACGGTGTTCACTCTATAGCGCACACATGGACAGACACGATTCTACTTGGCATGCGAGCATTTATTACACACAAAGTATCAGACCCTGGAGAAATATGTGGCTCGATTCTAGGTGCAGAGAAGTTATTAAGGCTAAAGAGTTGAGTTTCCGGTTGTATAAATCAATCAATACTAAGGAAAATCGGAAAAGATTCAAGAGAAGTAGAAAAGAGTGCAATGCGTATAATCAACGCGCCAAGTTCTTACATGGCCAGAGAGTGAGACGAAAAATACTACACTCTCCCACAGGTAGTAGAAACTTCTGGGTATTCGTGAAGAACATTCAAAACTCGGTCTCCTCATCTATTCCTATTCCAGTGGAATAGAGAAAGCGAATCTACTTGCTGCACATTTTGCATCCAACTCAACGCTGTCTGATACCACATCAGTTCCGGCTGAATTTGAGCATAACCAACTCACCATGAGCCAGACTCACTTCCGAACGCGTACTGTTGCCCGGGCACTCAAGGAGCTAAATGCAAACAAACCCGCTGGTTCGGATGGCATTCCCCCAATCCTCTTGAAGAAATGTTCCTCTTCCCTCATTAAACTACTGCGGAAAATCTTCCATTTGTCTTATTCTATTGGGCGTTTCTTAAATAGATGGAAGTTAACGAACATTCAGCCAATTCCTAAAACGTCAATAAATCGTTCTCTCTTCTAGCACTAACTTCTATTCTCTCGAAGGTAATGGAATCACTGATTAACCGTCAACTTTCGAAATATCTGGAATCAAATGACCTCCTCAATGGCCGCCAATATGGCCTTCGTAGCAACCGGTCCACAGGAGATTTGATGGCGTACCTTACCGAAAAATGGAGCCATTCCAGCCGCTACTTCGCTGAAAGCAAGGTTGTTGCATTGGATATTTCAAAAGCCTTCGACAGAGTTTGGCATCCAGCCCTTTTATCAAAATTACATTCATATGGAATGGACAATTTGCTGATCCAAAGGATAGGAGACCATCTTTCTGACCGTACAATCCATGTGGTTCTTGACGGTGTTAAATCTCTCTCCCATAAAATTAATGAAGGTTCCGCAGGATCCGTTCTCTTCATGATCTTTATAAATTATCTCTTGTCAATTACCGAAAGCCTAATTCATTCGTTTGCTGATGATAACACGTCGAGTTTCTCGAACTCATATGAACATTCCCAACCAAACTCTTCGAACCTCATTTCCATTCGGCGGGTTGTGCTTGATACATTGAATTCCGACCTCAACAAGATATATCAATGGGGATTATATAATCGAGTAGAATTTAATGCCTTAAAAACTCAGTGCTGTATCTTGAAGTCAATGGCGATATTCAAAGTAAATATATTGCTGCACTTGCATCGACGATGCTAAGGAACTATCAATCATGGGCACTCGAATTAATTGGACTCTTAATTGGAATGGCCACATATTTGAAGCTGCGAAAAGTGCAGCTAAATGCGTGGGGTTTCTTAAGAGATGCAAAAGATACTTCACTCCATCCAACCTGGCCAATAGGTACAGGGAGTATATTCGTCCCAAAAAGGAGTTCAACTCCCATATTTGGTCAGGCGCATCCAAAACTGCACTACGATGCAAACACAGACAGTGAAACTTATTGGGGATCCAGCTCTAGGTCGTTTAATTCCGTCGTATCATGCCTATCTCTTTACTATAGGTATAACCACGGTCGTTGCTCCATTGAACTTGCTGAATGGGTTCCGTATCTTCAAACATTTTCCCACGATACCCGTCAATCTGCGCATCAATTTGCATTGAAAGTCAACTCCAACCGCACAAAAATATATTGAGAACCATTCCTTAGCCGAACCACACGAATGTGTGAAACATATGTTTCCTCGTCCTTGTAATGTCCAGGCCTTCAAGGGCAATATACATCGATACCTCTTTTCCCTATCCACTTCCTCTCCATTCACTCGCACTGTGCTCTGACATTTAAGGGTACTTCAAAGTCTCCTTTTGTACGCGCATTTGTGTAAAAAAAAAATGGAAATAAAAGGCAATTGTAATAACTATTTGGAAACTTTGCTTCATGTTTACAAAGTACGGCAATATATAGCTGGTATGCTACAAAATAACAGCTAGTTAGTGAAACCAGATTGAACTTCAGAAGGTGCGCCCTCGCCCTCTTTTGGAATGCTAGATTTTACATGGCTTCCCTTTTTCAATTTAACTTATCAACAAACTACCTGGCAGCCGTCTGCATTGTCCAAACAGATTGTGTTGTCAACACTAATTGAATAACCACACCTTTTTTGCAATAATGATCTCCACTGTATAGCCTATTTAAATATTGTTTACGTAAGAGCGAAATCGTGTTTCGGAAACGCTTATTATATCTATTATTCTATTTTCAAATGTTGGCTTA
This sequence comes from Microdon myrmicae, assembly GCA_963931805.1. Taxonomy (NCBI): domain Eukaryota; kingdom Metazoa; phylum Arthropoda; class Insecta; order Diptera; family Syrphidae; genus Microdon; species Microdon myrmicae. The sequence goes on along the minus strand of OZ007497.1, from coordinate 236,727,228 downwards.
AATCCATTAAGCCCATTCGCAAGACTGTGTGGAATAATAGGTCAAAATTATAGATTACGAGGCAGTAGTGTTTTCTTCACATTGTCAAAACCACTGGTGTTATTGTTTGCGATAGAGACAAATATGCGGCGTTCGATCGACGCTATTAACAAAAGAAGGAATCACAAATGACTTGAAATAACTTTTACTAGAAAAAAAAGAAGAATTCAATTAAACCCATGCTCATAGGACAAATTTGTAGGCGTATCTATGACGGCGAATTTCACAATTATAAAGGTGTTCTTCACACCTGCCTACCAAATAACATGCCGCCCACTAGAGACAACCAATTGAAAGCCAAACTCTTAGACTCTCAAACTAAATTGTAATGCCTCTGCTCAAAATTGACATAAACATGAACAGGCCCCCTGATATTTTTAACCATACTTTTCAGACCGGACGTGCCTAACAAATAAGCTCTTGACAAGTTAATATAATATATCGATATTCTGCGTATATACTACCACAACCACTAAATATAAATTGTTTCATCATCATGATCATATTGTTTAAATTCACTGAGAACGTTCGGTCATATATTTCGGCTTTTGTATACAAATAGCTCTGAGCGGTGTTACACCACAAGCTGACGTAAAAGTATCGCTATCTGTCATCGTTTGCCTTCACAACAAAGAATTCGTTTTTAAAATAAGACGACCGGCTACTAAAAATAATAAATGTAAGATATTAGCAGGATATCGTTGTCGTCCTTTTCACTTTCAGTACTCATAAATATTTTCTAATAGCCAACGACGTAAAAACGAATAGAAAACTGAAATATGTTCAACTTGGAAAATTTTAATTACACACCTGTTTGAAAGCGATTTATACAAATGGCTATTTAAACCATTCTGTCTATAAGTGAATTTTGTGGGTAGTATAGTGTCTTATGTTGCTCATTCAATTATTTATATTCTTTTGGCTCATGGCTGGAACGGGCAGAAGTTGAATTTATTGAGGGAATATAATGAAACGTTATTAAGTCGTCAGTGACCTTCAGGGGATTTTCTATTTCATTGATGGATTTTGATAGATATAAGGTTTGCAAATTGTTTGAAACATCAAATTTGCCACAAGGAACTTGATTCATTGGTTCTATAAAATTACAAATGCTCGAAATGCATCGAGTTATAATAAGACATTAACAACTTGAAAAAACGATTTAAAACCGCCAACGAGACAGCACGTGCGCTTCTGCCTAGTTATCCGTACCATCGGATCAATTGTGCAATCCCTTTTGGGAATCTTAAATACACATAAGATACCAAATTGCACTATCGGTTCGGGCGAGTTAAGGCCCCAATTATTCATATCCTTATAAGACTATAGAATATATAGAATTATATAAAAATATGAATCACCCAAACAGTAATCATTTACTGACACCCAAAAATGAATCGTCTAATCACATACAACATAACGAAAGTACATCACCATCCCAACTGCTAGATGTCGCCTCAGATAAACTTAACGAATCGACAGTCAGATAATAAAGATAAAACGTTTCCACTTTCTCTTTTCTTGGTGAAGCTGATCAAGTGAGTATGTATCTTAAGTAGCAATTCTGCAATTTATTAGTACTATTAATTAAAACAAATATATTTTTAATGTAAAATTAATGTGTGGGCACCAAGGAGATGCGATCTTTTGGCGCAGTGGTGTGTATGTGTGTTCGTGCACATCACCGTGTTTATCCATACATTTCAGCAAGGATAAACAAAACCTACAGCTAGGGAAAAAGAACAAAGGAGAAGCGGCCTAATGCATCGGTCTGTGATTAGGGTCAGCTAAATAAGTTAGCTGGAACTCATTAAATGGGAATTGCATTTGGGATACCACAAACGACGTGGATTGTTTATGGTATCGCCAGAAAACCTTTGAAGGACAGCGTTCTTTTGTTTGCACATGGTGCGAGTTAGGGAATTAGTCTCAACGTCTATGGTGCTAATTACATGCAGCTGCGTTGGACTGTTTATCGTTGGTTAAAGTGGTCGCCAGACCATGTGTATGTAGGTAGTTTTTATTGTACACATGTTGAGGCTGGGATAAGCCAACTCAAGGGTAAGATTCCCTGATTATGCGGTTGTATTATATGTGAACCGATGAATTTTCTTTCAGGAAATTTATGATAAGTTAGGAAGGAATTCTTATAGGGAATTTGTATGCGAAGAGATGCATGAAAGATAAGAATTCTCTTCTAGGGGTTTTTAGCTAAATAAACCTGATCAATTTGATGCGGGAAGCATTTAAGGTGCTTATGCGATTGCATTAGCGAACTTACAAGATTGGGCCGTAGAGATGGGGGTCCTTTAGGTAAGTAGTCAGTGGGGTTTGGCGGAACCGCCACAGAAGTGACCTGGATTTCGGCACGGATCTAGTGGGGTACCTACTACAAGGGCATAACACCTGTAGTGGTTGATTTCGCTTATCTATTGCTGGTCCCGACTTGCATCCTTTCCCGAGGCGGAATTGGTTTTCTGTGTAGGGCCATTTCAATGGAGCAGGAATTTCGCGTTGATTTGTGTGACAATCGCGGCTTGAGATGCAATTTCTCTTCTGTGTATGCCCATGTTTCTAACCAGAAACCAACTATTGCACTTAGCGAAACCCAGGTAATTACTAATACAGATATTTCCTATTTTAATTTCATCATCATCATCATCGGCACTACAACCGGGATCCGGTCTTGGCCTTATTTAGCAAGTCCTGAGGCTTGTTAAATTTTCCATAATGATTTGTTTTTTCCGGGCAGGGTCATTAGTCTTGCGCCAGGAGGTATTTTAATTTACCTGGGCATAACTTAGTGTCTCTCTTCTTTCCACATCATGGTATAGCCACATACATACGATGTGATATTGGTTATCAGCTTCTGCCACAATATGGGCTCTGTTCCAAGCTGGAATTTAATTTCTCTTGGCTAAAACTTCACGATAGGACCGTGCATGGAATTCTTGACGGTAAACCAACGGGAAAGAGACCGACAGGGAGGCCAATGTTAGGTTGGACCTCGAGGAGATCGGATCGGATGGTCTAACGTGGGAGGAGAGCGCACGGGACAGGAACAATGGCGGAGTCGGTTCTGTGAGGTCATGAACTTTCGGCTTCCTACAGGCCAATAAATAGTAGTAGTAGTAGTAAGTAATAGTAAAACTTCACGTTCGTAAGCATATCATACATTACGGCTTTCTTTACAGAAGCCTAAACTTGGATAGAAACGCATCCTTTAACGAATTTGCTCTGTATGATACTATAGATAGGATCTTGACCGTATATTCCCACACTGAAATCGGTATTGCGGGTGATTTTAATGTGCATAATTCTCAGTGGCTTCGTCACTCTGGACACACAACACCTGAAGGTCAATATGACCAGCTTTTTGCTGATTCAAATAGTTTAACTCAACTTGTCAATGAGCCAACACGGGTACCAGATATAGATACTCATTCCGCCAACACACTGGACCTTTTTCTCACCTGCCACCCAAACAAATACACAATTGAAGTTTCTTCGCCCTTGGGCACTTCAGACTACTGTGTCGTGTCAGCTAAATTTCCTCTAAACAACAGTAACGTCACTGAGAAAGCTCCCAAAAGAACAGTATGGTCCTACGAGAAAGCCAACTGGGAAGGTCTGAACGATTTTTCTGGAAGGTTAAATTGGTCGTTATTTTTCCTCCATAACGATGTTGACTCTATAGCGGACACATTGACAGACATGATTCTACTTGGCATGCGGACCTTTATTCCACACAGAGTAAAGAGTATCAAACACAAGAAAAATATGTGGTTCGATTCCGGGTGCAGAGAAGCCATTAAGACTAAAGAGTTAATCTTCCGGTTGTATAAATCAAACAATACTGATCAAAACCGGAAAAGATTTAAGAGAGCTAGAAATGACTGCAATGCGTGTATTCAACGCGCTAAGTTCTTACATGACTAGAGAGCACGACAAAAAACACTACACTCTCCCACAGGTAGTAGAAACTTCTGGGCATTCGTGAAAAACATTCAAAACTCAGTCTCTTCATCCATTCCGTTGCTTATAGTTGACGACAGATGGGTCACCACTGCAATAGAGAAGGCGAATCTACTTGCCTCACATTTTGCATCCAACTCAAAGCTGCATGATACCACATCAGTTCCATCTCAACTTGAGCATAAGTAGAACACCATGACCCAGATTTGCTTCCGAACGCGTACTGTTGTGCGTGCACTCAAAGACCTAAACACACACAAATCCGCTGGTGTGGATGGCATTCCCCCAATCCTCATGAAGAGATGTTCCTCTTCAGTCGCTAAAACACTGCGGAAACTCTTCCATTTATCTTATTGTACTGGCCGTTTCCCAAATAGATGGAAGTCAGCGAACATTCAACCAATTCCCAAAAAGGGTGAAAAATTATCCCCTTCTTGTTATTGATCCATAGCACTAACTTCTATTCTGTCCAAGGTAATGGAATCTCTTATCTACCGTCAACTTTCAAAATATCTTTTTTTTTTGTTTTTTTTTTATTAGACTTCTCTCTGGAGAGGCGAACCTATAGCGCCGAGTGGGCGCCCCGAGATGCCATCAAATAACTGTTGCAGTTCTTTTTGAACAGTTGCAGGTTGTAACGCTCCGGGAACACTCGCGTGGGAAGGCAGTTCCACAGCTTCCCCGCTCTGTAACGGAACGAGTTCTGATACAGGGATGTTCGCGCCGTCGGGAGATGAACCAATGGCCGCCAATATGGCTTTCGTAGCAACAGGTCCACAGGAGATCTGATGGCGTACCTTACCGAAAAGTGGAGCCATTCCATTCACTACCTCGGTGAAAGCAAGGTTGTTGCATTGGATATTTCAAGAGCCTTCGACAGAGTTTGGCATCCAGCCCTTTTATCAAAATTACATTCATATGGAGTGGACAATTCCCTGATCCCATGGATAAGAGACTATCTTTCTGGCCGTTCAATCCAAGTGGTTTTTGATGGAGTCAAATCTGCTTCCCATCAAATTAATGCAGGTGTTCCCCAGTGTTTGGTACTCTCACCCGCTCTCTTCCTGATCTTTATAAATGATCTCTTGTCAATCACTCACAACCCAATTCACTCGTTTGCTGATGATAACACGTTGAGTTTCACATACTCATACGAACACTCCCGTCCAAACTCTTCGAACGTCACTACCAACCAGCAACTTATACTTGATACATTGAATTCCGACCTCAATAAGATATATTAGTGAGGATTATCTAACCGAGTAAAATGCAATGCCTTGAAAACTCAGTGCTGCCTCTTGTCGCCTCTTGTGAGTCCCAAAGTAAATATACTGTCTATGAACGGTACTTGGATCGACTTACAGAATATGCCGACGAAGAACCGAAGGACACATTTTACGAGACCCTAGAGGAAGTAATTGATGGGATCACATCATTCGATGTTAAAATCCTCCTCGGTGACCTCAACACGAAAAATGGAAAGAAAGACTACACGACGTTTCAAATGATAATGGAATTCGAATTATCACGTTCGCAGCGTCAAAAGATCTGCTAGTGAAAAGCACGATGTTCAAGTATAAGCAAATTCATAAAGCCACATAGATATCACCCGACGACGTAACGCATAACCAAATAGACCACTTCCCCATAGACAAAAGTCACCACTCGAATATCCTAGACATAAGATCATATAGAGGAGTAAATTGCAACTCCGACCATCTCCTTGTAATGGCCAAAATCAGGAGTCGGCTCGCAGCCAACCCACATGGACAGTCACGGGAGATGAGCAAAAAGTTCGATATTGATAAACTAAAAGACCTACGCAAAAGGGTTGAATATCAAGAGGAACTAACGAATAGATTTAGCATCCTAGAGAGTGGGAGTAGCGAGGAAGAGGAAGCCAATAGTGTGGACACTAAATAGACATCGATAAGAGACGCAATCAAACAAACAGCCCAAAAGGTACTAGTATTTAAGAAAACAATTAAGTCCAAACCTTGGTTTGAAAATGAGTGCAGGGCGAAGATCGAACAACGTAAACGCCTCAGAGTGAGCCACTTAGAAAGATATGACGAAGTCAACGCAGAAAGATATGCGACGATTCGGAAAGAGACAACGAGACTTTTTAAACGCGAAAAGTGGGGATGGGAAAAGACTCCAAAGATGCTAGAGCAAAGAACATCAGGGGTATGTGTGCCGGCATAAACTCAATTAGAAATGGCTACTGAGGGAGAGCCAAAGTAATTCGAGACGCAAACGGCTGTCTGATTACGGAAACAAAAAATATCGTGACAATTTGGAAGCAGTACTTTGAAAACCTACTGAACGTGCGTACCCATCAACCACCAATAAAGGCACCAGGCGTATATACAGCCGAGTCTCAGATCCCGGATTCCTCTTTCAACGGAATTATATACGCAATAAATCGATTGAAAAACAACAGGGCCCCCAGTGTCGCCTGCATACCGACAGAGCTTATGAACCGTTGACGAGAGGCAACATATCGAAAGATCCACCACCTCATCAAAACAATATGGCATAAGGAAGTTACTCCAGAAGAAAAGAAGACCTCAACTGCCATCCTTATTCTCAAAAAAGGCGACAGATCTGACTGTGGAAACTACAGGGGAATATCACTGCTCCCAACCACATATAAAATACTAACAAATGTCACACTGGCGAGAATCACACCGTACGCAGAAGAAATACATGGAGACTACAAATGCGGATTCCGTAGGAGCCCGTCAAGGAGCGAACAAATGTTTACAGTAAGGCAATTGCTGGAAAAGAAGTGGGAATACGGAAAAACAGTTCAACAACTGCCCATTCAGTTTAAAAGAGCCTACGACTTAGTCGAAAGGCAAAGACCTTACCATATTGTAATTGAGCTGGAAGTCTCGCAAAAAGATGCCCTCATTCAAATCTGGATGAACGAAAAAAAAGGGCGAGTTGGAATAGGAAACCACTTCTCAGAAACATTTGGAACCCGCGACGTACTAAAACAAGGGATGGCCTCTCGCCATGTCTTTTTAACCTTCCTATCAAGTAATGTACAAGACGACAACATGGGCGGATCACGCAAGTGCTCTCATATGCCGTTTTGGACGATAATCTAGAAACTGTAAGATAAAACATAATATATGGTTTTGGCGCGAGCAGCTGGACATCAGGGGACACGCATAAACGTCAGAGGCAAGATATTTGAAAAAGTTAGAGTTTAAATATCTGGGAACAATACTGACGGACAGTAATGAAATGCATTCCGGCAACGCTAGTTGGCACACAGTCAATAAACTGCTGAAATCCAAACTGCTATCACGTAATATAAAGCTCCATGTTTATTTATGGCGATTGTGCTATACGGATGCGAAACATGGACTCTCACAAAACGCGAAGAAAACAAATTCCGTGTATTTGAGGATAAAGTTTTAAAGTGTATCTTTAAATGGACAATGGAGGAAACTCCACTACCACAAATTGGATTGCTATACCGCAAACCTACAATAGTGAAAGTAATTAGGTCACGAAGATTAAGATGGGCCGGACATGTGGCAAGAATGGGTAACGATAGGACCGTGCGTAGAATTCTTGACGGTAGACCAAAAGGAACGAGACCGGTAGTGTAGTGCTCTGAAAAGCCCTACTATCTCTTTCCCATACACAAACCTCCAAATCCCTACACCTAAACTTGGATTAATACAAATCATTCATCTAAATTCGAAACTCGCAATAAAGGAATCAAATATTCGTTTATCGCCCTTGTATCCAACTCCCCATAACCCTTAACACAAATCCACAAATACATACTCCCGATAAAAGAAAATCCCTGATAAACGAATCAAATATTCGTTTATCATATACAGCCAATTCCTCATAATCCAAACAAACCCAAACCCATGGCAAATCGAACCAGATGTTCAATTTGCCATACGCAAACAAAATCCTAATTCCAGTGCATATCCTCATATCCACTACAATTTCATGAGAATTCATAAAACTGAATTCTTATCTCAAAAACAAACATTGCGCACCACGCCCAGTGTATCTAAATTGAGATTTTGCGTTCGATACGATCATTTCAAGATACAAATCTCGAGTTGTTTCCGTTTAAAAGGAGCATGGATCGTGATCTAGCGGCCAGTATTTTTGGATTCTCTTTCCCTGAAGGAAGTACTCCAGGAGCACATCCTTAAAATAGAAGAAATAAACGAGTTTAAGTAAAACCGCTAACTTATTTACTAATTTACTGAGTTTTGGCTGACGACTGGTAAGTAGAGCTGTGGTCCATCCACAAAAACAATCCCTTACTAGTTTCCCCGTGTCGAAGAACCCCAGCGGAGGCCCGTGGCTATTGCATCTGGAATTAGCGGCGTTAGAGTCCACTACGATCGGTCGCTACTCTTCCCTCATGTTCGAGGAAGCTGGGCGGCGCCCGCACGGGCCTTCTCAGGAGCGGTCTAAAGAGATCCCTCATCCTTTGAAGGACAAAGAGACACGCTACCTGGGAGCAAGGCTATTATTATTACTACAGTAGGACGGGCGCGACGGAGATGGGAGGGCAGTGTTATGCTTGACTTTGACGAAATCGGATCGGTCATGAACGTATGGTTTCCTATAGGCCAATAAATAGAATACGAGGGTTGCCTTTTGTATTTCGGGATTAGAGAACAAAAACAAATACTGATCATCGAAAATCACTTTATTGTTTTTCAAAATATTCCCCATGAAGATCTATACACTTTTGCATGCGTTTGAACCAATTGTCGAAGCACTTTTGCCACTCTGATTGAGGTATCTCCAACACATGCATTCTGAATGCAGCAACCGCTTCTTCAGGTGTCGAAAAACGTTGACCTCTCAGTTTGTTTTTTACGTACGGGAATAAAAAGAAGTCATTCGGTGCCAAGTCAGGACTATACGGCGGATGACCCATCAAATCGATGTTTTGGGTGCTCAAAAATGCAGTTGTCGCAGCCGATGTGTGAGAGCTCGCATTGTCGTGGTGAAGAGTGATCCGTCTTCGGCGGTTGGTTTTCCTGATTACTTGGAAGACAACTGGCAAACAAATGGTTGTGTACCACTCAGAATTGACTGTTCAGCGTTGTTCTAGTGGTACGGTTGCGACATGTCCAGTTTTTCCGAAAAAACAGGCGACCATGTGCTTGGAAGTGCTTCGTGCGCGAACAACTTTTGTTGGATTTGGCTCATCTTGAAACACCCAGACAGTCGACTGCTGTTTACTTTCGGGCTCATACGCGTAAATCCACGATTCATCACCTGTCACGATGTCATAGACGTGTTTCGAAGCAGCGCGATCGTATTTTTTGAGCATTTCTTTCGACCAATTGACACGAGCCTTTTTTTGGGCGATTGACAAATTGTGTGGGATTCAACGCGAACAAATTTTTTTGACAGTCAAATGTTTATGCAATATTGAATTTATGCTGGTCCCACTAACGCCTAAGGTTGTCTCAATCTGACGATAGGACACATGACGATCTTCCAATATCAGTTCGCGCAGAGCATCAATGGTTTTCGGAACAACAACAGATTTTGGACGACCTTCACGAAATTCATCTTGGAGTGAACTACGACCACGATTGAATTCACCATACCATCGATAAACACTGGTCCTTGATGGAGCTTCATCGCCAAAAATTGAATTAAGTTCATTCATGCACTGTTGCTGAGTTAATCCACGCCGAAAGTTGTAAAAAATAATCGCACGAAAATGTTGACGATTTAATTCCATTTTTGGGCCGAGATGAATCTTTTAAGTTACTGTAAACAACACAAATAGCGCTCGTATGTCAAAACGTTCTGAGTGCGTATAACCTCAAAAATGTCCAACTTTACGACAGAGCTGTCAATTGCCGGATTGCAACACTAGGGTTGCCAAATCCCGAAACATAAGAGGCAACCCTCGTAGAATAGAATAGAGTTTGTAATAAATTTTGCGCTAAAAATGGATTGGATGGTGCGAGAACCGTAGAAAACTGTTTCGGGTTAAAGAAAACAGTGGATTACCATTGCCATGAATGTTTTACAAGCGGTGAATCCGCCGATGACGATCGTAGTGACAAGCCGAGTACGTCGAAAACCGACGAAAACACCCGTCACATTCAAAGTGAAAGAAAGGTTGGTCAAAAACCGCAAATTACCCGTTAGAAAGCTATCAGAGAACTTGAATATTGCTTATGAATCACTTCGAGTAACTTACAAGGGGTGTTCAATAAAGACGGATCCTGCTGCCTTTATAACCGAATACATACTGTGACGTTTCTGACAGATACACATACAGTACACAAGCAAACGATGAAAAACAATACAGAAAGAGAATCGAATTAGCAAAAGTATTAGCCGTATACCAAGCAATGAACATAGCAATTACACATCAATTGAGTGTACTTGATTTTAGAAATTGAACTCGTACACGCGGCAGTGGCGTGATGAGTTGGGCATTGGTTACATTTTTTATGTTTCTTACCAACATTGCATCGTTGAGGATCACACGTTCTTCATATGTGAACGCTATAATTGGTGACCCCGACGTGATCTGTGTACAGAGAGCACACAATCTCCCATGAGGACTTTACTACTACGGTTCCGACTTCTGCACAGAGCACCGGTAGGGTTGTTGATCGTAGATCATAACAAAGTTATTGAGGAGAGAGTAGTGTCGCGTTTCTAACAGATACACATACATGTTACGTGCGGTTTCCGCCACCCCATCAATTAATTGTATTTAATATAATTTGTTTTAATGTAGTTTGATGGTAAGGTGGTGGAAGAATTGCGCGATCCACAAGTGAGTGTTCGAACATGCCCCGATTCGAGTGTGGATCGTGGGCGAGCTCGAATTCTGTTTTCGGAGTGGACGTTGAGGGAGAGCGGTAGAGAGGCGGCAAGAAATTTTTGGATTCCGTTTGTTTTGTTTTCGTCAAGAATACGGTGAAAAAGTAAACAGTTCCAAGAGACAGTCGATTTCCGAACAGTAGAAAAATGGAAAGAATCGAAGGGTCAAGGAAGAAAGTAGTGCCGCAGCGAAAAACAAAAAGCTTTTTCAGTAGTTTTTAAAGAGTACAGAAACGAACCTGTGATCGTTGTTCTTTGTTGGTTACATATTTTGAATTGTTTAAAAGTTCGGTGTACAGTCAACCAGATACAGAACGAAAAGGACGAGCAAAATGAGTCCATGTAAAATACCCATACGTTAAGTGTAAAATCAACCAAGTTTAAAATAAAATGATAATTATGCTCTGGATAACACCGAATAGTGTTTTAATTATATGATCACTAAAGTTGAAACCTTAAGCCGATAAATCGTGGCTCAGCAACAGATCGCTAAGCGGAGGAGCTATATAACCGCCCATGGGAGAACCGTTTGCCGAACCGAAACTTTCCGGAGCGGACTTCTTGGGTGACCTATATTTATAATCCCCATACGTGGAGGAACGTAGAAGATGATCAGCAGAACATTCGACTTTGGCCCTCTACACCAGGATACCCCTTTGAGGAAGTGAAGAAAATACCGTGTGTCGAGTAAAAACTCAATGGCGAAATCTTACCAATCGTATGGAAAATACCAAAGCGTCTTATTCTGATGACCAAACAGCCTTTGAGACAACTGAATCACAGCGACTTAATTGGGCAGCTATCTAGCAGTTTTGTGACCTGATCGGGAACCGTTGCCGAGATAGTGTCCTTGAAACGACAGGTAATTAATTATATTTAAACTAAAATTTCTGTGACCAAGAAAAACGTCCTTTATAAAACGTCACATACAGTACACAAGCAAACGGTGAAGAGCAACACACAAAAGAATCAGCCGTATACCAAGTAATAAGCATAGCAATTCCACATCAGTTGAGTGCACTTGAGCTTAGAAATTGTGCTCGTACAAGCGATTGTGGCCTGATGTGTTGATCTTTGGTTACATTTCTTATGTTTCTAACCATCATAGCGTCGGTTCGAATCACACGTTATTCACTATCGTCGCAAACGCTATATTACCATTAGTGTCATCTTAACAAACAGTAGTGAACCGCGTAAATAATAGGTGTACAACTTGGCTTACGCCGTTTGGCAATAGATGGCTGTAGCGGTAAGTGGTACTTGAAATAAATAGATCATAGATGTTATACAATAAACTTATGTATTTGCTAACATAACACCATAGAAATATTAGTCGATTTGTGTCTGCATCATAAAGTTATTCTCGAATAAACATGTCAGCTTACGAGCCAAATTCTCGTCATTTGCGGGAGGTTTTAATTTTCTGCTTTAATATGAAGAAATCTGCGACTGAGGCTCTTCGAATGCTCTCAAATACCTATGGTGAGGCCGCTATTAGTGAAAGAACGTGCCGAGAGCGGTTTCAACGCTTCAAGACCGGCGACTTTTTTACAATAAAGCCTCGAATTTCGGAAAAAAAACCGCGGACTCAAAGTTGTACACCTAATAGTTGTTCGTTTCTTTTTCCTTTATTTGTTAATATAATGGTTTCTTTTATTTTACATTAATATAAATTATCACTAGATTTAAATGGAAGGACTTGTATTAGTATTTACAATAAAGCCTCGAATTTCGGAAAAAAACGGCGGAAGCAAAGTTGTACACCAATAGTACATATGTAAAATTTCATTTCCAACATCTTTACAGCCACGCTTTCCCGATGATCGGCGATTTTTGGCCTGGGTTCGTAAAAACTCTGTCGGAGCTAGATCTGGACTATAATGCGGATGCGATACACTGGGAATATTTTTTCTTAATTTTTAGTTAGAAATGCATTGACAACATTGAGGCGATCGCGGATTGTCGTGATGTAATTTCTGGGTTAATCTCTGGTCGCAATTTCAGAATATGAACCTTCAGTAGCTGCTTCAACACTTCAGTAGCCTATCATCACAACTCATCATAGAATAAAATAGCTCTTGGAGTCATATCTGAATTATAAAGCGTATACGGTACATTTGGGATGTTTTTGGTTAAATTTCATTGAAAACGTTAGTCGTCCGTAGCTGGGGATTATCGTGATCCTGTTTCCAACGGTTACTGAGGTCTAGTCGTTTTTACGGGCATAATATTTCAGTAGCTGCTTCAATACGAGTGTCTTACACTTAAACAGATATCACCACAGCCTCCGTGTTAACTATTTTTGGGTAAAAGCGATGAGAGATTTTCCCGGACCTCTTTCCAATTAATATGATTCCCTGCCCCTTAGAAATGAGGCATGCCATAGAAAACACTTTTTTTTACACATCGAAACTTTATTAAATGCATTGGCTTCGGCATTTATCGCACAACATAACTGTTGGTAGATGGCACGCGTGATGCATAAAAGAACTTTTACATGTGTACTTTACTGCGTGGTTTACGTGAGACTCTTCGCCGCTAAACTTTCTACATTTACAGAATTTACAGAAAGACATGATACGTGTTTTTCACTTACAACGACAGTAGTATCAGTCTTTATTGACCGCATCCTGTAGTAAATGAATTGGGCTTTTGCCCTGTTGCAGCAACGTTAGTACCGAAACACCAGAATTTATAGCAAAAAAGGGATCACCGTGTCATTGCAAAGGACCTGATTGCCAAGGCTGAATTCGACTCATAATTGTAATTATGACCCAAATACAATTATACAAATAAAAAAAAAAAACAAAAAAAAATTAATAATTGGGAATTGGGGATAGTGGGAAGCAAAGCGGTGCGCCTGCGAGGCATACTATGGCTGGGGACGTATAGTCCTTCCTTCATCACTGATCTACCACGAGTTGGGATGAGATCGACCTTTTATTGATTTATCTCTTTCACCGATCACACTGCTAAAACGCAGGCGATCTGGAATATTAGAGATATCGTTATCATGTAGAATTCGTTTATGCCTGGCACCACGGGAAGCGTGATAAATAATAGAGACTCCATGTTTTTCTGGATAAGTCCATTTCTATCCAAGAAAGTGAACGCTTCTGGGCGAATGAACCCATTCTAGAGAGCACTGTCCAGATGCATATTATTGGGATAGAATGCTCCCGAAACGAGATCATTTGGCGATTTTAATGTGCACAATTCCGCTGGTTTTTACATTCTAACAGAACCGACGAGGCTGGGAGGCTGACGGGGACGTTTGCTGTAAGCCACAACTTGACTCAACTCGTGGGGAAGCCAACGCAACTGCCGGATGCCCGGGGCGATTATGCGAACACCCTGGATCTGTTTTTGACATCCGAACCGACTATTTATACCTTAGAGGTTTCTGCGCCACTGGGAAACTCAGATCACTGCTTGGTATCTGTCGCGCAAGCACTTGCATATTAAGCGAATAACCGGCCTAGGCAGCTTCGCCAAGTATGGAAGTATGGGGCTGCTAACTGGGACACTGTGCGGGATTTCTTCGCATCCTTTCCATGGTCCGAGGTGTGCTTCGGAAACTCCGAAGTTAAGGCTTGCGCGGAGTCGGTATCAGAGATTATTCTTCAGGGGATGGTGATATATATTCCACATTCCATCAAACGAAGTCGTCTGATAAACCTTGGTTTGATAAAAAAATGCGAGCAAATTACAGCAGCAAAAAATAGAGCTTTTAAGCAATGGCGCTCCAATCCCATCGAAGTTAACAGAATGAATTTTGTTAGAATCAGAAACGCGTCCAACCAGGCGATTGATACCGCGAAGAAAGCTCACAATGACAGGGTGATCAATAAGCTTGTAGCGATTCTAACAGATACACACACACTTCACAAGCAAAAATAGTGAAGAACACCGAACGAAAAAAATCGAATAAGAAAAATACATCAGAACCGTATACCAAGCGATAAATAAAAATAATTCACACCTGTGGAATATAGTCGAGTTTGAAAATCAAATTCTAAACACGGTCAGTAGTCTGATGCTTCACTGCTTCGCTTTTCAATCGTTTCATCGTGTGTTCAATTCACCTTCTTCACTATCCTTGCTTAACGCTATAAGCTCCTTCGGTGTCCAACTGGTTCGCGCTCCTTCTGGTCAATGGCAAAGGCTGTCAGCGGTAACTTCGCATCCTTCTCTTTCCCTCCGTTGGTGACAGACAGCGGGACGTTAGTCACGAATTCAAAGGACAAAGCTAACGTGTTCGCGAATTTATTTTCCGCGAATTCAAACCTCGATCCCGGCCCTTTGGAGCCACCCGTGATCTCGCCGGTACGGTCTTCGATGCGGGATGTGAGATTTTGTCCGCGCACTATTCAGCGCATTCTACGTGAACTGGACTGTAGGAACGCAACCGGCCCGGACGGAATACCAGCAATAGTCCTTAAGAACAGTGTTCCAGAACTATCGCCGGTTCTTGGCAGACTCTTCCGCTTATCTTATGCACGGAGGACCTTTCCTGCCTGCTGGAAAACGCCCGAGTTCAGCCAATCCCAAAGACGAGAAAAAAGTGTCTCCCACTAAATTACCGTTCGATAGCATTACTGTCTAATTTATCCAAGGTGATGGAAAAAGTCATCAACATCATCAACAGAGTTAGTTAACTATTTGGGGTGCAACGGACTTCTGAATGATCGTCAATACGGATTCCGTGGCAGGTGGTCCACGGGAGACCTTTTGACACTTATAACCGATTGAACGGCATGGTGAGTCAAGGGCGGTCGCATTGGATATCTCCAAGGCTTTTGGCCGCGTCTGGCACAGGGCATTGCTGAGCAAACTTCGTTGATATGGACTTTCCCAACAGCTTTGCGACTGGACGAAGAGCTTCCTCGAGAATCGATCGATCCGGGTTGTTGTGGACGGCGAGTGTTCGGATCTGTATCCTGTTAATTCGGGTGTGCCCCAAGGTTCAAATTTGGCTCCAACTTTGTTTTTGCTTCACATAAATGATTTGTTGGAGACAACGGATAACAAAGTGTTTAGTTTTGCGGATGATAGTACGCTTGTTTCCACCTTTTCGAGTGTTCGGCTGATTGGTCCATCAGCGGAGATGTAGACAGATTGACTCTGAATCGGAATCTAAATAGGGTCCTGCAGTGGGAAAGGGCCAATCTCGTCGACTTCAATGCAGCGAAGACACAATATACAACATTCACAAAGAAAAGTGGATCATCGGATTCACAGCTGATGATGAATGGCAGGGCCCTCGAGGCTGGGGAAAGTTTGAAATTGCTCGGCGTCACGGTCTGTGGGAACATATCATGGCATAAACACGTGTCGAGTATCGCCAGGTCAGCCTCAGGAAAACTGAGATATCTTTTTAGAGCGAAGAAATATTTTGCTCCGACCCAGCTTCTTCTCCTATATAAATCCCAAATTAGACCCGCGCTCGAATATTGCTCTCATATTTGGAGCTCGGCTTCTAAACATACCCTCGACCTACTTGAGTGCATACAGAGACGATCCGCCTGATTGGGGACTCGGCGCTGATGTCGGGACTACAATCGCTATCACATCGAAGGCGCATAGTCGACTGGCTTATATGCGCTCCACAAGACAATCCGACGGATCGCACCCGTTTGTGGTTCATCTCCCGACGGCGCGAACAGCCCTGCATCAGAACTCGTTCCGTTACGGAGCGTAGAAGGTGTGGAACCCCCTCCCCACGCGAGTGTTCCCGGAGCGTTACAACCTGCAACTGCTCAAAAATAACTGCGACCGGTATTTGATCGCATCTTGGGGCGCCCACTCGACGCTATAGGTTTGCCTCTCCCGAGAAAAGTCTAAAAAAAAAAAAAAAAAAAAAAAATTCACTGCACATTGCCCTTGTTGTGTGGCCACGAATAATCTTTATAATGAAGTTATCTATTCTGTTAAGTCCTGATTTGTCATACAGGACTTTATTGGGGTCGTATTTCTTATATTGCGACTCTAGGGTTCTATACATTTGGAGGCAGGAATGGAGACACACTCCCTCACGAACACCCGAAACTCGTCCATGTAGTATGGGGATATGTTATACCATACCGGGCGGCCATACTCTAATACTGGTCGGCTGAATGCCGAGTATGAAATTATTTTCACCTTGGGGTCCAGAAAACTACTACGGAAGAGACTTCGTGTCATTGAATATGCGTTTTTAGCTGCTGTAAGAGCAGCTGCTGTATGCCTGTCAAAGTAAAGATACTGATCAAGCCAGATACCAAGGAATCTGAATACAGTTTTTACTGGGAAAGATTATTACTTTCTGCAATAGCAACTTTTTTTCCAATTCTGGTTTGTATCCCTCGTTAATTAAATATTTATATAAATTAAATATCACGATATCAATTCAATATCAAACAAATTGAACTACACGTTCAATTTTCTCATATTAAATTTAGCTTGAAACGTGATAAACGAACCAATATGTTCAACACGCAAAATCCCCTGGACCCAAATCTGCGGACCAGGTGACCAACTTTCAAGTAAAGTTGTTGAGATTCATAAAATGCACGTTTGAAATTTTATGATCCTTTAAACGTTTGTTTACCCAAACCATTTCCCACAGGTAATATCTTTTTCCATTCTTCTAAAACAAACAACTCGCGCTATAAAACGAACCACACGTTCGTTTTATCGCCCATCGACATAGAGGATCGTAAATGTACATTAGCAAGATCCTCTGTTGATTTTACCTCCGCGTTTCCTCTTTTGATTCAAAGCCGGGAAAGATAAAGATAAAGAAAGGACGGCTGGCGAAAGTGCCATGCAGACAAAAGGACATATCCTTCGATCTACAGGATGAAAGAAAAAGTCTTCGTTCGGGGAGACTAAGGAAAAAAGGATGGAGTTGGTTCGGGATTTTTGACCGGAACGGTCATCGTCTGGTTCGCGATTAAAAAGTGATTACCAAAAAACAAAGAGTGTGTTTGATTTACAAATGTATAATAAGTGTGTGGTGTTAAAATATAACCATAATTAGACTCAATAAATATTTAAATATCGTAACATCGGCAGTCAGTTTAGATCACCGTCCCAAGCCGTGGACAGCATTTACATCTCGAATCAATAAATATAACCTTAATTACCAAAAAACAAAGAGTGTTTCATTTCAAGTGGCGTGCAAAGAATGTGTGGTGTGCAAAGATATAACAAGAGGGGGCGAGTCGGCTCGGAAGAAGGTTACCAGAAAAGGGGGGTGGTGGTGGTCTATATATATAAGGACGAAGGGGCTGCGTGAGACAGATGTATTGATAGGCTCTGTTGTAAAGACGAGGTCAAGCTGCCTACCCAAAGGGTTTTGAACGTTGATGATCTGACAGAGACAAGAATCACCTACTCGATCAATGAAGAGACATTCCTTGGCCGAGGTGGGGTGGGCAGCGAATTTGAATCATCGCCAGATAAAGGCCAATGTAGAAGATTAAAATCCACAAAGATGATGATATCGTCCTCGCAATTAGTCAGCTCGATTATATAGCCGATAGCATTAAGAGCTAGCTCGTAGATTTCAATAGGGTGGGATGGCAAGATATAGAAGCACATGAAAAAGATTGATTTCCGACGAAGAGTGATTTTGACAGTCACAAAGTCCAGCTTGGAGGAGGTAGGAAAAGCGACATTTTATGTCGACTAATGTTATCCTTCAGAATTCTATTGACAATTATGGCGTCATTGGTCATCTATCAACTTTCGAAACACCCGTTCTTCTTGGTAGTTCCCAATACCACTGCAGTAGCAACCTTGCCGATGAAATAAACGATGCTAAAGTGGATAACTCAAAAGTGTTGTCACCCACCCCTATTGACGAAATTGCTTCTCTACGGCTTTTATAATACATTTCGTGTTGTTGATTCAGCGACTTTTTGGTGGGTCATTCCAAGCAGTTCTGGATGGTGTCAAATCAGTTTTCTATCGAATTAATGTCGGAGTAGTTTGTCATTTTATCCACTTTATGTATAATTTTGTAACCATCTCTTCTTCATTCCGTTTGGTAATAAGTTGCTGCGAATCTTTAACACAATCTAGCCGTGAATTCGTCCTATTCTGGGATTATTCAATTACCATATTTGGTTAGGCGCATTTAAGAAAGCATGGTACGCGTTCAACCAGATACGAACACAAGGAATGAAACTCATTGGAGACCCAGCCGTAAGTTTCTCAGTGTCATCATTAGTACGTAAATGCAATATACATTATTATTTTCTGTAGGCGTTATCGCGGTCACTACTAAATTGATCGGAATCGATTCATTCCACCTTTTCAAATAATCACCAGTTTGAGAAGCCAAACCAATTCTCATTAGATAGAAACTTTAGACATACGGATAAGCACAGAGTATCATTCATTAGGTGAACTAAATAAACATGAAATACTTTGGCTGATCCTGTGTTTCATCATTATATAATTTATTCAATATTAAGCTTCCTCCCCTCAAACTCGCTCTGTTCTTTCGACAACCTCAAAATACCATTAAAACGCATTTCATGTGAGAAAAAAAAATTGAATTAAGCAAAAGAAAAAAAAAAAACCAAATATATAAAGGAAATGTGCAGAATGAGACAATAACGAATGACTAAAGAACAATCAAGAATCAAAAATTAAAAATGAAGAATAATGAATTTATTTTTTATAAAGGGAAAGCATGAAAAAGAACGAAAAATGAAGAGCGTAAAATTAAAAAAGGAGAAAGAAGAATAAGGAGTGAGAAATGAGGAATAGAAAAAGAAGAACGGAAGGAATGCAGATCGAAGAATAACGAATGTATGTCGAAAAAGTATTGAAGAATCGGTATTATAAACTGAAAAATAAAGAATGAAGAAGAAAGAATGCAGATTGAAAAACGAAAATGAACAATATCATTGAAGGTGGTGAGCCCAATACTAACGTAGGATTTTATTGCACTCGAACAGTAAGTCACCAGGGTAATCCGATATGTCAGCACAACAATTAAAAATGCGAGCCAAAAATTCCTTTGTATAACATTAATTAACTTATTACCTCAATTAAAAATGAAGTATTCAATATAAATCTAATCAACGAAACTGCCTGTAAAAACATATTGTTTTCTTTAACAATTAAAAAAAAAAGTGTATATATATACATATATATATATATATATAAATATATATATATAATATATATATATATATATATATATATATATGTATATTTATATATATATATATATATACATTTATATGTATATATAAATATATATATATATATATTTATATGTATATATACAACCGGTCGCTTTTGGATAAAATTAAATATCAAAATTTATTCAAGGTAATTAACTAATTTTTTCAAAAGTAAATTAGATAATTTATAGCGTGCTTTTCTAGGAAAATCGGTGAATTAAATTCGAATAAGACTTCTTGTTCACAAAAATATAACCACCTACACGGAGTCACAACATCGATTACGTAACACAGATCTACTGTTCAGTCATCGAAATAGACTTCGAAAATGAGCACGCACTGAAGGATAAACACTTTTCAGATCCTCCCACTTCATCAAGCAATTGAATAAATATTACGAATTCATGTAAGTGTCGAGTGAAAATGTACACCGGCATATTGAAACGAATGTCAAGCCCAAGTTAATTCCTTCAACACTTTCTCGCTATTAATGCGTTTCACTAGACATTTGGCTATTGTTTCTAATTATCTGTCTGCTAATTCCTGATCACCGCAGTCTCGTCCGAACAGTGATTACCTTGTTGAACTAATTTGTCGTTCAATGACCTATTTGGATATCTGCCACAATCAGATAATTCTTCTAATTAAACAAAACAATGCGACTCTTAAATGTTGTGATCCACTCACCGTAACGTCTTCCATGTCAAGATGTTTAAATGTTCTAAATTCTTATACTGCGGCGGCGAGTGTGTTGAGTGAAGAGTAATTCGTCAGGAAAACAAACCGATTCGAAATACAACGTTCACGTAATAGCCTGGTAAAGTTTTGTTCACTGGAGAATCGTTCTACCGCACCATCCAAAATATTGCTCCAACTGTCCGACAGGACTGCGTTTTTCGATCTGCCATTATGGCGGAACGACCAGCCGACTGAGGAGTAATCGCACCCCTGCGGACATACATGTATCTATCCCTCTCGAATTTGTTTAAAATTATTTATTTGAAATTTGTAAAAATACTTTTGGTTGCATCTCTATTGGTCTACTTGAGTGACTTTGAGAGAAAAACAACATCTGTTCAAAAACCGACTTTCAAAAATTCACTACTGAGTGGCGTTTCTGACGTGACGGGTACGGATATTCGGTAGCTTCCAGTCGATTAGAATTAATTGTGTGATGAGAATGGTTAATTTTAGACGATGCATTTTGGATGCATAAATATATATGCCCAGTATGTCGAGTCAAATGGACGATTGAACAGAGTGCGGTTTTGATAAACAGTCGCAGATGATAAATAGCGGGGGCAATCGATATTTTGAGCATTAATGGAAACGTAAAAGACGCAATGGCAAGGCGCATGAATAAATCTGCGTCTGTAGGCAAAAAGATTTGATCAGAAATGTCGCCGTTGCCTTGAAGAGAGGCACTATATATTTTTCAGTAATTAGGACATTTATTCTGGGAAGTAAATTCGTGGCCTACATCAATTGGATCTGAAATCTAGATATTTTTTCCGCTTGTCCTCGTATTGACATGAAAGTATGTTGTACCGAATATTATGTGTGAAAGTCTGCAGTTGCTTAAAAAATTGTGAAATAAAAAACAACTTGCGATCCTAATAATAAAGTATTTTAAATGCGACAAAAACCTATACCAGTTGGTAGCAAGTCTCTACTTTTTGAGCTCATCTATTTTATAAATTCTATTATTATGTTCTTGAAATTATTTAATTATATTATCAGATATTAATTTATTTTCTTCTGTAATTTTCGGAGTCAATCTTTTTTATAATTATCCCGATAATATACATATTTACCGTTATAGTATTGACGTCGGGTTTTCCACCTTTTTACCCAAATACGAGTAGCCCTAACTTAGTTTTCTAAACCCTAAATCTAAGTCAATTCCTTACTAATGGAGGCGCAGAATAAGACTTTTTTTTTCCTTACACAAACGCGCGCACAAAAGGGGGTTTTGGAGTACCCTTAAATGCAGAGTACAGTGCGCGTGGAAGGAGAGGAGGTGGATAAAGCAAGGAGCTATAGATGTACCTTAAATGACTGGACATTACAGCGTCAAGCAAACACTTTTGTTGCTAACTAACCGTCGACAAGTCAGCACGTGCGCTTCTGCCTCGCGATCCGTAGCATCGGATCAATTATGAAATCCGTTTAGGGTATCTTAAGTAATGTTACGCGCAAAACCATCCACCCCTTAATACCTACCTCTTTGGAGCCAGTCTCCACCATTAATCGCGGTACACGCAAAACCAACCACTTAAAGCATGAAGCGCTCTGCAAGCCCTAGCACTGCACTCATACATTAAATATCCTCATATCAATTCAATATCAAACAAATTGAACTAAACGCTCAATTTGCTTACGTTGAGTTCGACCTAAAAATCCAATACGTGATAACCGAACCGTATTTTCAACACGCAGAATTCCCTTGATCCAAATGTGCGAATCAGATGGTTCAAACAAGATTGATGAGAATCTTAAAATGCGCGTCTGCAATTTTATGATCCTGAAAAAAGTTGTTTACCCAAATCTATTCCCACAATCAACATCCTTTTCCATTTTTCTAAAACAATTTCTTAAACAAACAACTTGCGCAATAAAGCGAACCACCTGCTCGTTAACAAGTCTCTCCACCGGTCCCGATTTCGAGCCGATGTCATCCAGTTTGGCACTCCCAGGCTCGTCTACGCCATCTCTCCATCGCAGACATGGTCTGTCTCCTTCCATACATCCTGCCACAAAGGAGTTTCCTGGCAGGCTCCTCTTCGCTCATTCGAGCTAGGAGTCCTGCCCACCGGAGTCTACAGAGCTTGATTTTTCTTACAATATTAGCTTCAAGGTAGATCGCGTACAACTTATGGTTTTAGCGTCTCCGGAATCGTCCTCCCTCACATACGGGGCCAACAATTCTCCTTAAGACCTTCCTCTCGAACGCGGCTAAGAGTTCAGAGCGCCTTTTATTGAGCACCCAGATCTCGGATCCATACATGAGTATGGAGACCATGGTCTTGTACAATAGCAGCTTGGATGTTCTGGATAAATTTCGGGATTTCAAAAGCCTTGATAGGTCATAGTAGGCTTTGTTGGATTTGATCAGCTGTTCGCGTATTTCTTCTTCCATATTGTTGTCGGCTGATACTGTTGACCCAAGGTAGTTAAAGAATTGCACTCCTTGAAATTCGTGCTCCACTACCCTTATAGTTTGACCAACGTTATGTCTTCTCTTCGTAGAAGTTGCCACCATGTACTTAGTTTGTGGCATTTCTAACAGATACACACACAATACACAAGCAAATAGTGAAGACCAATGAACGAAAATCGAATAAGAAAGTGCATCAGAGCCGTATACCATAGCGATAACATAACAAATCCACATCAGTCGAATGTACGTGATTTTAGAAATCGAATTCGTACCCACGGCGGTGGCCTGATGAGTTGCGCTTTGGTTCAATTTTTGGTGATTCTAACTGTCATAGCGTTAGTTCGAATCGCACGTTCTTCACTATTATCGCAAACGCTATAAGATTTCCCCTCATTAATTTGCAGTCCCAGTTTTTGTGCACTTTTGTCTTTTTATTTAAAACTTCTTAACATGTAGGAAATGTTCACAATTCGAATTTTGACGCTAACTTAGTAGATGTTATTAATATTTTTCGTTACACAAATTTGTTTTAACCGAGAAATATGCATTCAGATTTTGTTAATATTTAATGTACCCTAATTGTTACTTTGGTATATGCGCGACACTGTTTATTGATTATATTAATGGGTTCTATTTGATGATATTGCTATTAACAAGTACGGAGAACTCGCGCACGCTTCAGGGGATGGAAGAACGACTTCACTCATTGGTGGTTGGAAAGCGACCCATTGAGGTACTCAGCGATTAACCTCGAGCGACTCTGGTGAGTCCTCTCTCGGCTAAGGGTGAGTTTTTATTTCCTTGAGAGAAACATGTAGTTTCTCTCTGTGGTGATGTGATGGAGAGTTGGACAGGATCTCTCCAGGTCGGTCTTAGCTAATGATCCATTGTTTACTCCTGCATGAGGTCATGGGAAACGAAACTGAAACAGGAGGATAGAACAAAGGGCATCATAGTGGTCATGGATGCAGCTGTACAAATAGTCTGCATCGCAATTAAGAAACTGATGCTTAGAGCAATTTAGGTACACAATGGAGATTGTGTACTGTATCTTGCTCTACGTAAAGGTCGAATTTTTGTATGCATGTTTATTTGCTGAAGAATTCGATTCATGGCGGCTAGGCGCTAGATGCGTGCATTGCTTTTGTCGATTGGACAAAAGGCTGCTGAGGCCATGGATAAGCCAGGAAAATGTGGTGTGCACGTGCGCAGCAGAATCGCCTTGCAAACATGGGCGCCGACAAGGTTTTCGAATTTATGATGCATTTGCCTGTAAAGAATTCTTTTCAGGGAATTTTGAAGATGCATTGGATGCATGAATGGTAAGAATTCTTTACAGAGAATTTTAGGTAATGCATTAGGTGCATTAAATGTCCTTGATGAAGGAAACGTTTGCAGATTTGCCAAGGTAGTTGGGGTTGGAATTGTGGGTGGTTCTTGCGTAAAGTTAGAGAACCCCAATAAGATTCTTATGCAAATCGAACAAGTGCGGAATATATCAATCGCCTTGGAGACATTAGTCGCGAGTAGGCTACCATCGTTTTGCGCGCCTGCCCCCCCCCCCCACCCCCGCACCTTATTGGAGAAAGCTACCGACAGGACGTTGTGGGACTGTGGGGATATAAGTTGGTGTGTCTGGCACGGCACGGATTCCTTAAATCCCCCAACGATGTTTCAACACAGACGAGAATGAAGAAATAAAAACACACCAGTGGTTTTTCCCTGCCGTTTAAAGTTTTCTTTATATCCTTTTTTTATATTTCACTTATTCTATTTGTTCTTACTCGAAATTGTTTATTATAATTTGTTTAAACGTGGCGGAGCAATACTGATATTTATCGTTCTATATTTTTACTCGAAATTGTTTATTATAATTTGTTTAAACGTGGTGGAGCAATACTGATATTTATCGTTCTATTTCCCTTTAATGGGTTTCGTTATCACTGATGATAATAAACTCGCGACTATAACTCAACTCGATTCGTGCGCACGCTCTGAGGATTAACAATCGACTGCAAATACGTGTGTGTCGCTTGAGGAATGGAGAATCCTTAAGCGGCAGCGTGACCGACTGTTGTGATTGACTAATGACTCATTGGGATTCGGGATAAAGATTGGGGTTTTGGATTTGCAGCACAAGCAACCAATCGAGTTTATCTTTACATTTGTGCTCTCTCATGTTCCCCACCCATCGAGGTGGAAAAACGCTTCGGTTAATTCGATAGACGACGGACAAGACAGAATGAGAGAACCGGAACACAATGTGCAATGCTCCCGGGGTGGATTTGCAACTCTGAGGATAGCCCCACTGACTTTATTCGGTGTATGTGGTAATCTCAGAAGATAAAAATGAGAAGGAGAGGATAATGTTTTGTAGCTATTCACCTACAAGAAGAGATCATTGATCCCCAGCTAATGTAGCGTCTGGCGAAAGTGAATAGGACGCCGAATCGGCTAGGGAAATCTGATCGCGGGAACTAAATTAAATAGTTTGATAGTTTCCCTAGCGATTGCAGGATTATGCAACCGCATCGTTTGGTCAGACTATGCCATTGCTAACCGACATGAAATGCGATTTCCGGTGGAAATCTTATGGGTTAGCGAAATGGAGTTGCCGTATGGCAAAAGGGTAGCTAAACTCAATTATGCATTATCTGCATAGAATAATGAGTTTAGCTATGCGTCCTTTTGAAACTCGTGTTTTGCAGGTGGAATAGCTTGTAGGGGGAATAAGTTTTGATATGAGGCGCTGAAAGCGGTCGAAATAAGGTTTGAAATTTGGTTGAAATTTTGGGTTGGTTCGCCATGTAGTGTAGAGAACCCGCACAGTACCAGTCAGGCCCGGACATCACAACCAATCCAGCCATTAAGGATTCGCGGGATGGAGGTAAGCATAACTCAACAAAAAATATAACACTAACAGTAAATACAAGATACCCTAATTGCACTATCAGTTCGCGCGTCAAGTCTTCTGTGGAATCCGAAGTAAACAAACGGATCTCCGCAAACGCGTCCGAGTATAGTGCAGTGATATCTATGGGATTCGCGCTGTAGTGTAAAAATTGTGTGAAAATGCACAGTGCGGGAAACTCCTACCGCTTTGTTTCCTTGCGTCTGTTTTTCCTCTTTTTCGCACCTCTGTTGCATCTTACAAACATCGATAATCTCGATTAATTTATAATCTTTGGAGAGTTTTTCGTGTTTTGAGTAATATTCGTAATATTCGTCATGAAAGGGATGTGACTTGGATTTCGACACGGATCTAGTGTGGCACTTACTACAAGGGCCAACATCTGTAGTAGTTGCTTTCGCTTATCTATCGCCGGGTCCAACTTGCATCTTTTTTGAGGCGGCATTGGTTTTCTTTATCGGTCTTTCAATGGTATGGCAATTCCACGTCGATCCTTGCAACATTCGCAGCCTAAGTTGCAATTTCTCCTCTGTGTCTACCCACATCCGTAACTAGGAACCAGCAATCATTGCACTTAGCGAAACTTAGGAAATATCTGATCCAGATATTTCTGATTTTACTATTCCCGGTTATAACAGAG
Source organism: Microdon myrmicae (assembly GCA_963931805.1). Taxonomy (NCBI): domain Eukaryota; kingdom Metazoa; phylum Arthropoda; class Insecta; order Diptera; family Syrphidae; genus Microdon; species Microdon myrmicae. The sequence goes on along the minus strand of OZ007497.1, from coordinate 236,700,466 downwards.
TGTCTCTGTTGTTTCCCCGTTGCAGCCAAGCGACATACATACAATGTGATATTGCTTATCAGCTTCTGCCGCAATATGGGCTCTACTCCAATCCAGAATTTAATTTCTCGTGGCTAAAACTTCACGTTCCTACAGGCCAATAAATAGTAGTAGTAGTAGTAAGTAATAGTAAAACTTCACGTACGTAAGCATATCATACATTACTGCTTTCTTTACGGAAGCCCAAACTCGGATAGAAACGCATCCTTTAACGAATTCGATCTTGACACTATATCCGCATACTGAAATCGTTATAGTGGGTCATTTCAATGTGCACAGCTCTCATTTCGTCACTCCGGACACACAACACCTGAAGGTTAGTATGTTCAGCTCTTTGCTGAGTCAAATAATTTAACTCAACTCGTCAATGAGCCAACACGAGTACCAGATATATGGTAGATAGACTTTCCGCTAACACACTGGACATGTTTCTTCTTCGCTTTTGGGCACTTCAGACCACTGTGTCGTCGTCCAACTGGGAACGACTTTTTTGGTAAGTTAAATTGGTCGTTATTTTCCTTATGTTGAGCAGGCAGGATGAACAATAAAAAACAAAACGGATTGCTGTTTAAATTGAGGATATATATTTTACACGTCCGAACGGCACGAAAGCTGGATGCTAAGAAGAAAGAAATGAAAGTTGAAAAATGTGAGTTTGGCGTTTCTTGGTGTGGATGACAGTTGTGAGCCTTAAGGGCCTGAATGCAATGAGAAGAGTGAGTGCTTTCATGAGTGTGATAGTTTAGCTTTGAGTGTGTACAATTTGAATACAATTTTTTTTAATTTGTTTAACACTTCCACTAAAAAGTTAACTTCAAATTGATTTCACAGTTGCTATGTTTTCTGACTGTGTTGTGAATTGCGTGATAAAAGATTGTTTGAGTTGTTGTATGTGGTGACGTTTTAGTTCCTCTAGTGGAGTTTTTGTAGACCCTTGGCATCTTGTATGTTGAGCATCCTTCTTTGTTCCTCGAAAAATGCTCTCGTCAGGGGCTTGGTCATCAAATCTGCTTGCTGGTTTTTGGAGGCGACATGCTCTAAAGAAAAGATTTTGTTCTCGAAACTGTCGCGTATGAAGTGATATTTCACGTCAATATGTTTGCTCCTTTTGTGGAACTCGGGGTTTTTGATGAGCTTGATGGCGCTCATGTTGTCGATGAGGAGGGTGCTCTCCAGATCTTGGCAATGGTTGAGGTCTTCGATGAGTCTCTTCATCCAGGTGACGTCCTTCACAGCTTGAGTCGCAGCGACATATTCTGCCTCAGTGGTAGAAAGTGCCACCGTCTTCTGCTTGCTGGAACTCAATGACACGGTTGACTCTCCAAACCTCAGAACAACGCCAGAGGTTGATTTTCGGCTCTCGACATCTCCTGCATAGTCTGCGCCACTGTAGGCCCGGAGTTTGTTTGTCTGCTCTGCTGGAAAATAAAGACCATACCCACTTGTACCTTTCAGGTACTTGAGTATCCTCTTCACCGCACTCCAGTGGATTTTCTTCGGGTTCTCAAGATGCTGGCTGGCACTGTTGACTGCAAAGGTGATGTCTGGTCGGCTACCTACGGAGAGATACGTTATTAGTTCCTCAATCATTTTCTCATCTTTTGCAGCAATCAATCCGTCGTCGATGTGGATTGCCAGCATCAACTGATTCTCAGGATCTCCGTTGGTGAAGACACAGTAATCAGCTCTGGTTGGACGTAGTCCAGCTTTGGCCAGGAACTTCGTGAGGTGTTTGTACCAGCATCTCGACGCCTGCTTGAGTCCATACAAACTTCGGATGAGTTTGCACACTCGGCTGGTACCATCTTCATAACCTTTTGGCTGCTTCATGTAGATGACTTCTTCCAGCTTTCCATAGAGAAAAGCTGTTTTAACGTCGAACTGTTTGAGGGAAAAATTTTGGGAGGCTGCAAAGGATAGAATGAGGCGAATGGAATCAAATCGGGATACGGGACTAAAGGTCTCATTATAATCGACACCAGGAGTTTGACTGAAACCTCTGGCAACAAGCCTGGCCAGGGAATTGTTTCACCTTGTAACACCATTGATTGTCGATCACCTTCTGATCTGGTGGTGGTTCCTCCAGAAACCAAGTGTGATTCTTCTGCAGCGAATTGATCTCCTCATCCATGGCTGCTTTCCATTTTTCAGAGTCCTCGGATTTGATGGCGTCATCGTAGCTTTCAGGATCAAGTTGGCCAGTCATTGAAATCAAACCAAACGGTTGGCGAATTTGGTTCCTGTTTCTCAGATTGTAGTTTTGCAGTGGTACAGGTTCTTCGAGTGGCTCTTCATCATCCGTTAGCGCATACAATGGTTCTTCAGCTTCGCTTCCAGAATGTTCACCACCGTTCACCAAGTTCAGGATCTCTGGCTCCTCGTCAATTTCAGCAACTTGAGGAACACTCAAGGTCATTGTTGCTGGTTCATTGGTTGACTTGTCTGATGAAAATCTTTGTCCAGTGAATTTCACATCTCGAAAGGTGTTTACCTTGTTTTCAGTAGGAAACCAGACTCGATACGCTTTCGTCGTTTCGTCGTAACCTACAAATATGCCCTTTTTGGCTTTGACATCCCATTTCTTTCTCTTTTCCTTGGGGATGTGAACGAAAACTTCCTCACCAAAAGACCTGAGTGAGGCAAGGTCTGGTTTCTTTCCCAGCCAGAGGTCGCAAGGTGTTGCTCCATTTTTGCTGCTGGTTCCAGTCCTGTTCAAGGTGTAGGCTGCGTAGAGGGTTGCCTCTGCCCATAGCTTCTTTGGGAATTCTCCTGCATTAAGAATAGTCCTGGCCGACTCAACAATTGTCCTGTTCTCGCGTTCTGCTGACCCGTTTTGCTCGGTTGTTTGGTGTATCACACCGAGATCACTGGTGATTTTCTCCACGTCCCTGTTGGCAAATTCTAAGCCGTTGGCAGTCCTGATGACCTTGATGCCTTTGTCCAGGTTTTTTTCTGCTTGGAGAAGGAATTTCTTCAGACACTGGGCTGTTTCCGACTTTGCCTTGATGAAAAACAAAGTTCTCCAGTGGCTGAAGTCGTCCTTGATCAGCAAGAAATAACGAGCGCCTCCTATTGATGTGTCAGGCATTGGGCCGCACAGATCAGCATGAACAAGCTTACCAACTCGTTCGGTTTTTGAGGTACTTTTTGGAAAAGGGAGCCGGTGCATCTTGCCGAGGGTACAGTCGTCACATTTGACTTTGTCGTCCGTAAAGGGTAAGTTCATCCTCTTCAAAATCTTTCTAACCTGCTCGAAATTCTGATGAGCTAACCTTTTGTGCCAGGTGAGGGGTGTTTCTTGTTTGACGACGACGTTTGCCTGGTGCTCATTTGCCACGATTCTAAATTTCATCTCGAAAAGTTGATCAGATCTTTCTCCCACTGCAACGATATTTCCATCTTTCAATAGATGGCAAGTCTTGCTGTCTGATTTTTGAGACATGCCTTTGTCAAGGGCTGCTCCTAGGGAGAAAAGATTGAAGCCTAGATCTGGAACATGGAGGACGTTACTCAGGTATTTCAGCTTCCAGATTTTTCCGTCGAAAACTTCAACCTCGATGTCTCCAGATCCCACAGCTGCGATTGTTTTGCCATCACCAACCCGAACAGATTTTGGCTGCTGAAAATGGACGAAATTTGAAAACCATTCGCGTCGAGGAGACATGTGGTCCGTAGGACCAGAGTCGACGTACCAGATGCTGGAACAATCCAGGTTGTCCGAACCGAGAGTCAAAGCACTGATCAGCGCGTCGTTTTTCCTGTTTGAGTGGCCCTCCTTTTCTGCCTTTCTCTCATTGGCTGCTTTTCTCTTGAAACAGTCTTGCTTCCAGTGGCCTGGCTTCTTGCAATAATGACAGGATTTTGAAGATTTCTGCTCGAAGTTCTTTTGTCATGATTTCCCAGCTATAAAAGCCACGTTGTCTCTTGCATTTGCAGGCTCTAGCCTGGATTCTTCGACTGAGAGTCTGGAAATAAGGTTGGTGAGATTTCTCCCATCGGGCTGTGTTGATTCCCATGCACTGATGAAATGTTTGAAGGTGGAGGGAAGAGTCATTAAAATGTTTGTGATTATCTGCTGATCAGAAATTTTCTCACTCATAACCTTCAATCGATGTGCAAGGTTTTCCAACTTGGCAACGTGTGTAGCAATGTTGTGAGCCGGGTCTTTCTGAACACTGTACCATTGTTGAAGTAGCATGTGAATGCTGGTCTCCGACTTTTCTTCATAAGCAGATGAAAGTTCGTCCCACATTTCCTTGGAAGTCGTGCAGTTGATGAAGTGAAGTAGCGGTCCCTGGTCGACTGATGTGGCGATAGTACGCTGTCCAAAAGTGTCCAGTTTTGTCCATGAGGCACGTGCTGTTCGATGAGCTTCGGTTATGTTTTCCTCTGGAAATTCCTTTTCTCCGCTGACGATGTCCCATGCTCCACTAGAGAGTAGAACGATGCGTACCTGGAACTTCCACGTACTCCAGTTCTCAATGCCTTTGAGTTTGGTTATCCTCATTGATTCGTTCTCCATCGTGGTGTTGTAAAATTTCACTGTTGCACGAGGGCGGACTTACAACACGAGATTTTATGCGAAAAGAATTTAAACAACACAAAAATATTTATCGTTCCGCGAACCTGGGCCCATAACCTATTAAACAGGCAGGGTAAACAATAAAAATAAAACGGGATTGCTGTTTAAATTGAGGATATATATTTTACACGTCCGAACGGCACGAAAGCTGGATGCTAAGAAGAAAGAAAAGAAAGTTGAAAAATGTGAGTTTGGCGTTTCTTGGTGTGGATGACAGTTGTGAGCCTTAAGGGCCTGAATGCAATGAGAAGAGTGAGTGCTTTCATGGGTGTGATAGTTTAGCTTTGAGTGTGTACAATTTGAATACAATTTTTTTTTAATTTGCTTAACACCTTAATACCGACGTTGACTCTATAGCGGACACAATGACAGACACGATTACCTTACCGAAAAGTGGAACCATTCCAGCCACAACTTCGGAGATAGTGAGGCCTTTTATCAAAATTACATTCATATGGAGTGGACAATTTAATCGAAGTTAATGGAATCTCTTATTAACCGTCAAATTTCGAGTTATCGGGAATCAAGTGATCGGCAATATGGCTTTCGTAGCAACAGGTCTATAGGAGATGTGATGGCGTACCTTACCGAAAAGTGGAGCCATTCCACCCACTACTTCAGTGAAAGCAAGGTTGTTGCACTGAATATTTCAAAAGCCTTCGACAGAGTTTGGCATCCAGCCCTTTTGTCAAAATTGCATTCATGTGGAGTGGACAATTCCCTGATCCAGTGGATAAGAAACTATCTTTCTGGCAGTTCAATCCAAGTGGTTCTTGCTGGTGTCAAATCTGTTTCCCATCAAATTAATGCAGGTGTTGCCTAGGCTTCGGTACTCTCAACCACTCTTTTCCTCATCTTTATAAATGATCTCTTGTCAATTACTCACAACCGAATCCACTCGCTTGCTGATGATAGCACATTGAGTTTCTCATACTGATATGAACATTCCCGATGAACGGCACTTGCATCGACGAAGCCAAGGAACTATCAATCCTCGGCACTCGAATTGATTCGGCTCTTAATTGGAGCGACCACATTTTTGAAGCTACGAAAAGTGCGGCCAAATGCATGGGGTTCCTTAAGAGATGCAAAAAATACTTCACTCCATCCAACCTAGTCGCTATTTACAAGGCGTATATTCGTCCCAAAATGTAGTTGAACTCCCATATTTGGTCAGGCGCATTCAAAACTGCAGTAATGAAACTTATTGGAGACCCAGCTGTAAGTCGATCAATTCCGTCCTTATAACATAAGCACAAGGTTGCCTCTCGTTTCTATAGGTATTATCACGGTCATTACTCAAGTGAACTTGCTGAATATGTGCCTCCTCCTCAGACATTTTCCTGCGATACCCGTCAATCTGAGAATGCACAACAATACACGTTAAAAATGGACTTGAGGCGCACATATAAATATAGACTGTCATTCTTTAGTCGAACCACATGAATGCGGAATACTCTACCTGATCATATGTTTCCTCGTCGTTGTAATGTCCAGGCATTTAAGACCTATGTACATCGATACCTTGGTTCCTTCTCTGCTTCCTCTCCTTTCGGTCGCACGGTGCTCTGACATTTAAGGGTACTCCAAATTCCTCTTTCGTGCGCGAGTTTGTGTAAAAAAAAAAAAAAAACCCATTGCTAAACCCTATAATGGAATATTTTGATAGAAGGTTTTGGCAGTAACAGCAGGAATGTGTACTGGTGGTTGGCAATTTTAGTTGCTAAACATCTGGTATTCATATGGGTCGATCCAGAGGTGTCTTCTGAAGATTACCACCTTCCCACCGAAAAACTGGAGTACTGTTTTTAAATTTAACTAAAAGCTAGAGAAAAAAACATTTCTGTACTCAGTACATTAGAATACGTACCCGGCTTCGAGTGATACCGTCCACCTCTTAATGGTTTGCAATCCATGATCTCTATTTCAACACTAGAGTAGAAAACCTTAGTGTCCTCCGAGCTCATAATGTTATGCCTTGCATAAGTTATTGCTGGCCGTGAACCTCAATTTTGAATCATGCTATGAATCATGACGAGGGGGCAGGACAATGGAGAAAACCCCACAACCACGAATTGGAAGAGGTATGGCACAAACCTACAATAGTGAGAGTAATCAAGTTGCGAATATTAAGATGGGCCGGACACGTGGCGCGAATGGGCAACGATAGGAGCGTGCATAGAATTCTTGACGGTAAGCCAACGGGAAAGAGACCGACAGGGCGGCCGCAACGGAAATGGGAGGACAATGTTAGGTTGGGCCTCGAGGAGATCGGATCGGATGGTCGAACTTGGAAGGAGAGCGCACGGACAGGGAACAATGGCGGAATCGAGTCGGTGAGGTCATGAAGTTTCGGTTTCCTACAGGCCAATAAATAATACTATGAATCATTACTTGCAAACGTTTTGAAAACCGACGAAAACTTATTCATGTAATTTTTGTCATTTTAAACAATATGTTATCTATAAATTGACTGTTGTTCTTCCTCGTAAATGGAAATTCAAATACCTAGTTCTGCTTTGTGGGAAATATCCCATTCCTAATTTCATAAAAGCTTTGATGTCAATATAAAGAAACACTTGGTTACCAATCGCAAATTCATATCATGTCCAAATGATATACATTTCGCGGCAAGCTCACGAACCTTTTTAATTTTCGAATAACCCGCTCCCGTCAGATGTCTGTCTGATTTGTTCCACTTGAATGAATATACAATTAGCAGATAATTTCATTTTAATTAAATTAACCTAAGCCTCATTGGAGGTAAGGCCGAAGTCTCTCTACGAAACGCAAATTAAAACGAAGATTTTGTGAGACTATCTAGTGTTATATGAACCTGAAGAATCCAATGGCGTTACACTTCAACGAATTATGTTACTCTGCTTTACAAAAGAGCTACAGTGCTTAACCTTTGATGGTGTTAACTCAATCTCACGTGACCTTTACGTTTAAAAACACACTCAACAGGAGTCGCATTTGGTTCGATACGATTACCGGTATTTTTAGCATTCTGAAAAGGGAGAAAGCAAATTATATTACGACACCCTTTGATATAAAATATTAAAATGCTTTTAAACTCATCCTAAAGAATTGCTCTCGCACCGTTTTGAACCCTCACACCACTTCCATTACAGTGTACACGAGTTTCCATGCCACCAACGGAGGGTTAATGAATATGCAGGACACAAAATTGGATGTAATGTATCTCTATCTGTAACTAAGTGCCCTTTACAGAACACTCTGGTGTCTGTGTGTGTTAACCCGAAAGTCCTTGAGTTCACTTAAAAATCGGTTGTTTAACTTCATCGCCTCGTCCTTTGCTGCAAGGGTGAGCCTTTTTCATCGATGTAATTATATACAACGTAACATTCCTCATTGATACAACTGTTGAATTAGAATTAATTTTTTGTTGGCAATAAGAGTGGAACGGAGTTTGTGGATCCTTAGGCGCTTGGCATTTATGCTAATTACGATCCACCGGGTTTTGGAATTTCTTATTTATGTGTCTGGAAGAGTGCATCAAAGCAGAAACGATTTAGATGTTATTATTGTTCTGAAGTTATGGTTTTCTTGGAAAAACAACGTATTTAGAAATGTTAGTTTATCTAGGAGAAAATAATCTTAACCTTGCCCTTTCGATTTTTGCCTTGGTAGGGTACGGCTACAGACACAGAAGCCCCCAGGAGTTTAATTAAAACGTCATGACCCTCATATTCGTTTGAGAGTCAATGTTCGTCTTTTGCATTTGATGTATAGTTATTTGTAGGCTGCTTTTTCATAACACTTCTCTCCTTTTGAAAGCCTTTGCAGTCCTGTTTGAGACGCACGTGCAACGTCAGGTAACCGCTGGCTGTTATGGCCTTTTAAAGTTCCTTACATTTAATTCACCTTTGCCCACAGCTCAACATTGTGTTTTCAAACAAATTTGTTGGCTTCTGTCTGCGACAAATAATGAGGTTTTCGTAATATTTCATTACTTCGTCTGTGCTTCTGCCCCGTGGGGATCCGTGCCCAGCTGGTGTTTAAAAGGTTACAAGGTTTGTTTTTCTGCCTGATGAAATATTTCACATTATCTTAACGAGACTATGGAAGCCAATATGGAGAAATATGAGTCTGGGGGCTGATATAAAGAGATCATATTCTAGTTACTTTGAGTTGGGAATTTATGTCAGTAATTTTTGAACATATGCTAATTGGGGAATTACGCCTGAGTAGAAAATAAATCTGCTTTTAGATGATTACATTTTTTTTTCTCAACTACGAACGGCCTTTGAGAAACTGGTAGCGAAGATGAAAGATGTAATAGAATAGGGGAAGAATTAGTGTTAGAAAAATGTCCAACCATTTGGCATAGCATTTGCGACGCACTTTCGCAATTATAGTGAAGTGGAATCGATTAGAACCAACGCTAGATAGTTAGACTTACTAAAAGATAGAACCAACGTCTCAACACATCAGTCCACTGTTGGATTGCTATTCTCAACCTGTCTTTATTAAAGTGGAAATGCTATGCTAATTGCTATGATATGCGGCTCGGATGTCTTATTTCTTCGATTTTCTTTCTGGTTACGTATCTGTTGAAAGTGCCACATAGTCGCAGTCATAAATGGGAAGACCAACCAGAACTTATGCTTTTCAGCAAGTGCATGGAGACAGAAACAGACATGTACCCACCAGAAGTAGCTTGGGAGACGTGGAGGTACCGCCGTCAGTATACTCCAGCCGAAGGAAAACATGACTCAGTGAGGAGAGTGGCTCACGCTGTCCAGGAAAACAGAGTACTTCAGAGTGAAGATAAAACGGAATATCTATTATCCCGTGAAAGATATGAACTCTACAAATGTGATAGATTCGAGAAGGCTGGTGTTAGAGAAAAATCGCAGGCGGCCAAGAGAGCAAGCCTCTATTTTAGATGCCTTCGCTAATACAGAATGACAACACGCAAGGCGTTAACGTGCAAGAAGTGTGTAAAATGCCATCACTCCGACGAACCTCCATCGATGAGGGTACAGGAAAAAGAAAGCAAGCAACACCGCCGGACATTTGGATCATGCAGCAACTCTGAAGCCGAACCAAAGGAACCGAGATAAGAAGTTGTTATCACGCTGCGCACTACCAGCAATGGATGGCGTTTTTTAAAATGGGATCGAAACGATTGACTCGAGTATTGCCTCTTCTCAGCGAAGGGTCCACCATTCTCCTCACTAGATTCAACAATCGCTAAGAAAATTGGTGTGAAAGATATCTAGTCTGATATGCTCATCCTGGAGACTGCCAGTGGATAACGCATCAGGAGGCGTAACAGGGTACAACTGACAGTCGAAAAGGTTTACAAGAAATGCAAGGAGTTGATTTAAATAAGATCGATTGACAATGTTAAGCTATCCAAACAAGAACATAGAAGGAGACGATCAGATGATGTAGATTTCTGCGGGCATTGAAAACCAGATAATCTACACCCAGCAGAGGACAAAAAGTACTGGTATAACAGCCGAATATTTATCCCTACACAACATAAATATTCCGATTGAAGATTTAACCCTAAACAGTAGATATTTTCGACTGGATATTCGACCCTACTTAACACAACGTACAATAGAAACGAAAAGACATTCTTGGCCAAATTGCCACTGTGGCGGTTTCGCCAAACCCCACTGACTACTTACCTAACGAACCGCCATACCTACACTCAACCTTATAAGTTTCGCTAATGCAATCGCATTAGCACCTTAAACGCTTCACACATCAAATAGATCCAATTTATATAACCTTAAAGTACCCGTAGAAGAATACTTACCTTTCATACCTTTCTTCGCATATAATTACTTGTAAGTAAGCTAGAATCAATTAGGACCATGTGCATGGGTATTGCGGCTATCGTTACAGCTGCAATGCATAGCTTAGACAATGATCTACCCGACCCCTTTGTCTTCTTATATTTCGGGATCTGCTTCTCATCAGCAGCGGTATAAGCAAACACAGATCCAATTAGCATCCGACGAGTTTCGGTTTTGTTTGCTTTACCGAACTCGCATCTAATGAATGCACATTTTCCCTTCCTTTGTTTAGATTCGTTCTCATGGAGTGTCCCATGAAAGAACCCATGTACACACATACATGTGTACTACCAACGATCTTCACTCCAAACGATTGAATATCGTTGAGTCCATTTTCATCAGCAGACCAGCGCGGTCGCGTTCACTCCCGCTTTCCGTAGCGCCGCGGAGATGCGCACTAATATTTCCCTTTTTAACGAGTCGGAGTTGGACGCTCGCGAAACAAGTAAATCCTTGAAACGGTGCAACTCAATTTAACGTATTATTTAACGCAAAATTTAACGTATCTACCGGTTGATATTTGAAGTCGCGCCTAGTGTTGTTAAGGAAGAGCGTGTCAATAAGTGGTTCCGTGTGAAAGATTAATAAGGACACCTGTTTCACTTTCGTGAAAAGGTTATAGACGGGCATTTGGTTATATTCAGCTCCAAGCTTACACCACCAAATTAAAAAATCGTCAACATCTCTTTGAAGCAGGACAGAATTCTCTGGTAACATGGTTGTCGTCGAATTTTGTGTCGTCAGCGTACCAGCATACAGTTGATGACCCTATCAATGTCGTTTGTAGTTGGTATGAAAAGTAGGGCACTTAAGTGAGTACCTTGAGGAACCATAGAGGCTGGTAAATATCATCTTGTGAGTTAGTAATAACAATTAGAAAGTTTCAACCCATGTATATATATATTTGTTAGAATAATGGCAAAATGTTTAAACACGAATGAGTCCTATGACACAAGTAGTAGCGAAGATGAGTTCCAGATAGACGTTTATACAGATATGTTAGAAAGACTAACTGTAGAAGAAAACGATAGCAGTGATAGTGATATCGTCCAAGCAACAAGGCGACGAAGAGTTCGCATAGATAGCGATGGCGATGAAAGTGATGTTGTATATTGCTATACAACATTTATTATTATCTATTTATATGTGTTACTTACTTCAGCTTTTCCAATTCGTTTCCTCTTTCAGCCTTTCCAATTAATTTCCTCTTGTCCCACGAAAGGTCCAACAGGAGTTTTGGTGTTTGCAGCTTATCCAAAATAATTCCTAACTACCTATACTCCATAATCCCTATCTGCCTATACTCCATATATCCTAAATACCTATACCTCATAATTCTTAACTACCTATAATCCATAAGCCCTATCTGCCTATACTCCATGTAATATGACGAAATTCTCGAATTCATTCATTCACGAACACACACACACACACACACACACACACACACACACACACAGTTACTCCGGCAGGAGTAATAGAATACATGCAGAGTTCACAACAGGCATGGGTCGTAGCAAATGATATTCTATGTGAAATGATGCAGCAGTTGCGACGCGACGAGCGGAGTAACAGGTAAACTCCGTACCTCCCCAGGATAGAATATCTAAAAGAAAGTTCCGCGGGGATCAACGGGAATATGAGCCAGGCGGGAAATGGTTTTAGTCGGTAAAAACCCGGCATGCCTTTGGATCGCTCAAGAGGTATCTTTTGAAGATTTCCACCTTCCTACCGAAACCAAAAAAAAAAAAAAAAAAAAAAAAAAAAAAAAAAAAAACACACACATTTTCGAACGGTATCCGAAGGTGCCATGTTTTGGCCGGGAGGACACCACTTGACATCGCAGCTAAAGAAAACACTGCATTGCATAAGGTCTCCCAAGAGAATTGTCGGAGAATGCGGCCACAGTTAGAGCTCTCAAGCCTAAGAGAATGGCAACGACGGTGGGATTCTTCCTCCAAAGGAAGATGGACCTGCGGCGGTTCCGCTAAATCCCACGGTTCGCCTTCCTGACAAAACCCCAATAACTGCTACCCAGTCTGCACAAGCTTTCGCTAATGCAATTGCATTAGCATCTTAAATGCTTCACGCATTATATAGATCAAATCTCTAATCTAAAATGTCCCTGTGAAAGAAAACTTACCTTCACGCATGGCTTCGCATATAATTTCCTGTAAGAATTTCTTTCTACCTTTTCAAGAACCCCAGGCAAATTCCAATTTTCCATCCCTGAAACATTTCCTTTTCCAAGGACAATTAATGCATACAAGCATTACCCTAAAATTCCACAAAGAGTTTTTTTTTTCTCTACAAGGGCATACATACATGTATTAATACGTTTTTGCATAAGCGACCAAAACTCGAATTTCCAATTAGTGTAGATTTTCACACTAACATTCGACACTGGCGTCGCCATAGATACCATGTTCCATTGACACAGATGGTATATACAAACCATCATTGTATAACCATCTAATCTGTCTTGCAATGACTTGCAACTATCAATACAGCTGCAAGCACTTTACCCAGAAGTGCTTCTTTGTTTGAATCTCCAAACAAGCATCGACTTCGCGCATAGCACCTTTCCCAATGTCTATTCGTATATTTACGCAAGGGCATCATTCATCTAAGACTTTTATGATGCCCTCGTCCCATCTTTTCTTTTGCCACATTTCTTCGCTGTATCGTCGTCTATTTATTTAGACGCGATACACTCCATAGACGACGATCTTTTCGATGCCTTTGTCTTTACCGTCTGTCTGCTTCGTTTACCCATTGCCCTCGAGCACGTGTAAACCACACAGATCTGAACGATCGCACACATACCACCAAGAGAGACTTTACGTTTCTCTGGTGGTAGGTAAGAACGATATCCTTATTGGGGAGGATATCTACCACGACATCATAAACTCACCCCACGAGGCGAATCATCGCTGCATGAATTGATTATCGCCGAGTCCTTTTACATCCGCGGACCAGAACGGTCACGCTTCACTCCCGCTCTCCGCCGGCAGCGGAGGCGCGTAAATAATTATATACCTAAAAATATATGGAGTCGAGAGGAGTATTTTGAACAGTGTTCGGTTTCCAATTGTTTGGCGAGTTTATGCCCCAGTTCGTGTGTGTAATAGTTAAGAATTTATTAAAATCATTCACCACTAATATTAAGTATAAGTAAGGATCATTTACAATAAAAAAATGTTTGTACATAAATAGCATCGCCTGAGTATTTTTGTTTCTGTGTTGTGTCCGCTCGGTCGCGAACGTCAACCATCGTTTTTTTCCCCTTGCGTTGTGAGCAGTGTTCGCGCGAACAATTTATGATGGAGGAGGAAGTGAACCTAGTGTCCGTGTTAGGCACAATACTTCCTCCCCACAGACCCACATCATGATACCTGATATAGAAACATGGGTGACAAGAAAACATGGTGAGCTGAATTACTACTTGACTCAGCTAATATCAGGACATGCATGCTTCCGGAAATACTTGCAGAAGTATAAGCATGTGAATCACCCATACTGCTTGTATTGTGAAAGCAAAATAGAAAATGAGGAACACGTACTCACATAGTACGTGATTTTGGAGAGACATAGGAGACGGACAGTTACTCCGGCTGGAGTAATAGAATACATACTTAGTTCAAAACAGGCATGGTCCGTAACCAATGTTATTCTCTGTGAAATGATGCAGCAGTTGCGACGCGACGAGCGGAGTAACAAGTAAACTCCGTCCCGCCCCGCGATGGAATATCTAAAAGAAAGTCGAGTGGGGATCAACGGGAATATGAGCCTGGCGGGAGGTGGTTTTAGTCGGTAAAAACCCGGCATGCCCCTGGATCGGTCTAGAGGTATCTTTTGAAGATTTACACCTTCCTACCGAAACCAAAAAAAAAAAAAAAAAAAAAAAAAAAAAAAAAAAAAAACACAATTTCAATGGACACACATGTTGTGTTTCTGTAGGGTTCAGTTTCAGGAAGCGAGTCTCCTTATCCTGAAAAGGATGTGGGATCTCTTATAATAGACCGCTCCTGAAAAAACCGCCCTACAAAGGGGTCGTCGCCGTGCTTCCTCTGATCCAGAGGGAAGAGCAACGTCCTTGATTTGGCCGCAGTCCTTGGTTTCGCTGGTCTTCCGTGGGGGCCAGGTGATACTCCAGATCTGCAAGCATTACCCTTTTTTTGGGGGTACCACTGCTCTACTCACCAGAAAATGAAAACAAGGTTTGCTTTTCTTTGGTATTGACAAGTGTTTATTTGGTAAAATTGCTTGCATCAATTTTAATAAGATAGTTCTCCCGGGGGCACTTCCTCCAGGGACACTGATCGATGTTCTACTGTGGCCCTTCTCCTGGGGATTTCCTTCAGGGACAAATCTCGATATTCAACTGCTGCCCGGAGATCACTTTACTATTCCTTTATAATGGAAAACAAATCGAGATCTGTATCTCGAAAATACACAATTTCATACAAAAATCCCGATTTTTGTATCCTGAGTGAGATGCTCAGTGTTTATTTAAGATAAGAATTCAATTTTTTAAATTCTTACGAAACTATTGCGCAGATGTGGATATGTATCTGGTTTTGGCTTTGTATTTGTTTTTCTTAGTCGAATTTTTTCAGATAGAGATAACGATTTCTGAATTTTGGTTTTCGATGATGCCGTGGGGCAAATGTGAAACGATAAATGAATATTAGATTCGTTTATTGTGAATTCTAATTTGACTTTAGATTTTGGATTGAATTATGCCGTGGGGCCAAATGTTAAGCGATAAACAAATGTTTGATTCGTTTATTGCGAATTTAAGATCATGTTTGGGTTAATTCGGGTTTTGATAGGATTTTGGGTTTTGGAGTATTATTGCTGGTTTTTCGATGTAGGAATGGGGGAAAAAGGTGGTATGGCTTTTTTGGGCACTAAACACACATACGGCGTGCGGAAGTGTACGGACGTGTTTGTTGTTAATGGAAAGTGACATACGTAAACATTTACTTTTTTGATGACGTTGCATAATATGATGAAATTCTCACATTCACACATTCATTAATACACACAATTAATATAAGGAAAAGGTTTCGACTTTAAAAATAGAGTTTTTTTTTGCCGATGTTACATAATATGATGAAATTCTCACACACAAATAATATAAACAAAAGATTTCGACTTTAAAAATTGGGTTTTTTTTATGACGGTGCAGTTACATAATATGATGAAATTCTCACACTCATTCATTCAATCATTAATACACACCTTTAATATAAACAAAAGTTTTCGAAAATGTAAGCTCAAGAGAAAAGTTTTAAGCCTCAATGTATCTAATAGAAATAGCAACATTTCAATACCCAAGAGTTGTACTCCTAAAAAAGTATGCGGCTCTAAAATAAAACACAATTCAAAGTTCTCGCAAGAGAGCTTTCACCACCAACGGAAGTCTCACATTCACTCATTCATTCATTAATACATGCACAATTATTTGCTTTCGAAAAAGTAAGGTCATCCACTCACCCCATACCCGAAACACCTAGTTTTGCTAAAGAGAAAAGTTACAAACCTGAAATTTATGCAATAGAAACAGCAAAATCCCAACACCCATAAGTTGTACTCCCAAAAAGTATGCTGCTCTAAAATAAAACACAATTCAAAGCGTCTGCAAAAATGAATACCATCACCTACACGGTGCAATGCAACCTGCGTCAGTAACCATGGCCATTGCTGTTGTAAGAGGATCCCATCTACGACAAGAGCCAAAACCCACCTTACCAACCCACACCACAGACAACGACACTATCACAATTCATCCTTTTAGTTTTCTGTCAAGTTGGCTATTGTGAAATAGCCTCCTTGTCATAGTAAAAGTTTTCTTCGCTTTGGCCAAAGCAGCCTCTGCATGTCTATTGGAGTACAGATATTGATCTAGCCAAGGTATTTAACTAAACTCTTTTTTTCCAGTTTGCATTCATGCGGTCCCACGATAACTAACTTTCTCCAGTTCTTTTTGTGTCGTTCGTGGCTTTATATAATGGAGTTCTAAATAGGATGGCTTCACATTTCTGGAAGTTGATCTTAAGTTTCCAGTCGTTGCAATAGCGCTGCACTTTGTTGAAGTCTCGCTGTAGTCAACTATTTATGATTTAAACTTTCGGGTCTGTTCTGTAAATTATGAGATCGGCTGCGTACCCTATAGCGTCTAATAAGTCTCTAACGTAAATGTTAAAAAGAATCGAAGAAAGTAGCGCTCTCTGTTACAGGCCATTCTTGATCTTATACGTTTTATTAGAGGTCACATTTCCACTTTTGACCACGAATCTCCTGTCCATTAACATATTGTAGGGTAAAGTAAAGGCTTATGTATGTCATGTCTGACCAGTTTGTAATATAACCCTTCGATCCAGACGGTATCAAAGCCTTTTTCCAAGTCGATCAGACAGGCACTTGTGCATTGGTTCCTACATTTATTCCATTGTATGTCTGAGACCAGTTTAGCTGCGGCATGTGTGGTTTCATGACCTGTGTTAAAGCCCAACTGCCTATTCGGAATACTGTTGTTGTCGTCTACCCATTTTAGCAGAGTTTTGTTAATAGTCTTTTCAAATACTTTACTGATACTTGGGAGTAAACTCATCGAACACATGTTCATTGGGTTTGTACAGTCTTTACCTTTTTTGCGATTGGCTGAGTGATTGCCGTTTTCCAACGTGAGGGATAATATGCATTATTGAATGCGTTGTTAAACAGGACCGTGTATATATCTATTGCCATTGGGGGCAGGTTCTTGAGTATGATGTTAGGTACTACATCTATTCCCACTGACTTTTTGCTTCTTAATGAGTCGAAGATACTCTGGATTCCTTCCCTTGTGATTAAAAGGCTATTAGCCCCACCATTGGCATTAATGTCAATTGACAGATTATCGTCACTGAATTCGGTAAAACCCGGATTCTCCGATTTCCAAAGTGAAATTTCATTCCGGAGGTGCAGGTGATTCAGTAGAACTCTGTCGTCCAGGTCGTGATTTCGGTGAATGCTTTCATTCATCTTGTACATTTCCTGAAAGACAGCTCCCACAGCGTTCACCTTTTCCAAAGCATCTTCGATCACGAAGAGCTCACTATTGAGGATCGTGTTCTCTGTATCTATGCCAATGTTGATTAGCAGCTGCTTGTTTACCTCAGTACGTGGAATTTGGAGACTCTGAATCCCGTTTTGATTATTTCTCCTGAATATTTTATTTATTTGTGGGAACATATTCGGGTTATTAGTTTTTATAGCTCGAATTCTGTTGTTCCAATACTAATTTGTTGCTAATCTATAATTAGCTTTAAGTAATTGTTGGAGATTTTTTAATCGGGATTTCAGTGCTATTATCTCCTGCTGTTGTCTGTGTGTAAACTGTCTGTGTAATTGTTTTAGTTTCGATAGCAGTCTGCTCTTTTTCTTGTGGAGTGCGTTTATTGTTGCGTTTCTGTACATGTTAATGTGATCTGTAACTGTTGTTTTGGGAATTGTTTTGTCCATTGTTCGTTTTACGGGTTTACGTCCATTTGTTGAATGTATTTGTCGATTTCGTGATTTGTCATGTTTCTGTTTATTGGCAGATTAAAGTCATTCGAACGAAGTTCTCTTGTTAATGATCTGGTGATCCGCCGCCATCGCATTGCCCCGTAGTTATAGGGTTGCGGGATCACGAATTACTTCAGATATGCGAGATCGTTCGGAAGCTCTATTACTGCCGTGAATGCACAGTGGTCACTGTCGCAGTCAATTATCCGTAAACAGTTTCTGTTTCGTCTATTGGTGTTAAGTGGTCCCAGTCGTGAGCCAATAAGCAAGATATCTAAGAACGATCTACCTCTAGGGAACAATGGATATTCTGTAGCTAGTAGGTCAGTTCTAAATTCTGTATGGTACTGATCTAACCAGCCGTCCAACTGATTTCCTCTGGTATTAGATATATAATTTCCACAATTTTTATGCTCGGTGTTCATATCTCCACCAAAGAGAAAGTTGTTTTGTCCAAGTGCAATTGTAAGCATCGAAAGTGTCTCGAGCTCTGCTATAAAGACGTTGTGTTGGTGCTCCTCAGGTGCATAGACCGCAATCGCATACAAACCTCTTCCTTGCTGAAGAGGTACGTGTACGATACAGGCTTCCAGCACCCGGACCTGCGCAACTCTCCACTAAATATAACTTTGTGTTGAATTCCTTTTCTAATAAAGATTGCGAGGGGGAGCCCTTGAGAGGAGTTAGGTCGATGCCCTATCTTATGTCTCTGGTTTAACTTTGTTTCCCCCTTCAGAAGTATATCAGGGTTTTCATCTTGCAACAGGTTGAAAAGATTGGCTCTTCTCTCAGTTTTTATTAGTGAATTTACATTCACGACAAGAGCTTTGATTGATGTTTTGGTTAGAGAGTTTATATTGACTCTTCATTTAGACTGGGCAAGTGCGAGTTGACCTCGTTTATTTGACTTTGCAGCTGTGTCATCTGTCTCTGCAGATTGAGCAGGATTGTGAACATGTCTGCTTGGGATGTTGTTTCAATCTTATTTATTAATTTTTTTTTTTGGTTTCGGTAGGAAGGTGAAAATCTTCAAAAGATACCTCTGGAGCGATCCAGAAACCACATCCCTCCAGGCTCATATTCCCGTTGATCTCGTTGTTGTTTCATTCTGTCTGGGAGTATTTGTAGCTACCAGTGCTGTAGCATATTCTGTTATTTTCCCGCCCGACGCCACTTGTTCGTACGACCGGCGCGATGTTACGGGTATTGTTGTTGTTCGAATTGTCGCTGTGGTCTTGTCTGCATATTACGCAACGATGCTGCATTTCACAGTTCGCCGCTACGTGAGCAAACTTTTGGCAGAGGACATATAGCGTTTTCAATAATAGTGAAGAAGAACGTGTGATTCGAACTGATGCTATGACAGTTTGAATCACAAAAATTTAACCTACGCGTTACCCGTCAGGCTACTGGCCGTGTTTAGAATTTGATTTTTAAACTCGACTATACTCCACTGATGTGAATTGTTATGTTATCGCTATGGTATAAGGCTCTGATGTATTTTCTTATTCGATTTTCGTTCGGTGTTCGAAGACTACAGCGACAGTTCGGCTTGTGAATTGTGTGTGTATCTGACACAATTCACAAGCCGAACTGAGACGCCACAGACACACTGCAGAATGTCTGCTTTTTTTTTTGTTCCATGCGACGATTTGATGATCCAGGACTGTAATTTTTCTTAGACCACCAATTCTGCTGCTTGGTGATAATTGGACCAAAAAGAAGGGTAGCTTCCGGTTTTCTCTTCTTGCCTTGGTTCTGGTGAACGGTTTTACCGCGGTAAACTCGAGATCATCATGTTTCAGCTTTTGAATCATTTCGAGCAGAACCTCTGGATCGGTTTCAGGGTCGACGCCCTTTAATAGAACTGTTAGGTTCTTTGTTTGTTTCAGCGTGAACTAGTAAAATTCCGCGGTGACTCTTTTTAAAACCTCTTTAATTTTGTCACCGTATAGGTTTGAATAGCATGCTCGTTACCTGCTAGTCTTTTAATTACAATTTTTTTACCTACAGCTAGCTTACAAATACTTACTAATTCCTTACACTCAATATCGATTGTGTTATATACTTTTTTTAAGTTAACAATTAATGTTATGTTTCTCTTTTAACAATTAATATTTGGGTCCTGGCAGACTTTGCTTCACAAAACTTACCCCTGATTGGTCTTACTAGGTGTTGAGACGTGGGCGATTGCGGCTTCTGCTGCAGGTGGATGCGGTTCGCTGCGGGTCCCAAATAAAACTCCTTTTTGTTTATGTTTATGTAAACTATTTTATTGTCTTTATTTAAACTAATTGAAGAAAACTAAAACGTGAATTTGTTTTTCAACTGTTTAATGAATCGGTTTTTAATTAATTTTTCATTTGAACTTTTATTTATTTAATACAACTATTTGATGAAAACTAAAACGTGAATTTGTTTTTCAACTATTTAATCAATCGGTTCTTGATAAATTTTTTTTTGAACTTTTATTTCTTTAATACAACTATTTGAACTTTTCAACAACCATTGATCGCACGCGCACACGACTCGATTTCAAGCCCTCAAAACTTTTCTTTTTGTTTCTTCTATTGGCGACCGAACCGTATTTGTCGACGACACGCTTCCAAGAGAGCTTATCCTGTTCTCGGTCTATGCATATCCGTTTTCTTTTTTTTTTTTCTGTTTCGCTTCCTCTTCAATGCAGGAACGGTTGTCATTGTGAGAAAACGAAATTAGGGGGAACTATTGTTGCATTCAGTCTATCATATTTGGGATCTTATTGTGAACCAAATATTATCTACTGGGATAGAGATCAGGTATGTTTAGGGGTGCTGTTGATGTTGATGTTACTGTTGATGTTGATGAAGAAAATGTTGCTGGTGGCCTTTTTTTGGCTTCGGCTTTTGTTGTTGTTGGATGGCCTTTTTCTGTTCGGGCGCAGCTATATTTTTCTGCCGGCGTCACTGTTCTAGCTGTGCTCTTGCCACCGCAATATTCGCTTCCAATTCGCTTATCTCCTCTTCTTCATCCTCAGACTCGTACGATGCAAGGGAAGCGCATGCATTATTTGCCCCATGTAAGTAAAACAGGATGGGGGGGGGGGGGGGGGGGGGGGGGGCTCGCTCTCTTCGGCCATTTGGTGTTCTCTTTGCTCCATCGTTAGTTTCGCGGCTTTATTTCGCGTCACAATTGCCTTTTCCGGGACACCTTTCCTTATGTTTGTTCTTGCGTGTTTTTCTTCGTCCGTGTTCATGCTGGTACTCTCTAGATTGTTTTCATTGAAAAAAAAACGAAGGAGACGCAATTCAGTTTCTCCGTAACCTGCACTCGAATTCGCCTAGCGCCGATTTACAGCCAGTCAACTTACACTCCCGCTAAATGTAAATTTAAATACAAATTGCTTAACGAGAAATATATTGTTAGTTTTGTTTTTCACGTTTGCGACTTATTATATTTCTATTAGTTTAATATTGTTTTATTTTTCGAACTTCACTGCACATTTGTTTTTAGGTTTTATTTTATTTTATGCAGTGCTTTTTCATTTCATCTAGTTTCTGGGATTACGTTTTTACGTTTATAATTTGTTTTATTTTTGATTTTGAGTTTCTTTGTTTTGACTGTGTGGGGGTTCCCTATATTACGCCGAGCACCAACCCACAATTACAACCATAATTTCGCCCGCTGACCGCCCACAACGCCAACTCCAATCTCTTTCATCGGCATATTTCCCCTGTAAAAGGTACCCTCCCAAAGTACGCATAACCTGAATTCATGCTTCCATGCAGATAATGCATGACCAAATTCACCCTTTTTAAGCCATATGGCAACATAATTGATAAACCACATGAGATTTCCTCTCGGAAATCAAAAAGCCCATGCCTGGTCAGCAACAGCAATGTGTGGATAAGCCATGCTGTTGCTACATAGCGAAACGGCCTGGGTTATCGCGAATTCCTTTAGTCTTTTTCCCACGCCGATATTATCCCAAACCATCGCGGCGTCCTTTGACCTGCGCCAGACACGGCTATTTGCTGGGGATCAAAAAACCCACAATCAGGTGAAAAGTATAAGAAACTTACTTTTCAACCCACCCCATTTCCCATTCTCGGAGTGCATTTTGGTTCTGCACTCTGAGAGCAATCAAATATGTAACTGGGTCATGCGGTCACCAATTGGTTTCTCTTCCGTTGCATGCGAAAGGAAATCAACCCTCAAATCGCATGCATTGCAGTTTTGCCCATTCTCCCTAAGTTCATTGACTGTCGGGTAAATTCGCAAGAGTTTATTCACCTTAATGGGCGGGGAAATGGGAGAATGCGAACGAGTGTGCGATCAAAAATGGTTGATCGTGTGGTGAAAGAGAGTCCCTAGGTAAGCTGCTGAAGTCAGTCGCTTTCTAACCACCAACGAGTGAAGTCATTCTTCCATCCCTGTAGCGTGCGCACGGGAGTTGCTAAAGTCGGTCGCTTTCCAACCACCAACGAGTGAAGTCATTCTTCCATCCCCGGTTGCGTGCGCACGGGAGCGCGCACACCACGATTCAAATTAAGTCGCTGCGCGAGTTCTCCTTACATGCTAATTCCTTACATGTTAATTCCTTACTTGTTAATTCCTGACTTGCTAATTCCACATAAATTCTCTGTTAAACGTGCATCAAATAGAACATATTAATAAATCGATAACTTATTTCATTCGGGTCGCTTGTTTCCTATTTTCGTGAATTTCTACTGATTGTGCTGTGCTACTTAATTAATACAAAGTTTATACGGGACGGCCAATGTAATTTATTCAGTTCGGAAAAAGCAGTTTAATTTCAATCATTTGCACAAAGAGAATTTGCGTATAGGTTGTATTTCGGTCAGGCTGTCATCTATGTACTTTTGCTTCTCATTGAGAAGCTGCTAACGAAAACTAGAGAAATATTATGTGGACATACTGAGAGCATTAAAAATATCAAATAAGATTCATTGAAAAGGGTGTCGAAGTGCTCGTAGCAAATTTATACATTTATTGTGAATTATATAGTGTGAAGTTTGGATTTAAAATTGAATGTATATTTAAGTACAAGGCGCACCAGTGCACTTAAGCAGTTTTTTTTTTTAGCAAAAATAAAAAAAAAACTAATTTGAACCAAATCAGTGAGTTTTATTTTTCCTTCCCTCTTGACGAACGGCTCTCGGCGGAACAATCGTTGGGGATATTAGTCAACCTGTGCCCATGTTGGCATCTACGAAATAGTTGGTCAACTAAATCAAATCCTTCTGTTTTGAATAAGCAATTACCACCATAAGCTTTTTTCATCAGTTCAAACATTTCGGTAGCATTTTTGCTAATTTTAACAATAAAACAAAATTAAACATTGCCTCTTTTTAATTTTTGGCCGATGCACCGATACCTTGTATTTCAGTTTCCATTGAACGAAAATGTTACTGTTTTTCTTCTTCGTGGCTTCGTTCTTTTTTATTTGATTATTATATACATTAATTTTGTTTTGACAGATTTTATTGCTGGAATTTATTTATAAATAGTCGTTATGTTTTAAACACTGGCGACTCACAAAAGTAACCTTTTAATTTAACTCAATCGCCGAATTGAAAACACATCCACATTCGGTCACTGTGTATACAACTTCACACTGTTGTATCTTAACTGAATAAATACTTTGATATACATAGAAAAGAAAACCTCCAATCGCTAATTGAAATCTTATAAAATCGTGATCATCCTTACCCAACTCAACACATGCAACTAACATTGGTCCCCTTCACACATGCAGAACAACGAGTATGAAATTCCTTATTTCGGTTGTAATCATCGGTGGAAGTACCGAAAATATTGTTGCCGTCAGTGCTTGATTAAAAAATAAAGTGGGTGATTTGATTTTACGCCCTAATTCAGAATCTTTCAAGCAACATTGTGGCGAATATTATCAGCCCGATATCTTAATTATTCCGTGCTTTATTTAAATACAAAATTGTCATGTCTCTATTGAAAAAGTTCATATTTTAAAAGTTAATTTTGTAGGCTAATCTTACATTTCCAGCCTAGTAATCATATCTATACCACCACTTTCTTCAACAGCTTCAAATCACTACTCCCCCGCAGGGTTATGAAGGTAAATTGTAAATCCAAAATTGATGTGTGAAGAACCGGGGTCACAAATATTTCCAAAACAGGTATACTTTCACTACGTTTACTCATCTAGGCTAACGCGTCGAAGGCAACATACGTCACTACGAAGGAATGTCCCAGATGTTTTTAGTGATGCGCGTTCTCACAAACAAAAAAAATTTGCATGAACACCCCCTTTAAATCGTTACATAACCTTGAAATTCTAGGAAACATCCAGTTGAACCGTTGCGTAACATACACATAAGACACCTGTCGCCATAAGCACATTTGATATAACGGAAGTGCATAATGGAAAAATTTTCCAGCATACGATTTAGAAGACTCAACGTCACGTAACAGCATCGCAGACATAATAATATTTCAAACACGCACGTTTGTTACGTGTCGCTGGCTGCGTAAGAGCAAATATTTTCTGTGTTGCTTCAAATGATGCAAAGGATAAAAACAAATGGTGACAAATAGTGAAACCATGTCGGAAAAGCAGATTGTGTTTTTACTACTTTAGTGTTTTCTACCATGACGTTTCAGAAAAAGGTGACTGCCTTCGGAAACAACAGGACTCCAAAAGGTCGAGGCATGACAATCCAATAAGTCATGGAACCTACTAAAATGGATTTAAAGACACAGATATTATAAAGCGCACTCATGCTTTAATGGATACTAGGATTTTAAAATGACAGTTCACGTTACTACTATACTACTATTGTGGTAGTTTAGAAAAGGGTGAGTACCTTCAAAAGAAACAGAAATCCAAAAGGTCGAGGCATGACAATCCAATAAGTCATGAAAGCTACTAGGGTGGATTTAATGGCACAGATATTATCAAGCGCACTCATGCTTTGTTGGATACTAGGATTTTCAAACGACACCTCACGATATCCTTTGATATTTGTGGAGGTTTCTCAGATGGTATTTGTTAAATAAGAGTGCACACCGTTAATTAATATTGTCGCATTACTAACAAATTTATATATTATATATACCATATAACCTCGCAGGTATGTTTACTACCGTCGTCTAGGGTCCTAAGCACATGATACACTATCTGAAAAGAAGAAGGTAATTATTTCCGAGCTATCCAAAGTTATTTATGGCTGCACATATCGAATATACATACGCCTCTGCAAAGGATACTGTATTCACAAACCATTTGGGGACATAAAACAAACACGAAAACATATGACACCAGAAGGAGCATCCTGGATAAATCTTAGAGTGAGAGTAAGCGCATCCTAGTGGAGTACAAATTGTCGGTAACGCTAAGCGGTGTGGTATGCTGTGTGAATATCTGTTAAAACAATTGAAATTTAATGACCCCTTTAAGATAACCTTTGAAAACTCTGTGGGTGGAGAAATACCACCCTCTGTTGGCATTTGCAATACTTTCACAATTCGTACCCCAAAGCTTATAAACCATTCCTTCATGTTTATGGACCATAACTCTTAATGGCTAATGAATGCGTTCCCTAAGTGGATGTGGGAATAGAAGACCTCGGTCGCAACATTCTTGCCGATAGCTTATTTTTTTTTATATTTTTATCGACGTGTAAAAAGCTGGAATTTATACTGGCCGAATAAGGTGATCAGAGCAACTAGTTCATACTCCATTTCCCAAAGTACGTGAGGTCATCACATGATAATTTTATAGGTAATAGCGAGTCTATTGAGTCTATCTAATGGACTATTTTTATGAATCTGGCATTGATGGTGGGGTATGTTTTGTGACTTTAACGATATAATACTTAAATTCTCTTGGATTGTAACTTGATGCCCACCTTAATTGAACGTGGTGAAAAATTGAATATTATACAAAGAATTTATCTGGCTACGGAGGTTCTTCTTCTCGGGGGCCCCAAAAACAATGTAAACGGATTTGGACTGTGGTTCTGTGAAGTAAATCCGTTGTATCACAGCCCACATACAGAAAAGACTCACTGAAGTACACTTCTGTTCTTTTTTATAATAACCATACGGATATTTCGATATCCTCTACTAGCAATGCACTCCGCGAATAGAAGAAGAGAGTAAACGAGCTCCGAAGTAACCTTCTTTTTGCTGCAGTTGTTCCTCTGAGAAACCAGCTAAACTAAATAAGTAAACATAAACAAAACAAGTATAGAGAACATAAATGTATGTATGCACCTAGAAATACTTACACATAAACACAAGCATTTTCACATTTAGACATTCAATCATTCTCCATTTAAACTAATTACATGATAAACAGAAAAACGTAAACAAAAAATTACCGGCTGCCATATCTCATTTAAGATCGCAAGCAGGAAAATAGCATTTTGCTGACTAACATGCGATCAACGTACAAACCGATGACGAAATCATCCCATATTACCGTATGGTTGCCAATTTCGCCTGAGTACCTATAACGGGGTGATCGGATGATAGGTTTCTCAGGAAACTCTATAAGATAAGGTAAGGCAAAAAGCCAGGTTGATTTGCATCAGGCGAGATGAGTCGATCAATAGTGATCAGTCTGTGCAAGTCGATCAGAGAGTGAGTTGTGATCAGAAGTCGAGTAGTTAAAAACTTGAGGTGAAAGACGAGTCGTGTGGTCGAGAATAATAGTAAAACGAATCGTGGAAGCGCAATTTTCTTTGTGTAAAGATATTAGCAATCAAAGATGAATTGAACAAATAAACTACTAGATGAAGATACACTATTAACCCTAAACCGGTAAACATACTTTTGTCAACTTAATCCGGTAAACTGGGATTACCCCACTTTCAGTCTTAATCTTTACCACCCAAGCATGAGTGAGCGACTGGAGCTAAAAGTGAGTCTCCCTACTCTTTAATGACGAAATTGAATGATGATCAAGGTCTCGTGTTGTAAAATCAAATCGTTCTCTCGGCGGGAGATTTAAAAACGTCTGGGGTGTAAATACCCCCAGTTTACCGGTTTAGAGTTAAAAACCGAGGATGGAATGTTTAATGAATTGTAATACTGTAAATTGTAAAACGAAAATGAACAATAAAATAGAATACACCCCCGCTTGGTAGAAACCTTGACGTGGTGCGGGGGCTTAAACTAGAATGAATCACTCAGACTATGCTCACGGAAGCATATTTTCCTAGTAGGGTCACCCATGTCAGTCAGGTTTTCGAGGAGTAACACACAAAGATCTGCCACCCCTAACCCAGAGTGTTACTCTTCACCGTGCCCATTGGATGGTTTGCAGCCAGGGGTATACCGGCTGTATTATAACGGCGCCTCTCTGACACCGGGTCGAATCAGAGCAGTAAGCAGACTCTGATATGGTAGACTATTTGAAACCCCAAGACTCGTAGGATCAAAAATAAATAATCAATATGCAAAAAACAATCCAACGAAAAACCCGGTAGGCGTAGGTGGGATGAGCCAACACTACCATAAGGGAACAAATCATCAAGAAAACACCGACTCAGCAAAAAGAAGACGTAGGGATAAACGGAAAATGCGGGATATACGCGTCCGCACGTGGAATGTTCGAACGTTATATGAACCAGGCGTGATACAGACGGTCGTAGAAAACGCGAAACAATATAAAATGGACATCGTCGCATTTCAGGAAGTCCGACTCTCACATCAAGTAATCGAAACCAACGGGTTAACACTGGCGTGTGGAGGTACCGACACACATAACTTCGGAACCCGCTTCATCATAAGCACTAAGATTACGCCACATATAAAAGGTGTGAGATTTATTAATGATCGAATGTCGGTGCTAACAATACAGGGCCCATGGTACAATTATGTATTTAAACGTACACGCCCCAACAGAATTTACCGACGACGAAACGAAGGACACATGTGGCGGTTCCGCCAAACCCCACGGTTCTCTTACCTAAAAAACCCCCATAACTTCCATCCAATCACATAATTTAGCTAATGCAATCGCATTAGCACCTTAAATGCTTTACGCATCTAGGATTATCTAAGGTATAATCTAAAAAGCTTCGGTAAAAGAATTCTTACCTTTTTTTTGCATCTCTTCGCATACAATTCCTGTAAGAGTTCTTTCTTACCTTATCATAAATTCCCTGTAATAACATTAATCGGTTCGCATATCATAAGACCGCATATCAGGGAATCCTACCCTTGAGTTGGCTAATACCAACCTCAATATGTGTACATAACAACTATCTATGCACACATCGGCTGTCGACCCTTTTAGCCAGCGATAAATAGTCCAACACCAGCTGCATGTAATTAGCACCATCCACGTTGAGACTATTCCACTAACTCGCACCAAGAGTAAATAAAATACCATCGTCCTTCATCAGGCATTCAGGCGATACGCAAACAATTCAATCATTCTAGTATCCCAAATGCACCTACCATCTAATGAGTTGCAACTTGTTTAATCAGTTGAACTCTCAGGTCATAAATTCCTTTTATTCTACATAGTTCTGGATTCGTTTCCCAGTAACCTTCTCACATAAACAAAGAGCTTCACGATCCCTTTTTCCTTTCTTTGTTTAGATTCTTTCCCATGGCTTTGATCCATAAAAGAACCAATGTACGCACATACATATGTACCGTGGCGATCTTCTTTATCAGATTTGTTTGGTTATCCCAAAGAGAGACTTTACGTCTCTCTTGGAAGAGGGAAATGCAGAGAGAGAGGAAAATAAGAGAGCCAATTTCACTGGCCAAATTTCTTTGACAACGATTGAATATTGTGGAGTCGAATTTTATCCGCCGACCACGCTGGTCGCACCCATATTCCGTTCTCTGCCCCGCGGCGGAGAAACGTCAAATAAGTAACTACAACTGCGATATGTCAAAATTAACAAAGTGAGTTGTTATCAATACGTTTGCTGTGAGTTTTCATTTCCTTTTTTGGAGCGCTTTTGGTCCCTCAAACAAATTAATAAATGAAAAACGGTTTTTATAATTGAATAACAGTTTGCAATTGTTTTGGTATTAAAAATTACGCAATAGAAAAAAAATTAAACAAAATGACACCAGTGTGTTTGATTTTCCGGCTGTAGTTCCTGGGTGTGATTTCGTCATTGTTGTTCCCTTGGTGCTCGTGTTTTTGTATATCGCAGACCTTTGTGACAGTGAAAGTGGCGGGTAGTAATAGAACTCGCGTCCATGCTGGCGCCACGACTACCTACCCCACACACATTCTACGAGACCCTAGAGAAAATACTCCATGCGTTTGAACCAATTGTCGAAGCACTTTTGCCACTCTGATTGACGTATCTCCAACACATGCATTCTGAATACAGCAACCGCTTCTTCAGGTGTCGAAAAACGTTGACCTCTCAGTTTGTTTTTTACGTACGGGAATAAAAAAAAGTCATTCGGTGCCAAGTCAGGACTATACGGGGGATGACCCATCAAATCGATGTTTTGGGTGCTCAAAAATGCAGTTGTCGCAGCCGATGTGTGAGAGCTCGCATTGTCGTGGTGAAGAGTGATCCGTCTTCGGCGGTTGGTTTCCCTGATTTCTTGGAAGACAACTGGCAAACAAATGGCTGTGTACCACTCAGAATTGACTGTTCTGCGTTGTTCTAGTGGTACGGTTGCGACATGTCCAGTTTTTCCGAAAAAACAGGCGACCATTTGCTTGGAAGTGCTTCGTGCGCGAACAACTTTTGTTGGATTTGGCTCATCTTGAAACACCCAGACAGTCGACTGCTGTTTACTTTCGAGGTGATACGCGTAAATCCACGATTCATCACCTGTCACGATGTCATAGACGTGTTTCGAAGCACCGCGACCGTATTTTTTGAGCATTTCTTTCGACCAATTGACACGAGCCTTTTTTTGGGCGATTGACAAATTGTGTGGGACCCAACGCGAACAATTTTTTTTGACAGTCAAATGTTTATGCAATATTGAATGTATGCTGGTCCCACTAACGCCTAAGGTTGTCTCAATCTCACGATAGGTCACATGACGATCTTCCAATATCAGTTCGCGCACAGCATCAATGGTTTTCGGAACAACAACTGATTTTTGACGACCTTCACGAAATTCATCTTGGAGTGAACTACGACCACGATTGAATTCACCATACCATCGATAAACACTGGTCATTGATGGAGCTTCATCGTCAAAAATTGAATTAAGTTCATCCATGCACTGTTGCTGAGTTAATCCACGCCGAAAGTTGTAAAAAATAATCGCACGAAAATGTTGACGATTTAATTCCATTTTTGGCCCGAGATGAATCTTTTAAGTTACTGTAAACAACACAAATAGCGCTCGTATGTCAAAACGTTCTGAGTGCGTATAACCTCAAAAATGTCCAACTTTACGACAGAGCTGTCAATTGCCGGATTGCAACACTAGGGTTGCCAAATCCTGAAACATAAGAGGCAACCCTCGTATATTGTAGTGCTTTGAAAAGCCCTACTATACCCTTCGCCCGCACAGGCATCCAAATCCTTACACTTAAACTCAAATACATCATCCAAATCACGAAATTCCTGATAAATAAATCAAATGTTCGTTTATCGCCCATAGACCCAATTCCCCATAATCCCCAAACTAAAACAAACGCGTGGTAAGTTGAACCAGATGTACAATCACCATACCCATATTCCAAATCTCCAGGAATTCGGCTTAACCGAATTCCTAACACAACTGCCCAGTACTCGACTCCAGCCGAAGTACCTTTTCGAAATCTTGCTTGGATCTCGATGCATCCGCGAGGTAATTTTTCGATTCTATTCTTTTTATAAAGGGGCATGAATCACGATCTCACGCGCGAGTATCTCAAGATTTATTATCTCCAGGAGAACAACCTCATAACCATTATATACTAAAGGGACTCTTTGATAGTTTTGTTGAGTTTTGGCTGATAACTGGTGAGTAGAGTCGTGTAACATCCACAAAAACAGCCCTTTTTAGGTTTGCCGTTCCTGAGCATCACCTGCCCCACGGAAGCCGCGGGGTTGCTCTGAAAATGTTGACATTAATTCCACGAATGATTGGTCGCTACTCTTTCCGGTTAACTCCGGAAGCACGGCGGCGACCGCAATGAGCCTTATCAGGAGCGGTCTATTAAAGAGACCTTCGTCCTTGTAAGCAGTACAAGGAGACGCACTTGGAAGCAGTACTTTGAAAACCTGCTCAACATGTGCACCCATCAACCATAAATAAACACACCAGACATACATACAGCCGAGGCTGAGATCCCAGACCCCATTTTCAACGCAGTTATAGACGAAATAAATCGATTGAAAAACAACAAAGCTCCCGGACTCTGCATACCGGCAGAGCTTATGAAGTATGGAGGAGAGGGAAACGCTCGAACAATCTGTGGGGAGGAAGTAAGTGCACCGGCGTACGGCGCTGATTAGCTTCCTCCTCCATCATAATTACTAGATGTTCCACAAATGTTCCGCCAAGCACTAGGAAAACTGTTCACCCGGAAGAAACGAATGTTGGGGGATTACCTTTCTTTTTGAAAACGTTTTATTGGGCAGCAGCACAGGAAACACGCTTTAACAATGAAATGTGTCTAGTTTTGAATTTAATTTACTTTTAAATTTTGAAAATCAAACAGTTAATGAAATTTATAAATTGTTTATTGTTTGTCTTTTACATTTTTGTATGATGTATTCGTTTTCACAAAAACTATTGAACACTTTCGTATGAACTTAAGGATATTGTTTTATCAAAGAGACTATCGCATACCGATTTTTTTTTGCCGCACTATATGTTTTCGATAATAAACAATTTGGGATCAATAAATTTACGTTATTTCATAGATTCACGGATAAATTTACGTGGATAAAAAAATAAACTAAAACTTCCTAGAGTTGAAAAATAAAACACACACGACTCACGGGGGTGCGAACTCCGACGCACCCCTCGATGGTAAAAGGGTGGCCCATCGTATTTACGCGTACCGAGCGCAGAGGTAGCGTAGTGGAGACCCGACCGACTTGGTCTGGTGATGGAATGAGACTCAAACGACATCCTCTCCAATAAGGATATCGTTTTTTACCTACCACCAGGGAAACGTAAAGTCTCTCTTGGTGGTATAGGAAACCAGATCTTGTAATACAGGTCATGGTGGTATGTGTGGGATCGTTGAGATCAATGCTATTCACACGTGCAGTGGAACAGCGAAACAGGCAGGCGGCAAGGACAAAAGAAAAGGCGACCAAATGGGTCGCTCTTTAATGAGGGTCATGTTTATACGATGCCTCGTCGCTATTTTCGACGTTAGGAGAAAAAGGTGCTAAAAGCAATATGGATGTTTATGGCATCTCTGGCTGCAATAGAAAACGGGTTCATATTTGCATTAGAAAATGCTGGAGAATTTGGTTTCAGCGTCTATTGCGCTAATTATATGCAGCTGCTTGGGTTGTTTGTTGGTAAGACAAACAAAAAAGGTTGCCAGGCAATGTGTATGTATGGTATATGACGCGGCTGGGAAAATAGACGGCGCGATATTTAAGGTCCCTGTCATGACGGTTACATTGATTGCAATCCGAATTATCTTGTTTACAGGAATTTGTCTGGTGCCGAATTGGTTCAGAATACCAAATAGGAAAACAAAGAAATCTTATGAAAAATTGTATGCGAAGGGATGCATGAAGGTAAGTTTTCTTTATAGGGATTTTAGGGTTATAATAATTGGGTCTGTTTGATGCGTGAAACATCTAAGATGCTAATGCGAATTGCATTAGCGAAAGCTGGTGCAGACCCGGGTTATGGTTATGGGGGTTTTTTCAGGAAGGCGAGCCGTGGGATCTGGCGGAACCGCCACAAATCCACCAACTGAGTAAAACAATATGGGATAAGGAAGTCACTCCGGAAGAATGGAAAACCCCAATGGTCGTCCCCATTTTCAATACTGTGAGACCAGCAGTACGGATTCCGTAGTAACCGACCAACGAGCGACCAAATGTTCACAGAAGGGCAA
The DNA here is from genome assembly GCA_963931805.1 of Microdon myrmicae. Classification (NCBI taxonomy): domain Eukaryota; kingdom Metazoa; phylum Arthropoda; class Insecta; order Diptera; family Syrphidae; genus Microdon; species Microdon myrmicae. The sequence continues at coordinate 236,667,447 of OZ007497.1, read as the reverse complement.
TTGTTAGAAAAGGAGTGGGAATACGGAGAGACGGTTCACCAACTGTTCATAGACTTCAAAAAAGCCTACGAATCAATCGCAAGACAAAGACTTTACCATATTGTAATCGATCTAGGAATCCCAAAAAAATATGCCGCCCTAATTCAAATCGGCATGAATGAAAATAAGGGGTGAGTTAGGATAGAAAACCACCTTTCAGAACCATTTGAAATCCGCGACGGAATAAAACAGGGGGATGACATCTCACCATGTCTTTTTAACCTTGTCCTTGAGTATGTTATCAGAAAGGTACAAGACCACAACATGGCCGGATCATTCCTGAACGGTGTTACAAAACTGCTCGCATATGGGTATGACATCGCCGTTTTGGGCGATAATCTAGAAATTGTAAGAAAAACTATGAAATCATCATGCAAGCGGCAGAAGAGGTGGGCCTAGAAATAAATGAAGACAAAACAAAATATATGAATACGGGACGAGCAGGTGGACCTGAGGGAACACACATAAACGTCAGAGGCAAGATATTTGAACAAGTTAAAGAGTTTAAATATCTGCGAACAATACTGACGGCCAGTAATGAAATGCCGACTGAAAGTAACAAAAGACTGCATTCCGGCAACGCTAGTTGGCACCCAGTCAGTAAACTGCTGAAATCCAAACTGTTATCATGTAATTTATGCTCCGTTTTTATAGAACCATAATCATGCCGATTGTTCTATACGGATGCGAAACATGAACTCTCACAAAACGGGAAGAAAACAAATTCCGCGTATTCGAGAATAGAATTTTAAGGGGTATCTTTCGCGGCAAATATGACGAGGAGGCAGGACAATGGAGGAAACTCCACAACCACGAATTGGAAGAGCTATATCGCAAACCTACAATAGTGAGAATAATCAGGTCGCGGAGATTAAGATGGGTCGTACATGTGGCAAGAATGGGTAATTATGGGACCGAGCGTAGAATTCTTGACGGTAGACCAACGGGAAGGAGACCGTTAGGACGGGTGCGACAGAGATGGGAGGATTGATCTCGAGGAAATCGGATCGGAAGGTGAAGCGTGGAAGGAGACCGCACAGGGCTGGGAACGGTAACGCAGCCGAGTCGGTGAGGTTATGAACTTCCGCGTTCCTCTAGGCCAATAAATACTAATAGTAACTTGAAATTCGAATTTAACAATAAAGAGACTTGTAACTAAACCAAATACAAGTAAAACTTAGTGAACATTTGTAAAACGGGCGGGTGCCAAAGTAGCTATCCAGGGGTGCCACGTGGAGACTGCATGTCAATTTGGATTGAACAGGGACAAGGATCGTACTGGCGTTCTCCGGGCTGAAAGCAATCAGTAACTTTGCCCTGTATGTTCGCTCCCATCACCCCCAGGACATCTATAAACTCTCCAAATTAGCATGTCTTACTTATTTTAATGCTTGTCATTATGATTTTTATCTTAACTATTTGTTGGAAGCAGATAGACAACGTATAGATACTGAAATATACCGAAAGCAGTCCTTCACGTTGATCTATAGCTCGTGAATAGTCCGTCGACATTTACGATATTTATGTGTTGTAAAGTTAGCTAAAGTTCTACTTTAGTACTCTGCTGCCCGGAGGGGCCTTAAATCTGTTACTTAAAATGGAAACTGAAAACTTTTCCTGTTAGAAGACAGCAGTGCAGTTGAAGAGAACTACACTTAGTAAACTCATAAATTCACTTGTTTTGTCGTAATTAGCTTGCAACTTCTAATTTGTAATTCAGTATTTCATTTGCGTTGGCGTCGTCCTCGGTAAGATGGACAGCTCATCGTGGAGCATTCAGGAAAGTGCTGAGAATCTTTGTGTGTCTCGGATTCTGTGACATTATTGCTATTGAGGAAATGTAAACTTATTTTCAACGTCGTTGTAGAATTACGATCCGGATGAACTGATTTCATCTAGCAATATGCCGGCAGCGGAGAATGTATACGAATAGTATCTAAGAACATACCTCTCCATAAGAATGACCACAGAATCTGAACAATGTTGTCATCAGATGAGGAAACATCGGTATTATGCTCAACGTCCTTTTGAATTTCCTCAAAGTTGGAAAAAGACAAAAAACCCTAAGACTTATAAGGACAATGGTAAAGGCTGTTTGAGGTTCTCTCATGCAACTACAGGATTCATTTGTGAGCACAAGAATGTTTGCGTCAGTTGCCACGCTTGGTTACGTTCATTGGATTTTATTGTATCCTACTACTCTTGCACATAAGAATACGGACTTGGCCTGTAAAATTTTGCATAATTAAGTTATCCTTTCTGTAGACCGCACAGCTGTACATGAGTAGTGTATCTGTTTGTAGTTTTCTGGATACATGGGATTGACTCTTTAGTCGGCTTGACTGTCAGCTAGAAGCCTGAATATGGTTAAAAGCTCATGAGCACTATATCCGTGCCTGTGCGGCTTACGTGACACATACCTTATTGTGTAGAGTGCAGGTGGGTTATGTACAGCGACGGATGACAAGGAAGTTGACTGTTATTTTCTTCTTATTCACATTTCTTGGCTAGGTATTTTTTTTCTTGGTGCCGTATGCATCCTTTTTACGTTATATTTGATGTTTAACCTTTTATGGGTATGGGTGAGGACGTGTGCGCCAGTAGCGCTGTCGTCAAGTTGTTCTGGGAGGACTTCTTATAGAACTTGGGTAAGAAGTTTTTAGCTTATGGTTCCTGACGACACGCTGAGATGATAGTGGCTTTAGTGAATTTGCATATGAGTTCTTGGCACTTGAATCAGTGCACCAAATGAATCAGGCGAGGATGAGTTTCTTGAGATTTATGTCATAATACGCATTCATGGGAAGGACTTGTGCTTGGACCGGGTTATGACGTGGGCAAAATCGGATTATAGTGTCGTCAAGAACTGTGGATTTAGTGCGGGTGACATCAAATTCGTGTTGGGTTTTTAATTTTCATTTTTGTCGCCGATTATTTGAGTTGCAAGGACATGCATCACACCGGCTTTGTGCGAAGAAACTTTCTAGTAAAGGTGTGTGAGTGGAATTATATTAAAAATTCTATCAAAAGTCATTCAAAACGAATTGACAGGGAAATTACTAAATCCACCTATACGTGGTATTCGTATTTCAACACAAAAGTTACCTACAATTGTATCTTTGTGGGTGGGATAGTTTGAATAGATCGTTTGCGTCACTATGTAGAAAATGTGGGTGGTTGATTGTCAGGTTAAAGTTAAAGTCACACCCATATATCTTTTATCATATAAAATATTTTTTCCGGGCGACAAAAATGTCTATGCTTCATCCGGAGATTAAGAAAAAACTCCTCCTAGTGAAGAAATTCCTTTCAAACTTCACCGGGATTCCTAATAATTTCGATAAAGCGCTCTTTGTATTCTGTCTGGACCTTATTTCGACATTTGTGCACTCGTGCCAGGATCCATGAAATGTAAACCTAGCCAAGAATTCCCACAAATATATCGGGTTGTTTTGGATAGAGACATAACAATTTTGTCGGACAAAATCGGAGAGGTTTCGGCACTTCAAATGATTAAGAGGCTTCAGTTCTTGAATTAATATTGAATTAAATTATCTTGAAAACGGTACACATTGTAGTGTTTCATTCGCTGATGCATCAACAGGTTCAGAAATTGCTCTTTAAAATCAATATGTCTGTACAATTACAATCAAATTAATCGGCTGAATGTTTCGTAAAACTATTTTTAAATATTGGCAGTCAAAAACATCGATGTTAATGTCATCAATTTAAACAATAAAAACTAAATACCAGGCGAAGCGAGAGGCTGTAAAGGTGGTATCGATACTGTGATGCATCTAGAATAATTCTCCAATAACCCAAACGCATACTGTTGCGGATTGACAATTAAATGTGCTGGAATGTACTGGAGAAATCTAGTACATTCGCATGTATACCAGTTGCGCAGCAGCTGGCACCAACTGGCCATCATTGTCACCACGATGATGTCATGGCGTCACTTTTTGAATTGGCAGTTATGCCATTTCGTCAGTCTGCATTCAACCTTCATCAAGTGCACACCATCGGTTCTCGTCCGATCACCGAAATTAAATAATAAAGTAAATAAAAGTTAATCTCAAGGAGAAAAGACTCCAGACTTGGTTTTGTGCTTCCTCTTCGTTGTCTCCATTGGCTTCCCCCCATCATTTGCATTTATTGGTTACGCTCTTGGGTACAGCTCACCGCTCCTGGACGCAGCCCACTTATGTTTATCGATCACGCTCTTGGATGCAGCTCACCGTTCCTGGAACCTGCCTACTAATCTCTATCAACCACCACTCTTGGACGCTTCACTCGTGGAACGCTTTTCTCCTGGACGCGACCTCACTACCGGCCGCTACTTCACAACATTTCTGGTCCTTCGAAACGGATCCAGTGCCTAATTGGATTTTCACCATCGCCGCCCAGTTCGCGGCACATCGACAACTGCCAGTCACCTCGACACAAATCAAAGACGACTGAAATTACAAGGGATAACGACTGTGAAACATCCCTTCCCACCTGAGGACATCAACATTGATCTAAACAACACATTAGAACCGGTTGACGGTACCGACGAACCCGGTTTATTAACAGTGAAGAACGGAACAGCCGATGCAGCTATGGCCAAAAAGAATTACAAGAATATTGCAGTTGACTTCTCAGCGAAGTGTTCCACTCCCACAAGCCAAGCAAAAGACAAATTTGAATTTCCCGATGTAGTAGACGACAACCGAGAGAGACCAGGTGCAGTGGTTGCTGGATTTAACGATAACAATGACAAAGAAGCCTTGGTAGACAACCCGTCCGATGAGTTGCTTAACAGTGCCGAAATTACTCCGATCTTGTTAGAGGGAATTGCATGTGATCTTATTTTACAAGCTAACGACTCAACTTCATGTCTTCTCGATAATAAGGAAAATGCTCCCCCAGACCAAGAGGCGAAGTTGCTGGGCAGTGACAAAACGCTATATCCTTCATTCCATGCCAGCTATAGATCACCCCTTAAATATTTGTTTTCTGAATCACCTTTGTTAGGTGAATCGCTCAATGAGAATGAGGAGGCACTTGAACAAAGGAGTGCAGGGCAAGCGGCCGATCATAATCTTATATTAGAATCGCTGCCACCAGAAGAGGGCGGACGAGATCATTGCCACCTCCAAGGAATTGAAAGAACGAATCGCCGACCCGATCACCCTACAGTAAAGGGAGAAACCGATCTACCGAAGCCAAGCTCAGTACAGCAGCGAATGGTGGCAAATACATCGAAAAGGCAACACAACGGTTCCCCGACGACATTCCTCTGTCGGCGGAACAACAAAGATCTCGACCAACGACATTCCTCGCTCGGAAGAGATCATACGTTTTCTCACTACACTATGCGCAACGGAGCCGACAATGGTAACGGCAGTAGTGGCGGCGGTGACGGCGACAACTTTGACAACGGTTCCCCGATGACATTCCTCAATCGGCGGAACACCAAAGATCTCGACCGACGACATTCCTCGGTCGGCAGAGATCATACATCTGTTCATCACCAACCTGAGTCGAGTACAAATGTAAGGGCATGCGCAAAAGAAGATGACAGTTCCAATGATTCCTTAAGTCGTGGATCGGAGGACAGCGGCCGCCAGATGATCATTGCAAATCAAACGCTAAGTGATTTGTTGGAGAAAAATTCAATGGAAACCGCTGTTGATGCAAAACGAAAGCAGGATGACGAACTTTCTACAACGATAGTTCAAACCAACGTGTCTTTGACAGCTGCTCCAATACAACAACCGACCACGATTAAGGAACTCATCGCCGCTCAGTTCGCGGCACAGGCCACCATCTCCGGTACTTTCCTCAACATACAGGAAAAGGGACAACCAAGTCCGACAGCAATCGAGGCAACCAAATGCGCACTCCGCGCCGAATGGGAAGCCTTCTCCAAGCGGCACTACGACATCTTCTACCTGGCGGCACCTGAGGATCTGCAACACGCGTACTTCGCGGATGATTGTTTCGGCGAAACCGAAGAGATATACCTCGAGGAAGAGACGAAGCTCCTTGAGGCCCAGTACGCGCTCAAGTCAGCCTCCCCAACCATGGTCAACAGCACCAACCGCCTTCACCCTAGCGAGCTGCCCCCAGTGCAGCTGCCAATGGCCGACATCAAGCCATCAGAAACGGAACTGCACCCCAGAACAGTGGATAAGAGTGAGCAGGCCGCCGACCAGAGTGCCGCCTGCCCAAAGCCTAACCTACCCAAGGTCCCGATGATCGACCCAGTGCCGAAGCCCTCACAGAAGACGATGCCGCGCACGCATTGTGGGGCACACCGTCACATAGCCGTTCCTCGTGGGTTGCGAACTTACAACTGCGACCCAGAGGAACTGGCCACCATCACACGGACTCCAGAGCAAGCAGTGGGCATGGCGTACATAGGATCCGTGTCAGATCCAACGCCAATGCCTTCCACGAATTCGGCTGTTCCAGCAACAGTAGCCGGCCCGATGTCTAACCAGCCCAGTGTCCCGATGCACAAAACACCGCCGACACCCGTAAAGCAACAGGGTGCTTGCACATTCTGCAGGGCCTCACACACCATTTACGCTTGCGAGGGCTTCCGATCACTCACACCTGGCCGTCGAAAGTCCTTCGCACACAAAAGAAACCTGTGCACCAACTGCTTGGGTCGCCACCGCCTGCGCGACTGCCACTCCAACAAGACGTGCCGTCGATGCCAGCGGAGACATCACAGCCTGCTGCATGTCCGGTCTACCGCCATCGACAGGACAACATCACCGCCACAACGAGCCAGAGGATCCGCCCCCCGGATCGACCGCCAGGAAGGGGTCTGCGCACATACAATCAGCACCCCTTCACAGCATTCCGCGTTGCTGCCAACAGCCAGAGTTATCGTGACATCTGAGACCGAACAGAGGATTGAAGTCCGTGCTCTGCTGGACCCCTGCTCCAGTGGCACCTTCATTTCAACATCACTCGCCCGAAGGTTGCACCTCCGACGCCAAGCATCGCCCGTCCCCACCTACGGTGTTGGGGGCACTCGTGGCCTTGCCACCAGGACTCAGGCCGCCATCAGAATCACTTCTCGCCTCCACGGCTCGAGACAATGGACACTGAGGCCCTTCATCCTGTCCGGGCTCTCAGTGTATACACCACCACCAGGATCAACGACAAGGGATCTCTCGTTCGTGGCGGATCTGGAACTTGCAGATCCGAACATCGCCTCCGCTGAGAAGGTGGACATCATCCTTGGAGCAGACATATACCCCAACATCATCGTCGAAGGTCTCAGGAAGGACCAACGTTCCGGCCTCGTCGCGCAGGCCACTGAACTGGGATGGGTGCTAACAGGCGCAGCACCCACCACATCATCCAGCGCAAAGGTGACAAGGCCTGTCACCAGCCATCATATGGCCATTCCTCGTGGGTTACGAATTTACAACTCCGACCCAGAGGAACTGGTCGTCCTTCCGACTGAGGGCCGCGGCTTCCATCAGAGAACCCAAAGGACGTCTCGCCGGCATCGGCCGCGGTGGCCACATACGAAGCCCATTCAACTACCAGCCACCGATCCCTTGCGCGACCCAACTACAAGACACACCCCCCGCCCTCTGAACCATTGCAGGGGCAAGGGGCAATCGAGGAACCAGGAGCCTACCCACTCGAACACTTCAAGGCATCCCACCACACCCAGGACACCACGTGGTCAAGCTCCTGCCCAGCTCCAAAGCTACCCAGGCCAACCGTTACCACCTGTAGCCACCACAACAGGACCAGGAGCGCGCAATGCCCCGCTTGGCGGGCGGCGCTACCCAGCAACCAGCGGTCTCTCGAACTCCAGCAAGAAAGCACGCCCCTCTGTGCATCCACAGAGGCTGCATTCCGACGACCCCGGGAGGCACTTGGCCCGTGACTGCCACTACGAAAGGACACGCGGACAGTGCCAGGGTAGACACCGCACCCGACTCCACGTTACAGCACACATCCCCAACGGTCGCAACCTGCCGGCCACTCACTCCAGACGGGCGCCAACGTGCGCAGTACATGGCACCACCACCGGTCTCGACATAGCTAGACCCATCACCAGTCATCACGTGGTCATTGATCGTGGGTTGCGACCTTACAACTCCAACCCGGATCAACTGGCCGGTCCCGCGACCACAAGGGGCAACGGACATCAGCGATGGGAAAGAGGTTCCTGTCGCCATCGCTCATACGGGCCATCCCAGACCCTCAAGCCTTCAGCGCTCCTCAGGGCGGGCGGCCCCCTCTCAACCGATCATCAACGTGAAAGTGGACAGCCGACCAAGACCAGCCGCCACCAGCAGACCGCACACTCCCGGCCCTTGGCCACCGTCCCCTGGAACGAAATGATTCGCCAATGATTGGCGAAGGCGGGCGGAATGTTGCGGATTGACAATTAAATGTGCTGGAATGTACTGGAGAAATCTAGTACATTCGCATGTATACCAGTTGCGCAGCAGCTGGCACCAACTGGCCATCATTGTCACCACGATGATGTCATGGCGTCACTTTTTGAATTGGCAGTTATGCCATTTCGTCAGTCTGCATTCAACCTTCATCAAGTGCACACCATCGGTTCTCGTCCGATCACCGAAATTAAATAATAAAGTAAATAAAAGTTAATCTCAAGGAGAAAAGACTCCAGACTTGGTTTTGTGCTTCCTCTTCGTTGTCTCCATTGGCTTCCCCCCATCATTTGCATTTATTGGTTACGCTCTTGGGTACAGCTCACCGCTCCTGGACGCAGCCCACTTATGTTTATCGATCACGCTCTTGGATGCAGCTCACCGTTCCTGGAACCTGCCTACTAATCTCTATCAACCACCACTCTTGGACGCTTCACTCGTGGAACGCTTTTCTCCTGGACGCGACCTCACTACCGGCCGCTACTTCACAACATTTCTGGTCCTTCGAAACGGATCCAGTGCCTAATTGGATTTTCACCATCGCCGCCCAGTTCGCGGCACATCGACAACTGCCAGTCACCTCGACACAAATCAAAGACGACTGAAATTACAAGGGATAACGACTGTGAAACATCCCTTCCCACCTGAGGACATCAACATTGATCTAAACAACACATTAGAACCGGTTGACGGTACCGACGAACCCGGTTTATTAACAGTGAAGAACGGAACAGCCGATGCAGCTATGGCCAAAAAGAATTACAAGAATATTGCAGTTGACTTCTCAGCGAAGTGTTCCACTCCCACAAGCCAAGCAAAAGACAAATTTGAATTTCCCGATGTAGTAGACGACAACCGAGAGAGACCAGGTGCAGTGGTTGCTGGATTTAACGATAACAATGACAAAGAAGCCTTGGTAGACAACCCGTCCGATGAGTTGCTTAACAGTGCCGAAATTACTCCGATCTTGTTAGAGGGAATTGCATGTGATCTTATTTTACAAGCTAACGACTCAACTTCATGTCTTCTCGATAATAAGGAAAATGCTCCCCCAGACCAAGAGGCGAAGTTGCTGGGCAGTGACAAAACGCTATATCCTTCATTCCATGCCAGCTATAGATCACCCCTTAAATATTTGTTTTCTGAATCACCTTTGTTAGGTGAATCGCTCAATGAGAATGAGGAGGCACTTGAACAAAGGAGTGCAGGGCAAGCGGCCGATCATAATCTTATATTAGAATCGCTGCCACCAGAAGAGGGCGGACGAGATCATTGCCACCTCCAAGGAATTGAAAGAACGAATCGCCGACCCGATCACCCTACAGTAAAGGGAGAAACCGATCTACCGAAGCCAAGCTCAGTACAGCAGCGAATGGTGGCAAATACATCGAAAAGGCAACACAACGGTTCCCCGACGACATTCCTCTGTCGGCGGAACAACAAAGATCTCGACCAACGACATTCCTCGCTCGGAAGAGATCATACGTTTTCTCACTACACTATGCGCAACGGAGCCGACAATGGTAACGGCAGTAGTGGCGGCGGTGACGGCGACAACTTTGACAACGGTTCCCCGATGACATTCCTCAATCGGCGGAACACCAAAGATCTCGACCGACGACATTCCTCGGTCGGCAGAGATCATACATCTGTTCATCACCAACCTGAGTCGAGTACAAATGTAAGGGCATGCGCAAAAGAAGATGACAGTTCCAATGATTCCTTAAGTCGTGGATCGGAGGACAGCGGCCGCCAGATGATCATTGCAAATCAAACGCTAAGTGATTTGTTGGAGAAAAATTCAATGGAAACCGCTGTTGATGCAAAACGAAAGCAGGATGACGAACTTTCTACAACGATAGTTCAAACCAACGTGTCTTTGACAGCTGCTCCAATACAACAACCGACCACGATTAAGGAACTCATCGCCGCTCAGTTCGCGGCACAGGCCACCATCTCCGGTACTTTCCTCAACATACAGGAAAAGGGACAACCAAGTCCGACAGCAATCGAGGCAACCAAATGCGCACTCCGCGCCGAATGGGAAGCCTTCTCCAAGCGGCACTACGACATCTTCTACCTGGCGGCACCTGAGGATCTGCAACACGCGTACTTCGCGGATGATTGTTTCGGCGAAACCGAAGAGATATACCTCGAGGAAGAGACGAAGCTCCTTGAGGCCCAGTACGCGCTCAAGTCAGCCTCCCCAACCATGGTCAACAGCACCAACCGCCTTCACCCTAGCGAGCTGCCCCCAGTGCAGCTGCCAATGGCCGACATCAAGCCATCAGAAACGGAACTGCACCCCAGAACAGTGGATAAGAGTGAGCAGGCCGCCGACCAGAGTGCCGCCTGCCCAAAGCCTAACCTACCCAAGGTCCCGATGATCGACCCAGTGCCGAAGCCCTCACAGAAGACGATGCCGCGCACGCATTGTGGGGCACACCGTCACATAGCCGTTCCTCGTGGGTTGCGAACTTACAACTGCGACCCAGAGGAACTGGCCACCATCACACGGACTCCAGAGCAAGCAGTGGGCATGGCGTACATAGGATCCGTGTCAGATCCAACGCCAATGCCTTCCACGAATTCGGCTGTTCCAGCAACAGTAGCCGGCCCGATGTCTAACCAGCCCAGTGTCCCGATGCACAAAACACCGCCGACACCCGTAAAGCAACAGGGTGCTTGCACATTCTGCAGGGCCTCACACACCATTTACGCTTGCGAGGGCTTCCGATCACTCACACCTGGCCGTCGAAAGTCCTTCGCACACAAAAGAAACCTGTGCACCAACTGCTTGGGTCGCCACCGCCTGCGCGACTGCCACTCCAACAAGACGTGCCGTCGATGCCAGCGGAGACATCACAGCCTGCTGCATGTCCGGTCTACCGCCATCGACAGGACAACATCACCGCCACAACGAGCCAGAGGATCCGCCCCCCGGATCGACCGCCAGGAAGGGGTCTGCGCACATACAATCAGCACCCCTTCACAGCATTCCGCGTTGCTGCCAACAGCCAGAGTTATCGTGACATCTGAGACCGAACAGAGGATTGAAGTCCGTGCTCTGCTGGACCCCTGCTCCAGTGGCACCTTCATTTCAACATCACTCGCCCGAAGGTTGCACCTCCGACGCCAAGCATCGCCCGTCCCCACCTACGGTGTTGGGGGCACTCGTGGCCTTGCCACCAGGACTCAGGCCGCCATCAGAATCACTTCTCGCCTCCACGGCTCGAGACAATGGACACTGAGGCCCTTCATCCTGTCCGGGCTCTCAGTGTATACACCACCACCAGGATCAACGACAAGGGATCTCTCGTTCGTGGCGGATCTGGAACTTGCAGATCCGAACATCGCCTCCGCTGAGAAGGTGGACATCATCCTTGGAGCAGACATATACCCCAACATCATCGTCGAAGGTCTCAGGAAGGACCAACGTTCCGGCCTCGTCGCGCAGGCCACTGAACTGGGATGGGTGCTAACAGGCGCAGCACCCACCACATCATCCAGCGCAAAGGTGACAAGGCCTGTCACCAGCCATCATATGGCCATTCCTCGTGGGTTACGAATTTACAACTCCGACCCAGAGGAACTGGTCGTCCTTCCGACTGAGGGCCGCGGCTTCCATCAGAGAACCCAAAGGACGTCTCGCCGGCATCGGCCGCGGTGGCCACATACGAAGCCCATTCAACTACCAGCCACCGATCCCTTGCGCGACCCAACTACAAGACACACCCCCCGCCCTCTGAACCATTGCAGGGGCAAGGGGCAATCGAGGAACCAGGAGCCTACCCACTCGAACACTTCAAGGCATCCCACCACACCCAGGACACCACGTGGTCAAGCTCCTGCCCAGCTCCAAAGCTACCCAGGCCAACCGTTACCACCTGTAGCCACCACAACAGGACCAGGAGCGCGCAATGCCCCGCTTGGCGGGCGGCGCTACCCAGCAACCAGCGGTCTCTCGAACTCCAGCAAGAAAGCACGCCCCTCTGTGCATCCACAGAGGCTGCATTCCGACGACCCCGGGAGGCACTTGGCCCGTGACTGCCACTACGAAAGGACACGCGGACAGTGCCAGGGTAGACACCGCACCCGACTCCACGTTACAGCACACATCCCCAACGGTCGCAACCTGCCGGCCACTCACTCCAGACGGGCGCCAACGTGCGCAGTACATGGCACCACCACCGGTCTCGACATAGCTAGACCCATCACCAGTCATCACGTGGTCATTGATCGTGGGTTGCGACCTTACAACTCCAACCCGGATCAACTGGCCGGTCCCGCGACCACAAGGGGCAACGGACATCAGCGATGGGAAAGAGGTTCCTGTCGCCATCGCTCATACGGGCCATCCCAGACCCTCAAGCCTTCAGCGCTCCTCAGGGCGGGCGGCCCCCTCTCAACCGATCATCAACGTGAAAGTGGACAGCCGACCAAGACCAGCCGCCACCAGCAGACCGCACACTCCCGGCCCTTGGCCACCGTCCCCTGGAACGAAATGATTCGCCAATGATTGGCGAAGGCGGGCGGAATGTTGCGGATTGACAATTAAATGTGCTGGAATGTACTGGAGAAATCTAGTACATTCGCATGTATACCAGTTGCGCAGCAGCTGGCACCAACTGGCCATCATTGTCACCACGATGATGTCATGGCGTCACTTTTTGAATTGGCAGTTATGCCTTTTCGTTAGTCTACCATCAGCAGTCAAGGAGGAAACACCATCGTGTGCCACCAAGAGCTGTCTACCATCAGCAGTCAAGGAGGAAACACCATCGTGTGCCACCAAGAGCTGTCTACCATCAGCAGTCAAAGACGAAACACCATCGTGTGCCACCAAGAGCTATCTACCGTCTGCAGTCAACCTTCAACGGGCTCGTTCTACAATCAACAGTCAAAAGGGAAACACCATCGTGTGCTACGTAGAACCAACAAACAATTAGTAATAAATAGAATCCCTTTAATTTGTTTTCTCTTCTTTTGGGTTTTGGAAACTTCGAAATTTCTACAAGCGACATCCACCGAGGAAACACCATCTTGTGCTACGTAGAGCTGCTCCCAAAAACACATACTATTGCGACTGCAACTAGGGGCGACAAGAATATATTTGTTATGCGTATATATAACCGGTGTACGGGTATGAAGTGGGTGTTTTTGGGAAAGTAAAAAACATTTTATTCGAAGTATTGGCCATTGCTTTCTACACATTTTGACCACCTTTCTGGCAATTTGTAGATACCCCGCAAATAAAACCGCTCGTCTTTTGAGGAAAACCACTCGGAGACCCTCGATAGTATAGTGGTTAGTATACCCGCCTGCCACGCGGGAGACCGGGGTTCGATTCCCGTTGGGGAGCCTCTGGCGCAAGACTAATGACCTTGCTCGGAAAAAACAAATCATATTGGAAAATTTAACAAGCCTCAGGACTTGCTAAATAAGGCCAAGACTGGTCCCCGGTTGTAGTGCCAATGATGATGATGATGATGATTCGGAGACCCAATTTTCGACTTCTTCGTAGGAATTGAAATGCTGCTCAGCCAATGCGTGTCCCATCGATGAAAACAAATGGTAGTCGGAAGGAGCCAAGTCTGGTGAATACGGCGGGTGGGGTAACACTTCCCAGCCGAGAGCTTTTATTATATCTTTGACGGGTTTTGCTGTATGACTCGGAGAATTATCATGCAACAAAATTACCTTTCCGTGTCTTGTGGCTCATTCCGGTCGTTTTTCTATCAATGCATGGTTCAAATTGATCATTTGTTGTCGGTAGCGTTGCGCATCAACAGTTTCGCCAGGTTTAAGAAGTTTATGTTACACCACCCCCTTCTGGTCCTACCAAACACAGAGCATTGTCTTTTTTCTGAACCGATCAGGTTTTGCAGTCGATGTTGACGCTTCTCCTGGATGTACCCATGATTCTTTGCGTTTAGGATTTTTAAAATAAATCCATTTTTCATTACCAGTCACAATTCGATGCAATACTGACTTCCTTTCGTGTCGTAGAAGCAGCGTTTCACATGTGGTGTTTCGCTTTTCCATCTGCATGTCATTCACTTCATGTGGCACCTAGTGTCCACACTTTGGATCTTTCCCATAGCTTTTAAACGGCCAGAAATTGTTTGTTGTGCAACATTTAACATTTGTGCCATTTGTTTTTGACTTAAAGTGTCACCTTGATCCAATATTACTTGCAATTCGGCGTCTTCAAACTTTTTTGGTGGTCTTGTGGCGGTTCCCTTGAACGCCACTGCTCACCTTCCCATTAACCATGCGAAAACTTCCAACATAGAGCATTCAAAAACAATATAAAACAAGTACTGTGGTAGTTCCATTGAACGCCACTACTAACCTTACAACGTATGATGAAGAAACAGTTTCCTAAAAGACATAAAAACATGAACTTAGCTTCCATAGTTGTACCAACTATCTTCAGAAATACTTTCAATCAATAATTCTCGCTGACGTAATATTCTATAAGCAATAATAGGTATTTTCGACAAGGAAAAGCAATTTGGTTGCACCATCAAGAAACCAACATTACCCCGAACCATATCAATGAGATATCTCCTAACGAGTCTTCCACACACGTGCAGGAGATGTTTCTTCTTTTCCTTTCTTTTATCTATGCCCACATCGGTCGGTCATCCGATCGACAAATACATTATGGCATACGGCTGACCGCCCAAGTAAATCGAGTTCTTAAAAATGGAAAATTACCAGCGAGAATTCGACTACTTGGAGATGCCGCCAAGATGTGCACGATCAACATAAATGCTGTACGCAGTTGCTGATCGTGTAAACACTAATTATCTACTTCAAGATAGTTGCACCAGCTGCAACCATGCCAACTAATGTTCCCCTTATGGATTCGGTTGATCCACGGTCCGCATACTTGTGGACACACACCATGAGCAGCAGAAGCGATCATCGCCCTTTTGCTGGACCAATGCAAAGAAAATCATCCCTTGTTGGGCACCGATGCGATGGATGGATTTTGCTATGCTGTCGTCTTCGGTGACCTAACCAATCGTTGAACTGATTTCGTGGAGGTAAGTCGGCCCTCCACGTAAAACGTCTTCGATGAACATTGTTTTTCTTAATTTCTATTGTGAATTTATTTTAATGATTGTCAATTATAAAGAATAAAACAATATTGAAACGATGTGTTGTATTGAAAGGAATGGAAGCGTGTTTTAATCGCATTCGACTGGCTCTGGACTGACCACAATCGTAAAGTACGTTGCTCGCCATTGATATTCCTTGCCGTCTATCCTTTTGCTACCTCTTCGTCAGTTGCTCTGCCATTATCAATGAAGTGGCGTTTCATTGCATTACGATAGACACTATAATAGTGCTATAGAGAAGCCTATCGGCAACATGCCCAGTAAAATCAGTGTGTCTCGAAGCAGCGATCGTGTACAGAAGTAAAATGTTTCAAACTGTAAAACAGCATCCACGGCAGTTGCAGATCTCCCGCTCCAATCGATCTTCAGCTCCATTAATAACAAAGCCGATACCGGAGCATTTACCCCACATCGGTGACAACCAACGGGGCAACAGCGTGGGATAGGCGTAGAACCAGTCCCAACGACGGCACACATACGTCCTACCCCATAGTCTTCCACGTTCTTCATTTCGCACATCAAAATCATTATCTCTGAACGGCTTAAATCATCTTTTGCATGTTGCTTCCGATAGAGCATGATCACCATAAGCCTCAACAAGCATTCGATGCGACTCTGTAGCACTTTTCTTCAAATGAAAACAAAAAATTAATGCTTTCCGCAAATAATCATTTTCTGGTACAAAATTCGACATATTTAACAGGATTAAAAAAAAATGATGTTTGTATAATGACTTGTTGCATACTAAATATGTTTGACAGATGTCATAGCAACCAAATAAAAAAAATATACGGGCGCGTTCACAACAAACGTTCCCTGTCGTTACATTTGTATCTTGATGCTCACTTCACACCGGTACACCTGGATATTATATCCTTGTACAACGTTTTAAACTTGTGTCATAACTATTGTGTTTTGTTGCGACACAATAGCGCTAACGTAGCCGATATTTATCGATCAGGAGAACAATAACAATGATCTGTTTTTTGGCAGCCTGAATCCACCGCATTCCCAATTTTTCTATTTTTTATTTTTTTTTTACACTAATGCGCGCACAAAAGGCGATTTTAAAGTACCCTTAGATGTCTGAGCAAAGTGCGAGCGGATGGAGAGGAAGTGGTTAAAGAAAGGAGGTGTCGATGTATATTGATCTTTAATGCCTGGACATCACAACGACGAGGAAACACGTGATCAGATAGAACATTCCACATTTGTGTGGTTCGGCTAAAGAATGACTCTCTACGTTTATTTGTGCGCCTGAAGCCCACTTTCAAGGTGAACTGATGCGGATTCACAGATTGACGGGTATCTCGGGAAAATGTTTGAAGGGGCGGAACACATTCAGTAAGTTCAGTTGAGCAACGACCGTGATAATACCTATAGAAAAGAGATAGGTATGATATGTTGCGTCTGTGTTCTAACGGCGGAATTGATCGACCTACGGCTGAGTCCCCAATAAGTTTCACTGCTCGTTTTTGCATCCTATGGAGCACGTGTAGTGCAGTTTTAGATGCGCCTGACCAAATATGGGAGTTGGACTCCATTCTGGGACGAATATACGCCTTGTAAGGGCTCCTCGATAGTATAGTGGTTAGTATACCCACCTGTCACGCGGGAGACCGGAGTTCGATTCCCCGTCGGGGAGCCTCTGGCGCAAGACTAATGACGTTGCCCGGAAAAAAAACAAATCATTATGGAAAATTTAACAAGTCTCAGGACTTGCTAAATAAGGCCAAGACCGGTCCCCGGTTGTAGTGCCGATGATGATGATGTGCCTTGTAAATAGTGGCCAGGTTGGATGGAGTGAAGTATTTTTTGGATCTCTTAAGGAATCCCATACTCTTGGCTGCCCTTTTCAGCTTCAAATATCTGGTCATTCCTATTAAGAGTCGAATTAATTCGAGTGCCGAGGATTGATAGTTCCTTGGCTTCGTCAATGCAAGTGCCGTACATAGACAGTATATTTACTTTGCGGTTCGCCTTTGACGACAAGAGACAGCACCGAGTTTTTAGGGCATTGAATTCTACTCGGTTAGATAATCCCTACTGATACTCGTATATCTTGTTGAAGTCTGAATTCAGTGTATGAAGCATAACCTGCAGGTTGGTAGTGACGTTCGAAGGGTTCGGACTGGAGTGTTAATATGAGTATGAGAAACTCAACGCGCTACCATCAGCAAACGAGTGAATTGGGTTGTGAATAATTGACAAGAGATCATTTATAAAGATCAGGAAGAGAGTGGATGACAGTACCGAATCCTGGAGAACACCTGCATTCATTTTATGGGAGACACATTTGACACAGCGAAGAACCACTTGGATTGAACGACCAGAAATGTAGTCTCTTATCCATTGGATTAGAGAATTGTCCACTCCATAGGAATGCTTTTTTTTTTTTACATTTCTGTATTTATTGACCATCAATAATTTTTACAATAAGCAATACAGATAACTTATGATACTTTAGCTATAATAGTTTACATATACTTACTAGTACATTTCTCAAACAATATGATAGAAGTTATATATTGATTATGGATTAAGACTGTAGTGGGTAGAGCTTCCTGGAAAAGGTCAGAAAACCAGGATATAGTTATTTACTTAACCTATGCTAATTTACTTAACTTAACTTAACTTATCTTAACTTAGTCTAGTTACCTAATTATTATTGAAATAAGTTAGTGTGGTGTGGAAGGGGGAAGCATAGTGATCAATAGGTAGGTTATGGGTTAGTGAGGATATTGTCAGTCAGGGATGTGGGTTGGGGAACTACTTTCCCTTTGTTCGTTGAAACGCAAAATATTGGAGAAGGGTTGAATATTACTATATTTAAATTGGTGAGGTGAAAGCTCTGTATTGTGGTATACAATCTCATTAGAGTTATTAACCAACCTGCCAGAGGTGAAGAACGTTTTGATGTGGAGACAGTTCGGGAAGGCAGTTCGGTTATCTGACGGAGTCGATGTGAGCGCGTTTATTATCGGGTTGGGATTATTGGGAAAATTTTCGATAAATTTGATGGACAGCTCGAGGAAGCGTCGATCTATACGTTCAATATTAGCGGCATAGTAGAGCGAACCACTGTTGTAATATTTGTGGGAGTTGGGATGTCGGTTGAGGCCAGTGATAAATCTGAAGCATTTCCTTTCGAAAATGCGTAGCTTCTCCATTTGGGCGGGTGTGATATGGTACCATATCGGGCATGCATATGTGAGAGTGGGTCTGATTATCTGTTTGTAGCTAAGTGATTTAACTTTGGGAGAGAGGCCATTCGGCTTGTACATCACTTTTCTGGAGAGGTTGAGTTGAATTGCGGCTTTGCGAATCGAGTTTTTGGTGTGGGCGGAGAAGGACAGATTGTTGGTGAAGGTTATTCCCAGGTACTTTAAGGTTTTGGAGGGTTTAATTATATTGTTATTTAACTTGATTCTGATTTTGTTATGGCAGCGTATGGTGTTGTTAGTACAATTCGCATTTCTGCCTTTAAACACTATGAGTTGAGTTTTGGCTGGGTTGAGTCAGATTTTCCACTTAGTAAAATATGCTGAGAGATTCGGGAGATAGCTGTTAATACAGTTTCTTGCCTCCTTGACAAACTTGTTGCTTGAATAAATTAAAGTGTCATCGGCATAGTTCAGCATTACTGTATTAGGTGACAGTGGCTGCGGGGTGTCTGAAGTATAAAGGAGGTATAATAATGGTCCTAGAATGGAACCTTGAGGAACACCCGCGGTTATACTGTATGGTGTCGAAAGAGTTGAATTTATTTTCACCATGAACTTTCTATCAGAAAGGTAGGAAGCGAGAAGTTTTATGGTGTGGGTGTTTAATCCGAACATTGAATGTAGCTTGTATAGCAGTCCTGCAATACAAACGCAATCGAATGCTTTTGCTATGTCGAGAGAGACGCATATTGTTGGGGATTGGTTTTGGAGATTCATTGTCACATCATCTGTCAGTTTTAGCAGAGCATGACAAGTTGAGTGTTGTGGACGAAAGTCAAATTGAGAATTCGGGATAAAGGGGTTGTCTCTAGCAAATGAGAGAAGATTTTTGTATATCTTACATTCCAAAACCTTACTAAGCAAATTTAGCTGTGATATGTGACGGAAGTTGGCCGGGTTGTTGGAAGAACCAGATTTACTAATAGGGACTATCACCGCTGTTTTCCAACATTTTGGGAAATGTGAAGCGTTTATTATGTGGTTGAGAAGAACGAGAATGGGGAGTAAGTTATCCGGGTGAAGTCTTTTAATTAGAAGGTTAGGGATTCTATCCAAGCCTGTAGATTTTTTATTGTTACGCGAAGTAATCAATTCAGATAATTCCGTAAAGCTTAGGAATGTGTCGGTTCCCATGGGATGTGACACTTTATTGGTTTCGTTGAATTCAGTAATGAATGGTGGGAAGCATATGGCTCCAGTGTGCGTGAGATGAATTCATTCACGGTGTCGTGGAAATTAGTGACTGGGAGGGAATCGTTTTGTTTATGAGTTTTACAGAATTGTTCAGCGAGACAGTTTGCTATATCAGTGTCCGATTAGGCGATGTTACTGTTAGTTGGTTGGATGAGATAGTCTATTCGAGGCTTGAATTTACGACCAGTTAGTCGATTTATATTTTTAAATAGGTCACGGTTTGGTTTGATACTGTTTAGAGTAGACGTGTGTAGGTCTGATCGGTGAAATTTTTAAGTTGTCTATTTATCAGGGTGGTCAAAAGCTGTATCTGTTGTTTAATAAAGGGTGAGTAGCTAATATGCAATTTACGTCGGAGTTATTTTTTTATGCGCAATAATTTTGTGAGGAGGTTGAGTAATGGTTTTCCTAAGTGGTTATGAGGGACGGTCTTAGGGGTATGGCAGAAGAGAGCGTTTCCCAGTATTTGCTCTATTTTAACAGCTGCCTGGTCAATTTCAGTAGGGAATAGGTTTGAAGATTCCGGTAAAAAATAATTTGAAAAACTGGCAGCAATATCGTTATTGACTTTTTTCCCAGTTTGATTTGGAAAAATTTGCGATAGGATTCACTTTGTAGAGTGGTTCGAGCGAAGGGATTTGAACCGTGGAGTGGACGGACCCATGATCGGATGGGAATGTAAAGGACACTGTAGGGGGATTAAATGAATAGATATCTGTGGATTTTAGGAAGAAATCGATTGTTGATTTAGTTGTACTACAAATTCGAGTAGGTTGCAATGGACAGTCTGCGTAAACATATGGATGAAGTGGGAGGATCATGGGAATGTAATTTTGATTTCGCTATGGCTTTACTGACTTGAAAGCTGTGTTGCAATAAATAGGCTTCTAGGGATTGAAACTCAGTAAAAAGAAGGAGTGAATACTGTTGTGACCCAACGCAACACAAGAAAAGAACCCACTTCAAAGATCGATAAGCAAGGAAAGGACAAGATTCATCACTGTGGCGATAAAGCTAAGGTAAATCAACTACTATAATTTGCCAAATGAATGCTTAATTGCATCGAAGAACAAATAAAGTACACTTCTGATATCACTACGAGAATACTTTTGCTGTAGTGTCCCCCACACAACACATGCAAAAAAACTTTGTGGTCTTTCGAACCGAATATATATTTGTAGTCCAACCGGATCTTTGGACACGGAACTGACGACATAAAACACAGGTTGAAACGAAGTCGACAACAGAGCATATACTGGATCGCAGGCAGTATCGTTTGATAAATATCACAGTGGATTACGTGGGGTATTAAAGAAGAAACCCAACAGTGACTGACCTAACATATAGTAGGTATAAGCGAATGTGAGCCGAATTCTCGAATAAGCTACCCTTGTCGTGTATTCCGATATCATAAATGAATTAAGTACCCTTTGCCAAGTTTAGAAATGCCGTCAAACGTACAACCCAGTGTTAACAAATAGAATTAAATAAAAGTTATTTTAGTAAATCAAGAAACAGTATCCTGCACAATTATGTATTCAGTGAATGTCTGTACTGAGTTTTAAAGATATATATACACACAAATTACAATAAACATAGAGTACAGTAAATCAATAAAACAACAAAAACGAAAGTTAAAAGTGACAAATCATTATCTCTCAGTGCATTAAATAAAATCAAAAAGAAGTGCATACAAAAACAGTTGAGTGGGGCGCAAAAAGTGTTCGAGGCACTAAAAACAAAAACAATAAAAAGATAACACTTCGGTCGCAAACGCGCAAATTAGAACAAATAATATATTGCTCGTTAAGAAAATAATTTTTAAATCATCGTTTGGCGCGAGTGCAAGCTTACTGACTCTTAGCTGACGGTAGGCGAGTTCAACTCAGCCTGCGGGAGAAGTCGAGTTGCCGTGGTTCATCAGGTGGCTTTTGTTTTTTTTTTAATGAAAACAAATTGGAAAGAACCAGAATGAACACGGAGGACGATATAAACGCGACAACACACAAACGAAAAGGTGCTCCGAAAAACTCCATTGTGACGCGAAGTAAAACCGCGGAATTGACAATGCAGGAAGGAGATCAATAATTGGAAGGAGGACAGTGAGCTCCCCTGCCCCTCCAACTTTAAGATGTATGGGGCAAATAATTCATTCGCTTCTCTTGCATCTTCAGAGTCTGAGGATGAAGAGGAAGAGATAAGTGAATTGGAGGCGAAACTTGCAATGGGAAGACCCCGATTACAAGAGAGACGCCTAAAGAAAAAAATAGCGGCGCTCGAACAAGAACAAAACCCGCAACAACTACAAAAGCCAACACCAAAAGTCGGCCAACAGCAACAATTTCACCATCAACAGCAACATCAACTTCAACGTCAGCAGCATCAACAGCAACATCAACAGCAACTACCAACACAAAAGCGATCAACGAAACAGCATGCAACACAGCAGCAGCAAAGCAACAATAACAGCGGAAAAATAAAGATGCCACCAATCAACACCATAGATGTTGACTGTAAGGAATTGGTCTTTGTAAGCTAGCCATAGGAAACAATTTTGCAGTTAAAAGACTGACGGGTAACAGGCATGCCATCCAAACATATACGGTGGCAGACCACGACAAAATTAAAGAGCTCTTAAAAAGAACCACCGCGGAATTTTACGCGTTCACGCCGAAACAAACGAAGAGCATAACGGTTCTATTAAAGGGTGTCGACCCTTAAATGGAACCGGAGGCTCTGCTCGAAATGCTTCAAAACCTGAAGCACGAAGATCTCGAGTTTACCGCGGTAAAACCATTCACCACATCCAAGGCAAGAAGGGAAAACCGCAAGCTACCCTTCTTTTTGATTCAATTAACACCCAGCAGTAGAATTGGTGGTCTAAGAAAAATTACAGTCTTGGATTATGAGACAAATTAAAAAAAGGGGCAGAGATATCCTGCAATGTGTCCGTTGCCAAAGGTTTGGTCACGCGGCGGCTAACTGTGAAATGCAGCGCCGTTGCGTAATATGCGGAAAGGACCATAAGGCAGAAGAATGCCCTCTGGGAAAAGCTCGCGACACTCTTTCGATGCTTACAATTGCACCTGGACAAAAACTACTTTATCCTAGGGGGAGATATGAACGCCAAACATAGAAATTGGGGAAATTATATATCTAATGCCAGAGGAAATCAGTTGGCTGGCTGGTTAGATCAGTATCATATTGAATATAGAACTGACCTACTAGCTACGGAATATCCATTGTTCCCCAGAGGTAGATCATTCTTAGATATCTTGCTTATTGACTCACGACTGAGATTACTTAACACCAACAGACGAAACAGAAACTGTTTACGGATAATTGACTACGACAGTGGCCACTGTGCATTCACGGCAGTAATAGAGCTTCTGAACGATCTCGCAGATCTGGAAGAATTTGTGATCCCGCAACGCTATAACTGCGGGGCAATGCGATGGCCGCTGTTCACCAGATCATTAACAAGAGAACTTCGTTCGAATGACTTTAATCTGCCAGTAAACAGAAACCTGACAAATGACGAAATCGACAAATACATTCAACAAATGGACGAAACCGTAAAACGAACAATGGACAAAACAATTCCCAAAACAACAGTTACAGATCACATTAACATGTACAGAAACACAACAATAAACGCACTCCACAAGAAAAAGAACAGACTGCTATCGAAATTAAAACAATTACGCAGACAGTTTACAGACAGACAAGACCAGGAGATAATATCACTGAAATCCCGATTAAAAAACCTCCAACAATTACTTAAAGCTAATTATAGATTAGTAACAAATTTGTATTGGAACAACAGAATTCGAGCTATAAAAACTAATAACCCGAATATGTTCCCACAAATAAATAAAATATTCAGGAGAAATAATCAAAACGAGATTCAGTGTTTCCAAATTCCACGTACTGAGGTAAACAAGTATCTGCTAACCAACATTGGCATAGATACAGAGAACGCTATCTTCAATAGTGAGCTCTTCGTGATCGAAGATCCTTTGGAGAAGGCGAACGCTGTGGGAGCTGTCTTTCAGGAAATGTACAAGGTGAATGAAAGCATTCACCGAAATCATGACCTGGAGGACAGAATTCGACTGAATCACCTGCACCTCCGAAATGAAATTTCACTTTGGCAATCGGAGAATCCGGGTTTTACCGAATTCAGTGACGATAATCTGTCAATTGACATTAATGCCAATGGTGGGGCTAATAGCCTTTTAATCACAAGGGAAGGAATCCAGAGTATCTTCGACTCATTAAGAAGCAAAAAGTCAGTGGGAATAGATGGAGTACCTAACATCGTACTCAAGAACCTGCCCCCAAAGGCAATAGATATATACACGATCCTGTTTAACAACGCGTTGAATAATGCATATTATCCCGCGCGTTGGAAAACGGCTATCATTCAGCCCATCCCAAAAAAGGGCAAAGAATGTACAAACCCAATGAACATGCGTTCGATAAGTTTACTCCCAAGCATCAGTAAAGTATTTGAAAGAACCATTAACAAAGCTCTGCTAAAATGGGTAGACGACAACAGCATTATTCCAAATAACCAGTTTGGCTTTAAGGCGGGTCATGAAACCACACATGCCGCAGCTAAACTGGTCTCCGACATATAATGGAATAAATGTAGGAACCAATGCACAGGTGCCTGTCTGATCGACTTGGAAAAAGGCTTTGATACCGTCTGGATCGAAGGGTTATATTACAAACTGGTCAGACATGGCATACATAAAGCCTTTACTATATGTACTTTACGATATGTTAAAGGAGAGGAGATTCGTGGTCAAAAGTGGTAATGTGACCTGTAATAAAACGTATAATATCAAGAATGGCTTGCAACAGGGCGCGGTACTCTCTCCGATTCTTTTTAACATTTACATTATCGACTTATTAGAAGCACTTCCGCAGGCTATTGCGTACGCAGCCGATCTCATAATTTACAGAACAGCTCCGAAAGTTGAGATCATAAATAGTTTAATACAGCGAGACTTCAACAAAGTGCAGCGCTATTGCGATGACTGGAAACTTAAGATCAACTTCCAGAAATGTGAAGCCATCCTATTTAGAACTCCATTATATAAAGCAACGAACGACACAAGAAAAAACTGGCGAAAGCTAGTTATCGTGGGACCGCATGGAGATAAACAAGAGTTTAGTTAAATACCTTGGCATCTGGCTAGACCAATATCTGTATTTCAACAGACATGTAGAGGCTGCTCTGGTCAAGACTAGAAAAACGTTTGCTATGACAAGGAGGCTATTTCACAGTAGCCAACTTGACAGCAGGGTAAAAGTCATATGCTACATGACGCTAATCAGGCCAATGCTTATATATGATTGTCCAGTATGGTTTAACATAGGTCCAAATTTGATGGAAAAGATTCGGGTGTTCGAAAGTAAGTGTCTGAGAACCTGTCTCAGATTATATCGGAAACCGGAATCGGAATACAAAAAGTACTACTCAAATGAGACTGTATATAATGAAGCGTACATAAATAGGGTGGATAATTTTATGATTAAATTAATCAGAGGACATATTGCGAGAGCAATAAGCTCGTCCAATGACCTAATTTTCGGGGCTTATTATCCAAATACCCTGTACTATGAGAACGTGCGTCGCAACGGTTTTGTTCCACCAGAGGCGTTTCTTGATTTGGACATGAAAGGGCTTATACAGGATAGATCCGGAATTCCGCTGATCTATCATGTAAGTAGATCATCCGTAGACGGGTGATTGTGCTACAACGCGCACCGAAGAAGATCTCTTGGGCTTCAGTAGGGCTATCTCCCACAGGGACCGGGACATTAGTATTGGACAGCGTCAACAGTTCTGGTGGTTGAATGGCATATAAAGACCTGGATACCAAAGTCGGTAAAGAATAACAGTATTATCAGCCAGCTTACATAGACTTAGCTTTTCTAGAATTAGGGTAGTATAAGATTTAAGTTAAGTTAAGTTAAGTTTTTTAAATAAAATTATATGAAAAACAAAAAAAAAGTAGGTTAAATTTTAAGAAAAAAAAAAAATTTTTTTCGACACAAAGTTTTCAAAATGTTTCTTTGTCATTTAAATAATTATAAGTACTCCCACAAACAAAATTCTGTCGCCGAAAGGCAAATTTTACAGTAGTTATGTAATGTTTAGCTTAGTGCGTCTGCGTAGGACCAGTAAGTTATAATATAAGATAATTAAGCTAGAATTTAAGCATTTTTTGTCTAGCATGTAATTTAGAAACTAAGAATATAAAAAGAAAACAAAAAATGTTTCAAAAATGAAATGAAAATGAGCGAATGTGGGCGGTATAGTATTATACGAGGACAGTTTGATAACTCAGTGACTTTTTTAATAAAATATATTTTTTCGGCAAATAAGCATTTTATTTTTCAACATAGTCTCTTTTTAGCTCGACACATTTAGTCTAGCGTTTTTCCATTTTTTCCAAATAATAGGTTTCCTCAAGGCACTCAAAATATGCGTTAGTTCCTGTGATGACCACTTCATTGGACCCAAATATCATACCACCCAGCCATTCCTTCAGGTTTGGAAACAGGAAATAGTCGCAGGGGGCTAAATCTGGAGTATATGCTGCATGGGGTATCAGTTATTAGCCGTTTTATTATTTTCGTCGATGGAACAGCACTGTGGCATCCTATTTGTTCGTGATCGATTGTTTGAGTCTAGTAATTTCAAGACAATCTGCTGAAGCTTACAACAAACACCATCCACCATAGACCCCACTCTGATCACCGTAGACTGGAAATAGTAACGTTCCGATACCTTACCCGAAATAAAAATCTCCGTCCAGTAGTTAGGCCTACATAATACGAAATAATGTTTCCCAAATTACAAGAAATAGGCCACCTCGGTCCGAATATCTATCCGCCGAACACACAACCCAAAATGAAGAAAATATTCCGATTGAATACTTGTTATATTTATTTTATACAATTTGAATATATTTAAATAATATATATTTTTAATTTATTTAAATAATTTTTAATGTAAGTATAAGCGACTTGAAAGGACTTACTTGATTGATCTTGGGCGACCGTGGAGCGGTCGCTGTAGCTACTGCTGACAGCTTGGACGGGGCGTTGAGATTTGTGCTCCCCTCTTACGTTTCCACTTGGTTGTTGATTATGGGTGCTAGTTAACGTTGTCGCCTCTGGGACATATCGAATGATATTTATCAACTTATTTGTTTTGATTTAATCGAATTAATTTATAGTTTTAATGATTACTGTTTTCCTTCGTGATATTTTATAGTATTCCGTTTTAGTTTACTTTTGTTCCAACTTATTGACTGTTGGCGACGGAAGTTTTACGGCGAATGTCATTTGTCGAATTGTTTTCGCCGTTGACGTTTATTTTTTATCCGGCGCCATCGCCGTTTTTTATTATTTTTCTACCAAGTAGAATTTGCACAAAGCAGTTTATGCAAATTAGCTACTTGGCGATTTGTTTTCCCTTTACAGGTAGAGAGGGGAAATTTGCGAACGGGAATTAATGGGTGTTAGGAGAGGACATGGACGTGAAGTCCGTAACACACTGAACCCTGCACATCACAAGACAAGAAATTTTTTCAGCCGGAATTGGATTATTTCGCATTGAATGCCTGATCACTCAATTACACTACTCCCAATCAGACGAATAATATTCTCATCGAGTCAAGCGGCAAGGTCTGAGTAAGTACTCGTAGCAGTAGTTCTTATTTAAATACGACAATACAGTGCGTAAACTTCTCAGTGATCTACTAACACAAATTAGTAGAGACCAGACAACCTTTCTGCAGGCAGATAAGGAGGGTAAGATTTCGAAGCACTACCTCCATACTGAAGAGGAATTTCCAGACGAACATTACAGCCAACGTCAACGTTATCACAAAAACAAGCGAATGGGCTGAAATGCTACAGATTGAAGAAGCTTTTGACGAGATCTGGGAAGTATACGTCATCTACCATATGATTCTACTAGAAGCCTTGGATAAAATCCCCGACACTATCATAGTCGACACACACCACAGCAAAACGCTCGAAACACTCCACCCACATTAAAAACACTGTACGTAAAACCGCAACATAACATAATCTCTGTAGAATAGTGATGTGGAAACAAACTGCTACCCTATAAACAAATAATCAGACTCACACTCACAGAAATTATGATGAATAACCGAACTTTAAGAAATTCGTCATCGCATGATCGGGCTCGCTCTCGAGGCGTTGTCTACGCTCGACTCGCATTTTGTATCATCAGGGGCATCAATTTCAGCAATACGAAAGTAAACGCCGTCCACCAATATTTGCAAACAGAGAAACCTGATATCCTTGCCCTAACTGAAACCCAGGTCGTTTCGTCAACTGATTCGACATGTCTTCGTTGCTCAAGATACGACTTGCATTCGCGATTCCGTTTTAAGGGTGGAGCCTGTGTCTTCACCCGTCTCGATATAATTTGCCAGAGGATGAAGGCGTTGGAACCCAATAGCATGGACATCATATGGTAGACGGTCGTGCTGACGAATTCTGTTAAATTTCTTTGTTGTCTTTACTGCTCCCTGAATGACGATCGACCAGGGACATTTTTCGAACATCTTTCACATACCGTCGACTCAATACAGATCAACCACCCAGCTTCTGAAATTGTTGTCCTTGGCGATTTTAATGTACATAATTCCGGCTGGTTACGCTAGTGCCGGATATCCGAGATGATTATGCGAACACCCTGGATCTGTTTTTGACATCCGAAACGGCCATTTCTACCGTGGACGTTTCTGCGCTACTGGGAAACTCAGATCACTGCTTGGTATCTGTCGCGCAAGCACTTGCATATCAAGTGAATAACTGGCCTAGGCAGCTTCGCCATATATGGAAGTATGGGGCTGCTAACTAGGACGATTTGCCAGATTTCTTCGCATCCTTTCCATGGTCCGAGGTGTGCTTCGGAAACTCCGATGTTAACGCTTACGCGGAGTCGATATCAGAGATTATTCTTCTAGGGATGGAGATGTATATTCCACATTCCATCAAACAAAGTTCGTCTGATAAACCTTGGTTTGATAAACAATGCGAGCAGATTACAGCGGCAAAAAATAAAGCTTTTAAGCAATGGCGCTCCAACCCCACCGATGTTAACAGAACGAATTTTGTTAGAATCAGAAACGCGTGAAACCGGGTGATTGATACCACGAAGAAAGCTCACAACGACAGGGTGATCAAAAGGCTCCTTCGGTGCCCAGCTGGTTCGCGCTCCTTCTGGTCAATGGCAAAAGCTGTCAGCAGCAACTTCGCATCCTCCTCCTTCCCTCCGTTGGTGACAGACAGCTGGACATTAGTCACAAATTCAAAGGATAAAGCTGATTTGTTCGCGAATTTATTTTCCGCGAATTCAAACCTCGATCCCGATTTTTCGGAGCCACCTGTGATCGGGCAGGTACGGCCTTCCATACGGGATGTGAGATTTCGCCCGCTTGCTATTCAACGTATTCTACGTGAACTGGACTGTAGGAAGGCAACCGGCCCGGACGGAATACCAGCAATAGTCCCTAAGAACTGTGCTCCAGAACTATCCCCGACTCTTGGCAGACCTTTTTCGCTTACCTTATGTACGGAGAATCTTTCCTACGTGCTGGAAAATCGCTCGATTTCAGCCAATCCCAAAGACGGGAAAAGGTGTCATCCACAAAATAACCGACCGATAGCATTACTGTTTATGTTATCTAAGGTGATGGAAAATGCCATCAATGCCGGGTTAATTAAGTATATTGGAGTGCAATTGATTTCTGAATGAACGTCAATACGGATTCCGTAGCAGGCGTTCCATGGGAGACCTTTTGACTCTTATAACCGATATGTAGACATCTGCGATTGAGGGGCATGATGAGTCAAGGGCGATCGCATTGGATATCTATAAAGCTTTTGACCGCGTCTGACACGGAACATTGCTGAGGAAACTTCTTTCATACAGACTTTGCCAGGAGCTTTGCGATGGGACGAAAAGCTTCCTTGGAAATCGATCGATTGTTGCGGACGGTGATTGTTCGGATCTGTATCCTGTTAATTCTGGGGTCCCCCAAAGTTCAATTTTGGCGCCAACTTTGTTTTTGTTTCAAATAAATGATTTGATGGAGACAACGGATAACAAAGTATTCAGTTTTGCGGATGATAGTACGCTTGTTTCCTCTTTTTCGGCCGATTGGTGCATCAACGTCGCACCAGCTGAGATGTAGACAGATCGACTCTCTGAATCAGGATCTAGGCAAGGTCCTGCACTGGGGAAAGGCCAATCTCGTTTGACTTTAATGCAGTGAAGACACAATATACAACATTCATAAAGAAAAGGGGATCATCGGTTCCACAGCTGATGATGAATAGCCATGCCCCGAATCTGGGGAAAGCTTGAAATTGCTCGGCGTCACGGTCTGTGGGAATGTATTGTGGGATAAGCATGTGTCGAACATCGCCAGGTCAGCCTCAGGAAAGCTAAGTTATCTTTTTAAATGCTAGAAATATTTTACTCAACCAAATATTTTAGCCCAACTTCTTCTCCTGTATAAATACCAAATTAAACCTGCGCTCGAATATTGCTCTCATGTTTGGAGCTCGGCTGCTAAACATAGACTCGGCTAACTTGAGAGCATACAGAGACGAGCGATCCGCCTGATCGACGACTCGGCGCTGACGTCGGGACCACAGCCGCTATCACATCGAAGGCGGGTAGCCTACCTTTGTTTGTTTTACAGATATTATCACGGGTACTGTTCTTCGGAGATTCGTGGTATTGTTTCACGCAATTGAGTTTATATGCGCTCCACAAGACAATCCGATGGGTCGCACCAATTTGCGGTTCATCTCCCGAGGACGCGAACATCCCTGCATCAGAACTCGTTCTGTTACAGAGCGGTGAAGCTGTGGAACTCCCTTCGCGCACGAGTGTTCCCGGAGCGTTGCAACCTGCAACTGTTCAAGAAGACCTGCAACAGTTATTTGGTGGCATCTCGTAGGGCCGTATCGGTGCTATAGATTCGCCTCCCCCGAGAGAAGTGTAACTAAAAAAAAAAAAAGAAAAGAAAAAAAAACACGTGCGTTTCCACTGCGGTATCATATAAAACCCGCCCAAATGGAAAAGCTACGCATTTTCGAAAGGACATGCTTCAGGCTGGTCACTGGCCTCAACCGACAAGCTAACTTTTACAAATATTAATATAACAGCTTGCTATACAATGCCGCTAATATTAACTGTCTCGATACATGCTTCCTAGAAATGTCTACCAAATTGATTGAAAACCTCCCAAATAATCCTAACCCCATAATAACTTCACTACTACCACCTCCTCTAGATAACAAGGCTCACTACCTGAATTGTGTTCACACCAGAACTCTCTTCACTCTGGAAGAACGGTTAATAACTCCAACGAGGTAGTGAACCATAACACCGAGCTGGCACCCAATCAGTTCAAATATTGTGACATACCACCATTCTTCAACATTCAGCGTCTTAACGAACAACCGAGACCACTAACTGACCATATCCCACGCCAACCTACCTCCTTAAGCATCAATCCCTATATTCCCAAATTCACATTACATATTTAACTTAATATAACATTAATTAGGCTAGATTAAGTTAAGTTAAGTATTCGACTAGATTTAATTAAATAATAAAAATGCTGGTTTTCTAACCTTTTCCAGGAAGACTATCAATATTAAAATCTATAACAGTCAAATAGTTATTCACATATTCAGTTATATTTGAAAAATGTGTAAAGTATACATGTAAGCAATAGTATCACCGGAATTATAAGTTAGGTGTAGTACTTAATGTATTATTGGTCAAATAAACACAGTATGTTAAAAACGAAAGGTCGAAACGCGTCTAAGACCAATCTGCCTTCCGTCTCGAACTACAAGACATCATTTCAGGGTGTTCATAATTCATCAGTATATAGCAACCCAAAGTTATAGTATGCAAGAAATAAATTGATTCATTCACAAATACCAACACGAAACAAATATAACTCCAGCAGAACTGTTGTAAGGTGGGGGCCGAAGTGGACGATGCCTACGACACTGGTTCCCTACCACCCACTAACGATTTCTTCACAAAAATTGTCACCAAAAATCCGAGCACCAAGAGGAAAGATAAATAAAAGGCACTGGGGAAGTTTTGTTGTATAAAGTTTTCTTTATTTCACTTTCTATGTTTTTTGGTTATTCTACAGATATCTCATAGGTTAAACTATGTGGGTGTAAGTATGTATAGTGTCTTTGTACATTTACGAATACAGATGTATTTATTTTTGCTTTTCTAGATTTTAGGCACTTGAATTCCACACAAAACGCATCACATCAACACAACATTATTTAAATGGAATATTAGATCAATTATATCTTATTGCGGTCTTAGTTTTAGAGTTAATCCGATGCAGTTAAACTTTTCACAATAATATATACTAAGTGACACAACACTATTGACTTGCGGTTGAATTATGACGCCGGGTATATAGGCGTCCCCGGCGCGCCACAGGGAGCGGGAGAAGAACCGACCACCTCGACTCAACTGAGGGTTAGGATCCGATTCTTGATCCAACCCCCAGTTCGGTGGTGAGTTTGCAGGGAAAAGAGAACATTTCTCTCTTTGCTGAGTAACCAGTAAGAGAATCTTGCTGGCTAAATTCCGGTGATGTGTGTGTGCGATCGTGTAGATCAATGTTTACCCATGCAACGAGGTCATGAGAAACGAATCCTGAAACATTGGAGGGCAAAGAGCATCGTGTGTAATGAGGTTCAGCTGAGTAAACAAGCTGTATCTCATTAGGTGCTAATGCATTTGGATGTTTATAGCATCTCTGACTGCAGTAGGAATAGGGTTCTTGTTTGCATTTGGAAATGCTTAAGAATTCGGTTTCGATGATAATGCGCGAGATGCGGTAATTGTTTGTCGATTGGGCAAACGAATCGCGGGTCGGTTTATTATTATTATTATTATTTTTTTTTTATTAGACTTCTCTCGGGAGAGGCGAACCTATAGCGTCGAATGGGCGCCCCGAGATGCCATCAAATAACTGTTGCAGTTCTTTTTGAACAGTTGCAGGTGGTAACGCTCCGGGAACACTCGCGTGGGAAGGGAGTTCCACAGCTTCCCCGCTCTGTAACGGAACGAGTTCTGATACAGGGATGTTCGCGCTGTCGGGAGATGAACTACAAACGGGTGCGATCCGTCGGATTATCTTGTGGAGCGCATATAGACCGAATTGCGTGGAACAATGCCAAGAATCTCCGAAGAACAGCACCCGTGATCATATCTGTAAAACAGACAGAGGTCGGCTACGCGCCTTCGATGTGATAGCGACTGTAGTTCCGACGTCAGCGCCGAGTCCCCGATCAGGCGGATCGCTCGTCTTTGTACGCTCTCAAGTAGGTCGAGGGTATGTTTAGGAGCCGAGCTCCAAACATGAGAGCAATATTCGAGCGCGGGTCTAATTTGAGATTTATATAGGAGAAGAAGTTGGGCCGGAGTAAAGTATTTCTTGGCTCTAAAAAGATAACTCGGTTTTCCTGAGGCTGATCTGGCGATACCCGATACGTGTTTATGCCATGATACATTCCCACAGACCGTGACGCCGAGCAATCTCAAACTTTCCCCAGCCTCGAGGGCCCGGCCATTCATCAAAAGCTGTGGAACCGATGATTCGGTTTTCTTTGTGAATGTTGTATACTGGGTCTTCGTTGCGTTGAAGTCGACAAGATTAGCCTTTCCCCACTGCAGGACTTTATCT
Organism: Microdon myrmicae; assembly: GCA_963931805.1. Taxonomy (NCBI): domain Eukaryota; kingdom Metazoa; phylum Arthropoda; class Insecta; order Diptera; family Syrphidae; genus Microdon; species Microdon myrmicae. Next base: position 236,633,635 of record OZ007497.1, on the reverse strand, counting down.
AGATCCTGGTTCAGAGAGTCAATCTGTCTACATCTCAGCTGGTGCGACGTTGATGCACCAATCGGCCGATCACTCAAAAAGGAGGAAACAAGCCTACTATCATCCGCAAAACTGAACACTTTGTTATCCGTTGTCTCCAACAAATCATTTATGTGAAGCAAGAACAAGGTTGGAGCCAAAATAGAACCCTGGGGCACCCCCGAATTAACAGGATACAGATCCGAAGACTCGCCGTCCACAACAACCCGGATCGATCGATTCTCGAGGAAGCTCCTCGTCCAGTCGCAAAGCTGTTGGGAAAGTCCATATGAACGAAGTTTGCTCAGCAATGCCCTGTGCCAGATGCGGTGAAAAGCCTTGGAGATATCTAATGCGACCGCCCTTGACTCATCATGCCGTTCAATCGCAGATGTCCATATATCGGTTATAAGTGTCAAAAGGTCTCCTGTGGACCGCCTGCCACGGAATCCGTATTGACGATCATTCAGAAGTCCGTTGCACTCCAAATACTTAACCAACTCTGTATTGATGACTTTTTCCATTACCTTAGATAAAATAGACAGTAATGCTATCGGACGGTAATTTTGTGGGAGACACTTTTTTCCCGTCTTTGGGATTGGCCGAACTCGAGCGATTTTCTAGCAGGCAGGAAAGGTCCTCCGTGCATAAGATAAGCGGAAGAGTCTGCCAAGAACCGGAGATAGTTCTGGAGCACAGTTCTTAAGGACTATAGCTGGTATTCCGTCCGGGCCGGTTGCCTTCCTGCAATCCAGTTCACGTAGAATGCGTTGAATAGTGCGCGGACGAAATCTCACATCCCGCATGGAAGACCGTACCGGCGAGATAACAGGTGGCTCCAAAAGGCCGGGATCGAGGTTTGAATTCGCGGAAAATAAATTCGCGAACACATTAGCTTTATCCTTTGGATTCGTGACTAACGTCCCGCTGTCTGTCACCAACGGAGGAAAAGAGGAGGAAGCAAAGTTACTGCTGACAGCCTTTGCCATTGACCAGAAAGAGCGCGAACTAGTTGGGCACCGAAGGAGCTTATTGATCACCCTGTCGTTGTGAGCCTTCTTCGCGGTATCAATCGCCTGGTTGCACACGTTTCTGATTCTAACAAAATTCGTTCTGTTAACATTGGTGGGATTGGAGCGCCATTGTTTAAAAGCTCTATTTTTTGCCGCTGAAATCAGCTCGCATTTTTTGTCAAACTAAGGTTTATCAGACGAACTTCGTTTGATGGAATGTGGAATATACATCTCCATCCCCAGAAGAATAATCTCTGACACCGACTCCGCGCAAGCGTTAACATCGGAGTTTCCGAAGCACATCTCGGACCATGGAAAGGATGCGAAGAAATGTCGCATATCGTCCCAGTTAGCAGCCCCATACTTCCATACATGGCGAAGCTGCCTAGGCCGGTTATTCGCTTTGTATGCAAGTGCTTGCGCGACAGATACCAAGCAGCGATCTGAGTTTCCCAGTGGCGCAGAAACCTCTACGGTATAAATACTCGGTTCGGATGTCAAAAACAGATCCAGGGTGTTCGCATAATCGCCTCGGGCATCCGGTATTCGCGTTGGCTCCCCCACGAGTTGAGTCAAGTTGTGGCTTACAGCAAACATCTCCGCCAGTCTCCCAGCCTCGTCGGTTCTGTTAGAATGTAACAACCAGTCGGAATTGTGCACATTAAAATCGCCAAGGACAATAATTTCAGAAGCTGGGTGGTTGATCTGTATCCAGTCGACGGTATATGAAAGATGTTCGAAAAATGTCGCCGGTCGATTGTCATTCGGGGAGCGGTAAAGACAACAAAGAAATTTAACGGAATTCCTCAGCACGACCCTCAACCATATGATGTCCATATTATTGGGCTCCAACGCCTCCATCCTCTGGCAAGCCAGATCGGACCGTGCGAAGACACAGACTCCGCCCTTAAAACGGAATCTCGAATGTAAGTCGTATCCTGAGCAACGAAGATATGTCGAATCAGTTCACGAATCGACCTGGGTCTCAGTTAGGGCAAGGATATCAGGTTTCGTTGTTTGCAAATATTGGTGAACGGCGTTTACATTAGTATTGGTGAAACCGATGCCCCTGATGTTACAAAATGCCGTCACCAGTCGAGCGTGGGCCGAGCCTCGAGAGCTAGCCCGGTTATGTGATGACGAACCTCTCAAATTTCCATTATTTATCATGATATCTGCATGATGTTCCTCCCGACATAGTCCCCCCCGGAGATCCGAATGAGAGACTAGTTTACCTCCGGAATTCTTTATATCAGAAGACACCATCATGACTTATCCCCGTGTCAGTCCGGGCCATCAGCCACACATTCGAAACACCGTCGAAGATTTCTCTCGGCGATATCGCGGAATGTACAGCGTGACGGGGTGGTATCTCACCTTGGGACCGACTAACACCTAACCAACCTTTTCTCGAACCGGTCCATCAGCTAAGCTCCGAAAGATGGCCAGGGATTTCTCCCGACCATTTCACGGAGCCTAAAGCTTGATGGGGTGGTATTTCACCGGGCGCACAGGGCGTTGGGACCCCGGCTACCACTCGGCCTTTAGTCGCCTCTTACGACAAGCTGGCCTAGCTGTGAGTATATTCTAACGCCCTACTCACAGGGTGGTTATTGCAGCTGAATAAACAAGCTGTCCGAACATTTTATCTGATGACGGAGGGTGCCGAATGGTTTGGGATTATATGAAGAATTCCTTTCTGAAAATAGATATGAGGCGTAAGTACTTTAAGGAATTCTTTCAGAGAATTTGAATAACGCATTAAATGCGTGAATACTGGGAGAATTCTTTTTATGGATTTTTAGATAATGCGATGAATGCATTAAATGTCCTTGAGAAAGGAAATATTTCAGGTATGCCAGGAGATTGGGGTGCAAATATGGGGGGTTTTTCAGGTAAGCTTTAAAGAACCCCCTCAGACTCTATCAGGGTCAACTGAGATTCGAAACGAAAAATGTTGAATTCTTATAACTCCCGAAAGATTGAGACAGATTCGAAACCACATTGTAAATCAGTCCTACCGGTCTCTTTTTTGTTGGTCTACCTTCAAGAATTCTATGTACGATCCTGTCATTTTCCATTCTCGCACCGTGTCCAGCCTGTGGGGAGGAAGTATTGTGCCAATACAAAGGCACTCCGTTCACTTCCTCCTCCATCATAAGTTGTTCACGTGGACACTGCTCACAACACAAAAGAAATAAATACACCCAGGACTGCGGACAATTATACGCACGGATTTAGTTTAATATTATTTTATTGATTGTTAATTGTAATACATTTGTGGACGTTTTTTTAACAGGCACCAGTGTAATATTTTGCTTGCACCACCGTGCTTCCGGTTTCCCGGGAAGAGTGGGCTACCGTTGTTGTCCTTACCGCGCACTATCGTCCATGTTGTTCTGAATTAAATTCCCGCTATACACTCGCAAAAACAATACACTTTATACACCGCAATACACTTTCTAAAACTGATTTTATTTTTAGTTTAGAATAGATTTTTGTTTACATTAAACCTTAAACTTATTTTATTTTTTTGAGGAGCTCTTCTCCTCACGCGCGCTACTGACTGACTCCTTCAAGCGACTCCAGTCAAGTCACCTTCTCACTTCAAAATTCTAATTTTCAAATATCTTTATGTTCTTTCGAAGGTCAAGATGCATCGCCACTTATCGTTTGATCCTTTATTGGGGTTTTTATTTGTATTAGCCATCTGGCTAATGCAAACAAGAATTTTCGTGCATTTCAAATAGGTAGCACAAGATCCGTGGAAATTGGTTGTTAGTTTAGGATCTGGGAATCCGTGTCTATTAGCTAGTCATAAAACATCTGGTGTGTGAAAACATTATGTTTATGATTGCAAGAATTGTGTGTCGGCGTATCGAATAGATATGCCTTTGTTTGGAGACATGCACTTTTAGGTTTTGGATCTTGCAGGTTTTTTAGGTGCTAATTGCTTTTAGCTTACCTGGGAAAATAATGCACTATGCTGTTTGATTTTAGGAAATTGAATCGAACAAATGCATTAAATTGAATAAATAAATGTGAATTCAATAAATAAGAATTTGAACGTTTAGTTCGATTTGGTTACAATGTTATGTTTGGAATATCAAGTGGATTTTCTTATAGGTGGGCGGCAAATGTAATATGGGAGAAAAATGTAATGTGGGTGGAAATGTAATGTGGGTGGAAATGTAATGTGGGAGAAAAATGGTAGGGCTTCTTGGAGCACTACACCAGCAACGACGATGACGACCAGCGCAAAGAGTGCACCGATCAACAGCAATTTAGAGTTCATTGTTTTAAAATAAAGTTACTTTTCGCACTTATAAATTCGGTTGCTTTCACTATTACAAACGAATTGCGGCACTAGCTTCGCCAAACTATCGCAAAGCGACAAGTTCAAAATACTTCTCACGACTCCGGTTATTTCTTCGCGTCTCCGCAGAGCGGGAGGGGGCATGGCCGTGGCGGTCAGCGGGTGGTAAAGGAATCAGCGATATCTTGCTCGTGCAGAGCTCACTCGCTAATCGTGATCATGGTGGTATGTGTGCATGGTTCTTTCAGGGATGAGAACGAACCTAGAACAAAGAAAGGGCATAAAGCGCATTCATGGGATACGATTTCGGTAAAGCAAATAAAACCGGACTCATCGGATGCTGAAGGGATCTTTGTTGAATATGTGCGTCGCGGCTAAACAAAGAGACGACGATGCGATGTGGAAATGTGCTAATGGGTTTTAGCTAGGTTACTGGGAAATGGTGTTTATGGCATCGCTAGTAGGGTAGGTATTGAATTCCTATTTGCATTTGTTTATGCTGTAGGATTTAATTGATGCTAAGAGACGCGGAATGCGTATTTGCTTTGGTCCCTTGGGTGTAAGTTGCCAGCCAATGTGCATGTAGGGAACATTGTTGTACACATGGCTTGGCTGGGAAAATAGACGGCGCAATATTTATGGTCCCTGTCATGTCGGTTACATTGTATGCAAACCGAATCATTTTGTATAAAGGAATTTGTCTGGTACCGAAGGTGCCGAATTGGTTTGGAATTACAGATAAGTAAACCAAGAAATCTTACGGAAAATTGTATACGAAGAGATGCATGCGAAGGTAAGCTTTCTTTACAGGGACTTTAAGATTATAGATTTGATCTATATAATGCGCGAAGCATTTACAGGTGCTAATGCTGTTGCATTAGCGAAGTTAGGAAATTGGCTGAATGTTATGGGGGTTTAACGGTAAGTAGACAGTGGGATTTGGCGGAACAGCCACAAGCCTTTCTTAATCTTCACGACTACCATCAAGAATTCTATGTACGATCCTATCATTGCCCATTCTCGCAACGTGTCCAGCCCACCTTAATCTTCACGACCTCATTACTCTCACTATTGTAGGTTTGCGGTATAGCTCTTCTAATTCGTAGTTGTGGCGTTTCCTCCATTGTCCTGCCTTTTCGTCATATTTACCGCCAAAGTTACTCATTAAAACTTTATTCTCGTATGCGCGGAATTTGTTTTCTTCCCGTTTTGTGAGAGCGCGCATCCGTATACAACAATCGGCATGATTATGGCTCTATAAACACGGAACTTTATAGCACGTGATATTAGTTTGAATTTCAGCAGTTTACTGACTGTGTGCCAACTAGCGTTGCCGGAATGCAGTCATTTGTTAATTTCCTTCGACATTTCGTTACTACCCGTCAGTATTGTTCGCAGATATTGAAACTCTTTAACTTTTTCAAATATATTGTCCCTGATGTTTATTTGTGTTCCCTGAAGTACAATCGCTCGCGCCCTAATCATATATTGTGTTTTGTCTTCATTTATTTTTAGGTTCAACTCTTCTGCCGCTTGCATGATTATTTCACTTTCTAGATTATCGCCCAAAACGCCGATGACATCCACATATGCGAGCACTTTCTGATGAAATACTCGAGCACAACGTTAAGAAGACATGGTGGCAGGTCACCCCCCTGTTTTAGTCCGTCGCGGATTTCAAATGCTTCTGAGAGGTGGTTTTCTATTCTAACTCACCCTTTATTTTCGTTCATGCCGATTTGAATGAGGGCCACATATTTTTTCAGGACTCCCAGCTCAAGTACAATATGGTAAAGTCTTTGCCTTGCGATTGAGTCGTAGGCTTTTTTGAGGTCAACGAAATGTTGGTGAACCGTCTCTCCGCATTCCCACTTCTTTTCCAACAATTGCCTTACTGTGAACATTTGGTCGCTCGTTGACCAGTTCCCACGGAACTGCTGGTCTCCAAGTAATTCTTCTGCGTACAGTGTGATGTCTCACCAGTATGACATTTATTAGGATTTTGTAAGTGGTTGGGAACAGTGATATTCCCCTGTATTTTCCGCAGTCAGATCTGTCGCCTTTCTTAGAAATGGGGATGACTATTGAGATCTTCTATTCTTCTTGAGTGACTTCTGTATCCCATATTGTTTTGATGAGTTGGTGGATCTTTCGAGTGGTTGCCTCTCGTCCATGCTTCGTGAGCTCTGCCGGTATGCATTCGGTTTTGGAAGCCTTGTTGTTTTTCAATCGATTTATTGCGTCTATAATTTCATTGAACCTAAATGGTTTTATAATGTGATTGGTTTCTGAGCAGAGCAACTGCCATTAATAAGATACGGCAAAAAAGCAAAAAGCGAAGATTCGCATCGGGCGATCATCATTTGAAAGTACAAAGTCCTGAGTAAGTTTACGAGAAGAACGTATATTCAAGCCGAGCCCGCACGAAGAAAGCCAAGCAAAGTGGAATACAACAGATTTGTTTTTGAGATTAAAAAAGACAATTTTGAAAGTAAATATAAACCAAAAAATCTATTTTTGGCAAAAAGTGTATTGTATTTACTTTTACATTTTTATTCGACATTCGTTTTCTTTTTATTGTTACTTCTTCAAATTTATCTAGAAGTTTTGTTTCTCTCTTTTATATGTTTTTTTCACGCCGATTGTTGTTTTCCTGATACAGGTTATTTGTTGTCTTTTCTTCAATCGTCTTGTCGGTCTGGAGACTCCCGTTTCTTGATTTCGTTCGCACTCCTCTACCAGACCCTGGGACTGACGAGGTCCTCCATTTCTTTGATTTCGCGCTTTCTCTGCTGCTCAGTCTGGTGACTGACGATGACCCAATTTCTTAGGTTTCTTCTTCTCGTCTCTTGCGCTTTAGGGTGTGGCTAGATTGTCTTCTCTTCGCTTGAGTTGAATTTTTTGTTCCTACATCCTTTTGTAACCTCAGAGGGTTAGTGTTGGGTACTCTCTTTTCTTCTTTCTTTTATCCTTTTTTTTCGTTCCTTTTGCTTGTTACGCACCTACCTTCAATTGGTTCCTAAGCGCCAGTCTTTATTATCGATTAAAGGTTAGGATATCGTGGTTTTCAATGAAAACGAGGAAGCAGCTAAAAGGAAACCAACCCGCTTGGGGCAAAGCATACGCCAGGAAACCTCAGCCTGGGGGTTTTCTGCTAGCCTAAACACACGTCTAATAGCCTATACACACGTGATTCACTGATACCCACAAAAACAATGTTGGGGGTGGACAAAATGTTTGACCTCGTCTTAAAGACGATCTCGGTGTTCTCTGGGCAAAAGGGTCCCGATACAACTATCGAACTGCAAATGTTCATACATAGTTGTAAAAGGACCCTAAGCTGTTTAGGTGGGGAGGAGGAAGTGAGCTTCCTTAGGTGCTTGCCCACAAGGTTAGGCGATGATGCTTACTGGCTAATAAAAGAGGTGGTACATAGGTCCTTCCAAGCATTTAAGCAGCGCCGTATCAGCCGCAAGAATCGTATGAAGAGCTGTGTGCACAGCTCTACACAATGCGACAACTCCCTACGTATTATACTAAATACTTTGTTCTCGGGTGCTATTGTGTGGTGCAAGGAGGGGGAGGAGCGTTCCTACGGACAAGCGACCGAGCATTTTTGCCATCAAGATAAAAAGGGTGGCGAAGTCCGTAATAATGGGGGGTACAAGAGAGGACCATTTCCGGCGTCAGGGTTCACCGCTCCAGGTTCAGTAACAATCGCCGGGTAAACAGTGAGTAGACCTTTTCATCAATTACATTTTTTTTTGTGCGACAAAATTTGACCCTTGAAGTTGATTCGATCTGGGCGAAAAGACAACGCCCTTCATCCAGACCAGAGTCCGGTTCTGGAGGTATGACAATGCGACAAAAAGGAAGAATTTGGCAACAAAATTGGCGCAACCGGTGCTCACTATTCAGTAGTGTACTGGTTGTTTCATTGGAAGCCTTAAATCCGAGGTTACATTGAAACCTCGTGGGTACAAGGCTGATAGTGAGGGGAGTCGAGAGGCTCTATGCGACCTACTGACCGGCCAACCACAGCAAAAAAAAAAAAAAAAAAAAAAAAAAAAGAAGCCTGATATTGGTTGTCGTTAAGAGAAATAAAGGGAAAAATTTTGGGACAGTGTTATGCTTTAATGATTTTCCTTTTAGTGTGTATGAGTAGACAGTGTGTTACCACTTTTTAACAACTCTGTAGTCCGGACCTAACACCAAGCGATTATCATCTATTTTTATCATTGCAAAACTTCCTTAGTAACAAGAATTTAGTATCAAAAGAAGAATGTGAAAATCATTTGGTGGTTTTTCTGGCCAATACAGAGCACGACATTTATGAGGAAACCATTATGGAGTAAATTTTGGAATGGCAGCGAATTATCAAATCGGTGCATATTTGACGCCAATAGAACAATCTGAACAATTCTTCATATAAACGTAAAAAGTAATAGTGTTCGTAGTAAATAAAGTGAAATAATGGGCAAACAACCTAAAATAAAAGAAAATAGAACAAGTTACTCGAAAAAAAAACCTAATATGAACAAATTTTCCTGGACTAAAAAATGTTTAATGTTACTTCATGGCCTTAATTATGTATGCCTGATCTCATATCGCAAACTAGGTATCGAAAGAATAAAACATGGTATCGTTTTCAATCACGATTTTACCACTCAAAATGATACTTAGTTACATATAGCCTTTCCCAGCTGGAAACCGCCTTTGTCATCTGGTTTTGTCCTCCCCCGTACGGGCTTGTGGCTTCCAAGGACCCCTGCGACCTGTTTAATACTACACCTTAGACAGGGACTTGGCACAAAAGGGACACTTTTTGTTGCCACGCGCTTTCAATCTTCTCGAAAATACTGTAAGGTCAGGTTACCTGACACTCAAACGAGGTACATATTATCGGGTCCAATTACATGAACGAATAAACAATTCTATTCTACGAATAACAAGGTCTTTGTTCAATACCAGCAGATTATATCAAGATTTAATATTTTTCGAGTCGTTTTGTACTGTAAACAAAACAAAATGTGTTTCAAATATTGTAGACGAAGAAATCAGATTCGAGATAGGTTCTTGCACTCGGCTACTTTAAGTATAAAACTGTAATAGTACCTGTGCCGAAAATGTGTATATATATTGACTATTTGTCTTTCTCTAAAATAATGTCGCATGATGGGTTATGAAAATCAATTTAGTGAAGACAAAGAAAGTTACACAGCCGAAGGACATGAAAAAGACAGCATAACAAATGAGGCACTCCATGGAAGGATTTCGAACGAGGGCTGTGAGGATATATCACAAAGAATATGGATGCTTCAGACCGGCAATATTTCCCAAGATTGATATGGATCATCGTCAACACCCCATCCACTTATTTTCCAGTTGCTTGGGATTCGAGGATCTAAATCAAATGCTGAGTAGACATTTATCCTTACTTTAGAGTCACATAAAAAGGGGCAAGCATTTTTACGGTGCAGGTTGTATTTTCCGTTTTTTATTTATGGTATTTAATTTCAAAGGGCACGCGCTTGTTGGGTTTGCCTTGCTTCAACCGAACAATAGCAACATGAGCAGGGGAGTAATGTGAGGTGATGTTGTTACCAAATAAATCACAGGTATATGACACATGGTTACACCTGCTAGGTAGGCTGTTCCAAAATGTAAAGCTGTGCCTTTTTTTCGGTTCTAAAGGTGGATCAAACAAGGAATGGTGTGTGAATATAACACAAAACAGCTTAAATAGATTAAGAGCACGGAGAGATTTAAGGTCAATGCAAATCGGAGAATATTCTGTACTGTTTCATAGTAGATGTCACATAAGATAATGGAGAAATATTAGACAGAAGAAGCTTAAGTTCGGGGTTCGTTACCCCATCGTGCTGCCTGAAATAACAGAGGGAAATCATCATGCTTCAAAGCTTGACTGATGGACCAGTCTCAAAGGTAAGACAAGGCTAAAGGGTGTGAGGCAACGAGGTCCCTATACCACCACATTAGGTATATAGTAGGTTCTACGAGAGACATTTTTGATATTATATATTCTATTATGATGGCGTGAACAACTTTCCAACTGCAGACAACTTTTGGCGGGGAGTGACTGAAGCAAAACATAAATAAACACATCAGAACACCTCTACGGATCGTTAACTTACATAACAAAGAACTGTTCTTATTATCAGAACAAGAGAGAAGAAAGGGCCGTGTGTGTCATGTATCATCAGAAAAATGGAACATTTATTATTATATCAGTGACTGTTGACCAAACTATTGCAGCAACTGTTTTCAAATGAATAAAGTTATGCTGTGCATTTCGAACGGTATCCGAAGATGCCATAAATATTTTGGCCCGGAGGACACCACTTGACCATGCAGCTAAAGAAAACGTTGCATTGCATAAGGTCTCCCAAGAGAATCGTCGGAGAATGCGGCCACAGTTAGAGCTCTCAAGCCTAAGAGACTGGCAACGAAGGTGGGATTCTTTCACCAAAGGGAAATGGACCCACACCATGATACCTGATATAGAAACATGGGTGAAAAGAAAACATGGAGAGCTGAATTACTACTTGACTCAGCTAATATCAGGACATGGATGCTTTCGGCAATACTTGCACAAGTATAAGCACGTGAATCACCCATACTGCTTGTATTGCAAAGACAAAATAGAAAATGCGGAGCACGTACTCACGGAGTGCGTGAGATTCGAGACCGCGCGAACGATTTTGGAGAGAGATATGAGACGGACAGTTACTCAGTAATAAAATACATGCTGAGTTCAAAACAGGCATGGTCCGTAAAAAATGGTATTCTCGGTGAAATGATGCGGCAGTTGCAACGTGACAAGCGGAGTAACAGCTAAACTCCGTCCCGCCCCGTGATGGAATATCTAAAAAGGTTCCGTGGGGATCACTGGGAATATGAGCCTGGCGGGAGGTGGTTTTAGTCGGTAAAAATCCGGCATGCCTCTGGATCGGTCTAGAGGTATTTTTTGAAACCACCTTCCTTCCAAAAACAAAAAAAAAAAAAAACGGAAAATATTTGATTTTAACTGGCAAATTTGCTGCTGCTGCTACTCTGGGGAGATCGTTGATATGCCGTTCAACAACGCCTAAGAGATTTCAATGAACTGGTTGGAGCGGTAAGAGGAGTGTTGCTGAGAACTCATGTGTGTCGTATAGTCACCGCGCTCAACATTTCGGCCTCAGTGGAAACACCTCTTGGCGCATTTTAAAGGATGAGTTGCATTTGTTTCCTTATGAAGTGCAATTTACTCAAAGAATATTACCGACAGACCCTCAACGTCACTTGAAATACGACCAAACAATCGCTCGAATGATTGACACTGACCATAAATTTTGGGAGCAAATTTTGATGACCAATGAGGCGCATTTGACACTCTCTGGCGACGTTATCATGGGTTTACCACCTGAAATGTTCAAAAAAGTGATGGAAAACCCAGCAAAAGGGGCACATTTTGCGTTGGTCAATAGAGGCGGCCACTTGATTGATATTGTATTTAAAAACTAGTCCAAATAAATTGTAAACGACCAAATTAAATACAAAATACCTCATGTTTCGAAACCGGCTGTTTTTTGAAAGTAATTTAATATTCACATACTGACATACAAGATGGTGGACCCTATATATATATATATATATATATATATATATATATATATATATATATATATATATATATATATATATACATATATATATATATATATATATATATATATATATATATATATGTATATATATATATATATATATATATATATATATATATATATATATGTATGCAGGTATTCCCCGACTTACGACCGAGATAGGTTCCTGGTTATCGGTCGTAAGTAGATTAAGTCGTAAGTCGAATTTCATATAAAAAAAATTCCGACTTAGCTAATGTAATGTATTATTTGTACTGAAATATGTATGTAAATCCAATTTTTTTACCTTGTTTTTTTTTTTTAATTTTTCTCATATATTTTAGGGATTCCCCGCAACTATATATTTATCTTCTTTAAGTATTTTCTATGAAAAAAATTGAAAAAAAATGGTCGTAAGTGCGAATAGTCGTAAGTCGAACGGTCGTAGGTCGGGGACTACCTACTACAATATATATATATATATATATATATATATATATATATATATATATATATATATATATATATATATATATATATATATATTGTTATGGATGCTGCGAATCCATCAGCGAAAAACCTATTTTTGAAACTTTAACCCTATATCCATCCATAAGAAATATTTGCATAATTTACAAAATATCCCAAGTCCCATAATATGTTATCCATCCAAAAGAAACAATTTTGGTTCTCCGTTTCTGCATACTAAGCATAGTTAGGTAGCGCTGGGATAGTCAGCCAAAAAAGGAGGCAAGAAGCGAAAAAGAATTTCAATCAAGGGAGAATAAGATCAGCCGCCGACCGATCCGGGTCCTCTCCGGTGTGTAGTCCCAAATTGAAAAGTAAAGATCAAATTGAAAAGTAAAGATTAAATTAAAAAGCAAAGATTAGATTGAAAAGTAAATGTGTATAGTCCCAATTGAAAAGTAAAGATTAAATTGTAAAGTACATGTCACTAGTCCCGATTGAAAAGTGTATCGCCAGCTGGGAACCGCAACTCCGATGTTGCCGATGGTCCGCTAACTGGGAAACAGCAAACGGTCGTTTCTGCGTCGAGCAGAACAGCAAATAGTTTTGGCGTTGTAGCCCATCAAATGACTGCCGCATTGGGCAGTAATTTACTCACATTGAATGTTATGAAGAATTAAACACATTTAATACATACAAAATTAACTTTATTTTTTACAAACGAATTTGGTCACTGTCAAACCACAGGTTTCAACTGGTGCTGAAAGCACCGTACACTTTCGATTTTACAACGTTAAATATAAAAACTGTCTAAAAAACAGTACAACAACCAAAAACTGTGTGAAAACAGTAACATTTAAACAGTCAAATGAATAGACAATTCTGCTTTTCGTCTATTCAGCAATAGGTGGCGTTCAGTGACAGCATGTTTTTCGGTACTGGTATAATTCGTATTGTTGCAGAAGTGCAACATCTTCCCGGGCCGCCGACAATGGACCCAGTAGTCCTCCTTAGTAGGCGTCACCAACGTTTTCGTGCCAGCGCCGTGGGAAGTCGCGGTTGGTGATTGTGGTTGAGCTCAGAAGCTTTAATTCTCGTGTTGCTCATAAACCGGTACGGTAAAACGGTACGGTGGTAAAATTAATTATATAGTGATTCTATTAATTGATTAAGTTATAGAGTATACTTGGTTATGGGACCGTAGTATTATTCGTATTATCAGTGTGTGTGTGTGTGTATGTGTGTGTGTGTGTGTGTGTGTGTGTGTGTGTGTGTGTGTGTGTGTGTGTGACCGAAGGCCCACTTGGCCATTGATTGCTAACGTTGTAGCTCGAGATAAGGCTGTCGTTGTTTGGTGTTGATATTCTCCGACAGGTTGTGGAGAAGTGCCTGAAAGGCGATATTTGCCGCATAAGCTGCGGCAACGATGTGATTTGTGTTTGTGTTTTCCCATTGGTTGAGATCACTATGGTTATTGTTTGTTGGATCGTAAATCCCTGGGGGCATCGATGAACTTCTTGGACGTGGTCCTCTCTTGGATCGTGAATCCCTCTGTGTCATCGATGACCTTCTTGGACCTAGTCCTCTCTTTGGAACGTAAATCCACATGTGGAGTAAGAATATCTTGAAGTTGTCTAATATTGGATCGTAAATCCGTAAGTATCGTATGAATATTTTGGACGTAGTCCTATGTTGGATCGTGGATCCGTAAGTATAGTTTAAATAGTTTGGACGTAGTCCTATGTTGGATCGTAAATCCTTAAGTATTGTATGAATATTTTGGACGTTCTGCAATTCGATGTTTGAGATGATACTTGCAGATATAGGACCGGATATGTCTTTGTTGACGAACTTTGTCTTAGTACTGAACGCTTCGATTTCATTGCATTGTCCTCTTGACTGTTTTGCCGATGGGTCATCGTCCTCTTCTTGAGGTTCTTTTAATTTACACGGGGCGTATCTGAGTTCTGTAGAGTGGTAGTGCAACATCGTTAAAAAAGAGGAGCCGAATCATGTTCAACCGAAATACTGGAACTGATTGTTTAAACCCTTTGATTTACCTGCGGTGAATTCTGGAGAATGAAGAGAAATGAAACAACCTCGGATATTATAAGTAGACTGTATTTTGGCTTGTAAAGTTGATTATTAGTTAAATTGTTGTTTAACTGTGTTAAAGTTGAAATGTGGATTGATGGATCGTAAATCCATCTATGTCACTGATGAACCCTTGGACGTAGTCCTCTTTTGGATCGTGAATCCCTTTGTGCCATCGATGACGATTTGGACGTAGTCCTAAATTGGATCGTAAATCCATATGCGTTCCACTCGTAAGAAACGCAAAAAACGTTTATTCTGTTTATATTGGAGGTTTATAATATTGGTAAAATAGGAAATATCCATTAATTTATTCTATTTACCGTCAATTACAATAGAAAACAATTATTCAAATAAAGAAGCAGATGTTAGTTTGTCTTACAAACGTAATGAAATACCCAACCAGTACGGCTCGCATATGTCCGCCCGATTTGAAACTCTGGAAATAGATATGTGGTAAGCATATTCCACTTGACCACGGTATTCGTTTTTCAGAAGCACATTTGCCAGAGTTCCAATCCTTTTGAGTACATTCATCGTTTGGTGATGTAATAACCTGTTTCATGCTTCCCATTGTTTTCGGTAGAATTCCTTTCTGCGTTCTACCTGATGTTGAAATATTTGTGCTGCAGGACCTGGACAATTAAAATCTGCAAAAAATGTTAAATGTTGAAATTGACTGAATACATTCCTGTGGGTCGCTTTCCCAGAGGTCTTGGTCAGATTCTGTGAAGGACGTTATTAGAATTATAACATCTTCAATAATTGCAACCATGTGACGTTTAATTAACTTCTAGGAATAGACATGAACCCCCGCATGTTTTTAGGTACATTGAAAATGTGTTAAGACTCGCTGTGACAAAGCTCCGTGCTTATGAGTTTGGTCGAAATCCTTGAGTGAAATCGAGAACACCTGACGTGAATGTAAGAAGATACCATTCCGCAAATCTCCGATATACATCAATCATCATCGTAATTTCCGAATGTCGACGAAAATTGGTTCCTTTTATGCACACCACACAACACTTTTTATTATATCACTTTGATCATTTATTAGCTAATAATAAATTATAATCAATTGTCACCTACCTTTCTTCCTCGTTGAGGTTGATGTTGAATGTGATCAATGGAGGTAATCCAAGTTTTCTTCTCGTTGATGTCGATGTTGAATGTGATCAATGAACGTAATCCAAGTTTCTTCTCGTTGATGTCGATGTTGAATGTGATCACTGGGCGTAATCCAAGTTTCTTCTCCTTGATGTCGATGTTGAATGTGATCAATGGACGTGTGGGACTTTTCAGGGCCCGAAGAGCCATGCATCGCTCGATCCCCACCATTTCCAGCAATGCGACTTGTCTTGAAGTCGAATCTTCAGCAAGATTATACAACCTTGCTACGGCCTTAACAGCCAACCAATTTGCTGGAATTAATTCGGTTATCCCAAAGGATAACCGACATGAATACCTTATAGGCAGCTTACCTTTCTTTGGGGTTTTTCCAAACCCCTTTCTCCACGATCATTCCTGAAAACATTAAGTCCACGGCAAGGATTATCACCTAGCCGTGGCATTAAAAATTTCACCCTCGGGCATGCATCACATGGAATCTTTCCGTTTATGATCCGTACCATATCTCGATCGGCACGGCGTGTCAGCAATTATAATAGATAAATACTAGCTGGCCAGCGTAATTGTTGACATAGCTGAAGCCAATGGTTTCTTGCTACGGTTCATATCCATTTATTGCCCCAGTCGCAAGGTTCGCAACACTTGCGACCAATTTCCTTTGTCGGTTATCTATCGATCATGGGATTTGGGCACTAATATGATTGACGTTAGACAATCATAACCCAAATCATGCTAACGATGCTCCGGCCTGTAAAACAAACAAAAGTTACCATAGCCTAGGTCATAGGCGAGCAAACCATCGGTTTGCTTATCGCCACGAAAACTCTATAGCCTACAATGGCATTAGCATGAACGCCTAAGTAAACACGATGTGCATATCATCGTGACCCTTGAAATAGCGTTTTTGTGTATCTTCAAGCAAAAACCTATGTCGTTCTCAGGCGCAGGTCATCAAAGATTTATGGCCCTCGAAATAGCGTTTCTGTTTATTTAAGACACAGAAACCTATTTCTCCATTCGGCGATTTTTCGCCATCGCATATCTCTATAATACCGTCATTACACCAGCCCATTAAGATTGTAGTGGGTAGAGCTTCCTGGAAAAGGCCAGAAAACCAGGATATAATTATTTACTTAACCTATGCTAATTTACTTAAGTTAACTTAACTTATCTTAACTTAGTCTAGTTACCTAATTATTATTGAAATAAGTTAGTGTGGTGTGGAAGGGGGAAGCATAGTGATCAATAGGTAGGTTATGGGTTAGTGAGGATATTGTCAGTCAGGGATGTGGGTTGGGGAACTACTTTCCGTTTGTTCGTTGAAACGCAAAATATTGGAGAAGGGTTGAATATTACTATATTTAAATTGGTGAGGTGAAAGCTCTGTATTGTGGTATACAATCTCATTAGAGTTATTAACCAACCTGCCAGAGGTGAAGAACGTTCTGATATGGAGACAGTTCGGGTAGGCAGTCCGGTTATCTGACGGAGTCGATGTGAGCGCGTTTATTATCGGGTTGGGATTATTGGGAAGATTTTCGATAAATTTGATGGACAGCTCGAGGAAGCGTCGATCTATACGTTCAATATTAGCGGCATAGTAGAGGGAACTACTGTTGTAATATTTGTGGGAGTTGGGATGTCGGTTGAGGCCAGTGATAAGTCTGAAGCATTTCCTTTCGAAAATGCGTAGCTTCTCCATTTGGGCGGGTGTGATATGGTACCATATCGGGCATGCATATGTGAGAGTGGGTCTGATTTTCTGTTTGTATATAAGGGGTTTAACTTTGGGAGAGAGGCCATTCGGCTTGTACATCACTTTTCTGGAGAGGTTGAGTTGAATTGCGGCTTTGCGAATCGAGTTTTTGGTGTGGGCGGAGAAGGACAGATTGTTGGTGAAGGTTATTCCCAGGTACTTTAAGGTTTTGGAGGGTTTAATTATATTGTTATTTAACTTGATTCTGATTTTGTTATGGCAGCGTATGGTGTTGTTAGTACAACTCGCATTTCTGCCTTTAAACACTATGAGTTACGTTTTGGCTGGGTTGAGTCGGATTTTCCACTTAGTAAAATATGCTGAGAGATTCGAGAGATAGCTGTTAATACAGTTTCTTGCCTCCTTGACAAACTTGTTGCTTGAATAAATTGAAGTGTCATCGGCATAGTTCAGCATTACTGTATTAGGTGACAGTGGCTGCGGGGTGTCTGAAGTATAAAGGAGGTATAATAATGGTCCTAGAATCGAACCTTGAGGAACACCCGCGGTTATACTGTATGGTGTCGAAAGAGTTGAATTTATTTTCACCATGAACTTTCTATGAGAAAGGTAGGAAGCGAGAAGTTTTATGGTGTGGGTGTTTAATCCGAACATTGAATGTAGCTTGTATAGCAGTCCTGCAATACAAACGCAATCGAATGCTTTTGCTATATCGAGAGAGACGCATATTGTTGGGGATTGGTTTGGGAGATTCATTGTCACATCATGTGTCAGTTTTAGCAGAGCATGACAAGTTGAGTGTTGTGGACGAGAGCCAAATTAAGAATTCGGGATAAGGGAGTTGTCTCTAGCAAATGAGAGAAGATTTTTGTATATCTTACATTCCAAAACCTTACTAAGCAAATTTAGCTGTGATATGGGACGGAAGTTGGCCGGGTTGTTGGAAGAACCAGATTTACTAATAGGGACTATCACCGCTATTTTCCAACATTTTGGGAAATGTGAAGCGTTTATTATGTGGTTGAGAAGAACGAGAGTGGGGAGTAAGTTCTCCGGGTGAAGTCTTTTAATTAGAAGGTTAGGGATTCTATCCAAGCCTGTAGATTTTTTATTGTTACGCGAAGTAATCAATTCAGATAATTCCGTAAAGCTTAGGAATGTGTCGGTTCCCGTGGGATGTGACACTTTATTGGTTTCGTTGAATTCAGTAATGAATGGTGGAAAGGATGGCTCCAGTGTGCGTGAACATCAATATAAGTGTGTAAATTAATATCGAAAAGAACATTGATTTAATTAATATAGAAAATTAATATAATTGTGTAAAATAATATCGAAAAAAAAACATTCATTTAATTAATATAGAAAATTAATATAATTGTGTAAAATAATATCGAAAAAAAACATTCATTCAATTAATATAGAAAATTAATATAAGTGTGTAAAATAATATCGAAAAGAACATTGATATAATTAATATAGAACATTAATATGTGTGTAAAATAATATCGAAAAGAACATTGATTTAATTAACATAGAAAATTAATATAAGTGTGTAAAATAATATTGTAAGGAACATTGATTTAATTAATGTACAAAGTTAATATAAGTGTATAAAATAATATCGAAAAGAACATTCATTTAATGAATATAGGACATTAATATAAGTGTGTAAAATAATATTGAAAGGAACATCGATTTAATTAATATAGAACATTAATATAAGTGTGTAAAACAATATTATCGTTGTATCGCCCCCGTCGGCAACTGTGTTGAATAATAAAATCGAATTCTACCAAAAAAATGTGTTTTACTATGCTAGCCTACGAACTTTTAAGCCGACCGTTTTTGCATGGGTTGTGTTGGAAAGCGGACTGATGTTTATGTATATATATATATATATATATATATATATATATATATATATATATATATGTATATATATAAAACTTCGTACCGCCTAACAGTCAATGAATGTCGTGTTAACTTTTAACTAAACTTAATTTAGAATGTTATTAACGTAATAAATTAAATACAAAACATTTATAAAATTCAATAGTTTATTAGGATAATATATAAAAAGAAAATAAAAATTCAATAAAAGTACAAAAATTATGTAGTTCAATGGCGTGTCCGCAAGACATTTACCTTATTTAAGCTATGTATTTTGATGCATGGGTTGCACTCCGGTTGATTCTCTACAGTGAAGAACCTTTTTATACACGACATTTTTCGTTTTCTTATCAGGCGCAAGAACAAATAAAGCCAGTCTAGATTCAGAACATAAACACTCAAGGATTGGCCTTGTGATTTGTTAATCGTCATGGTGGATGCACAACGAATGGGAAGTTAAATTAGAAGATGAATAATTCTCAAAAAATAAAATAATCTATAAATAGGTGGGCTTTGGTACTGCGCGGCCACAAGGGGAGTTCTGCTTTACAAATTTTGGCACTGGGATTTGTTTTACAGTTGCTTTTTGTTCTACGTTTTGTGTAAGTCGAAGTGAGGCAAGTCACAGACAAAGCGGTAACCGAGGAGGACAGAAATACCGCCTGTGACGTCTTCAAGCGTTCTCTTACTCCTGAAGCTGGCTGCAAAGTCTCACCGATGGGGGTACGCCACCGACCAGTGGGGGTAGTTTTAGGGGAGACTGTTTGTGTGCCTCTACGGTCTCAAAGGATAATGGCTGTTCCAGTGGTACCGAAGGAAATGCACTGTCTAAATCAGAAATCTCCGGTGCAAGGTTAATAACCTTGCCCGGAAAAACAAATTATTATGGAGAATTTAAAAAGTTTCGGACAAGGAGCGGATACCGGTGGAGAGACTTGCCAAAATAGGCCAAGACCGGATCCCGGTTGTACTGCCGATGATGATGAAATCAGAAATCAGGCAATAGATCCTTCCTATCAGACACAACACTGCCAATAGGTACAACCGCAAAAAGGATTCTGCACATAGGGCAGATTTGCGACTCCTCTGGCCAATAGGGACACAACCAAGGACCCTACCAACAGCCGCAAATTCAATGCCAGTCTGTAAAAAATGTCCCCGCTTCAAGACCAAGAAATAGGTCAAAACACTCGGTAGTAAAAAGAAGTTACTATGTCAGGATCCCACACTCACCATTAACCAGCGTCCCAACTGTCCAGCTACCGATAGACGTAGGTGTTGAAAGAAACACAAGTCTACAAGTGGACATAGGCGTTAAAGTGGGTCTGATTACCAAGCAAGGGATGAAGGCAAAACCTTCAGGATGAATTCTAACCCTAATTAGAGGAATCCAAAGTCAAGTGGCCAATGTGTTAGTCAAAGAACTGACACATTTTTATTAAACCCGTGCCCTAGCTCCTGTCAAAGCGAACTAAACAAACAAATATTGTTGCAAAAGCCCACAACACCCGAAAAAATTATAAACCTCAATGAGATTGCAACGATACTCAGGGTTTATCACACTTCCCCTTCCGGCGGACATCAAATCATCACCAAAGCGCATAATAAAGTACAACACCGGTAGTGGTGGCCGTCCATGCTCTCTGATGTTAGGAAGTATAAAAAGCAGTGTGAGGAGAGCCGCTCATTAAAGGGTACCACCTGCTCCGGTAATGAACCAATAACACAAACGTTTCATGTGGGACACATGGTTTTGATGAGGTAAAACAACCCCAAGGGCAAACAAACACCCTTTTGGAAGGGCCTCTTTCTCATTACAGCAGTAACTGGGCCAGACAACATGACCCTCAAAGTTGGTCAAAAATCAATAATGGTCCATAATAGTAGGCTAAAACCTTATTCCTATCAATCCTAAACATTTGCTATCACCAAGGGGTATCACATTCCAAAAAGGTTGATCACTACATAAATATAGATAAATAAATACACAATATGGATACAGTGTGAAATGCCGATTGTTATAATAGGTGAAAAAACATATGAACAAACATTGACCATCAAGGAAGAGAACTACTGTAAATAAACTACTATACAAAATATTGTACAAATAATTTCTTCTACTATATGTTATAATCATTACTGTTAAAATTAAATAGAAGCAAAACTAATAATGTATAAATAATTTCTATTACTATCATTACTGTTAGAACAAAACAGAAAGTACACAAAACTATTATACGAACATCAAACAAAACACAATGTACAAACTGAAATTCTCATTACAAAAACTCTTTTAAAACACAAGATGTAAATTTGTTTGCGTTGATAGTGAAGAACGTGAAGAACGTGTGATTCGAATCACTTACAATTTAACCAATGTTTAACATATCAGGCCACTGCCGCGTGTACGAATTAGATTTGTAAACTCAAGTACACTCAACTGATGTGGAATTGTTATGCTATCGCTATGATATACGGCTCTGATGCATTTTCTTATTCGATTTTCGTTCGGTGTTATTCACTATTTGCGTGTGTATTGTGTGTGTATCTGTTAGAAACGCCGCACTACTTCCTCCTCAGTAACTTTGTTACGATCAACTTCATGTGTGAACGACGGAGCGAGGAACGACCGAGCGAGAGAACGTCGGAGCAGGCTTGTGTGCCGGTGCTCTATGCGGAAGTCGTGATCGGTGTCGTGAAGTTCTGATTACTATACGTGTGTACACAGATCACGTTGGGGCCACCAATTATAGGGTTTACGACAATAGTGAAGAACCTGTGATTTGAACTGACGCTATGACGGTTAGAATCACTAAAAATTGAACTAATGCTCAACATATCAGTCCACTGCCGCGTGTACGAATTCGATTTATAAACTCAAGGACACTCAACTGATGTGGAATTGTTATGTTATCGCTATGGTTATACGGCTCTGATGCTTTGCATATTCGAATTTCCTTTCTGTGTTCTTCACTATTTGCTTGTATATTGTGTGTGTATCTGTTAGAAGCACCACAATATAACTTCTGGTTCTGTTTCAGGTTCGACACCCTTTAGTAGTACCGTTATATTCTTGATTGCTTTCGGGGTGTATGTGTAAAAATCCCTTTTTATCACATATTTCATTTTTTTCAAGTCCTCATCCGAATTGGTCTGTATGGCAAACCTGTTTCCTGTCAGTCTTTTAATTGAAAAATCCTCCCCAATAGAAAGCTTACATTGACTTACCAGTTCGTCACAATCTATATTTGTAGTGTTGATGGGTGGCCTCTTCGCTTTCCTTTTTGCTGCCCGTTGCTCTTGTTGTGGTTGTTGTTGAGTCATCTGCTGCGGTGGACATTCTTTTTGCTGGTTAGTACTTTGTTCTGCACATTGTTGCTGTTTTTCTGCTGCTGTTGTTTTACCATTCGCTGTTCTTTTCCAGCCAATTTCTCCTGCCCTAGCGACGCTTCTCAATTGTGCCCACGCTCGGGATAGCCTTGTTTCAAGGTCGCTGAATTCCTACCCCCCGTCCTCAGTCTCAGTAGTTGCTAAACATGTGTTGAGGAATCATCGGGAAAGTAGTAAAGGAGAGATGGCTTACCTTCTTTGGTGGATATCTGGGTCGTTTCTGTAGACGTTCCTGCTGGGGACCGTTTTCTGGATGAGTGGGTGGCGCAAGAAATGTGTCCTCGCAACGTCCCCCTGTGGCGTGGGGGTTTATGGACGGGACACTTGGCTGTTGCGGGCTCCTTGACAGCGAGGATGGTCTTTTGATATCGTTGAATGAAACGGGCAACTCTTTGTGTTTTAAATTTTGGTTTTATTGGTTTAAGATTTACTTTTACATACGGCCAGCGGTTCAGCCTCTGGAATCTTACTAATCACGAAATTGAAATCTACTGCCCTTTTATAATTTTCTTAGTTGAGAATTGTCAACTAATTTTTGTCAAAATTCCCAGAAGCACACATACGACTTTGCGTGTTTCAATTTGAGTTGTGTTCTGGGAATTTGTTAGAAGTTTGGTTGGATGGGTTCTGGGAATGGGAATCATGAAATGCGTTTTGGATTAAGCATTTCATGATGTCAAAGTTTTGGGAATTGAGTCAATGTACGACGAATTAACTTTTGGTTAAATTCGTTGTTCATGTGACTCAATATGGAATTTAATGTGGAATTGAATCAATGGGCGGTAAATTAACTTTGGGTTAATTTATTGCTCATATGATTCAACATGGAATTGGGATTTGTGTTATTGGTGGTATTGGGGATTGGGATGGGGTTATTTGGTAATATTGGGGATTTGGATAGGAGTAGCGATTTAGGATCGCTACACATGTCATTTGTCACATTGCTGTCATTATATGGAACTGGGGGGAATGACTTGCCCTCTGCCATTTTTTGGCCTCTTTCGAGTAAGTCTGTTATTGCCTCGTTTGGCTTGTTGACTTTTGTTGTCGCTTGTGAGGAACTCGCAGGACATTTTATTAACGCAGACTTTCGTTTTAACTTTTAATTATTTGTTTTTTCTCTGCCATTTTGCATTTTAACTTTTTTTATTTATATATATTAACTTTGTTTTCATTGTTTTTAGCACTGGAATTTATGTATTTATAGATAGACTTTATATTTCAACCACTTGAGACTCATAAAACCAACATTTTCATTTAACTCGATCGTCGAATTGAAAACACGTCCGCATTCGGTCACTGTGTACCGTTGAATGCATTCTCCCACTACTTTCCGTTTGCAATGGACATCAATTATTACAAATAAGCTATAAGCTAATGCGGAAGATGGCGGAGTTCCTTAAAAAATAATATTCTGTATTCTGCTATTCGGGGCGGAGACGAATCCAACAAATCAGAGATCATTAAAATCGGTCCGGCCGTTCTTGAGTTGTAAATGGTGTAACTAACCCGAGTTTTTTATATATGTATAGATATACAAACAAAAAAATACAAAACCTATATATCGAGTTCTGACCGCCGACGAGGCAGCACGTGCGCTTCTGCCTCGTGGGCCATGCCATCGGATCAGTTGGGAATTTTAAATAGGCACAATTTACCCAATTGCACTATCGGTTCGCGCGACAAGTCTTACTGTGGGATCCTAAGCAAGCAAATGGATCTCCACACTCGCGTACAAGTCAAGTGCAAAGTTATCTATCTGTGCGATCCCAAGCAAACAAACCGATCTCCACACACCCGTCCTAAAATGCGAAGATATTGGCGCGAATGATACGCAGTGCAGAAAAACTCCCTACCCTTTCCATTCCTTGTGGCTGTTTTCCTCTTTTTCACACCTCTGTTGGCGGATCTCAGGCATCAATACTCTCAATTGATTTATAATCTTTGGAGAGTTTTTGGTGTCTGAGTGGCATAATGTTCGTTATAGAAGTGATGTGACATGGATTTCGGCACGGATCTAATGGGATACCTACTATAAAGGCATAACACCTGTAGTCGTTGCTTTCGCCTATCTATCGCTGGTCCTGACTTGTATCCCTTTTCCGAGGCGGAATTGTTTTTTTGTGTTGGAGCATTTCAATAGAACGGACATTTCGCGTTGTTCTTTGGAACATTCGCGTCCTTAGATGCAATTTCTCCTCTGTGTCTGCCCAAGTTTCTAACCAAAAACTAGCAATCCTTGTGTGGGGGTTCTCTATGCCACATGGAGAACCAACCCACAATGTGAACCAATCTTGACCGTTAACAGCGCGCCACCCTACCCTAACCTGTAAACATGCAAAAACAAATCCCAATCTGCAAGCGCATCCATCCCGAACTTGCAAGAATTCATCTCCCAATCTGCAATGAAAGGCATTTTCCCAAACTCCCAACACAATACAATTCAACAGAATATACTCTAAATCATTCCCGCATACATTTTCCCAAAATTGCTTCGGTCAATTCTCTACTTAATCCATATTCCCTCTTTGCGACCAAGCAATCTTAATTTCCCCGAAATTCATATGCCGTAACAAAACGCATATTCAAATCCACAACGGAACATTAACCATCGTCACCAACTATACCAAGCCGCATACATTTCCCCGAAATGACTTCGGTTAATATCCTATCTAAACGATATTCCTTGCTTGCACCCAAGCAATCTCAATTTCCCGGTATACGCAACCAACGAATCCAACACAGCTTGTACGGCGAGGATTCGCTGGAACTGAATTCTTATGCGAGCATAGCAACTCTTCTCGAAATTCCTCGGAAGTGACAGTAAGTTTATTTTTGCTATGAATTTTTTTCCATTTCATTAGTCAGTAGTCTTTCAGCAACCGCCACGCACACATCGGGACTCACCTGACAACCGCCGCGACCACACGAGGGCACGCACGCCCCCGCCTGCCAGATAAAGTCGGTTCGAACGTTCCCCTTTCAATTGCTGCGGGCACAGCGTCAGAGAGAAATAGAAGAGAAAACATTCGGGCGCAGTTCGTGGATAGAGACTAACAACTTATGGAAAATCCTAATTTTGTTCTAAAACCAGTATTCGGTACAATCTTACCAGTTAAGTGCTTGTCAGTAAAATGGATATGTTTAATTTATAGTGTACAAAATTCACACTAACGATATTCGTCTCCCCTGTATGATAAAAGATCCTTACGTCTTTCGATGTGTTTCATTTTTCCTTACGTCTGTGGACAGTGCGCTGGTGAACAACTCTGTAGTGGGGCGATAGTGAACTGGTGCCATACGTTGGAGCACCTACATCGTACCCCACACTTCCACTCGGCGAAAGCTAGCTAATAACTAATACAGATATTTCCGATTTTAATTTACGTGGATATAACTTAGTGCCTCTGTTCTTTTGTAGGTATTTATGTCACTTTGTCACTGACACAACACAAATACGCTGACGGGTTTTCTTCATTTATTTAATCCTTTATTTAAAACGTAATAAACATAAACGACAACTACATTACAGGAAATTTTGCTTTTTGGGCTTTAACACAAAAAAGGACTCCTCTGTTCGGAAGTGTTGTAAAAGCTTTGAAATAATTTAAAACAGTTAATTATGCTTTAGATGAATTGAGTTGCCGAAACTGGTTAATACTGATTTAAGAATGCATGTAACACAAAAAGGAACTCCATTGTTCGGAAGTGTTTGTAAAAGCGATTTTGACATACTCAAACGATTTAAAAATGTTTCAAAATAAACTGAAAATTACTCGAACGATTTTAAGTATCTTTCAGGAGTGCGGATTACTTATAGATTGATAACTCCTTTATCGACGGTTGTTGGACTTCGACTCAAATTATTTAACGACTTGCCTCCACGGAATCCGTATTGCGATTGATTAATTCACCGAAGACGACAGCACAGCGAATTTCGTTCATTGCTTTGGTGCCCGACAAAGGATGATTGGTCCAGCAAAAGTACGTGAAACACATTTGGCGGATATTTTTTTTACTTTTGTCGAATGTTTGATTATGACGGTGAATTGTTCCGCCGAACACTGTTCACACGAATGCACAACGGAGCGAAACGGCACTTTAATAAAAACACAGCGAGAAGGTTTGTTTATATTTTTCTTTATTTTATTGTTGGTAATCCAGGATTCATTACACTGGAACGCGCGTGGCGATTTTGCAAAAGGTACTCTTATATAAAAGGTATAATGTAACACGCAATTATGCCGACACACTCGCAACCCTCGGTGGTTGGTTCACTTTTCTCTTAACTCCCTCGTTGGGAATCTGTATTTCGACTGCGACGACACACGAACGACTCTCCTGGGAATGGAGGATCTGACCTCCGTGAATGCTACTCGATGACTGAATGTCGCGACGGTTGCGTTCGCGGATCCTGAATCTTGAATGTTCTCTCTAGTTGATCTATTAGCACGTGTGCTAATAGATCTATTGTTTTCTCCTGCAGCAAAGGTCCTGTCAAAAGGGAATTGAGAAAAGAGCAAAGAACAAAGGGGCATCATAGGATCATTGTGTAGCTGCTTAATAGCCTGCAACGCAGGACAATGGCGCTATAAGGGATTTCGGTATACAATGGTAATTGTGCCCCGTATCTTAGCTGGCAGCAAGGATTATATTTGCACGTTTGCAAGTAACGCTGACTAGCAAGGGCGCCAATCAGGTTTTCGAATTTATGATGCCTGTATGATGTATTATATATAATTATTTTTAGGAATTTAGGACGATGCGTTAAATGTCCTTGGTAAGGCAATGTTTGTCGGTTTGTTGTGTCCTTCGGTCGCCGTGCAGGCGTAGGACGATTGATCGGACTTGTGACCCACGTGTCTGTGGACACGTGGGGTAGTTGCCTCCACGATGTATGTTACCTTTGTTTCAGGTATGGTGGAGGACTTTCAAGGACACGTGTCTGTGGACAAGTGTAATTTACCTATAGGTGAGTGTGTTCCTTGGCGGAACGACGACATCTCGACCAATGGTGGATTGTGTGGTTCGTAGAACCGCCACACACACACACGATGAGAGGTTCTGCTGCTCATGGTGTGTGTCCACGAGTATGCGGACCGTGCATCAACCGAATCCATAAGGGGAACATTAGCTGGCATGATTGCAGCTGGTGCAACTATCTCGACGTAGAGATTTAGGTGTTTACACGATCAGCAACTGCGTACAGCATTTATGCTGATCGTGCACATCTTAGCGGCATCTCCAAGTAGTCGAATTCTCGGTGGTAATTTTCCATTTAGGAGAAATCGACTTCGTTGGGCGGTCAGCCGTATGCCGTAATGTATTTGTCGATCGAATGACCGACCGATGTGGGCATAGGTAAACGAAAAGGAAAGAAGAAATATCCCCTGCACGTGTGTGGCAGACTCATCAGGAGATATTTCATCGATGTGGTTCGCGTAATGTTGGTTGCTTGATGGTGCAACCAAATTGCTTTTAAGGCACATGATGCGTTTCATGTTACCATGCCCTTGTGGAAGGTTGGAGTTTCTCTGGTTGCCGTTCCAGAGCCCAATATCGACAATGTCCCCACCAATCCCATCAGACATTGGCAATGGTTACACCAGGTACAACAACACATCTGGCAATAATGGAGCGACGAATACCTGTCAACTTTGCAAACACGCAACAAGTGGCAGCGACGAATGGAGGATGTTAAGGTGGAACGCATTGTGATCATTGGTGATGGAAATTTACCATACGGATAGACTGATACTAAGAGCGACACGGAGGGCAGCAAATGTTATGTACACTCGGGCTGTTCAGCAGTTATGGTGAATTTTGGAAGCGGAATGTTTTGAATCTGCAGTGTTCGGCGGGGCAGAAGATTTGAGATTTAGAAGCACCCTATCTCCCAAGGGCTGGGGAGCAACATTTCTCCCAGCTAAAGTTTGACGTCTACTGTCAGTTATGAATCTGTCATTTTAACTCCATACGACTATTTTCTTCTTTTTTGTTTCTGCCTGTTGGTCCACACACATGTGCTTTGATTTTTGTATCTGTAATCAGTAAATTTGCATTACCCCAGTTTTTAAATAAAAATATGTTATCTAAAATAACTTATTGTAAAAAATAGATATCAAATTATAAACAATCACTTTATTAAGGCTGAATTTATTATATTAGTTGAATATAATTGGGTTCAAAAAATGTTGGCTTCCCAAAAATAAAAAAGGAATCTTAAATCACTTTAACAAGTCTGCAGTAATTCAGTTGATGGTTTTTCAAAATAAAAACGAATAAAATACAAAAGCTTTTAAAAATAAAGCATGTTGTTGTTCTGTTTATTATATTTGAAATCTCTTCAAATTTAATGAAAAGAAGTATAAAAACAGTTATAAATAAATCCCATACATCAACATAAACTTCTAGTCGTACAACTGCATCCTTCCCAGTCGCTAAATGAAAAATGGCGTAGAACATCAAGATGCCTGAGGGCTGTTTACCATCTTTATTTGTGTTGCTTCCAGACTGTGAAAAATGTAGAGAAAATTTCCGCCATGTAACCTTGGCAAACCCGAGAATCACAAACAGCTTACGTCACAGTTTAGACTTCCCACTTTCCTTAATAAATAAAACCAATTTAAAGCTCTCTTTCTCTTGTGTTCACTGCCTCCTCAAAACCCCATATCCCCATTTCCTTGTTTCCTGCTCCTTTTTGTTATTAAACTTGGTTCCATATGTAAGATAACCCCGTGTGGCCAATTTACGAGGCACACAAACACATTCACCCGCCCGTCCAACACCTGCCTGTATCTAAGAAATCTTTAAAGAAGATTCGCAGGAAGTTCGCAAGCTCATCCGGTCTGCAGGCGATGGAATCCCTTTAGTACTATATTACTGAAGATGGAGCCAATTTTTGCTTTATCTACAGTTCTTGAGTTTTATTTAAAGATCCAGGTGATGCGTAGGGTGTGACGTAGTCAGCCTTGCTCCCCTGTAAAGTCATCGTTCACTTTTGCCCCTATTCGCGAGATTCGATTCTAACAGGTAGAAGGGCAGCGTTGAATGGGGTTCATATAGACTATTACTTTATAAGTCTGGTAAATGAAACCCGGCGGTCGAACGCACCTGAGTTCCCTTCAGTAGATGATGTACTTACGGGTCTTACTGATATTTGACTGGAAACTCCGATTGGGTTGATGTCGGTTTAAATTGAATATTTTGTGTTCTCCAATGACGGGGGAGTTGATGATATGAGGGTTTTGACAAGCAATTGAAATTTGCCTTAACCTTTGATGTTGTTGATGGCAGTATATGTATTTATACGTGTGGGTTTTTGGGAGTCAATTTATACACGGAAGGCAATATTTTTATTAATATGAAAAAAATCTTTCAGGAAAAACGTGACAAATATTCTGTTATGAGGATATATATTGGATTTGGGAATTGCTGCTAAATTGGACAATATTCTAGCCCGACAAGCCATAAAAACTAAAGGACGAACGCTGAAAACCCCATTCGAGTGGGTCGGATGCGTCATTTGTTAACGTGGAACAAATAGCCAAATCTAAACAATTCTTTTCTGTATTTAGTCACTACTGCAGGTTGCTTCCGAAAGCTGAATCAAGCATTCGAGGAGAAAACAGGAAGTAGTAATCAGTAGTTACTGTAGTTCTGTTGTAGAAATTTCCAAATGTCTATTTATACACCCTTCGTAGAGTTTGTTCTAACACAAACACCAACACAAGAGGGGATTTTGAGCTGAGCTTAAATGCCGAAGAGCGCAGGAGAAGGGAAACGATAAGGTAAGAATGTAGGTTGTCCTTGAAGGCCTGGATATTACAGGACGAAAATCATGATCAAGCAAATTATTCCATATTCATATGGGTTAGCTAAAAAAAGACTATTTTTTCTGTTTGTTTTTTGTTTTTGTGCCTTGGAAGGTAATTTGCACTTTCTAATAAACGGGTATCATTATGGAAAATTTAACAAGCCTCAGGACTTGCTAAATAAGGCCAAGACCGGTTCCCGGTTGTAGTGCCGATGATGATGATGAATAAACGGGTATACCGGGAGCATGTTTGAGTGGGTCGAATACATTTATTAACTTCATTGTGCCACGACCATGTTAATACCTATGGCAAAGAGGTAGACATGACACTTTTCGCTTATGTTTTAACTAGTCGTTTTTGCTGCGTAGTCAAGAAATAATAGTTGTTTGGCTTTCGTCGACGATGTATTTACATTAGGGTTCGTTTGTAACAACAAGAAGCACCACGGGGTTTTCAAGGAATTGAATTGTAATCTGTTAAATAAACACGGTTCATATACCTTATTGTGGTCGAAATTTAATGAGTTTGATTTAATTGATTGATTGATAATTGAGTTCGAAGAGGTTGGTCGGGAATGTTAGAATGAGTGTGAGAATGTCAACCTGATATCCTTAGTAAATAAGTGAATTGTGTTGTGGGTATTGGACAAGAAATCGTTTATGTAACCCGGTACTCACCATACGTCATCGAGGAGAATAAAAAGAGGTTGCACTTTGGCAGCGAAGTAGAGTAATTACGCAGAGTGTGTGGCGAACAGACGTGCGTTTTCAATAAATAACTCACCAAATTTCAACATTTGGCTTTTGATTGCTACATAAAAACGAGAAAAGAGTGGGTATGAGCATGGTGTTCTAGGTAGGACCAGTATTAATTCCGCGAGAGACGGATTTTACACCACCCAGAAAAACTTGTGTTGAACGGGCAACAAGCAAGTTCCCTATTCATCCAATCACTGTATTGTCAAATCCATAGGAATACAAGTTTGACAAAAGGGCTGTGTGCCAAACTTTTTCGAAGGTCTTTTAAAGTGCAAATGCGACATTCTTTTACCGAATTAATGGATGGAGTGGCTTCACTTTCCGGTAAGATATGCCATCACGTCTCCTATAGACTTGTCACGAAACCCATACAGGTGGTGGTTGCGGAGTGCATTTGATTCCAGATACTTCGAAAGTTGACGGTTAAACAGTGATTCCATATCTTTCGGTAATACTGAAGTCAGTGCCATGTATCGATAGGAAGAAGGGAATGGTGTGGCGATTCTAACAGATACATACAATACACAAGCAAATAGTGAAGAACACCGAACAAAAATCAAATAAGAAAATGCATCAGATCAGTATACCATAGCAATAACATAGCAATTCCACATCAGTTAAGTGTACTTGAGTTTAGAAATCGAATTCATACACACGGCGGTGGCCTGATGGGTTGCGCTTTGGTTCAATTTTTGGTGATTCTAACTGTCATAGCGTCAGTTCGAATCACACGTTCTTCACTATCATCCCAAACGCTATAATGGCTTGTCGTCTTTTTTTTTTGGTTTGGACAGTTGATGCGACGGTTGTAGGTAGACCGCGTCTCTAATACCTGTATACTGTTCCTTAGCGGAATATTCGAACTGTTACAGAATTAAAACACCCCCCCCCCCCCCGGGGTCTTTAAACTGATTCGCATATTATGTTGGCTTAAAATACCAAATTAAAACACCCCCGCGAATCATTAAATTGATTCGCATTATATGTTGGCATGAAAAGACGACATTCTTGGATATATCCTATGAGATTCGTAATGGGAAATTAAGAATGTCATGCCCGGTTAGCAACGGCAAAGCTTTGAGAAGAGACGCTGTTGCGATATAAAGAAACGGCTTGAGTTATCGCGTTCTTTTTGTCTTTTTAATCCCACACGCCGATTATATCCCAAGCATCAGCAGCGGCCGTTGATCTCGTCAGACACGGCCATTCGCTGGAGATCAAAAACCCAGAGACAGGTGAAAAGTATGAGAAGAATACTTTCCAACCCATGCCATTTCCCCTCTCGGTGTGCATTTTGGATTTGCACTCTGAGAGCAATCTAAACATGAAACGGTGTCATGCCGTCACCTAATTGGTTTCGCTTTCGTTCAAGCGAAAGCCAAGCAACCCTGTAATCGTGATGCTCTTCGTTACGTTTTCTCATTCTCCTAGTTCATTGATCGTCGGGTAAATTCGCACGAGTATACTCACCTCAATGGACGTGGAAATGGGAATATGAGAAAGAGGGTGCGATCGAGAATGGGTGATCGTAAAAATGTACCTGTTGGTTGGGTCAGAGGGTGAGTTTGAGTTAAGTTTTAGTTTTTGATTGGAGTCAGTCGTGGTGAGCCAGTGGTTGTCGTCGAAGTAAAACGGGAGTGTTAAATTAACTAAATACTTGTGTTACATTACAAGAATTCAACTATAAAATAAAAAAGGATTTAAGTGTAAAAGAAAAAAGAAAACTAAGTGTTAAATTAACTAATTACTTGTATTACATTACAAGAATTGAACTATAAAATAAAAACAGAAGTTAAATGAAAAATAAAGAACCAATAAGTTACCAAATGTGTTTTTAATTCAAAACCGAGGTAGTGTCCGGTAAGCAGCAAGTTTCTCCAGGATACCTTCCATAGACGATGGCCGCGCAAAGAGAGCAACAGGCAGCCGCTCTACATCGTCTCCACGAACTCCATTTGCTGCAGGTAGAGACTACAAAGGATTTCCACGTGAGTACCCTCAGCACAAACATATATATTGACAATTATATAGAGAAAATAAAAGTGTATATCAAAAAGTGTTACAGAACACAGTTTGAGTGCTACCCCAAAATGCCCGAAAAATGGTCGACCTAAAAACGGGTGACATCAGAAACATTTTGTCTCTAACAAGACCATTATACATTATGTTCTACCACATGAAATGTCCGATTTTATAGTAAACATTTAAAAGCCAAAATTATTTTTCCGTAAATTTTTATCAGATCAAAATAGGATCCGTTGGCATCTATGACATTCTTCCAACGTGATACAAGGTCGAATATTCCTTTTTCGTAGAAGTGCTGACTATTTGAGACAATGAAATCTTCAAAGGCTTTTATGACCTCTGCTCGGTTCCGGAAGACCTTCTGCCGGCAAAATAATCCAGATTGCGGAAAAGATGGTAGACCATTGGGGAAATGTCAAGAGAGTACGGTGGATGCGGAAGAAATTCAAAGCTCAACTGCAACCGTTTTTGCGCCGTTACTTGTGAGGTATGGAGTCTATCATTGTCATGCAAAAGGATCGGGCCGTGCCTATTGACCAACGCAGGTTGCTTTTCAGTCAATTTGGCATAAAATATGTCGATTTCTTCCCAATATTTGATAGCGTTTATCATATATCCTGGTTGAAGAAATAAAAATTGGATTGGTCTTTCGATGTCCACCAAATTGCCACCATAACCTTTTTTGGGTGAAGATCGGGGTTGGGGGTGTGTTTTGGTTTTTCACCTGCATCCAACCTTTGCCAGGTCTTTTGAAGAAATGAAAATTGGATAGGTCCTTTCGACGTCCACCAAATTATCACCATAACCTTTTTTGGGTGAAGATCGGCCTTGGGGGTGTGTTTTGGTTTTTCATCTCCATCCAACCACTGTCCAGGTCTTTTGCGGTTATCATACAGAATCCACCTTTCATCACAGGTGACTATCCGGTGCAAAAACGGCTCAGTTAGGTTTCTTAATCTAAGCGATGCGCAGATTTTCAGGCCCCATCGTTTTTGGCACTCGTTCAGTTCATGGGATACCTACTTATCGAGTTTCTTTACCTTTTCTATGAGGAAAAGGTGTCCACTTATTATCATTGTAGATACTCCCATGCTTTGTGCAATCTCCCGTACCGATTTCGTTTGGTCCTCTTAAAACATCGTCGTCAACTAACGTTTCCGGCTTTCCACGTGGCTCATTTTCGTGACTGACCGACTGGAACTTTCCAAACCAACATCGTATAGTGCGTTAGTTTACCGCTACATCCTCAAATGGGCTATTAATGTTTTTCATTGCCAATGACGCATTATGTCCCATTTTAAATTCATAAAAGAAGAGGGTTCGAATTTGAACTGCGGACAGCATAGTAAACAATTCCTAGAAGAAAACAAATGGTGCTTGTAACGAACCATAAAATTCTCACACGTTAAGCACACGTTCCATTTTACTTTATATAAAAGAACATTTAACCTTCTGGCACAGATGTTCACTCGAGAATGTTTTTTTTAACAATCCTTACAGCCAAGAGCACGGTGGTCACGGGAGGTATTCCTCTTTCAGGGATCTTCCATTCCTCTTGCGATCTCAACACCCCGTCACTCTGTGGGAATAATACAGCAACCTGTCAATGTTCAGGTCTTTGTGTGCAGCTGTGCGAAACTGGCCCATGACGTGCTGCCTGTGCTCAAGTTACGCCATAATATTTATAAAGCACCAGCTGGACTGGCTGATTTCTTCTCTTGCGTTGACTAAACTGTCGTTAACTATACCAGGTGAACGATATGAAGTGAGCGTTTTTTTTTTTTTTTAAGTAAAAAAAATTTATTCGAAGTATTGGCCATTGCTTTCTACACATTTCGACCACCTTTGTGGCAATTTGTGGATACCACACAAATACAACCGGTCGTCTTTTGAGGCAAACCATTCGGCGACCCAATTTTCGACTTCTTCGTAGGAATTGAAATGCTGCTCAGCCAATGCGTGTCCCATTGATGAAAAGAAATGCTAGACGGAAGGAGAATACGGCGGGTGGGGTAACACTTCCCAGCCGAGAGCTTTTATTGTTTCTTTGACGGGTTTTGCTGTATGACTCGGAGCATTATCATGCAACAAAATTACCTTTCCGTGTCTTGTGGCCCATTCTGGTCGTTTTTCGATTAATACATGGTTCAAATTGATCATTTGTTGTCGGTAGCGTTGCG
Source organism: Microdon myrmicae (assembly GCA_963931805.1). Taxonomy (NCBI): domain Eukaryota; kingdom Metazoa; phylum Arthropoda; class Insecta; order Diptera; family Syrphidae; genus Microdon; species Microdon myrmicae. The sequence continues at coordinate 236,598,172 of OZ007497.1, read as the reverse complement.
CATCAACAGTTTCGCCAGTTTTTAGAAGTTTATGATACACCACCCCGTTCTGGTCCCACCAAACACAGAGCATTGTCTTTTTCCCGAACGATCAGGCTTTGCAGTCGATGTTGACGTTTAGGATTTTTAAAATAAATCCATTTTTCATTACCAGTCACAATTCGATGCAATACTGCAATACTTCTTTTCGTGTCGTAGAAGCAACGTTTCACATGTGATGTTTCGCTTTTCCATCTGTCTGTCATTCAATTCATTTGGCACCTAGTTTCCACACTTTTGGATCTTTCCCATAGTTTTAAACGGTCAGAAATTGTTTGTTGTGCAACATTTAACATTTGTGCCATTTGTTTTTTGTTTTGTTTTAGATCCACATTTATTTAACAAATTAATTGCATGTTTTACTTAGAGCTAAATGTTAACTTCTATTTTACAAATATCATTCTTACATTAACTTACCGGCTCTTCGCAAGCACTCTAAATTATACATTATTATTTGTCTTATACCTTTCGGCGTACAATAACTGTTTTTATAACATGTCAGAATAATTGATGTTTTCTTTTTTATATGTATTCTATTTTTTCTACATCATATATTATTTATATATATATATATTTATATATATTTATATATAACATATATAGACCCGAGTCGGTGAGGTAATGAACTTGCGGGTTCCTACAGGCCAATAAATAAATAATATATATATATATATATATATATATATATATATATACATAAACATAAAAAAATTTAAATCAAATTAAAAGCGAAAATAAAAAAAATTAAAATAATTGGGAATTGGGGATAGGGGGAAGGAAAGCGGTGCGCCTGAGAGGCATACTATGTTTGGGGACGTGTAGTCCTTTCTTCATCACTGATCCACCACCATGGGATGGGATCGATCTTTTATTGATTTATCTCTTTCACCGATCACCATACTAAAACGCAGCGGGTCTGGGAAATTAGAAATATCGTTATCGTGGAGAATTCGTTCTAAAAATGATAGTCTCTGTGTTCTGAACATTTATTTTGAAGTCGCAAAATCGTTTGCTTTTGTTGAAATCATCTTGCGGAAGTCTGTTGATGACATCAATCTTTTCTCCAGATCTATACACCACAATGCCGTCGGCGTACGCAATTGCATGGTTGAAAGAACCCATTAGATCACTAGTGTAAATGTTAGATAAAGTGGGAGAATTCACTGCTCCCTGTTGTAGACCGTGTTTGATGTGGAAAGTCTTGTTAGAGATTATATCTCCACATTTCACTACAAAATGTTTACCCATTATCATATCGTAGCATACCTTCGGGCATACCTAGATTTGATAACTTATATACAAGCCCTTCTAAATATATGGTGTCGAAAGCCTTTTCAAAGTCAACCAAACAGGCCCCTGTGCATTGTCTCTTCGCCTTGTTCCAATGTATGTCGGAAATAAGTTTTGTCGCAGCATGAATTGTGTCATGTTGCGATCGAAAACCGAACTGGTTGTTCGGGATAACACCATCTTCCTCACACCAGTTAGTCAATGCTTTATTTATAATTTCCTCGAATATGATGCTGATGTTCGGAAGCAAACTAATCGAGCGAAGATTGGCTGGATTGCTCCTGTCCTTGCCCTTTTTGGGGATGGGATGGACTACTGCAGATTTCCATTGGGTTGGATAATATGCATTATTTAGAGCGTTATTGAACAAAATAGTGTAAACCTTCACTACTTCATGAGGTAAATGCTTTAGAACAATGTTTGGAATACTATCTATTCCAGAAGATTTTTTGTTCTTAATCGATCTAAGTCGATCGTCCGTCAGTTCATGTTTGTGTACAAATATGCTAGTGTTTAGATCTCTAAGCGGGGAATCCGCTCTATTATTTTCACTAAAGATAGTGAAACTCCGACTTAAGAGACGCCAATTGTTAAGTTCATTGCGTAGCGAAATATGTTTTTGGAGAGCCCTATTTTCCAGGCCAAGGTAAGAATGATCCGATTCGTTCAATCTATACACTGCTTCGAAACAAGCACCAATTGAGTTCGCCTTTTTTTGCGCATCCTCGACTATTATGAACCCTTCGTTAGAGTTGATATGTTCCAGGGTAAGTCCTGCTTCAGCAGAGTTTGACAATTTTCGGGAGTCCGCGGAACTCGCAGACATGGGATGTCATTATAATCTTTCCTTCGAAACACTTTATTTATTTGTGGGAACATATTCGGTCCACTAGATTTAATGGCTTGAACTCTTGTTCCAGTCTTCATTAATTACTGATCTATAGTTGTCACGGATCAGTTTTTGAAGATTTTTAATTAGTGTTTTCATTGTTTTTATTTCCTGGCTATTTGGATCGCTGAACTGTCTGTAGAGCAGTTTTAACTTAGAGAGCAGAATACTCTTTTGCCTATACAACTCGTCGATCGTCGCGTTTCTGTACCGGTTTGTATGGCTCTCGAAGTGAGACACTTTTGGGATAGAACGATTCATTGTTTTAGTAACAATGTTGTTTATCGTCGAAAGATAATGATCAATTTCGTCATTATGAAGATTTCTGTCAGTTGGTGGATCTATGCGATTGGAGCGTAATTCTTTTTTTATTATCCGATCGAAGCGCGACCAGTGTGCTTGTCCGAAATTAAAAGAATGTATCCGTTTGTACTGCTCAAGTAGTGAGTGTTCGTTTGGGACATGTACGAGGGTGGCCTTTTATATTTCGGGATTAGAAAACAAAAACATATATTGATCATCGAAAATCACTTTATTGTTTTTCAAAATATTCTCCATGAAGATCTATACACTTTTGCATGCGTTTGAACCAATTGTCGAAGCACTTTTGCCACTTTGATTGAGGTATCTCCAACACATGCATTCTGAATGCAGCAACCGCTTCTTCAGGTGTCGAAAAACGTTGACCTCTCAGTTTGTTTTTTACGTACGGGAATAAAAAGAAGTCATTCGGTGCCAAGTCAGGACTATACGGCGGATGACCCATCAAATCGATGTTTTGGGTGCTCAAAAATGCAGTTGTCGCAGCCGATGTGTGAGAGCTCGCATTGTCGTGGTGAAGAGTGATCCGTCTTCGGCGGTTGGTTTTCTTGATTTCTTGGAAGACAACTGGCAAACAAATGGTTGTGTACCACTCAGAATTGACTGTTCTGCGTTGTTCTAGTGGTACGGTTGCGACATATCCAGTTTTTCCGTAAAAACAGGCGACCATTTGCTTGGAAGTGCTTTGTGCGCGAACAACTTTTGTTGGATTTGGCTCATCTTGAAACACCCAGACAGTCGACTGCTGTTTACTTTCGGGCTCATACGCGTAAATCCACGATTCATCACCTGTCACGATGTCATAGACGTGTTTCAAAGCACCGCGACCGTATTTTTTAAGCATTTCTTTCGACCAATTGACACGAGCCTTTTTTGGGCGATTGACAAATTGTGTGGGATCCAACGCGAACAAATTATTTTGACAGTCAAATGTTTATGCTATATTGAATGTATGCTGGTCCCACTAACGCCTAAGGTTGTCTCAATCTCACGATAGGTCACATGACGATCTTCCAATATCAGTTCGCGCACAGCGTCAATGGTTTTCGGAACAACAACTGATTTTGGACGACCTTCACGAAATTCATCTTGGAGTGAACTACGACCACGATTGAATTCACCATACCATCGATAAACACTGGTCCTTGATGGAGCTTCATCGCCAAAAATTGAATTAAGTTCATCCATGCACTGTTTCTGAGTTAATCCACGCCGAAAGTTGTAAAAAATAATCGCACGAAAATGTTGACGATTTAATTCCATTTTTGGGGCTAAATGAATCTTTTAAGTTACTGTAAACAACACAAATAGCGCTCGTATGTCAAAACGTTCTGAGTGCGTATAAAAATGTCCAACTTTACGACAGAGCTGTCAATTGCCGGATTGCAACACTAGGTTTGCCAAATCCCGAAACATAAGAGGCAACCCTCGTATTACAGCACCAAGTCCGTAATGATCGCTATCGTACTCGAATGTACGAAGACAATTTCGAGTAGTTAGATCCGTATCTAATAACTGTATTCGCTCGTCCATCAACAGTAAATCCAAGAAGGAATTTCCTCTTGTATATGACGGCGTACTTGTAGCGTACAATTCTAGTTTATGTCCGATAGCATTTGTTTGCCACCAGTCGAACAACACATTGCCTCTTGTGTTTGTGATAAGTTTACCCCATGGACTGTGCTTGGAATTGAGATCTCCCGCCATAAAGAAATAATTATTTTCCGAGTCTAACTTGAGACTTCGAAAAGCGTATTAAGTTCATTGATAAACTGTATACCCTGTGCAGGTAGAGTGTGGGTTATGATTAGAGTGTGGGTTCGTCTGGAAACAGGGTCGAATAGATAATGTGCGTTCGAGCCACTTGTTCCGTCAGTTTTTTTTTCGATGATTCCAATTTTTTATCAAACGCAGCAAACTGTCCTTGTATGGACAGTAATATTGCTGTTATATCAGTTCGTGCCTCTGGAGCAGGCGTTTTAATGATATTGCGTGATTGTTCTAAGATTGGTGCATTTTTTACTCCACCTGCCATTTGGGCGTATAACACACTTGGTGCCACGAAGTTGTTGTAAGAGCGAGTTTTCATCCCTTTCTTTTCTTCAACTTGCTTCTTTCTGGCCTCCAACTTTGATTTTAGTTGTTGGTACTTAGGGCAACCTCTAAAGTTAGCAGGGTGACGTGAGTTGTTACAGAGGACACAGGATAGTTTATTTCTATTCGGGAGCTGTTCTTTGCCGAATGGGCATTCTCCAATGATATGTTTGTTTAGGCATTTGACGCATCTGAAATGCATATTGCAATTCGCTGCCACATGGCCGAAGCGTTGATAGCGCATACACTGCAATACGCGGTCGGAGTTCTTTATTTTCTCCCAACTTATTGTTTGGTGATTAATGTATTTAATATATCTAAGTCCATAAATTTTACTACTGGGGCTTAGCGACACAATGAAGCAAGGCAACTTACGGTCGCGATTTCTAGAATTAGCTGTAGAAAATGGTCTCACACCTGTAAATTTCAGGGTATCGTTTTCGAAGCTTTTTATTTCATCGAGCACCTCTTCTTTTTTTTTTTAACATACTGTATTTATTTGACCAATAATCAATGTTTACATTAAGTACTACAGCTAACTTATAATTCTAGTGATACAACAGTTTACATGCATCATCATCATCATCATCATCATCGGCACTACAACCGGGAGCCGGTCTTGGCCTTATTTAGCAAGTCCTGAGGCTTGTTAAATTTTCCATAATGATTTATCTTTTCTGGGCAAGGTCATTAGTCTTGCGCCAGTTTACATGCATACATTACACATTTTTCAAACATAACTGAATGTGTGAATAACTATTCGAGTATAATAGGTTTTAATATTAACAGTTTTCCTGGAAAAGGTCAGAAAACCAGGATTTTTATTTTTTTAATTTAATCTAATCTAATACTTAACTTAAATCTAACTTATTCTAGCTTAACCTAATTTATTTTATAATAAGTTAAATATGTAATGTGAATTGGGGAGTAGGGATTTATGGTTAAGGAAGTAGGTTGGTGTGGGATATGGTCAGTTAGTGGCCTCAGGTGCGGTAACACTTTCCGGTTGTTCGTTAAAACGCAGAATGTTGGAGAATGGTTGTATGTTACAGTATTTGAACTGATTGGGTGCCAGCTCGGTGTTATGGTACACTACCTCGTTGGAGTCATTAACCAATCTTCCAGAGGTGAAGAGACTTCTAGTATGGACACAATTCAGATAGTGAGCACTGTTATCTAGAGGAGTTGGTAGTAGTGAAGTTATTATGAGGTTGGGATTATTTGGGAGGTTTTCAATAAATTTGATAGACAGCTCTAGGAAGCTTCTGTCGAGACGGTCAATATTAGCGGCATCGTATAGCAAGCTGTTATTGCAATACTTGTAAGCGTTGGGTTGTCGGTTGAGGCCAGTGACCAGCCTGAAGCATTTCCTTTCGAAAGTGCGTAGCTTCTCCATTTGGGCTGGTGTTATATGATACCAAAGTGGACACGCATATGTCAGTGTAGGTCTGATTATTTGTTTATAGATGAGCAGTTTGACTTTGTGAGAGAGACCGTTGGGTTTCCACATCACTCTTCTACAGAAATTCAGTTGTATTGTGGCTTTACGTAAAGTATTTTTAATGTGGGTGGAGAATGAAAGGTCATTGGAAAAGGTTATTCCCAGATATTTTAAAGTCTTAGAAGGTTTTATCTGGGTGTTATTTAGTTTGAGTCTAATTTTGTTGTGGGTGCGCCTTGTGTTGTTTGTGCAGTGCTCATTTTTACCCTTAAACACTATAAGTTGGGTTTTATCAGGATTTAGGCGAATTTTCCATTTATTGAAATATGTTGATAGATTTGGGAGGAAGTTATTAATGCGGTTTCTTGCCTCTTTTACAAACTTGCTGCTGGAGTAAACTATGGTGTCATCAGCATAATTCAACATTACGGTATTGGGTAATTGAGGCTGCGGTATGTCTGAAGTATAAAGGAGGTATAATAGTGGTCCAAGAATTGAACCCTGCGGAACCCCTGCGGTTATATTATACGATTGGGAGATAGAAGAATTTATTTTGACTATGAATTTTCTACCAGAGAGGTAGGAAGTAAGAAGTTTGGTAGTATGGGTGTTTAATCCAAATATGTAGTGCAGCTTGTAAAGCAGTCCTGAGATCCAAACACAGTCGAATGCTTTAGATATGTCGAGAGAGATACAGACCGTCGGGCTTTGGTTTTGAAGATTAGTTGTGATATCGTGCGTTAGTTTTAACAGAGCATGACAGGTGGAGTGTTGTGAGCGAAAGCCAAACTGGGAATTTGGGATAATAGCGTTGTCATTAGCAAATGAAAGGAGATTTCGATATATCTTGCATTCCAATATCTTGCTTAATGTGTTTAATAACGAAATCGGACGATAGTTGCTGGGGTTGTTGGAAGGACTGGACTTACTGATAGGGACTATAACCGTGGTTTTCCAGTTATCTGGGAAATGTGATCCGTTAATTATGTGGTTGAGAAGAACGAGAATAGGGACTAGATTTGACGGGAGAAGTCTTTTGTAAAGAAGGTTTGGAATTCCATCTAAACCTGTCGACTTCTTGTTATTGCGTGATGTTATAAATTCAGATAATTCGCCTGCTGTTAGGAGGGTCGCATTATCCAGAGGATGAGACGCTTTGTTTGTTTCATTGAATTCCGCGATGAAAGGGGTGAAGGATGGGATCATTGTGCGTGCGATATAGTTGTTTACAGTATCTTGAAAATTGGAGGTTGAGAGGGAGTCGTTTTGTTGATGGACTTTATAAAAGTGATTAGCTAGACAGTTTGCTATGTCAATATTTGATTGGACTGGGTGATTGTTAGTAGGGTTGATAATATAATCGATTCGAGGTTTGTATTTTCGACCCGTTAGTCTGTTGATATTTTTGAATAAATCACGATTGGGTTTAATATTTTTCAGTATAGACGTGTAAGCCTGGTCGGCAAATTGTTTTAGTTGTCCATTTATCAGGGTAGTCAAGAGTTGGATTTGATTTTTAATAAAAGGGGAGTAACTGCTATGTAGTTTTCGTCTAAGCTGTTTTTTTACGCGTAACAGTTTTGTAAGGATGTTGGGTAAAGGTTGATAAAGGTAAAGGTGATTATGAGGGATGGATGTAGGTGTGTGGCTGAAGAGGGCATTTTTTAGTATTTGCTCTATTCTTAAGGCTGCTTGATCAATTTCAGCAGGGAGTAGATTTGAAGTCTCTGGCAAAGTATAGTCTGTAAAACTGGCAGCAATGTCCCTATTGACTCTTTTCCAGTTTGTCCTGGAGAAATTCGGGATCGGATTGAATGAGTAACATGGTTCGAGGGCTGGGATTTGGACAGTGGTGTGGACGGACCCATGATCGGAAGGAAATTCGAAGGATACTGTAGGGAGGTTAGGTGAGTAGACGTCTACGGATTTTAGGAAAAAATCTATTGTTGATTTAGTAGTTTTGGAGATACGTGTTGGCTGTAATGGACAGTCCGCATAGATATATGGATGGAGTTGAAGGAGTGCTAGAAGTTGACAACCGTATTTATTGCACTTAGTGTCGTTAAATGAAGTATGCCGAGCATTCCAGTCTCCTCCTATTATGAAAGGTGCAGGTAGAGACTGTTGGATTATCTCAGTGATATCGGAACTAGGGAAGTTTGGTTCCCGAGAAGGGTGAATGTATACGGACGACAGTACAAGCACTTTGTTGCTTTTGCAAAAGATTTTGATTGCCGTGTACTCAATATTATTTATATTGGTGAACCTAATTTCGGAAAATTGGAATTTCTTGTGTATTAGAATTCCAGTACCTCCACGAGGTCCAGTGGTTCGTGGATTAGAAACAAGTGTATAATTCGGAATAGATACTCGGGAGTTTGGTTTAAGCCAAGTTTCTGAGAGGAGGAGGATATCTGGAGAAAACTTTTCAACGAACAATCGGAGGTGTTGTCTGCGAATATTGGAACATATGGACTCTGCGTTGAGGGAAATTATGGTTAAATTAGCCATTAAGGGAGAGGATATGTGAAGTTATAAGAGATAAAATCTGACCTTTTTTTCCTATTTCTGAGCTGTGCTTCAACGTGGGCAGCATCTTCTGTAAGCTACTTATGTATCCTGTGATGTCCAGATTCAGATCGTTACTGTTGGATTGTTGATTTCTTGTCATGTTAAGGGAATCCTTTTCAACCTTAGCGTATGACATTCCTGGACGTGTAGGATTTATTGATTGATGTGATGTTGTTTTGGTTGGTGAAGGTTTGCTCGTTGCCATGGGTGTTGTTCGCCTTTCTAGAATTCTCAGCTTATGAGGACATTGCGAGAAGTTGGCAGGGTGGGGTCCTCCACAGTTACAGCATGTCACTGTGATTTTCTTCGTTGTAATGGATCCATCGGGGTTTGTTGTTTGGATTGTTCCTGGTTCATCCCGGGCGGGCTGACCTTACATTCTGCAGGTTGATGTTGCTCTGCACACTTTACGCATCGTACGCTTAGATGACATGCGGCCGCCAAGTGTCCTGAACCTTTGCATCTTTTGCAATGAAGGACGTTTTGTTTATGTGGTTCCTCAATCGCAATTTTATGCGTGAACAGATATTTTATTTGTTTGAGCCGGGTGACATCGGTTTGGAGGAATTTGTATGATACGTAAATGCAGATTCTTGTTAGTCCGCATGTATGGTGTTTGGTAGTAGTCCAACCTGTTTATTTTCAGCTCCGGACAGATCCTGACTATTTCTGCAGCAAGTTCCTCATTAGTCCATGCTGGATCGATATACCTTAAGATGAAAGTTGCTGGTTTCAACTGTCCATGTTGAAAAGTGAAAAATTCAAGCTTATGTTGCGCAAGTTTTTCTACCGCCTTGTTGTGATCCGTTAAAGTTGTTGTTGTGATGGAAGTCGAAGCTCCTCTTGTATTTGTGGTGAAGTTGCGGTGGCCTAAGGTACTTTCAAGCATTCTAATTAGTTCTTTGATGCTTGTTATATTTTTAATATAGATGGGTGGTGGTCTTGTATTTTTGGCGTGCCTGTTAGGCATTTGATTCCAGGTTGTCTTCTTTTGTTGGGGCGATGGTGTTTCGGGGGACAACAATTGTTGGTTTGGAGATGATGGAGCTAGTCCGGGGTGTTGAGCAGGCGTTGCTTCCATGCAAACGTCATCTCTGATTTTATTGGTTGTTTTTAGGGAGCGAATTTCCTCGTGGAGTTGTTTCATCTGGAGTCGAAGTGTCTTGATATAATCCACGGCTTCCAGATACTTTTTTTGATAGTCCATAGCTTGTGTCTCCATGGTTGTTGGTTTTTTTGTTGCGCTCAGTAAATCGTCGGTGGGTTCTTCTTTTACGCTCTATCATGAATTGTTGGTCATCACTGGGGCCGTCGCCCGGCATGCGTTACTGTTAGTTTTCACTGTTTTCACTGTTTTATTACTACAAGTATTACTAAAAGTATTTTTACACGTGCACTTCACCCACGTGTGTTACAGACTTTCACAAACACGTGTTTCACAAACACGAGTTTCAGCTATGCTATGAGCGAACGTATGTTCGCTCTGAAGTACTCGATAAGAATGAGCACATCTTCGGGAGTAAAGGAAGTATCAACTCCTTTGAGGAGCATGGAGACAGTTTTCTCCGATTGAGGGGTGTACGTGTAGTACTCGGTTTTCGATTTCCACAATGCCGATTTAATTTTGTTATACCCTTCTAAATCATCGAATGTTAAACTTATCTTAAAATTATTTATCCGTTTTGTTTTAAAAGTTTTGCATGTCAACTCACCCAATTTTATGAGATCCTTTGTCTCCATTTAGCTGATGTAGATAGGAGGTACTTTCTCCCTTTTTTTTGACTGGCATCTGCTGAGTTGTTTCCTGCTGAGATGTTTCCGGCTGTTGATATGGTTCCTGCTGTTAATGCGGTGCCTGCTGTTGTTGTTGATGTGATTCCTGCCGTTGAATTTTCTTATCTTGTCGTGTTTTCTTTGCCTTCGTGAGTTGCTGTTGTCTTTGTTTTTGCTGCTGTTATTGTACTATTTTCGTTTTTCGCTCGTTCTGGCTCAGGTTGTTTTTTAGTTTAACAACTTCCTCCATCTGTTTATCAAGTCGTTTTTTTAAGACTAATCTCATGGATGAGATTGTTAAGGACCTCGATCTGATTGCTCGTGTCTGCATTTGTTTCGCTGACAGCTAGTTCTTTGAATTGATTTCCAGCTCCTGAATATGGGTGTTGTCTTCGTCGTCGCTGTTGACAATCAACGTGTCTGTATCCTTGTTTTCATTTGTTCTAAGGCTATTAGCCTTTAGATTTAGGTCTGTATTTTGCCTTCTCCGATTTACCATTTTGGCATCCATTTGTTTTACACCCATAGTATGGACCGCGTCCGTATTATGGAAAGTATTCACTTTTCTTTTTTTTGTTGTTCTTTTTTATTGCGTGATGGACAAACAGATTGTGGCCTCGCGCCACACTCACAATGTTCACTCACTCACACGTAAGCACCTTTAACGTGTTACTCACACACTTTTTGTATTAAACAGTGTTCTTTGTTTTGTCTGTCACGACACGTGGCTTCGTTCTCTTTTATTTGATTATATTTATATATATTAACTTTGTTTTGACTGTTTTTATCACTGGAATTTATTTGTTTATAAATAGTCTTTATATTTCATCCACTCGCGACTCATAAAAGCAAGTTTTTTTCATTTAACTCGATCGCCGAATTGAAAACACGTCCGCACTCTGTCACTGTGTATTGTTGATTGATTTTGTGCCATTTGTTTTTGACTTAAAGTGTCATCTTGACCAATATTACTTGCAATTCGGCGTCTTTTTTGGTGGTCTTCCACGTTATTTATTCCGCACATTAAAATCGTTATGTCCGAACGGATTAAACCATCTTTTGCATGTTGCTTCTGCTAGAGCATGATCACCCTAAGCCTCGACAAGCATTCGATGCGTCTCTGCAGCACTTTTCTTCAAATGAAAACAAAAAATTAATGCTTTGCGCAAATCATCATTTTCTGGTACAAAGTTCGACATATTTAACAGGATTAAAAAAAATGATGTTTGTACAATGACTTGATGCATACTAAATATGTTTGACAGATGTCATAGCAAGCAAATAAAAAAATATATAAGGACTTGTTCACAACAAGCGTTCCCACGCACACTTCAGACCGGTACACCTGGTAAACCAAAGAATTGGTGAGGAAGTAGGGATGCAATCTTCACGAGTGACCAGAAATTTCTACTACCCATGGGAGAAAGTCTTACTTTCTGATCATGCAAGGACTTTGCGCTTTGGATCTGCTCATTACTATCATTTCTAGCCCTCTTGTACCGTCTCTGGTTTTCGTTTGTGCTATTTGCTTTATAGAAATCGAAGCCTAATGTCTAAACTTTGAGAGCCTTACACTGCCGGAACGCACGTGTGGAATATAGGTCCACATACCAAGAAGAATCACACTTGTTAATGTTTCTGTTATAGGACCAACATCGTTATTGAGAAAAAATAGTGATCAAATTACCGCTCCCAAAATGATGTTTAAGTCATCCAAGGTAGGTTTCTCGTAGAACCATATTTTTGTTTTGGTAGTTTTTGCCTTAACACAATTGTTGATTAGAGCAAATTTAGCCGACACAACGCAGCGGCCTGAAATGCCCAAGGGCGAAGAGACTTGTATTTTTATTAGTGCGCGATGCGAAAAAGAGGTTCAGTGTGTTGGCGGAATGCTCGCTCTATGTTTGACACACGTGTTGGCTCATTTACAAGTTAAGTTAGTTAAATCGGCAAAAAGCTGGACATCGTTTTTTCAAGAATTGTGTGCCCAGAGTGGCGAAAATACATGCGCATTAAAATCATCCACAATAACAATTTTAATATCTTGCTATTCTTGTTTGAACTTTTATAAGGAATGATATTATAGCGTTTGCGACGATAGCGAAGAGCGTGTGATTTGAACCGACGCTATCACGGTTAGAATTACTAAAATATATAACCAAAGCTCAACGTATCAGGTCACTGCCGCGTGTACGAATTCGATTTCTAAACTCAAGTACATTCGACTGATGTGGAAATGGTATACGGCTTTAATGGATGTGCTTTTGGTGGTTATTCTTCACTATTGGTCGTGTGTATCTGCTAGAAATGCTGCATCACTCCCTTCCCAGTAACTTTTGTTACAATCAACTTTAAAATGCGGCCGAGTGAGCGAAGAGCGAGCGAGAGAGCGATCGAGAAAATGTCAGAGCATGCGAGTGAGCCGGCGCTCTGCGTAGAAGTCGACGCTATCGCGGTTAGAATCACTAAAATATAGAACCAAAGCTCAACGCATCAGGCCACTGCCGCGTGTACGAATTCGATTTCTAATCTCAAGTACATTCGACCGATGTGGTGTTGTTCTTCACTATTGGTCGTGTGTATCTGCTAGAAACGCCACAATATACTTACGATCGCGAAGCTTCAGCTACGAGGAGTTTCAATAGTGTTGAATCATTTATATAAGGGGTACTATTTCTGCTTCTTTCTGTTCTCAATTCGAGGGAAATCGGGAGACCCATTCAATGGCTATGACTTCAAAAAGCTGTGCGACCGTCATTGAGCAAGTGCAATTGTGGGTGTTGGACAATCCTATTTATTCCAACAAAAATAGGATACATTACAGAAAATAAAAAATTAGTAGGTTATTGTTCCGCATGAGCTTTGACGACACTGTTCTTTTTGTCAAGTGGCCCAACATAAGGTATATCTTTTTTGATTTGAAATCCTAAACTCTGGTTTGGAGTAGAGATCGTATCAGTTATTGGCTGGGTTTCATTTAGTGTAAGGAGTACTGGTTGGTAGTTAGAAATGTGAGCAGCCACTGAGGAGAAATTACATTGTAGCCCGCGAATATTGCAATGATCGACAGGAAAACCTCGTGTTATTGGCCCCGGCACCCAGACTTGCTACCGCATCGGAATGGGGTTCCATTCGCATGTACTTCCCATGTGCATTGTCAATCTGCATATATACTTGGACATATGTGTGTTACGCCTCGCCATTCACCCCCTCTTAAACAATTGTATGGTATTGTTAATATAATCCAAAAAAAAACATCCTCAAATAATAAATCTTCAATCATCATTCACTTGACTCATATCGCGATACACGCCTATCCATTTCATGGTCATTCACAATACCATAAACAATTCAATCGTCACAAGTATTCTGCATACAATGCAATACTCACGTTCATTCAGAAGCAAAGCCTTCCCCACGAACAATTAATACATGATCACTCATAATCCATGCCAAAGCACATATCAGTCATACACTTGACCTTGCATTCTGCTTCGCATTACGAAAATCAAACAAGCACCTGTCCACGGACCTACACGGTCTCATGTTACAAGTACATATGTTTACAAGTGTGATACATGATATGCGAGCACAAGCGGCATTAGCAACGGCCACCGACGACGAAATAATTGAGCGTCGGAAAAGTGCTGAGTTCGGCGAAGTAGCAAACACAGCAGTGAGGCGCAATTAATCGTATGATACCATTGGCACATGCGGGCAATGGCTTATAATTGGTTCTCCGCATGGAAAGCAATTAAGTAATTGCGTAAACCATTACCGTTGCATTTCTGGCAAGGAAAATTAAACGATTATGGAATTGCTCAATTCTGTGTCGCTGCAGTTTTTGCAGAACAATTAAACGGTTATTGAATATTGCGAATGGATTATGTCAGGCGAATAACCTCAGAATAGGTTACACGTTCTGGGTGAGGAAAATGCATCATCTGCATTAATTCACAAATAATTTGGTATTTAAACGGGTAGTGCAAGTGAGTTTTTTTTGCAGTGTAATAATATAACAAGAAGACTGCAGGCATCGGAATTACACAGCGGGTCTTCTTGTTCTTAAAAGTCAAAATGTAAAATAAATAAAGGGATGGACATTCCCAGTATTTGTAATAAATTGTAAAACTTGAAAGTTAGTATAAAGAAAAAGTGTTGTTTCCATTTTTTTATTTAGTAGATAATTACATTTATGGTATATTTTACAACTAGTACTTAAGAGATTTAGGATAGCAATTCCTTTATAACTATAATCTTAAATCTATATAACGACAATAGCACAATTTTAATGAATAACAAATAATAAATTAAGGGAAAACTACAATAAAAAACCCTTATTTGAATCTTAAGACTAATATTGCACGAGCTTCCGGTTATTTTATGTAGTAATGACCTCGATATAATTTTCATAGACAGAGTACATATGTAGTGACTTAGGATAACGCAAGACGGGAAACGAGAACATTGTCAGAAAAAGAACAATTGACGAAGAAGTTTCGATTGATTTTGTCAATAAGAAACTCTACCGGTTTAACGTTGGCGTTTTCATGTAGTTCATGTGTCGAATAATGCCATGGCATTTCAGCAACATTTTCAATATTTTATTTTGACACCTTTGCAATTTTATTTTGTGTGTGCGAGCACAGTTACACCATACAGGGGCCCCGTACAGGAGTACCGCTTGAAAAATGGTTTTAAATATAATAATTTTATTTTCGATGCTAAGCTTTGACTTTCTACACACTAATGGATACATAACTCTTACGACTTTGTTTATTTTGTCAATTGTGGTAGTGATGTGTTTTTGAAAGATAAGTTTTTTATCTAGAATAATACCTAGATATCTACAGTTTTCGGACCAATATCAACTGCACACATACTGAGTTTAGTGCCATTTGGTAGGTAGCAGTGTTTCCTACATCTCGAAAACCATACAGCTTGTGTTTTATTACCATTTATTTTTATTTTCCATTTCCTGTAATATACTGCTAGCTTGTCAAGAGCTGCTTGCAAAGAGTTGTAGACATTAGTGAATAAGGCACCCGAAGAGAAAATGGCCGTATCATCGGCAAACATAGCTACCTGAATGTTTTCACCTAGACATGGTAAATCTGCGACAAACAATGTAAATAATATGGGACCAAGGACCGAGCCTTGGGGTACACCATGGTGGATTTGGTGAGTAGAGGATATGTCGGTTCCTAAACTCACAACATATTTTCTCGAACGAAGAAAGCTCTGGATAATTTTGATAAGCGGTATGGGCAGCTTAAGTTTTAGTAGCTTATAAATCAAGGCATCGTGCCATACCGTATCAAAAGCTTTTTCGATGTCTAGAAGAACCAGTCCCGTTGACTCTTTGTCGATGAATTTACCAGCTATGTGGTTTTTAATGCGCAAGACTTGGTGGATTGTGCTGTGACCACTACGGAAACCGAACTGAAAGTTTGGTAAGATGTTATTGTCTTCCACAAAACGATCAATCCTTTCCTTAATGATTTTTTCTAAGAGCTTACTTAGACAGCTAAGTAGACTAATAGGTCTGTAGCTTTCGGGGCTGTTCTTCGGTTTGCCGGGTTTCGGGATAGGTATTACTTTTGCTGTTTTCCAACAGTCCGGAAAATAACAATTCTTAAGACAAGCGTTGAAAATGAACGTTAAATAGTTACTTGCAGCAGGTGGAAGTGCTTTGATTAATTTGTTGTTAATATTATCGAGACCCGCAGACTTTTTTGATTTCGATTTTTATATCAATTCTTTAACTTTGCCAATATTCGTTGCGTAAGTACTTTCAGATGGTGTTTGAGAAAGTACATGGATAGTGTTAGCAATTTCAGCTTCAGTGTACGCGTCGCTTAGATGCATAGATATGGAGTGGTTCTTACTAAACGTGTTAGCAAGTAGGTTCGATTTCTCCACTGAAGAAATAAACAACTTGTCGTGAACTTTAAACGGAGGAATACTTGACCCTCTCTTTTTTATAATTTTTGATATTTTCCAGAACGGCTTGCTTGCTTTGTCAAGAGAGGAAAGGTGTTTATTCCAACACTTGTTCCTATATGCTGAGATTTCGTTTTTAATGATATTATTTAAGACTTTAACATTAACTAGAAAACAATCGTTTCTATAACGCAAGTATAGTTACATCTATACTAATTTCCTCAATTAACTTAAGGTGCAATGAAGGACGCAAGGAATGTTCTATACATTTTTTGACAACAATGGCGACACCTCCACCACTAGCATGTACCCTGTCTAGGCGATAACAAATGTAATTTTGATGTGAGAAAGAAATGTCTTGTTTGAGCCAGGTTTCTGAAACAAGTGCAATGTCAATATTAAAATTTATCAAGAAACTAAAAAATTCATGCTTTTTGTTTTTGATGCTTCTCGCATTCCAAGTTATGATGTTAAGAGAGTTTCTTAACATGTTTTTTTCGAGTATATGTACTTAATAGCTAATGAAGTAATGACGTTAAATTGGTCAGCTTTAGTTTGACAAGCACTAAGCTTGGTTACAACTTCATTAAGAAGAGAGTTTATCTCGCTAAATGAGAACAGGTTATCATTAGTTAATGTTTCTGACGGATTTTTCTTCGTGTGTGTCGTATCACTGTTGGGAGGTTGCTGGGTTTGATGGAGGCCAGAAGCCCAGGTGGATGAAGGAAGTGAAGGTTGACGCACAGATCGGGGTAGTGGAGGAAAATTATCAATGGATAATCGGTCGGGCACTGGCTGCTGTTTGTCACTCGGAGGCTGTAGGAAGGTTGTATTTCCTGTACCACGTCCGCGTGGGGATAATTTGCGGCGAATGTCTATGTACTGCTTTCGGCTTATGTATTCTGGATCGGTGGATTTATGTGGCCCACTACAATTTGCACACTTGATGACCTCATTCGTTTTGCAGTCGGATGTTTTATGGTTTCCCGAACATATTGCACAGAAGCTATTTATATGACAATGCATCGAGCCGTGACCGTAGAGCTGGCAATTGTGACATTGTGTGACCTTACCTGGATTATGTTTTTTAAAGTCCCAGCGAACGATGGTTTTGAACAAGGTTGAGTAGTTCCGTTTTAATTCGTTTAATTTAACAGTACCGCGTTGAATATAGACGATGTACAAGTAGTGTTTGTACAGGGCTTTTGCTGACGGATTTAATGTGATGGTTTTAACATCTAGACACTTTATCCCGAGTGCAATTAGTTCATTTTTCACTACATCGTTGCTAATTAAGTCTAGTCCGGATAACACTACCTTTAATGGACGATTTTCCTTACGCGAATGGGTGAAAAACTCACATTTTAACCGTAAGAGTTCGGTTCTGATTTTATTATATATGTCCATTGTTGGGGCACATATTTTTTGCCCAAGCGAAATGTTTTTGATTAAGTATTTGTCTATCTTAATGTTGCTCAAAATATCACGCACTTGAGCACTAGTTGTTTTTAATACCACAATTGGCGGAACGGTTTCTTTGGGAAGTTCTGCGCACTGTTCGTCATTGGTCGGATCCATTTCAGGAGAGTCTTCCATCAGACTTTGAAGTGGTTGAAAAAAGTTAGTGTTTGAACACATTTTAGATTTTTCTAGAACATTATTGTTCACTTTTGAAAGTTTATCGGGAGGAGTTTGGCCTCCAATAACGGGGTCGTAACGCAACCGTTTGCGCTTGATTTTATTTAACACACGTGGCCCAGGGGCCACAACTTAACGGTTATAACACTTGTTCAAATTTTTGTATGCGGAAAACGAGGCAAAGAAAACAAGATAATGATAATTAAATTGTGAAAATTATTGTGAAAATAACGGTTGATTAAGATAAATAGCACGAGCAAAACTGTGAGACAAGTTGTCTGTTTGAAAGTCAGCCAGGTACTCAAGTGTTGTTTCAATTCACATCGAAAACCACAAACCGAAGGAAGACCGCCACCCGGTAAGTTAAGCAATCACATCAAGACCGCAGGAAGCCCCCGCTAGAACCTGCCGCCAAGAAAAAACCGCCCCCAGGATACGTGGAACTGACAGGTCAATAAATTAATAACCTCGGAGGAGTTTTCCCCGAGAGATAATCAAATATTAAATGTTAACATTAGGGGTTACACTCTAATGTTACATGTGTAAAAATTCGTTTCTTTACTTTGAATCCCACAGAAAACTGGCCACGCGAACCGATAGAACAATTGGGTATCTTTTGTTTACTTAAAATATCCACGACATCTGCACTGTCTCGTGGGCGCTTATAATCGTACTGCTTCTAACAAAGTAATTAATCGAGTAATTCATTAATCATTTACAAAATTTAATCCAAATCAACTTTTACTTTGTGTATTTTAGAGATAACAACTTTTATGGGACTAAATATCTATCTGTGTACCGTTCAACAGTCGAACACATGAGTTTCACCCTTAGATCGACTAAAACATACAAGATTTTTGAATTTTTTAATGTAATAAAAAAAAATCTGTTCATTTAGGTGCAGAATTTCGAACCTAAACCTAGAATGAGGAATAAAAAATAAATTAGTTTTTCCGGTGCAAACGAAATACGTCAACGTGAAAACTAATCAACCGAACATTGAATGAACTATGTGTAAAAGTCACTAAACCAGCTATATTCATCGTCCATGCATGCATGCACATCGTATGACCAGCAAATTCTGTTGATTTTGAATTTAATCCGGAAGACCATCATTTCTAATCATATTTGAAACTTCTATGGGTCAGGAAAATCCTTCAATTAAGTGTCTACTGCTCTCACCGCACCCAATGCCGAGCAACAAAATATTATCAACCTTATGTGTGGAAATTACAATTGTAGTCATCCTTTTTTCACTGAAACGTGGCCGTCCAACTTCGACATGCAATCGAAATTGGATTCATCCCACGTCCTCGGTGTGCAACCGTAATATCTCAAAATTCAACCTGAGCTGCAAGGTTGGAAATGATTAATTTATTATTCGAGGTGTTGCTTTTCATGCAGACTTGTGGGCGAGGTTGAGGTATCTTTTTGAACTTCATTCAAATGTTCTACTCCTACTCGTTCTTTGTAGCCAGTTCACCCGAAAAGTGACCACTTACCACATAATTTGTACTTACCTCGGGAATTACGTAGTCCACTGGTTGACTCCCACGTTGAATAGGAAGAAAACGCCTTATATAGTTCACCTGGCTTTTGATGGCATGCAGCAGCATTTAATTAACGTTACCTAAGTAAATGGGCACAGGAAGAAAGGAAGACGGTTGAGGTTAAAAAAGGAATACGGAATAGTCATTGCTATAAAAAAACTCTCTCAGGGAGGGACGTTGTTAATGGCAGGATGCAGAGCATACTATAAACTTGAAACGCGAATATGGGAAGTCAGCATAAGGCCAACGGTGCTAAAAGTGATTTTAGTGGCACTGCACTAGTGTGAATGGCAGTTCCTGGATAATTGACTCTGTGTAACAGGTGTTAAATTGCCAACAACAAACAGTTTATTAGATCCACGAAGGCTTTTCAAAAGATTTACGCCGCAGGATATTCTTGTAATAAATTGACGTCACTGTCAAACATGATTGTCAAGTATGAATGTGAATTAGTAAAACTAGTGTACGTGTCAAACGGGTATGTCTACCTTGAACTTGTCAACGAAGAACGATTTATTGTCGTGATAAAGACTACTGACGACCTGCGTGTGCTCATTTGTACCATTTGGCGGACATTTATATGTAATTTTTATCAAATACGTGTTAAAACCGAATCGCTGCTTTTCTTATAAGATTAGGAGGATAATGGGGAAGCATTGAAATACAGAGTTGCTGAAGAGACTTTTTTCCGACCCCCAAATACAATATATATAATTTATTTATTTAATTAGCTTTTTTAGTATTCACAGTTTCAAAGATGATATTAGCAAATGGCGCCCGTTATTGCAAATACACTACGCTGTTCTCTCCGGAATTTCGTTCAACATATTCCAACATATCAATGAGAAAGCTGTTATTTAAGGTAGCACATTGCATTTGTAGCGGTTCCGCCAAACCCTACGGTCTACTTACCTGAAAAAACCCCCATAACTACTACCCAACTCCCTTTAGTTTGCTAATGCAACAGCATTAGTACCTAAAAATGTTGCACGCATTTAAGAGATCAAATCTATGATCTTTAAGTCCCTGTAAAGAAAACTTACCTTCATGCATTCTCTTCGCATACCATTGCTCCTTAAGATTTCTTTATTAGCTTACCGAATATATTTATTTTCAAGCTTTTCCAAAAGAATTCTTACCTGCAAGCATACCTTCGCATGTAAACCCCCCTATAAGAGTTCTTTACCCTATCCTAAATTACCTGAAAGGAAATTCATCGGTTTATATATAATACAACCGCATAATCAGGAAACCTTACCCTTGAGTTGGTTTATCCCAGCTTCATCATGTGCATCATAAATCACCAAACAAACACATTGGCTGGCGACCTACACCCAAGGGACTAAAACAAATACACACATCTCTTGGCACCAATTAAATCCTACAGCATAAGCAAATGCAAATAGGAATTCAATACTTACCCTTACCAGTGATGCCATAAACACCATTTCCTGGTAATCTAGCCAAAACCTATTCATACCATTCTTCATTGCGCCGTGTCTATTTATTTAGCCGCGACGCACATCTCAAACAAAGATGCAACTAGCATCCGACGAGTTTCGGTTTTGTTTGTTTTACCAGACTCGCATCCCATGAATGCACCTCTTCCTTTCTTTGTTTATATTCCTTCCCATGGTTTTGATCCATAAAAGAACTGTGGGGCTTTTCAGGGCCCGAAGAGCCATGCATCGCTCGATCCCCACTATTCCAGGCGAACGACTTACCTCTCGGTCGAACTTCAGCAAGGTTGCGTAACCTTGCTACGGCATTTAACCCCAGCCAAATCGCTGGAATTAATACGGTTACCCAATCGGATAACTGTTTTGAATTTCTGTTAGGCAGCTTACCTATTCTGTGGGGGGTTTTTCCTTCTAAACCCCTTTTTCACCAACACCATTCCTAAAAAACATTAAGTCCACGGCAAAGCTTATCACCTTGCCGTGGCATCGAAAATTCACCCCCGAGGCGTACATTATTTCCTAAAAAACATTAAGTCCACGGCAAAGCTTATCACCTTGCCGTGGCATCGAAAATTCACCCCCGAGGCGTACATCATTTCCTAAAAAAAGCATAAGTCCACGGCAAAATCATCACATTGCCGTGGCATTTGAAATCCTATCTTTAGGCATACATTCTGCCAGGGCAACTTGTTTCCATAGCCTTATGCTATGGAAACAACATCAACAAGGAGTTCCTTGTTGACTCGTTTTATTTGTTTGCCCTTGGCACTTCTTGCATGCGGCTATTTGCTCCCATTGGTTGGCTACCGCCGACAAGGTTTCGGCTGACGCAAACCAAACATTTCCCTAATTACCAGCAATCGCTGGTTTCCAATTATCGGTCCCCACGTCAGGGACCGCAATCAAGCAACGAACAAGATGCAGCCAGAAAATGTTTACTTTCAACATCTGGCAATGGCTGCACCCTATGTTCGTTGCAATGTTTAATCATCGGCAACCGAAATGATGATTTATGGCCTCCCATTAGGATGACCAAATCTTCGGTTTGGGTCTTTCGCACCCCAGATGCTAGTGTTTACATTCCTGAAAAATGCATTAGCGATGTTGGCCTCCATCCACGGTCGCCGAACGATCGTATGCGAGGCATACGCACACATGCGTAATGTATGCCTATTCCGTCCGGTCCAATCACGATTAACTCCCTCGAGTTAATCGTGTGGCCCCTCCTCCTTTTGCAGGTTTTTTGAGGTTTTTCCGTTTCTTTGGTGAGCTCTAGTCACCAGTCAGATTTTAACCTTTGTAGAGTGCGCGGTGGAGGACAACACCAGTGGAGTTTTCTTTGAAGCGCCGGATAGTTATCTCTCGCGAGTTCTATTAATATACAAATTTTAAGTAAATGTTCCTGTAGAGTTTCAAGTTTAATATTGTTTTCACTGCGGACGTATAATTAATATCGACAATTAAATGTTCCTGTAAAGTTCAAGTTTAACATTGTTTTCCTGTGAATGTATCATTGATAAAGACAATTAAATGTTCCTGTAGAGTTTCAAGTTTAAATAAGTTTTACCACGGATGTTCAATTATTATAGACAGTTTTAAGAGTTCTTGTAGAGACACAATTTAATAAAGTTTTCTTGTGAAGGTTAAGTTACCGATAGTTATCAATAAGGGAACAATAAATAATAAACAATTAAACGGAACAACACGCTCCTGCATTTTATTTTTTTTTCTGGGTGGACGATTTGGTGAATCTTGGTGAAGAACAGTGTGCTGCGTAACGATTCTCAGGGATCAATCAGTGGCTTTTTGCTTAACCTACGTCCGTGCCGACGCCTCTAGCGAAACAGCACCACAGAACCAGTTTACACACATATATGTGTACTGTGGCGATCTTCCGTATGAGATCTGTTGGTTACCCCAAAGAGAGACTTTACGTCTCTCTTGGAACAGGA
Source organism: Microdon myrmicae (assembly GCA_963931805.1). Lineage (NCBI taxonomy): Eukaryota > Metazoa > Arthropoda > Insecta > Diptera > Syrphidae > Microdon > Microdon myrmicae. The sequence continues at coordinate 236,575,211 of OZ007497.1, read as the reverse complement.
AATATATCCTTAATTTAAGAGAGCCAGCTTCACTGACCGAATTCCCTAGTCAGCGAATTTGTATCGTCAAGTCCTTTTCCATCTGCCGACGACAACAGTCGTTCGGACTTCCGCTCCCGTTCCGCGGACGGGGACGATAATACCGTGTAGTGTTCGAAATTATAGTCGCCGTGTCGAGTATTATAGTCGCTGCAGTTTTCGTAGAGTGCATTATTATTGTAATTTTTGCTTGTCCTGTGTTGATGTGTTTCCCTCTCGGTGCGCCTGTTTTCCCCTCGGTGACATTTTGCTGTTTGTTCTTTTGTCCTGTCGTTGTGTCCGGTTAACTGTTTACAGCGGAATCATGATGGAGGAGGAAGATAATCAGCGCCGTACGCCGGTGCACTATACTTCCTCCCCACATTGGTGACCCGCGACGGTTTTTTTTTATTAATATAAAAAAAACTTGAACACGCGACCTTTTAACATCTCGAACAAAAGTTGACTCGGTGCAGTGAATACGCACGTAACCTGTTGTGCAGTGACTTTCCCAGTGAGCAACTGTGGCGGCAATTGCGGGAAAACAATCTATGGGCAAAAATATCGCCCCAACAACAGCACCTGGCGAAACATCAACACCAGTTTCCATCACCGGACCAGCTGCAGCCACATCATCAGCAAGATAAGTATCCTTCCTTCTTGTTATTTTACCCAATAAATTTAGCGCAGCAGTGAACGACTGAAGGAGACGGAAGCTCGTGCCGAATTCGATGAACGTTCCGTTCGAAGGTTGCAACATGAAGTCACCAGGCTCGAAGATGATTTAATCCACGAGCGTTAGAAAAATAAATTGCTACAAGAAGAAATGGAAGCTGCATTACATAATATTCAAAAATGTAAAACATACATGCCTAATCGTAATAACATCAAAAGAACTTAAAACCAAGGAAACAGATAATTGAAGGAAGAAACACACAAACGAAATATCAAACGACAATGAACCGGAAAGCATCGTTCCAACGTCCCAGCGACACCACCTGACTCAACACTTCATTCCAACAACATGGGTGCAAGTTCAGTGACAAGACGTGTGTTGTCTATTCCGAGATCATGTTAAGAATTGCAGGCATTTCAGAATTTATGATGCAGAAACTGAAGACATGTGAACAACTCGACTGGCTGCGATTATCCTTAACAAACACCGCTTAAAATCCTTTACAGTTTTATGTATGATGTATCAATATTAAATTCCTTTATTTTCTTTTATACTATTCGGTGCAATACAAATGATTTCTTAGTCATACAGCTGTATCTGCGTTAAACCCATTTTGTTTGTGAAACTAGGTCAAAAAAAAAGCAAAATACTTTAAAATTTAAATTTTCCAATAATACTTTTAAAAATTGATTAGTGGGTTATATCCAATACAAGGAATCATAAAAGTAATTATTAAGCTTGTTTTTTATGCAGAAATTAATTAACGGTTTGAAGTGCAAATTACCACACACAGTTCTAATTAAACGATTTTCATGGTAAAGGTAGACAACTGGTTCGAAACAGTTGTCCTGCCAGGCTAAGAAAACTGTATAATTGGCTTGACTATTAAAGGCTATAAAGGATATCGATATTTATATGAATGGACATATGTCCGGAAATATGTTCATTTGTATGGATGCGTTTCTTTTATTTTCTTTTAAAATTTACAAACCAACATGAACAATTAGTAATTTCCAAAACATATTATCATCAATGACTTTAAAAAAAAAAAAACATTAAATACGGAAATAGTGTAAAATGTTTCTTTTCCTTGCACTTCACTGTGTCGTACTGACAAAAATAAATTAAACCGAAATAAATAAATAAATTCAACATTTTTTTCGGCATCTCCCCGTGTGTACAATTAAACGTAATACGAATAGTTGTAATGTCACACATTTATTTTCTATTTACCAAAAATAATTAAATGAGAACACATGAATGTACAACGATTCAAAAAAAGATCCCTTTATTTACGGGTTTCTCTTCAATTTTCTAACAAAAAAATACAAAAATATATAACACTTTTAAAATATTGTTTACCATATAGACCTTCGCTATGTAATATTGACATTCAAGTAAAATGTATAAAAAACTCTCGTTACAATCTAAAATCGTACTCATGTTAAAACCAAAATTAATAAAAATAGCCTTTCATATACACTGATTTGTACTAAGATAAACACACTAGATATCCTTAATTATAATAAAATAGGTAACGACAAAACACCACATCTGAAAACCACATGTAAAACTAGAAGTTAAAATCGATACGAGGCTTGCCTCTTATGTTTCGGGATTTGGCAACCCCAGTGTTGCAATCCGGCAATTGACAGCTCTGTCGTAAAGTTGGACATTTTTGAGGTTATACGCACCCAGAACGTTTTGACATACGAGCGTTATTTGTGTTGTTTACAGTAACTTAAAAGATTCATCTCGGCCCAAAAATGGAACTAAATCGTCAACATTTTCGTGCGATTATTTTGTACAACTTTCGGCGTGGATTAACTCAGCAACAGTGCATGGATGAACTTAATTCAATTTTTGGCGATGAAGCTCCATCAAGGACCAGTGTTTATCGATGGTATGGTGAATTCAATCGTGGTCGTAGTTCACTCCAAGATGAATTTCGTGAAGGTCGTCCAAAATCAGTTGTTGTTCCGAAAACCATTGATGCTGTGTGCGAACTGATATTGGAAGATCGTCATGTGACCTATGGTGAGATTGAGACAACCTTAGGCGTTAGTGAGACCAGCATACATTCAATATGGCATAAACATTTGACTGTCAAAATAATTTGTTCGCGTTGAATCCCACACAATTTGTCAATCGCCCAAAAAAAGGCTCGTGTCAATTGGTCGAAAGAAATGCTCAAAACATACGGTCGCGGTGCTTCGAAACACGTCTATGACATCGTGACAGGTGATGAATCATGGATTTACGCGTATGAGCCCGAAAGTAAACAGCAGTCGACTGTCTGGGTGTGTCAAGATGAGCCAAATCCAACAAAAGTTGTTCGCGCACGAAGCACTTCCAAGTAAATGGTCGCCTGTTTTTTCGGAAAAACTGGACATGTCGCAACCGTACCACTAGAACAACGCAGAACGGTCAATTCTGAGTGGTACACAACCATTTGTTTGCCAGTTGTCTTCCAAGAAATCAGGAAAACCAACCGCCGAAGACGGATCACTCTTCACCACGACAATGCGAGCTCTCACACATCGGCTGCGACAACTGCATTTTTGAGCACCCAAAACATCGATTTGATGGGTCATCCGCCGTATAGTCTTGACTTGGCACCGAATAACTTCTTTTTATTCCCGTACGTAAAAAACAAATTGATAGGTCAACGTTTTTCGACACCTGAAGAAGCGGTTGCTGCATTCAGAATGCATGTGTTGGAGATACCTCAATCAGAGTGGCAAAAGTGCTTCGACAATTGGTTCAAACGCATGCAAAAGTGTATAGATCTTCATGGGGAATATTTTGAAAAACAATAAAGTGATTTTCGATGATCAATATTTGTTTTTGTTCTCTAATCCCGAAATATAAAACGCAACCCTCGTATATATATATTCATATGAAAGCACCATTATACTGTTTAAAAAAATAAAAGAGAGAAATAGTTCTTCTATAAATTAAAGAAATCAATATCCTAAGCTAACACATTTAAATATCGAGTCAAGAATTTAATGTAACTACAATTAATTCATTTTAATCGAATACTGCAAAATTCGTAACAGTTCCTCAGCTATTTTCTTCCATTTTATCACAACCGCTATATGTTAACAAATTATAGATGCAATTAATTAAAGCTGACAAAAACAGACAATAGAAATTAACTAGGGCACAGATATTAACTCAAAACAGCTCTTCAAGCAAACAGTATGATTACTTTTACTTGAACGCAGCTGCCTACCTTGACTTCATTAACGTTAAATGCTTCCAAAATTAACAGTATTTGATGTCAGTTTTTATTATTATAACTTTATATTTCATTTTATTGTATTCTCAGTAAGTTTGCAAATATCAGTAAATAAGAAAAACCCTTTTACTAAATATTAAAAAAAAAACAGATTTTATAATCCCCTTCCGGGTATTGAATTACCCACAACCTTGTACAACCTTGTACAACTGTAATGTCCCGCACGACTCTGGCGCCCATGTACGCTAAAGACAGTTATCACGCGAAACCGTTCATCAATGCTCGGCTTTTCTACCCGATTTCAGCAAGCCAGCTCCCCTCGTTAACACAGCTTCTACGCATAGCAGCACCCGACAGGACACCTGGCTTTGCCTCTTTATTTAAACTTCAGGACCTTCGTCCTTAGAACTCTTAACGTCTCCCAAATGTCTCAGCAACACCGGTCCACAAATCAAACCGATACCACCGGACTGAGACAATATACCTGGTTCCCCAATCTTTAGCCACCATGGCTCACCTTTAGCGGCAACTAAAGGCTATGCACGCCCCTCTACGCTGCCTCAAATACCTAGGTGCATAATACTTCGGAGAGTGCTTCGGCAGAACATATACTAAAATTGGAACGATACAGAGAAGATTAGCATGGCCCCTGCGCAAGGATGACACGCAAAATCGTGAAGCGTTCCACATTTTTACTCCCACACGGACTGAAACAACACCGCAAGCGGACGTGTTCGCAATCCTGCTCAATCTGCAGAGACAGATGACACAGCTACAAAGCCAAATAAACGAGATCTACTCGCATTTGCCCAGTCTAAATAACAAGTCGATATAAACCCTATAACCACATCAATAAAAGCTCTTGTCGTGAATGTAAATTCACTAATAAGAACTGAGAGAAGAGCCAATCTTTTTAACCTGTTGCAAGAGGAACAACCTGATGTACTTCTGGCGGGGGAAACAAAGTTAAACCAGAGACATAAGATAGGACATAAAAACTACGATATTATACGAAGAGATCGACCTAACTCCTCTCAAGGGAGGGGGGGGGGGGGGGGGGGGGGGGGTGTCGCAATCTTTATTAGAAAAGGGATCAATCATAAAGTAATATATAGTGGAGAAGTGCGCAGGTTCCGGGTGCTGGAAGTCTGTATCGTCCACATACCCCTTCAGCAAGGAAGGGGTTTGTATGCGATTGCGGTCTACGCACCTGAGGAGCACCAACAAAACCTATTTATAGCTGAGCTCGAAACACTCTTTCGATGCTTACAATTGCACCTGGACAAAAATTACTTTATCCTAGGGGGAGATATGAACGCCAAGCATAGAAATTGGGGAAATTATATATCTAATGCCAGAGGAAATCAGTTGGCTGGTTGGTTAGATCAGTATCATATTGAATATAGAACTGACCTGCTAGCTACGAAATATCCATTGTTCCCCAGAGGTAGATCGTTCTTAGATATCTTGCTAATCGACTCACGACTGAGATTACTTAACACCAACAGACGAAACACAAACTGTTTACGGACAATTGAATACGACAGCGAGCACTGTGCATTCACGGCAGTAATAGAGCTTCCGAACGAGCTCGCAGATCTGGAGGAATTCGTGATGCCGCAACCCTATAACTACGGTGCAATGCGATGGCCGCGGTTCACCAGATCATTAACAAGAGAACTTTGTTCGAATGACTTGAATCTGCCAGTAAACAGAAACCTGACAAATGACGAAATCGACAAATACATTCAACAAATGGACGAAACCGTAAAACGAACAATGGACAAAACAATTCCCAAAACAACAGTTACAGATCACATTAACATGTACAGAAACGCAACAATAAACGCACTCCACAAGAAAAAGAGCAGACTGCTATCGAAATTAAAACAATTACACAGACAGTTTACAGACAGACAAAACCAGGAGATAATATCACTGAAATCCCGATTAAAAAACCTCCAACAATTACTTAAAGCTAATTATAGATTAGCAACAAATTTGTATTGGAATAACAGAATTCGAGCTATAAAAACTAATAACCCGAATATGTTCCCACAAATAAATAAAATATTCAGGAGAAATAATCAAAACGAGATTCAGTGTCTCCAAATTCCACGTACCGAGGTAAACAAGCAGCTGCTAACCAACATTGGCATAGATACAGAGAACGCCATCCTCAATAGTGAGCTCTTCGTGATCGAAGATCCTTTGGAGAAGGCGAACACTGTGGGATCTGTCTTTCAGGAAATGTACAAGGTGAATGAAAGCATTCACCGAAACCATGACCTGGAGGACAGAATTCGACTGAATCACCTGCACCTCCGGAATGAAATTTCACATTGGCAATCGGAGAATCCTGGTTTTACGGAATTCAGTGACGATAATCTGTCAATTGACATTAATGCCAATGGTGGGGCTAATAGCCTTTTAATCACAAGGGAAGGAATCCAGAGTATCTTCGACTCATTAAGAAGCAAAGAGTCAGTGGGAATAGATGGAGTACCTAACATCGTACTCAAGAACCTGCCCCCAAAGGCAATAGATATATACACGGTCCTGTTTAACAACGCGTTGAATAATGCATATTATCCCGCGCGTTGGAAAACGGCTATCATTCAGCCCATCCCAAAAAAGGGCAACGACTGTACAAACCCAATGAACATGCGTTCGATAAGTTTACTCCCAAGCATCAGTAAAGTATTTGAAAAAATCATTAACAAAGCTCTGCTAAAATGGGTAGACGACAATAGCATTATTCCAAATAACCAGTTTGGCTTTAACACAGGTCATGAAACCACACATGCCGCAGCTAAACTGATCTCCGACACACAATGGAATAAATGTAGGAACCAATGCACAGGTGCCTGTCTGATCGACTTGGAAAAAGCCTTTGATACCGTCTGGATCGAAGGGTTGTATTACAAACTGGTCAGACATGGCATACATAAGTCTTTACTATATGTACTTTACGATATATTAAAGGACAGGAGGTTCGTGGTCAAAAGTGGTAATGTGACCTCTAATAAAACGTATAATATCAAGAATGGCTTGCAACAGGGCGCGGTACTCTCTCCGATTCTTTTTAACATTTACATTAGCGACTTATTAGATGCACTTCCGCAGGCTATTGCGTACGCAGACGATCTCATAATTTACAGAACAGCTCCGAAAGTTGCGATCATAAATAGGTTAATACAGCGAGACTTCAACAAAGTGCAGCGCTATTGCAATGACTGGAAACTTAAGATCAACTTCCAGAAATGTGAAGCCATCCTATTTAGAACTACATTATATAAAGCCACGTACGACACAAGGAAAAACTGGCGAAAGCTAGTTATCGTGGGACCGCATGGAGATAAACTGGAAACCAAGAGTTTAGTTAAATACCTTGGCATCTGGCTAGACCAATATCTGTATTTCAACAGACATGTAGAGGCTGCTTTGCTCAAAGCGAGGAAAACTTTTGCTATGACAAGGAGGCTATTTCACAGTAGCCAACTTGACAGCAAGGTAAAAGTCATATGCTACATGACGCTAATCAGGCCAATGCTCATATATGGTTGCCCAGTATGGTTCAACATAGGTCCAAATTTGATGGAAAAGATTCGGGTGTTCGAAAGAAAGTGCCTCAGAAGTTGTCTCAGATTATATCGGACACCGGAATCGGACTATAAAAAGTATTACTCAAATGAGACTTTATATAATGAAGCGTACATAAATAGGGTGGATAATTTTATGATTAAATTAATCAGAGGACATATTGCGAGAGCAATAAGCTCGTCCAATGACCTAATTTTCGGGGCCTATTATCCAAACACCTTGTACTATGAGAGCGTGCGCCGCAACGGCTTTGTTCCACCAGAGGCGTTCCTTGACTTGGATATGAAAGGGCTTATACAGGATAGATCCGGAATTCCGCTGATGTATCATGTAAGTAGATCATCTGTAGACGGGCGATTGTGCTACGACCGGGAAGTAGCGCGCACCGAAGAAGAGCTCCTGCGCTTCAGTAGGGCTATCTCCCACAGAGACCGGGACGATAGTATTAGACAGGGTCAACAGTTCTGGTGGTTGGATGGCATATAAAGACCTGGGTACCAAAGTCGGTAAAGAATCATACTATCATCAGCTAGCTTACATAGACTTAGCTTTTCTAGAATTAGGGTAGTATAAGATTTAAGTTAAGTTAGGTTAAGTGCTTTTACATAAAAAAAAAACGTAGGTAAGTTAAGTAAGTTAAATTTTAAGAAAAAAAAAACAAAAAAAAAAAAATTGACAAAGTTTTTCAAATTTTTCTTTGTATTTCAACTAATTATCAGTACTGCCACAAAGTTCTGTCGCCGAAAGGCAAATTATACAAATGTTAAGTAATGTTTAGCTTAGAGCGCCTGCGAAGGACCAGTAAGTTATTATATAAGATAATTAAGCTAGAATTTAAGCATTTTTTGTCTAGCCTTTAATTTAGAAATTAAGAATATAAAAAGAAAAATAAAAAATGTAGTAAAAATGAAAATGAAAATGAAAGTGCAGCAGTTACTCTAGGCCGCCCTGTGGTTAGACACAACCAACCATACCCCATGAGCCCCATAATCTAAGTCGCCCAACTTAACCGAGCGCGATTGGCCGGCCCTCCCAACAAAGCGCCTCGTGGTCGAGGTCGCGGCTGCCGTCTATCAACGTTTATTTGAAACTTTACGTCTCTCTTGGAACTTCACTGACCGAATTCCCTAGTCAGCGAATTTGTATCGCCAAGTCCTTTTCCATCTGCCGACGACAACAGTCGTTCGGACTTCCGCTCCCGTTCCACGGACGGGGACGATAATACCGTGTAGTGTTCGAAATTATAGTCGCTGTGTCGAGTATTATAGTCGCTGCAGTTTTCGTAGAGTGCATTATTATTGTAATTTTCACGTGTGCTTCCGTAAAAAAATAAAATAAAATTAACAATAGAAATTCAGTGCTTTTTATTTTTGCTTGTCCTGCGTTGATGTGTTTCCCTCTCGGTGCGCCTGTTTTCCCCTCGGTGACATTTAGCTGTTTGTTCTTTTGTCCTGTCGTTGTGTCCGGTAAACTGTTTACAGCGGAATCATGATGGAGGAGGAAGATAATCAGCGCCGTACGCCGGTGCACTATACTTCCTCCCCACACACTCATAAGGGGAAAAATATGTTTCTTCTCGAATTTTCTTTGAGAAACCAATGAATATATCCATTTAGAAATATTTACACAATCTTTATTATCATTTGAAGGATAACTGATTATTATTTCACAACAAATATTATTAATAACAATAGTTATTAATTATTATTTCAAGAGTCCTTAGAATAGTCTTTTCACGTGGACGTGTGACTTATCGTGGATTATCTGAAATCAAAAAGCGAAAGAGATTCCGTTAAAGTATTACTCAGTCTCAGGGTCCAATGGTCAACATTATCGCCCAACTGCGAATGCAATTGCCAAAACTTTGAAGAAACTCGGTTGGTAGGAGATGTAAAAATATCAGTGCTTACTCGTGCAGGTCGTTCAATCGAAAACAAGCGTGCGCGAGTGAAGGTAGTTGTCCTTGATGTTGAAAATAAACCAGGTACAATTTTTATTCAAAACCATCTTAACGGAGTTTTTATTTATTTAAATTTCTGTTATTTAAATTTATCCAATATAATTTAACGGTGTCTTTACTTATGGATGTCCAGAAAGCATCTCAACCCAATGGACTGTTCTATATTACGCCTCGGTATTGAATTGATCTGGCGCAAGACTAATGACCTTGCCCGGAAAAAAACAAATCATTATGGAAAAATTTAATACGCCTCAGGACTTGGTAAATAAGGCCAAGACCGGTCCCCGGTTGTAGTGCCGATGATGATGATGATTGAATTGAAAAAAGTGATTCTCACCTTGGTAACAAAGGATCGAAAGTTCGGTAGACGCTTTGTCTACGATTTGTTACTGTTGCGAGTTCCTTATCGAGTTCTTAAATCTAAGTTTACGAACTATTGTTCCGGCGTATGTGCTGATGTTGCATGGAAGTCATGGAACTATGAGAAAATTGCCTTGGTAGGCGAGATTTGCTGTTTAGGCATATATGGTTGGTGGAAACTTAGGTGTAGAGGGTATTAAGGAATGTCGGGCTGCCCGGTGGGAAGCGTTACTCACGCAAATGTTGCAGAGATTTGTCACCGTGCACGTCTCTACGAGCACACACATCGAATTTTGAGAAAGGACCAACATACCCAAAGCTATATGTGTGCTTAATAGAACGCAAAAAAGGCAGTAAAACTCAGTACCAAATTGACCACCATCCAGTGTAGATGTGTCGACAATCGACGACTGATAGTTGATGAACCGTTCAACGGAACGACATAAAAAGAGATGTGTATGTAAAATTATTATTAAATTATTGCTAAATTATTATTTTTACATTAAATCGTGTTGCACATCTTAAATGCGTACGGGTTCGCTTGGTACTTATCTGCACCCAAAATAATTAGAAAACAATTAGTGCCGATACGCGACATACGAAGTGTTACTCTTTGTGTATGTGCACAGTATAATAAAAAAAGCTCTTGAACGTGATTTCATATCTGTCACTCGCGCAATAAAAAAAAAAAAACAAAAAAAGAAGAACACGTGGTCCGTAATATGGACATAAATCAAATGGATGCCAAAGTGGTGCTTCGGAGAGGGCAAAATACAGATCTAAATCTAAGGGCTAAGCGCCTTAAAACCAATAAAAATAAGGATACAGACACACACACACATACAAACGCGGAGGTTATTGCCTGGTTGCTGTGGATCATTCTGTGATCGCCAGAATTTCACACTTCTGATGCATTGGTTATGCACAGATTCGTATGTGTGATTTACATTAGGCGATCGTGGGATAATGTTTACTTTGCCCTACGGGAAAAGCATTTTCGTTTATTGCTGTTGCTCCGCAATGGCCTTTGTTTAGGCGATGTACATTGGGACGGGGACAAAGGTTTTGTCGACGGATTGGTTTTCCGGCAATTCGCTTATCGCCGGAGATGTGATGTTTGTCGATATCTGGCGCAGCTGTGCCAACCGTTTGTGTATATCCAGTTAATGGATCGATACACAATGTCTGTTGGTGAGTCATGTCCTTCGATCGCCGTGCAGGCGTAGAAAAATTATTCTGGACTTGTATCCACAGATACGTGGGGTTGTTGACTCTAAGATGAATGTCACCTTTTGTTTTAGGTGAAAAAGATAACTTTTGAGGACACGGGTCTGTGGGCACGTATAGTTTGGATATAGGTGAATGTGTTCCTTGGTGGAACGACGACCTATAGTGGTTTGTGTGGTTTGTGGGACCGCCAAACTTTCATCAAGTGCAATGCTAATTATGTCACTAGATAATAAATCATTTGTGTCCTGTTCGTCAATATTTTTGGCTATATCTTCAACGCGACGCTGAACTGTTCTAGCTGAAAATGACTTTCCTTTGATTCTCTCAATAATTTTTTTTTTATTTGCGAAGTCGTTAAATAAATCTTCGGAACAGGTTATGAATGCGTTTTTCAAAAACTCGCCGTCTGTAAATGGTTTTCCGTTGATACCAATGCTAAGAGCTGCAACTAAGCTGGCAGATGTAGCGTGATTGTAACGGGTAACAAAACTCTTTAAGCATTTATTGTGTTCTCCAAAAATTAATACACATTTAGAAATGTATTCAGATTTATCTTCATTTGTCATTTCACTTACATCTTTATGTTTTGAAGAAAAGTGTCGCTCAATATTGTAAGTCCTGGCGGTAATTATATCTGTACATAAAGTCACCATTTTCAATACATCCATACTTTTCTTTCCACACATCTTGAAATAACCTCTTTTTTGCTTTTTGTTTGTTCATGATAATGTAGTAATAATAGTTGTTACTGGCCTCGCTCCCAGGTAGCGAGTCTCCTTATCGAGAAAAGGACGAGGGATCTCTTAAAACCGCTCCTGAGGAGACCTGATGTGATTGCCGCCGTGCTTCCCCAAACCTTGAGGGAGGAGCACCAACCTACTCGTTCGTGGGACGTCGTTTTCAAGAATAGCGTCCCTGCGCCGTGCAACCTGGCGCCTTCTATTGCTGCCCGTAATCGTGGACGCTGTAATGGTTGAATTTGTGAGCTTGTCACCACTATGCTCACCGGTTCCTTTTCCTGGTTGGAAGTCGTCTCTGGTTCTCAAAAGCAGCCAACGTTTCTCAGCGAATGCATACAGCCCAAGTCAATGGAAAACACCTTTTATTTTGTCATAATAGGCTCATTTTTATTTACTTAGATAGGGAAACAATTGATCATCCTGAGGACACCAACTCCAAGATCCTAGCTTTATCTTCTGATCGTGGTCCTTCAGTACTTCCGCCGAGGACTAGGTAGATGAATAGAATGCTTTTTCGAGATCGCGATACATCCCCTTTTAAACGGCACTAAATCGAGATTTGTATCTTTGAAACGAACGTTTTTTATGGGAAATCTCGATTTTCGATACATTTCGTGTGATGCCCAATGTTTGTTTTAGATAAGAATTCAGTTTTCTGAATTCTCATGAAACTGTTTGCATATGAGAATTTGTATTTGAATTTGGGTTTTGTTTGTTTGTGGCAAATTTGAACATCTGGTTCTATTTGCCATGGGTTTGATTTATTTAATTTATGAGGGTTTTTACCAGATTGAAATGTATTTCTGGATTTTGAATTTATATTATGCCGTGGGGCAAATGCAAAACGATAAACGAATATTTGATTCGTTTATTGCGAATTTTGATTTTAGTTAGGATTTTTGATTAAATTATGCCATGGGGGCAAATGCTAAGCGATAAACGGATGTTTGATTCTTTTAGTGCGAATTTTGGATTTAGTTCAGGTTTTTTAGGATTTGGATTAGATTTAAGGTTTTGGTGTAGGATTATTGGGATTAGGATGTATGAATGGGGGAAAAAGGTGGTAGGGCTTTTTAGAGCACTACAGTAATATTTTTTTTAAATAATAATTATTGTTTCACGTAGGTAATAATTATTTAGCTGCGTAACTGCGTCACTCCGCTATTGAACATGTGCTACAACTAAGAGAACGATACACGTCGCTCCAATTTTGTCCCTTAACTCTCGGCCATTACTCTACAGTGCGCCGCATGTTGTTAAGGCGGAGTAGAAAGGGACGAAATTGACTAGCGCACAAAAACAAAGTATCTGTTTTCAATGTTTTTTTTTTATTCTCAAAATATTCGTTTCATGTTTATATTTTATAATTTATTTTTATATATTATAGTTTTTTTCGGAACTAGAGTGGGCCACTTGAAATTAGTAAATGGGTCACCCGGTGGCCCGCGGTTCATAGGTTGCCGACTACTGGTCTACGTCATTGATTTTGTTAGATTTGTGACGCTTAGCTTGAGGATTCACCGGTGGATTCTCCCTAGCACCACTTTGAAAACAGTTGGTTCATTGTCCATATTGTGGAACACTTGTTTTCAATTTGTATATAGTTATAAATGTGTATTTATATATATATTCACTGCACAGCCTAACACTTACACATACCGGACAAATATTCGCCATGCACACTGCGCACCCGTTCCCAATATAATATTTTCGGTGCACCACCGTCCTTCCGGTTCCCCGGGAAGAGTGGGCTACCGTGGTTGTCCTTCATGGATGTGTCGAACTCGTAACTACGCTTTCCGCGCACTATCGACCATGTTGCCGCACGATTACACTGATGTTTCTGAATAACTTCCCGCAATACACTCGCAAAAACAAACACATCAGTTTCTTTCTAAAACTGATTTTATTTTACGTTTTAGAACAGATTTTAGTTTACATTAAATCTCTATTATTTTTGAGGAGGTCTTCTCCTCACGCGCGCTACTGACTGACTCTGCCAAGCGACTTTTTCAACTCTTTGAATTCAAAATCCTCTACTCACTTCGAGAATTCTAATTCTTAAATATCTTTATGTTTTTACGAAGGTCAAGACGCATCGCCACTTATCGTTTGATCCTTTCTTGGTGTTTTTATTTGTGTTAGCTATCTGGCCACAAGATCCGTGGAAATTGGTTGTTAGTTTAGGATCTGGGAATCTGTGTCTATTAGCAAATCATAAAACATCTGGTATGTGAGAATATGATGTTTATGATGGCTAGAATTGTGTGTCGGCGTATCGAATAGATATGCCTTTGTGCGCTTTGAGGTTTTGGATCTTGTAGGTTTTTTAGGTGCTATTTGCTTTTAGCATCATCATCATCAATCGGTACTACAACCGGGAACCGGTCTTGGCCTTATTTAGCAAGTCCTGAGGCTTATTAAATTTTCCATAATGATTTGTTTTTTCCGGGCAAGGTCATTAGTCTTGCGCCATTGCTTTTAGCATACATGGGAAAATAATGCATTATGCTGTTTGATTTTAGGAAATTGAATCGAACAAATGCATTAAAGTGAATAAATGAATTTGAATTCAATAAATGAGAATTTGAACGTTTAGTTCGATTTTGGTTTGACAATGTTATGTTGGGGGTATGAAATGGATTTTCTTATAGGTGGGAGGAAAATGTAATGTGGGAGAAAAATGTAATGTGGGAGAAAATGGTACGGCTTCCTGGAGCACTACACCACCTAAATTTGCTATTCGTTTTGTCTTCACTCACACGCGTACTCAATGGACCTTTTTTTGCCTATACGTCCATCCGCGTGCGTCCGATGCTGATGGCGATTGTATTGTGACCAATTGCACACCTTTTGTGTTGATGATGACACCACTGGTGACATGACCTTTATCATCATCATACTTAATACAACTTCAAGTTCAGTACTGTTTCTTTAATTTCATAAATTTAGATATTAAATGTTGGGGCAGTATTCTCAAGACCTTAAATATTAAAAATATGTAAAACTTTTTTTTTATACATTTTTTTAACAATCAATACCCACTTAAAGGTATTGAATAATCGCTTTTGTGTGGGCATACTATGAACTAAGTATATCTGCTTTGTTGGTGCTTGGACAACTGTATGACACTCTCACGTTCTCCTTTGTTCAGGTTAGTTGAGCTAGAGTTGTGTGTTGTTATTCGTCTTTCTAATGCGATTGAATATAGCACACATTTGTTTTCCAGATATTTACTCCTTTACTTTCGTCCCTTTCCTATATATTTTTTTAAATTCCTTAAGGGTATAGTTGAATGTGAACATTACAAATAAAAAAAAAAAAAAGAAAACGTTTGTAAGAATATTAGAAGCATTAAATCCTGTGTGATGGAAATGTCCTATCTGGATAATCTAAGGCTTATGAGAAGGGTCAGAATTAGGCTTACTTGTTTTTTTCAAGAAAGAAACAAATTATAAAAAAGTAATTTTATTTTGTTAAATTATGTTGACAATGAAATACATTGAAAACCACATATTACGGAGCAATTAAATAACATGTCAAACGGTATTTTCCCCCTTCTTCTTACTTTAAGGAAATTATTTACAATGTAATTGCATTACGAATAAATTAAAACACATATACGCTAATGACAAGGTAAATAAGTAGTTTAGCTGAACGCGTAGATGATCCCCTCATTTACATTGTTCTTGTCTCTGTATTCTCCCAAATCGAAAAAATATATAAAATAGAATCCGGCGAAATGTCATTTTCATCGTTTACAGGTAAAAAAAAAAAAACTCGAAACGTGAGTTCACCGTCGATTTTTTTTCTGGTGACTTGGAACATCCTGCTTGCTCGAAAACTTGCAATTACATAACCATAAATCTGCCGTGCTATGAGGTGAACCTACATAGCCCCGAAATAGCTAATCTACCAGTAATACACAGTCACGAGAGTCACGAGAAGTGAGAAATAAAAGAATCACGCGTATTTTCAACAAACTCTTTCGTGATTGCTGGAATCCAATTAAGTTAGTATGTTGCATTAATTAAACATAGGGTAATGGCTATAGGGGTCACGTATAGAGTGTTTCTGAAATCCTTTTTGTCTCCTCGGTCGCAATATCCTTATCTACCGCTACATACATTAGAGTGGAGAAGAGTTCTCATTCATTGAGGGAACACCCACACTTGATGTGGAGTAACAATGCCAATTCAAATATTTGATATGTCGCATGAAACAGGATACAACAGTCATACCAGACCGGAAAGCTTGTAGATGGCAGCACCAGTTCAGAATCAAAGCCAAGTGACCTCAGTTGGACCCTCTGCCTAATGAGCCACAATTCGAACAATGAGAACAACTCACACGGGCTTCCAAGGGCAACAAGTAGAGAAGGATGCGTCCTCGTGCCACTTATTTATCGATTGCATGCTGCTTGTGTCAACAATGCAACTATTTCAGTTACAATTCCGCTTATACACCTGTACTCGGTTGCTTTGATGGTGATTGTTATATTTTTGCTATTTTGGTATATATTTAAAAAAATCGTATTTATATTTATATATATTATATATAATAACATATTATAATTATCTATTCCCCAATATTGTTTATTTATTTTAATGACCAATACTAATAGCTTCCTAGGTATTTTCAATTTATTAACAATTGATTTATTCATAATCTATTTTGAAATTGATAATATTGTGACCCATATGACAGTCAGTACTGGAATATTCGGGAAAGTCCAAAACAAGCACTGGCATATTCTATAAAGTACTGGAAAACTGGAGACTAGAACATCCAAGATTATGGAATGGACGGAAACGAAATGAGACTGTGAGAAACGATAAAAAGACGTGGAGACAGCTGATGGTGACAGACAAGAGGAGGAGAAAAAGCGAAGCAAGCGATAGAAAAGAAAATCGTTGAGTGTTATATTAATTAAATTAAAAATCGATTTAACGGCTCTTATTTATTCAAAATAATCAATCCAGCGAACCCTAAGCTCGCTACAATTGGTGTCAGAAGTGGGATTGATTATTGGTGAAGTAAATAAGCTGCGAAAGCGTGTTGTGACGATGTCAGATCGACATTTGGAGGATCTTCGCGTTCCTGAGTTGAAGAAGGAACTTGAGGACCGGAATCTGGATAGCAGAGGACAGAAGCAAATTCTTCGACAGCGCCTACAAGCAGCAATGGAGGAAGAGGGTATTAATGTTGACACATATGTTTTTGCGATTGCGCCAGACTGTCCGGGTGGAGAAGAAACAGCGAGTCAAGATGGTGCCAATGTAATGGAAAAGAGTTCGCCACAGTTGGACATTTCGGAGATGCTCAGGATGATGATGATAAAATTGGACGCACAAGCTACAGATGTTAATGCAAAATTCGACACCGTAAATTCAAAATTCGACGCCCAGAATTCAAAATTGGACTCGCAAGCTACAGATGTTAACGCAAAGTTGGATGCCCAACATTCAAAATACGACGCCCAAAATTCAAAATTGGACGCGCAAGCTGCCGATGTTAATGCAAAGTTGGATGTCCAAAATTTAAAATTCGACGCCCAAATTTCAAAATTCGATGCACAAGCTGCAGATCTGAATGCAAAATTGGATGCCCAAACGAAATGTAATTTTCAGCACTTTAAGAAAGAAATTCAGTCAAAAATTCGAAACGAAGTAGAAAATCTGGATATAAAAGTCACCAATGAAATAACGCGAATCGAAAAGAAACTTGAGTGTGTTGAGAGAAATAAGACATCGCCAGGCAATCAACATGACTACAAAGATACCAGGATGCAACCGCCAACCTTCGATGGAACGGGACCCTTCTCCGCATTTATACGTCAGTTTGACGCCGCGGCCAATTATAATAAGTGGTCGGATGAGCAAAAGTCAACATCACTAATCTTGTCACTCCGCGGGGCGGCTGCAGAATTGCTACAAACCATACCAGCAGAGAAGCAAACAGATTTCCAAGCGGTAAGAGACGGCCTTGAAGCTAGGTATGGAGACAACCACATGCAGCAGGTCTACCGCATGCAACTACGGAGCAGAATGCAGAAACCTGGAGAAAATCTTCAACAGTTGCAGGCAGACATTGAGCGATTGGCAAACTTCTCTTATTCAAACATGACTAAGGAATTTCTGAACGAGGTAGCAATGGATGCATTTATAAACGCACTCCAAGATCAGGACTTGCAACAAGCCGTTCGTTTAGCGGGAAAGAAGACGACTAATGAAATACTGGTGTTCGCATTGGCATATGAATCTGCTAAACTGGCTACCAGGAGTACATATAGAGTCCGAGAAACATCCGTCCAAGAATGTTCCTGCCAAAGAATCGGGCATGTACAACGGAGAACCCCGAGACCTGACATGAAGTGTTGGACATGCGCCGAAGTCGGCCACATCTCTGTTGACTGTAGGAAACGTCGACGAACGAATGAAACATCAAGTGAGAATTGTTGTTCATGCGCTAATCATAGGAGGAGACTATCAACGGACCAGCCTGAGGCTAATAGCTCGGGAAACTTGTAAGGGCAGACTTTACGGGGCAAAAGTCGCCTGGTGGAATGTGCAGCCCCAGCATCGTAACTGTATCACAACTCCAATGGGATAACCAAAGTTTGGTTATAACTACGATTGTTAATGCAAAGACGACAACAGTGACAATCGACACTGGAGCAACGAGATCCATAAATCGGCCGGACGTCGTGGGCCAACTTGCCCTTAATAAACATAGAAGATACGCTTTGAGCACTGCTACAGGAGAATGCTCTACAGTCTACGGAGAAGTCGTGAGCATAATAGCGCTGGGCAATATTTCCATCTCCCACAAATTTTTGGTCGCAGATATTACGGACGAATGCATTCTTGGAATGGATTTCATGAAGGAGCACCAAGTTATTCTAGATATCGGGCAAAGAACACTGCGAACTGGTAACTTGGAGGTTGCTATTACATTGCAGGACGAACAATTGCGAAGATTGAAATGTTATGTGCGTGAGGAGGATGAGATCCCGGCTCGTTCGGACTCGGTAATTTGGACCAGTCTCGAGAGTGATCCCGGTGACAATCGATTTTACATCACCGAGGCCGTACAAAATCAGCGTAAGGGGAACATCCTTGTTGGGAAAGCCCTTATCGATGCGAAGAAGCACATCGTACCCGTCAGAGTACTAAATGCGTCCAAGGAGCCGATCGCAATAAGAAAAGGAGAGGTAATCGCAGAATGTGCACCCGTGTCAGTGATAAGCGCAATTCAGACAAGGGAAGAGGACCACTCAATTCAACAGCCCTCTGGTGCACCGGCTGTGGTTAATAGGCTGATGCCCCAGAAAATCGGATTAACAAACGGGGAAAAGACAAGCGTTGAATCACTGCTGAACGATTTTTCTGATATTTTTGTGACAGAAAATGATAAATTCGGACGCACCGGTATAGTTAAACACCGCATTGACACGGGTGAGTCAAGACCTACAAGACAGCCACCTCGTCGACTACCGTTGGCCAAACAATCGACGTAGGCAACATGATTCGAGATATGGAAGAGTAAGGAGTCATCGAGAAATCATGGAGCCAATGGGCTTCGCCGGTAGTGCTCCTCAAGAAGAAGGATGGGACAACTAGATTTTGTGTCGACTACCGCCGGTTAAACGACGTTACGAAGAAAGACAGTTACCCACTTCCTCGAATCGACGACACACTGGATACCCTTTTTGGACCTCAGTGGTTTTCAACATTGGACCTAAAAAGCGGTTACTGGCAAGTGGAAGTGAAGGAGGAGGACAAGGAGAAGACAGCGTTTACTACCGGAAACGGACTTTATCAATTCAACGTGATGCCGTTTGGATTATTTAATGCTCCAGCAACGTTCGAACGATTAATGGAAAGTGTTCTACGGGGACTTACATGGAAGACGTGTCTCGTATACCTGGACGATATCATCGTTGTCGGAAGGAATTTACTAGAACACATCAATAATCTTCGAACGACTAAGACAGGCCAACTTAAAGCTCAATTCGAAGAAATGTGAACTCTTCCAAAGGAGAGTAAAATTCCTGGGACACATCGTTTCATCTGCAGGAGTCCAAACGGATCCTGATAAGATAGCATCTGTCCAAGAGTGGCCTACTCCAGAAGATAAGCAACAGTTAAGAAGCTTTATGGGACTAGCCACATACTACCGACGGTTTGTTAAAGTTTTCGCTAACGTGGCTAAAACCCTACACGAATTAACGGGTAAAGACAAAAAATTCAATTGGACAGACAAGTGTGAGGCAGCATTCATCACATTGAAGGCCGAGTTATGTAAGACTCCAACATTGGCATTCCCAAGTTCGGATCGCCTATTTATATTGGATACTGATGGAAGTAACACGGGAATCGGCGCAGTGCTGTCACAGAAAGTCGATGGTAAAGAGAGAGTTGTCGCATATTATAGCCGAGTTCTATCTAAGCCAGAGAGAAACTACTGCGCAACAAGAAAGGAACTGCTGGCTCTCGTAGAAGCCATTAAGAATTTCCACAAGTACCTCTACGGAGGTCGATTCCACCTTCGAACGGATCATGCCGCCCTGAAATGGTTGTTAAATTTTAAGAATCCGGAAGGACAGATAGCTCGATGGATCGAGCGACTTCAAACATACGATTTCCAAATTTCCCACAGTCAAGGGAAGGTGCATAATAACGCTGACGCTCTATCAAGAAGACCATGTAAGCCAGATTGTAAACATGTTCATAGAGCGGAAGAGAAAGAAGAGGCTTACGACCTGCGAAATGTACAAGTGAAGTACTAGATGGGTGGACGAGTGAGGCTATACGCGCAGCTCAAACTCAGGATGAAGATATGTCGCTAATCCTGAAATACAAAGAAAAGAACGAGCGGCCAACTTGGAACAATATTTCCGACAAGAGTGGAACATTTAAGGCATATTGGGCACAATGGAATTCCTTGCTGGCGGAAGATGGTATTCTTAAGCGTAAATGGGAAGCCGCGGACGGAAAATCCCACCGAATGTAGATTCTAGACCCACCATCAAAAGTGAAAGATGTTCGAACAGAAATGCACGACGGGGCCTCCGGTGGACATTTGGGAGTTAATAAGACACTTTCAAAATTACCATCTCGATTTTACTGGCTTCACATGAGAGATGACGTCGAGTCTTGGTGTAGGAAGTGCACAAATTGCACTGCGACCAAAGGACCAACAGCAAAACCAAGGAGCGCTATGAAGCAGTACAACGTGGGTGCCCCTTTCGAGCGAATTGCGATTGATATCTCAGGACCATTTCCAAAAACCAACGACAACAACAAATACATGTTGGTCATCATGGATTACTTCAGCAAATGGGTGGAAGTCCTTCCAATCCCAAACCAAGAAGCAACAACCGTCATTGAGCAGCTTATCAATAATTGGATCAGCAGATATGGAGTTCCCTGTGAGCTGCATTCCGATCAAGGCCGAAATTTCGAATCACAGATATTTCAAGGCATCTGTGCGGCACTGGGCGTAAGGAAAACCAGGACCACACTTTTACATCCGCAGTCAGACGAAATGGTCGAAAGGTTCAACCGAACAATGAAAGAACACTTACCGAAGGTCGTCAGTGATCACCAACGAGACTGGGACAAATATGTACGAACCTTTCTCATGAGTTATAGATCGGCTAATCACGAGACGACAGGCCATTCTCCAGCAAGAATCATATTTGGACGAGAGATACGATTACCAGCCGATCTGCGATTCGGAATACCTCCAGACGCCATAGATAAGACCGAAGACTACGTAGCCTAATGGAAAAATCGCCTCGACGAGATTCATAATTTGGTTCGAAAGCAAATCAAGGTATCAAGTGACAGGATGAAAACAAGGTACGACGTTCGAGCCAACGCATCCGGATTTAATGCAGGCGATAACATGTGGCTCTACAACCCTCACCGGCAAAGAGGAAGATCCCCGAAGTTGCAGCAACATTGAGAAGGACCGTATAAGGTCCTCACAAGAATTAACGACGTTGTCTATAGGATTCAGCGAAGACCGAACGCCAAAATGAAAGTGGTGCATCGTAATCGACTGGCGATTTTTGTTAACCCAGAAGACCAGTGAACTTAGTTCGGAACGAACTAATCTAGGTGGAGGGTAGTGTGACGCATATGACAGTCAGTACTGGAATATTCGGGAAAGTCCAAAACAAGCACTGGAATATTCTATAAAGTACTGGAAAACTGGAGACTAGAACATCCAAGATTATGGAACGGACGGAAACGAAATGAGAATGTGAGAAACGATAAAAAGACGTCGAGACAGCTGATGGTGACAGACAAGAGGAGGAGGAAAGGCGAAGCAAGCGATAGAAAAGAAAATCGTTGAGTGTTATATTAATTAAATTAAAAATCGATTTAACGGCTCTTATTTATTCAAAATAATCAATCCAGCGAACCCTAAGCTCGCTACAATATGTTGTAGATTTTGTTATTTGAAGAATGGTGGAAAGAGTGGTAATTCCAAAATAGTCAGTTTGTAATGTTGTGTCTACTAATGAGATGGTGGTTTGCAATGTTAGTACAAGAAAGGAAAAAAATCTATGTTAAGTTGATTACGACGGTTTAAGCGATAATCGCAGATAGAACAAGGAAAGAGCGTGTATAACAAGAGGAAAGTAAGATGTAGGAGGGCGTAATTGGGAAACCGAGCTTGAGAGCAAAAATGTTAAAGTTAAAGTCGAAAGAGGTTGACCTTGAGTTAGCACTCCATAGCATTCTGGAGATAAGCTCATTAGAGCCGTGTGAGGTGTGGTGTGCGTAAGAAACGCAATTGAATGCTGTTAATTCGGCATATGTGAATCAAGTGATGAGATGACCAGCCCTGACTGGCATATTCTAGTAGAGGACAGACAAAATAAAGATAAAGGATTTAGATCACATAGGGGCTGGAAAGTACCTTCGACCAGCTATTCACAAATCCGAGAGCAGAATTAGCCTTAAGGATTACATATGTAAATATGTAAGAGAAAATTTATTTCCTTATCACATGGATGACCGATCGCAAATGCAGGAATAGGATCGGTTGAGTAAGAATGGAGGGAAAAGTGTTATTGATTTTCATTTGCCAACATTAAGTTTCAAACAACGTTTCTGGCACCAAACCGAAAAGCTCTCGAGGTCAATTTGAAAAAGGGAACAATCACATGGAGAACAGGTTGTTTTAAAAAATTTAATATCTTGGACGCACAGCGAGATATAAGAATGCTTGATAATCATATCAATGTCGTTTATGGTTACTATAAAGAGAAAGGGACCTAATTGACTGCCCTGAGGGACACCCAAGGTAGCGAGAAAATTATTTTCTAAAACGAATCTCATGCCGATTACTCAGACATGAGGGAATCCACTTAGTCAATGCGGGTTCGAATCCAAGAGAGTTGTTACACGCAACGCCTAACACCCCATAATACCATGAAAGAAGTTTTCCATATGTTCGGGAATACACCTTGAGAAAGTGACAGACTGAAGGTTAACGAAGGGGGTATGAAAAAACGGCTCCTCGATAGTATAGTGGTTAGTAAACACGCCTGTCACGCGGGAGACCGGGGTTCGATTCCCCGTCGGGGTGCCTGTGGGTACTTCGTCTCTTAGGTAGGGTGCCTCAAGGGCACAGGTTCACAAGTTTCCCAACAAATGGTTCGGATTGCAACGCCTACAACGTCGCAGTGCTGTTATTCACCGGCACGCTCCGTAATTTCCTCAAAATAATACGATTCTTTTTTGCACCAATTAAAAATGCAATTAATGGTTCCTTATTGATCATGTGACTGTTTCACAAATGATATAACTTAACTTACGTTACGGGCTGGCTTTCAAGTGCCGGTAGAAATAAATAAAATGATTACAAGCGTATTTTCTATCGTAAAGTTCAGGATTAAATTCAATGAGGTTTTAACCTTGTCAATATGTACAGAGTTCACATTTACATACATAAACTGTTTACAAACTTATTTTATTGTTGATCGAAATTGAAGTTACAAAATGGGACACTAGTTTAATTTTACACGGATCTATTGTTGTTTTATTGTCAATCGATATTAAAGTTACAAACTGGTACACTAGTTTAATTTTACACTGATCTATTTTCGTTTTGTTTTCGATCGAAATAGAAGCTACAAAATGGTACACTAGTTTAATTTTACAAAGGTACAGTGTTAATTACAACCAAAATGAACTGACTTGACTTTACAGATTTTAATTTCCACAGAACTACTGATCCAATTTTTAAGTACACCAAAAAACTCCACGAGCTCGTCCATGGTAATATTCGACTGACTTTCTACCCATTCTTGCGATAACCTCGCACGAACGACAAATCTTCCCCAGCATCCCCGGTCCACACGACACACCGACAACGATCCTCGACGAACGATCCATACAAGGCGGCGCACATATATTCCATTACCACGGTCGCCCATGCTGGCCATTCCCCAGCACGAAAAGCGTCGTACGACTCCGGAACGCGAGCAATCCCTGCAGCTGTGGCAAATTATCGTACGATGATGTTTATTTAATCCAACTGCGCACAGCACTTTAGGTTACTAGTGCCCGTTCGCAGACGGTCGATACGACAGAAAACTAGATCGCAACCAAAAGGGTTGCGATTGTAATCTATGTGGCATTAGGAGGGCATTGGATGTTTATTCCCTAGATCAACGCACATAGCTTTTCCCACGATCTCGTATCTTTAGCTGCGCTTCATCGGTGTGGTCCATGGTTCGCACCAACTATACCGTCCGACGTGTCTTTGTAAGTTTTCTGTCGCTCGGCTAAGCGACCGAGATGTTTAAACTGGCTAAGGACAGAAAGACTATCCTCTGCACGTGTGCGGCGGAATCAAAACGGGAATATGTGCGCCCAAATACATTTCACGCTATATTGGTTGCTCAGGGAATTGACCGTATCTCCTAAATAAGAAGATAGTGCAATTGGTGGAAATCATGCTTGGGATAAATATCGTTGGCGCCGTATAATAACGCCGCTTTACATGAATGAGATTTCTCTTTCAGGGAATTTTCGAAGATGTTTTGCATGCCTCTTGTAGGGAAAACTCGTAAGAGTAGAAATGTCTGCGTTTAATTGCAGTGAAAGGAAAATTGATATGCCCACTTCCCAGGTAAGCAATTGCTCAACTATACCTGCCAAAGAACTTGTGGTATAGGGTTTTTGTAGGCTTGGTCATGTTTCCGAAATATAGACGAAGAGATAAGTAGTGGCGTTGGAAGAAACCGCCACAAGCCTCCGGCGCAAGACTAATGGCCTTGCCCGGAAAAAACAAATCATTATGGAAAATTTAACAAGCCCCAGGACTTGCTAAATAAGGCCAAGACCGATTCCCGGTTGTAGTGCCGATGATGATGATGATGAAAAAGTATATTAAAAAAAACAAAGAAAAAAAAAACGGTAAGGCCGTCTGGGCCAGGAGTGAATTAGTTTCTCATCAATCGTGAGTGGATTAATAAAATGAAAAACAGACGGACAGAAAAATTAGGTAATTATTTCAAATAAGAGGAGTCCGGAATAAGAGAGCTGCCAGTGAAGGATTGTTTGGAGAAGGAGGCAAAGAAGTTTGCAATAATATGTGATTCCGATGATGAGGTGGAATTGTAGTAGCCTTGGTTCTCTCTGGGAACGAGTCACTATGATATCTTTTTAAGACCGCTCCTAAAAAGGCTTGTTGCGGTCAAACCGCCGTGCTTCCTTTGGGGGAAATAGTGGCGACCGATCGTTCGGGCTAAATAAAATACCTTTTATATTTAAATAGTGATTACCTTGATGGAAAGCTCGGATAACTTTATTTGGCCTCGGCGTCCTTGCCCGACAGTTCTTTTGAACAATTTATTTCTAAATTTAAACAAAATCTAGGAGTTATTACTCGCACAGGAGTATTCTTTTGGATTGATTGACTCGAATTTAATGGATACATTGGCGTCCATACACTTTGTACGCCAAGCGAGACCCATCATCGAAACCTAAAAAGCATTGCCCTTTTAGATCAAATGTCATTGAGATTTGTATAGGAAAATAGATTAAAGCCTCCAGGAAGAGCAGACAGAATTTATTATGTACTTCGACTGGAGTGGAGTGTCCGGGAATTTTGATTTAGTGTGGACAAATTGCCGGAAGTTATGATTATACAATGCATATGAAGGTATGCATTGTGGTATTAAGATTATGGGGAATTGACGTTTTTATATAGCAAATGAACATCTGGTTCGATTGACTATGCATTTTTGGTTTTATTAGAGTCTGCTAGGAATTGCGCGTATGCGAACCAAATGAACATTTGGTTCGTTTACCACGTATTGGGTTTAATTTGTCGTATATTTGATTCAGTGTTAATTTGGGTATTAGAATTGGGTTACTATATCAATCACATTGTAACCTTCGTCATCGTCGGATGTACCTCAAAGAAGTTGCTTTTGAACCGCGTTAAAATATTAAATAAAACATTGAAGAGTTTGAATCGCGATTAAACTCGTAGCCAACAACACATATGTTGTGCAGTGTCGACGTAAATTAGA
The DNA here is from genome assembly GCA_963931805.1 of Microdon myrmicae. NCBI lineage: Eukaryota > Metazoa > Arthropoda > Insecta > Diptera > Syrphidae > Microdon > Microdon myrmicae. The sequence continues at coordinate 236,548,817 of OZ007497.1, read as the reverse complement.
TTAATCAAACTTAAAAAGGGGATGTGACTGTGACTGAAATGACAATGTGCCTAGTGCCTGTTTAAAACTCTTGTTGAAAACTCGTCCAGAGAAACACATCGTTCGCCGCTCGTCCACAACAAATTTACAGCATTGTCGCGTACACGTGTGTGTGTGTGTGTCTTCCTCGAAGAGGAAACAAAAGTATGTGCTGTCGTGTCTACCGCACTGTATAAACCGAACATACAATAAAAAACGGTGTGTGTTAATGTGTTTTGTGTGTGAAAGCAGATGTATCTGCATGTTGTTTTGCAAATAAAACAATAAAACTAACGCCGGCAATTAATTACTTATAATGGAAAAAAGAAAAGCAGTGTTAAAAGTGATGACAAAGGGGAGGCCCAAAGCCCAGCCAAACCTCCTTGCCAAACGGCATAAAGCCAACCCTAAAGAAAAAACTCAGAGGGAAGGAATGACCACCCCTAATAAGCCACATTATTCCGGAGTACGGAATAAATTCAAAGAACGGGCAACAGAAGACCACAAAAACAATAATACAGACATGAGACATAAATGTCGAACGTGCTCAATTTATTCGGAACTATACAAAAAGAAGAACGACTTGGAGCGACAAAATAAAGAAGCCCTACCGCAAAGCAATTAACAGCAAGAGCAAAAACAACAACAGAAGCAGAAGCAACGGTAACAGCAACAGCAACAGCAACAACAGTTAGGAAAACTACAAGTAAAAACTGTAGTCAGATACCTTGGAATCTGGTTTGATCAGTACATTTACTTTGATAAGCATACAGCAGCTGCTCTTACAGCAGCTAAAAACGGATATGCAATGACACGGAGTCTCCTCCGTAGTAGTCTTCTGGACCCCAAGGTGAAATTAATTTCATACTCGGCATTCATCCGATCAATATTAATGTATGGCTGCCCGGTATGATATAACATATCTCCATTTTACATGGAGAAGTTTCGGGTGCTCGAGAGGCAGTGTTTGTGTTCCTGCCTCGGAATGTATAGAACCCCAGAAGCGCAATTCAAGAAATACTATCTCAATGAAGTCCTGTAAGACAAATCAGGACTAAACAGAATCGATAGCTTCATTATCAAGATTATTCGTGGTCACACAACAAGGGCAGTGTGCATTGAAAATATTCTCATTTCGGGAGCATTCTATCCCAATGACATGTATGTGGAGAGTACTCTCCAGATTGGGTTCATTCCACCAGAAGCGTCTGTGGCGGTTCCGCCAGATCCCACGGTTCGCCTTCCTGAAAAAACCCCCACAACCACAACCCAGTCTGCATAAGCTTTCGCTAATGCAATTCGCATTAGCATCTTAAATGCTTCACGCATCAAATAGATCCAATTCGTATAACCCAAAAGTACCTCCAAAAGAATTCTTACCTTTTCAAGCATTCCTTCGGTTACAAATCCCCTGTAAGAGTTCTTACTTTCCTCATCATAAATTTCCTGAAAAGAAAAACCCTCGGTTCACATATCATGTAACCATTCCAGCCAGGGATAATTATCATTGCGTCGCCTATTCCCAGCTTCATTCATGTATACTATAAATTTCTTTATGCTCTTAATTTCTCTGACTCGCACATTGTGCAAACCAAAACAAATACGCATTCCCCGTCTCTGGGCATCAATTAAATCCTGCAGCATAAACAAATGCAAATAGGTATTCAATACGTACCCTTACTAGCGATGCCATAAACACCATTTCCCAGTAACCTAGCTAAAACCAATTAGCACATTTACACATCGCATCGTGGTCTCTTTATTCAAATCAATAAAAGATCGATCCGATCCCAACTGGTGGTGGATCAGTGATGAAGAAAGAATTATACGTCCCCAAACATAGAATGCCTCTCAGGCGCATCGCTTTCCTTCCCCATATCCCCAATCCCAAATTATTTTAATTTTTTTTTAATTTCGTTTTTAATTTAATTTTAATTTTATATTATGTTTTTTTTTATTTTTATTTGTATTCCTTGTTTATGTTTGTCTGTTTTGTTTCGTTATTATTTTTTTTTGCTTCTGAATATATGTAATCAAAAAAAAAAAAAAAATTTTTTTTTAAATAATACATGATATAGAAAAAATAGAATACATTTTAAAAAGAAAACACATTAATTATTGTGACATGTTATAAAAACAGTTATTGTACGCCGAAAGGCATAAGAAAATTGATAATGTATAATTTAGAGTGCTTACAAAGAGCCAGTAAGTTAATGTAATAATGATATTTGTAAAACAGAAGTTAACATTTAGTCTTAAGTAAAATATGTAACTGAATTGTTAAATAAATGTGGATAAAAAAAAACAAAAATCAAATTGTGGTGCAACACAGGTTGTGCTCATTAAATTTTTCTTAGGAGTTGTGACTGCTGTGCATTCCACGGCAATCAAGAGACAACTAATGATGATACTAAAAACTTCGACGATTATACACTTGAACAGGACCTACAATCTCGAAAAGTCAAATTGCCACTCGACTAAAGACATCAAACGAAATTTGATGCGGATACTGAAGGCCATTCCACTTTCGGCCCATGAAAGGTACCTGGAAGACTAAGCAAACAATTGTGATTATTTTGAACGTGACAAAATAAATGTTGATGAATAAACTTAAATTTATGTTTTTTCTTTTCTGTTGTTTTTTAAGACTCCGGGCTGTTTTTATGCAGAAGCTATACATCATTTGAATGGTAACAGTTTGTAAGAGCACTGATTTTTCAAGTTCAGAAAAGGTGATTTTAATTTCGAAGATGAACTTTTGAGTAAACTCAAATAACTCGAAAACGGTGCGACTTCTATTAAAGTCATGTGTTGATCTTCTGATAGGTTATAAGGTAAAGAATCACCCCTCCAAAGGTGGCACACTATTTATGGGACTCCCACTAAAAAGGCATGCTCAATAAAGACTATTATCGTTGTAGGCGAATACCTGCGATTAGCGTCATTTTATGATATACACCAAGATGAGGGAAAAATTTGCTGTAAATCTATTAATATTTGCGGCCATACCACGAACGGTCTCGCATCAATCGTCGAATAAACTACTCTGCTGAAAAACCAATCACAAGAGTAAATCGTTTTAAATTCTGGGGCCATGTGGAAATAGCTTTTGCTAAAGACGAGTTCGTTGACCTTTTTTGTTACCGTGTAGGTAAGATCGCATGTCCGTCAGGAAAACTGTATTTTCGTGCTTGCGTTCTTAACTGAAATATGTCAGCATATGATTATTGGTTTTGTTTTGATTTCTTTATTTCGTGTTTATCAGTTAATCAGGTGTAATTTATGTTTTGATTTGGAGTTCTGTTCATTTGTTGCATATACTACAAGAAAATTGGTTTATTCTCTATAATAAAGTCTTCTCAAAATTTCGTATAATAGAAAGTGAACGCCTTTGGACCATTGATTCTAAGAGAAGCAATGATATATTTCAAATATATTTTGTTTGATCCGCTATCGATATGTTGAATCGTCTAACGCTAACTCTATTCATTACAGTACTGTAAGTGCATACATTTTCGTCAGGCCAGTCAAGGGTTTTATTACATTCCACACTAATTAATTGACCTCTATGTGAGCTAACGATTTATTGTTAAGTTCCTCGTAACGAGGTCCTATTAATAGGTTCCAGTGTACGACCTACGTAGTCATTATCCAATTATTTTTAACACACACTTTCCGTGATAAAATCAATTGCACCTCCACGACACTTGCTCTATAACCGAATCACTAATGGCAGGGCACTCGAAATGCCAGAATTATTCAATGGAGGTGATTACTTGGCAACGAAAATTTATTATGCTTTTAATTGATATTAATTATCATCTATAACCGGTACTTTTCACATTTGCTAAATTACTTGTTGCTGCTGCCAGAAGTGTTCACACAAAGCAGTTACTTGTCCTGGATTAGACCTATGGGCGATAGGCGTCCTTTGGCAAGGAATATGAGTGTATTACACGCATTTCTAACTCTGCCGTAGTAATTAAAATAAATGTATTTGTGAGAGTATCTTTTATCTTACACTCCACGGTTTGATTTAAAACAAACAAAGATAATTTATCTCGTTTTTGTTGTTATTATATCTTTATTTTATTTTTGTGGTTATGCTTTGTGTGGTTATAAAAGGGATGTTTTAATACTAATTGAAAAGCATGAAATGGGTGAGCAAAAAAAAAGAACGGCGATGATATCAGGGCAGTGGGTGCCACACTTGTGTAACATAATTTGGCTGAAAAACAGCTTTCTAGTCTTCCATAAGTTTGATTAGCAAACTTCGTACCACTTAAGGGGTTAGACCACTGTAAAATTATCTAAAACTGCAATTTTTTCTACTGAATTGTTATACTTTGTAGAATAAGGGATGGATGGTTGGTGTTTAAAGTTCTCATGCCGTAATTTCATACTACTTTAAAATTACGGAATACTCCTCTTGGAAGGGACCTGTGAGAGTGAGGGAACAGCAGCAACGCGAAAACAGTCATTTATAATTCCTTAAAACTTTACTTTCGATGGCGTCGGGGTTTTGTTATTCGCTATTAAAAAATGTGTTGACAGCTGAGGGGTTTTTTTTTTTATTACAAAATCGTGATAAGGAAGCTCTCCCCATCACTACTCATGGCACGGAATCTGTTGCAATGTTTTTTTGTTTTTTTGTTTTCGGTAGGAAGGTGGAAATCTTCAAAAGATACTTCTGACTGATCCAGAGGTATGCCGGACTTTTACTGACTAAAACCGCCTCTCGCCGGGCACATATTCCCAGTGATCCTCTAGGAACTTTCTTTTAGATATTCCATGGTGGAGCGCGACGGAATTTATCTGTTACTCCCCTCGTCACGTCGCAACTGCTGCATCATGTCACATAGAACATTACGAAGAGACCGACCTAATTCCTCTCAAGGGGGGGTGTCGCAATTTTTATTAGAAAAGGGATCCCTCCTAAAGTTATATATAGTGGAGAAGTGCGCAGGTTCCGGGTGCTGGAAGCCTGTATCGTCCGCATACCCCTTCAGCAAGGAAGGGGTTTGTATGCGATTGCGGTCTACGCACCTGAGGTGCACCAACATAATCTATTTATAGCAGAGCTCGAGACTCTCCTCCGATGCTTACAATTGCACCTGGGCAAAAACTACTTTATCCTAGGGGGAGATATGAACGCCAAGCATAGAAATTGGGGAAATCATATATCTAATGCCAGAGGAAATCAGTTGGCTGGCTGGTTAGATCAGTTTCATATTGAATATAGAACTGACCTGCTAGCTACCGAATATCCATCGTTCCCTAGAGGTAGATCGTTCTTAGATATCTTGCTAATCGACTCACGACTGAGACTACTTAACACCAATAGACGAAATAGAAACTGTTTACGGACAATTGAATACGATAGTGACCACTGTGCATTCACGGCAGTAATAGAGCTTCCGAACGAGCTCGCAGATCTGGAGGAATTCGTGATCCCGCAACCCTATAACTACGGGGCAATGCGATGGCCGCGGTTCACCAGATCATTAACAAGAGAACTGCGTTCGAATGACTTGAATCTGCCAGTAAACAGAAACCTGACTAATGTCGAAATCGACAAATACATTCAACAAATGGACGAAACCGTAAAACGAACAATGGACAAAACAATTCCCAAAACAACAGTTACAGATCACATTAACATGTACAGAAACGCAACAATAAACGCACTCCACAAGAAAAAGAGCAGACTGCTATCGAAACTTAAACAATTACACAGACAGTTTACAGACAGACAAGACCAGGAGATAATATCACTGAAATCTCAAAGCTAATTATAGATTAGCAACAAAGTTGTATTGGAATAACAGAATTCGAGCTATAAAAACGAATAACCCGAATATGTTCCCACAAATAAATAAAATATTCAGGAGAAATATTCAAAATGAGATTCAGTGTCTCCAAATTCCACGTACTTGAGGTAAGCAAGCAGCTGCTAACCAACACTGGCATAGATACAGAGAACGCTATCTTCAATAGTGAGCTCTTCGTGATCGAAGATCCTTTGGAGAAGGCGAACGCTATGGGAGCTGTCTTTCAGGAAATGTACAAGGTGAATGAAAGCATTCACCGAAATCACGACCTGGAGGACAGAATTCGACTGAATCACCTGCACCTCCGGAATGAAATTTCACATTGGCAATCGGAGAATCCGGGTTTTACGGAATTCAGTGACGATAATCTGTCAATTGACATTAATGCCAATGGTGGGGCTAATAGCCTTTTAATCACAAGGGAAGGAATCCAGAGTATCTTCGACTCATTAAGAAGCAAAAAGTCAGTGGGAATAGATGGAGTACCTAACATCGTACTCAAGAACCTGCCCCCCATGGCAATAGATATATACACGGTCCTGTTTAACAACGCGTTGAATAATGCATATTATCCCGCGCGTTGGAAAACGGCCATCATTCAATCCATCGCAAAAAAGGGCAAAGACTGCACAAACCCAATGAACATGCGTTCGATAAGTTTACTCCCAAGCATCAGTAAAGTATTTGAAAAAACCATTAACAAAGCTCTGCTAAAATGGGTAGAAGACAACAGCATTATTCCAAATAACCAGTTTGGCTTTAAGGCGGGTCATGAAACCACACATGCCGCAGCTAAACTGGTCTCCGACATACAATGGAATAAATGTAGGAACCAATGCACAGGTGCCTGTCTGATCGACTTGGAGAAAGCCTTTGATACCGTCTGGATCGAAGGGTTGTATTACAAACTGGTCAGACATGGCATACATAAGCCTTTACTATATGTACTTTACGATATGTTAAAGGACAGGAGGTTCGTGGTCAAAAGTGGTAATGTGACCTCTAATAAAACGTATAATATCAAGAATGGCTTGCAACAGGGCGCGGTACTCTCTCCGATTCTTTTTAACATTTACATTAGCGACTTATTAGAAGTACTTCCGCAGGCTATTGCGTACGCAGACGATCTCATAATTTACAGAACAGCTCCGAAAGTTGCGATCATAAATAAGTTAATACAGCGAGACTTCAACAAAGTGCAGCGCTATTGCGATGACTGGAAACTTAAGATCAACTTCCAGAAATGTGAAGCCATCCTATTTAGAACTCCATTATATAAAGCCACGTACGACACAAGGAAAAACTGGCGAAAGCTAGTTATCGTGGGACCGCATGGAGATAAACTGGAAACCAAGAGTTTAGTTAAATACCTGGGCATCTGGCTAGACCAATATCTGTATTTCAACAGACATGTGGAGGCTGCTTTGCTCAAAGCGAGGAAAACTTTCGCTATGACAAGGAGGCTATTTCACAGTAGCCAACTTGACAGCAAGGTAAAAGTCATATGCTACATGACACTAATCAGGCCAATGCTCGTATATGGTTGCCCAGTATGGTTTAACATAGGTCCAAATTTGATGGAAAAGATTCGGGTGTTCAAAAGGAAGTGTCTCAGAAGCTGTCTCAGATTATATCGGACACCGGAATCGGACTATAAAAAGTATTACTCAAATGAGACTTTATATAATGAAGCGTACATAAATAGGGTGGATAATTTTATGATTAAATTAATCAGAGGACATATTGCGAGAGCAATAAGCTCGTCCAATGACCTAATTTTCGGGGCCTATTATCCAAACACTCTGTACTATGAGAGCGTGCGTCGCAACGGCTTTGTTCCACCAGAGGCGTTCCTTGACTTGGATATGAAAGGGCTTATACAGGATAGATCCGGAATTCCGCTGATCTATCATGTAAGTAGATCATCTGTAGACGGGCGATTGTGCTACGACCGGGAAGTAGCGCGCACCGAAGAAGAGCTCCTGCGCTTCAGTAGGGCTATCTCCCACAGAGACCGGGACGATAGTATTAGACAGCGTCAACAGTTCTGGTGGTTGAATGGCATATAAAGACCTGGGTACCAAAGTCGGTAAAGAATCATACTATCATCAGCTAGCTTACATAGACTTAGCTTTTCTAGAATTAGGGTAGTATAAGATTTAAGTTAAGTTAGGTTAAGTGCTTTTACATTAAACAAAAAAAAAAAAAAAAAAAAAAAAAAAACCGTAGGTAAGTTAAGTAAGTTCAATTTTAAGAAAAAAAAAATTGACAAAGTTTTTCAAATTTTTCTTTGTCTCAAATAATTATAAGTATTGCCACAAATTTCTGTCGCCGAAAGGCAAATTATACAAATGTTAAGCAATGTTTAGCTTAGAGCGTCTGCGAAGGACCAGTAAGTTATTATATAAGATAATTAAGCTAGAATTTAAGCATTTTTTGTCTAGCCATTAATTTAGAAATTAAGAATATAAAAAGAAAAATAAAAAATGTTGTAAAAATGAAATGAAAAAATGTCACATAGAACATCATTTGCTACGGACCATGATTCTTTTGAACTCAGCATGTATTCTATTACTCCTCCCGGAGTAACTGTCCGTCTCCTATGCCTCTCCCAAATCGTTCATGCAGTCTCGAATCGCACGCACTCTGTGAGTACGTGTTCCGCATTTTCTATTTTGCCTTCGCAATACAAGCAGTATGGGTGATTCACATGCTTATATTCGTGCAAGTATTGCCGAAAGCATCCATGTCCTGATATTAGCTGAGTCAGGTGGTAATTCACCTCGCCATGTTTCCTTTTCACCCATGTTTCTACATCAGGTATCATGGTCTGGGTCCATCTTCCTTTGGTGGAAGAATCCTAACTTCGTTGCCATTCTCTCACGCTTGAGAGCTCTAATTGTGACTGCATTCTCCGACGATTCTTTTGGGAGACCTTGTTGCGATTCTAACAGATACACACACAATTCACAAGCAAAAATAGTGAAGAACACCGAACGAAAAATCGAATAAGAAAAATACATCAGAACCGTATACCAAGCGATCAATAAAAATAATTCACATCAGTGGAATATAGTCGAGTTTGGAAATCAAATTCTAAACACGGTCAGTAGCCTGATGTGTAACGCTTAGGTACAATTTTTTTCGTGATTCGAGCTGTCATAGCGTCAGTTCGAATCACACGATCTTCTTCACTATTATTTCAAACGCTAAAACCTCATTCAATGCAGCGTTTTCTTTAGCTGTAATGTCAAGTGGTTTCCTCCCGGCCAAAATATTTATAGCATCTTCGGATACCGTTCGTAGTGCACAGCATACTTTTAGTGATGCCAGCCTATGTGCTGAGTTCACTCCCCTCATGTACGACTTATACTGGGGGGCTCCTGCCAATATGTGAGCTGCATTCATTATAATGGAGGTATTGACGCTGGTTATGGGTTTTCTTATTTGGGGCCGGGGTCCTCCAACATTGGGTAACAGTCTCACCCAATCTTTGCATACTCTTGCCGTTTTTTTACTCATTTTCCTCAGGTGTTCCTTAAAGGTCAACCTGTTATCGAGTATAACACCAAGATATTTAATATAGGGACTGGATCTGATTATTTGTCCTTCGATTTCCAAATCAAGGTGTTCAACTTTCTTGTGGCTGCTTATTAAAACTGCCTCCGTCTTATGTCCAGCTAGTTTCAGTCCGGCCATAACTAGCCACAATCGAATGCTCTCGATTCCTTGGGAGCAAATATTCTCCAGGTCATCTGGTTCATTGACCCTGAGCACACCATCATACATGATATTTCATAACAGCGAACCTAATACAGATCCCTGAGGTACACCCGACGTTATTTTATATTCCTGTGGTCCCTCATCTGTTTTTTTTTTTATTTTTTTTTTTTTTTTTTTTATGACTTCTCTCGGGAAAGGCGAACCTATACCGTCGAGTGGGCGCCCCGAGATGCCATCAAATAACTGTTGCAGTTCTTTTTGAACAGTTGCAGGTTGTAACGCTCCGGGAACACTCGCGTAGGAAGGGAGTTCCACAGCTTCCCCGCTCTGTAACGGAACGAGTTCTGATACAGGGATGTTCGCGCCGTCGGGAGATGAACCGATCCATCGGATTGTCTTGTGGAGCGCATATAAACCGAATTGTGTGGAACAATGCCAAGAATCTCCGAAGAACAGCACCCGTGATAATATCTGTAAAACAGACAGAGGTCGGCCACGCGCCTTCGATGTGATAGCGACTGTAGTCCCGACGTCAGCACCGAGTCCCCGATCAGGCGGATCGCTCGTCTCTGTATGCTCTCAAGTAGGTCGAGGATATGTTTAGGAGCCGAGCTCCAAACATGAGAGCAATATTCGAGCTCGGGTCTAATTTGAGATTTATATAGGAGAAGAAGTTGGGCCGGAGTAAAGTATTTCTTGGCTCTAAAAAGATAACTCAGTTTTCCTGAGGCTGATCTGGCGATACCCGATACGTGTTTATGCCATGATACATTCCCACAAACCGCGACGCCGAGCAATTTCAAACTTTCCCCAGCCTCAAGGGCCCGGCCACTCATCATCAGCTGTGGAACCGATGATCCATCTGTGTCATAGAGTAGTCTTCTATCTGAGAGATAGTTTTCTTGTATACGTACCAAGTAGGGTGAGACTTGTAGATCGCGCAACGCTTCTAGAATCTGATTCCAGTTCACCGAGTTAAATGTATTTTTAACATCTAGTGTCACCACCGCGCAATATTTCTCCTACCTCCTAGCCACCCTGCTCCAGCTATCGCATTGCGAGCGATGTCGCACACCACAGATAGTGCCTTACCGGTTGATCTACCTTTCCGGAACCCATACTGCCATTCAGAGAGCCCGGCTGTCCCCTCAGTGAATTGTTCCGGGCGAGTGGCAATTACTCGCTCAAGCAGTTTTCCTGTTGTGTACAACATGCACCACGGGCGATAAGATGACGGCGCTTCTGCATTCTTGACTTCTCTTGGTATATGCACACGTCGCTGTTTTTTCCATCGTTTAGGAAATTGTCCTATTTGAAGGCAGATTGTGAAGAGACTGCTGAAGACTCTTTTTGTTAAAGCAGTCTTCACTACAGCGTTAGGGATACCATCCAGTCCCGGGGTCTTGTTTTCTTTGGCAACCCTTGCAGTCAAGAGCACCTCTTCGGTGGTCACGGGAGGTATCTCTCTTTGAGTGATACTCCACTCCTCTTGCACTCTCAGCACCTCATCACATTGCGGGAAGAGGACAGCAACGATTCTGGCCATGTCAGTGTTACTTTTTTGCATTTGACTGCTATTGTTGTGTAGTCTTTTCATGACTATCCTGTAGGCGATCCCCCTGGGTTGTTATTTAATTCATCCCTTAGGAAGCAGAACGCGTCATATTTACTTTTACGCATTACATACCTCAACTCTTCCCGTTTGTTGACAAATTCCGCGTGCAATTGTGGGTAGGTGTTACGGTTTCTCGCTCTTTGTTGCAAGCGCCTTAACCTGTTGCACCCCGATCGCACATGGGCGATTTCTAAGTTCCATCAATACACTGGTTTGATAGCCCCTGCTGGTTGCCTTTGTCGTGTCATAGAAGCAACAGGTGCGGTTAGTGTAGTTAGCCACTTCATGGCTTTTTCAGCCTGCCTGTTCACATCGGCCTCTACGTCAAACTGTGCGATTTGGTTTTCCAGTATATAATCGAGCAGTTCCGCATCGAGGTCCATCCCTTTCTACACATTATTCTGGGCTTTCTTCGCCAATTTGCCAGTGATGAATCCCCTGTGTGATAATATTTCGTACATCACGGCTTGGTGGTCACTATGGGTGTAGGTGTCCAAAAGTCGCTATTGTCCATACTTATTGCCAACATGGAGCTGGCAAATGTGATGTCGATTTTGGCCCGGCCTCTCTCATTCATTAAAGTGTCATCTACACCATCATTACGTAACACCACATCTAGGACTGCGAAGGCTACGAGTAGTACCTGCCCTCTACTGTTGGTCCTCGTGCTTCCCCATACCACTGCCCAAGCGTTGAAATCCCCAGCGGGCTCTTATTTCTAGCTTCTTGTGTTATCCTGTCCAAAAAGCATTTGAAATATTATATTTCCCACATTGGCGGAGCATAACAACAGCAGAAATGAATTCCTCTGACCTTAGCATAGGCAATTCCTTCCATCCGCTGGATACTTCTACATTCCATGGGAGAATTTCCAGTTGTTCAGATGGCCGCTGTTATCGCTGCTGTCTTCCTCCCATGTAATAGTACTGTGGGGGTTGAATTATGTACCAGACATGGGCATTAGATCCACTCAACGCCCCAACACTTACCGTTTGTTTCACTGTAAAATGTCTACGAAATAAATCAACTTCGAGCAAGCAAAAAAATGAAAAGGCACTTAGGTACTTAGTTGATTAAATGTTCTTTATTTAATTCAAGCTATGGCATCGGCACATGGTCATAGAACGGGAAGTTCACAATATAGAGTGTACATCAGTCTTGATAATTATTCACAGCAATGTTCACTTAATCCTTCGGCGATGGACGCCTACAACTCCAGCAGGATCGCCGACAGTATTGCACGAACTTCACTTTTAAAGGACTAAACGGGTTTATCGATTCGACAACTAAAAACACTAGACTCTGATTCACACTCTAAAATCGTGTGTCTTTACGTGATTAAAACTTGACTACTACGTAACGTGACGAAGGATGAAAAATACATTAAGTGGCGCGACCGTCCGCTGTGGTGACAGAAATCTGATTAGTCGTGAGCTGAGCCAACCTCGATGAGTGGGATGAGTTTCCACTCATGTCATCGGCGGGGAAAGCAATTTTTCCTTTGCCCCAACGACCAATGAGAAACCGGTTCGCATTCCATTGGAAGGTTCCCATAGACATCGTCCAGATAAGTTGAATGTTTTTACCTCGGAAGGAAAGACAAACGAAACATGCGTTGGGCGAAGGAAAGGAAACACAACCATGCAGCTGGGCAAATATGAAGATCGGTGTACGGGCTGGGTGTATTGCCATAGTACAATAGAGGATCGATTTTTTGGTTGACGTTAAGTCAACAGAAACTTTGCCCACAGTGGCTAGGGACAAGAATGGGTGGGAGCATGTTTGTTTTAAAAGAAAGTTCATGGGAATGATTGTTTAAATACAATCATGATCGTGTCCAATTCCATGATCGGTTGGTGGCCGATCATGGGAAATTTAGTTGCAGCTGCTGAAAATCTAATGGACATAGGAACATTGTTTGTTTACTCAGCATCAATTCGTTTGCACGCAGATTGCCAACGTCTCATCGGTCGATGTGTCGGGTGTGTGTTTACATTAAACAACACTTAAACTCCCTGTAGGCAGCCAGCAATGGGCTAGATTGTCGTTTGAACGATCGATGATTCAGCAGATAAGGCAAGGGCGAACATGGCATGCACGTGTATGAGAAAATGGTTCTTAGCAATGCGCATTGACGTGTTCGAGGATTAATGTCGGTTACATGATGAGGTAACCGAATTCGATTTCAGGAAGATGATGCGTTGGATGCAAGCATGCCCCGGGGTGAAAGTTTGATGCCACGGCAAGATGGTAATTTTGCTGTGAGCTTATGTTTTCAGGAAGGTACTGATTGCAGATTGGGAAGGGGGAGTTGGGTAGAACGATGGATGGAACTTGGGAGATGCTCAAAGACCCCCACAGAACTGCTCATTGATGAGTACTATGTCGGCACCTTATTCCTTAACCGTTTGGGAAAGCAGATCTTGTGCGCCTCGACAATAGTATAAGTTAATTTGAATGCACTTAAACCTGTCCATTTTTATTGCGAAGATTGGACATCGCGTTTTTAAATACTCGGCATTTGTAACTCCCTGTTGAGTGGTGGTTACCGCCTTCGCATCCTGATTCACAGACCATGCATTTGGGTTGTGCTTTACAACCCACTGCTTTATGGTCTTTTTTCAGGGCATTTCAAACAGTTTTCCGAACGATCTGCTTCGGATTTGCAGGATTTCGCCACATGACTGCATTGTCAACATCTGAAACATCGTGCGGGCCCGTGTGTTCTCGAAGTCTGGATCTCACCCATCCAAACCGTAGGAAACCTGTAGCCAGTAACATGCTGACCTTTGCTCTTGGTAAGCGGGTCATGGCAGCCTGCGTGCCATCTGGTTTCCTTCTTAAAATCTTTACCGCTTTCTTTGGGATCGCGTTGAGTGCAGGACACTCTATAGGGATCGCTGTCAGGATTTCCTCCACAGCGGTAACCTCATCTAAATCTCGACACTCGACCGTGATTTCGTGTGACACTGTTTTCATACTGGCATCTTCCTTAGTACTTGCTGTACATTTGCTTTCAGCTTATCGGTTGTGGCATCTGGACGGCGTTTATGTTCTAGCAGCAATTCCCCTTTTGCTGTCTCTCGATCTTTATTCACGCTATTTCCGAGTTCACTTAGCTCGGACTTGGCCTTCATAAACTTCAGTATATCCGCATATATTTTTGCCCCAGTTTTGAATATTATTATAGCGCCCGGGCGTGGTCTCCTTCTTTTTATAATGTTGGCTTTCTCAGTATCCCGCTTTGGAGCTTCTTCAACCCCCAACTTCGCATCCCTCTTCCTTCTCCTCTGGCCAATTGTAAACTAATTGTAATTGGGTGTGTGACATATGCACGTTATGCGTAATTAATGCTGAATACTGTGGTAATTTACAGAACCAGGGATAACAACTTTCCCCATTAGGATTATGGTGCCATTAGTTACTTTTCTTTTTTTTATGACAGTAGTTGATCCCGAGTAACATTAGATCCATATCATATGAACTGATTGACAGATTTCCATGGACCATGAAGATGTAATTACAGGTGCTGAAAACTCAACCTCTATAAAACTTACGACAGTTTTATGTTATATGTATGATATATAGAAACTCACTCAAACCAACCAGTGTATAGTAAATTCTCCGTTTATTTACCGAATAGTCATTTATAAAATGTCAACCCCTCCACGGATCCGTCTTCAAAATTTTTTTAGTAGATACAATTTTATTTTATTCGTAATCTCTAAGCCAAAATGATTCATGCCACACAATTTGACACAGTCACACAAATTCCTAATTTCACAAAATGATGGCATTTTTTTTTCCAAGAAAACACCGACTGCTCGATTGCAAGGTCAGGTGTGTCGAACGGAAAGTCCCCAATGGGGATGTATTCATCGGAAAAAGGACAATTAAATTCACATTAAGTACATTTTTCCCGGTGACCTGCAAGACTGACGCAGTGTGTCAGAATACATATGGAACAATAACGAGCGGTCGATATTGACAGGGAGCACTAACAAAGCAACAATGGCCGTCATAAGCAGTTGGCAATAAAAAGCGTATGCAAACAGGTGGGTAGGTTGAGGTGATAAATTTTCTTCTTCTTCGTGTTCCTTTTTAAATTCATTTCCTTTCTTGTACTTCTTCTTAGTCCTTTTGTGCTTTTGTTATTGTATTATGCCATTGTTATGTTGTCTTGTGAAGCTGAAGAAATAACACATCATTGGTATACAAATGAATTGCTATCTGGGGTTAAGGTGTAGCAGCTTTTCCTTGCAATGAACTTTGGGGAAAATGGATGAGAAATGTTTGCTGACTTTTTGTATCACATCGTTAAATGTGAACACTTGTCTCTAATCCCACACCCCAAAATCATTTGTTGTTTGCTGCAGAAGGGAAACCTATAATGAGAACAATGCTCTCCCGAAAATATTGTAATATCGGTATTTCAACTGTTATCAGATAGTCGACGAAGAAGAAGAAGGAAACTAAATTCACTAAAGAAAATTAGACGACAAATAACACTTCAACAGTTGGAACATTTATTGCAAAGGAAGAAAAAATAAGAAAAGAAAATCAAACTGAAATTAAATTATACGACAAGTAAATTAAAAAACTAAAATAAATGAAGTAAACTACATTTAAAAAAAACTACTAATCAAGAAATAATAAATTAATTTTAAGTAATAAGAAGTAGGGATTAACATGAATCAGAAGGAAACGAAGGTGAATAAAAACTGTAAGTTAAATCGAAAGAAAAGAAAAGAGGAAGCAGAGATAGACGAAAAGAAATGAAAAGGGAGAAAGACAAGGAAAATAAAAGTATAAAGAATTAATTATTATAAAAATATAACTAAAATGTGACTCTATGTTGCAAAGTATCCACAGACAGGTTTAAGGAGTTGGAAAATACAAACGATAAAATTGATTTTTAAAAATTCAATTTCATTCTGTTTCAATTACCGAAGTGCAAGTGGTAAACCTGGCCAAGTATGACTGCTCAACTACATTTGTATTAATATGAAATATATCTTCAAAGAACCTGATAGATCTCTGTATATAGTATATAGTGTCACTGTAAGGACTATCTTCTTTCACAGACGATACTCAATAACGTGGACTTTATCGTTATAATTATACAGTGACCTTTAATGAAAGACCACCCATTACGACAAGAATGTGGTTGGTTGGTAGAAGAGCAACTAACTTAATCGTAAACTCCCAATTAGGAGAATTGTCTCTAACTGTTGCTCATACAACCACAACTCTATACCAATAGCATATAAGGATAAGGCAACTAGTGGCCGTGGTCATTGTGGTTGAGCAGGATGAAACTGTGGTTCTGGTACGATAAGATGGGGTAGAAAAGATTGCCGCACGTTCATGTGGTTATAAATTGAAAGTTATGGGGCAGAAACAATATTCCTTCGCTACGCTTTTGTGCAAAACTTACTAACCCTGTAAATATTCGGTCTCTGAATACGGAGCTGCTTGGTTATTATGTTTTCAGAGTGGAGTAGGAAGAGAAGTAAATTGCTCGCTATTTTCAGTACTACAAATCTCAGAGTTTCCGTTTTTTTTTTTCTTTTAAATCTACTGAAACGGATGGTGTGCCTTCGTTCTGCGGTCCCCTCTCATAAACATACAACCCACGTACAAATATCACTGCAGTCTGGTTGAATCCGTGGATAGACTTACAGGCATTACCATTAATTCGTACGTGATTTGTATTGGACCTTTATCCACTTGTGCAGTTAGAGTAATTTAAAAAATGCATACAGTGAGATAAGCAGAAGTATGACTTGAAAGTTATGGGGTTTTTTTTGTCAGGGGGCATGAAGCAAGGATGTTAAAACAACAAGATTGTAATTAAAATTCAACTGTATTGAATATTCGTATCTGCGAACCAATATTGACCAGGATACGTACGTGGTATCAATTATTGGAATGTCATTACAAATTGTCGCAGATTTTGATGAACAATACACTCCTTAAATCTAGTGGGATTGTTAATTAGTATTAGTTCCTCTTCAGGTGTGATATTTTCTAAAGGCATGGCTTGAAATGCATCGTTATAGATGATGTTGGTTTTTATACTTTGCAGTCGAATTGGGTTGATTTTTTTTTCATGTACTTATCCTACTTGATGGTAACTTAGGATGTTTGCCTTTTTATTCATCTTAATACAAGCCTTAACCTCCTACAAAATTTTTACTTAAGGTCCTACGTTTAGTTTACAATAATTCGTAACGTAGAGGGTGAGTGTCAGAAATGCCTTTGTGAAATAGCGTGAATATTTTTATTGAGTGACTTGAGTGTTGAGATCACAAATTCGCATCGAATTGTTGCATTTCATTTTTATTTTTGCAACATTTTTTATTTCGTCTTATATTCTTAGTTCTAATTTATATGCTAGACAAAAATGCTTAAATTATAGCTTAATTAATTTATATTATAACTTATTGGTCCTACGCAGACGCTCTAACAAAGAAATACTCGAAAAACTTTGTGCCGAATTTTTTTCTTCTGGTTTGACTTAAAATTTAACTTAATAAAGAGTTTTTGTTTTTTTTTTTTTTACTTACTTAAAAGAACTTAACTTAAATCTTATACTACACTCATTCTAGAAAAGCTAAGTCTGTGTCAGCTGACTGATAATGCAGTGATTCTAATCAGTTCTTTAATTGCCATTCAACCACCAGAACTGTTGATTCTGATTAATATTATCGTCCCGGTCTCTTTGGCAGATAGCCCTAACGAGGCGCAAGCACACTTCTTTGGTGCGCGTGACTTCCCAGGAAATTCATTCCTGACAACTCCAGGATCGCGCGACCTTTATCAACACTTTTGCGAGTAGATGACAAATTTTATTTTGAAACTGTTGAAAAATAAATTTTCGAACTACTGAAGACGTGCCTTAACCGAATACCTGTGCTTAATTTGTATCGAATAAGAGCGGAGACCTTGCCCAGAAAAAATAAATCATTATGGAAAATTTAATAAGCCTCAGGACTTGCTAAATAAGGCCAAGACCGGTTCCCGGTTGTAGTGCCGATGATGATGAAGAGCGGAGACGGAACTCCATACGGACGCATCGAAGTATGGATACGGAGCCATCCTCTTGGAACGCTATGAAAATTATCGGATGCTGCATCCTATATACTTCGCTAGCGGTAAAACAACGCCGGTGGAGGAGAAGTATTCGAGCTATGAGTTTGAAGTTTTGGCAGTTATCAGGGCACTCGGCGATTCCGAGTATATCTGCTGGCCAGACATTTCAAGATTGTAACCAGTTGCAAAGCCTTTACAATGACGACGAACGAGAAGGATCCTTGCATTCGAGTCGCTCGATGGGCATTGCTCTTGAAGAATTTCAGTATTCGATAGAGCATAGATCGGGATGGGTGCAGCATGTCGACGCAGTTAGCCTAAATCGATTTCCCGTCTGCTTGGTAATTAATGAGAGTTGTGGGGTTCATGTATTAATGCCAACTTATGACACGGTTTCACTTGAATCCCCATTAATGTTTCGACGACTATCCACAAAAATCCAGGAAAAAGCAATGAATGAAATGCACTGGTGTAGTTTTACTGAGTTTTTATCGTTCTTTATTTGTTAATATATCCTTTTCTTTATTTTCACTTAGAACTTATCTATTTTTGGTTTTGACTTTAATTACTCCGTTGAAAAATTTTATAAAAGGCAACGCGTTTCTCTGTCTCGATTGACTAACGGGACACTACGTTCGTCTGACAAGGTTTCCCTTTTACTTCGCGCACGAGCGTGTGCACCAGGGTGCTCACGCCGCGGTAGTTGAATAACGATTGACTGAAAAAGGGATGAAGATGGGTAATTCAATTTTTGCACACAGGACAACCCATAGAGATCATACTTCTGCTCTCTCATTGCCACGCCCGTCGATGTGTGGTGAATACATCGGTTAATTCGATAGTCGACGAACATGGGAGAATGAGAGAACAGGAAAACAAAGTACTATGATCTCGGGGTGGGTTTGGTTGAGTGTGCATGAATCAATGCAACTATGAGAGTAGCCCGCTGACACAGTTTGGTGAATGTGGTGACCTCAGCGGGCATTGAACTGTAGGAAGACAGAACTGTGAAGTAGCGGAAATTAAGCTGGTGCTATTCACCTGCGAAAAGAGAGTATTCATCCCCAGCGAATGGAGTGTCTGGAGAAAGTGAATAGGACGCCGAATTGGCTAGGCAAATCTGATCATGGGAACTAAATTAAATGCTTTGATAATTTCCCCAGCAGTTGCATGATTATGCAACCGCGTCGTTAGATCAGACTATGCCGTTGCTAACCGACATGATGCGATTTCAGGTGGAAATCTCATGGGTTAGCGAAATGGGATTGCCGTATGGCGAAAAGATATCTAAACTTAATTATGCATCATCTGCATAGGATAATGAGTTTAGTTATGCGTCCGTTTAACATGATTTACAGGTGGAATAGCTTATAAGGGGAATAAGGGCAGAAATGACGCGCTGAAAGTGGTCGAAATAAAGTATGAAATTGTGGGTTGGAATGCTTTTCTGTCAGACTCAAGAAGGCACAGCAGCACGACGAAGACCTGCAGGAGAGGGTCAAGCGGTTGGAAGAAAGAACGCTCGGTAGCTATACCTTGCAACGTGGGCTATTATAAAAAAGTTGATTTTTGATTTTTAAAACATATTTTTATTTTCTATTTATCTTCTAAGTTTCTAAATTACATGCTAGACAAAATATGCTTAAATTCTAGTTTAATTATCTAATATTATAACTTACTAGCCCTTCGCAGACGCTCTAAGCTAAACATTACATAACAATTGAATAATTTCCCTTTCGGCGACAGAACTTTGTGGCAGTACTTAGGATTATATGAAAGACAAAGTGTGTGTCCAACAAGCGTTTAACACACTTTCCACACACAAATGGATTTGCTGTGGGCTCAATAACAGCGTCGGGGTCACGATGGTGTCTCCTGGCGTTTGATGATGGCTACAAAATATATGTGTTTGTCCACCAGGCGTTGAAAACACGCGTCAGGAACGCGATGGTGTATCCTGGCGTTTGATGCTGGATATAATGCTGAAATCTCAGGAACACAATGGTGTCTCGAAATACAAAATCTATGTGTTTGTCCAACAAGCGTTGCACACACGGGTCAGGAACACGATGGTGTCTCCTGACGGTTGATGATCTAAGAAAACTGGAATATTAGTGGACTAAAACTCAACGAATACCTTTCTTCTGGCGCAGCAGAACTCGTTCCATCAAAGTAATAATCCACACCGGTTTTGCTCGCATAATACTAATCAACTTTATTTACAATGATTACACAGGTTTTTGTGGATTAATAAAATAACTTAACTGGGCTGTTCAAAGGTTAACGAAGAAGAGAGAATATAAAAGAAAAATGGTTGTCATTTGACAACCAACAGAATTAATTCTAAAATGTCAGCTGATTGCTGACATTGTTTAGGGTGATGCCACATATAGTATTTAGGGTGGTGCCACAGGTAGCATTTAATTGCGAATTCGCCGAATGTCAAGGGCGAATCCGCAACACAAAGAAACATTTGAAAAACTTTGTGTCGATTTTTTTTTTTTTCTTAAAATTTAACCTACATCATATTTTATTTATTTTTTAATAATAATAATGTCAAGCGGGAATCCGCAACATTCCGCCCGCGAATTGGCGAATCGTCTGGCTCCAGAGGGTAGTCGTCCGGAGCTGGGTCGGGGGATCTGATGACTGGTCCAGGAGGGGGTATCTCCTCCAATGAAACAATGCCGATTTTGGCGATGGCACTCGTGAGTGAGCTGGTAGCGATCCGGTGCAGTCCACCGTCACGTCGATGGTTGATTAGAAGAGAGCCGCGCGCTCTGAAAAGCGTTGAAGACGGAGGTGTCTTGGACGGCCCAGAGGGTTCGCGATGACGAGATGGTCCCCTACCGTTGCTGGCCATGCTGGCGGTCGGTCCCTGGATACTGGGGAGCGCCGCCCGCCAAGCGGGGCATTGTGTGCTCCTTGGTCTATGGTTGTAGTTGAATGGTGCCTTGAATCTGGTCTCCGGGGTAGACGTCGACAATGTCTTCTATTTGTCCTCTGCGGGGATCTGTCAGCAGTCGTATGGTCGGCCAGCTCTTCTGGGTTGGAGTTGTAAATTCGCAACCGCCAAGAACCGGTCATGTAGTGGCTGCTAACAGGAATGGTCACTTTTACCATGGATACTTTGATGGGTGCTGCGGTTGGCACATGCAGCATGGTAAGATGTCTTCGATTGCATCGTCGGTACACCTTGTTGGGGAGGCAGTCGCGTATGAGATGGCGACCCAAGCAGTTTAGACACAGTTTCCTTTTTCGTGCGACAGACTTTCGATGAACAGGTGTGATGAAGCGAAAACACTCACAAACGTAGATGTAGTGGTGCGCCTCACAGAACATGCATGGCGATTATCTTCGTGGGGGCTTCGGCGGTGGTACGTGCATCAGAACAATGGTCGGGTTAATCTGTGTGCAGGCGGCACTTCGGTCAGCGGCCTGTTGATGCTCACTGACTTGGGAATGGTATGGCTTCTTTTCCGCTGACTTGGTGGTGACTGCTTGCGGATGCATTCGCAAATCATTGGCGAATCCGTTTGTTCCAGGGGCCGGAGGCCCAGGGCCGTGGACTTCTAGTGATGCGGATGTCTGGCGAGAGCCGTCCGCCCTTAATTGGTGATGGTCGAAAGGTTTGTGACGACAAGAGTTCCGTCGTCGATGTTCGGTACCTTTGGCCACAGAACTGACCATTTGATCTGGGTTAGAGTTGTAAACTCGCAACCCACGATCAATGACCACGCAATGGCTGGTGGTCGAAAGTACTGAATCGAAACTTACCGATGGGATGTGGCCTTTGGCATGTGAGGCCGCAACGTTGAGTTTGATGTGGATTCTTCCATGACACCGTCCGCGGGTCCTGGCGGAATGACAGGTGCGGACCCAGTGCCAACTGGGCTGAGTAAAGTGCCGTCTCTTCTTGGTTACTGAGAGGCATGCTGGTTGGTTCTTGAATGACAGGGGGGGGGGGGGGCGCCCGCCAAGCGGGGCATTGCGATCTCCTATCTCCATTGGGGAGGCTACATGTGTTAGCCGTCGTCCTTGATGATTGTCGTTGGCCACCCGGTGTCTCTGTTAGGTTGCCTTTATGACTGGCAGTTGCTGAGAGACCATCGGTTGATGGAAGCTTTCCATCCGAGTAGTACAGCGAATTACAATTGGTTGGGTCGATCGACATCACCGATAAGTTGGTGAATGCCCAATGTGGTTGGCCTGCTCCTAGGCCATTTCCTGGTGAATGTTTCTGCTGATGTTTCGGTAGTTGTTGCTGTTGCAATGGATGTTGCTGATGAGACTGACTATTAAACAGATTCTGTACTTGGTCATGATCACTGGTGGCAATGGGCGTGAGTACTGTTGCTGGGACAGTTGATGGCGTCTTCGTGAAATGTATTGGTTCAAAGTGGACCAGTTCCTCTGGGTCGGAGTTTGTAAGTTCGCAACCCACGAGGAACGGCCAGGTGGTTCTTCACTGGGAGTGTGTGCGGTTCCTTAACCGCTTGGTTGATGGCGACTTCTGGCAACTGTACTGAGGGCACCTCACTAATGTCGAGCTGATCGGCGTAGTCCATAGTAGTCAATCATTGGCATTCGAAGGCCAGATGTTGATGGAGTTCCTGGCCACCAAGGTGGTTGTGATGTCAATGGCGGCAGACTATTTGATGGTTGAATGACGATGTCCGTCGCAGTCTTGGATGCGGTCGGTCGGTCGGATGTGAGGCGTTCCTTGCCTCAATAAACTTTGTGACCTCGTCCAGAAATATCTCCTCGGCCTGATTGATGAATCTGTCCACGAAGTAGCGGTGGCCACGGGTCATCTTGGGATTGGCCAGGCGTTTTATCTCCTCATGATTCCGTATGATGTCTTCCCATTCGCTCTGGAGCTTGTGCTGGTGTAGTTCCACCGCGACCAACGTTGGTGGACCTCTTTTTTCGAGATTGAGATAAGCACGGGACATCCGATCGTGGGAGGCGAACTGGGTCGCCATGAGGTTTTCCGCCAATGTAGCTGTCATGTTCTGTTTTCTGGGCGTTGACATTGGTGCCGACATTTCCTTGTGATTTAGATACCACGAACTTGGCGACGGTTGGTCGTGAGTAACTGCTATGGGCAGCGTCTGTTCGCACCACAAACTTGGCAGAGGTAATTTGTTGGTAATTGAAAATTCTTTTACCTGAGACGTTTGTAAACAGATGCACTGGCCAGCTCGTTGATGCGTCACTAGGCTGGCTGGGGGTAGGTCCTTAGGCTGGACGGGGGCTGCTGTTCTGAGCAGCGGTAGTTGTAGCTGTCGTTGGGGCAGCTGGTTAATGCGCCACTAATTTGGCGGCTTCAGGTCCTGAGGCTGGACGGGGTCTGCATTCGGGACAGCGGTAATTGTAGCGTTGGGGCAGCTGGTTACTGGGCAGTATTATGGCTCCCATGTGGGCAGTTCATGTTGGTCTGAACTGGTGGCGGTCTGCACTGATGTTATGCCGCGAACTGGTTGGTTGATTATGTTCACTGGATTCACTACACTATTTTCACAAACACAATATACAACCACAATCTTTGCGGTCTTGGCGTCTGGACTTGAATGTCCCGCGTCCGTCTTATTTGCTGCGAGCTGGCAGCAGTGAATCTAGATCCACAGACTGGAGGGACCAAAAAATGTGTGTCCAACAAGCGTTGAACACACCTTCCACATACAAATGGATTTGCTGTGGGCTCAATAACAGCGTCAGGGTCACGATGGTGCCTCTTGACGTTTGATAATGGCTACAAAATATATGTGTTTGTCCACCAGGCGTTGAAAACACGGAACACGATGGTGTATCCTGGCGTTTGATGCTGGATATAATGCTGAAATCTCAGGAACACGATGGTGTCTCAAAATACAAAATCTATGTGTTTGTCCAACAAGCGTTGCACACACGAGTCAGGAACACGATGGTGTCTGCTGACGGTTGATGATCTAAGAAAACTGGAATATTAGTGGACTAAAACTCAACGAATACCTTTCTTCTGGCGCAGCAGAACTCGTTCCATCAAAGTAATAATCCACACCGGTTTGGTCGTATAATACTAATCAACTTTATTTACAATGATTACACACGTTTTTGTGGATTAATAAAAGAACTTAACTGGCCTGTTCAAAGGTTAACGAAGAAGAGAGAATATAAAAGAAAAATGGTTGTCATTTGACAACCAACAGAATTAATTCTAAAATGTCAGCTGATTGCTGACATTGTTTAGGGTGATGCCACATATAGCATTTAGAGTGGTGCCACAGGTAGCATTTAATTGCGAATTCGCCGAATGTCAAGGGCGAATCCGCAACACAAAGAAAAATTTGAAAAACATCATTTCTTCGATGCGTCGCGTCTATTTATTTAGCCGCGATGCACATCTCAAACAAACATTCAATTAGCATCCGACGAGTTTCGGGGTTGTTTGCTTTACCGAACTGGCATCCCATTAATGCACATTTTGCCTTTTTTTGTTTAGATTCGTTCCCATTGCTTTAATCGATAAAATAACCAATGTACACACATACATGTGTACCGTGACGATCTTCTGTATGAGATCTGTTTGGTTACCCCAAAGAGAGACTTTACCTCTCCTCTTGGAATCGGAAAATGCACCCCTTAATTAAGAGAGCCAGTTTTACTGGCCAAATTTCCTTTGCCAACGAACGAATATCGTTGAGTACATTTCCACCCACAGACCTCCACGGTCGTTGTCGCTCCCGCTCCTCATCGCGCGCTGAGGACGCGAATATACTCTTGAGTCGTGTGTGAAGTAAATTAAAATCTATAAAAATCAATTAATAGTAATAACAAGTTTAAGTAAAATATAAAGAACACTAACGTATGTAATAATGACAGAGAAAAGTGGTCTTCAGCAATAGAAATAAAACTAAAACAAAATGACAGACAGTGCATTTAATTTTCCGCAGTTCCTCGGTGCCTTTATTTGTTTTAGTTTGTGACTTTCTACCCCGCGGGACTTTAGTGACAGTGGGATGGGGATAGGAGTGAACCGAGTGCCCGTGCCTGGCACAATACTCCTAACCCCCACACTCTCACCTTCTTTGTGCTGTTGTTGGTGTTTATTTTTCTTTGCTTTGTTGGTTGCTCTGGTGGCTGGTTTTCTTTGTGTTTCATCGAGTCTCTGGTTTCATCTTTGTGTTTTTTGTTTTTTTCGTTTTTTCATCGTCGTAATTATGTGTAGTGCCGATGATGATGATGATGATGATGATGATGTACTTGTAGATGTTTTCTATTTTATTTCCCTTTTGTGTGTCCAATTCTCCAAATTTGTTTCTTACCCCTGAGCAGTGAATATCTTTATTATCTGTGATGTCAACTTCATAGGCATCACTTTCTTATCCTGATAAATAGTCAGTTAGACGTCGTTTTGCTGAACGAGTTTTCAAATGGAACACATTTGTTTCCCTCATTCTTGTATTGTTTTCTTTTTATTGTGTTTTTAGGTTCTTAATTGGTTCGGGAGTGATTACACGAAAGTGCACATCTGTACACGCGACATGTCCGAACAATCACTTATTTAATATATTCCTTTATTGCATACAATCACGACTGAATTCACTGTAACACTTGTGTACTGGAACATACACTAGTTCTGTGCCGGTTCCGCCAAACGCCACGGCCCACTTACCTGAAAACCCTCATAACTGCTACCCAACTTCCTTAAGTTCGCTAATGCAATCACATTAGCACCTTAAATGCTTCACGCATTAAATAGAGCAAATTTATAATCTAAAAGTCCCTGTAAAGAATCCTTAACTTCATGCATCTCTTCGCATACAAGTTCCCTATAAGAATTCTTCCCTAACTAATCATGAATCCCTAAACCATCCGGCACTCTGGTATGCCAAGCAATTCCGCTGTCCGCGTGCACACCGCATGTCCCTGGCAATTCCACGGCCCCGGCAACCTTTTGTCCAAGGGACAAAAGCAAACACTAGCGTCTAGTGTCATAAACCGAATTCCTTCGCATGTAAACATGCATGAAAATTCGATCCCATTTCGTTCAGCAAGACACGGTACACGACCACCCATCGTATACCTAAATTGCTTTAGCATCACCAGCATAATAGCAACACGGCTATTTGCCCAGCTGCAATAGATTCACCCATGATTTGTTTTCCAACGAACAAACAATCACAACTTCGTGCTTAGCCACCAAACGAATTATCCAGCATATACAAATGCAAGCAAATTCGTTTCAGCCACCGACCCAAGATACGACATACAATTTTCATTGTATAAAGTATCGCAACCATTACCACCTTTCCCAATGGGTATTCGTATATACACAAGGGCATCACTCATCTAAGACTTTGATGATGCCCTCGTCTCATCTTTTCTTTTACCACATTTCTTCGATGCATCGTCGTCTATTTATTTAGACGCCATGCACTTCATAGACAAGGATCTTCTCGATTCCTTTGTCCTTGCCGCCTGCCTGCTTTGTTTTGCCATTGCCTTCGCGCATGAGTAAACAACACAGATCTAAACGATCACACACATACCACCATGATCTTCATTACGAGATCTGGTTTTCTATTCAACCAAGAGAGACTTTGTTTCTCTGGTGGTAAGTAAATACATATCCTTAGTGGAGAGGATATCTACCACCACACCACAAACTCACACCATTAGCGCGTCGGCTCTGCACGATCGGTTTATTGCTGAGTCCCTTACCATCCACCGAACGAGCCGGTCATTTTGCTCCCGCTGTCCTTAGCGCTGTGCACACACATAATAGTCGTCTTCGATTTTCTCGTAGCAGTATGCTCAGGGGTGCGGTCACCCCCGAGCGTTATTAACAGTCGAGTGTGGTCGAGAAAGCCGTTTCGAAATAATATACCAGATTTACATTCGCGGTTTAATACGCCCTTTTAATTCGCATTCACATGTAACAAGTAATTGCAAATATAATAAAGGAACCTTTTATAATAAACGGTATAGCAGTGTGTTTTACTTCCTGTGTTGGTGTTTCTTTTGCTTCGGCGGAATCGTTTAGTGCTCGTCGGTGGAACAGTGGATGATGGAGGAGGAAGATGAACGGAGTATCCGTGTTTGGCACAATACTTCCTTCCCACAGTTCCCCTGTACACTAAAAAGAAAACAGAGACGTTTCCCCACTACCGACCATTCTCTGCGTCTGTCAAATGCCGATACCATGAATTCGGAGCAATATGTGACAATGATTAATACCTTTCACACTGCAGCTTTACATGAACTTATTGAGTTTAATCGTAACATGATTCCAACCGGATGGAATAATATTTCACAAGTTGAATAAGTTTTTACCCGTACGCGAAATATTCCTTGGAAAATTGATGTCTGATGATGTGGCATAAACCGGGTTGTACCCAGCCCCGACGTGGTATAGTTATCACTCAATAAATGTTTGGTCGACCCACATGCTAGCTATCCGTGCATATACAGCAGTTAAGGACCAAACGTCTGTCTTTAACATTTTTGCTGACACAATGTAATTTTGTTGAAGTGTATTTTTCTAAGAATTGTTCAATGCATTTGCCTAAAAGAATTTAATAGAAGTAGAGCCTTAAGGGGAAATTGTGTTCAGAATTAAGTTAGCAGTCAATAAAACGACATAATTGTCTCAAATAAGCCTTTTCTTTTATTTTGCCAAATTGAAATTAACTGTTCACAGCTGTCGCCAAAGCAGGGACACGTTTAAATATCCATAAGAATATAAAAACGTGTCTGAAATAAGATTCATTGCTATTTAATACCCTTAAGAACATTCGCACGTGTTCGTGGTAAAATAAAATAATCCTTCGCGTTTAATACCCATAAGAAAGTTAGAACGTATTTGTAATAAAAATATAAGTTCCAGAAAAGGAAAAATAAACAATCCTTCGCGTTTAACACCCCTAGGAAATTAACACATATTTGTGAAGACTTTAATATAAAATTGTTATAAAGATAAAACTCTTCCGTGAGTGAATATCGAAGTATCGTGATCATATCCGGAAGGAAAAACAAAAGACGGTGTCAAGTGTTTGATTAATCGTACCATTAGTAGACCGTAAAAAGTCAAACAGGAGGAATACAAATCATTCGAATACATGTAGCTCTGGATCCTGCTGACAAATCTCGACGAAGAAGATACTATTTATAACCACGTTAGCACAAATTTCATTACGTTATACATCATCATCATCGGCACTACAACCAGGAACCCGTCTTGGCCTTATTTAGCAAATCCTGAGGCTTGTTAAATTTTCCATAATGAGTTGTTTATTTTTCCGGGCAAGGTCATTAGTCATGCGCCAGAGGCTCTCCGACGGGGAATCGAACCCCAGTCTCCCACGTAACAGTCGGGTATACTAACCACTCTACTATCGAGGAGCATTATGCCATACATACAATCTACATACAAACAATTTTTTCTTCAAATTATCCAAAGATTAATTGATCTTAAAATTAATTAAATATTCGTAATAATGGAAACAGTTCATAACGCGATAACCTAATTAACCGGTACATTCAATTGGTTGAATTAGTTGAAAAAAATAAATCAAGACTATCTACAAGGTGGCGCAAAATTAATCACCCTATCAGAAGATGTTATCATTTTTGCAAATGGCGTCGTACGCCAATCATGTTTGCCATTTGTGAACTAGACACCTACAGTATACAAACAGAGAAGCATTGGAGCGCTATACTCGGGAAGAGCGTGGAATAATTGTGCCGATTTTTTTGACAAATAATCGGTAGGCGGTATTAGCGCAGTGTGAATTTCAACGTCGTTTCCTAATCGTGTCGCGCTAACTGGGCGAACATTCCGGAGGTTAGCTACTCGACTCGAACAGATTGGATTCATAGGAGACCATGCAGGGAGTAGCCGCCACCGGACTGGTCGTTCGGCCGAGAATATCATGGCTGTGGCTGCCGATGTCGCTGAGAACGAAGAAATATCAACCAAGCGACGGGCCTCACAATTGGACATCACCAGACGGACCCTACAGTGAATTTTAGTGAAAGGCTTACACATGTTCCCGTGCAAAATGCAAACAGTGCATCAGTTAATACCTGCTGACCGTCAGTCGCGTGTGAATTACTGTCAAGCCATCCTTAACAACGAAGAGGACGATTTTGTGCCGTAAATCATCATAAGCGACTAGGCGCATTTCTGTGGCGGTTCCGCCAAACTCCACGGTCCAGTTACCTGAAAAACCCCCATAACTTCATCCCAATCTGCATAAGTTTTTGCTAATGCAATCGCATTCTGCACTTTTAAATGCTTCACGCGTCAAATATATCAAATTTATAATCTAAAAGTCCCTGTAAAAGAATCCTTACCTTTCATGCATCTCTTCGCATACAAATTCCCTGTAAGAATTCTTTCCTAACTTATCAGGCATCCCAAATACAATTCGCCACCTTCGGTGCCAGGCAAATCCCCCTAGACGAATTCCTGGAAACTAAATGATTTGGTTTACATACAATGTAACTATCATAACAGGGATCATAAACATTGCGAGTGTCAGTAGCCGGAATACGAGGGTCACCTCTTATGTTTCGGGATTTGGCAACCCTAGTGTTGCAATCCGGCAATTGACAGCTCTGTCGTAAAGTTGGACATTTTTGAGGTTATACGCACTCAGAACGTTTTGACATACGAGCGCTATTTGTGTTGTTTACAGTAACTTAAAAGATTCATCTCGGCCCAAAAATGGAATTAAATCGTCAACATTTTCGTGCGATTATTTTTTACAACTTTCGGCGTGGGTGAACTCAGCAACAGTGCATGAATGAACTTAATTCAATTTTTGGCGATGAAGCTCCATCAAGGACCAGTGTTTATCGATGGTATGGTGAATTCAATCGTGGTCGTAGTTCACTCCAAGATGAATTTCGTGAAGGTCGTCCAAAATCAGTTGTTGTTCCGAAAACCATTGATGCTGTGTGCGAACTGATATTGGAAGATAGTCATGTGACCTATCGTGAGATTGAGGCAACCTTAGGCGTTAGTGGGACCAGCATACATTCAATATTGCATAAACATTTGACTGTCAAAAAAAATTTGTTCGTGTTGGATCCCACACAATTTGTCAATCGCCCAAAAAAAGGCTCGTGTCAATTGGTCGAAAGAAATGCTCAAAAAATACGGTCGCGGTGCTTCGAAACACGTCTATGACATCGTGACAGGTGATGAATCGTGGATTTACGCGTATGAGCCCGAAAGTAAACAGCAGTCGACTGTCTGGGTGTTTCAAGATGAGTCAAATCCAATAAAAGTTGTTCGCGCACGAAGCACTTCCAAGCAAATGGTCGCCTGTTTTTTCGGAAAAACTGGACATGTCGCAACCGTACCACTAGAACAACGCAGAACAGTCAATTCTGAGTGGTGCACAACCATTTGTTTGCCAGTTGTCTTCCAAGAAATCAGGAAAACCAACCGCCGAAGACGGATCACTCTTCACCACGACAATGCGAGCTCTCACACATCGGTTGCGACAACTGCATTTTTGAGCACCCAAAACATCGATTTGATGGGTCATCCGCCGTATAGTCTTGACTTGGCACCGAATGACTTCTTTTTATTCCCGTACGTAAAAAACAAACAGAGAGGTCAACGTTTTTCGACACCTGAAGAAGCGGTTGCTGCATTCAGAATGCATGTGTTGGAGATACCTCAATCAGAGTGGCAAAAGTGCTTCGACAATTGGTTCAAACGCATGCAAAAGTGTATAGATCTTCATGGGGAATATTTTGAAAAACAATAAAGTGATTTTCGATGATCAATATTTGTTTTTGTTCTCTAATCCCGAAATATAAAAGTCAACCCTCGTATACCGGTACTCAACAATATTTATTTTTTGTTTGTGTTTGTATAATACCTTACCTTCCTACCTCCGGGGCCGAATCAAAGATCTCTTTACAATTTTATTTAATTTCACTTTATTTACAAATTGATATTCGCTTCGTTTTCTGGTCAAGTAGTAACTGAGCGGTGGTCGATTACTAACTGGCCGTCGATCAATAACTGGTTGTCGATCACTAACTGGCCCGCGAAACCAAAATGCGCCGCATTTTATGTTGTGGCAAATCGAGATTTGCACACAAGTATTAATTAATTTGCGAAACACAATCTCGATTGTTTGTGCTTTAAAAGGAAATTAGGGTTAGGGTTTTGAATCAATGTGCAGCAGTCTAAACTTTAGATTTCATCTGTCGCACATATGATTCGCTATGGGAGAATGGATGAGTGGATGGTGGGCCTTAGGGACAGGTAAGTATTTAAGATATAGGAATGGGATAGGTTAGGGGGTTTTAGGTAAGTGGAAAGGTGTAGCGATTTTGAATCGCTACACGAGCCTATTTCCTGTCCTCACCAAGTGTATAATAAATCACCATACATACACATTGGCTGGCTACCTACACCCAAGAGACCAAAACAAATATACGCATCTCGCGTCTTAAGACATCAATTAAATCCTACAGCACAGGCAAATGCAAATAGGAATTGGATACCTACCCTTACCAGCTAAAACCAATTAGCGCATTTCCACATTGCATTACCGCCTATTTATTTAGCCGCAATGCACATCTTAGACAAAGACCTAAGCGTTCCCTTTGTCTTCTCATATGTCGGGATCAGCAGCGGGATGAGCAAACAGAAACCCAATTAGCATCCAAGGAGATTCGGTTTGTTTGCCTTACCGAACTCACATCTCATGGATACACCCTATGCCCTTTTCGTCGTTTTAGGTTCGTTCTCATGGTTTGTCCCATGAAAGAACCCATCTACACACATACCAACCCATGTACATACTACCAACGATCTTCACGGTCCGGTTACCGCCTGTCTGCTTCGTTTATCCATCGCCTTCGCGCGTGCGTTGAATATTATGATTCTCACTATCACCCATGCACACATACTACCATGATTTCATTACGAGATCTGGTTTTCTCTTCCACAAAGAGAGACTTTACGTCTTAGTGGAGGGGAACACTTTCTCTCCCGGGGAAACTCATCCCATTAGCGAGTCGGCTCTGCACGAGCCGCTTATCGCGGAGTACAATTACATCCGCCGACCACAATGGTCGTGCTATCTCCCGCTCCCCGGTGCACACGGGGACGCGATATATATATATATATTCGGAGTCGTGGGCAAAATAAATCCGAATTACTCGGAAATCGCTGTACGTGATTTTGTTCATTATCCATTAAGTCGAGTGGTGGTTTGTCGTTTAGTTAATTACGGAGGATATTGTTTAAACATACATTTCATAGAGGAAACTCTAAAGGAAATACGTTATATAAATTGGTGTTCATATTAATGTGCATCAAGTTCAACATTGTCAACAAAAGTAGTGGTTTTTATTTAGAGAATAAAACTGAACAAATAAATCCCCGTGTTTCGTTCATTTTCCATTTCTTTAATGGCTCGTGGCGGTGCGAACGGTTTACTTGGTATGCATTCCTTAGCGCAGTAACAATTCGGTTTTGCGGAACCTTGTAGAACTGGTGGAGACGAGGTAGAACCCCGTGTCGTGCGCCAGCACAATGACCTCGTACCCCACATTTCCACTTAAGCGGTTACGTCAATAAGCAAAATCTTCGTTTCAGGGGGCACTGAAAATCCGTGTGTGATGCACCAAGAGCCATTACACCCACTCAACGCCTCTGTGCGGGACGGCATTCACGCGGAGTGATTGGGCCGTATTTTTTTGACGACGCCATCGGCAATACAGTCACTGTTACTGGCGAACGCTAGAGGGCCATGATTAACGACTTCTTACGGCCGGAATTGGATGAGCGGGGCTTGGTGAACATGTGGTTTCAACAAGACGGTGCAACCGCACACACAGCACGAGCTACAATGGATATTGTGAAGGAAGCGTTTCCTGGTCGCGTAATCTCCGGGTTTTGGCGGCTTGCAATGGCCAGTAAGATCGCCAGATTCAACCATATCAGACTTCTTTCTTTGGGGCTACTTGAAGCCACGGTTTTATGCCAACAAGCCTCAGACAATCGCAGCCCTTAAGGAAAATATTTGATAGGAATGCGAACAGTTATCGTCGAAAATCTTGCAAAAAGTCATGGAAACTGCGATAAAACTGGTAAAAATGTGTATCAACACTGGCGGGAGCCACTTGACGGATATCATCTTTTCCACTTAACAGAAAAAATTGTGAAGGTGCAAACAAAGATTCCCATCGCTCAAACACTTTTTTTTTATTTAGCATAAAAGTAATTCAAAAACTAAATTGGATGATTCATTTTGCGCCACCTTGTACACTGGAAGAGAGGGTAACAAGCGCCCCCAACCCAATTCAAACAACTACAAATCCCAACCACGCCTAAATGAAAATTTCCTTAAGGAGATTAGTAAACTCACGGATTGCATCAGAGAATTACAAGTTTTCGATAGCAATGTAGTGCACTATCTTTCTTAGGCACAAACTGTAGAAAAAATATTCAAAGACTATGAATTAGTTCCTAACAGGTCAATTCTGCAAAGTACTAGACAAAAAATTAGAGGATTGGCGTGTCCTATCTCTTACAACATTTTTGTTGACGACTGTGTGTCAATTAATCAATGTGTATCTCTCTACTACGCGAATAAAAGATATATCAGGACACTTGAGCACCAACTAAGCATAATGTCCTAGGAAAATTCAAGTATAGACGAATTCTATGCAAGCATTAATCATCAGCTGTCACTCATTGTAAATAAATTAAAATCTGAGGACTACTCAAGTGAAACTTTAGTGGCACTTCCTGGAAATTATAGGAATAGTGCGCTTGATCTATTTATAAGGAGATATAATGGTGATATATCCATTATGCTTATAATACGAAAGCCGCAACAACTAACAGACGCCTTCTCTTCTCTGGAAGTTCAAAATTTAAACTTCAAAAATGTAGCAATTAATAAAAAGGACGTGACGAATACTATTTCAACCCGAATAAATCAAATATTTTCTGAACAACCCATTTTATAAAGAGTAAATTTTTCAAAAGTATAGACAGTGACACACATATAATAATAGGAGATGATGCTTTGACTTTCATCATAAGACATATTGATCCAGCGTGGACCAATGAGGAACTAGGAGCAGAAAAATTTAGGATCTGTCCGGAACTGAAAATAAATAGGCTGGACTAGTTCCAAACGCCATACATGCGGACTAACAAGATTCTGCATCTACGTATTATACAAATTCCTCCAACTGATGTCACAGATAATAATAATGATTGATTTCCTTATGAGGGTGAAGTTTTATCCATAAGCCGATAAATTATAATGCGGAATATGGACCTAATTCTGGCAGAATGTGATAAGCAATATCATCATCATCATCGGCACTATAACCGGGATCTGGTCTTGGCCTTATTTAGCAAGTTTCTCCACCGGTATCCGGTCCATATCTGAGAGTTGTTAAATTGTCCATAATAATTTGTTTTTCTCGCCAAAGTTATTAGCCTTGAGCCACGATAAGCAGTATCACATCATATATATGTAGCAATGACATGATATACGAAGAACAGTGGCTACATTATTTATTTATTATCGGGGTTATTCTTAATGCATGGATTGATGGTTTCTGATTATATATGCGGACAAACACGGTAGAGAACTTGAACTTTAAATCAGGAGTGTTGCACTGATCGATGCGAAACTCTCGTGCTACTGCAAACGCCCTGCACAGAAAAACCCATATTGCCCACGGAATACGATACAAGCTGGGATTCGCAATGGATGAGATTATAAAATAAAGCCTGATCTTTGGGTGTCCTGTGGGTTAGATGTGGATGTGCCTAACATGGACACGGTTTTTCACCTATCACCCATCAACGATTTCCTCACTAAAATTGTCACCAAAAACACAAGCACCGAGAGGAAAGATAAATAGAAAGGCACTGGAGGATTTTGGTGGTATAATTGTTTATTTCTATATTCTTGAAAAATAGGTTCCACAAGGAGATTGTACTATATAAAGAGTTTAATTTAACATTAAGATTCACACCAACAATCTTTTCACGAAGTCTTTTGAATTAATATTGCGCACTTGATATTGTTATACAGATAAGCGACGACCGTATCGACAAGAAAAACCTCCGACTCCTGCGCACACGCTGGTGGGTCGAATTTGACTCCTCGAAAACGCAATGTCCCCGGTACGTGTACGTTTCTCGGTGGTTACGATCTGACTCCTCGTGACATTGGCTCGATCTTACGGCCAGTCTCAACTGTGGTGGGTTTTTCCTCCGCTATCTATCCGACATCCAATGAGAACGCGATTTTGGGTTTCGCTGGGAGGATTTCCATTGATATCAAACAGACAAGTCGGCTGTCCGTACCTTGGAAGTGAGGACAGCGAAAGATGCATTGAAGAAGAACAAGAGGAAGCCGATCAGCGGCTGTACAAATAGATGAACATTCGTAGAGGCTGAAAGAATTGCTATCGTAAACGATAGAGGGTATATTCGGTACACAATTTCACAGGCGAGCGCTAAAATGGATATTTGTTTGTATTCGCGAACAGAACATGGGACGTGACCGTTGCTAGATTGTTTAGGGAAAACAAACTATGATCACGTCCGATTCGATGCCGGCTTATTGCTTATGCAACCGAACAGGGATAATTGGCTGCAGCTGTATTAGCAAGCGATTTGCCATGGCTTGATCGTAGGACCAGCGGTTGCTGGAGAAAAGCAAACACAGTGGGATTGCTGTGTATATGGTAGGCATGGACGCCGGCAAGGGGAGTCGGGTAGATTTGTGGGGTAGGGGTATGTGTGCCGACATTGGCACCGGTTAACTCCTATCCCCATCATGAGTTGTTCGCCGCGTAAAACACCGAGCCGAAAGTCATCACTAATAAATGAACGAACGCCGCCTCGTTCGTTCGCAACCACGCGTAAGGGTGAAAGATAAACACCCAGGACACTGCGACACAGCTGGGAAATGAAACCGCTGAAATAAAACACTCGATATTGTTGGGAATATGTCTAAACATTTATTATATATCACTGCCGCGGGATTGTATAATTCTAGTACAGGTGATAACGCGAGCGATTGTATTTTTTTAACACGCGACACAAAAAAAAAAATGACTACACGCTCAGATACTCGCGACTCCGAATTTAACGTATCTCCGCGTGTACCGACGGAGTACGGGAGCGGCACGTGGCTATGGCGGTCCGTGGATGGAAAATGACTCAACGATATTTTATCGTTTCGGGTGAGTTTTTGGTGGTGTGGTGAAAAGGAAATGAAATTTCCTTTGACCAGTGACCAATGGAAAGCGATCTCAGGTACGCGGTGGTGTATGTGTGTGTTCGTACACATCACCGTGTTCATCGATGCATTTTGCCTGAAACGAGGGGAAAAAAAAGAAAACAATGGTGAAACGACCTACAGCATCTTTCAGTAATGAGGGTCGGCTGTCTAAATAGCAGCCACTCACTAGATGCTAAAAGGATCGTATACATGATTACCTGCGACTGGGAGGATCGGATTCTTTTGTTTTGCATATGTTTATGCTATTGAATCCGATCTGACGGCGAACTTGTCGTCGGTGATTGTTTGAAAATTCAAACAAAGCAATATTTCATGGTGATGTGCTTGCAATTGGTTCCCTAGTTGCAAGTCTTCGGAAAGCAATTTAGATGGGTACACAATGACGGTTGTGTATACCATCTGCGTCAATTATGCATGGCATCTATGGCGACGGCTGGATCGAATTATAGTGTGAATATCTACACTATGTTAATTGGAAATTCGGTTTTCGGGTCGCTAATGCAGCGATGTGGTTGATGCTATGGCAAGATGGTGATCTGGCCATGGGTTGGTTTAAATGAAGTGATTGAAGGGTACTTTAACGCTGCCCGATTGCACGTAGGTTAATAATTTTTATTGGATGAGAATAGGGGAGTTGAATTAAGGGAAATGGGTGGTTCTTGGGATATGTTAGAAGAACCCCCACAGTCCCATGAATTGAGTAAAGTAAAAAAAACTTTATACATTAAATTTTCTTATATCTTGTGATCACATCTAGTGAAAAATTAGTTTAATTCAATAATGTTATATAAAAATGGTTTCTGAGAAAGATTTGAAGTTTCATAAACGATGGTAAACCGGGAACTTGTTGTAAGGAAGCTGCTACAATGGTTGGTGGGATTGCAAAGGTTCATTCATTATGAGTTTGGACATGAGTGATACGAATTGCAAATAAATGAAACTAAAAAAGGGGGACTGTCATTGATGAACTTGCGTTATATTTTATTACGACAACATTTGATTAGAGACATCCTTGATGAAGCTTTTCATACATCCATGGTAAAATCTTGACATTGCAGCGCCAAACTC
The DNA here is from genome assembly GCA_963931805.1 of Microdon myrmicae. Lineage (NCBI taxonomy): Eukaryota > Metazoa > Arthropoda > Insecta > Diptera > Syrphidae > Microdon > Microdon myrmicae. The sequence continues at coordinate 236,511,171 of OZ007497.1, read as the reverse complement.
TCGTTTGCTTCGATCTTTGAAAGGCTTTTTTTGAGTTCAAAAGATGACTGTAGAAAGCACTCACATTCGTTTTTGAAAAATGAAACCCTGGTTTTCTATAATAAATTAATAATTGTTCCTACCAAAAAATAACAAGGAATGTCGGAGATTTGGTCTTAATAAATTTTTTTAATAAGTGCAAAAATTGATTACTAAAGAGTGCAAAATACTTTTCCCCAACTGTATTTATGTATTTCATCATCATCGGCACTACAACCGGGCACCGGTCTTGGTCTTATTTAGCAAGTCCTGAGGCTTGTTAAATTTTCCATAATGATTTGTTTTTTCCGGGCAAGGTCATTAGTCTTGCGCCAGAGGCTCCCCGACGGGGAATTTATGTATTTACAAAGCACAAAAATGACCATGGCGGAAGAGCACTTTGTTTTTGTTTCTGTTTTCTAACCTGGAGTTGGCAATTATATTTAAGAAGATGCAAGTGACCCTTGTCCGGTTGCATGACTGATCCACTTCAAACTTATGTGCCCATGGAATAAATGCATTCCCAAATTATTAAATCGGGGACCGTCTTTTTCCTGGTACAAGGTCAACGCCTTTTGTCGCTAGAGTTCTTGTAGTCTGCGAAGCTTTTGCACGATCTTGTCGAACTACGTACCGTTGAAATTCCATCGGTTATTAGAGTGCAGCTTGGGTAGCCTTATGCTGCATCAACTTTTCCGGTCGTTTAGTCCATGAGCATAACGCGGTCTTCCTGGAATCGGCCACATTCGATGAGGGTATATTTCGTGCCCAGAAAAGATGGATCATTATGGAAAACTTAACAAGCCTCAGGACTTGCTAAATTCGAAGGTTGCCTTTTATATTTCGGGATTAGAGAACAAAAACAAATATTGATCATCGCAAATCACTTTATTGTTTTTCAAAATATTCCCCATGAAGATCTATACACTTTTGCATGCGTTTGAACCAATTGTCGAAGCACTTTTGCCACTCTGATTGAGGTATCTCCAACACATGCATTCTGAATGCAGCAACCGCTTCTTCAGGTGTCGAAAAACGTTGACCTCTCTGTTTGTTTTTTACGTACGGGAATAAAAAGAAGTCATTCGGTGCCAAGTCAGGACTATACGGCGGATGACCCATCAAATCGATGTTTTGGGTGCTCAAAAATGCAGTTGTCGCAGCCGATGTGTGAGAGTTTGCATTGTCGTGGTGAAGAGTGATTCGTCTTCGGCGGTTGGTTTTCTTGATTTCTTGGAAGACAACTGGCAAACAAATGGTTGTGTACCACTCAGAATTGACTGTTCTGCGTTGCTCTAGTGGTACGGTTGTGACATGTCCAGTTTTTCCGAAAAAACAGGCGACAATTTGCTTGGAAGTGCTTCGTGCGCGATCAACTTTTGTTGGATTTGGCTCATCTTGAACCACCCAGACAGTCGACTGCTGTTTACTTTCGGGCTCATACGCGTAAATCCACGATTCATCACCTGTCACGATGTCATAGACGTGTTTCGAAGCACCGCGACCGTATTTTTTAAGCATTTCTTTCGACCAATTGACACGAGCCTTTTTTTGGGCGATTGACAAATTGTGTGGGATTCAACGCGAACAAATTATTTTGACAGTCAAATGTTTATGCAATATTGAATGTATGCTGGTCCCACTAACGCCTAAGGTTGTCTCAATCTCACGATAGGTCACATGACGATCTTTCAATATCAGTTCGCGCACAGCATCAATGGTTTTCGGAACAACAACTGATTTTGGACGACCTTCACGAAATTCATCTTGGAGTGAACTACGACCACGATTGAATTCTCCATACCATCGCTAAACACTGGTCCTTGATGGAGCTTCATCGCCAAAAATTGGATTAAGTTCATTCATGCACTGTTGCTGAGTTCATCCACGCCGAAAGTTGTAAAAAATAATCGCACGAAAATGTTGACGATTTAATTCCATTTTTGGGCCGAGATGAATCTTTTAAGTTACTGTAAACAACACAAATAGCCCTCGTATGTCAAAACGTTCTGAGTGCGTATAACCTCAAAAATGTCCAACTTTACGACAGAGCTGTCAATTGCCGGATTGCAACGCTAGGGTTGCCAAATCCCGAAACATAAGAGGCAACCCTCGTAAGGCCAGGACCGGTTCCCGTTGTAGTGCCGATGATGATGATGATATTTCGTGCACTCTACACATCCCATATAGAACATGGTGACCTAATATCTGATGACTGGGAGGTTGTAACATGTACGCGACTATTCCTGGACAGATTCAATTAATGAATGTGGGACATTGCGATGGTTGAATAATAAACCTCCTATTTACTTCTGTCAAATTGTGACAAGTTAAGGGACCTGAATTGTTCGTAATGTTGTTGGTTTAATTTTTCAGTTTTTTCTTTTGGTTAGTATTGTCCTTCATGCACATAACCATCTTTTGGCAATATCCTTTGCATGAGCAAAGCATTTTATTGAAAAGATTAACAGCATTCATTGAATCATTACAAAATCTTTTCATAAATTTCAACCTAGACGAAACATAAAGTTTAACAAGTTTGTTTTCAAGTTTACTGAAAACGATTTCTAAAGAAAAAACATCGATTTTCTTTATGGTCATTATAGAACATCATTGCTAACATCATTACGCGAGGGTTGGACTCATCAGACCGCCATAGGAACCAATAGGCAGTTGACGGTTTTTGATCTGTAAAACAAAAGAGTAGCTAAACTTTTAAGATCATAATAGTCTCGGAGGACTATGGCTTAGGTATTAATTTCATAATACAGCGTTTTGCGGATATATTATACACCAACATACAACCTTAGCTCCCTTCTACAGTGAACTACGTATAGTCGTTGCATCAAGAAGGGAACTTATCTAAATTAAACGCAAACTTACTTCTCTTTGCTTAAACTTCTCTGTGACTTTTACTTACCAAATTAATTATTTATAGAATGGGTAATTATTGATTTCAACTTCAAATACTTTGTTATGAATACCAAAAAACATTTCAAAAACATAAAATACGATGCCCTGCTAGGATACTTCTGCTGATTGAGCTTGGAAGGAGAAGAACCTCTGTCTGGTTGAATTTAATTATCTCCACCCGTTGATGGCAACTTAATTTTAAGACTGTTGATCCCACGGAAAACAAATTTTATTATACAAGAAGAAACGAAGTGTACTGATACCCGAGACTAACTTTACATAGTTTTAGTGTAATTAATATATATTTTGTTGTGTGTGTCTTGAACCGGTGCCTTACTTTTACGCACCGTAAGTAACTACAAAGAGTCTCCAGTTAAAGGTAGTTAATGCCAAGGATGTAATTTAAAACGGATCATGACATGTAACTGGTAAAGTGGTCTTACATAGGAGTATACCTAAAAGTATAAGTATCCTTTTCGTATTTCTCAATGAAATAAGCTAATGAAAGAATACAGAAAATAAAAAATTAAAACACAAGGCAACAAAAAAGGAGTGAGGAATGCGATAGCCGTGTTCTTCCTTTTACTCGCCCACGATAATGATGACAACGGCACCAGGGGAGGGATCCAATTGCCATCGTAATTTTTTGGTCCGTGAAATCGAAAGCGTAGGATGCTTTCGTTTCTCCTTTTCCTACTTTGCTTTTGGAATATTGTCATAGGATTGCAGAACAGCCACCTACTCCTTGGAACGGTGACGGTGTTGGTGGCGACGGTGGCGACAATGGCGACAACGTCGTCTTCGGGTGAATTAGTGATCACTGAAGACACTTGGCCAAGTTATCGATACATAGTAGACGCGTTGTATGGGACTGTTGCAAGGAAACTCTTGTGCTAGTTGTGCTATTTCAGGATACGCCACTGCACTGGCGTTAGGGGGATATAAAACAAATGAGAATAGGAAAATGTCGAGTTACTTAGTTTTTAAAGAACAGGAAAGAGAATGATAGAACCAAAATTTTATTTTTCTCATTTCTTTCTTTTTTTTTTCTGTTTTGTTTTTTATTTTTTACTTCTTGTGTAGAACTCGTGGGAGCAGGAAATTGCCACAGGATATGCCAGAATGCAGATGGGGCGACAAACGTGAATCTTGCCTTCATGTGTTCTTCCCGCCGCGAAAGTATGGTACAACCACGTGATTCATGACACAGTGAATTCTACTGACTGTAGGGATTTGTGAAATAATTTAATAGAACTTAAGCCGCACGGATAAATACAGTACAAACCTGAGTATTTTGATGCTTTCAGAGTAAGAGATAAAAGGAACAACAAATAGTTTTTTTACAGTTTGCCGGAAGGATATCAAAGAATATTGATCAACTCTCGTATATCATTTTCAATGATATATTGATCGACCTGAAAAATCATCGAAAATAATACATTTATACGTAAAGCAGATTTAGTCAAATATAAGATATATTCACTGTTATTTTTAATATATTACTAATTATAGTTCTTTTTAAATTACGAGGGCATTTTGATAAGTCAGTGACTTTTTGAATAAATTTTTTTTTTTTTTTTTGGCAAATAAGCATTTTATTTCTCAACATAATCTCATTTTAACTCGATACATTTAATCCGGCTTTTTTTTTAAATTTTTTATTCCTTCCAAATAACAGGTTTCCTCAAGGCACTCAAAATAGGTGTTAGTTTCTGTGATGACCTCTTAATTCGACCCAAATCTCTTACCGTCCAGCCATTTCTTCAGGTTTGGAAAAAGGAAATAGTCGCAGGGGACTAACTCTAGAGAATTTGCTGGATGGGGTAGCAGTTCGTAGCCCAATTTATGGATTTTGCTTGATTACGCTTAATCAGCACACGAAATTCACTTTTTTCCATTTTCGTTAAAATTCACGACGTCGTCTGATTTCAATGGCAGTCAACCACAAACTAAATGACACAGCTAGCTCAAACACTGACAGCAGTATATTTATAGATGATAGTTCACCGGAGCAGTATTGTATTTAAAGTTATTGCGCGAGAAATTCAAAAAGTCACTGAGTTATCAAAATGCCCTCATATATAACTGTGGCGGTTCCGCCAAACCCCACGGTTCGCCTTCCTGAAAAAAAATTCCAATAACTGCTACCCAGTCTGCATAAGCTTTCGCGAATGTAATCGCATTAGCATCTTAAATGATCCACGCATTAAAACAATCAAATTTATATAACCTAAAAGTCCCTGGAAAAGAAAACTTACCTTTCATGCATCTCTTCGCATACAATTCCTGTAAGATTCCTTTCTTACCTTATAAGGAATCTCAAACTAATTCGGCACCTTCAGTGTCAAGTAAATCTCCCTAGACGAATTCCTCTAAACAAAAGGATTTGAATTACAATAATGTAACCTTCAACAGGGGCCATAAACATTGTGTGGTCTATTTTTCAGCTTCGCCATGTGTATGATAAATCTCTTAACGTACACATTGGCCGGCGACCTTTTTCTCCCAGCAATAATATACCAGCAGCTGCATTCAATTAGCGCAATCGATGCTGAAGCCTATTTCCCTAACTCACACCATGAGCAAACAAAAGACCGCTGTCCTTCATCAGGCATTCTGGCGATACGCATATAATTCAATACCTACCCTTACTAGCGATGCCATAAACATAATTTCCCAATAACCTAGCTAAAACCAATTACCATATTTCCGCATCGTATCGTCGTCTCTTTGTTTAGCCGGACGCACATGTTCCAACAAAGATCCCATTAGCATCCGAGGATTTCGGTTTTATTTGCTTTATCGAAATCGTATCCTATGAATGCACTTTATGCCCTTAGGTTCGTTCTCATCCATGAAAGAACCATGCACACATACCACCATGATCGCGATTAGCTAGTGAGCTCTGCACGAGCAAGATATCGCTGAGTCCTTTACCATCCGCTGACCGCCACGGCCATGCCCCCTCCCGCTCTGCGGAGACGCGAAAAAATAGCCGGAGTCGAATGCCGAATTTACCACCCCACATACACTCGCTCCTCCCTAGCCTCCAACCTCCCCCTTCGCACAGCCACCTTTACCTTCCTGGGTTTTCTTTTTTTCTCATTCTTACTCTAGTTCTAAGATAGTCTGTAAGACTTTTTATATTAAGTTCATTTAAGTTAATGGAAGCTTGCATTAAGCTAAATAAATGAGCGTTCTGCCCTCACACTAAACTTAAGAGAAAAGTTTTTCTCTCTCTTCCCTTGTTTCTTAGCCCTAACCTAGGATGGAATTCATGACAGAGTTCATCCTCGGTGAGTCCTTTACTATCCGCTGACCGCCGCGGTCACGCGTCACTCCCGCTCTCCGCCGGCTGCGGAGATGCGTTTATAAACGGGTCGTCTGTGAAGTGCTGGTTGACTTGATAGCTCGTCTCACATTTAAAGCGGTAGTGAAGACTAAAGTGTTCGGAATTAAATTAACTGCAAGCGAACATTTCTATTAATAAGTAAATAAATTGACATCCAACCGTGTAATCCTTAAGTAAAATCAATAAAAGAACATTCGATTCAATAGACCCAAACAGTGCCTTTTATTTACTCCTTGTGCTCGGTGTGTTGCGGTTTTTGTTTCTTTTTGACGGATCAGGTTCAGCAGTGGAATTTTCTTTTAGTGACGGTGGGACGAAGTTGAACCCCGTGTCGTACGCCGGCACATCGACTTCGCTCCCCACATAACCCTGAAGTACAAATACCTAAATCTCCGTGTTCTTTTTAAGTAATTGTACTGGTCTTGTCATGAGTTCAAAAGTCTACTTGTTTAGGAACTTGTTCTCGTACCAATGAATATGATTTAATTTTTCCAAAGAATAAGTAATTTTATGAACAAGAAACCCTTGAATTAATTCTGCAATTTATATAGGAAGTTAATTGCCTTCATATGATCGAGTCTGTTGATATAACTTAGGAGTGTTATTATTTACTTACAAATATCCCAATTAAATATAAAAAAGTGCTCAAGTTATACGTTGACTACTTTTAGATGATGTTAATAAACATAAAAATATAGATTTTTTAAATTTCTAATTACGAGTACTATCTTTAATTTGTTCAGATCGTGCATCTGCAATTGTCGTACATAGTTTACAACCAAAAACAAAGCTTTCCAATTCCACTTTCGGAAAGTTTAATACAAACAAGAAAGAAAAAAGAAAATTACAAATAATTAAAATTAGGTGAAATTTTTCTAAAATGTGATAGTTTGGCTTTATTAATAAGTGTTTAATAAGTACAACATCAATTGAATGTCAATTGGCCGTTAAAAGTCAAAGCACAGTATGAGTGGGTGAAGAGGGAAAGATTGGGGAAAAGAAGTATCCAAGTACATTGGTCTTAGATATTCAACCACGAGGAAACACCTAATTAGGTAAAACTTTTGAAATTCGCGTTGTTCGGCTGAAGAATGATTTTCTATAGTTAGTTTAGTAGGGCTACCGCCCGATTTATCTGGTTAATTCAAGCAACATAATTACCTACAACTAAAGCATATATAACTTACAAATTAAAGAGCTTAGGAACTATCTTAACTAAGCTTACGCTAAGGTAACTAGGACAAATGAAGAAGGCAGGAGTAGGGGCGAGGGATGGGGGCAGGTTATAGTAAAGGGTAAAACGCCGCTTAAGATTGGTGAGGAGAATGGTTTAGGAGGCGGTGTTTGAAAGTATGGGTAGAGATGTCGACGTCAAACAAGATGGAATTGGAATTGACATTTCTCGGCATCCGCGAAAGGAGTTCGTTGAGACCATAAGAGGTGCGGTGAGTGGAAATGTGGAGAAGGCGAGGACCCGATGAAAAAACACTATGCCAGCCACGACCCTACGCTCCTCAAGGGTCCTGAAGTTGGTTAACTTCAGACGGTTAATGTACGGGGAAAGGATTAATTGGTTTGCTCAGAGGACAATGGTTTAGGAGGCGGTGTTTGAAAGTATGGGTAGAGATGTCGACGTCAAACAAGATGGAATTGGAATTGACATTTCTCGGCATCCGCGAAAGGATTTCGTTGAGACCATAAGAGGTGCGGTGAGTAGAAATGTGGAGAAGGCGAGGACCCGATGAAAAACACTATGTCAGCCACGACCCTACGCTCCTTAAGGGTCCTGAAGTTGATTAACTTGAGACGGTTAATGTACGGGGAAAGGATTAATTGGTTTGCTCATCCTAGCCCTCAGAGAGCGAATCGAAGCGATTTTTGCGGCGTATTTTGTTTTGTGAAAAGTGACAATTGCAGTGTGCATACAAAGGCCACATAAAAAAAAAACAATTAGTGCCGATACGCGACATACGAAGTGTTCCTGTTTGTGTATGTGCCCAATGTAATAAACAAACTCCTGAACGAGATTATCTATCAGTCACTCGCGCAATTATAAAAAAAAAAAAAAAAAAAAGTGAGAACACGTGGACTCAACACACAGACTCACCCATGAAATTAGTCTTAAAAAACAACAACTGGATAAACAAATGGAGGAAGTTGTTAAACTAAAAAACAACTTTAGCCGGAACCAGCGAAAAACGAAAATGGTACAACAACAACAGCAAGAACGAAGACAACAGCAACCCACGAAGACTAAGAAAACACGACAAGATAAGGACACTCAACAGCAGGAATCACATCAACAACAACAGCAGGAACCACATCAACAGCAGGAACCAAATCAGAGACAGGAACCACCTCAACAAGTGCCAAAGCATCTCATAAAACTGCGTGAGTTGACGTGCAAAACTTTTAAAACAAAACGGATAAATAATTTTAAGATAAGTTTAACATGCGATGATTTAGAAGGGTATAACAAAATTAAATCGGCATTGTGGAAATCGAAAAGCGAGTACTACACGTACACCCCTAAATCGGAGAAAACTGTCTCCATGTTCCTCAAAGGAGTTGATCCTTCCTTTACTCCCGAAGAGGTGCTCGAAGGACTAAAAAGCTTCGAAACCGATACCTTGAAATTTACAGGTGTGAAACCATTTTCTACAGCTAATTCTAGAAATCGCAACCATAAGTTGCCTTTCTTCATTGTGTCGCTAAGCCCCAATAGTAAAATTGATGGACTTAGATATATTAAATACATTAATCACCAAACAATAAGTTTGGAAGAAGTCCGACCGCGTATTGCAGTGTATGCACTGTCAACGCTTCGGGCATGTGGCAGCGAATTGCAATATGCCTTTCAGATGCGTCAAATGCCTAAACAAACATATCATTGGAGAATGCCCATTGAGCAAAGAAGAGCTCCCGGATAGAAATAAACTATCCTGTGTCCTCTGTAACAACTCAGGTCACACTGCTAACTTTAGAGGTTGCCCTAAGTACCAACAACTAAAATCAAAGTTGGAAGCCAGAAAGAAGCAAGTTGAAGAAGAGAAAGGGATGAAAACTCGCTCCGATAACAACTTCGTGGCACCAAATGTGTCATACGCCCAAATGGCAGGTGGAGTCAAAAATACACCTTAGAACAATCACGCAATATCATTAAAACGCCGGCTCCAGAGGCACAAACTGATATAACAGCAACATTACTGTCCATACAAGGACTGTTTGCTGCGTTTGATAAAAAATTCGAAATGACCGAAAAAAAACTGACGGAACTAGTGACTCGAACGGACAGTATCTATTCGACCCTGTTTCCAGACGAACCCACACTCTAATCATAACCCACACTCTAGATGCACAGGGTATACAGTTTATCAATGAACTTGATACCCTTTTCGAAGTCTCAAGTTAGACTCGGAAAATAATTATTTCTTTATGGCGGGAGATCTAAATTCCAAGCACAGTGGTTGGGGTAACCGTATCACAAACGTAAGAGGCAATGTGTTGTTCGACTGGTGGCAAACAAACGCTATCGAACATAGACCAGAATTGTATGCTACAAATACTCCGTCATTCCTTCTTGGATTTACTGTTGCTGAACGAGCGAATACAATTATTAGATACGGTTCTAACTACTCGAAATTGTCTTCGTACAATCGAGTACGATAGCGATTATTACGGACTTGGTGCCGTAATACATGTCCCAAACGAACACTCACTACTTGAACAGCATAAACAGATACGTTCCTTTAATTTTGGAAAAACACACTGGTCGCGCTTTGATCGGATAATAAAAAAAGAATTACGCTCCAATCGCATAGATCCACCAACTGACAGAAATCTTCATAATGACGAAATTGATCATTATCTTTCGACGATGACAACATTGTTACTAATAAAATGAATCGTTCTATCCCAAAAGTGTTTCAAATGGAGAGCCATACAAACCGATACAGAAACTCAACGATCGACGAGCTGTATAGGCAAAAGAGTATTCTGCTCTCTAAGTTAAAACTGCTCTACAGACAGTTCAGCGATCCAAATAGCCACGAAATAAAAACAATTGGGTCATTAATTAAAAATCTTCAAAAACTGAACGGTGACAACTATATATCAGTAATTAATGCAGACTGAAACAAGAGAATTCAAGCCTTTAAAGCGAGTGGACCGAATATCTTCCCACAAATAAATAAAGTCTTTCGAAGGAAAGATTATAATCACATCCCATTGTCTGCGAGTTCCGCGGACTACCGAGAATTGTCAAACTCTGCTGACCGCAGGACTTACCCTGGAACACATCAATTCTAACGAAGAGTTCATAATAGTCGAGGATGCGCAAAAAAAGGCGAACTCAATTGGTGCTCGAAGCAGTGTATAGATTGAACGAATCGGATCATTCTTACCTTGGCCTGGAAAATAGGGCTCTCCAAAAACATATTTCGCTACGCAATGAACTTAACAATTGGCGTCTCTTAAGTCGGAGTTTCACTATCTTTAGTGAAAATAATAGAGCGGATTCCCCGCTTAGAGATCTAAACACTAGCATATTTGTACACAAACATGAACTGACGGACGATCGACTTAGATCGATTAAGAACAAAAAATCTTCTGGAATATATAGTATTCCAAACATTGTTCTAAAGCATTTACCTCGTGAAGTAGTGAAGGTTTACACTATTTTGTTCAATAACGCTCTAAATAATGCATATTATCCAACCCAATGGAAATCTGCAGTAGTCCATCCCATCCCCAAAAAGGGCAAGGACGGGAGCAATCCAGCTAATCTTCGCTCGATTAGTTTGCTTCCGAACATCAGCAACATATTCGAGGAAATTATAAATAAAGCATTGACTAACTGGTGTGAGGAAGATGGTATTATCCCGAACAACCAGTTTGGTTTTCGATCGCAACATGACACAATTCATGCTGCGATAAAACTTATTTCCGACATACAGTGGAACAAGGCGAAGAGACAATGCACAGGGGTCTGTTTGGTTGACTTTGAAAAGGCTTTCGACACCATGTATTTAGTAGGGCTTGTATATAAGTTATCAAATCTAGGTATGCCCCAATACTTATTATACATTATCTACGATATGATAATGGGTAAACAATTTGTGGTGAAATGTGGAGATATATATTTATTTATATATATATATATATATATATATATATATATATATATATATATATATATATATATATATATATATATATATAAATAATACATGATGTAGAAAAAATGGAATACATATAAAAAAGAAAACATATCAATTATTCTGACATGTTATAAAAACAGTTATTGTACGCCGAAAGGCATAAGACAAATAATAATGTATAATTTAGAGTGCTTGCGAAGAGCCGGCAAGTTAATGTAAGAATGATATTTGTAAAATAGAAGTTAACATTTAGTCCTAAGTAAAACATGTAATTAATTTGTTAAATAAATGTGGATCTAAACAAAACAAAAAACAAATGGCACAAATGTTAAATGTTGCACAACAAACAATTTCTAACCGTTTAAAAGCTATAGGAAAGATCTAAAAGTGTGGAAACTAGGTGCCAAATGAATTGAATGACAGACGGATGAAAAAGCGAAACATCACATGTGAAACGTTGCTTCCACGACACGAAAAGAAGTATTGCAGTATTGCATCGAATTGTGACTGGTAATGAAAAATGGATTTATTTTAAAAAACCTAAACGTCAACATCGACTGCAAAGCCTGATCGGTTCGGGAAAAAGACAATGCTCTGTGTTTGGTGGGACCAGAACGGGGTGGTGTATCATAAACTTCTTAAAACTGGCGAAACTGTTGATGTGCAACGCTACCGACAACAAATGATCAATTTGAACCATGTATTAATCGAAAAACGACTAGAATGGGCCACAAGACACGGAAAGGTAATTTTGTTGCATGATAATGCTCCGAGTCATACAGCAAAACCCGTCAAAGAAACAATAACAGCTCTCGGCTGAGAAGTGTTACCCCACCCGCCGTATTCTTCTTCCGACTACCATTTGTTTTCATCAATGGGACACGCATTGGCTGAGCAGCATTTCAATTCCTACGAATTGACTAGCTGGTGTCCGGAAAATGGTATGATTCCGAACAACGAGTTTGGTTTTCGATTGCAACATGACACAATTCATGCTGCGACAAAACTTGTTTCCGACATACAGTGGAACACGGCGAAGAGCGAATTTACAGGGGCCTGTTTGGTTGACTTTGAAAAGGCTTTCGACACCGTATTGTTAGAAGGGCTTATATATAAGTTATCAAATCTAGGTACGGCCGAATATTTATTATACATTATCTACGATATGGGTAAACAATTTGTAGTGAATTGTATATTGTATATTGATTATTCATTTTTGATCCCACGAGTCTTGGGGTTTCAAATAGTCCGCCACATCAGAGCCCCTCTTTGATGTAGTAAGGTCTGCTTGCTGCTCTGATTCGACCCGGTGTCAGAGAGGCGCCGTTATAATACAGCCGGTATACCCCTGGCTGCAAACCCTCCGATGGGCACGGTGACGCGTGTTAAGTGTGTCGATGATGTTATACCTAAAGATAACATACAAGGAGTCATTGATACAATTAATCAGAAAAGTGCCACCAGATTCTGAACTCCAATAACCCTACAATCCAACAAGTGCATCCGAATCATAATTTCATAGGAATCAATCGGAAAACGATTAATCACGATTGAAATTGCGAAAGCAATTAAACTGCATGTTCCAGCCCAATCAACAGAAATGCAATTAATTGGGTCAGTTCGCAACCGTAGTTCACCTTCTACGAGTTCAAACCAATAAAGAAATATTGGACAATTCAGCAAGTTTGCGAACTGAGGTCAGTAATCGATAATTGGGGCAACTGAAGTTGAAATGCTGTATGGAATAAGGGAATCGTTAACCCCGGAAGGTGTTGTGCAAGAGAAAACGATTTGGGCAGGGGATTTTGTTCGGGGTAGATGATTGAGATGGGCAGTTGGTTCTCGGTGGTAAAGACGGGCAGTTGGTAGTTGGTAACGGTCTGCTGTAGTTAGGACCGGAAAGAAGATTAGAGTGAACGATCGAAAAGGTGGTCGGCGGTAAATCGAAGAGAAAAGTTAAGGTTGTCGAGTGTTGTATCTGAATTGAGACGGGAGTTCCGGGAGAATCTGAAGACGATTTGTTAAGTGTTTAAATATAAAGAACTAAAGATTAATTATCATTACCGAATGAAAAAGAAAGCGAACTTCGAACCATTGTCCGAAGAAGACTTGTTAACTGTTTAAATATAAAGCACTAAAGATTAATTATCATTACCGAATGAAGAAGAAAGCGAACTTCAAACCATTGTCCGAAGAAGATTTGATAAGTGTTTAAATATAAAGAACTAAAGATTAATTATCATTACCGAATAAAGAAAAAAGTGAATTCCAAACGGATGTTAGGAGAGAATTTGTAAATAGACTAAAAATAATGAACTTTACGTTAATTGTTATGATTGAAAGAAGAAGAATATGAAAAGACAATTGTGCAAAGTATGTATAACAGAAACAATAAAAATAAATAAAAGAAAAAAAGAAAAAACAAAAGACAACAAAACAAAGTGTGACTCTGAGTTGTTATTTTTCTAAGGTATTTCTTGGTGTTAAAGGAAGAATTGGTCGCCTTTCCGCCGGTGTCGCGTTTTTTAGTTTACGGCTAGTACTCGAAAACCATAACTCGCGTAACAGCCTGGATTAGGAGTGGTAGATCTTTGTGTGTAACGCCTCCCTAACCTGTTTGACATGGGTAGCCCTACTGGAACCATATGCCTCCGCCAGCATAGCCTGAGTGATTCATTGTAGTTTAAGCCCCCGCACCACGTCAAGGTTTCTACCAAGCGGGGGTTGTAGTGAAATGTGATATGGAAATATACCGAAATATGTTGGCATACCGGGCGTGATGCCGGTACCCACCAATAAGAACACCGAGTAAGAACACTTCCTTTGTTTTGTTCAGTTTTTGGTGTTGTTTTATTTGTAGTGAAATGTGAAGACTTTCCACATAAAAAATGGTCTACAACAGGGATACAAAACGGAATTAGAAAACAGTTTCCATTGTAGGAAGTAATAATCCACTACAAGTACAAACTATAGTCAGGTACCTTGGAATCTGGTTTGATCAGTATCTTTACTTTGATAAGCATACAGCAGCTGCTCTTACATCAGCTAAAAACGCATATGCAATGACACGAAATCTCTTCCGTAGTAGTCTGCTGGAGCCCAAGGTGAAAACAATTTCATACTCAGCATTCATCCGACCAATATTGGCGTATGGCTGCCCGGTATGGAACAACATATCCCCATTTTACATGGAGAAGTTTCGGGTGTTCGAGAGGCAGTGTTTGCGTTCCTGCCTCGGAATGTATAGATCCCCGGAGTCGCCGTATAAGAAATACTATCCGAATAAAGTCCTGTATGACAAATCAGGATTAAACTGAATAGATAACTTCACTATCAAGGTTATTCGTGGTCACACAACTAGGGCAATGTGCTGTCCCAATGTCCCAATGATATGTATATGGAGAGTACTCTCCAGAATGGGTTCATTCCCCCAAAAGCGTTTCCTTTCTTGGATAAAAAAGGACTTATCCAAGACAAACGTGGAGTCCATATTATTTACCACGCTTTCCGTGGTGCAAGGGATAAACGAATTCTCCACGACAACGATATCTCTAATTTTCCAGATCACCTGCGTTTTAGTATCGTGATCGGCGAAAGAGATAAATCAATAAAACTGGTGGTGGATCAGCGATGAAGAAAGGACTATACGTCTCCAAACATAGTGTGGCTCTCAGGCGCACCGCTTGCCTTCCCCCTATCCCGAATTTCCAATTACTTTAATTTTTTTTTATTTTTGTTTTTAATTTAATTTTAATTTTTTAATTTTTTATTTTTATTTGTATTCCTTGTTTATGTTTCTCCGTTTTGTTTAATTTTTTTATTTTTTATTTTGCTTGTCAACCCCCTATATATGTAATTAAACAAAAAAAATTATAATAAATAATACATGATGTAGAAAAAATAGAATAAATTTTAAAAAGAAAATATATCAATTATTGTGACATGTTATAAAAACAGTTATTGTACCCCGAAAGGCATATGAAATATGATAATGTATAATTTAGAGTGCTTGCGAAGAGCAAGTAAATTAATGTAAGAATGCTATTTGTAAAATAGAAGTTAACATTTAGTCTTAAGTAAAATATGTAATTGAATTGTTAAATAAATATGGAGATAAAACAAAAAAAAAAAGAAAAAAAAGAGCGAACTGAAGGAAGCGACATCGATTGGTATGGATCTTGTGATAAGGAGACCATACCTGGTTAACATATTCAAGCAGTGGACGAATGAGGGTAAGGTAAAGGGATCGAGTAACGTATGAGTCGGAGAATTCCTTAGACCATTGTTTCACGAATCCGAGGACAGAGTTGGCTATCCGCATCGACTCATCAATGTGAGAGAGCAAGTTAAGCTCCCTGACGTAAAGGACCCCAAAATCTCGAATAGATTGGATAACGGCCAAGGGGAATAGGGACGTGGGGATGAGTGAATATGCTTACGGGAAAAGGTTATAGATTGGCGTTTGGTGATGTAAGGTACAAAGCAATTTTTGTTACACCAAGTGGAGAAGTTGTCAAGGTCTGATTGCAGCAGTGCAAAATCAAGTGGTGACTCGATGATCTTGTAGATCTTGGTATCATCAGCGTATAGGGAAAAACAGGAATTCTTAATGACCTTATCATGTCATTAGTGGCAAGTATAAATAGGAGATGACCCAGGTGGCTACCTTGAGGGTACTCAGAGGCGGTAATGAAGGGGTTGGATATCATGAGCCTGAACCAAACGTCTATCCTTTAGATAGGAAGAAATCCATTTCACTAATCCAGGTTCGAAGCCGAGGGCGGATAATTTTATCAGGATTAGATTGTGGAAGATTTTGTCGAATGCTTTACTGAGGTCGGTTTAGACCATATCGACCTCGTTACAGTGCTCTAGTGCTGAAAGTATAAAGGAAGTGAACTCAACACGATTGATTCTAGTTGATCGCCCATTGAGAAAACCATGTTGCATTGGAGAAGTAAAAGATTTGATGGAGGAGTCTTTCCAAATGTGGGGGAATACGCCTTGAGAAAGCAAGAGATTGAAAATCGGAGAGAGGGGAGCAGAGAGATTGGATGAGCATTGCTTGAGGAGGATTGCAGGGTTACCACCAGGGCCCGGTGCAAACACGTCTTTGAGTTGCAGTAGCTCGGATTCATTTAAGGGCGGATCAAAGGAGTTGTGGAGTAGGGGCCCGGGGGAAAAGATAGGTAGGCAGTTGAAGTATGATGGGTCAGGAATAAAGAAACCATTAGTGAATTAAGTGAGTGGCAAAGAGGTTAGTAATAGTAACAGGATCAGATGAGGTATGTGAGTTTAAGGTAAGCGATATGGGGTAACCAATGGAACTATTTGATACTAGATTGACGAACTGTGTGGTCATTTTTGAGATTGGTCTGAGTTTTGATGAGATAGTTGCGATAATGGGTGTTGGCAAGTTCCATGAATTGGAGGTAGCCGCCAAGTAATTTAGAATTATTGATGAGAAATCACGAATGATGCACTCTATTTCTCCTCACTCAGCATTACCTCACGCATAAGTCATTTACTCTGCTGCAGTTTTACCCAATCGGCTTTGACCCTCATAATGTGCATTTACTCGGCGCGAGTCGTTTCGCTTAATTGATATTTCACTTAATTGATCCACTTAAAGTGCAGTGGCATCGGCATATCTCTTCACTTCGAATTCAGTGGTGATTCGTCATTATGGATATGCCCTACTCTCGCAGGCAGAAGCGTTTCTACGGGGAAATCCGTAACCAACTGCATGACACCTGGTGTACGGTAGTTTGTTATTATCCGTTCGTTTCACATTTGCAGGCGTAAGGAGTTGTCAGGACTTTGTCTTTGTACTTGGTAGGAAAGGGCAACATTTTGTACAGTTGGAAATTACCAACGAGAGGAGGAGGTTTTTCACTTCATATATTATCCTTTGCTTTAGGATTGCAACGTTAGTGGTGAAGGTTTGGTATATCGGGAGAATATTGTCCTTATTCGCAATGTGGGGGCACTTTACACCGTTATGGATTTACTGTTTCGTTGTTGCAATTGCAAATCGTAATTGTTCCGGGGTTATTATGGCTGGGTGTGGTTTACCATGTTCCACATCGGTAACATGGTCGAGTATGTCGTTAATTGTATTTTGGTACCTCATAATGAATATGATAAAAGACGTTAACGATTCAATTTGGAGAACCGTTTTTTTATCGTGGTGTTACGTGCGGTTTCCACCACCCCCATCATTTAATTGTTTTTAATATAATTTGGTTTTGATATAATTTGATGGTAAGGTGGTGGAGGGAGCGCACGATCCACATGTGAGTGTTCGAACACGCCCCGGTTCGAGCGTGGATCGTGGGCGGGTTCGAATTCTGTTTTCGGGGTGGACGTTGAGGGAGAGCGAGAGAGAGAGGCGGCAAGACATTTTTGGATTCCGTTTGTCTTGTTTTCGTTGAGAATACGGTGAAGAAGGAAAACAGTTCGTTAACAGTTGACAGGGCGAGAAAAGAAAAATTGTGAAGATAAGATTTAAAAATTAAACCTAAAAGTTTTGTTAAAACTATAACTGGAAATTGAACGAAAACCTAAAAACCTGTTAAACTAAAATTGTGAAGATAAGATTTGAAAATTAATCCTAAAAGTTGTATGAAAACTATAATTGGAAATTAAACTCAACATTGGAAATAAAACGAAGAAGAGAAGAGAAATAGAGTTTTTTCTTGCGTGGAGCGTCGTTTGCTGAAGAGACGTTCGTGTTCGAAAGCAGAAAGTTTCCGAGGAGGAACCTAGAAAAGAACCAGGGTTGTGAAGCTGCCGCTCAAGAAGAAGAGATTCGCCCCTGCCTGGAGAACGAGGTAACAGACTCTCCACGCCGAAAAAGAACAGGTTACCCGTTCAATTTACATACAATAAACATTCTGTGGCTATATAAATATGCCACAGTGGGTGAAATTAGCTATTCCCTCCATCACACTTTTTATGCCTTACATTTTTCAGTTAATAATATACATTTGGTTTTCGATAGCCGCTAAATATATTCCGGGTTGTTTTTATGGTGTGTGCTTGTTTTTTAACAGGGTAAGCAGGTGTTCTTTATTAGATTTTAACTTTTCAATTGGTTTGTTGCAGAAGTCCGCGTTCTCCTCGTTTAAAGCGCCAAATAAAGATTTGGTCAGCAAACCTATTCCACTGATTAGGACTCTTTTCCCTCTGGGATTGTTTTCTAGAACGTTATACTTGTTTTTCATATCCTCCATTAAATGGTTCATTTCGGTTACTGCACCTTCACATAATAATTAAAGAAACAAAGAAGAAAACACATATTAAAGATAGTGAGCGGTCTTGCCCTACTCCTTCTGCAACTATTCCTGTAGTTAGGGAGCTGCAATTAAAAAAACGGCAGTCAATAAATTAATTTTCTACCGAAATATAATTCATATTTCTTATTGTCACATTGCGGTTCTTCCACAGTTGACCAATGTCAAAAATGAAAGCATTTTTGCTCAGGTTTCTCGTTATAATTTTAGTATATAAACCATTATCCCTCCAACAGCTGTATCTTTTAACTTCATGAGAATATTATAAATTGGTTTTGATCGCATGAATCGATAAAAACTGAGTTTAGGACAAAAAGGTCACCTAAGATTGAAAACTCTACTAAGACAGGCTACACTTGCTAAGTAAGCGTATAAAAGGTTATACAGATTTCCAGTTCATTTTTACGAACGTCCCACATATTTTTTGTATGGCAAAATATTATGCTTTCTATGAGAAATCCAACAAAAAATGACAAGACAAACCAAAACAACAGAAAGCACATTCGGAATATGTTTATTTATGTAAGGCTCATATAACAAAAGATGGAAAGCGAAGGTCAATTGATGGACTGAAAGATATATCTACTAGTCAAAGCACACACATCCCTACAGCACTTTCCACATAATTAAACCTCAACAAACTTCTTCAGAACCGAAACTCATTTGAAATCCTACATTTGTTATTAGTCTTTTAAAAAGTCAAAGGGCAACGTTAAGTATGTTGAAGACACAACATTTTTTTATTGTACACCAACAAAATGTCAACCGTCCTTGTTTTATAATCAACCCTTCCCACGATAGTCATTCCTGGGTTTTGTATTGTGTTTTATATCTCCTCCATACATTGGCATCGTCATCCAATTGCTAATTAGATTTGGAGCGATTTCCCAATGAATATGAAACCTTTTTTTTATGAAGACCTCGTAAATATCGAATTTGTTTTCTTTGCCATGATTCTAGTGATTCAGTATCTCGGTAGCATTAATCAGCACAAGATTATGCATGACTAAGGAACTTGAGAAGTTTCTCTAGTCTCAATCAATAACATCCCGGTGCCAGGCGACCGCATCGTGTGGTTATAAATTGAATGCTTCACGTCCTTCTCGGGCATAGAGAGTCATACTCTCATGTTGGAATTTCAGCATTGTGAATAATTCTCGTTGGTATGCGGTTACAGTACGAGATGAACAATGCTATTATACTTATAGTCAAACTCTTATTGACAGGGGGATATTAGGAAATGTACTATCAGCAGCATCCACCAGAATGTGGCTTGTATTCTTGACTCTAAAAGCGACTGTTGTCACCTTACATGTGATTCCCTTTTCATTAAATTTTCGTTAGACACGGAGATGTCTGGATTAAAGATTCTGTGGTAGGTTTGATCAACTGAAATACTCTTTCATTGACAGAGAGTTTAGAATAGTCGTAGGATGGGAATATTACCAAACGAAAAGCAATACCATTTATCGGTTTATTCGATGAGTTCTGTGTGGATTCCCAATTGAATAAAGGGATATCCATACATGTGTGTTAGATAAACTGCCAACAAGAATATAGGTGAGAGTAATCCAATGTGAGCCACATAGCAATCCGATTCCTAAACATTTTTCTTTCATCTTTGATCTGTGCCACATAGATATGAAAGAGATATGACTTCAATGAAGAGCCGAATGCCAAAATTCGTTCTAGAAGAACGAACTCTAGCAGGAGATTAAGCTTTTGAATAAAGTCGAATTTAGTTAAAAAATGGTTTTTATATGTTAATTTCGGGAGTTTTGAAATTATTTGTTAGGTAATGAGTAGGTACCTTAAAAAATTGCGCAAGAATATTTATCCCGATTATTAATAATACAAGTGTATATTCTAAATACTGTCATCTGATTAAAGTAGAGAACAATAACGTCAACTAGCACACTAACGAACATATGGGTTTTTTTTTTTTTTAGCTCCACATTTATTAACAATTCAATTCAATACATTATCAATCTTTTGTTTTTCTTACGCTTTTCGGCGTACAATAACTAGTCTTTTTATACATTTTAAAATTTGTTCTATTCTTTCTATATTATTATTATTATTATTTATTATTTATTGGCCTGTAGGAACCGGGAAGTTCATGACCTCACCGACTCGGCTTCGCCATCGTTCCCTGTCCTGGGCACTCTCCTTCCACGCATGACCATTCGATCCGATCTCCTCAAGGTCAAACCTAACATTGCCCTCCCATCTCCGTCGCGGCCGTCCTACCGGTCTCTTTCCCGTCGGTCTACCGTCAAGAATTCTATGCACGGTCCTATCGTTCCCCATTCGCGCCATGTGTCCGGCCCATCTTAATCTTCGCAACTTGATTACTCTCACTATTGTAGGTTTGCGATATAGCTCTTCCAATTCGTGGTTATGGAGTCTCCTCCATTGTCCTGCCTCCTCGTCATATTTATCTCCAAAGATGCCCCTCAAAACTTTATTCTCGAATACGCGGAATTTGTTTTCTTCCCGTTTTGTGAGAGCCTATGTTTCGCGTCCATATAGAACAATTGGCATGATTATGGTTCTATAGCCACGGAGCTTTATGTTACGTGATAGCAGTCTAGATTTCAGCAGTTTACTGACTGCGTGCCAACCCGCGTTGCCGGAATGCAGTCTCTTGTTAATTTCCTTCGACATTTCGTTACTGGCCGTCAGTATCGTTCCCAGATATTTAAATTCTTTAACTTTTTCAAATATCTTACCTCTGACGTTTATATGTGTTATCTGAGATCCACCTGCTCTCGCTGTAATCATGTATTTTGTTTTGTCTTCATTTATTTCTAGGCCCACCCATTCTTTCTATATATATATATATATATATATATATATATATATATATATATATATATATATATTTATTTATTTATTTTTTTTTTTTTTTTTTGTTATTTCTTAATAGGGGGGGGGGGGGGGGGGGGGGCGTTGACAAGCGAAAAAAAGAACGAAACCAAACGTACAATAAAAAAAGGAAAATAAGGAATACAAATAAAAAATAATTAGGAATTGGGG